>CM060701.1:42927713-44309291 GCA_030686995.1 Artemisia argyi
GCCTACAAGAAGCTCCTAACATGGGATCATTAGAATTCGCTCATGCATTAAATACAACCATAATAACCTAGTACGCATTGGTTCATGTTTCTTAAGACATTCAAGCATGTTACCTTATAGGAAGTCTGCCAATTTTCTTAAGCCTAACATCGAATACAATCAACCAAACAAGAGACAATAGGAATCAAGAATTATAAACTAAACCAATTAGACCTATCGAAGTGTCACACCCTAATTGATGAAGATAGACACAAACATCAACAAGGAATCAATAATATCTAATCAATTATATACAAGTTTCACACAATCATAAGTAGACACAAGGTGAATTAGCCAAACATAATTAATGAAGAACAAGCAACAATAATGATAATTGAAGACATGAATTAAGATAGAATCAACAAACCATTACAAGATATTTATGGAGTAATTGAAACCCTCTAAGTTGCTGGAAAAACACCTACCTAAACCCAAGAATCGACCTTAGGGTTTAGGGCTTACAAAAAGTGTGTTATATTTATAGGCAGATTTTCTGTCGGCCCGATCATGACGGCGTCAGCCAAACCATGATGGCGTCATGAACAACTTTTCTTCACCAAATTGTAGATCTTTTTTTCCCGGTCGTTTTCTTTTTTGAATCGCTCAAATCCGAGTTCGTATGCAAAAGTTATGGCCAAAACGGTGTCAACTACCGCGCGTGCAAGTTGTGACAAGTTAACACGTGACGGCCTTAGGTGACGCCGTCATGTTTCTTCTGGACCGTCACCACTTTTACTCTTGACGCCATCACATGAATGCTCTTGACGCCGTCAGGTACTTTTCCCAGCAAGGAAAATTAAGACTTTGCCGTTTTCTTCACTTTTATGCTCCAAAAACGTCCAAAATGCTTCCTTTTCCAGAATTCACTCCAAAAGTACCTAAAATCACAAAAGGAACGATTTAGGGCAATATTTGATCAAATAAATTCGAATTCGGGCTTAAATGACCCCCTAAAAATGGATCATTTTTCGCCTCATCACATGCACCCCCAACTACGCTGCCTCTTTATGTTGGCTACAGCAACTCTATTTTTCATAGTTACCGTCTCTTTCCAGAAGCTATCAACCGACTTGCAAGGTTCGTATTCTAGATCTGACCTGATGTACTTTCTTTTCTTCTTCTTCTTACGTTTTTAGTTTTGTTGTCCCTCACTTGTGTTTAGTGCTGCTTGGTTTGCATCTTTTTTCTTTTAGGTAGCTCTTTTTTTTCTTTCTTTTTTTTTGCTTGCTTGATGCATGTGCTGGGGTTCATAAACATGTTCGTTAAAGTCTTATTTGTATGCAAATAGTGGTCCCTTACTTTCGTTGCATATGTATATTACTTTTTACATCATGATTTGGTTATACTTCCATCACAGGTTACTGACCATTGTGTTACCTGTTGACACGGATAGCCATTGACTGTTTCGTCATATGTTTTATAGACTTTTATCTTTTGCTTTTTACTTGGGTGAGTACGTTTGCCATAAAAGTTTTAACTGCATTTTGACATGAGAACAAAAGGAAAAGCAAAAGTTAGAACAAATTACCATATAACTCCCTGCTCCAATGTACCTCAATCTGTAAATGGTGGACATCCATCTGCAGCGAGCGGGCCGCACCTGCATGATGGTGCAATTCCTGCTGCCTGTGGAGAGCAACAAACTACGGGTGCCATGTCGTGTCCTAACCTTCGTGCTACTGTGTTACATGAGCATGTTGTTATTGAAAATCGGTTGCACGTGTTGCCCAATGAATGTGCAAGACCACACTTGAAAAGAATGTTAGATGACAATGTCTCAACATCTGGGAGGCAATGTCATAAAAGGTTAGCCACTGAAGGTGTTTTGGTTCACCCATCTTATGGTAATGTGCTCTTCGTATATATATTACTCTACACTTTTATTGGTTCTTTTAATGTTAGCGTTGCTTGATGTTACCTGTTGTTGCAATGCAGCTACAAACCAGGGCACATGTAGGATTCGTGATGTAGGATTGTTAGGGGACGAGGAAACTATACCAGGGGTTAACATACCCCCTCGACAACCTAATATAACTGATGGTTAGTGTCTCTGAATGTTCTATCATGCTATAGTACCAATGTTATTAGTCAAGTCATTGCTAGTTGTTTGGTTCTTGCACTGTGTAGGTATGTATCGTGGTCCAGTTCTATTAGACTTTGTTAGTGGGACAATCTCTCCGCAAGTGGCATATAACTTTAGTGGACCAAATGATTCTCAGGCATGCGACCATCCTCCATCGTATGTCCCGACATCCCCTGCCTTTATGAGTGCAATTGCTAAATGAAAAGGCAAGAAGCGAATAGGAGCTGACGAGGGAAATTCATCTTCTGAAAATGTGTTGCTAAAAAGACAAAGGCGTGCGTTGTCCATAAGTATGTTCTATTTATAGTGGTTAGCAATTTACATATTGTATGAATATCTGTAAATCATAAACGTGACATGTTTTTCTCAGCCACGCCCGTCCACACACAATGCATACCTGAGTTTCATGGTACTTTCGTTGGACAACCTCACCCATTTACAGCCACCCAACCGCTACCTGGTACGGTCTATTGTGCTTTTTCAGTTTGCCACATACTATTGTTGCTTGCGCTTGCATTCAGTATTATTCAAATTTCAGGTATCCCTCCCTTGCAGATACCATCAGGTAGCGACCATCGCTTACAGATGCTCACTAACACTACATCAGATTTTTACAACGAAATTCGGTTGTTGGCGAGTGGCTTATACCTCCAGCTGCAGTTATGCGGTATGCAGTGACATCTATACATCTGAATTTCCATATACAACATGTTTGGGTGTTGTTTGTTGACCTATTGCAACATTGTGAATAGTGTAGGAACATCATGTCCAATACTTTCAAATGCAGCTGGTAGGACAACAACGTCATCTACAACATGGGCTTCACGTTGTGGTGGGGGACATATGCTGAGCCAGTATGCATCGTCAAGTGCAGCCCCCGCACCGCAGGTGCAACCATCTGCAAACTTTGGTGGCCAACCTCCACCAGTAACACGCACCCAGAAAGCAAGTCGTATACATTCAGGTAAATGGCATATATTGACATTTACTTATTCCTAAAAGATGTTGTCAACTGACAATTAAGATATGATGCTAACTGTTATTTTTAATGCCCAACACACAGGCTCACCGTGTGAGTATAGAACTTTTAAGTCACGCGATTGTATATGCTCACACTGCCATGCCAAGTTCTGGTATGAAGAGAGGCTTGTTGTTTCTAACCACCGTACGGGTCCTTTATACCATCGATGTTGCCATGTTGGAAAAGTTCAGCTTCTTATACCTCACGATTACCCGGACTACATTTACCATCTTTTTTCAGACTCCCACTTTTTGAATCATATCCAGGCTTACAATCAAATGTTTGCTATGACCTCATTGGGTGCAAACGTGGACGAAGCAATCAACAATGGCAGAGGTCCATATGTTTTCAAAGTTTCGGGCCAAATATACCACTGCATAGGAAAATTATGTCCAGACCCAGGGGTAAACCCAAGGTTCTTGCAACTTTATATTTATGATAATGACCATGAGGTACGCAACAGATTAGACAATTTTATAAGTAGTGGTGCAAGTGTATTAAGAACAGACATTGTTGAGGGGCTCATTGATATTTTAGATCATCACAATGCACTGGTGCAGTTGTTTAGGACTGGTAGGGACAAGCTTCGCGACGCAGATGTTCCTGAGTTTAAGGTTAGACTCTTTAGTGTTGTAGGGTCGGCACAACACGAGCTACCAACAGCCGATACTATTGGAGCAATTGTATTCGACAGCGATCCTGAAACAGAGGCAGACTTTGATATTATTGTAGAGGCACATTATGGTGAACCTCAGAGAATAAGTAGGTTATACCCATGCTATATGGCACTCCACTTCCAGTTACTCTTGATCTATTGTGAACAAGGGTATCATACAGACCTTCGGTTAATAGATGTTGATGGTACGAACCCAGATGGAGATAAAAGGTTGTCCACGAATCAATTCTATGCTTATCAGATACATGATCAGGTTAACAGATATAACCTTCTAACAAGAGGGGGACACCTTTTCCAACAGTATGTTGTGATGGCCTATTGTTGTATCGAACAAAACAGGACTGACTTCATAAGAGAGCATCAGTCGGATATAGGAGATGAATATTTATCCGGTGTTTATGATGCAATTACGAGGGGCGACCGTGATGCGTCTGATGTTGGCTCCCGAATAATTCTTTCGGCGTCCTTTACAGGTGGCCCGAGATACATGTACAGCCATTATTTAGACGCGCTTGCAATATGTCGCGTTCATGGAAACCCATCATTCTTTGTAACCTTTACATGCACGGTAAGATGGCCAAAAATTGAAGAGTATATGCAAGCATTCCCACACCTAACTGTCGCAGATCGACCTGATGTTATTGACAGAGTCTTCGAGCAGAAGATACATGATTTAATTAAATACATTCGTGACCAGAGAACGTTTGGAAGTATTAGTGCAGGTAATATTTATGTTATTAGTATTTTGTGTATTAAATAACCTTTTAATACCTTATTATGGTAATATTTGAAATCTTAGACATACTTCCAATATTTTATTAACATCCACATCATTAACCTATGTACTGAATGATGCTCTTATATGCAGTGCTATACACTATGGAGTTCCAAAAATGCGGCTTGCCTCATTGCCATATACTTCTATGGAATAACAGTAGCTCCCGTATAAACACAACCGTAGATGTAGACAGGTTTGTGTGTGCTGAGTTGCCAGATCAAGTTAACGACCCTGAAGGATTCCGAGTAGTTTCAGAGCTTATGATGCACGGGCCATGTGGTCCGGCATTCCTTGCAGCACCATGTATGCGTGGAAGAACAACATGCAAGAAGTATTTTCCAAAGGACTACTGTCGACAGACATACATTAACGATGCATGGTACGTACATTATAGGCGAAGGGATGTACAGATCAAAAGCACCCGCCAAAATGTGTAGCTCGACAATGGGTATGTCGTACCATATAACCGGACATTGTGTATGGCATTTTACGCACACATAAATGTAGAATGTTGCAGCTGGATGATTGGTGTGTGCTTAATCACATACCTTTTTCTGTCCATATTAAGACCAAAACAGACATAAACTAACTGTAATTGCCAAAGATGTTGTATTTTTGTGTTTGTGATCGTGCAGGAACGGATATTTCAGAAATTGGCATAAATCAGGCCAAAAAGGACAAAAACGAGCACGAGTTTGGAAAACGTGTCAAACGACAGAGCCGGGGAAACAAATTACCACTTTTAAGCTCAGATTGTCAAAACACACCTTGAGGAATCACAAAATGCCAAAAATAGTCCTTGGAGCAAAATTTTGCAAAATTGGCAGAAATGGTCCCTCAAGTTTGGAAATTGACAGAAATGGCCCCTGAGCATTGGATTTGGATGAAAAGTCAACAAAAATCATTGGGAATTCATAAGATGTCAAGTTTGGTCCTTGGGTGAAAAGTTTGAAGAAATTACAAATTTAGTCCCTGAACTTTTAAAATTGGCAAATTTAGTCCCTGGGATATTTTAATTTTGGAAAATAAATTTCAACGGACCTTATATTATTGAAACTTGGAAACATTGGTCCTTATGAATACTTTGGGAAAATGGCATAACAAGCCCCTTATTTTTAGATTTCTACACATATGGTCCTTGTGTTAACTTTAAACCAAATGGGGCCTTTGTTATTATAAAACCCAAAATCCAATCCACCACACTAATACAAAACCTGATCCAACATAAGCCTTAGCCCACTCACACCAGCCCACTCCCTTCCCTGTTATAATATCCTAGGTCAAACGACCTTTGACCTTTCCCTCCCTCAATACCACTCACCCCCTCCCTAGTTTCTCTGCCAATACCACCTGGTATCACCACCCTAACTTGACCACCACCTCCCTTATCTCTTCCATATACCACATCCCAAGGGCATTTAATGCTTCTCCTTCCACCCCACGCTATCACAGACCCAATTGGCTGAACCAAGTTTTCCCGCCAAAATTAATTTAAGGGTCAGGATCATCCCAAATAATCCAATGGTCCACAAAAGTGATGGGAAAGCTACAGAGAGTCAGTGGAACCCTAAAGGGTCACTACAAATACAAAAAGAAGAAGAGGAGAAGAGTTGAGTAGTTGTAGTGTAGATTAGGATGTCGTATTAGTAAATTTTCTAAATTCTAGTGTTCTAATTAATCCCATAGTTGTAATTTTAATGTTTCATTGTAGTCTAAACTTATTCCAAATACCAATTTTAGCTTTCTCAGTTTGATTCAGTTTTTAGCATTTTTAACTTAAAATCTCATTTACTCTTATGTTGTTAAAAGCTACTGGTTAATGATCCTATAAGCTCATTTAAGTCCCTGATAAGCTTTTGTAAGCTCCTGCATTCATATAAATCAGTTTTGTTTAAAAAATAGAAAATTCATAAAAATACCAATTAAATAGTTCATAATTCAAAAATCATAAAAGAGGAAGAATGAAAGCTGGAGCAAGATGAACTTTGGATTGCTATGGGTTTAGAACTCCATGGGGAGTGAATAGGATTGTGTGGTGAATTGTTTTGGGTACCATTGGCTAAGCATAGGACCCTTGTAAGACTTTCTTTTCAAATTTCTTGAGTTCTACTGTAGCTGGTTGTGTGAAAACCAACTTATATATATTAATATTCCAAGGAAATCCGCATGAAATACGGATTACCCGAGTCGTATCCAGTGAAGGAGTGAATGGAATCGTAGAATTTCGATTCGTGAAATCGTGTCGTGAAAAGTGGAATAGTAAAAATTGTGATTGTGGAATTCAAATTAAGAGAAGAAATCACAAGATATGCAGAAGGTACAAGCTACTAAAGCACAATTATCTAAAAGCTCAAAACGGAAAATCAAACGCGAGTTTTTAAACGTAACGAACGAATTAAAAAGTGATTTTTATTGAAAAATGATCCTAAAAATATGAAATAAATTTCCAAAAATCTTAAACTACTTAAAATAATTTTGAGAAAAAGAAAAATATTTTTTTGACTTTTTATGTATTTTCTATGAATTATTTTCTATTTTTGGAATATAAAAAGTAATTAAAAATAAGAGAAAATGTAAAAATTAATGGGAAAAATACAAAATTAACTTTGAAAAATCTAAAATAACAGAAGAGAATTATCTAAAATATTTTCGGAATTTTTCAGACTTTTTCTAATTTTTATTTGATTTTTTTGTTTATTAAAAAGTATTTAAAAATGATTAAAAACTAAGATAAAATGAGAAAAATAGTGAAACAACTCAGGAAAATATGAAATTTTTTCAGAAAATCTAAAATATTATTTGAAATATAGGAAAAATAAGAAAAGTAGAAAATTAAGCTGAGAAGTGCTTATTGAATGTAAAACAGCTTATAGCAAGTGCTTATTAATAAGCACTTGCCACCAAACTATGTGAAATTTATATAGAAAACTTATGATACTCAAATAAACTCAGAATCACTCAAATCAGAACAGATATAACACAGAAACAACATTAACAAGCAATAAGCATATAGAATAAGCCCAAGAAATAAGCAGATAAGAAACTAAATAAGCCAGAGGTGCAGGACTTATGTAGAACACTAAAATATACTCTACTATGCTCAGTAACCACAAAGAAACTTAGGTTCAAGCTTCAATTAACAAATGCAGGCCTATGCTATAATCAGCTTACTAGTTCTATACACCTAACTAGCAGACAATAATAAGCAGTTGAAATAAGCTCAGAAATACAGACTATGAGGGGCAAAAGTAACCTGATACTACTGAGATGCTATAAAATCAAAAAGCCCTATCATAAACCTACAAATGCTACTCTATTTTCTACCAAATTCAGCAGCCTGTTGATACTTCAAAACTGAAACAGTTGACTTTATGACACAAGAACTTAGCTGACTAAATCCAATTTCTGCCAATCAATTGTACTTCTAATTGTAATATTAAGCTAAATTTATACTAGATTAGGCTAACTCATACTAGATTACAACTAATACTACAATATAACTAACTGATTTCAATTATTCTAACAGTAAAATAGATTTAAAGCTAACTTTCGACTTTTAGTAAACTAACCTACTATTATTATGCCATATTTAAGTATTACTAACCTAAGATGAACTAAGTGTGCAGCTATATCAGTGAATCAATAACAACTCATCTCATCACCAAGCAGATCCTAACACTCCCTTATTATCTACTTACACTATGAAATGATGAAACAAACCTCAAAACTCCAAACCAATGATCCAATCAGCTAAAATTACACTATTATAAACTAACTGAACAATCAAAAGTAACTAATAACAATTAAAACTCATAAACACATATTACACTAAAAATTATGAAATTTAAATCAAGGACTTACAAAAGCATGCTCCTCAGCTAGAACAGAGGAGTTCACTAAGCTAGCCTATCTTCAGATAGGCTCAAACACTTCCCTTTCTCTGTTTGAACTATCAGAATTCACCATTGATCATGACCAGTTGACTTTCATTGACTTTTTATGAAAAATGAATAAGGACTGATGTAAACTCAAACAACAAGCTCACTGATAAGGCGAAAAGTGTACCACTTTTAAGGGGTCATTTAAGCCCGAATTCGTACTTATTTGATCAATTATTGCCCTAAATCATTCCTTTTGTCATTTTAGGTACTTTTGAGAAGAAATTCAGAAAAGGAGGCATTTTGGATGTTTTTGGAGCGTAAAAGTGAAGAAAACGACAAAGTCTCAAAATCCTTGCTGAGAACAGTACCTGACGGTGTCAAGAGTTAAAGCGTTACGGCGTCAAGCTTGGCAAAAGAGGTGGAAGTAGAGAATATAACGTGACGGTCCAGAATGTTTTTAGTGTAAAGACTTGACGGCGTCACCAAGGCCGTCACCTTGTAAAATCTATATATAGTTTTGCAATTTTTCATTGTAAAGTGTGGAATATTAGGGTAATTTTGAAGGGACGAATTTCATAAACCCTAGGTCGAACTTTGCAGCTTTTTCAAGGGTTTCCACCCCTTGATTCTTCCATGTTTCAATAAAGATAAGTATTCATTCAAATCATTCAATATGTCTATGTATTGTGTGATTATATCTTGCGCTTATCTTTCTTTTAACATGCTAGGCTAGGTTTTTATTGTCTTTGCTTAGATGTAGTGAAACCTAGATGTTGATTATTGGTTGATTACTTGTTTATAATTGTTTTGGATGAATGTATTCTATGTTAGGCTTAAGAAAACTGGCAGACTTCCAATTGGTAACTTGCTTGAACGTCTTAAGAAACATGATCGGAGGTGTACTACGATTTTTGGTTGTATTTAATGCATAAGTGAATTCTAATGATCCCATGTTAGGAGCTTTTTAGCCGGCTCGACATAGGAGTGAAGTAGGATCTTATATAGTTAGGGAATATTGTACACGGCCCTACGACTAGTATTAAGGAATATGACCCGTCATCCATGAAATTGTAACAAGTTAATCAACCGGTAAAAGATATCTAGGGAGTAATGAAATCTAAGTAAACACAACTTTTCTCATTACTGTTTCCACCACAATTTAGTTTAAGTTTTATTTTATTTTATTTTATTTTGATTGCATCTTTAGTTATTTGGGTTAGTTGACTAGCAACTAATTCCGCCCACTCCTTCAAAACTCGAGATTTTAATTGCTTTTAATAAAATATAAAAACACAAAAAGAATCTTCCCTCACCTCTAGACCTAGTTTAGTAGATTGTCTAATCCTAGCGAACACCGATCAATCCCCCGGTACTTGTCACTATACTATACTACAACGATCAGGTACACTGCCTGGTGGGGATTGCAAGCTTCTCGAGATCCCTTGAGAGGTAAAACCTTTTGTGAGGCCGCAATCCTGCACATCAAGTTTTTGGCGCCGCAGCCCGGGGAATAGTTATTGTCTAGGTTAGAATTTCTTTTTATTAGGTCTACTTACTAGATTCCTTTCTATTAAGATTTTTATTTTTATTTTTAGGTTTTCTTTAGTCTATCTTTTTTCTTTGTTCCTTTGTTCGTAACCATTACCATCCGACATCATGGAAGGTGGTAATATCTTTGAACCCATCAACCCACCACTTCAAAACCACCCACAAAACCCACCACAACCGAACCAACCTCCTAGACCCCGAACTTTAGGAGAGTATTCCCGTCCTAGCCACCAAGGCTATCGGAACACCATTGAGCTCACTCAAGGAGCCAATGTGTCTCCCTTGCGATCCGACACCATCCGGTTGGTGCAAAGCGGATGTGCATTCCATGGACTTCGTTCCGAAGATCCTAATCAACATCTCAAGGATTTTCTTAAAATCGTAGATTCCATAGACCTTGATGTTGCAACTAGAGAGACGACCCGATTACGTCTATTCCAATTCTCTCTATGTGATCAAGCTAGTCAATGGATTGAGCGTTTACTCGCGGGATCCATCACCTCTTGGGATGATTTCACTTCTCGTTTCCTTGCTCAATTTTTCCCACCGGAGAGAACTACCAAGCTTAGAAATGACATCTTGATGTTCCAACAACGTCAAGGTGAAACTCTCTATGAAGCATGGACTCGTTTCAAGGACTTACTCCACAAAGTCCCCCATCATGGCCTCAATCTTTGGTTTCAAATTCAGATCTTTTACGATGGTGTCAATCATCAAACTAGGAGAGCCATAGACTACGCAGCCAATGGTAGACTAAGCCGGATCAGCATCGATAAATGTTGGGAGGTCATTGAAAGCTTAGCGCAATACGAAGAAGAAAGATGGGAGGACCCAATATTCTGGGAAGAAGGGAGTCTAAACTGCGTAAATGTGACCCACGAACAGTTATTGGGAAACATTGAAAAGCAGGTTAAGGAATTAATGAAAATTGATATGCCTGTAGCTGAATCCAAGGTTAGTCCCAATAGAGATGTGAGTGTAACTAACGGACACATTTCTCCTGAACGTTCACGGCAAGAGGAGTTCGAAGGGATAATGATTACTTTTATAGACAACCCGGAGAGGAAGCTTCGACAACTAGAAACTCGCATGGAAAGCACCATAAATGCTTTTATGGACTTGGCAGATGAGTTTATATCAAAAATTAAGGAAAAATCCACACCAAAGAAAATAGAAAAAAAATTTGAACTTCCGACCCCAAGGGTGGCAAGTGTTGAAGCAAACACTGGAAAGCCGTTCTCAAGTGGCTCACCTTCAAATCTCCCTTACTTCTGTGAGCCCCCTCAAGAAGAAAAGAATTCACAAATTCACAGAATCTTCGTTGGACGCTTGCAAGTCACGCTCCCTGATTTGCACGAAGCTAAAAAACGTTCCTTTGGTTTTAAACCATGTGTTAAAAGGGTGCACCTCAAACACACTTCCACTCTGAAAATTTCCATGGAACAGAACCTTCCCTTACCCGTTACCTGCCAAGATGGACACTGTAATCTGAACGGGATTGGAACCAGCCCTATTCATAACCATGCCTCACTTCGTGACAGTAACAAAACATTTGACCCTAGTGGACTCCACTAACGGTGATGGCTATTCATAGTTTACCACCTTGATTAGCTATTAACAAAAGTACAGGGACTCAACTTGAAATTGTCACAAAGTGACCTTAAAATGAGCATCTGACGGCGTCAGATTTTTGTTCTTGATGTCGTCACCTCGCTATTTCAGCAATATCAACCTCTTACCCATCACTTTCCTCTCATACCCCACAAACCCCACCCAATTGATATTTCACCACCGTGTCTTCAAGGTCAATTTCAGCATCTCCCGTAGCCGATCTCCACGTGGTAAGTAACTTTTCCTCATCCTTATTCATTCAATTATCCTAGGAACCTTTCAATTTTGAAAAACCCCTTCATCCGAAACCCTAGAATTGATTCATTCCTAGAACTCGTAATGCTATCCTATTGATGTTGTGTGACCGTAATTAAAGCATTGATTGGTAATAATTGATAGGATTCATGAATCAATTGCCTAAAAAAAAATAATAATAATAATAATAATAATAAATAAATAAATAAATAAAAAAAAAAAAAAAAACACTTTTCACACCACGAATTTTTGATCCCTCACCCATGTTTTTCTGTCAAAAAGGGGTGTTTGGCTCATGGATTTAGAGTTTGAAAATTGATTTTTCCCTCGTAATTGCATGGTCCAACATTTGTTGGGTCTGACGGCGTCAGACAGGTCTGACAGCTTAACTCTATAGAACTCTTATTCTAATCGCTTCCATTCCGTTCCATCTTTTTCCAGGAAAATGAGCAAGCGTTCCCGACAACATCGAGGGAGTTCATCAAGGTCCCAACGAGTGAATTTGGGTGAAACGGTTCATAGTTGGGGTGTGTTTGAGGATAATGCATCTACAACCAAATATGTCAAACTACTCTACCACCATATCGACGGGGGAGGGGGGGATTGATTGATTGGGATTTTCTGAGAACCCAGGGCCTCGAGAATGCTTTCCTTGAAAGGATCCAAACTGATGCATTTACGGGTCCTCAATGGGAAAGGTTGTTTAGGATAAGGGAAACAGTTTATAGTGAGTTGGTGAGAGAATTCTTTGCTACTTTTCGTTTCGAATTGGTTGAGGCTAGAACGGATATGGGTGGTACTACCATTTATTTTAGGCTGGGGGGAGAACTTAGGTTATGCTCGGTTACAGAGTTTGGTTGGAGACTGGGTCTGTATAGTCAGGATGAGGCTGTTCAGGGTGGTTTTATGCAAAGGCTGATGGGTGGAGAGACAATGAGGAATGAGTTGAGGTGTGCAATGTTCTGGACGAATATTGGGAATGGGGTATACACCTCGACTACTGGGGCGGCCTCCATTAGGGATCCTAGATTCCGGTTAGCCCACAGATGTATCACCTACAGTTTGGCAGGATGCCATGGCTCCACTCACCGTGTCACTGTCTCTGACCTTTTCTACCTATACACCATGTTCTCAGAAGATGTGTATTGTAACATCCAATTCTGGGTGGCGAGTTATCTGAAGACGAGTGTAGGGGAGAGGGATGGTGATAAGATCTATGGAGGGATGTTCGTGACCCGCCTGGCTCGTTCTTATGGGATCCTTGTGCTAGAGATCATGGGATACTTGAGTGATTGTGGTGCATGTAGGGTTGTGAGGGCCAAGTCCCTTAAGCAGATGAGTATCGTGATAGAGTTGGGGAATGGGTCCTTTACTTGGTATATTGTAGGGGGCGGCTGCTGCTGGTGATGATGAGGACGATGATGAGGATGCACCTCAGCAGCAGCAGTATGAGGACTATGAGGTTGGCTCTGCGGACTACTACCGGTACATGAGTTGGGGAGATTGGCAGGCACATCAGGGGGCTTGGATGGGTCAGATGGATGCATGGAGAGCCACCACTGACCAGAGGTTTGACTGGATGTATGATCACACAGTCCGCTAGATGCAGCATCTTTCGACCCGTGACCACATCGAGCCTCAGTTGCAGATCGACCCCTTCCCGGGACGCGAACAGGACTATCCTCCCTACGGGAACACCGGACACCTCCCTCCTGGCTATGATTACCGCTATGGTCCCCCTCCCCAGTGATGTGTTTGTTTTATGATTTCTGAACAATTTATCTATGGTTTTATGTTTCGAACAATTTGGTCTGTAATAACGTAGGATTCGGCCTCTGTTGGCCATTGGACATTTATTACTATTTCTTTTCTTTTTATGCATTCAGGATTTTCGTTATTATGATTGTTTATTTAGATTTGATTAATTTTTACTTGTTTTATTTTTGTTTATTTGTTTGATCGTTGTTTGTTTAATTTTATTTTTTTCCGTGTACGTGTTTACTTTTATTGTTGGTCAATCATGTTTCAAACTAAATTGTGAAAATGCTTTATTTTGTATTTAACTTCGTCTTAATTACATATAAAGGTATTTTGAAAAAAGCTAAGTGTAACGGGAGACCCGAAAATTTGTTTATAAGAACGAAAATGAGCATGATTTACTACAATATGAAATGAGCATGTCTGCTAGTATTTGTTAGAGTCAAATACTTGTATCGAGTCATAATGATGTTTTGCAGGATTTTACAGGAAATAAAGCATAAGTTTTTCCAGAAATTTTCCGGAAACTCAACAAAAGATTTTTCCAGGAACATTCTGACAGCGTCAGGAATTAAAACCTGATGACGTCAGGTACTTAAATTTTGAAAAATTTTGCGAGTTTCGTTTAAACCGGATCTTAAAGTTTTTGTTAATTCTTTAGTTTTATAAACTCCAAGAAATCTGCAAACATTCATTCCACAAGCATTATATCTTAATTTGTTTTCTAGGATTTTATTTTTATTATATATAGATTGCCGCCGATTTTACGCGAGGTTTGCATCGATTGTTTTCTCAGGTTTAACAGGTTATGTATGACAAGAAGATGATTATATTTCTGGAAGGAAGCTTTCAAAGTTCATTTTCTTGGAGGAAGATCTAACCTTGTTGACACACTATCCACACCGAATGAATCAGGGGAGTATTTGTTTTCATTCTTTTACCTGCTTCACTTTTACATCCTTTAATTGAACATTGGGGACAATGTTCATCCTAAGTGTAAGAGGAGGGTAAATGATGATACCTTATAGGATACAATTGCACTTGAGTTTGTTTGTTCGATAGTAGGTGTGTAATAAAACTAAGAGAAATACTTGCTAGGGCAATTTTAGCGCCAAATTTAAATTTTTTTACAACATTTAGGAGTGAAACTTTAGCCTTAACAAGCGTCTCATGGATAGGAGTTATATGACTAGCACTAAACCGTACCACTAAAAAAATTTTCCACCCAAATATGTGAGGTTCACCTTTAGATTTGTTAGGAAAAGCATTCATTATTAGTGCTTATGAGTGTACCGGTAGTATTTAGATTCTAGAACTTGCGTTAGTGATGCATCCCGAGACCGCTAGTGAGACTACATTCGTGTAGTAGGATTTACTACATGATAAGAGGCATTAGGATCACCCTTGTGTTAAACCCGTATCATAATTACTTGACCATTTAAGTCAATTACCTTGACTAGTAAAGTCAATTAATTTTTCCCACACCTTTGCGTTGTACTCATTTTTATTACATGATACCCCTAGTACACCCCTCCGAGCTTATCCTTTTGTTTCTAACTTTAAGCATTTTACTTAAAGGTAGAATTTGTTACAATCCACCCAAATGTGCAACCAAATCGCCTTAGCCTTCCTTGTATGCACTCAACTTTAGTGCATTATTGTTATTTGTTAAACCCTTAGTTAATTATCTAATTGGTTACATGGTTGCTAAGTTGAGTCATATCTTGTACATATTTTTTTGGGATGATTGGGACTCATGGGTAAAGTACTAGTGATATGGAGTAATGGGGAAGACGTCAATTATTACCCCCGTATGTGCAACAATATTTAAAAGTACTCCAAGTGTTTTGATTATCTTGATTCGAGTCATTAGAATAGTTTATTATAGAGTATGTAAAAATTCAAGTGTAAGGGGAATGTAAACTTCCCTATGATGTATTATTTTGGATGGTAGGGTAAAAGTGTATGCAAAAAAATAATAATAAAAAAATAATAAAAAAAAGAGAAAAAGAGAAAAACATTCGGACTACCATCCCGTTTCATTTTTATGTTTGTTTTATAGTTTGTAGTTTTGATTAGCTTAAGTCGAGTCGAGTCTTTGCTTAGCAACGCCATATTGTACATGTAATTAACCAAGATGATTAACTCGCCACCAATAAATATTGCCTTTATCCAATAAAACCGTGTTTTCCATATCCCTACACCTAACGTTATATCCCTTTAAAAGACCACTTTGATAGTTTATCCTAGGTGCTTACGCCAAGTGGTGGAGTTTTGATCCTTTCCCAAGCCTATGGTAATCTATTTGCTATGACAGGTAGTGAGAGATGTTTTCCATTTTCATATTGTGATATTACTTTATTACACCCGAGAGATGTGAGTATCTAAACACTATTTGTGAGGTGCTAGTATATGACCTCCGTGCTTGTTTTTGGTTTTTAGTTGAACGATTATTTGTTGTAATTACTTTTATATTAGTGTTAAATGACCTCTAACTTGTATTTTGATTAGAATAAAAGCGCATTTGCTTGAGGACAAGCAAATCTCAAGTGTAAGGGTATTTGATAAGGCTAAAAGTGTACCGCTTTTAAGGGGTCATTTAAGCCCGAATTCGTACTTATTTGATCAATTATTGCCCTAAATCGTTCCTTTTGTCATTTTAGGTAGTTTTGAGAAGAAATTCAGAAAAGGAGGAATTTTTGATGTTTTTGGAGCATAAAAGTGAAGAAAACGACAAAGTCTCAAAATCCTTGCTGGGAACAGTACCTGACGGCGTCAAGAGTTAAAGCGTGACGGCGTCAAGCTTGGCAAAAGAGGTGGAAGTGAAGAATATAACGTGACGGTCCAGAATGTTTTTAGTGTAAAGACCTGACGGCGTCACCAAGGCCGTCAGGGTTGGCTTACACGTGACGGCCCAAAGTAATTTCCTTCTTGACGGCGTCACCATTGGATATAGGCAATACGAGTTTCACTTTGGTGGCGAGTTGACGGCGTCAGATTTTTGTTCTTGACGCCGTCACCTTGTAAAATCTATATATAGTTTTGCAATTTTTCATTGTAAAGTGTGGAATATTAGGGTAATTCTGAAGGGACGAATTTCATAAACCCTAGTTCGAACTTTGCAGCTTTTTCAAGGGTTTCCACCCCTTGATTCTTCCATTTTTCAATAAAGATAAGTATTCATTCAAATCATTCAGTATGTCTATGTATTGTGTGATTATATCTTGCGCTTATCTTTCTTTTAACATGCTAGGCTAGGTTTTTATTGTGTTTGCTTAGATGTAGTGAAACCTAGATGTTGATTATTGGTTGATTGCTTGTTTATAATTGTTTTGGATGAATGTATTCTATGTTAGGCTTAAGAAAACTGACAGACTTCCAATTGGTAACTTGCTTGAACGTCTTAAGAAACATGATCGGAGGTGTACTACGATTTTTGGTTGTATTTAATGCATAAGTGAATTCTAATGATCCCATGTTAGGAGCTTCTTATCAGGCTCGACATAGGAGTGAAGTAGGATCTTATAGAGTTAGGAAATATTGTACACGGCCCTACGACTAGTATTAAGGAATATGACCCGTCATCCATGCAATTGTAACAAGTTAATCAACCGGTAAAAGATATCTAGGGAGTAATGAAATCTAAGTAAACACAACTTTTCTCATTACTGTTTCCACCACAATTTAGTTTAAGTTTTATTTTATTTTATTTTGATTGGATCTTTAGTTATTTGGGTTAGTTGACTAGCAACTAATTCCGCCCACTCCTTCAAAACCCGAGATTTTAATTGCTTTTAATAAAATATAAAAACACAAAAAGAATCTTCCCTCACCTCTAGACCTAGTTTAGTAGATTGTCTAATCCTAGCGAACACTATTCCTGAGTTGAACGATCAATCCCCCGGTACTTGTCACTATACTATACTACAACGATCAGGTACACTGCCTGGCGGGGATTGCAAGCTTCTCGAGATCCCTTGAGAGGTAAAACCTTTTGTGAGGGCGCAATCCCGTACATCACTCACAATAGCTATGAAGCTAAGATGAGCTGTAATGAACTTCTATATAGCTTATTTGAAAGCTGAATTAAGAAAACTAATTCTTTTTTTTTTCTCTTTTTCTGATTTTTTATAAGAACTTTTAATTGAAATGAAACTGAATTGGAAATAAAAGATGTATGAAATGTTTAATAAACTGAGATAAGCTGAAAATAAAGGAGATATAAGCTAAACATTAAGAAGTAAACAATAAGCTAAAATGATTAAAGGTAAAAACTGATTTCATTAAAAATAAAGAAGTACAACTAAATTGAAATTACACTAATACATTTGAGAAAGAAAAATGGCAGAGCTACGCTACACTAAACTCTCCCATGAAAACAAGCTATCTAATCCTCTATTTATAGCAAAGGAAAGAAGGTTCTAGTAAGGAGGGGGTTACGGATTGCCAGCTTGGCAATCCGTGTGATGTGCTTCTTTTGATCATCTCAGAGCCCTTTGATCATTCACCAATCATTGCCATATGATATCATCCCTTGGATCATGTATTATGACGTGTAGAGACCAATAGGAGGCTGCCACATATCATTCCTTGTGTTTCTTTTGCCCTGACACGCTCCTGACATCACAAGTACCCTTCTAGAAGCGTTTGATTGTACCAAAATGCCCTTAATTGTTGTAATTGATGGGACGGGTTATTTAGGGTTCTTAGTAACTGGGTAAGAGGGTGAATTAGGGGGCGGGTAAAGTTAATATTTTTTTATTAGGTTTGACTTGATTGAAGTGGTGTTTGACCGAAGGTTTTGGGCTCGGGTAAAGGGTATTGGGAATGGGCTTTTGTGATGTAAGTGGACTTGGATTATGACAAATGGTTTTTGACTTAATAACTCTTGGACAAGGCTTTGTTTGTATTTTCAGATTTTAGTGTTATAAAGTTACAAGGACCAAATGTGTAATTCTGAAATTAGCAAGGACTGATTATGTCATTTCCCAAATTGTGATCCAAGGGTTTTTATTAACAATGCTCTAATTCTTGAGGGTTGACTTTGACTTTTCTTGAAATATTTATTCCATAGGCCTCTTTTGTCAATTGATGAAAGTTTAGGGACTGAAAGTGTAAATTCTTCAAATTTTGACCAGGGACCAAATCTGACAATTCTCAAATCTCTAAGGTCTTCTTTGGGTTTTGTAAGCTCAGCTTTGACTTTCAACACTCATTCCACTCTCGTGCTTGTTTTTGCTGGTTTCCGTTTGTTTTTCGTCTTTTTATGAGATATCCATTCCTGCACATTCACAATCACAAAAACACACTTTCTTTGGCGTTTTGGGTTAGTTTTTGGATTATTAAGTCTCATTTTGGT
The DNA here is from genome assembly GCA_030686995.1 of Artemisia argyi. NCBI lineage: Eukaryota > Viridiplantae > Streptophyta > Magnoliopsida > Asterales > Asteraceae > Artemisia > Artemisia argyi. The sequence goes on from CM060701.1 coordinate 42,946,723, forward strand.
ACAGAAAAGGTGAGTAAATAAGTACTCACCAGTAGCATTGTTTGATCTTGGTTTATCTCTGTTCTTTCTTGTTTGTTTAAGTTATTCAGTGCTAACTTTGTTTATTTTGTAGTTTAGACTAGCTTAGTTAATAGTTTTGTAAGATTGACTGTCCATTTTAGTTAAAACCTCCTTTTCAGTAAATTCTATTGCAAGTTGCTTAATCTTTGTTAATTTTTGTCTGGGAAGAGTTTTTAGATGTAGCACAATGTATTTTAATCCAAATCTTGTCTTAAATCATATCTTTGTAGCCTAAAAACTCAATAAACTGTCCATAAAGGGGTGTTTGGTATAATCTGCAAATCAGTGTACTAGTGATTGTGAGTAGTTAAATCCAGTTTAGACATGGTACTTTAGGTCATAATAGAGTGGTGCAAGCATGAAACTAGTATTCACTTAACAAAAAGTCAAAATCACATCCCATCCAAATTTGTGTTCACTGTTGAAATTATCAGGTTGCATAATCATCAAAGGAGGTTAAATAAGTGCTAATATAGCTTAATTAAGTCTCTTTACAGCTTATAATCTCAGTTTCAACCAATTGAAAGCAATTAAAGTTCATCTGGGTCAAAATCCATCTCAATAGCAAAATCAAAAATTTCATATAAGAGGTTTTCAGCATGCATACCCCCACATTTTTAATTTCTTCAAAATTGGTTGTCATGATCTGAAAATTGACATAGGGCTTATTGGTCAGCTTGTTTACTAGCTTGTAATTTTATTTTGTTTTTAGGATTTTTTTTACTGCTTAGTTAACAGTACAAAGTGGACTGTTTGCTCCTTTTGTTGCCCTGCACCAACGATGCTAATTAAGTATCTTTTCAAATACATATCAAAAGGTACGGATAGAATAATTGCCCGGATAGTAAGGAACCACACCGATTTAGAACAGACTGGACCATCAACAATGCCACCGAATTCCTCAAACACGCGGCCAGCAGCACTTGTCGACGAAATAAAGAATTCCGTTGATGCCCGATACATAGGGCCTCATGAGGCATGCTGGCGCATCTTTGGTTTTGATATCCACAGCCATGAACCGGCTGTCCAAATACTCTAGGTCCACCTGGAAAATATGCAGCACGTTACTTTCAGAGAAAGACAAACTCTACGGTCAGTTTTCGACAACCCGGGTGCACATAGGACAACGCTTACTGAATGGCTAAAATTTAATGAATGGTCACACCTTGGTAGGCATTTAACATACTTGCAGTTTCCGTCCGAGTTTGTTTGGTCAAAACAAGACAAGCAATGGTTCCCAAGAAAGCACAAAAACACACTACAAGAAAAAGGGGTTTTTAGGACGAAACTTTTTGGAACGGTCAAAAAATCGTGCCAAATACACGTATTTGGCACTTGTGGGGTAACCGTGACAAAAAAGTAGGTATTTGGGACGGCTATTAAAAAACTGTTCCAAATACATACGCATTTGGAACGGTTTCTAATAATGGTGCCAAATACATGTGTATTTGGAACGGGTTGAGTTATCAGTGCCAAATAGTTATGTATTTGGGACGGTTGATACCACCGGTGCCAAATGTGTATATGTATTTGGAACACTCTATGTTGTTGGTGCTAAATACTCATGTATCTGGAACAGTTGGTCCGAACAGTGCCAAATACCTATATGTATTGGAAACATTATCCAATGCTGGTGCCAAATACTTATGTATTTGGAACGGTTTTTATAGGTTGTGAAAAATACAAATGTATTTCAGGCGTTCTTTTATAAAATGTTTTAAATTCTAGAGTATGTGGAACATCTTTGAAAAACTCACCTAATTTACAATTTTTTTGCCACACGTATTGACTATATTTTGCTTTTATTATTTTGGACATAAAATTAAATTTATAATCAATTTTATTAATTTACTCTAACATTCAGTAGTCATTCTTTGTTAACTTTTAATCTCTGTAATCAATCTATATATCAAATTAATATCTATCATACTACAAGAAAAAGGAGCAACACCCGCATAATTAGTGACGTGTTTTTGGTGATTTCCTAGGAACTAAAAATTCACCCTAGCTAATATGTCGGATTTTCCTTGTGATTTCCTAGGATTGCTTTTGAATAATATTTACTAGAAAATCTATAGGTAAATTATAGTTACCGCATAGGTATTTCCCAATGGCTTGTCTAAAGAAGTAGTTAAGAATAATAAAAATGGACACAATGTCACTACTACAACACTACAATAATATGATAGAATACCCATGAAAATTACCTGCACTTATCCTTTTGAAGAATTTACCCGCCTAATACCCACCCGTTACCCATGTTCAGTGACTTACAAAATTGATTTTATTCTCCCTCGAATTTTCCAATGATTTACCAACAACATAAATATATTTGGTGTGCAATATGTGGGTATGTAACTAGCGCAAAATATTTCTCACGGCTTACCTACATCGTAGGTTATCGTGGGTATATATGTTAGTAATTTAGTGGGTGATACTTTAAAGATTGCATGATGCAAAGTCTAGAAGATCGGTGGGTAACAAAAAAGGTTGGGCCAAGACATACTCATTGTAAGAATGGGCAAGCTAAGTTCTTTCACAATCATATTTAAATAGAAAGTTGTAGACAAACCTGACGGAAAAGGACAAAGGCTTGCTCGTGTTCGCTCATTAAGTGTGAACGATAAAATGAAAGAACACGAATGTTTAAACGGACGGAATGTCTTGCTCATATGCATCGCTAAGGAAATTAGGTTGTTTATATTTGTTTGTTTTTGTTCATTAAGTTGCTAATGAACACAAACGAATAGGCATAGATGAATGCATAAGAACAAGCATAATACATTCAAACTTTGTCCAACATATTTTTTTATATCTTCATTTGTTTAAGTATTCTTATTTTAATAAAGGAATATAATGAAAATACTTGATATTCAAAACATAAAAATACATGATTGAACGTTAACAACATTAGCGATACTTATGTTCATGTTCATTTATTTAACTAAGTGAACACATATTTTATTCATGTTCGCCAAAGTATTTACTCACAAAAAGTGTAAACTGAAAAACGCTTTTGACATAAACTTCTAGTTATATCTTCACCGCTAGTTGGTTCGCACGAGTATCTATACTATCTATAAAATAAAAATGGTAAAAGTGAAAAGTAAAAAGTTAAAGAAGTGAAATGTGAAAAATTAAAAAGAAAATGTTGAAACAATCAACTATGTCTATTAATATATATTGTTTCAAAATAAAAATATTAATACACATTGAAAGCCGGGTTGACCCGGGGCGCTTCAAACCTGGCGGGTTGACCCGTTTTAATTTGACCTAACCCGTCGGGTTGAACCCGGTTTATATTGACCCATTTTTTGACCGAAACACTTCAACCAGTTAAACCACCTTGGTCGAACCGGGTTTCAAAACATTATGTTTATAAAACATAATTTTTTTTTTTATCACTAAACTTGTCTACCGCTATAAAATCATGTTGCTATGCACTGGTAATCATCTAGTCTCGCTAATATTTTAATAATGAAAATTTTACTAAGGTTAATTAAACTTATTGCTTAGTTAAAAATGAAAAAAAGAAAATAAATTTTAGATCTCGTGGCACCAAAGATGAAATTTCAAAAGAATCAAATTAGTGTTTTGGCTCCTAACATGAATTTTCAGTTTTCACAAAGATTAGCGCCACTGAAGTAGGGGCGGCCATCTAAATTTTTTAAATCTCTATATTGGTTCAAATGTGAAACCTATTTTCATCACAAACAATTCTCCCTCAAATCGACCATTCATTAAACTAGCCATCTCAATTGATTTCATGAAGTAATAGTCAATTTCGTTAATGGAGCATCATGTTCATGATGAAAATATATATTTCATTATAATAATTTATGCAGAATTCGTTGGACCATTTCATGAAAGTTCGTCTAAATTTTAACTGGCCATTCATTAAACGTCGCAACTGTCACCTACCGCCGCATCGCCATCACCATCACCATCGTCGATTGTCTCATCACCACATGCACGACCGTTAGAAGGTATAGTTCAATTATATCTCGATTATATTTTTTTTAAATGATAGAAAGCAATTTAGTAAGTTCATGACCATATCTGAATCATGTTGATGAATTATAATAGTATGTTAGAGTTTGCTCGATTTTAATGTGATTTCGAGTCTGTTATAGGTATAATTATGCATCAGAAAGGAGACTAGGTTAAATGTTTGATTATGTACACCAACTGTTTGATGAAAATATTGTGTTTGGTTACTTGAGTTTACATGAATTTTGATTCAATTGATGACTTTTTGAAGTTGTTTTTTTGCTAAATGAGCCCTCATGCGTTGGTTATGAGATTGAGTGCTTGTTTTAACCTAGTGCATGACAATTTTTATATATATTTATACATAAAACAATAATAGACAGACTGTTTTCCATAGGATTAAGGTTATCCTAGTTTGAGTAATCCATCAATTTAAACTTGCTTATGTCCTCTCTGTTTAATTAGGAAATTGAGGAATTCTAAGGATATTTGCAGTAGCAATACCTTTGATTAATTGTTGGAAACTTTATAGTTTGGACTTGTAATACCTTGTGTAGTTCAAATTAATTATCTTGTGGCTATTGCATTTTCATATTCATATCGTTTGGGTGATATTCTGCAGAAGTTTGACATAAAAAATACAGAGCACAAATTATACAACTAGAATCTGATTGCAACTCTAGTGTGGATTTTAGCTAAAGTGTCGGTTTTTGAACTAAAAAGAAGCGAAGGGCCCTTCAAATTGATAAATCCAAAGTGTAAGAACGATTTCATAAAAAAGGTTGTATCCAATTCCATAATCAGAGTAGACAAACAATTCAATATAAAATGTTGAAAAACGCTACATTACTAATAACACATTCATGAAGAGAATTAACATTGAAAATACAACATCACTAATAATACATGCATCAAGAGACTTACTATTGTATTTTCCTATTAATCTATATGCCGAAACTCTTTGTACCGTATAAATGCTTACATTTTGCTTTAATCTATCTTTGGCATATTGTATGAAAAATGTCTCTTGTACCATATGATGAATATGTGCCTGGGTAATATGGCTCATATAGTCAAAATTTCATTTATTTTCATGTGACTTTTGCCTTTTGTTTACTCGCTAACTTATTCTGATGCAATTTGTAGCTCCATTACCGCGATAGGGGTTATAAGAGAAGTCGTAGCAGGAGCAGGGATAGGTATTATAGGTCCTGTGGCAGGGACCGGGGTCATCGTTATCAAAGTAGGAGTCGTAGCTATAGTCCAGACTTTGATAGGGTTCGTGGTAGGAGCTGTTATGACGATGATTGATGGAGCAGGAGTCGTTCTATTGAAAGGTTAGATTCATGTGTAAAACATATTTTTATTTAGGAGGTGATTTGTAGATCACCAGTGTTAATGCATACACCACCTAAGTACACCACTAAAACTTATGGTGTACAACATCATTAAACATGTGTTATAGTGTATTTATCGAGTGAGATTTTGTGCAAGTCATCTACTATTTGATTTATCTTGCTTGGGTACTTACTTGTTTTGACTTGCCTCTGTTGGTACAGTCGTGGTCGAGCTTATCACCACACACTACTCCTAAAGTGATTTTTCTGGAAACATTTTCTTATTAATGTTAACAATCTTGCAGCACGGAATTGAATCAAGTTATTAAGTCGAAGTTGAAATCTTGGATCATCAATCTGCTCGCAATTAATATTTTTGAAAGTGTTGGTTATGGCTAAAGGAAAAAAAACGAGATCAATACAAATCACCAGGTGCTCTTGTTAAAAATTATGTACGTGTTGACAACTTATAATTTTTCTCATCAATGCTTAATGTGTAACTTTCATTTATAAAAGTTAGCTATTTTTTATGTGCAGATTTGAGCTTCAAAAGAGATATTGGGGAGTTCAATACAAAGGATGAAGTTGTTTCTTCTAACAATTTTTAGGCATTTCGCTTCAAAAGAGATACTGGTTTTTTACTTTATGGTATTCAAGTGACCATGTTGACTTGATTTTATGGATGATTAATAGAAATAGAGTACAATTTATTTGACTTCTATTAAATTATATTTGCGAATATATGAGATTGTTGGTTGATACGATAGTGTACTAAAGCCTATTTGTAATAGAAAATGGTGCTAATACACGTTAGCAATGATTACACAAACCGTGCCAAATGATTTTTATAACGAAAGAAGAAAGCGTGCCAAATGTTTTTTTGGCAAGGTAGATAAAAATGTGCCAAATATGTTTGACACAAAATACTAAAACCGTGCCAAATACGTTTGTCACGGTAGATAAAACCGTCCTAGTTAATTTTGGCACGGTAAATAAAAATTGTACCAAATAGGTATTCGGCACGGGAGATGAATTGGTACCAAATACGCATTTGACACGAGATATAAAAGTGTGACGAATGCCCATTTTGGAACGGAAGATTGTCAGTCGTGCCAAATACCTCACTAATAGCACCCTAAAGTTAAACTGTCCTAAAACCCGTGCCAAATACTATTTAGCACGGTTTCAACCCGACCCAAATGTATTTGGCACCCTCATATTTAGGACGGAGCCAAAACCGTGCCAAAGCCGTGCCAAATAGCATTTGGCACGGGTTATTGAGTATTTGGCACAGTTTTCCACCTTCCCAAATACCAGTTTTTCTTGTAGTGACAAGCCATCTATTGGTAGAATGACATATGTTCACCCAAGTTCCGATGATGTTTTTTATCAGCGGTTGCTACTATGCCATCAAAAAGGATGCACCTCCTTCCCAGTTATCCGTACCATAAATAACCACACTTATCCAACAAATCGGGCTGCTGCAGAGGCGCTTGGATTGCTATAAAATGATGGAGAATGGTTGATAGCATTACAAGAGGCTGCAATGACTGCATCTGCTTCAGAATTACGGGCAATGTTTGTACATATATTAATTTTCTGTGATGTTGCCCGGCCTCTTACTTTATGGGAATCCTTTTGGCAACACATGTGTGATGACATCCCGAGAATACTGTCAACAATCCATGGTACCAACTGTTTGCATGTCAATGACTCAAAACTCAAAGGTGGAATTCTGTATGAACTCGAGGCAGCATTAGGCCAATATGGCAGGTTGTTATCAGACTTTGACTTGTCTATGCCACCTGAAAGGTTGCTCAACATTTTAATGAACATGGCTATTATAGAAGAAAGGTGTTACAATAGAGTTGAGCTAGCGAAAGAGAAAGATACACTTATTCCAAAACTTAACACAGAACAACGACAAATATTTGACCTAATTATGTCAGCTGTCGTTAACAAAAATCAAGAAATTATGTTTGTCTATGGCCATGGTGGTACGGGCAAGACATTCCTCTGGAAAACTATTATTACAACATTAAGATCCGTTGGAAAAATTGTTCTTGCAGTTGCATCTTCTGGAATTGCATCACTTCTGTTGCCATCAGGGAGAACGGCCCACTCTCGATTCAAATTGCCGCTGGAATTAACGGATGAATCCGTGTGCACCGTCAAGAAAGGCAGTCAGGTTGGTCAATTATTGAAGGAAACAGACCTCATCATCTGGGATGAGGCCCCGATGAACGACAGGCGCTGCTTTGAGGCATTAGATCGCACACTCAGGGACATCTTTGACACCCCAACATGTGTGTTTGGAAATAGAACAATCATGCTAGGTGGTGATTTCCGACAAACATTGCCAATTAAAAAAAAAAGGGACAAAACAAGATATTATAGCTTCGCCAATATCGGAGTCTTACCTATGGAGACACTTTAAGGTGTTTTTCCTTCATGAAAACATGCGCCTACAACAATCATCAGATACCATTGAAAGACAGCAACAGCTACAAACATTTTCAAAATGGTTGCTCGATATAGGCAATGGCATTGTTGGCAACCCAGATATTATTGACCCTGATAACGCATCATGGATTCAAATACCCGAATAGCACTGCTTCACACCTGATGAACAGGGCTTACATGACTTGATTAACTTCATCTATGATGCAGACGCTCTCCAAAAACCTAGCGCGGAAAGTTTTCAAGAAAAGGCAATAGTATGTCCGAAAAATGAAATAGCAGACACCATCAACGCATATGTAATGGCGACAATTCAAGGACATAGCATTTTCTATAGTAGCATAGACCAGGCGATACCAAGGTCGAATGATGGAGGCGCAACTGAAGTTCTATACCCTGTCGAGTACTTAAACTCACTCACATTTTTCGGGCTACCGCCGCATACCTTGGAACTAAAAATCGGTACACCCATAATGTTGGTCAGAAATCTTAATTTGGCCGGAGGGCTTTGCAATGGTACGAGAATGATTGTCACCCAGCTACTTACAAAAGTCATAGAGGCGAACATAATCACTGGGACAAGAATTGCATAGAAAGTGTTCTTACCAAGGATTTTATTAACCTCAAATGACCAGAAGCTGCCTTTCATTTTTAAAAGAAAGCAATTTCCCGCGAAAGTTTGCTACGCCATGACGATAAACAAAAGCCAGGGGCAGTCATTAAAGAAGATAGGAATTTATCTTCCGGAACCAATATTCGGGCATGGCCAATTATATGTGGCGTTATCAAGGGCCACATCCCCTGAAGCCTTGAAAATGGTCATTGCAAATCAACCTGACCAGCCCGTAAACAGCACCAAAAACATCGTTTACAGAGATTTCCTACACAAAATTCATTAACCCCAGGTTCTGGCCCATGTTATCATAGAAAGGGACTCTTATTACTCTACATTTGTAGTTGTAGATAATTATACATCAATATACATGCGTTTATATCATGCTTATAGTCGATTTGACAAACATAGCTACGTCTTTTACTGTATATGCATAACATCATGGTATAAAACTTATGTGCAGGCCTACATGTAAACGCCATCAGGAGAAGCAAATGTCAAAGCTAGAAGAGAATTATTCAAGGACTCAGATGAAGAAGGAACAGCCGAATAGCTCAAGAAGACAAGACATGAATAGTCTCACACTAAACGTACCACCAGATGACCAACAAAGTCAAAAACGCCAGTCTTCGTAGTATTATTAGCAATAGTTATGTACAATAAGTAGAAGAACATCTAATATCTGCACCGGTATGTGGAAACGCCAGTTCCACTACTATGTATGTACAGTAAGTAGTAGAACATCTAATATCTGCCTTTATTTCAGTTTTCAAAGTTAACATATGTAAAAGCCTGCGATTTTCCCCATGTAACAGTATTCTAGATATAGGAAGCATCTGCTATGTTTATGGCTCACTAGCACGTTTAACTATAGCAAAGACCCCCGCCGCAACACCTCCCCTTGTTTTTAGTAAAAGTCGTGTACTCAAGATAATTTTATTAATTGTCAAAACTGAATGTACAATTTCTTTCTTATTTATCACATGAAACAAAAAACAATAGATGATGCTATTTTTAGTAACCAAGTTGAGGTCACATGAAAATCACTAATTGAGATGAAGTTGAACAACCACATGATCAAATTTAGTTCAAGAAGTTTGTTGAACTTGTTAAAAAGGCATAGTGTGGGCATGATTATTTGAGAATGGGATCTCGAAGTGAGATTTACGGTATTGAAATAATTGGATAATGCACTACATTAGAATCCATCTAACGTAAAATAAATCACTGTCTTTTATATATTCTCTATCGCTATTTTAACCTATTTTTACAACCAATTACTTGATTATAAACACATTAAGGTGCTGATTGCGATGGCTTTTACTTTAAACAATTAGCCTTTATGGTTATATTAAGCATTGTTTTGAAACCCGGATCGATCCGGCCGGGTTAACCGGTTCCGGCCAAAAAAACGAGTAAAAAAAACCAGGGTTTCTAAAACCGGGTTAACCGGTTAGACCCGCCGGGTTTCGAGTGACCCGGGTCAACTCGGTTATCGAAACCCAGCCAGGTTTTGTTTTTTCAAAAAATTTAATAAAAACCCGGGTTGACCCGGCGGTAGAACCGGTTGACCCGGTCAAAAAAATAAAAAATTAATAAATTGAAAAACCGGGTTGACCCGGCGGTCCAACAGATCGAACCGATTGACCCGATGCTCGATGACTCGACCGGGTCGATTTGAAACCCGGTTTTCAAAACATTGATATTAAGCTTACGACAGTTAGAAATATATTTATAAAAAGTACTCATGCTCTGGGCTTTTAAAATTTTTTTTATCAATCCACTAGCATGCGGGATAAGATTTAAGTCAAGTGTACTTTTAACAAACTATATAACAGAAAGAGTTAACTACATTTTTGGTCCTTGTGGTATACCAGGTGTAACGATTTTGGTTCAATAGTTTGAAAAGTAACGGATCCAGTCCAGAATCCGACGACACGTAACACTTTTGGTCTATTTTCACTAACACCGTCAATTTGACCTATGTTGACCGTTAAAAATGAGGATATATTTGTCTTTTCATCCACCACCCAATAAAACTAACACATCTTTCTTTTTTTTTTTCTTTTTTTTTTTTTCATCTTATTATCTCTATAACACACAACCTAGTAACCCACAATCCTTCTTTTTCTTCTTCAAAGAACGCAAACACGTCCACCACAAATGAAAACCCTAACACATCGCCGGCCACAAAGAACATAACCACATCGTCAACCACCACAAAATGACCACATATCCATCACCATTACTACCCGGCCACAAAGAACATAACCACATCGCCTGCCATAACCACCATCGTCGCCGCCAGCAATCTCTCTTTTTTTTCCCAGACCCACCTTACTCACCAATCACCACCACACAAAATCCCCAAATTAAATAAAATAAAATAAAATAAAATAAAAAAACCTAACAACTCCACCGGAATCTTGCCTTGAGTTATAGGTGTTTACAGAAAAATGAGTAAGGTTTTTTATTTATTTATTTTTTTTTTATTTTTTTTTTACAAGTAAGGATTTTGGTTGATTGACTTTCATGATGATTTTGGTTGGTTGATTTTTTTGATGACATTGGTTTGTTGATAAGTGTGCCGACGGCGACCCATCACAACCACCATAGTCTTGTGTTTGGTATCACCGATTAGTTGGGTTAAGAAGATTGAAATTGTTTGAATGAAAGGCTTTGACTAGGGTTTGGATGAGATTAAGAATATGTGTTTAAGAAAAAAGAGGTTGATGGTGGTGGTGAGAAAAATGGTTATGATTAAACAAGAAGATGGTACTTTAGTTTGATGTGTTCCGGGATTTGCTTATCAACTTTAGGTAGTTTTGTTTGAGTTGGGCTTTTTTATTGATTGGATGAGTTTCAAGAAAAAGATGAAGATGGTAGATTTGGTTGAGTTTTTGTTTTTGTTGGTTCAAAATAAATTGTATTTGTTGTTGTATAAATGAGTTTGAAAAGAAAAATGAATGGTAATATGATGCTAGATCTGGAACATGTGAATGGTATGTGTTCGTGAAAGTGATTCTATTTTAATAATAATAATAATAACAATAATAATAATAATAATAATAGAAAAAGAAAGAATGGATGGGAGGTTATTTTAGTCATTTCCTCTCATAAGACGTGGGTATTTTAGTAACTTTACTCATTCTAACTGGTCAAACTAATAGTCAACAAAAAGTTGGACCAAAAGTGTTACGGGTCATCAGATTCTGGACTGGATGTCTGGATCCATTACTTTTCAAATTATTGGATCAAAATTGTTACATCAGGTAAACCACAATGACCAAAAATGTAGTTAACTCTAATAGAAAATAGAAAATTGGTGGATAAGAAATGAACATCCACAAATCGTTGAGGGACAATGAACAAAGAAAGACTTGAATTCTACACGCAAAATACGACCAAGGCTGCTTTTTCTCTTAATTTCCGGGAAATAAATAGCAATTATTCGGATATTCGACAGTTACGTTTTCATATTCTTAAGACTTTGGAGTTTGGACCAATTTGCTAAAAAGTAATGACTCGGGAACGAATTTATGCCTACCAAATATTACGAAAGGATATTTCGTTGAAACTCGAAAGGGTATCAAATGTGCAAAACAAAAGGAATTGTAACTTCACGTTTAGGTGAGTTGATTTATTAATTATACTGTTACAACAATTCATTGTCGTGTTCGTTGTTAATATTCTATGTATACCTTTTACATTACATAACTTTTGTACCTTTATGCGAGGTGTTTTTAAGATACTTAAAAATAGACATATTTCATTTTTATTTGTCACTAAACATGTGTCATATAAGTCTTATTAATTTTCATGATTTTCAATCAATTTGTCATGTGTTTTTATCATATTATTAAGCTTATTATTACTAAGCTAGTTTTTTAGACCTACAAATTATTTTTCTAATTCTTGAAAAAGGTTATGACAATTAAATTTAATTAAGTCACCCATACCTTTACTTTTGCGTCACTAATGTGTAATTGTTGTTAAGACTAGTAGTAGCAAGACAACAAATTTGACGAAACAGCTCTGCCACTTCCGCGTCAACTCAGCTAGACCAAATGTATAACAAAATTTTTGTAGTAAGGAGATCGCAGTCACAACAAAAAACCACCTCACAAAAATAAATAAATAATAATAATAATAAAACACACACACAAACAAATACTTTCAGTTCTTCAGGTCGCATGACAGACCAAAACTTTCATTTTTAAGATGGGACGCGTTTGGTTTGGTTTTCATAGGGTGGGACGCATTCGAAATGGCTCAACTGACCGAATTGTTTCGTCTCATTACGACCTGTCTAAGAATGCCAATGTTATTAATAATGTTGTCATATTTTGTTAACCAGGACATCCACTATGATAAACCTATAAAAAGGTTTATACATTTAAAACTTCATTAATTTATAAACCTTTTCAAATTATAAACCTATTTCTACTTTGGATAAACTTATTCATAAACCTTTTCATATCATAAAGCACACTTAACATTTATCAAATACTTAAATTTTGGACATCTTCAAAATCCTAGACCTATTCATGCCACATAGGCTTGAAATATACATCCACTATGGTTTATAAATTTTTAGACATCTTCTTCTTTTTATAGATCTTTTCACAAACCACCATAGTGAATGCTCACTGGTGATAAGAATGGCCATATTTAATAATTCTGGGATTGGGCTTTCGGCAATATACTAGCACATTTCACCTTGTAATGCCATCTTGATGCTTGTTGGTGAGATCGGATTGTGATCCGTTAAAGTACATAATACACATACGTAGAAAATGTTTTGTTGTAAAGAAAACATATCTAAATCAACTGGAATACTCAGCCACCACAAATCGGTAGCCCAAAATCAACTTGGCCCAACCATAATCTCAAAATAAATATCTGTCCCTTTTGTTTTCTTGGTACTCCGTCCAAACTCCAAACAAGATCAGCCCAAAGTTAAAACACAAACACCCGAATTTGACCTTGGCCCAATTTGTATTTATCTATAATCTAAACCTAAAATGTTTAGATGAAACGGCTGAACTCGAACTGACCTTTTTTTTTTTTTTTTTTTTTTTTTTTTTTTTTTTTTTTTTTATCTGGATGATAGTTCGTATCCCATTTTGGGATATACCGTATCTCATTTTTGGATACGCCGTATCCTATGATACGCCATATGCCACTTTAGGATACATCGTACCCTATGATACGTCGTATCTCATTTTGAGATACGTCATATCATGTGTAGATCAGACCTGCAATTTTTCTGCAATACTTGTTTTGACCAATTTCAGCAAACACCAAATTGATCAAATCATTAACATAATATATATAGAACATGTAAAACATTTATACACATAAACTTTACATAATATGGCAAATGGAAGCGTAAATACTATGAGTGCGAGTGTTAACCCAAACATCCCTGTTTCAACCCATAAACAAATGACTTGTACTAAAAAGTTACTTGACATTAAAATTTTGACCGATACAAATATGGTTTTAAAAGACATAACTATAATTGTTTGGGCGTTAACAAGCTAAATAACAAATAAGTGGATGAGATGCTCGTCACCTATAAACACGAGCATTACCCTTCCCTCTAGTCACTTTCTGAATCTACAAGCCCCAACATCTATAAGACCTACCCTACAAAACATGAAAACTGAGCATAGTAAGTCCTGATGACTTAGTGAGTAAACGGGTCTGAGTCTAAATCTGAAACATGAGCTATAATATATTTTAGTTTCTCCATGGGTGCATAAGTACAGTTCTGGATCTAAGGCTATATCTAAAATGACACATGTAATTCTAAACATTAACATATTAATCTATAATATGCTATAAATAGTATGACTTTTAGTCGTCTTGCTACATGTACATGATTCTGGTTCTCAATTCATATCCATGGCATAATTTCTGATCACGTGTTTCTGACTAGACGATACTTAATCGTCCTGCTATGAATGAGAATTTCCCTAACCGACAAGAACTCTTCTTGGGGCTCTAACCTGTCATCATGCTTTTCTAATCTCAAGTCATCCACAAAGGACGCTTAAACATGTAAACTTGATATATTCTTTCTAAACACGAGTTATCCACGATGGATGAATGTTATGTTAAGCACGGGTCATCGACTTAGGATGCTTCTGTGGTAGTTCTACATCATGCACTTCTTAGGCACATAGTGCACTTTTTAGGCACGCCACATGACTAATGGTGCATTTCTTAGGCACCCATGACATGGCTAATAGGGCTTCTTGTAAGCACCCTTAACATGGTTTGTATTCGGCTATATCTGAATCATGACATAATAAGTAATACTTCGATATTCCTGAGTCTATGAACATGGCAACCTTCTATATCCGAAGCTATTCATTAGGGGTGTTCAAAAAATCCAAGAAACCGACGAACCGAGCCGATTCGCTCAATCCGAAACCGCAAAAAACCGATAATCAAAGTAACCGAAACTGAGAAAAACCGAACTGAAAAAACCCGCTTATCTCGATTCGGTTTTGGTTTTTATTTTTAGTTATCCACGGTTACCCGAACCGAACCGCGTATAATATACATGTAGGTTTCAACAAACTATTCATAAAAATGTACTAGTATTAACTATATTATTGCACTACTTTTTATCGTATAATGCAATTTTTACTTACCTAATGTGATCATTTACAGACGTCCATGGATTACATATGCATAAGTGATCGTAACATATAAACTTCATATAATTGTATTAATTATTTTATTACATATGATAATTTGAATGTTTTTATTATGACGGAACAACTTCAGTACAACTCTAATCTAATCAATGTTATTTAATTTTACAACAATGATATATTATGTTCTAATTATGTTATTATTTGTATGAATTGATTAGATTAATTTTTTAGAATGGTTAACCGTGACCCGAACTGTGACATTTCAAAAATTTTATGTCATTAATCTTAATATTATTTAACTATTCTATTTTTAAATAATTAACTTCGTCGGAAGTTATCCACGATTCGTCATAACACGTTCAATTAATTCAACCGTGACTAGACTACGTCCATTCTACAATTTTTATGCATCATTGGTTCCTTACAATCCTATTTTAAAAGTCATAATTTACTTTTTCCAATTTTTCATACACCTTGCACCTTTTACGTTTTACGCGATTTAAATTTACGTTTTATGGTTTTAACAACAGGAATCAACCCTAGACTATGGAAATTTTACATGTTTTATGCATTTTAACCTATTCTCATATTTACAAGTGAGTTAATACTTGTTATTTCATTTTTATAGTTAACGTCACTTCTATCAAGAACCAGTGTCACCAAACGCGTTTTCAACTCACGGTTTAAGTTTTAACGATGTTTAAACCCTTCGATGAACTCACCACTCATCTAAAATACTTAAATAGGTTATGTTAATAAGTTTTAACATTTTTGAAGGTTTGTATTTTACATCTCCTAATTTTACTTTACGCGTCTTAAAAACTTTACGTTTGCAATTACAGGGATCAAAATACACACCGTAGCTCATGTTTTACACAAAACCACTACCCTCTTCTCCCTTTTCTTGTTTTGAACGACCCGCCCACATGGGTGGTGAGTTATTTGTGGTTTCTTACACTCTTGTACACTTGGCTAACTTAATCTTATGCTTGTATCCTACTACCTAAGTCCTATACCACTAACACACTTCTCATACATGCATTTTGGATCAAAATACTCATCCCTTGTTTTCTCCACACTCATGAACGACTCATTACAGATCCAAACACCATTTTATCTCAATTTTTACCAAATATATTGATCTTGGATTGAAGGTGTTATAATCCCTAGCTAGTTGTTGTGTTTGTTTCTCCATAATCACCATCAAACATCATCATCATCAACATAAATTTTTCTTGGGTTCAAGGGCTGAGTTCTTTGAAGATTTCAAGAGTTTTAAGAAGTGTTTTTGCAAGGTTATTAAGGTTTATTAAGGTTGGGTAAAATTTTTGGAGCTTGGGTGTTGATTGTGTTGATTTCTATTAAAGATTTGTACAAGAATGAAGACCTAAGTGTGAAGCTTTGATTATTGTTCCTTTTTCTTCCTCAAGACCTTTCTTTCTCAAGAGTTATGATGACTTCCAATATGGTTTATGGACTATGGTTTTAGAGCACTTTCTTGGGTTGAAAGGGTTATATAAATCTGGGTAAAAGATTTGTACAAAAAGGGTGCAAGACTTGGTGGTGATTTATGTTTAGTGTCCATTTGTTTTGTTCTTCATCTTTGTAAGGAACCAATCACTCCATTTTCATTTTCATTTCTGTAATTGTATTATTTCTTGATGTATTTGTATATTATATAAATTATCGTGCTTGGTTGGACTTGGTACATAGGTTAGATCACTATAAAAACACTAAAGGACTAGACATGCAACTCTAATTTCTGAATTAGGGGCAAAGATGGAATAAACTGATCTAATCAGTAAACTTTGGACCTAAACTAAAAATATGTGGTTTTAGCCCTATGTCTTGTGGTCATTTTCCCGGGTGGTGCATCCCATGACGACACCCGATGATTAAACTAGAAATATTTTCGTGAAACATGTCATAATTTGAGTGCCAGATTTATAACCTATGAAACTTGTTTTTCTGGACATAACCAATTATTTCTCAAAACATAAAAGTTTTAGATAACATCTCAACTTAAATGTCGCCACAAACGGGGAATTAATTGGACTTGTAAAACTCTAGATATCGCATTTTTCGCAGGATTGTTGTAATTTTGAAAACTGTTGGACTCAATAGTATGGACAAATTGATAATTTAGCTACTGCTATGTAATTTTTTGACCAAGTGGGACCTACAAAACTTGTTATTACAGATAAATACCTTTATGAGGATATAAAGAACTTAATTTTTTGACTTACGGTTTGCAAGTAACGGATTTTCTAAGATGAACAAGTAAATAAAATTTCCATCAGCTTTAGGTTAAAAAAAAGCATAAAATGATTTAGCTTTTATAAAAATTGAACCTCTAAGTTATTTTGAACCACCTAATATATTTTGAACCCTTAAACTTAATATTGAACTTTTGACTAAAATTTTGACCCATGGGCTAAATTTGAACCTAGACTAATCTTGGACCTTTATAACATATTTTCGGACTTAGAAACAATTATAAACTAGTACTTGAATTTTGTAAAGAAATGTAAATTTCTTAATTATAGCTAACTTTTAAATGTCAAACTAAAACTTGTTATATATTTAGGAATTATGTACCAAGCATAATTAAGATCATAACTTATATATATATAGTTAAAATTACATCAATATTTATTTTCAAAAACTAAGATAAGCGTATATCTATTTAGGTTCATTGTAAAACTTTCGCGGCTACTTTATTCCTTTGCTTGTTCCTTTGTTCACGGTGAGTTCATAGCCTCGCCTTTACTCATTTAAATGTTTTATAAACCTCGCGAGGGGGATACATGCTAGTTTTACAAACTGAATACAAGTAGCTTTTGGTATGCTAGACCCGATTGTATGATTTATGGACATCTGACATTGAGTATTCTTGCTTAAGTCCCCATCATGAACCGTTAATTTTGTGTGAACGCTAGTATTATAAATATGCATATTTGGCTTGACAAGCCTGTCCGGGTGAGTAGCGCTCATTTGACAACTGTGGGTCAAACGGACATATAATATTGAGAATTTAGGGTAATTGGCAAGATTACCCTTGTGCGGGGCATCATTTAGACATAGTCCAAGTTCGGTTTCGTGAGCTCAATGCTGTAAATCTTATTTCCTGACTTGTATTTGTTACATGTCAACTTAAATTATGGGCGTATAACAACGTAGTCCATCGTATTTTAAACTGAATTATCTTGTATTCAAATGATTACTTATTAAACTCTATGAATTCACTCAACTTTATGTTGACTTTTTAGCATGTATTTTCTCAGGTATTATTTGCTAGCTGAGCAATGAGAGCAATCGGAGTCGCGTGGATATCAAATATTGAAGGACTTGTTTTCTACACATTTGATAACTTTTTATCTTTAAAATATACATATGTGTCATGTTTTTTTAAATTCTTGTAACTTAACTTTTAAATAGAAATTGTTGGGACCTTTGTACTCTGATTTATCAAATCGAATGTGACATTTTACTAAACGTCTCTTTTGAGGTCGTTTTATGTAACTTGTGTGTATGAACTATGAAGTGACACCCAAATTGGTATTCCGCTGCGTTGTAAAATTTTGGGGGTGTCACACGAACCGCGGGTAACCGCTCATTTCGGGTATCCGCATGGCCGGTTACCCGCCTAGTACGGTTCGGTTTCAAATAGTCAAATGAACTACCCACCCCGCAATGGATAGCTAAAATCTCCAACCGAACCGAGCCGAACCACCCCATGAGCACCCCTACTATTCATACATTCTAAAATCATGTTAATTCTAGTAACATGAAGCTAGTTTCCGTTACTCACCTCGGTTGGCTTAAGCATTCCTCGGACATTCCCGGACTTCCGAGATCACCTAAACATATATTACAACCTGTTATAACATCTTTAAACATAACCTATATCAATATCGCATTTGTCATTGGACTGAAAGCAATGTTGCAAAAATCGGCCTAGGCGGCCTTGTAATCGGCGATTACAAGGTATACGGCCTTCCACCTTATTGATTTTTACAAGGTAATCGGCCTTGTAATCGGCAATTACACGCTACAGGGTGGTCAACCGCCTCACTATTGACTTACGATTTTTGCAACATTGATTGAAAGTAAGATAAAGAAGAAGACATCGTTGATTGTGGGGTGATTAGGGGTTACACAAAGTTAGAGAGTTTTTGATTTGAAGGTAAAATAAATGATTTGGGGGAAACACAAAGTTAGGGTTTTTGATTTGGGGGTAACAAAAACGATAATAAAAAAGGTAAGTCGGGTTCTTATCTAGTTGAATTTTACACGTGGAGAAAAAATAAAAATATTTAGTTACTTGTATAATCAGCCGGTCATATTTACTAAATATTTATTCCTCATCTGGTTTCAATTACTAGATCAACAATAAACTAAGTTCGTTACTAACTTGAAAAATTTATGAAAATAAGTTTTTATTTAATTGACTTAACCAAATTTTTTAAAGATTGAAAAATAAGTTGTTTGACTCCTAAGGGCCCATTTGGTTTGAAGTTGGGTTTCACTTTGGGTGTGGGACTCATGGATGGCAGGTTTAGGATTATGTTTGATTGTTTAAAGAATGTTGTTTGGTTACTTCCAGGTTTGAAAGTCACTTCAATAAATGATGTTTGTTTATCAAATTTTGATACAGGAATGCTACAAAGAAAAGTCAAATCAAATATAAAATACAATATGAGCATCTTATAAAACTGATACAATATAAACGCAAGAGCACATTTCATCATTGAACATTTGAATACAAAACATACAAAAACAAAATGAGGGTCCTTGCCAGATTCGAACTAACCAAATGTTAATATAACAAAATATACATTTTACAATAATCTAGGAACAAACTTAGCATAAGAAAAATATATATAGGCTTTTAAACTTCAAAACCACCACATACTAAGGCGCCCAAAAGTCGGCATAAACCTCAAAAAAGTAACAAGAATACCTTAGATGCAGCATAACACAAAATCACAGATTATGAAGATTCTGAACACTGATGGTCAGTTTAGTTTATGCACAGGTTGTCATGAAATTGAATAAGCATTAGGGATTTGATGGTTCTCTCCAGGTATTGAACATTTGATGTGCTAAACCATCTCTAAAGTTATACCATTCATCGGTTGGACTGATATATGATAAACAAGCTTCTTCTACTAGTTGTTCTTCATGTTCGATCTCATCTTCTTCATCTTGTTCCAACTCTTGTGGATCAACTCTCATGTACTTCCTTATTAGATTATGTAGAAGACAACATGCTAGAATAATGCGGACTTGAGTAGTGATCGGGAAAAAGGAAGGGGAAGCTAATATCTTCCAACGCCCTTTTAGTAATCCAAAACATCTTTCAATCACAATTCTAGCCTTTGAATGTTTCATGTTAAAGTATTTTGCAGCGCTCTTTTAGCTAGAATAATGCGGACTTGAGTAGATAGATTCTTACAGTTAAACTACATTGACAAGTACCAATAATATGATGTATTTAAATTACATGATATATTTAAGCTATATGAACTTAACAACCATCATGTACCTGGACAAGTACCATCATGTATTTAAACTAAATGATGTATTTAAGCTACATTAACCCACTGTGACCACTTAAAATGGTGTTTGTATAACTGTAACAACAACTTTTTTGACCCGTTAACCCATTGTTGGCCACTTAAAGGGGCGTTTGGCAAACTGTAACAGCAGCAACCCCAACCAACAACACACTGTAACAGCAACTTAAAGCACTTTTATTTCAGTCAACTTCAAAAAATAATAATAATAAAAATAAAAAAAAGTTTTGAGCCATTAGGCAAAACGGCTATTTCCGAGAAATTTGAAACCATAAGGTGTCAAATAGGTTCTTTTCAAGCTTTTCTTACGCACGTATCAAATAGTGAAAACATGGCGATGTTAGTAGAATAATAGGATTATCATAACATAATGCTCTAAAATCACTTTCTATCAAAGGGTTATTAGCATCCATCAATTTCAAATAATATAACATGTTGTACTGTGGTTTGTGAAAGTGTGCTAAAAAAATCACCCACAAAAAAGAAACATGAACAGGACACTTTCAAAGCAACAATTGATTATAACCTATAAATGAAATAATGATCTAAATCATACCCCTCCAACAAATAACAATAATAGATTAAGCATACACAATAAAAATGAGTTGTACAAATCAATTGATAAAAATTAAAAATCATGCCTATGTTTCATTCATCTATTGATTATCACTTGATTTATATGATATAAACCAATTGTTCAACTAGAAAAAAATATTTGATTACCTGTTTGTACTTGATTTATATGATATAAACCAATTGTTCAACTAGAAAAAAATATTTGATTACCTGTTTGTATGTTGAGAAAATAGTCATGAAAATTTATGTTCGAAGAAGAAGAAAAAAACATATAATATTGTAAGAGAGAGAATAAAGTGGGGACAGTTGCAGATGAGAATAAGATGAAATCTAACCCCTTATGCCAGGTTTTGTAAATCACCTCATATGAGGATATCGTTCCTAATTTTAAAGCCCGACCCCCTCAACCAAACAATTGCTATCAAGCACAATCCCACTCCTCATGCCCTACACCCATAGAACAAACAGGCCATAAATTGATTTTGTTTCAAATTAGTGGGTCCCGCCACTTCCGTATACCATCCTCTATATCTCCCAAAATACACAAAAATAAATCATCAATTTGACTTTTTCTAAACCGATGCTTCCAGCCTAAAGTTGGCAACTGATTCTTCATTGACTAATTCATACAGTACTACTGTACTTCTTTAATCTTATAACACAATAATTATCATTCATACACTGTCCATGTTCAAATCATTCACACACTTAAATCAAAATTACATAAACTCATGAAACCCTAAAATCAAAAACCCCAAAATGATAACCCTAACCCTAAAAACCCTAATTTTAGTTGTTTTTATATTATTATCACAATCACCACCACCAACAGCCGCTACAGACTTTTTATACAACTCATTCACAAACACTACCAATCTTTTACTCGTCCGAGACGCCCGTATCCAACCGCCCGTTATTCGTCTCTCCAACGACTCCAATCAATGGTCCGTTGGCCGCGCTTTTTACTCCGAAAGGATTCCAATTTTAACTAACAACTTAACTAACTTTCCCGCCAATTTAACTAACTTTCCCGCCAGTAATGTTAGTGTAACTAGCTTTTCTACACAGTTTGTGTTTTCGATATTGCCTGAAATAGCTTCCAGTCCAGGTTTTGGTATTGTGTTTGTGTTGTGTAATACGACTGAGCCGGCTAACGCGATAGGTGGACAGTATTTGGGGCTGTTTTCGAATATTGGCGCAGGGACGCCTGCGCCGTTGCTAGGGGTGGAATTTGATACGGGTGCGAATAGTGAGTTTAATGAAAGTAATGGGAATCATGTAGGGATTGATTTGAATAACATTGAGTCTAGGGTTTATGAAGGGGCGGGGTATTGGAATGAGAGCGGGGGGTTTGTTAGGGTGGAGATGAGAAACGGACAGAATGTGCATGCTTGGATTGAGTTTGATGGGGGGAGGATGGAGATTAATGTGACGATTGCGCCTGTGGGGGTTAGGAGGCCGAGTAGGCCGTTGTTGAGTTATAGGAATGCGGAGATTGGGAGGTATTTGTCGAGTGAGATGTATGTTGGATTTAGTGCTTCTAAGACTACTTGGGTTGAGGCTCAGAGGGTTTTAGCATGGAGTTTTAGTGATACTGGTGTTGCGAGGGATTTAAATACTAGTGGATTGCCGGTTTTTTTGGCGAGGTCGGAGGGGAGTTCAGGGTTGTCGACTGGTGGTAAAGTGGGTGTTATTTGTGGTGCGGTTGTGTTTTTTGTATGCCTGTTAGGTGTTTGTTATTATGCGTGGGTGAGATATAAAGCTAAGAGTCAGGAAGATGTGGCTGAAGATTGGGAGCTTGAGTTCTGGCCGCATAGGTATTCATACGAAGATCTAAAAGCGGCTACTAATGGGTTTTCGGATAAGGAAGTATTAGGGGCGGGTGGGTTTGGTAAGGTGTACAAGGGCAGGCTGAGTAATAACACGGAGGTGGCTGTAAAATGCGTGAATCATGATTCGAAGCAAGGAATAAGAGAATTCATGGCTGAGATTTCGAGTATGGGTAGGCTTCAACATAAAAATTTGGTTCAAATGAAAGGTTGGTGTAGGAGACGTACTGAGTTATTGCTTGTATATGATTACATGCCTAATGGGAGTCTTAATACTTGGATTTTTGATAAACCAAAAAACGTTTTGGGCTGGGAAGGGCGGAAAAAGGTGTTGACAGATGTAGCGGAGGGTTTGAATTATTTACATCATGGTTGGGACAAAGTCGTGGTGCATAGAGATATTAAGTCGAGCAATGTGTTATTGGATTTGGATATGAGGGGTCGGTTGGGTGATTTTGGATTAGCGAAATTGTATACACATGGTGAGGAACCTGGGACTACTAGAGTAGTGGGTACTCTTGGGTATTTGGCACCTGAGTTGGCCATGTTGGCATCACCAACCGCCGCTAGTGATGTTTATAGCTTTGGTGTGGTGGTGTTAGAGGTGGCATGTGGGCGGAAACCGATTGAAACATGGCAGGAAAGGGAGGAAGATATGGTTTTGGTGGATTTGGTTAGAGAAAAGTATACTGAAGGAAAGTTATTGGATCTTGCAGATAAGAGAATTAAAGGGGAATACAATGTTGAAGAGATGGAAGCTGTTTTAAAGCTCGGATTAAGTTGTTGCCACCCTGAACCACAACATCGGCCTACTATGAAGGAGGTGGTTTCACTCCTGTTAGGCGAGGATACGACTGTTGTACCAAGAGTTATGCTACAAGAGAGCAAGAATGAGCCATCACCATAAGGTCCATAACGAATGCCGCCACTGCCACTTTGGTTGTAACTCTATATCACCTTCTCTGTTGTATTTATTTGTGATTTTGATCCTTTTATTGTAGATAAAAAAAGCTACCATGAGGTCTCCTTCATTGTTTTACCTATTGATACCACCAATTTCACAATGAGGATAGTCCTGATGGTATATTTGTTTGTTACGTCAATATATCTTGATTTCTTGAAATTCTGGTTTTCAGCAAAAATTGTAGAAAATGACAGTTACGATCCACTTACCTAAAAATGAGGCAATTTGGGTTATTATTTTGTCTCCAACAGCTGAATGAGTAAACTTATTAAACATATATAAGATAGAAACGGGTCAAATGGCTTTGCCTAAAATTTATTCATATGTTTACAAGCGCCTTACTTTTTTATTAAAAAATTAATTCTTTTTGAAGTATCGATTTTGTAGTCATAAATTACTGTAAGATATTAGTTATATATTAAATTTTCATGAAAACGACAAAGTAGTGTTGATTGACCAACCTGGCCGTACCCGTTTTGGCCCTTGTATCAGTTCAAGGGTTGTCATGTCATGTGCTTGTTATTTGTAGAGATTATTCTGGTCAATTGCTAGATATCAGTTTGAATAAAAGGATTGCATGATGTAGCAAGAGTTAGACTAATAAGCAAAAAGTTGATAACCTGATTAAAGTTCAATATCCCTCATATCTTTGAACTTTTCTGGCTGAAAATTTTCATTGAATAAATAAGGTCAACCTTGGCTGGTGCAGCCTTGGACCCCATTTGAATTAGTCTTGTGTCCATGCCATGCTAGTCAAATTAAAACTTGTTCCTATACGCGTAAAATTAAATAGACAAGAATTGATATGGACAGGAGTCACAGGACCAGGGCTTGGGAGCCGCGTGCTGATTTCCAATTTTGCCCATGGAACTAGCTGCTGTATACTTGCATACCTCGTGGAGGGGGGAAATGTCATCTGGCATTTTGACGTAAGTCTAGAAATACAGGAAGTCCACATATTAAAATAAGTGTATTATGCCTTTGAAGGCAGTTAGCCACGCCCAGAAGTTTAGTTTTTTAGATTGAACCGGATCATGAGTGGTACCCCTATTAGATTTTGGGCCTGAAGTATATCAGCCAACCTTGGACCAGAGCTAGTTCTTGGTCCATTTGTACATCTCTAGACAAACAAAAGCAAAACAACTTAATAATTCACCTCCTTTGCAACTCACATATATACATTATCAATTATAGATAGCTAAATATTGTAGGCCAAGGATGTTTCAGGTCATTCACTTCAAGACTACAATACTCGTGTATACGGAACACCTATCATTTAGATCTAGGCGTAACTTTTATCCTTGTGATTGAAGAGAGTTTGCCTGTGTCTTTACACTTATACATTCTTAAAGAGTGAAGTTTAGGGAGTGAAAATTGAAGTAGGGCTTCTTTCTTTGGCTAGCAGTGATTGAACCTTGCGAACTTAACCGGCAGATTGAGGCTACTGATTCCTTCATTTCTTCAGGTCCACCTACCAAGACCCTACGTAGGATCCACCAGTTTCTTTTGAGAATTTCAAAAATATATCTACTCAATTTACATGTTACATGGTTAGTGTATGTAGCAAAGTTAAATGGCTTTTCTTAAAAGGTGTTAGAGACATAAGAGAAAGGTACCATGAAAGTCGGGCCTTGCTCCAAAATAGAGTTCATGTTCATCAAGATTTTGATATGATTGAACAGAGCTTGCTTGCATTTCTTTTCCTTTATGCTTCAGTGCCATAGGCGGTTGCTGTTTTCTCAGATATTTTAATCTCCAAAATAACAAGACAGTTATACTGCTGATGATGGATAGAGCGAAAGCACATATAAGAATAAGATCAACTAATGATGAGGCGTTCTTCTCTTTGGAAGAAGCTTTTTTGGGTTGAGGCAAGAAGGCGTGGCTGATAATGATTACTAAAACAAAGAACAAAATGGAGGAGAACCCGACAATAGCAGCCATTAGAAGTGAGCTTCCATAGCCATTTGGAGAGTAACTTAAGCGTCCCGTGTCAAAATTGACTATCTCCACTTGAGAATACTCACGTATCAGTTCACTAAGCGTTGCACCAGATTGTGTTTCTTGGGTCACATATGTTTTTAACTTCAAATTAAATTCCTTAGCTTTTTTGTTTGTGAGAAGAGGTAAAACCGAGTTTAGGATACCGATACCATTAGGTTTTTTTTGTGATATAAACAAGCTGTATTTTAGTCGGGAAGTTTTTCCTCCCACGGTTATGAGCAGAAGAAATTTCTTGCAATATGCTCAGAAATGGTGTCACCCCCGATTCCTCCAGCCACCAGAAGCAAACTATCATACTTGCTGAGACGACGTACCAAATTATGACATTATTAAGTTAGAGTAGAGGTCAAAATACATTCTTTAATGGATGAAACTGGTCCAGGTTGAAATGGGTCATTTTTATTTATTTTTCTTTTGGGGGGTTACCATGGTTTCCAGTTTTTTGGCCGACTAATTCACGCGGGTTGAAATGGGTCATTTTTATTATGGGTCAAAACGGGTCGCTTGATCCTATAAACATTTTATATTATTTTATTGATGAGTTATTTTATATTACATAAAAATATAATTGGAATGTCATTTAAATCTTTGAATAAAATTATTAATAGATTTAAGGCTACTAGGAACTTATCTGATCAGTTCCCCTTTAGATTAAATATCTGATTTGACCCATTTGAGTTAGAACACAACCTGAACAGACCCATTTATAAGTAAAAGATCTTGTATACCTTAGGAAGTCTGTTGATGCGGGTCCATATGGACCTTCTACCGAAACTGGAATGCACATCTGGGATCTTTGGTCAGGACCATCGACCGGCATTCGCTGGACAATGTCATAAAGAGAATTTGTCCATGATCCATCACATTTTAGGATTATAGACATCGTATGGACAAATTATTAAAAAAGGTATCATACTTGCAATGGTTTCGTCTTGTGAACATTTTTTTTTTTTACTTTTGAGGGTAATTTTCTTTCAAATTCATCCTCTTTAAGATATTACAGTATGTGACATTTTTGCCCTTCCGGGAAAAAAAATTTCTATTAGCTAAGAGGGGCAAAAATGTCCAGAAATTTCGCAAAATACCCTAAAGAAGATGAATATGTAAGAAAATTACCCTCAAAAGTAAAAAAAAATGTTCCCTACCCTGAAGACAAAACCATAGCAAGTATAATACTTTTTTTAATAATTTGTCCGACATCGTATCATTATCAACACTGGAGCTTGAAGCTATACTAAGTGAATGCCATTGAAACTTGGAAATGCTTGGTATCTTTATGAAGATTATGCTTGTTGGGGTATACTCCAGTCCTGCACATGAGATTTAAAGTTCTCCATAACTAGTTGTTTTTGTATAGTAGCTTGTGATAATGAATAATAACTCGAGCATTTTACTTGGTTCTTTTGGCAGTGTAACTTCAATAGCCTTGAAAAGGAAGATTCGAGCAGAAAGTATGCATGTTTCTGGCCTTGACTGTATTATTCTGAGTAACCTCTCGATGGCGAAAAGAAAAATTGCAGGGAACACCATGTAGAAGTGGCGGTCTCCAGTATGAAACAAGAAGAATATGATGAAGATGGTGTACAAATGGTGGTAGTAAAAGATTTCAAATCTTTTTCTTCTCACTTGTGGAAGCGATGTGACCCAGATGACTAAACCTGCGACAAGGGGAAATTTCCCCTGCCAGGTATATTCTCCCTGTTGTCTGCCATTTCCATATCTATTTCCCAGTAAAAACAAGAAAAGTCGATACATTATTTATAAAGTTAAAGAAGATAGGGGTGGTCAAAAAATTTGCTGAACTAAAACAGAACCGTGAACTAGACTGAATGGGAAAGAGGTTAATGGCATATTGTGGTTTGCTTTCAGTTTGGTAATTTGCAAATGCCTTTAACCAAAGCAAACTACTTCTAGTTATGTATTTTTTATAAATAAATTCATTATACAAGGACAAGTTATATTCAAGAAGTAAAGTAAAATTTTCAACTTATACTTTATATTATAAGTCAAAATTACTGATAATTAATATAAAACTTGATATATTTTCACCACTTGAGAGTTCAGACTCGTTCTTTGTGTGGTAAAATAAAAAATCGATACTTTTAGATGAGTGTGATGATTACTGATTATCATGAAATCATTTTCTACCTAAGCGACATGCCTTTCCCTAAAGCGAGAAGCGCGAAGCGACAAAAGCGAGCCCTTCAGTTAACTTTTTACCCTTTATGCATATAATAGTGTCTAGTATGAAAACAATGATTAAATAAAAAACATAATTATCTTAAAATCTTCATTTTTAATATAAAAAGACCACAAAAGAGAAGTTTATTAAAATAGTTAAAGCTTAAAGTCTATTTTTTAATTCGGAATAATCATATAAGTTCTCATTTCTTATTTCCCCATCGTTTCCGAGATCTACTATATCATCTTCATCTACAAGATCCTCGTCGGATTCATCATATAGCGTCCTACTAGTAGATGTCCTACTTGTAGACGCACTATAAGTTTTAGTATTTATAATATTATACTAAAGGGTTAATTTTGTAATTATTTAACCTAATTTAGAAGATTAGGGCTGGCTGTACAACTTCATTAGCTATAAAATTAAAAACTAGCCGTTATACAAAAAAGCGAGCGCTTTTAGGTCGCTTTTGGGTCGCCTGACAACGCTTTTGCTCGCTCTAGTAAAACACCTCGCTTCTTTAGAATCAAAGCGCGTTAGGGCGCTTCGCTTCGCTTCTTCGCTTAAAGCTCGCTTTTTCTCGCTTTTGACTACATTGGTCAAAGGTTAGGGCAGTTTCAATCAATTGTTGTTATTGTCAATGTCAATCTATCTCAATAGGTTGTTGCTTGCAACCTACAATGTACTACCAATTGGATCTTCATAACCCATATCAATATATTCAAATCATTTTGCCAAAAAAAAAAAAAAAAAAAAGGTGTGATGTTAGGCCGGGTGTAATGGTCACCTCAAGACCACCTCCACCTCAGCGTTACATCAGCTTTTCAACACATCCTCTTACCACCTTCTTTACAGCTGGTTGTTTATAGGAGTTCAAAGTTGGGTATAGATAATCAAGTACTGGATATCACTTGAAATCGTGTAATCACTTTCCAATAGAAACTATTCGACCGTAATGC
Organism: Artemisia argyi; assembly: GCA_030686995.1. Taxonomy (NCBI): domain Eukaryota; kingdom Viridiplantae; phylum Streptophyta; class Magnoliopsida; order Asterales; family Asteraceae; genus Artemisia; species Artemisia argyi. Next base: position 42,975,947 of record CM060701.1, read on the forward strand.
CTGGGTTACACGAATATCTCTATGGGATAAGACCAAGTGTTCATTCTTGTTTTAGGCACAAAGCAATAACCTGCTCGCTTTCAAGTGTTTATGTTTTCTGCCCTTCCATGCAAAATATGTGTTCCTATTTATAGGATACTCAAAGCCCAATAATGGAATTATGATAATTAATCAGCCCATTAATTACAATATAATGTTCTTCCATTGTAGGAAATAGTGGTTACATGACTGTCCGTTAATCATGGCCATTAAATTGTAGTTATAACTGCCTTTGAATAGCAGTTACGATCCAAGTTTGAATTCAGTTTGATGAGCTTGTCCCTGATTAGGTAGCTCCGTGAGTGTTCTCACTCTCTGAAGAACAACATGATCTAACTTATGAACATTGTAATGTAACTGATAAACTACATAAAAAAAAAATGATGAACATTATGATATTGTTTAGAAAGAAAAAAAAAATGATGAACAACTATTTTTATTGATGGACAATTCTTTTATTGATGAAAACATTTATGATAACTATTTTATTGAAGAATAGTGTCTATAAAACAACTTTTTTTATGATGAACAACGCAAATGATAAACAACTCTTTTATTGATAAACGCAAGAGTCGAGACTGGGTTATGCGTTCACAACGTAAACTTTCTGGACCATTTAACTAACTAATAATTTGTTAGTATATCTTTATGAGTTACATGCATATATATGTATTGTTAAGTTTTTACATCTACAATCCAAACAGGCCCAAAAAAGATTAAAACACAAATTTTCTCAACTATTAAACCAGTAGATCATTTTCTCTATCAAATACTAATGTTTTTCATGATAAATAAAGCCTTAAAATTGGATAAACACTTTCAAAGTGGACGACTAGTGCAATAATTTTGTTTGAAAAGCTTGATTTGTTTGAAAAGATTTTCTAAACTATAAAAAAATCATAAAAGATAATGAGTTGATGTTGATTTTAGTTTTTTAATCGTAATTAAAAGTTTACAATACCGATTCGTTGGACTAGTAGAAAGTAAGCACTTTGTGACGTTTTCGAATCAGTTTAGAATAGCATATATCATCATCAGTTTGTTAATTTAGTTTAAAGAAAAGTCCAAAATACATCTCTGAGGTATGTCAAATGATACGTTTACATCATTTTTCTTTTTTCGACTCAAAAATCATCCCTAAGGTATTAAAGTTGGCACAAAACCATCCCTCCGTCAGAAATATCAGTTAATGAGGACTAACGATGCAAATTATTTTCCGTTATCTCCTAACAAGAGTTAAAATATTTGTATTGTTAGTCCTCATTGAGTTAAAATATTGCATCGTTAGTCCTCATTGACTATAGAGTTAAAATATTTGCATTGTTAGTTCTCATTGACTATAGAGTTAAAATATTTGCATCGTTAGTCCTCATTTACTATAGAGTTAAAATATTTGCATCGTTAGTCCTCACTGAGTTAAAATATTTGCATCGTTACCATCGCCACCACCCACAACCGCCACCACCACCCACCAACACCCACCACCACCACCGCCACCACCACCACCCACCACTACCCACCACCGCCACCGCCACCCACCACTACCCACCAACACCCACCACCACCACCGCCACCACCACCGCTACCCACCACCACCCACCACCGTCACCACCGCCGCCACCACCACCACCACCCACCACCACCACCGCCACCACCACCACCACCACTGCCACCAACACCCACCACCACCACTGCCACCACCACCACCACCCACCACTACCCACCAACACCCACCACCACCACCGCCACCCACCACTACCCACCAACACCCACCACCACCACCGCCACCACCACCGCCACCCACCGCCGCCACCACCACCGCCGCCACCACCAACACCCACCACTACCCACCACAGCCACCACCACCACCACCGCCACCACCACCCACCAACACCCACCACCACCACCGCCACCACCACCACCCACCACTACCCACCACCGCCACCGCCACCCACCACTACCCATCACCACCCACCACCACCACCACCGCCACCACCACCGCCACCCCTACCCACAACCGCCACCACCACCACCCACCACCACCACCACCACCCAACACTACCCACCACCGCCACCACCACCGCCACCCACCACCACCGCCACCCACCACCACCACCGCCACCCGCCACCACCACCACCGCGGTGGTGGTGGTGGGTGGTGGTGGGTGGCGGTGGTAGTGGTGGGTGATGGTTGGTGGTGGTGGCGGTGGTGGGTAGTGTTGGGTGGTGGTGGCGGTGGCGGTGGTGGGTAGTGTTGGGTGGCGGTGGTGGTTGGTGTTGGTGGGTGGTGGTGGTGGCGGTGGTGGTGGTGGGTGGTGGTAGCGGTGGTGGGTAGTATTGTGTGGTGGTAGTGGGTGGTGGTGGTGTGGGTGGTGGTGGCGATGGTGGCGGCGGTGGTGGGTGGTGGTGGTGGCGATGGTGGTGGTGGGTGTTGGTGGGTGGTGGCGGTGGCGGTGGTGGTGGTGGTGGATAGTGGTGGGTGGTGGTGGTGGTGGTGTGGTTGGTGTGGCAGTGGTGGGTGGTGGTGGCGGTGGTGGTGGTGGGTGGTGGTGGGTGGTGGTGGTGGTGGGTGTTGGTGGGTGGTGGTGGTGGGTGGTGGTGGTGGTGGTGGTGGGTGGTGGTTGCGATGGTGGGTGGTGGCGATGGTAACGATGCAAATATTTTAACTCAATGAGGACTAACGATGCAAATATTTTAACTTTATAGTCAATAAGGACTAACGATGTAAATATTTTAACTCTATAGTCAATGAGGACTAACGATGTAAATATTTTAACTCAATAAGGACTAACGATGCAAATATTTTAACTATATAGTCAATGAGGACTAACGATTCAATATTTTAACTCAATGAGGACTAACGATGCAAATATTTTAACTCTTGTTAGGAGATAACGAAAAATAATTTGCATCGTTAGTCCTCCTTAACTGATATTTCTAACTGAGGGATGGTTTTGTGCCAACTTTAATACCTTAGGGATGATTTTTGAGTCGAAAAAAGAAAAAGGATGTAAACGTATCATTTGACATACCTCAGGGATGTATTTTGGACTTTCTCTTTAGATTATGAGCGAAAGACAATGGATTTGACCTATGAAGAAAATTTTGTTGGAGGGTGATGTAATGAGAAAGAAAAAATCAAATTGAATATGTTTAGGAGCTAGAGGAAGAAGTGTTCAAGATATATTAAAACTTTTGATGGAATGACTAGTATGCCTCTATTTGTAAATGTCCCTGTTTGAGATAGTTGTCTAAATTTCATCGGATCTCATATTATGATCCTAACGGTTGTAAATACTTTTTTGGGTGTTTGTTTCAGCTTATATATCGGCTTATGTTATATAATCCCATAAGTGTCAAAATAAGCAACAAAATTGTGACTTTTTCGACTTATCTTATATAAGCTTAGACAAACACCCCCTCAGCTTACAAAATAGTTATCATTCATACACTGTCCTTATTCAAATCACACTTACAACAATCAAAATTACATAAACTCATGAAACCTTAAAACTAAAAACCCCAATTTTGCCCCAAAATGATACAACCACCATACACCATCATAACCACCACCCTAATTTTACTTTTTATATTATCACAATCACCATCAATCACCGCTACAGACTTTTTATACAACTCATTCACAACCACCACCCAATTTTTACTTATCCGAGACGCCCGTATCAAATCGTCCTATATAAATCTCCATTGGTACTTCAATCAATCGTCCGTTGGCCGCGCTTTTTACTCCGAAAAAATCCCTATCCTAACTAACAACCAAACTAACTTTCCCGCCAATTTAACTAAGCTTCCCGCCAATAATGTAACTAGCTTTTCGACACAGTTTGTGTTTTCGATATTGCCTGAAACAGCTTCCAGTCCAGGTTTTGGTATTGCGTTTGTGTTGTGTAATACGACTGAGCCGTTAGATGCTATAGGTGGACAGTATTTCGGACTGTTTTCAAATAATCGCGCGGGGACGCCTGCACCGTTACTAGCGGTTGAATTTGATACGGGTGTGAATAATGAGTTTAATGAAAGTAATGGTAACCATGTAGGGATTGATTTGAATAATGTTGAGTCTGAGGTTTATGTTGGTGCGGGGTATTGGAATGAGAACGGGAGGTTTGTTACAGTTAATATGAGGAGTGGAGAGAATGTGCATGTGTGGATTGAGTTTGATGGGGGGAGGATGGAGATTAATGTGACGATTGCGCCTGCGGGGGTGAGGAAACCGAGTAGGCCGTTGTTGAGTTATAGGAATGCGGAGATTGGGAGGTATTTGTCGCGTGAGATGTATGTTGGGTTTAGTGCTGGTAAGGATACTTGGGTTGAGGTGCAGAGGGTTTTAGCATGGAGTTTTAGTGATACTGGTGTTGCGAGGGATTTAGGTACTAGTGGATTGCCGGTTTTTTTGGCGAGGTCGGAGGGGAGTTCTGGGTTGTCGACTGGTGGTAAAGTGGGTGTTATTTGTGGTGCGGTTGTGTTTTTTGTGTGCCTGTTTGGTGCTTGTTATTATGCATGGGTGAGATACAGAGCTAAGAGTCAGGAAGGTGTGGCTGAAGATTGGGAGCTTGAGTTCTGGCCACATAGGTATTCATACGAAGATCTAAAAGCGGCTACTAATGGGTTTTCGGATAAGGAAGTGTTAGGGGCGGGTGGGTTTGGTAAGGTGTACAAGGGCACGTTGAGTAATAAGACGGAGGTGGCTGTAAAATGTGTGAATCATGATTCGAAGCAAGGGTTAAGAGAATTCATGGCTGAGATTTCGAGTATGGGTAGGCTTCAACATAAAAGTTTGGTTCAAATGAAAGGTTGGTGTAGGAAACGTAATGAGTTATTGCTTGTATATGATTACATGCCTAATGGGAGTCTTAATACTTGGATTTTTGATAAACCAAAAAATGTTTTGGGTTGGGAAGGGCGGAAAAAGGTGTTGACAGATGTAGCGGAGGGTTTGAGTTATTTACATCATGGTTGGGACAAAGTTGTGGTACACAGAGATATTAAGTCGAGCAATGTGTTATTGGATTTGAATATGAGAGGTCGGTTGGGTGATTTTGGATTAGCGAAACTGTATACACACGGTGAGGAACCTGCGACTACTAGACTAGTGGGTACTCTTGGGTATTTGGCACCTGAGTTGGCCATGTTGGCATCGCCAACTACCGCTAGTGATGTTTATAGCTTTGGTGTGGTGGTGTTAGAGGTGGCATGTGGGCGGAAACCGATTTAAACATGGCAGGAAAGGGAGGAAGATATGGTTTTGGTGGATTTGGTTAGAGAAAAGTATTCAGAAGGAAAGTTATTGGATCTTGCAGATGGGAGAATTAAAGGCGAATACAATGTTGAAGAGATGGAAGCTGTTTTAAAGCTCGGATTAAGTTGTTGCCACTCTGATCCACAACATCGGCCTACTATGAAGGAGGTGGTTTCACTCCTGTTGGGCGAGGATACGACTGTAGTGCCAAGAGTTATGCTACAAGAGAGCAAGAATGAGCCATCACCATTAGATCCATAATGAATGCGGCCACTGCCACTTTGATTGTAACTCTATATCATCTTCTCTTTTGTATTTATTTGTGATTTTGATTCTTTATTGTAGATAAAAAAAAAGCTACCATGAGGTCTCCTTCATTGTTTTACCTATTGATACCACCAATTTCACAATGAGGGTAGTCCTGATTGTTACATCGATATATCTTGATTTCTTGAAATTATGGTTTTCAGTAAAAATTATAGAAATGACAGTTCCGATCCACTTACCTAAAAATGAGGCAATTTGGGTTATAATTTTGTCTCCAATGGCTAAATGGGTTTAAGATAGAAATGGGTCAAATGGCTTTGCCTATAATTTATTCGTGTGGCGCATAACTTTTTTATTAAAAAGTTAATTCATTTTGAAGTATCGATTTTGTAGTTACATATTAAATTTTCATGTAAAGGACAAAGTAGTGTTGATTGACCAACCTGATCGTACCCGTTTTGGCCCTTGTATCAGTTCAAGGGTTTTCATGTCATGTCATGTGCTTGTTATTTTTGGCAAAAGAAATTATTCTGGTCAATTGCTAGATATCAGTTTGAATAAAAGGATTGCATGATGTAGCAAGAGTTAGACTAAATAAGCAAAAAGTTGGTAACCTGATTAAAGTTCAATATCCTTCATATCTTTGTACTTTTCTGGCTGAAAATTTTCATTAAAAAATAAGGTCAACCTTGGTTGGTGCAGCCTTGGACCCCATTTGAATTAGTCTTGTGTCCATACCATGCTAGTCAAATTAAAACTTGTTCCTATACTCGCAAAATTAAATAGACAAGAATTGATATGGACAGGAGTCACAGGACCAGGGCTTGGGAGCCGCGTGCTGATTTCCAATTTTGCCCGTGGAACTAGCTGCTATATTCTTGCATACCTCGTGGAGGGGGAAAATGTCATCTGGCATTTTGACGTAAGTCTAGAAATACAAGAAGTCCACATATTAAAATAAGTGTATTATGCCTTTTAAGGCAGTTAGACACGCTCAGAAGTTTAGTTTTTTAGATTGAACCGGATCATGAGTGGTACCCCTATTAGATTTTGGGCCAGAAGTATATCAGCCGACCCTGGACCAGAGCTGGTTCTTGGTCCATTTGTGCATCTCTAGACAAACAAAAGCAAAACATACTTAATAATTCACATCCTTTGCAACTCAAGGCAAAACAACTTAATAATTCACATCCTTTGCAACTCACATATATACATTATCAACTATAGATAGCTAAATATTGTAGGCTAAGGATGTTTCAGGTCATTCACTTCAAGACTACAATACTTGTGTATACGGAACACCTATCATTTAGATCTAGGCGTAACTTTTATCCTTGTGATTGAAGAGAGTTTGCCTGTGTCTTTACACTTATACATTCTTAAAGAGTGAAGTTTAGGGAGTGAAAATTGAAGTAGGGCTTCTTTCTTTGGCTAACAGTGATTGAACCTTGCGAACTTAACCGGCAGATTGAGGCTACTGATTCCTTCATTTCTTCAGGTCCACATACCAAGACCCCTACGTAGGATCCACCAGTTTCTTTTGAGAATTTCAAAAATATATCTGCTCAATTTACATGTTACATGGTTAGTGTATGTAGCAAAGTTAAAGGTAGCAAAGTTAAAGGGCTGTTCTTAAAAGGTGTTAGAGACATAAGAGAAAGGTACCATGAAAGTCGGGCCTTGCTCCAAAATAGAGTTCATGTTCATCAAGATTTTGATATGATTGAACAGAGCTTGCTTGCATTTCTTTTCCTTTATGCTTCAGTGCCATAGGCGGTTGCTGTTTTCTCAGATATTTTAATCTCCAAAATAACAAGATAGTTATACTGCTGAGACGACGTACCAAATTATGACATTATTAAGTTAGAGTAGAGGTCAAAATACATTCTTTAATGGGTGAAACTGGTCCAGGTTGAAATGGGTCATTTTTGTTTATTTTTCTTTTGGGGGGTTACCATGGTTTCCAGTTTTTTGGCCGACTAATTCACGCGGGTTGAAATGGGTCACTTTTAGTATGGGTCAAAACGGGTCGCTTGATCCTATAAACATTTTATATTATTTTATTGATGAGTTATTTTATATTACATAAAAATATAATTGGAATGTCATTTAAATGTTTGAATAAAATTATTACTAGTAATAGATTTAAGGCTACTAGGAACTTGTTGTCCCAAATGTCTCTGGATCGATTTATGAATTGCAAAGTAATATGAATAAGTAAATCTAAAATTTCATTAACCATTGTAAAGTTACATGTAATTATATATATATAAGGTTTCAACCATTGTGTTGAACCATTGTGACTTTTCATAGAATGGTTGTGACCATTCGATCTAGCCCTAACCATTGTGACCATTCGGTTTGGCCTTAGTCCAACCGAATTAACTATAAGTTAGTTATTAAGTTTCTACTTAACATAATTGGTCCTTCTAACTTCTAACTAACTAAACATTAATACTAATATGCAATGAAGAAGATTATATCGGGTCACATTCTCCTCCTTAATCTTCATCGTTGCTTCTTGTTAAATCTTGAACTCCGAGCATCTGTCGCATTGTCATGAACTTCAATCTTGGTAGAGCCTTTGTTAGTATATCTGCTCTTTGTAGTTCTCCTCTGACATGTTCTATGTTGATGTGTCCATTCTCTACGCATTCTCGAATGAAATGGTATCGAATGTCGATGTGTTTACTTCTTCCATGAAATACTGGGTTCTTCACTAATGCTATTGCTGAAACGTTATCGATCTTCAACGTTATCTTTTGTTCTTCATTTCCAGTTAATTCACTGAGTAATCTTTTCAACCATAGTGCTTGACATGCTGCTGCTGTAGCCGCCATAAATTCTGATTCACATGATGATAGTGCCACTGTCGGTTGTTTCTGAGTGCTCCATGTAATGGGTGACTCTCCAAAATAAAATACTACGCCTGTAGTTCCTTTTCCTTGATCAGTGTTGATTCCATAGCTACTATCACTATATCCTGTAATCTTGCAGCCGCCTTCTTTCTTGTAAATTATGCCATGCTCTCTTGTTCCTTTGATGTATCGGATTACTTGCTTTACTGCTTTCAAGTGATGGTCTTTTGGTTCTTGCATCCATCTGCTGAGTAGTCCGACTGAATAACTAAGATCTGGTCTTGTATGTAGTAAGTACCTGAGACTTCCAATTAAGCTTCTGTAATAAGTTGCGTCAACTGATTCTCCATCTTCCGCCTTGACCAACTTAGTACCGGGATCCATTGGTATCTTCGTATCATTACTATCTTCCATGTTTGTTTCCTTCAAGATCTTGTTAATATAACCTGTTTGCTTGATTGTAATTTCTCCTCCTGTCTGTGTAACTTCTATCCCAAGGTAATAAGCTAACAATCCTAAGTCGCTCATTTCAAATTTTTCTTCCATCTGGGATTTAAATAATTCTACTTCTTTCTTTGGAGTGCCCGTAATTATTAAATCATCTACATAAACTCCAACGATAATTGTTGAGTTCTTGGTCCTCCTTGTATAAACTGCTTGTTCGAGGTTACACTTCTTGAAATCTAATGACTTTAAGGTTTGATCAAGCTTCACATTCCAAGCTCTCGGTGCTTGTCTTAATCCATATAAAGCTTTAATAAGCTTGTACACTTTTCCTGATTCTCCTGGTTGTACGAATCCTTCTGGTTGTGTAACGTAGACTTCTTCCTTTAAATCACCATGTAGAAATGCTGATTTTACGTCTAAGTGATGAACTTGCCAACGTGCTTTGTATTTGATAATATTTCCATGTGCATCTCTTTTGGTTTTAAATACCCATTTGAGTCCAATTGCCTTTTGATTTTCTGGCAATGTAGTAAGAATCCATGTGTTGTTCTTGTTTATTGAATCAAATTCAATCTTCATGGCCTCAATCCATTTATGATCTTTTGATGCTTCCTTGTAGTTACGAGGTTCTTCTTCTATGAAGAGTAAACTAGGTGCTTCAACGACACTAGCTTTTTCGTAGATTGCTTTCAAATCCTTTAATCCTCTAACTGGTGTATGATCAATTCTTCCAGAGCTTCCTAACGAGCTTCTAAGTGAACTAATAGTAGTTTCTATTTCACTTTCTGAGTTAGGTTTGTAACTATATGTTGGTGGTGTGAATGGTGAGTCTGGTTGAGAGGGGGAGTTTGGTTCTGATGATGAATCTGCTTCTGATGTTGGATCTGGTAAAGGATCCGGTATTGGAAATACATCATCATTTCCTATGTTGACGGGTATTTGGTTTGCATTGTCAACTTCCTCTACTACAAAACTAGTCCAAAAAGTGTCTTGTGTACTTGTATCCTCTCCATTCTTGTCCCAATTCCACGGTTTAGTTTCCATAAATTTAACGTCTCTACTAACATATTTCTTCTTGGCTATTGGATCATATAACCTACATGCTTTTGATCCTTCCTCTACTCCTAAATAGATCATTGGTATGCTTCTATCATCCAGCTTCTTTAAATGAGGTGTTGTTATCTTAGCATAAGCTGTGCATCCAAATATCCTTAGGTTTTCTAGGTTTGGTTTCCTACTGTAGAGTGCCTCATATGGAGTTTTATCTACTAGGGCTCTTGTAGGTACCCTATTTAGTATGTAAATAGCGTGTTTCACTGCTTCTGCCCAAAAAGTTAAAGGTAACTTCATGGCTTTCATCATACTTCTAGTGGTTGATAACACTGTCCTATTTCTTCTCTCCACTACTCCATTCTGTTGTGGTGAGTATGGTGCTGTCAATTGTCTAGCTATCCCATTATCCTTACAGTATTGTGTGAATTCATTTGATGTAAATTCACCACCTCTATCTGTTCTAAACATCCTTATTTTCAATCTCAATTCCATTTCTACCTTATGCTTAAATTCCTTGAATGTACTAAAGGCTTGGTCTTTTGAAGTAAGAAAGTAAGCCCACATAAAACGTGTACAATCGTCTACTAACAAGAATATAAGTTTCTTGCCTGAGTGTGTTGCTGGACTTATAGGACCGCAAAGGTCTCCATATATTAAATCCAACGGGTTCTCTGATCTGAATTTAGCTTGGTTTGGAAATGGTGTTCTACTATGCTTTCCCAATAAACATGCATCGCAAATCTGTCCTACATGATTTATTCTAGGTAATCCATCTACTAGACCCTTTCTAGTCATCTTGTTGATATCGTCAAAGTTTAGATGACCTAATCTAGCATGCCATAACCATGCTTGGTTATCTATATTTGCTAATAGACATATAGGTGAGTCTATTCGTAGTTTAATACTGTAAAGTCTGTTCTTAGATCTTTCTACTTTCATCAACAACCTTCTGCTCTTGTCATACAAAGTCAATTTATTCCCGTCCATTATAACTCTACAACCTATTTCTGTAAGTTGTCCTAGACTTAGTATGTTGCTCTTAAGGTTCGGTATATAATACACATCCGTTACTACCTTTTGTTCTTGGTTTATACAACCTAATAATATAGAGCCTTTTCCCTTTATTTCTACATATGACCCATCTCCAAAACGTACTCGTCCTGTTATCTTTTCATCTATATCCTTAAAATGAGTTTTGGTTCCTGTCATATGGTTACTCGCACCGTTATCTAAATACCATACGCTTTCATCCTTTGAAGCATATTTTCCTGGTTGAATTTGGCCTTCATTCAACAGTACTTCTTCATATTTGGTTTCATGTACGGTCATTAATAGTGATGGTTCTTCATCTTCTAAGATAAGGTTTGAATGTTCCTGAGCTGTTGTGTTTGATCTACATTTGTTCATGAAATGTCCAAGTTTATTGCACTTGTAACATCTTACGGTACTCAAATCCTTCTTATTTGTATTCTTATTTGGGTTTCCCTTATAGTTTGAGTTTCCTTCATGTGAGTTATTTCTATGTCTGTTTTTTCGCCAGTTTTTCTTTGAATAATTTTGTCTACCTCCGCGTTTAATAAATTTCTTTCCTCTATCTGAGTGTTCACCCTGTGTGAATAGTAAATTATCCTGGCTTTCAACTTGATTTCCCTTACGGAGTTTTATTCTTTCCTCAAATGCCTTGAGTTTTCCAGTGATCTCATCTAGGGTAATATCATCTAGATCACTAGTCTGTTCTATGGATGCTACTATCTGAATGAATCTATCTGGTGTGGAGTCTAATAGTTTTCTAACTACGAGTGATTCATCCAATGTTTTGCCTAGTTCTTTTGCCTTAGTAACATAACCGTTTAACTTATCTGAAAATGCATCCACGGTTTCATCATCCTTCATCTGAAGGGCATTAAATCCTATCATTAAAGATTGCAACTTTGCTTGTTGCACTTTCTCTTCTCCTACGTGTCTCCTTTTTAGTGAATCCCATAATTCTTTTGCCTTTTTACAACTTGCTACTTGTAAAATTACATCTTCTGATAACGCTTGATATAGAAGGGCAATAGTTGACTTATCCTTCTTATCATCTATTTCTACGCCTGCCTTAGGTTCTATTGTATCCCATAAACCATGTGCTTCTAATATAACTTTAATTTGTATAGCCCATACCGTATAATTTGTGTTTTTCAACTTAGGGCATTGGTATTGTGCAATAGGTGTTATGGGTTTTAATGTAGTTGTTGCGTTTGTGTCATCGCCCATATTGAAAGTGTTAATGATCTTCACTTTCTAATCCAATGAGAATTTCTAACCTTTTGTGGTATACTTAATACTACGGGAACAATAATAGTTTTCGGAAATCCTAGTAATAATACGAGTATCTATAATATGAAATGTAACGAAATTCAAAAGGTTTGAATTTTGTTTTGTGACCTCGTTGTGATAATTCACGGATTTGAATTTCCTTGTGTGTTCCCTTGTTTTTTTTGCTTCGTTGTCTTTGGTTCAATTCGACTTTGATCTCCAACCCAAAATAATTCGGACTGAATTTTTTCTTTTCCTTCTTGTCTTCTGCTTCGGACCAGAAATAACAACCAAGTTTCTGTCTTTTTCTTTGTGTCGAATTGGTGCTGTCGAACCAAAAAGTTTCCAGAAGTTCGATTAGATCAACGAAAACAAACACCACTTTACACGTTCTATGTTACCACGCCTTGGTAACTCTTGAAACAAATCAATCTCTTTGCTTGTTCCTTTTTCTTCTTTGCAGCGAAAAAACAAAACAAAGTTTCTGGTTTTTCTGTTTTGTTGCTGCGTACGTTGTTGTTGTTGTTGTGTTAAACTCGACACAAGAAAAGTCTCCACACACTTATCTCCAATATCTTCAATTCCTACGTATACGTTTTCTTTCACAACAACGTTTTTGCTTTGTGTTAATCTCCAACTAGTTGTCTCTTGTTCTACACAAAGTCTCCTCTTTTCTTCCTCGACACCAATACGCTTGATGTTGGCGTTTGCAATTCCTTACGTAAACTAGATCGTGCACTATCTTTTCTACGCGTTTCTTATTCAATTTTCTTATGTTTTCTTTGGAAGAATAGAAAGAAAACAGATTTGTCTCTCTCGCTCAAGAAGAAAGTCGAGTTGTCCTTCTCCTTTTCCTGCGTTTTTGCTTGGCTTCGGTTTCTGAATATATTGATGATGTTTGCAGAATTTTTGTTTTTGTTTCGGTGTATTGAATCCTTGCTCTGATGCCAATTGTTGTCCCAAATGTCTCTGGAACGATTTATGAATTGCAAAGTAATATGAATAAGTAAATCTAAAATTTCATTAACCATTGTAAAGTTACATGTAATTACATATATATAAGGTTTCAACCATTGTGTTGAACCATTGTGACTTTTCATAGAATGGTTGTGACCATTCGATCTAGCCCTAACCATTGTGACCATTCGGTTTGGCCTTAGTCCAACCGAATTAACTATAAGTTAGTTATTAAGTTTCTACTTAACATAATTGGTCCTTCTAACTTCTAACTAACTAAACATTAATACTAATATGCAATGAAGAAGATTATATCGGGTCACAGAACTTATCTGATCAGTTCCCCTTTAGATTAAATATCTGATTTGACCCATTTGAGTTAGAACACAACCTGAACAGACCCATTTATAAGTAAAAGATCTTGTATACCTTAGGAAGTCTGTTGATGCAGGTCCATATGGACCTTCTACCGAAACTGGAATGCACATCTGGGATCTTTGGTCAGGACCATCGACTGGCATTCGCTGGACAGTGTCATAAAGAGAATTTGTCCATGATCCATCACATTTTATGATTATAGACATCGTATCATTATCAACACTGGAGCTTGAAGCTATACTAAATGAATGCCATTGAAACATGGAAATGCTTGGTATCTTTATGAAGATTATGCTTGTTGGGGTATACTTCAGTCCTGCACATGAGATTTAAAGTTCTCCATAACAAGTTGTTGACTGTTTCTGTATAGTAGCTTGCGATAATGAATAATAACTCGAGCATTTTACTTGGTTCTTTTGGCAGTGTAACTTCAATAGCCTTGAAAGGGAAGATTCGAGCAGAAAGTATGCATGTTTATGGCCTTGACTGTATTATTCTGAGTAACCTCTCGATGGCGAAAAGAAAAATTGCAGGGAACACCATGTAGAAGTGACGGTCTCCAGTATGAAACAAGAAGAATATGATGAAGATGGTGTACAAATGGTGTGTGTAGTAAAAGATTTCAAATCTTTTTCTTCTCACTTGTGGAAGCGATGTGACCCAAATGACCAGACCTGCAACAAGGGAAATTTCCTGATATGATTCAGTCAATCAACACAAGAAGACCCATTTGTTTTGTTGAGTGAAGACCAATTCAAAAGGAGGCAAACCCACGTTTTCATAAAGTTACAGTTGCATGCAAATTAGTAGGACACCGTGTAGTCCCATGTTTATTTTCATTCCTAGTCAATAGTCTTGTTGCTTAAGTTTAGGAGATCATGCATTTTCATTTCTAGTATTTAAGTGTACTTTGCTTCATGAAATAAACAAGAAGAAAATATGTTAAAAGTAGTCTTATTCCTTTCTTAATTTCTTGGAGAGTTGCTAACTCAATTAGCTATTTATCTTAAAAGATTGACCTCCTCTAATTGGTCCCTATCATTTCCTCTGCCAGGTATATTCTCCCTGTTGTCTGCAATTTCCCAGAAGTTTAGTTTTTTAGATTGGACCGGGTCATGACTGGTACCCCTATTACATATTGTCCATGTTCAAATCAATCATTCACACAATCAATATTACATACTCATGAAACCATAAAATTAAAATCCCCAATTTTGCCCCAAAATGATACAACCACAGTATACCATCATAATTTTACTTGTTTTTATATTATCACAATCACCACCAACAGCCGCTACAGACTTTTTATACAACTCATTCACAAACACAACCAATCTTTTACTTATCCGAGACGCCCATATCGAACCGCCCGTTATTCGTCTCTCCAACGACTCAAATCAATGGTCCGTTGGCCGCGCTTTTTACTCCGAAAAAATCACTATCCTAACTAACCTTCCCGCCAATAATGTGACTAGCTTTTCCACACAGTTTGTGTTTTCGATATTGCTTGAAAGAGTGTCTAGTCTAGGTTTTGGTATTGCGTTTGTGTTGTGTAATACGACTGAGCCGTTAGACGCTATAGGTGGACAGTATTTGGGACTGTTTTCGAATAATGTATGGTTTGATTTGAATAATGTTGAGTCCGAGGTTTATGCTTTGGCAGGGTATTGGGATCACAGCGGGGAGTTTGTTTATGTGGACATGAGAAATGGACAGAATGTGCATGCTTGGATTGAGTTTGATGGGGGAAGGATGGAGATTAATGTGACGATTGCACCTGCGGGGGTTAGGAGGCCGAGTAGGCCATTGTTGAGTTATAGGAATGCGGAGATTGGGAGGTATTTGTCGCGTGAGATGTATGTTGGGTTTAGGGCTGGTAAGGATAATTGGGTTGAGGCGCTGAGGGTTTTAGCATGGAGTTTTAGTGATACTGGTGTTGCGAGGGATTTAGATACTAGTGGATTGCCGGTTTTTTTGGCGAGGTTGGAGGGGAGTTCTGGATTGTCGACTGGTGGTAAAGTGGGTGTTATTTGTGGTACGGTTGTGTTTTTTGTATGCCTGTTAGGTGCTTGTTATTATGCGTGGGTGAGATACAGAGCTAAGAGTCAGGAAGGTGTGGCTGAAGATTGGGAGCTTGAGTTCTGGCCACATAGGTATTCATACGAAGATCTAAAAGTGGCTACTAATGGGCTTTCGGATAAGGAAGTGTTAGGGGCAGGTGGGTTTGGTAAGGTGTACAAGGGCACGTTGAGTAATAAGACGGAGGTGGCTGTAAAATGTGTGAATCATGATTCGAAGCAAGGGTTAAGAGAATTCATGGCTGAGATTTCGAGTATGGGTAGGCTTCAACATAAAAATTTGGTTCAAATGAAAGGTTGGTGTAGGAAACGTAATGAGTTATTGCTTGTATATGATTACATGCCTAATGGGAGTCTTAATACTTGGATTTTTGATAAACCAAAAAACGTTTTGGGTTGGGAAGGGCGTAAAAAGGTGTTGACAGATGTAGCGGAGGGTTTGAGTTATTTACATCATGGTTGGGACAAAGTTGTGGTACATAGAGATATTAAGTCAAGCAATGTGTTATTGGATTTGGATATGAGAGGTCGGTTGGGTGATTTTGGATTAGCGAAACTGTATACACACGGTGAGGAACCCGTGACTACTAGACTAGTGGGTACTCTTGGGTATTTGGCACCTGAGTTGGCCATGTTGGCATCACCGACTGCCGCTAGTGATGTTTATAGCTTTGGTGTGGTGGTGTTAGAGGTGGCGTGTGGGCGGAAACCGATTGAAACATGGCAGGAAAGGGAGGAAGATATGGTTTTGGTGGATTTGGTTAGAGAAAAGTATACTGAAGGAAAGTTATTGGATCTTGCAGATAAGAGAATTAAAGGGGAATACAATGTTGAAGAGATGGAAGCTGTTTTAAAGCTCGGATTAAGTTGTTGCCACCCTGAACCACAACATCGGCCTACTATGAAGGAGGTGGTTTCACTCCTGTTAGGCGAGGATACGACTGTTGTACCAAGAGTTATGCTACAAGAGAGCAAGAATGAGCCATCACCATAAGGTCCATAACGAATGCCGCCACTGCCACTTTGGTTGTAACTCTATATCACCTTCTCTGTTGTATTTATTTGTGATTTTGATCCTTTTATTGTAGATAAAAAAAGCTACCATGAGGTCTCCTTCATTGTTTTACCTATTGATACCACCAATTTCACAATGAGGGTCGTCCTGATGGTATATTTGTTTATTACATCAATATATCTTGATTTCTTGAAATTCTGGTTTTCAGCAAAAATTGTAGAAAATGAGGCAATTTGGGTTATTATTTTGTCTCCAACAGCTAAATGGATAAAACTTAATAAACATATATAAGATAGAAACGGGTCAAATGGCTTTGCCTAAAATTTATTCATATGCTTACAAGCGCCTAACTTTTTATTAAAAAAATAATTCTTTTTGAAGTATCGATTTTGTAGTCATAATTAAGATATTAGTTATATATTAAATTTTCATGAAAAGGACAAAGTAGTGTAGATTGACCAACCTGATCGTACCCGTTTTGGCCCTTGTATCAGTTCAAGGGTTTTCATGTCATGTCATGTGCTTGTTATTTTTGGCAAAAGAAATTATTCTGGTCAATTGCTAGATATCAGTTTGAATAAAAGGATTGCATGATGTAGCAAGAGTTGGACTAAATAAGCACAAAGTTGGTAACCTGATTAAAGTTCAATATCCCTCATATCTTTGTACTTTTCTGGCTGAAATTTTTCATTGAATAAATAAGGTCAACCTTGGCTGGTGCAGCCTTGGACCCCATTTGAATTAGTCTTGTGTCCATGCCATGCTAGTCAAATTAAAACTTGTTCCTATACGCGTAAAATTAAATAGACAAGAATTGAAATGGACAGGACCAGGGCTTGGGAGCCGCGTGCTGATTTCCAATTTTGCCCACGGAATTAGCTGCTGTATACTTGCATACCTCGTGGAGTGGGAAAATGTCATCTGGCATTTTGACGTAAGTCTAGAAATACAGGAAGTCCAAATATTAAAATAAGTTTATTATGCCTTTTAAGGCAGTTAGCCACGCCCAGAAGTTTAGTTTTTTAGATTGAACCAGATCATGAGTGGTACCCCTATTAGATTTTGGGCCTGAAGTATATCAGCCGACCCTGGACCAGAGCTGGTTCTTGGTCCGTTTGTGCATCTCTAGACAAAACAAAAGCAAAACAACTTAATAATTCACATCCTTTGCAACTCACATATATACATTATCAACTATAGATAGCTAAATATTGTAGGCCAAGGATGTTTCAGGTCATTCACTTCAAGACTACAATACTTGTGTACACGGAACACCTATCATTGTGATCTAGGTGTAACTTTTATCCTTGTGAGTGAAGAGAGTTTTCCTGTCTTTACACTTATACATTCTTAAAGAGTGAAGTTTAGGGAGTGAAAATTGAAGTAGGGCTTCTTTCTTCGACTAGCAGTGATTGAACCTAGCGAACTTAACCGGCAGATTGAGGCTACTGATTCCTTCATTTCTTCTGGTCCACATACCAAGACCCCTACGTAGGATCCACCAGTTTCTTTTGAGAATTTCAAAAATATATCTGCTCAATTTACATGTTACATGGTTAGTGTATGTAGCAAAGTTAAAGGGCTTTTCTTAAAAGGTGTTAGAAACATAAGAGAAAGGTACCATGAAAGTCGGGCCTTGCTCCAAAATAGAGTTCATGTTCATCAAGATTTTGATATGATTGAATAGAGCTTGCTTGCATTTCTTTTCCTTTATGCTTCAGTGCCATAGGCGGTTGCTGTTTTCTCAGATATTTTAATCTCCAAAATAACAAGACAGTTATACTGCTGATGATGGATAGAGCGAAAGCGCATATAAGAATAAGATCAACGAATGATGAGGCGTTCTTCTCTTTGGAAGAAGCTTTTTTGGGTTGAGGCAAGAAGGCGTGGCTGATAATGATTACTAAAACAAAGAACAAAATGGAGGAGAACCCGACAATAGCAGCCATTAGAAGTGAGCTTCCATAGCCATTTGGAGAGTAACTTATGCGTCCCGTGTCAAAATTGACTATCTCCACTTGAGAATACTCATGTATCAGTTCACTAAGCGTTGCACCAGATTGTGTTTCTTGGGTCACATATGTTTTTAACTTCAAATTAAATTCCTTAGCTTTTTTGTTTGTGAGAAGAGGTAAAACCGAGTTTAGGATACCGATACTATTACGTTTTTTGGTGATATAAACAAGCTGTATTTTAGTCGGGAAGTTTTTCCTCCCACGGTTATGAGCAGAAGAAATTTCTTGCAATATGCTCAGAAATGGTGTCACCCCGATTCCTCCAGCCACCAGAAGCAAACTATCATACTTGCTGAGACGACATACCAAATTATGACATTATTAAGTGAGAGTAGAGGTCAAAATACAATCTTTAATGGGTGAAATTGGTCCAGGTTGAAATGGGTCATTTTTAATTATTTTTCTTTTGGGGGGTTACCATGGTTTCCAGTTTTTTGGCCGACTAATTCACGCGAATTGAAATGGGTCATTTTTAGTATCGGTCAAAACGGGTCGCTTGACCTGTAAACATTTTATGTTATTTTATTGATGAGTTATTTATTATTATTATTTTTTTTAAAGGCATTGATGAGTTATTTTATATTACATAAAAATATAATTGGAATGTCAATAAAATTATTAATAGATTTAAGGCTGCTAGGAACTTATCTGATCAGTTCCCCTTTAGATTAAACATCTGATTTGACCCATTTGAATTAGAACACAACCTGAACAGACCCATTTATAAGTAAACGATCTTGTATACCTTAGGAAGTCTGTTGATGCGGGTCCATATGGACCTTCTACCAAAACTGGAATGCACATCTGGGATCTTTGGTCAGGACCATCGACTGGCATTCGCTGGACAATGTCATAAAAGGAATTTGTCCATGATGCATCACATTTTATGATTATAGACATCGTATCATTATCAACACTGGAACTTGAAGCTATACTAAACGAATGCCATTGAAACTTGGAAATGCTTGGTATCTTTAAGAAGATTATGCTTGTTGGGGTATACTTCAGTCCTGCACATGAGATTTAAAGTTCTCCATAACAAGTTATTTTATTATAGTAGCTTGTGATAATGAATAATAACTCTAGCATTTTACTTGGTTCTTTTGGCAGTGTAACTTCAATAGCCTCGAAAGGGAAGATTCGAGCAGAAAGTATGCATGTTTCTGGCCTTGACTGTGTTATTCTGAGTAACCTCTCGATGGCGAAAAGAAAAATTGCAGGGAACACCATGTAGAAGTGGCGGTCTCCAGTATGAAACAAGAAGAATATGATGAAGATGGTGTACAAATGGTGTGTGTAGTAAAAGATTTCAAATCTTTTTCTTCTCACTTGAGGAAGCGATGTGACCCCGATGACTAAACCTGCGACAAGGGAAATTTCCCCTGCCAGGTATATTCTCCCTGTTGTCTGCCATTTCCATATCTATTTCCCAGTAAAATCAAGAAAAGTCGATACATTATTTATAAAGTTAGAGAAAATAGGGGTGGTCAAGACACTTGCTGAACTAAAACAGAACCATGAACTGGACTGAATGGGAAAGAGGTTAATGGCATATTGGCATATTGTGTTTTGCTTTCAGTTTGGTAATTTGCGAATGCCTTTAACCAAAGCAAACTACTTTTAGTTATGTATTTTTTATAAATAAATTCATTGTACAAGGACATGTTATATTCAAGAAGTAAAGTAAAATTTTCAACTTATACTTTATATTATAAGTCAAAATTTCTGATAATTAATATAAAACTTGATATATTTTCACCACTTGAGAGTTCAGACTCGTTCTTTGTGTGGTAAAATAAAAAATCGATACTTTTAGTTGAGTGTGATGATCACTGATTCTCATGAAAATCAATACGGACTTTTGAAATCAATACAGATGAAAAGTCCTTGTGTAAAGAACTAAACTGAAGATTAAACACAAATTAGGGTTAGGTTTAGATTCCATTATATAAAGTTAACTCAAAAGCAAGCACCTACCTCCATTGCTTAAAAAAAAGACCAAAATTTATCTTATTTGGTCAAACCCAAGACTTTTCATTTTCAAAACTGTTATAAAGTTTGCTACAATGTTCATACCATCTTTTTATAATTTTTATGCATAAAATTCAATGTATCCCCCTACTAGCTTTGTTGAAAATTGATTATTTAACAGCATTATTAAATCTGGAAAAATACTCACGTGACCTCAATATTATATAGAAGTTAAACATTAGGTAGAACAAGGTGGATTACCTCATCTTGAATCTGGTTTTTGATACCCCATATGAATAAAGTGCCAGCACCATGTAAAGTGGCCAATGATAACATCATCGTCCCGAGCCAGATATGGTATCGAACGGATGCTTCAAACTGGATTCCAAACAATCTAAAAATGTTCATTCCTCTCATGATAGGGAATAGAAGTAGAGCCAGGCAGGCTTCTGCTAGCAATCCACACCTTGTTGCTAGCCTCAATGTCTTGTATTGCCATCTGCGAAAACAGACAATGAGATATTGAGAATATGTATGTAGTTGGGGGTGTTTGGATGTGCATTCTGAAGTTGGTTACGTGATTTTAAATAATAAAATTAAGTAGTTAATTGTAATGAAAGTTTGCTCCAAAAAAAAATGTAATGAAAGGGATGTAGGAGGTAGTTTTTGGATGCGTTTTTGTCGCATGAAATTGTAATATTGTGTTTGTGTGCTCCGCTAAATCTGATTCTTTTAAAAGTTACTACATAAAATTTTCAAAAAGATATTCTTGTGAAAGGAAAGGAGAAGCGTCTTGTGAGATGTGTGGAAAACTCTAAAGATTAGGGTAAAGGCATGGGTAAGTAATTGTGTTTTTACTGTTTGATAATTAGTTAGCAAGTATGCGAGTGGTTACTCAAAATTGAGTATTATATCTAATAATCAGATAATGAGAATCAGATAGTGATCAATTAGTAAGTCTGTGTTTCATCTGCATGGTTTTTTCTTACGAATTAGCCATCGTCCTTGGTAAAAGCGCTAGAAAAGTAAGTAATTTTGGACAAATTATGCAAAAACAAGCATCATACTCCTACTTTTGTCTACAAACATCCTCTCTTGCAAAATGTAGTGTTATTCAGTATTATTTTTATTATTATTATTATTTTTTTTTAGTATAATGATTCAAAAAGTCGATAAGTTGTCTGTAGTTTTAAATTAATACTCACATGTTTAATTTCAGTGATTTGACTGGCATCATCTTCTTGAAATCATTTGAGATTCGTATGTAGAACGTCCATGCTAGAAATATGATGAAGACGGAAATGACAAGGACTTCCATGGCAGACAAAACCCCTACCAAGCTATCAACGATGATTGGATTGGACAGAGCTGTGATGAACCTTCTACCTTGTCTGACATCCAAAAAAACAACCCAAACGCTTATAGGTAATTATTTATGAGTTTAATATTATAATGTGAAACATAATATACCTTGGTCTCTGTTCTTTTGGTTTGAAATGCAAGTAGACAAATCCAATCATCACAGAACTGAGAATGGGGAATGTGTAAACCGCAAAATCAAGACCTGTGAATACATGATGTTAGAGTGTCGTTTCTTATATTTATAGATCCTCAGGTAACTTCAAGAACTTACCATTAGAACCAAAAACTGTAGTTCTTGCAGCCTCTTCGGCATCCTTCCATTTTCTTGTCCATATTTGTGTCGGTTTCATAACCCAAACAGATATCCAGACAACTGCTAATAAGACCATTGAAAATTTAAGAACAAGAAGAAAGGGTTTTACCATTTTCGAGATTTTGCAGTTATGAGGAATAAGGTATGGACATATAGTACCCAGAAACCTCTTCTTTTCAGAAGTTGGTGAAAAACTAAGTTGGAGATGTGCATATTTATATATGAGTTAGATTATGGGTTAGATATCATTAGTACACCCCACCATCAGTAACAGTTTGCATCTCGGTGCATGATAATAGTCAAATAATCTTATCCATATTAATCATTTGTATTTCTACATGGTATTAGATTTTAACACATGGCTTATTTACATCAAATCACATGAATGATGGTAGCAGGCAAATTAATAATAGTATTATGAACATATGATGAAGAAGAAGAGAAGAAGAAGAAGAAAAGTTGGAATATTGGGAACTAAAATATATATTGTCACCCATATACGAAGAACACAAAGATGTATGATATGGGCCTAATAGGGCTATGCAGGTCAAGGCAAATGAAATGAATGTTGACCAACTAGATAGAATAATAGAAACTGATATGTCCAACCCTTAAGCAAAAGTCCAATGTAGATGAATTCTACTAGGACTCTAGTTCATACATTCACATCCCAATTGTAGACTCGCTACATAAAAAGAAATCTAGTATACTGTATTGTTAAAAACAGAAATAAGAATTTGTTATTGTGGTGCATAGCCTGAAATCTTTTCGTTATGGTAATTGTAGGCGTTCAATTTCCCCAACTGAATGAGAGATTTTCATTTGAGTTAAGATTATGTATGTTACTCTTGCAGTCCATTGATCTCTCAGATCATGTGGGTCCTACCTATGGGAATGGACTGCAAGAATAACGGTTTTGCCCATTCTGTTATGACATGTAAGTGATGGAGGTCTTTGGCATTAGCATGTTGTCAGCTTCATGATATTTTCCCATATCTTTTCGTTGTGATGCATACGTTTGTAGCATAATTGACCCGCATTTGTAGAGAATCTTGTAGCATAATTGACCCGCATTTGCAGAGTGGATTCTCGGTCCCTCTCCACTTCTTGTCACTTTACTTTTGGTGTTGTGAATCTTTTTCATTGAGATCTTGATGGCTGCCTCGAATTGAGTTTATCTTTTCCAGAATAAACTCTAGAGTTGTTGTTGGTTTTTTTTTTTTTTTTTGGGTGACATATTAGAGAGTTCATTTGTACAAAACAGGTAATTGGTAACATGATTTGGTCAGATTTAGTTAAGGAACAATGATCATGTTTAACCTCAAGTGGAATAGAACCAAAGATTGCATCTGATTATCACGCGTGGTGGTCCTGAAATTTTCTTAATTTTCCCGCAATAGGTTGCCATACTGTCAACTTGTCCACAAGAAGGACAAGCGTGAGACGCTAGTCTTTGAACTCTTTTGGAAAGTAATTGTTCTTTTTGTGGCAGTGGAATACTGATGATGCATCCTAGATCTTTTAACTTTAAAATGTTCAT
This sequence comes from Artemisia argyi, assembly GCA_030686995.1. NCBI lineage: Eukaryota > Viridiplantae > Streptophyta > Magnoliopsida > Asterales > Asteraceae > Artemisia > Artemisia argyi. The sequence continues at coordinate 42,999,798 of CM060701.1, forward strand.
AGTAAGTATCGCCTGAAAGACAAGAAATGTGAAGGATGTGTTCTTTGACGAAAGAATACCTCCAAACTAAGGAGATTAGACATAGTTGAGATAGAGTGTAACCTTTTAAAGTCAGGTGTTTGAATGTCTTATACCTTCTACTTATGGGATAATGGCATCCTGGCATATACTTTCACAAATATAAGCATTTATTTATGTAATTTTTGGCTTAAGTGACCGAAGTTTCACACGCATTACCATGTTTGCAGTGTACGTGTAGAAGTGTTACATTGGTTAATTGAACTTGTAAAGTATGTTTCACTATGGTAATCTTTACGTTATTGAACTTTCGAAGGGTGAACATGCTTTACGCATAATCTCTACGCGATCCATAGTTCTTCAATTTTACATCTCATTATCGTATCCCTTTTTTACGTCTTCTTTGGATGTTTAATTAGTTTATACAAGAAATTATAATGCATAATCTCTACGTGATCCATAGTTCTTCAATTTTACATCTCATTATCGTATCCCTTTTTTACGTCTTCTTTGGATGTTTAATTAGTTTATAGAACTCGGACATGTGTTTTTGAGATTACAGATATTAATAGCATAATACTCGCGTAAAATACCGGTGATAAATACTTCCTTATTATTTTATCTTTGGCATTTTCTAGTGGTGGATCAACGATTTTTCCGTTCACCTTTAGAGGGACATTTTTTGTCACAAAGGATTCCTATTGCCGCTTTCCACTTCAACCATCTTGCTTCTATATTGTGTGTTACATCATCCTCTATCCTTCTGGATTTGTAAATCGCATATCCGAGATATCTAAATACTCCTTCGGTTGTAAGATCTATTCGCCGATACGGATTTTCGCTTCCTCATTCTGGGCGTTCATGTTCATGTTGAAATCGCATCGTAGTTATTGTCTTCTCCCTGCTAACTCATTGGCCTTTGTCTTCTAGGGCCTCTCTTCCCTGCTCCAATCTACCACATAACGCCTCTGGCATTTCCGAAACTAGCACAGTATCATCGGCGAATATCAAGCACCAGGGGATGCTTTCATGCATCCCACGTGATAACTCATCGAGAATCAATGCAAAAAGGTACAGGCTAATACCTGAGCCTTGGTGTAGACCTACTTCCACCGGAAAATACTATGTGTTTCCCACTGGGTCCGTACACAATTCTTCACCCCGTTGTACATATCCTGGATAACTTTTATGTACCTTACTGGGGTTCCTTTTATCTCTTAGGGTCTTCCAAATCAACTCACATGGGAGTGTGGGACATTGTCATAGACCTTCTCCAGATCTAAAAATGCCATGTGCAAGTCTTGTTTTTTTTCTCTCTATACTTCTCTATAAGGCTTCTAATAATTTGTATTGCCTCAATCGAAGACCGTCCCGGCATAAAACCAAATTGGTTTTTTGCCACCTCGGACTCTTGACGCAGCCTTCTCTTAATCACTTTCTCTAGAGCTTCATAGTGTGGCTAAGTAGTTTTATATCCCTGTAGTTGCTACATGCTTGCGCGTATCCTTTATTCTTGTAGATGGGGATAATATCGTAGAGTCTCCACTCCTCGAGCATATTAGCTCTCAAAAAGGTCTTGTTGAAGAGAAGAGTTAGCCACTTCACCTCATCGTCTCCGAGGCACCTCCACGCTTCTATGGGGATCTCATTTGGTCTGACGGCCTTGTTTCTACCCATCTTCCGTAATGCCTCCTTAGATTCCATTTGGATGGTCCTCGAGCAATCGCAATTGTTTAGCGGGTTTGCACCAATACTATCCCTTCTTCGCTTCCCTCAAGCCTTCTAGCATTGAAGAGGGCGGAGAAATACTCTTCCCATCTTCTCCTAATCTCGTCTTCGTTGACAATGCTTCTTCCACCCTCGTCTTTGATAAATCTTACATTTCATAGATCTATTCTCCTTTTCATAGATCATTTTATCCCTTTTGGGAGTCTAATCTTTTATACAAATCTTCATACGCTTTTTCTTTCGCTATGGCTATTGTCTTTGTCACTTCTCTTTTGGCTTCTTTATACCTCTGCTTTGCTGCATTTTTGTCCGCGTGGTCTCCACCTCTGTTGGCGTATGTATCCTCCGGATATACGACATACGTAACACTTACCCTCCGGGTCCACATCAAGCGAAGCGTGCCCAAATGTGTTCAAGCAGAACGGACTAATAGCCGAAGGGTTGAGAACATCCGCATGACCCCAGCCCTCCGGAGGTCATAACCATTCGGATAAACCAGTAAGTACATAAACCAAAGTACAAGTAAGTACACCAAGTATATGATAATGGAGCATAAACTAGCAAACATTAAGGAACTAAGTACAAACCAGCCTGGCACTCCATATAGAAAGTCTATAAATAGAGAAGAAATCTTCACTTAAAGGTTAACTAATTCTCTCACTCTCTAGCTTCATTCCTACTTTCTTTCTCTAAGAACATATACTTACTCTCACGCCGGAGGTTGGTCCTGGGATACATTCCCGGGACGAGACTAACGGACGTACCTGTTTTGCAGATATCCGAAGCAGTACGCTATAAGCAAGGATCATCCTGAATCCGAAGGACTAATCATAGTCCGAAGGATTCATTCCGCTTGTCTGAAGTAGAAGCAAAGTTTTACTTCAACAAATTGGCGCCATCCGTGGGACCCGTCCTTCACTCTACCTGAACTAAGAGATGACAGGTCCTACTCCTACAACACCTGAAGGAAGTGGAAAAAATCCAGACGTCAATACCAACCATGGCAGCATAGAGCAAATCCATAATCAAATCACCACCCTAAAAGCCCTAATCCAACAATACAATGCCACAGGGGAAACACCAATCAAACCTATCCATCTCGACTTTGAAGACGAACAGTCCCAAGATGTCGGAACTCAGAAAGCCGAAGAGGAAACGACGGACGATCTTTCCAAACCTTTCAAAGCAGCATCCAAGAGTCCTTTCACCCGAAGGATCATTAACTTCTCCGGACCCAAAAACGCAAAATATCTGATGCCTTCCCACATAAAGTTATACGACGGGTCTACGGATCCGGATGATCATGTCACAAGATTCGAAGGAGCAGCAAACCAGGGCGCTTGGCCCATGCCCATATGGTGTATGATGTTCCAACAAACCTTGGACGATGGAGCCAGAGGATGGTTCGATAGCCTCCCACGAGGAAATATCGACAATTGGGACACCCTGTGTGAACAATTTGTGCAGAGATTCGCCCTCCGCAGAAAATGTGTCAGGGATCCCATGGAGATAACCAAGATCATCCGAAGAGCTAATGAAGCCCTCTCGGAGTTCAAGGAACGATGGACAGACGAAGCTAGTCGTATTTCAGGAGTTCCAGAAGTGATGCAAATATTCTCTTTCATGGACGGGTGCAAATGTCCGGAGCTAGCAAAGAGATTCTCTGAGAAAATTCCCCGAACAGTAACCGAAATGATGATAAGGGTTGACGACTTCATCCGTTCCGAAAGAGCATATCGGCTGACTGAAGTGCCAAGGGGAGAAAGGACAGATAATTATAGGTGATGTATGAATATAAAATATATAAGAATCAAATAAACGCAGCGGAACAACATCACCCACACGGATCCATATAGTCATATGATCAATCAAATAATAAACAACATGTTTTACCTTTGTAGCGTGATCGGTAGAATCGTATGGAGACCATCACCAACACCACGAACCACCTATGAAACCAAGTGACCAAAATAGATCACCTCTATAATGGAAACACACTACACGTCATAGAACACCACCCGATGCTAGTCTTGACTTTGTAACACCAATTCTTGAATCAACCTACAATAGATAAAGTCAAGAGAGATCTAAAAAAACACAAACCCTAGAAGGGTTTTGTTTTTGCCGTCACATCAAGGAGGAGAGAAAAGGGGAGAGCCTTTTGGTAAGTTAAAATCTGTATTTTTCAATTTAGGAAGACTAAATCAATTTAGTCTTATCATAATCTAAGTTACACAAAGCCCCTCAAAAGCTCATATATGCCCCTCTAGTCCCTCCCTAGGCCGACCATGATAAGGGCCCACAATGGGCTTGCTCGTTGTTGGCCCGGTGCTAAAACACTAAGTCTAACTTCGTATTTAATGGTCCGTTATTGATCTCGAGTTACGCAGTCTTTTATATATTGTAAATACGATAAATACAATCTATAAAATGGTGTCTCTGTGTATAAGTGTGTGACCCCATAGGCTCACATATGTCTAGCCATATAATTATTTATTATGATACGAGCATACTCCAACAGCTCCCACTTGCGACGTCATAATAATCAAGTAATTATACAAGCAAAGGTTAGCGTCTAGCAACACGCCAATGCCCCTAGAAATATGTGAGGGAAGTTTCTTAAACATCTCATTTAAATGGTTTATATGTCATTCATCCTTTTGTTACAGATACTATGTCGAACACTAGACATGGATCAAAGTCATTCTATTTGTTCAACTATCATGTTTCTCGATCTATATATTTGAATAAGATTACCAAGTGAATTAAGATTCATCTTAATCTCATTTGGGTACGGCCATACAAACATCCGTTCAATTCATCGAGGGGCCCAATAGTATCTAACTCCATGACATGTGGAGGAACAAATCCTATTTTGACTGCACGTGTCATTCATGTGTTTCAAATCACTCCTGAAAATGGTTTTTATAACTACCTTATTCAGGACATCGTTTAACCATATCAAATAATAAAATTCCGCACATGCAAGACCTACTTGCATCTCAAGTCTAAGGATAAGAGACATAACCATTTGCGAGATTCACTATTGACGCCGATCCATGCAGTGAATTCTCGAAGGTTGGGTCAGTCCAATGTTCATCACAATGAACAACATATGAGTTTGGCAAATAAATCACCAACACGCTCACATTTGCCTTAGTTCGATGATACTCCCGTATCGTCAACTGGCAATGGACAATTTTAGAATAAATAAATTATTCATGGATTAAACATGCAAATATAGAACACAGTGGTATAAATGAAGACGATAATACCCGGTATATCAATTCATTATATAATACGACTGCTTACAGTTCCATTATCCAAATACTAAAAACAGATATGCACAAGACTACATACAGATCGGAATCCGATGTTTCCACCATGATCAATTTTGTTGTACAAGACAACAAGTAGTCATCTGAGTAAACTTTGAGAATACTTGTTTCAAAATTCAAAATTGTTTTAAATGATGATTGTCCTTTTGTATGTGTGCAATCAATTACAATACGAGTATTGCAACAATACATTCCATAGTGTGTTTGAAGCTAGCAAAACACCTACTTTAGACAGTCATAATAAAAGTTTTCCAAACTGTAAAGTATTCTTATTCTTTTAATGTATAATGCATCAATGCTCTCAATCGAGCACATCTAGTTAGAGGTGTCATCATTCATGATGTCATCCTACTACAACTAGGGTTGAGCATCATCTCAGTTATATAAGCATTAATGAATGAAAACATAACAGAGCTCCTCAAATATTCGTAAACGTTTGAACAAATATTTGGTCCTTTCCAGGTCCATTAGGTTGTTCGTTTAACAATTTATCTAATGACTTTCACTTAGATATTTGTTGTTATCAACTCATCTTGCATTCATGCAAATGATATAAATAATCCAATACATAATATGACTTACATAATGAATCCTTTAGTTAAACTTAAGGTTTCCATTCATGCATTCAATCTCATCATATAAGATTGATCATTGAGACTCCCCTCAATGACATGTCATATTGTGTTTAGATTATTAACCGCTTATGTTTATCCTAATAAACACATGCAACAAGGTTTTGTGTTTTATTTCCTAAATTCCTTAATTGAAACTTCATTCCAGGCTAAGGATTAAAGTCTAGCTTAGATGGAATATTGTTTCTTATATGTTAACAACATATGAGATTTAAGAAAATAAATTCATTTATCCTACTTGCACTCTGAGTTCTCGGGAGTAATCTTATTTAATTAATGATTAAATTAAGATCTCTACTCCTAGATGCATGATCTAATCCACACCTGGATTCTTATGTCTTGTATACATAATAAAGATTATACAGATTTATAAACTCTTTTGATTACTCATCGTCCTCGCAAAAGTAATCAAAAAGTGTCTTGAAATCCCATTGTCATATTTCATTTACATGAAAATAGGTATGACAATTAATCATCTTTATACATTTAATGTTTGTATGTATGAAGATTTAATCATAATCAATTTCTTGAGTACGAGTAAACTCCTTCTACTACGCATGTGTTAAATATGTGTACAAGTTTGTCCTTATGAGTCTTCTAGTTCAAGAAACTCATTTTAAACCTCACAGTCTAACTAATTTGGTAAGAGATCAATCAAGCTCCATGAGTGATTATCTTTCAAGGACTGCATCTTATCATTCATAGTTTTGAGCTATTCATCAGATTCAAGATCTGATAATGCATCTCTTTAGTTAGCAGGTTCACTATGATCCTCCAACTTATGTCCCTTAACATTGATATAAAAAATATATCATTCAGGTGTTAGGGGTATCCTTGCAGATTTATGAATGAGAGATATCAATCTATGGTTTAACATATGCATGTTCAACCTTAGTATGACATTAGCAAGTGTACTCAGAAGGTTGTGTATTTAGCTCTTGAATAACTTCAAGATCTAAAGGTGCTCCCACTTGCTTTTGTAAGTGGAGACTAATCTCCAAGTACTCAGCATCTTGATAACAATAAATTGTTTTCAAGTGGGACATCCAAAATACATCGTTAGTTCTTTATTCTAGTTTGTTAATTACTTACTCTCAGGTATTTAACAAATTCAGAACTTCAATCAAGACATAATGGGATTCATCCCATTCCATAATACAATGGTGTCCTAAATTCCTTCTGGGTTGGAACCATATTGGGTGTACGCATGGCACATCCAATTTTCTAACCTTGATTGCTTTTGAGGTAAAAGAGTTTAAGTCATCAAGGATCATATGATATCCATGATAGACATACCATAAAGTTGTGGTATTCCACGTGGATAGATGTTGTGAGACTATCACACAACTCATTAGATGAACTTATACTCTTTGGCTTACGTATCTGCCAACCAAGTCATACCAGATGGCATCAATAGTATTTTTAGCCTACTGCATACTTTATATTTAAAGTCTTTGACCAAGTCAATGATTTCATGTGTATGTTTTAACTAGAAAACATAAACATTAAATATTTTATTATACGTCGTAAGTGTACATGTCTTTAACAAGAAGACATAACAAATTAACGTCTTTACTTTACATTATAAGTCTTTCAACAATTAACGGAATTGATGTTTATGTCTTTATAAGAGACCTAAACATATTCAGCTAAAGTAATTATGAGTGCCGATAATTGGCCTCAATAGTAATTTCAAGTTAATTACATACTTCATGATTATGAATTTACAAGAAGACATAATCACATTTACTAAACAATTCAACAAATATGTTGAAGTAGCTTTTCATGTTATCTTGACATTTTTTCTAATTAAGGCAACATACATTTTATGTGTATAAGTCCTAGTAGAACCTTATTTTTCTTATCTTGCAGTCAAGAAAAATCATTAGTCATATTGTTATATGTTGTACCTTGCACACAATTAAGATTTCTCCCACTTGTGCATGGCACAACATTATGCAAGCAAATATGACAATGTCATAGATAACATATGATTTTAGTCAAAATCAAAATATAGATATGTAGAACTTTATGACTTTTATAATGAATTATGCATAACAATTTTATTGATAACATTTCAGGAAGAAACATCAGGAACGCGATAAGTTATCTAATAAAATTCATGCAATAGTTCTCATAAAAACTATGATGCTTCATATGTGGAAAGTAATGTATTATTTCAAGACAATCTAGAAATAAGATGGGCAACTTGTAAGTTAATAGAGCTTACGATTCCCACTGGATTAGAGAACATTACATGTGTTTCGTCACCAGTAATACAATCATTTAGCTCCCACTGGATCAGACAACATTAAAAGTGTTACATCACCAGTGGAGAGTGAATGATGATTGGATACTTTCCTGCTTTCTTTGAATATCTACACATTATTGCTAATGTGAGTCACTATGACTAGTAACATGTACTTAGGTATTCAAGGAAGTGCATCAAGTTCTAATATATAGATGATGGGCTAGCCATCATTTTAAACTTGAAAATTAGGCATGCAGTTCCTCCATGTGTATCGGGTTAAGACACATTGCTAGGTAATCATGCTAGTAATTGCCTTTACCACTTTTCGGTTTATTGATATTTCCGTTTTCTAATTATCTTAACTCATATTAGTTTGGTAGCTATAGAAAACATGTTCTATAGTTATCCAAATATCTTATATTTCTTGAAGGTTTCAAAACCGGAACTAGGGTTATAAAACGAACTTGAAAGAATAAGATGTGCAAACATACATAACCGTTTTGACTTTACAAGACATCACGATTTCTAGAGTATGTGTGCTTTGAGTTTGATTAGAATTAGGACAATTCAAATATTCCTATTATGGCTTTTCCTCATAAGGAAAAGGATAGGAACAAGTCTCTTTCTTACAAGGAAAGGAAGACTTAGTTTGATCCTTTTAACAAGAAAAGAACAAACTTTTGTTTACGATTTGTGTTGCATTAATTCATTAATTGAATTCTCAAAGTTCATATTTAGTATTTTCGATAAGTATCCTTTTATGAATTAATTACCCTATGTTTACAATTTAAAACAATTAATTTACGTAAAAGGCTAAGATCCACATTGTGCTTCTACTATCACATCAGTTGATCTGCTAGCAATAGTAGATTCAATTGGTAGGTGACGATCACCAATTGCATTACAAGTGCAACTCTTAGATCTTTATGGGACCCATGGCACTAGTGAACAATCAACTAGTGTCATGTAGGCATGTTTAGTCTCATCTTTGCCTCGGGTCAAGGTCTCACCGCTTAACTCGATTAAGTCATCCAATTTGAGAACGTGCGAGAATATATCTAGGTCCCACGCATAGAGAATAGTCACCTTGGGTTACAATTCAACCTAGGTCCCACGCATAGGCAAAAAGTAATTGCAAGTGTTCTCAAAATTGGACGGCGTGACTTAAATCTTGACGGGTAAAAGTTTTGATGTGAATCAAAAGGTGTACGAAAAGAGCATGCATTCATCCTTCGTAGCACAAGTTAAAAACATTTCTTAACTTAAGTCTAATCATTGTTTTAATTTATGTGTGTCAAGTTGTCCATTTTCATGACTAATATAAATCCTACGTGGATAATAAAGTTTGGACAATACATAAATAAAATAACATACATAACAAGTTAAGGTGTTATTATAAAACAATGATTTCAAGTTTCAAAAACTTCATAAAACTAAATCAAAAGACTTAGTTTTGAAAATGGTTTTTGTTTCGTTTTAAGTTTATAGAAAACTATTTTCAATTTTATATATGAAATAAGATATATAAAAAGCAAATACAAACACACAACCACAATATGCAAAGCCTCAACCGATGAAAAACCCTATGCTTGGTCTCGTGAGCCATCACGACAACCAAGAGTCAACTAGGGACAAACCACACAACTACACGGAGGACTCCCACATGCTCCAAGACAATCAAGAGCAAATTGGAAGCCCATAATGCACATGAAGAGTAGTTGCTGTCCTTCCAGAATTCCTGTGTTCGGGGGCCCATAAGTCCATGAAGGAGGCTTCCCCGGGCTTAGCTCAAAACTAGAAACTTGTAGGCCCATGTCTTGGGTACCTGTGAAAACAATTTCAGCCAAAAAGACCTTACCAATCACCGGGAAACTCCGTTTTACCAACTGGTGTTCCAGCAGTCATTTTTCGGCAAAAACGTGTTTAACTCTTTCGCCTTTCACCACCAAGCCACGATTACATTATATTGAAAGTAAAATACAACTAATCTTATTTTAATCTACTGTAAAAGTGCCCAAACAATGGCTACAACCAAAAGAATATTGTTACATAAATGCCGAAACAATGGCAAAAACCCCAAAACACGAAATTAAACAACATTCACAACCATTCAATGCACAATTGGTCTAGGTTTTCATCGACTTTGCATATAAACATAATAATACCATAATATTATGAACGAAACATGGTGTTGGCTAACTCCATGAACAAACATGCATGTATTTGCCATGGAAAACAAAATAATAACAAGAATTAAATTGTTAGCCAACGAAAACGAAGAAATTAATTGACAAGAATTAAAACCCCTTTAGGTACGTGTTTCCTATGACTTAAGAGACAAAACCCACTGATATTAGGACCTTCCAAATACCATTTAACCACAGAAAATATGGCCTTAGGGGCTGAATTAAAACCGTTTCAAAAACCGATCAAAAACACGCGTTTTAGGCCATTTTTCATGTACCCTACAAGTAACCAATTAGCGTATGCATAACAAATGGCCATGGAACCAAAAAGTGCAGATCATAAGAACCCTAAAGGTTCGTCCTATGAGGAAAAAATTGGAGCCTTAGGGCTTTTTAACCATGACTTCAAAACTCATAAAAAAAACACTCGTTTTAGCCATTTTTATGCATACCCGATAATCATATGGCAATATGATGGCTCGTGATACCACTATAGGTGATGTATGAATATAAAATATATAAGAATCAAATAAACGCAGCGGAACAACATCACCCACACGGATCCATATAGCCATATGATCAATCAAATAATAAACAACAACATGTTTTACCTTTGTAGCGTGATCGGTAGAATCGTATGGAGACCATCACCAACACCACGAACCACCTATGAAACCAAGTGACCAAAATAGATCATCTCTATGATGGAAACACACTACACGTCATAGAACACCACCCGATGCTAGTCTTGACTTTGTAACACCAATTCTTGAATCAACCTACAATAGATAAAGTCAAGAGAGATCTAAAAAAACACAAACCCTAGAAGGGTTTTGTTTTTGCCGTCACATCAAGGAGGAGAGAAAAGGGGAGAGCCTTTTGGTAAGTTAAAATCTGTATTTTTCAATTTAGGAAGACTAAATCAATTTAGTCTTATCATAATCCAAGTTACACAAAGCCCCTCAAAAGCTCATATATGCCCCTCTAGTCCCTCCCTAGACCGACCATGATAAGGGCCCACAATGGGCTTGCTCGTTGTTGGCCCGGTGCTAAAACACTAAGTCTAACTCCGTATTTAATGGCCCGTTATTGATCTCGAGTTACGCAGTCTTTTATATATTGTAAATACGATAAATACAATCTATAAAATGGTGTCTCTGTGTATAAGTGTGTGACCCCATAGGCTCACATATGTCTAGCCATATAATTATTTATTATGATACGAGCATACTCCAACAATAATTACCGAAGAGATTATCATCCCAACTCATATAACCGAAATGATCAAAACATACAACAATCCTCCTTCAGGGGAAATCGCAGGAGAGATATCCATTGAGAAGAATTCAGGCCCCGGCGAAATAACCACTATGCACCCTACGGCCAAGCCAGAAACGAAAACACTAACAGGACCGACTACAAAATGGATTACCGCCGTAATGATGGGAATCGGAGGGATACCAGGCCTATAGACTTAAACGTGCTCACCAAAGCCCCCAAAGAAATCCTTGCGATTGAACACCACCTTAGACTTCCGGCACCGCCCCCATTGAGAGGAATACCGTCAAGAGAAAATATGGATAAGTATTGTGACTATCATGGAGAGAAAGGTCATCTCACCAACGATTGTCATAATCTGAAGGAACAACTTAAGAAAGCTATGGAGACGGGTAAGCTGGACCACCTGATTAGGGATGTCCGGCAAAGGGAGAGAGCACCTCCAAGAAATAATAATCAAACCAACCAGGGTTGAATCATCAACATGATCCGGTATCCGGAGAGGAAGCATAAACGTAAAATCATGGACCAAGAGGAAGAATGGATGAACACCCCTATAAGCGTCCCTCCGATACTTCCCGGAGATGCTTCCGAAGAACCACTCATAATCGAAGCGGAAATCGAGGGATATACTGTACGAAGGGTATACGTTGACCAGGGTGCTTCGGTAGAGGTGATGTATGAAGACTATTTTTTAAACCTCGATCCATCCATCCAATCTCGATTGACAATAACGAACACACCACTAGTGGGATTCGCCAGAGAGGCCATAAATCCATTGGGAAAAATTGAACTAGAAGTATGCTTCGGAAACGAAGGACTATATCGCCGAACGACTATGAGATTTGCAATAGTAAGATCCCCCTCCCCATACAACATAATACTTGGACGTTCCGGCATTAAGAAACTAAGAGTTATCCCCTCGACAATACATGCCATGATGAAGTTCCCAACACCTAGAGGTATCGCCACTTTGGTTACTCGGTCAGTCATCATTTCAGAATGTAGAAAGCTGAAAGAAAAATTCTTGCTAGAAAAAGAAGCTAAAACCGAAAATACCCCGGCATTCAAGACCGAAGAAAGAAATACGGGAACCGAAGAAATACTGGTTCATCCGGCATACCCAGAACAATTGGTGACGATAGGGAAAAATTTCTCAAAAGAAGGACGAAGGCAGCTAATAACGTTACTCAAGAACAGTCAGGACGTTTTCGCATGGGAACCATCGGACATGACTGGCGTCCCTCGATGGGCGGCCGAACACAGGCTTAATGTAAACGTCCAAGACAAACCTATTGCACAAAAAAAGAGATTCTTTTCAGAGGAAAAGAACCAAGCTATAAACAAGGACGTGGAGGAGTGGCTGAAGGCCGAAATAATCAGACCCGTCCGATACCCAACCTGGATCTCTAACCCTGTGCTAGTAAAGAAACCGGACGATAGTTGGAGGATGTGTATTGACTTCAAGAACCTCAACTCATCATGTCGCAAAGACTACTATCCGTTGCCCGAAATAGATTGGAAGATCGAGTCAGTTATGGGATTCCGCTAAAAATGTTTCCTAGACGCTTACAAAGGATATCACCAAGTGCAGATGGCAAAGGAAGATGAAGAGAAAACGGCCTTCTATATCGATCACGGAATATACTGTTATGTTAAAATGCCATTCGGACTAAAAAATGCCGAAGCAACCTATCAGAAACTAGTAGACTCTGCCTTCCGGACGCAAATTGGCCGAAACTTGGAAGTATATGTAGATGACATGGTTATCAAAAGCCAAATGGAAAAAGAACTGTTAGCCGATATAGCAGAAACATTCGACAATCTCCGAGGGATCAACATGAAACTAAATCCTAATAAATGCTCCTTCGGAGTGGAGGAAGGAAAATTCCTTGGTTATATGGTGACTTCTGAAGGGATTAGAGCAAACCCCAAGAAAACTAGAGCAATTGCTGATATGCAATCACCAAAGTCATTGAAGGAAATGCAAAGTCTAAGTGGTAAACTCACAGCACTAAACCGTTTCTTATCAAAATCTGCCGAAAGATCTCTGCCTTTCTTTGAAACATTAAAGAACATAACCAAAGATAATAAAGAAAAATACCAATGGACGGAGGCAGCTGAAAAGGCTTTTCAAGAGATGAAGAAAATGATTCTGGAGCTCCCATGCCTAACAACGCCAAAACCGAAAGAGGACATGTACCTATATCTATCAGCCGCGATGGAAGCAATAAGTGGGGTAATGTTGGTTGAAAGGGAAGGACGGCAGATCCCCGTTCATTATGTAAGTCGAACGTTGCACGAGGCCGAAAAAAGGTATGCTCCGATCGAGAAATTGGCTTTAGCCCTCCTACATCTATCCAGAAGACTGAGGCGATATTTCGAAGCTCACCCCATCAAAGTCATAACGGACCACCCCATCAAGCAAGTAATGAATCGAGCCGAATCTTCCGGACGGTTAGCCAAATACACGGTAGAACTGGGAGCCTACAACATTACCTATGTACCAAGAACTGCTGTCAAAGGACAAGTACTGGCCGACTTCATCAATGAAGTGCCCATCGGCACAGCTTATCCGGATCCAAAAAGAAGGGGCAAGGAGATATGCAACATCTCTCAGACTGGAGAATGGATTTTATACACCGATGGAGCCTCTAGCAAAAAAGGTTCCGGAGCAGGGCTAGTACTGATCAGTCCGGAAAAAGAAGAATACACTTATGCTCTCATATTAAACTTCGAAGCTACCAACAACAGAGCAGAATACGAAGCACTCCATGCCGGACTGAGAATCGCAAGGGAAATGCATATAGAAGCACTGGACGTACGAGTGGACTCAAGCCTAGTGGCAAGCCAAATCAACGGAGAGTTTACTGCGTACACGGAGAGCATGACAAAGTACCTCGCCAAAGCCAAGGAATATATTACTTGCGTCAAACACTTCAAGATAAAGAATATCCCGAGAGCCCAAAACCAAAAAGCAGATGTATTAAGCAAGTTAGCATCCGTAGCATTCAACCACTTAACAAAGGAAATCCTGGTGGAGGTATTGGAGAAGCCATCCACTGAGGAAGAGATAATTAACGCAATAGTAGAAGAAGAAGAAGAAAACTGGATGTCACCCATACTCCGGTGCTTAAAAGAAGGGATATGGCCGGAGGATCAAAACGAAGCCCGAACCCTTCGTATGAAAATAAGCCATTATACACTGATTGATGATGTACTATTCAAAAAATCCTATCTAGGACCAAGGCTGCGGTGCGTAGGACCTCTCCAAGCCAATTACGTAATCCGAGAGGTACACGAAGGAGCGTATGGTATGCATTCCGGACCACGGTCCGTAGTATCCAAACTTATGAGACAGGGCTATTACTGGCCAACCATGCATCGAGACGCTAGGGAAGTTATCCAAAAATGCGACTCATGTCAAATACATGCTCCAGTTCTTAAGTTACCAAAAACATTGCTAACCTCCGTCATGGCACCATAACCTTTCTTCCAATGGGCAATAGACGTGCTGAGACCTTTACCCGAAGCTCCAGGGAAGGTTAAACATGTAATCGTGGCCATTGACTACTTTACAAAGTGGATGGAAGCGAAGCCCCTAGCCAAAACAACCGGAAAAGAGGTGAAAAAATTTGTATGGGACAACATCGTCTGTAGGTTGGGATTACCCAAGATAATCGTCACGGACAACGGAAGTAACTTTGTGGGGGACCCGTTCAAGAGTTGGTGCGAAAGATTGAATATCACACAAATCAACACGGCCGTAGCTCACCCCCAAGCCAACGGATTGGTGGAAAGAGCAAATAAAAGCTTAATGAAAGGATTCAAGTCACGACTCGGAAGAGAAAGATCTGGATGGGTAGATGAATTACCAAACATACTATGGGCATTCCGTACCACCTTGAAAACTAGCAATGGAGAAACTCCCTTTAGTCTAATGTACGGAAGCGAGGCGGTCATCCCAGCGGAAATTGGTATGCCTACCTTTCGGACCTTGATGGCAAACGCCGAAGATAACGACGATGAAATCAGTTTAAACCTAAACTTGTTGGAAGAACGACGGGAAATGGCGGCAATAAGAGAGGCCAAATACAAAAAGAAGGTGGAGCAATATTACAACCAAAGGGTTAGACCCGAAACTTTCAAAGTAGGAGACTTCGTGTATCGGAAGAATGAAGCCAGCAGGGTGGAAGATCAAGGAAAGTTAGGACCGAACTGGGAAGGCCCCTACCGGATAACGGAAGCTTACCAACATGGCACGTACAAGCTCCAAACCATGGACGACATAGAAGTACCTTGAACCTGGCATGCAATTAATTTAAAAAAAGTGTTTTATGTAATCTATTGTTTCGGAAGACTTATTGTAAGGCATGTGCCATTTTCCTATCATCAATAAAACATTCTATGCAGTTGAGCCATGAGGAAAACCATTTTTATCTAACCACAAGTTGTCCAGTAAAACAAAACCCCAAGTGGGTATAATCTAAGGCCAAGAGCCGAAGGACACAAGCTGTCTAGTAAAACAAAACCCCAAGTGGGTATAATCTAAGGCCAAGAGCCGAAGGACACAAGCTGTCCAGTAAAACAAATCCCCAAGTGGGTATAATCTAAGGCTAAGATCCGAAGGACACAAGCTGTCCAGTAAAACAAAACCCCAAGTAGGTATAATCTAAGGCCAAGATCCGAAGGACACAAGTTGTACAGTAAAACAAAACCCCAAGTGGGTATAATCCAAGGCCAAAAGCCGAAGGACACAAGTTGTCCAGTAAAACAAAACCCCAAGTGGGTATAATCTAAGGCCGAGATCCGAAGGATACAAGTTGTCCATATAACAAAACCCCAAGAAGGTAACATATACGGCCAAGATACAAAAGGCGAATTGTCCATATCACACGAACTTTGCTTAGCTAACAAATAAAGCCAAAAACATAGCAAGTACACGCTAATCTACGAAAAACACACACCCTACAGTAATTGAGTTACATCTTCCGGAATGTACACATATATAGCTTGAAAGCAACACAAAAAATAATAATACCAAAAAATATATACAAGCATAAAGAAGGAAAGTGATATATATTCAAAAATCAAAATCTGTTACATCGATTGTTCCGAAATTAACGAAGCAAAAATAATTGTTCATAATATCACTAGGATCATACATTGATTGTTCTGAAAGATCTACTCTACAAAAGGACGGAACACTTGAAAACTGCACTGCTACCTCAATCACAACCAGGAGACAATGAATAAAAGCTTCACAGGGAATCCGAGATACCTAGATCCATAGTCAAAATGGAGGTATCCGGACCCCAACATACTGTATCCCAACGAAAATAGTCATGAATAAAAGCTTCACAAGGGATCCGCAATACCTATATCCATAGTCAAAATGGAGGTATGCGAACCCTTAAAATCCAACTTCAAACAAAGGCTGATGTGTTCTGATCCAAGGAATTGTTTCCAGAAGGATTCTCAATCTGAGGCTTAACCACTGGCCCAGAAGTCGTACCCGAGGTATTAACCCCTTCGACCTCCGGAGCAGGAGCAGGAACCAGGGCCATAAGCTCATCATAACGGCGGTCAATAGTCTGACGGATCTTTCGGAAGAAGGGATAGTCCTGGGAAAGTGCCTGGTCATATAACATCTGATACTTTGCATCGGCTTCCATATCTAAACCCTCCACCTCCCCCAGTAATGTGACCGCCTTCTTCGGCTCCTCAAACAAACCAACCCCATCTATCAACCCAGACTGATAGTACAAATTGAAAGGTTCCGCTAGAGCCGTCCAAAACTCATGACTACCAAGAAAACAACGGATAACCTCTAGAATGAACTCGTTGACTATACAGTTCCTATCCACTTCGGCATTCCCAGCGGCTATAGCAATATCTTGTTTTTCCTGATAAAGCTCTTTGTATGCCTTCTCCTCATCACTTAGCTTCAATTTAGCATCAGACAACTGAATCTCCAGCAACTTAATCCTCTCAGCCTGTTCACCGAAAACCTTCATCCACTCTTCCTTCTCCACCTCAAGCTGAGAAACCCTGTCCTCCAAGCTCGCATTCTTTGAGCGCAACTTTTGTATCCCCTCCGAATTTACCTTGGTGTACTCTGCATGCTCATCCTTAAGGTTCTTTAACTCTTCAGCCATCTCCCCAAACCTCTTCCAGTTATCACCGAAGGTCTTATCACAAACCTTGTGGGTGTCAGACAACTTTTGGTGCTCACGCATAAGAGATTCGAAACGGAAGATAACATCCGCTTGAGCCGTAGCACTCTTGCCCAGCAACAACCAAGACCTTCGGATAGCATCACTATCATCCTGACTGTCCAGATACTTCTCTTCCCCAGGGGTAGCCAAGTTAATCATCATATCCCTACAGACATTGGCATTGTTCATACGAGTGCCCCTCTTCACCGACCATGTAGGTACGAAGGTGGCATCATCTTCATCATCCCCTTCGATATCAACATCCGCATCCTCCTCCTCCACAAGGGCCTCTTTCCCCGGACGATGAGAAGCACCCTTCGAACCCCCTGAAAACAAAAAGCCTTTATTAGCAAATGATAAAAACACTGGTGAATAAATCGAAAAGAGTTAAGTAAATACGAGCAAAAAAGATTGTTCACAACAACATACCAGCACCAGATCCTCCGGATTGACCTAATGGAAAGTCTTTTGGATGAACTGAACGAATAGGCTCTGGATCCGCGACACCCTCAGCAGCGTCCAAGTCGATGACATGGTCATCAGCAGATACCTTGCTTCTCTTATGAAGACGTGAAGAAACACTCCCTCCGGTTCTTTTAGTCGGAGGCTTCTTCAAACCCAGCTTCGCAGCCTGCTCCTTCTTCTTATCTTTGGCAACCAACACCTTATCATCCGGAACCTCGACCTTCTTCAACTCGTCACTCTTCTCCGAAATCTCATTGTTGGAAGCCAGAGGCCGAGTAACGTGCATCTCACGAGCCTGATCTTCCGAAAGTTTGTCCCCTTTCACCACAGTGACATTCCTGCGTAGAGGTGACTTCTTTAAATAGCTTGACATAGTTACACCTGCGGACAAACAAAACCCGTCGTTAAACACGAAAAAAGATGCACAACTTAAAATTTTTTTATACTTATAACAAAGGCTATACCCCTCCCCTGCTCATCCCTCAAAGCCGGACGGTAACCGGGAAACTCCCAGTGATCCGATAAGCCCAGAGCATACAAGAACGCCTGTGGAACTTGGCATGGCTCAATAATCACCTCGGCCAGCCTTTCGGCATGAGAAGCATCATATTCATTTATCTTTGGAAACGGATCCGACACATCCGAATCCGAACGCCTCCAAGGCATAGCAAACGGAATAGCTCGCCTATCGATTAAGAAAAATTAATACTTCCAACCCTTCAGACAAGAGGGAAAATCCCCAAAACTAACTTTCCTGTCCTTATGAACACGCTTTTCAAAAGAAAACCAACAACCCTGTTTGCTAAGTTTGTAAAAGACATGAAACAGGGGAGTGGTAGGAGGAATATGCATGCTCCGGCAATACACCTCAAAAAGAGTAGCACGATGCATGCCCAACGGAACCAACTGAGAAATATGAACCTTAAAGTACTTAATAACATCTAAAAGAAAGGTAGAAAAAGGGACAGTGAGGCCACCCTCAAAGAAATACTCCGTGTATAAACCAATGGCATCTTCAGGCAATTGGTTCATCGTCATACCTGTCGGAGGTAACCTCGGATGAAGATCCTTCGGTATCCTGAAAGTCACCACTAAGGCATGCACATCAGCCTCGTCCATCACAGACTGCCTTAAAAGTATATCCTTTTTAACGTGAGAATCCTCTGGCATTGATACGTCTTCATAATCAAACGAAGCGGTAGATTCTGACATGATGAATCCGAAAAGGAGAAGGGTATAGCCAAACAACAAAAAACTAAACGGACTAAGATGTACCTCAAAGACGATGAGAACAATCGTTTGGAATACGGACGAGATAAAATGTGTCAGAAGTCTGTGTGTATTGAGAAGAGAAATTACAGTGGTGTAAATGTGGAAAAAAGAACTATTTATAGACGGTAAAAATAGGGCGCGAAACGACACGTCACCCGTAGGGCTAACGTGTCGCCATCCAAACCGTGTATCTCAAAAAACGTACACGTGTTCCAATCCAGAAGGCACGGTAAAAAATGACGGCGCTCCTTAAACGACACATTAATTACATTTGGCACTTTGCACACGACTTGAACAACGACGAAGCTATAATTTACCCTCCGGAAAACTACAAAAGCAGACTGAGTATCACACCATTGGTATAATCAATACCATGATACTGGGGGGGACATGTTGGCATATGTATCCTCCGGATATACGCCGTACGTAACACATACCCTCCGGGTCCACATCAAGCGAAGCGTGCCCAAATGTGTTCAAGCAGAACGGACTAATAGCCGAAGGGTTGAGAACATCCGCATGACCCCAGCCCTCCGGAGGTCATAACCATTCGGATAAACCAGTAAGTACATAAACCAAAGTACAAGTAAGTACACCAAGTATATGATAATGGAGCATAAACTAGCAAACATTAAGGAACTAAGTACAAACCAGCTTGGCACTCCATATAGAAAGTCTATAAATAGAGAAGAAATCTTCACTTAAAGGTTAACTAATTCTCTCACTCTCTAACTTCATTCCTACTTTCTTTCTCTAAGAACATATACTTACTCTCACGCCGGAGGTTGGTCCTAGGATACATTCCCGGGACGAGACTAACAGACGTACCTATTTTGCAGATATTCGAAGCAGTACGCTATAAGCAAGGATCATCCTGAATCCGAAGGACTAATCATAGTCCGAAGGATTCATTCCGCTTGTTTGAAGTAGAAGCAAAGTTTTACTTCAACAACCTCGCATCAAGATAAGCTCTCTGAACCGATTTTGTTTCGCCTTAACTTTGTTCTGCACCTCGTGACTAAGCCACCAAATTCTCGCTGAACTATATGTGTTTTGGATGTCCATGCAACCACTTCTAGGGTTTCCTTGGCCGCCTTTCTGATGGTGTGTGGCAGGCTGTTCCACATTTGCTTTGCGTCTGCAACTGCTCTACCCCCACCTCTGTAGTAACTCTCTCTGTTACTCTAGATCTAAAAGACAGTTGTAATAACAAGTAATAAACCAAAAATCTGTACTACATACAAAAAAAAAACAAATCACATTGTTGGAAGTTGAAAATTTAGCGTAGTGAAATGACTGCCTTGATTATCATTCAATATTCCTGTCAAATTATATATGATTTTCATTAATAATTTTAAGCTAACGTGCCATATTTATCAACAGTTTCCGCTTTCAGCCCACAACAGAATCTTGACTCTATAGGTTTTATTTGAGGCTAATTTTACAAAGTCATAATCTTTTATATAATACAAGAATTACATCATTTTGGAGTGTTTTTGCAAAACCATTCTCATTGAAAAAAAAAATTGGACCAATAGGAGAGCTCGATTTTGACACATAAGCAAAATCAAGCATTATGATTGGCCAATAAAAAGTCAAAATTAAATTGATTTTGATCAAACTTTAATAAATTTGGTGGAGAATTTGATTAATAAAAAAACACATAAAAATATAGGTGTCAAATTTATAAAAGTAAAAACTTAAGAAAAGAGGAGGTAATTAATAAAACCTTAGTGGTTAAGTGTAAAATTATAAGTCTCCATGTTTTTTTAATAACTTTAGATAATAAACAAATAACCCCTTACACTTCATACCCCCTATACTTTATAATATTAACTTTGTTTAAAATTACATGAGTAATAGTATTAGTTTTTTTGACTTTCATCTATTAAAATAAATTTGGTAAATGCGAATTAGTTTTATTGTACGTTAATATTTTTTAAACTAATGTTAGTTTTAAACTTTCTTACATTAGAATTTTTTTTTAATAAGGACTCATGTTACTATTTAAAAGTTTAATTTATGCGTACATGGGTTTGAAATACGGCTAAATTATTAGTAATGGGAATATAAATATCAAATGGTAAGCATGAGTTACTGTGATATAAAATAAATATACGCGATACTACTTATAGCAACGACTCATGAAATTGTTATTTAAAATTTATATATGGATATCCATAAAAACATTTTAAAAGCTTTACGGAACATATTTTAACTTTATCAATGCTCATTATGTGCCACTAAACTCGCACATTTTGTACAACATGATATCAATAGTTAAAGTCAAACAACAATATTAACCTCAAACTCAACATCTCTGTCAGTTAAAAATGTTATACAAAGCTAATTATTAAAAAAAACAAACAAAAACACATCGGTTAGATAGTCATTCTTTAATATAGAAAGTGTTTTCCTTAAATTATAAAAAAATGTACGCATCACAATCCTTATTTGATAAGAATCACCTCCTAAATCAAAAAACGAAAAACTACGTAGATGTAACATAACTTTATTAATTGACTTGATGTTTCAAAAAAAATAATAATAATAAAATAAAAAAATAAATAATAATAGTTGGTCGTTGTAAAGGAATTAAAAGTATGTACATGATAATTATTCAGCAAGAATATATAGTTTTTAATTAGGTTATTACGTTACTATACTGCGATAATATTATTGACTTGGTAATCACGGATGTGAAATACAACCATTATTCTATACTTATGATTTATGTGTAAACCCCTTTTTGCTTCTGAATAGAATCCGAAAGAGACCTCAACAGCACTTTGGCTTATGCCTTATCTAGCTGATAGTTTTTAGTAAAATTTTTTATGGTTTAACTTTTTAGTTATACACACCAGCTTTTAGTAACTTTTTTTTATGTTTTATTGAAAATTTCTACACTTAATATTTATGTTTTTACTATAAACACACTAAGCTATGATAGAATTAGTTGGGAGTTCAGGGGTTTTTTACTAAGCTTCTCAAAAAAACTTATAGCTTTATCATAAACTTATTGTGTTATGGTAATTGAATAAGCCAATAAGTACCTTTAATAAGCATAACCAAACACCCCTTTAGTTCTAATATGAAGTTTTATGATTTGATGTTATGACTAACTTTGTTGTTATCCTCACTATAATGCAACATGTTAGCGTTTTTTGCAGTTTTATGATCTTATCACACACACTAAAGTGTAATGCAATTTGTTGTGTGCGCTTTTTAGATGAGGATTAAGTATCAACACATAATTGTTATGGAAGGTTAATGTACCAAATATGTGTTTTAGTGCCTATATGAGGAATTTTATGATAGGAATTCTTTTCGGAGTGTAATTTGTCTTTGAATGAATTAATAAAACTTAGCAAGTGTTTATCGTTATTGATAACACTATTGGTGTCAACCAACGGTAAAAAATATAGGTGTGTTTTACCTTGATAATTTAGGCCAATTTTGAAGAAAGTTGCATTAAAGTGAAAGGTCGGTAAGGATTCAAACAATCCTAAAAGACTTACGGATGTACTCTGTCATTTTCTATGCATTTATAATTTACTTATACAAGTAATAATAATTTCTTTATATAGTTCGGGTTTAGAGAAAAATTATTCTTATACATTATAAATAATCGTAAGATTAAATTTGAATTCTACCAATTACATTTTTTTTGTTTCTCTTTATGTAATAAAGAAACTATAGTGTATGCATCTATAAATAATCGTAAGATTAAATTTGATAATTTTATGATCAAACATGAGAAGTAAATAGCACAAATTTATGAAAATACAAATTTTCAAACAAAAAGGTACATTAGTAAACATGGTATGATGATTATTCATAATCAAGGAAATGAATCAATCTTCAAAGCTATCTAAATATGCTACATATATTAACAAAAATATAAGTAAAAGAAATACCACAATTACAAAACACATCGTAAATTGATAGCACCGGTTTGCAAAACTAAAAGCATATATCACTAACATCTCATGCAAGTCAAGTATCATCATGTGATTTTGCTTGAATAATAAAATATAATTTTTAATCCAAAACCATTCTCCTAAAATAATAGGTAGATTATAACATATATACATATGATTTTTTTTATTTTTAGTCCACTAAGTAAAACTATTTGAAACATATTAAGTGGTTCATTTCTTAATCGATAATAATACATAATCAAAACGAAATTTTAAAAACCATGTGCGTGCACAGGTATTATAACTAGTACAAATAATACAATTATCAGCTACAATATAAAGTCACATTCATCTATTCATCACAATAGATAATTTTAGCAACACCATCAATAAGCTTACTTTCACAAAAAAAACATATAACATGAATGCATTTGTTTGACGGAATATTTAATTACACGGGTATTTGTCGCTGCAACGTATAGGTAACTAACTATAATAAATAAAAAACAAGTATGTATACAAACTAAGATTTAAAATAATAATAATAATAATAATAATAATAATAATAATAATAATAATAATAATAATAATAATAACGCGAGGTGTAACAACTAGAGGTGTAACAACCAGTAGACATAGATAAAGTAAACTTATTTTATGTTGGTTATTTTGCAAGATTTATTATTGGTTTTGTGCTGCAAACTTGTAGTGCTCATTTACCTGGATAGCATAATACTTTGATTTAATGCTCAAATGGTGGTTTCTGTCAAAATGAAAACCAAAATTATTGTGGGGAGCACTAACAAAATTGTGTTACTTCCTAGTTGGTGAAAGCAAATCAAGGGCTATATCCATATATCAATACTTGTTGGAGCTTCCATCATGGCAAACCATAATTTTAAAATTGCAAATCACTTTGATTTGATCTTGGGAATCCCTTGAGCAATCATGCAACTATGCAAAATGGGTGCACATCAAATTCGACCAACACACTTTAACATCACGTGAATTTATCACGCACTTAGCTATGTGGGATGAAAAGTAATCTCCTCCCCAATCGGTGATGATATCAGACATGAACCCGCCCACTTGTATTTATAAGTTACTTAATCTGGAAAAAAAAGTAAAAAAAAAAATAAAAGATAAAGAAATGAAGAAATAAGGCCAAAGTCGTCAATTACTAGTCCCTTATCGGGTTTACTCACTTGAATTGTATTTTCTATAGTGTGTCAAGTAGTGTTAAGGTTCTAAGACATTGGATTTTAAAACACTAAAGAAATCAAATCATAGATTCTTGAATGAATAAAGGAAGATTTTTTTGTTGAATAAGTTGATCAACCCAAAAGGATGTACAAATTCCATTGGCAACATGTTGGCATTTGGCATTTGGCCTTAGGACATCTCGCATGTGCACAAAGCCTAACTAAAGTGTTCTATTATTGACTGCCTATTTGACACAAACAAGTGAGGTTGAACAAAAAAGATTCTCATCTTTCAACTCAAGTTACTAGTACAATAAAAGATCAAGCAATCTTACTAGGTTGTAAACGAACTGGACGACAAATGAAGTCTTGTTCGTGTTCGTTCGTTTAATTTAATTGGATAAATGAACCGATACGAACGCTTAAGCGCACAAATTTTCTTGTTCATGTTTGTTCATTAAAAAATGAGATTGTTCATGTTCGTTTATGTTCGTTCATTAAGAGCTTAAACAAATGTAAACGAACATAAATGAACGTACGAAGACAAACAAGAAAAGATACAAAATATTGTGTTTTATGTGTGTTCATTTGTTTAAGTATACCTATTTTAAAGTGCATGATAAAATTATACGATATACAAACATGAACAAATAAACAAAAATAAAGAAACATTAATGAATGTATAATCGGACGTTACATATATTTACGTGCAAGACTTTTGGTCATGTTCCTTCATTTAACTAAATGAATATAAATCTTGTTCATGTTCACTCATTTAATAAATAAACGCACATAAACGGACATTTTATTGCACGGTTCATGAAATTTTCATTGAATGTTCAGTTCGTTTATAGCTCTAATCTTTACAATATCGATGGATATGGCAACTTCGTTTAGTACAATAGGGCTCAGGCGAGGATTGTATCATGAGAAAAGATTAAGGGCCGACCAAATTTGCTAATAAACATATATTTGGTCAAAGAGAATTGCATATATACCTAATGAAACTTGTATTTTTGCATATTTCTTTAAAATACAAGTTTTTAACACATAATGCACAATGCCCTTTAAGCATGTATTGACTAAATATGCAAATATGCAAGTTAAAAAAAAAAAAAAAAAAAAAAAAAAAAAAAAAAAAAAACACAAAAAAAACAAAAAAAACCCTAGTTTATTACAAGATTACAAGATAGGATTTTTAAGCCAATCTATCTAACTAAAAGTGCCTTACATCTATATAATTGACTCTTTTAGTTATAGCAATGCGTATTAAGGTTGATCTCTTTCAAATAAGGGTAATCACAATGTACAATAACGACCGACCTTTAAGTCTACGACCTTTTCCTTTAAGAAGGTTGATCTATTTATGGCATTAGCGTGTCATCTAATTCAATTTAGTGCAATTTCATGGTAATTTCACACACTCCTAATGTCAAGGACGGACTCACATGGAAACCAGATGTGACACGGACCGCACCTGATTTTAGGTTAATAATTGAATTTTTTATAAAATATGTTTTTTTAAGCACGAGCAACCCTCAATTTTATCTAATAAATTTTTTATAAGGCAACTATAGTACTAAAAAAAAAAAAAAGAAAAAAAAAATGTGTAACACCCTCCCAAAAATCCTAATCCGTCATCTATAAGACGGTCTCACGATCTCAACTGAAAATGTATTTTCTTAGTTGATTAAGTCTATGTTGTGTTACGTGTTAATCTTAACATAAACATCATTCAATTTGCTATACAAAAGTTTCCCTATTGGAATTAGTATAAGATACTCAAAATGTCTAGAGTTTGAATTCACTTTCAATTTTTGACAGTGAATAACATGTATGGATAGTAGATGTGTAACTTCTATTTACTTAGTACAGTATGATATTCATATTTTCTACAAGAATATATATATAGTTCAACATCTAACTCCCTACTCTTGGCATGAGTTTTGTCTTCGGACCACCACAATTATATATGTCAACGTTGGATAAAGAGTATTCAATCTTTGATTATACACTCAATTTATAACCACATGAATGCGTTAAAAGGTCAGTTCTATCAACCCCATCTTTTAATTACATCCTAGTGGAGTCTAATTTTGATGTAAAGTCTATAGGCTTAAAGTGAAACTAATTAAAAGGTCAAACACTTTGACAATCACGAAAGGGTATTTAAACTTTTATACTCCGTAGTGTTTTAAACAATTTAGTTAAAAAAGGTTTACAGTTATATTAATAGGTTTGAACGGCATATAAAAAATTATCATATCATATGTAAACAATATAAAAGACTTATGTTACATTCAGAATAAATTACAAAAATTTAACAACTAAATGCGGAGGGTAAGAAAGAAAAAAAGATGTAATAGGATATGATCGGACAACTAGATTTGACACATGTACGTGCAAAAATTATTCTTATAATTTATGTGAATGTAACATCTTTCATAATTAATTATGAATCAACTTGTGTGTATATGTCGGGTAAATCTATATCAGTTACATTCTTTTGGCCATGAATCACACAAACCAGTGGCGGAGATAAAAGGGGGCACAAGGGGCAGGTGTCCCTAGCGAAAAAATTTGTAGTGTAGTTTGCCCTCCTTAAGTACTAATTTATAGTGTAAATTTTCGAAAATATTTGACTTTTTTCGTAATTTGCCCCCTTAAGTACTACGTAGTAATTTATAGTGTAGTTTCTAAAATTTATCAAAATGTGCCACTCGACCAAAAATTTCTGGCTCCGCCCCTGACACAAACACATACCGGAACGAGTCAAGAATTGATTACACAAGAAAAAGATAAGTGACTGAAAGTAGGACATGGGATTACTTCACAGTTCACATTGTGGAGTCCATCATTTGTGATCACCTACCTCATAGCCGCGTTAGCAAACACTATTACTATTTATCAAACTAGTAGCACCTAGGAAAAAAAGTCCATATGCGAATAATGAAAAAAAAGTCAGTATTAGTGTTTATCAAACTAGCATTTGTATCGTATTTATTCGTAGGTTTAGTCAAATACCCCGGTACCGTATTTATTCGTAGTTTTAGTTAAATACCCCCTCCCCCTCCTCTTTAATTTACAACCTAGTGGAGTGTAATTTTGAGCTAAAGTCTACGCTTAAAGTGACTAGTTAAAATGTCAAACACTTTGACAATCACGAAAGGGTATTTAAACTTTTATAACGTAAATAATTTAGTTTAAAAAAGGTTCACAGTTATAGTAATAGGTTTGAACGGTAAGTCATTAATCATATCATATGTAAACAATATAAAAGACATGTTACATTCAAAAACTAATTTACAAAAATTTGACAACTAAATATGGAGAGTAAGAAAGAAAAAAACTGTAATAAGAAAAGATTGGACCACTAACGTGCAAAAATTATCTTGTGCATGTAATTTTGTAAACATAGCATTTTTCATACTTGAATATGAAGCCACTTAGTGTGTATATGTCGGGTAAATGTAAATCTATAGCGGTTACCTTCTTATGACCACGAATCACACAAACACATACGAGTACGAGTAAAAAATAGATTACACAAGAAAAAAGAAAAGTGAATGAAATTAGGACATGGGATTAGTTTACATTGTGAAGTTGTGATCACATACCTCACAGCCGCGTTAGTAAGTCAGTATTACTATTTATCAAGCTTGTATTTGTACCGTATTTAGTCATAGTTTTAGTTAAGTACGTGGGTTTAGTAAGTCAGTATTACTATTTATCAAGCTTGTATTTGTACCGTATTTAGTCATAGTTTTAGTTAAGTACGTGGGTTAACCATGATTTTCCCGTAACAATTACGAACCTTTCCAATAAGAATATATCAAGTTATTGAAATTGATACATCTTTTAAACTGTAAAGATATCAAGTTTACTGACCACTAAGGTACCTTTGATGGTTAGCAATGGCTATGTATGTACGTATTCAGATACTCCGTATTCATGTACGTCGAGTCTAAAAGTATCTAGTAGTATAAAATAGGACGTAATGTAACGACACACCAACACGAAAATAGGCAATAATTCATTTAGTTTTAGACACAATGACATGGAAGCAAGCACATTCGTACGTCACAATGATATAGTCGTAAAAGCAGCTATGTACTTTAAATATTTTAAATGTATACGCATATGTGTTACGTACATGTTTTTAAAAAAAATACAAAAAGTTAGAAAGAAAGAATAGCACACACAATTATAAAACGAAAAAAGTGACTTTGAAAGCAACGAGAGATCAAAGAAATTTCATATTATTCACTAGAAGCCACCGGTACCACTATCACACTTCTTTGTTTTCACCTCCCCCCACTCCCACTATTTGCATATACTCGTCATTTCTTATGTCAAAAAACATAAACAACAATGATCATGAGACCATAACTCAGTCAGCGTTGCCGGTTATCAACGTTCTGCATGATCATGCAACCATAATGGAGATAGAGGAAGAAAGTTCATCACAACAAACATGGCGACGTGTAATGTCTCCAGAGATTGTGGAAGTTGAAGAGGCGCAAGAGAATGGGAGTGTGATTAGTACTAGAGATGTTGTAGATGTTTTCATCGCGGTTGGGAAACATGATATGGACGTCGTGAAATGGGCTATTGATCATGTTGTTGCTCCTGAAGCTCGTGTTTATCTTGTCCATGTTTTTTCGCCCGTTACTCATATCCAGACTCCAGGTATATATCTTAACAAATTTTTACTTCGTCTATATAGTTATAAACTGGATTTGATGTGAAAGTAAGATGATTGAGATATGTCCAGATAAACAGGTAGGTTGCAACAAAAACATGTTTGTTTTTTACTTTTTGGTTATGTCTTTTTACATTTTACAAATATTTTATTATGGGAATTACGATCCGAGTTGTTAGAACTTAGAATTAGAACCATTTTTTAAATATATTAATTCAATTAGACGACTGTAGAACAGGTCGAAACGTTCACGGGTTTTTGCTTTAGTTAATAGTTTATTCTATTATTGCACCTTTTAGACCGAAATAGTATAACTCAAATTTTTTTTTTTTTTTTTTTTTTTTTTTTTTGAAAGGCAAAATTTATTCCACAACAACCAAAACAAATACAAACAAGGACCTCCACAATATTAACAAGATGCTAATATATAGAGGACCCAAGAAAAACAAACATACAATACAAACTTGACTAAAACAAAATAGACAAAGACCAAGAGCCAAGACAAAGACTACAACATATAAACAAAACATATGATTAACTACTTGAAATTAAAACATAAAAAACCAATATCCCAAATGTAAGGCTGCTGGACCCACGAATAAATATAAACCAACCCAATTCCATATTTCATATATGCTGCACAATAGTGAAATAGAAGCATAACCAGTGCAGCTGAGCAGACCCCTCAAAACAGCAGATCCAAACACCCCGTTAACAGACTGCAGATCCAAACACACTTGTAACAGCTTGCGAACCAAACGAAATGCCCATAAATTTGCAGACCACTCGAATTGCAGATTCAGATACTTGCCTACATCTAAATTCTATCTGTCAACACATATCACAAAGACTGAGATGAGAATTCAGAGACTTGCAGACATCAAATTTTTTTCTGTCAACGCACATCACCACAACTTTGCTGAGACCACGATCATTACTGAAGTCGACACTTTATAGGATCATACATCCATTGTTGCCAATCAATTTCTCTATATTTATTAGACCTTCGCACAATCCACTCGAAACTTTTTAGTTGAATATCTTGCACAATTTTATTCGTACTTGTAACTTTATTACCAAACACGCGAACATTTCTTTCTTTCCAAATGAAGTATCCGGTTGTCCAAACAACCGCTTGCCAAACACGAGAGTAAGCAATGGGGACATTAACGTTTCCCAATGATGAGAAAAACTCATCAATAGAGAAAGCATTAACGACCCCCATTTTCCACCAACTAAAGATCTTTTCCCACACGCTCATAGCAAGATCACAAGTGACCAAGCTATGAGCACATGATTCCACAACATTATTACAACTTGGACAAAGAACCGAATCCAAGTCAATACCTCTTCTATCAAGCTCCACACGAACCGGAAGTCTACCCTTGAGAGCCCTCCATACGAATATATTAACCTTTTTAGGCACTAACTTGTTCCAACTCGTTTCTTGACCGCCACTTTCCACGTGTAGAATCTTTTCCTCGACCAATCTTGTTAACTCTTTGACCTTGAACTCGCCATCTTCAACCCGCACCCATTTCCACCTATCCTTACCATTATTATAAACAATAACATTTTGCAGTACTCCCATTAAATCATCAAACTCCTTACATACCCTACCCCTAATGTTTCTCACCCAATCCCATGCCCAACACCAAACACCATTTACCCAAGACCCCTTATCAAACACACTACCCTCTTTACTCCTATCTAAATGAAAAAGCCTAGGAAAAGCGTCACACAACCTCTGATTGTCAACCCATCTATCTAACCAAAACCTAATATCTCTACCATCCCCCAACACCCCTACAAACGAAGAAGTAAACTCGAGCCCCAACTCGTCCATCTCCTCACCTATCCTCATGATATCATACCAAACACCACCCCCTTTCGCCCCTCCACCCACTAACCTATTACCCCCCAACCCCCCACACTCACCATGAATACTTTTAACTACCCTACCCCATAGCCCCCCACCCTCCTTCCTAAATCTCCACCACCACTTCCCTAGTAAAGCCAAGTTTTTTGCTCTTGGAGACCCGATGTTTAGCCCTCCCTCCCCATAAGAAGCAATAACCGAATCCCATTTGACCCATGAAAGTTTTTTACCCTCGCCCACCCCACCCCAAAAGAAATTTTTTCTAATTCTCTCAAGTTTTTTTATGACACTCAAAGGCACACGGAACATCGAAAAGTAATACAATGGCAAGCTACCTAGAACGGATTTTACCAATGTTAGACGACCCCCGAATGACATTGTTTTAGCTTTCCAATCGGCCAACCTCTTTTTAAATTTTTCCACCACGGGATTCCATGCATTTACACGTCTCATATTCTCCCCAATCGGCAACCCCAAATACGTAAAAGGAAATTCCCCAACACTGCACCCCATCCACCTTGCCATATCCGCCAACTCCATATCGTTGACTCCAATTCCATAAAGTTTACTTTTGTTATAATTCACCCGTAGCCCCGATACCTCTTCAAAACACTTGAGAATACACATAAGAGATTTAGCGTTCTCCTTATTCCATTCTCCGAAGAAAATAGTGTCATCCGCATATTGGAGGTGTGATACCGTGACATTATCCCTCCCTACTTTGACCCCTCTGAAAATCCCATTTGTCACCGCCTCGTTCACGATCGCGTTTAACCCCTCCACCGCCAAAATGAATAAGAAAGGCGATAGAGGGTCACCTTGCCTAACTCCCCTCTTTAATCCAAATTCCTCCGATGGTGAACCGTTAACAAGTATAGACATTGAAGAAGATCTAAGACATACTTCCACCCATTTACACCATTTTTCTCCAAACCCTATTCTCTTCATAATACATAGCAAAAATCTCCAATTAATACTATCGTAGGCCTTTTCAAAGTCGACTTTGAAGATTAAACCTTTTTCTTTCTTTTTCTTCAAAAACTCCATTGTCTCGTTTGCTATAAGAACTCCGTCAAGAATGTATCTCCCTTCGATAAACGCATTTTGTTCTTCACCCACTACAACTCCCACAACCCGCTTAACCCTTTCCGCCAACATTTTAGCTATTACTTTATAGTAACACCCGATAAGACTAATAGGTCGGAAGTCCCCGAGCCCAATGGGATCCGCAACCTTAGGAATAACGGTGACGAAAGATGCATTACACCCCCTTGAGATTTCCATCTTATCCTAAAACCACGTGCTCGCCCTCATTAAATCTGGTTTAATAAGCTCCCACATCTTCCTATTAAACTTGAAGTTAAATCCATCTGGCCCCGGTGCTTTATTACCTCCACAACCCCGGATAGCTTCCCATACCTCTTTTTCGCTAAAACATTTCTCCAATGATAAAGCATCTTCCACCGAGATTTTTTCAATTCTATCACAACAAAAAATAGGTCGCGTCACCCCATTTTCAGAGAACAAAATTTTGTAATGCTTAGCCATCTCCACTTTGATTACCATAGGATCCTCGCACCACACACCATTCACCATGAGACCTCTTATATTACATTTATTATTCCTCCTCTTAACGTAAGAATGGAAGAATTTTGAATTTTCATCCCCTTCTATATCCCACTTAACTCGAGCTTTTTGCCGAATCATATTACCATATTCCCTTTCTATGTCCACCCACTGCTTCCTAGCCACCAACCAAGCCTCTCGCTCGCTAACATTTAACGCCCTCTTTTCCGCTTCCAACTCCCATCTCATAGCTTCATTTTTTAATACTTCTATTTTCTCCTTATGGCCGTCAAACCTCTCCTTACTCCACACCCTAAGAGTAGCCTTAACATTCTTCAATTTATCTCGAAATCTACAATCCGGCCGAAGACTTTGCACCTCTTTCTTCCAAGCCTCCTCGACGACTTGATAGAAATCCGGTTCATCCATCCAAATGTTGAAAAGCCGAAACGGTTTTGGACCAAAATCCAACTCCACATCTTTTAACACGATCGGACAATGGTCCGATAACTTACGGTCTAGAGCAACCACTGAGAGATTTCCCCATAAGTTACTAAATTCATCATTCGAACAAAAATCTATCTAACTTACTAAATTTCATCCCGTCATCACTTACCCTAGTAAATCTCCTACCCCCCATAGGAATTTCGACTAACCTCATATCATTAATAAAATCGTTGAATTCTTTTGCCTCTTTAACGTTCACTTGTGAATTAATTCTGTCATCGCTACATCTAACCACGTTTAGATCCCCAAATATGCACCAAGCTCCCTGGTATCTATTCATCAACCCCGAAAGTCTTACCCATAATGATGTTTTCTGATAACTTATGTGCGGCCCATAAATACACACTAAAAATATCTCATCATCCTTACCTTTCCATGACCCCTTAACTGCCACAAATCTCTCATCACCAATCGCCTCTTTACATGTAAAAACCCTAGAATCCCAGATAAGCACAATTCCCCCGGAATTCCCATTCGCCGGTAATTGCACAAAACCATACCCCTTCCCTCCCCATATATCTTCGATCCAACCATCATCAACTACACCACTTTTTGTTTCTTGTAACCCAATAACGTCCGGTTGTTCATTCCTAATAATATTTCTAATCCAACCCCTTTTCCCACTCTCACCCATACCCCTTACATTTACGGAAATCATTTTCATAAAGGAACCAAATAAACGCGACGACTTACCAATCAACTATTGTAACTGCACTCCAGCAGCCACACTACATTCCGCCTCTACATTTTCGCGATCCATCATCTTCTTCTCATCCTCTGCCCGCACCCACGAGACCCCAATTAATTCCCCCACCTCCTTAACCTGCTCAATACTAATGTTACACTTGCCATTATGTGATTCCCCTCCCGTATTATTCCCAAAGCGAAATACCCCAATGCTCTCACTTCCCACCTCATGGTACTCCTTGTATGCATCCGAAATCCCTTTTTTATTTTCCCCTAAGCCCTCCACCCCAGTCTTTCTCGCCACCTCTAACGCTTTTGTGACACTTCTCCTACCTACTTTCTTTTTATTATTAGTGTTATCCCCATTCGACTTCCCTTAATTAAAATTCTTCTCGACGTCCACTCCATCGAATACCAGCTCACGACTAGCTTTCCTCTTTTTTTTCAACCTATCTCCTCCACTCCCTACCGAGCTAGACGGAGACACTTCCCTTTTATCCCTTCTATGATTCGAGCCTACATGCACCTGATCTAAGTTCATCTTGTTGTCTTCTAATGTTTTCTCATTATTGTTATTATGTTTATTTCCCAATATTTCACCTGACTTCCACGACCTCCTTTTAATTCTGCTACCTTTATTCCCACTTGGGCCAATCGAACTATTAACACTAACTCCTTTCTCATTTTCATTTACCAGCCCAACATCAATATCATGGCCCACACAATGATCCAAATTCGGTCCACTACCTATAGCTTCCATTTCGCTGCATATATCCTTATTCTCATTACCTTTTTTGTGAATCTCATCAGTGGGACCCTCCATAATAGGAATATCAGTATTCTTAATACCATTACATTCCCCATGCATATATTTTGAATTCCCAGCCGTCCTAACATGATAGCTGAGATTACCTTCCCCATGCGTGTCTTTTGAATTCTTAGCCGTCCTACTTTTGTAACTCCCCATATCGTCATTGAAAGTATCACCAACCATTGTCTCACCGGAAAATCTAGACCCCTCGTCTTCCCCATCATTCACATTGCCGGGAATATTTTCCGGCTTACTACACCCACCTTCGTCTTCCTCTGACCCCTCGTCCTCATCAGTAGATCCACCAATTCCTTCACTGTTCGAATCCCCTTCATCTTCCCCGTCATCCCCCGCATCATCGTCAATTTGCATATCGTCTTCCCCCGTCTTGTCCACTGCTTCTACACCAACATTATTAGAAACATGTTCACTTGTTATAAGTTCCTGAATCTCCATGTTAGTAATATCACCCACCTCCTCCACGACATTGATCCTGTGCATTTTACCTTTTACTTTGATATTGAGATCCTCTCTTATCAGACCTTTATTAATCGTGTGAATATGAACCCTTCCTACTATAGTGTTTTGATGACCTTCCAACCTGCAATTATGCATTCCCAAAATAGTTCCATGTAAAGCCGCAATTTTTCGAAACGTTGCTTCGCCCCAACAGGATATGGGAAGTCCAAGGATGTTAATCCATGTCATCCTTCCCGCTGTCCGCTGTAGACTATCGCCTCTCCTCAGTTTGTGCAGCCATCTCCTCAGTCCATGCTCCGTATCTTTTAGCACATTTCCCGCCGTCTCTTTATTCTCCATTACCACCATCACTTCTAACCCTCCTAACAGTTTTATTTCGAACTTGCTGAGACCTTGTTCCTCACAAAGAATAGGTAGTTTCGTGAGAAAGCACCTTGCTTTCACCTCTCCCACTATGCTTCTCCCCATTAACTCATTGTTCACTTCATTATCTTCTATCTCAATACATCTCCCATACCCCTGGTCCTCCATATGAATGTCGCGCCTTTCTTTATTAGCAGTCATGAACCGTTCCCCGTTTTGTTCCGTGTTCTTGTTGGCCTGTTGTACTCCTTCACCGTTGGAATGCTTGTTTGTATTGTTCCCTGCAACTCTTGTACTTCCACCATTTACCACATCAACGAATCTTCGAGTATCGCGATTATATAAGTTAACGTTTCCATTTGACCAACCATTGTTCACGTTCTTGAAACTATTCCCATGACCAACCCCCTTCGCACCTGCCTCCCTCCTATTGATATTTCTATCGTATGCCACAAACACCCTCAACCATTCCTCACCAAATCTTATTTTCTGCAACTGTCCCAGCAAGCCCTCCACGTCCCTCACGAATTTGTATCTAACAAAACCGTATCTTTTTCCATTGCGAAGGCGTCTTTGCACCATGAACATATCGAAAACGGTACCATACTTTTTAAAAACCATCCACAGTTTTCCCATCCCCCACTCCTCCGGGTAATTGAAAAACATGAACGATATCGACGAGTTACTTCTCACACCGGTGTAGTTAGTCCCTAGTTGCTTGCCATTATAAAACCCTCTAGATCTCGTGTGCCTAGCATTCTCATTCTCACTATGTCTCGTGTCATATTCTTTACCATTGTTTCTCACATGGAAGTTAGTATTCTCTCTCACATAGTTCTCTCTCATTTTTTCTAAAAATTAGTCGGTAGTTATAACTCAAATTAATATGTAAGATGATTAAATAGTCAAAATGATCTAAGGGGATGTTTGGCTGATAGTAGCACATCATGATCATGTTCGATATACTCAACTTTTATATATGAAACAGAATACTTGTGCTATCAATACCTTTTCATTATAAAAATTGTGATACCTCGCTAAATGAAGAAAAAATGGATGGAAGTATATATACATCGTGATTACAATGTATTTGATTCGCTATGCATAACACTTTGATGGTATTCAATCAGATTATCTAATTTTATGTTTTGGTCTTGTACAAAGTTGGGAAGCTGTCAAGAAGCCAATTAAGCAAAGAGCAAGTTCAAATCTATATAAACGAGGAGAATAATAAACGAAGAAGCCTCCTACAAAAGTATATACGCCTTTGCACAGATGCTAAGGTATGTTTGGTCCTTATAATGTTACACATCAAAAAAGTCATTAATTCGCATTCAAATTACTTAATAATCTTGGGTTTCCAGATAGGCGTTGAGACAATGCTTCTTGAGAGCAATAACACAACAAAGGCTATTCTAGATCTAATTAGTGTCGTCAACATTACCAAACTTGTTATTGGTACTAAACGAGCACCTTCACTAAGGTAATTATCCATTATTTTGGTAACAATGCTCGGTTTTCTAGTCTAAGAACCAGGAAAACAGTGATATATTTTTTTTTAACTGTGTTCTTTTATAGGCGGTTGAGAAAAGGACCGGGCAAAGGAGAGTTCGTTAAGAAGAATGCACCAGATTTTTGTGAGGTTTCCATAATTCATAACGGGAAACAGGTTACTATCGATCAACGACACGTGTCTGGTGTTAGTCCTACAAATGCACCAACAACTAGTCAAAATGGGTTAAAAGTTAGTACCTTACAACCAGAAAGGAAATTTTTTGAATGTGCATGTTTTTCAAGAAATTTTGATTGATTTTTTAACAGTGAATGTGCACCATGTACAGGAAGAACATAAGTGCTCATGTGTTCTGAAGTTGTTTCATGACATGATGTTTTTGAGATAGAGTTTTCATTTTTATTCTTTATACTTGTAACCATATCTTATGGGGCATAGCAATGGGTACGTGATAAAAAAATTGAAACTTGTTGAAAGTAATCTAGAGATAAGAAGATTTAAATCTCATGCTAGCTATCACTATTATTTGACTTTATGCAATTGAAAAATGGCCATGAACAAGAAAAAGGCATTTTAATTCGCGAAACTACTGCGAAAGAGATCATCACTTGAACGAATACCACAAAAAAGCACTATAGCATTGACCGACTTTTGTTGATGGTCCATAAAGGCTTCATAATGCACAAATCAACAAGTCCAAAGCTTATCGACATTAATGTACACGCACAAATCTAATCAAAAATACATATCAAGAAGTATTGCTAAAAGTTAAACTAGCCAAAGGTTTGTGTAAATGTTATATATATGACGCATGAACTCATCAAAAGTCAACATGTCACTTGCATAAAAAGGATAAACGGATGTGGTTATCCAGGGAAGACAAGCATTTTTTATTTCGATGTACGCGATCTTATCGGGTTAATCCCAAAACCATTTCCGGCCCTTTTGTGGCTACTCCTAAATGCACACATCTAGTAAGGTTTGAACTATTGATTTCTTGTTTAAAAGTCAATTACTTTACCACTAGGCATTTGTATTAGACAATATAACGGCCCAAACCCGGATGTGGGTTGGGTTCATTAAGGTTTCTCATATCTTTTATGTTGCACTATAAATATATATCAATAATACAATACCTCATACCTAGGTGGCTACGTTGAGCCGCCACCCCATCAAACCTTTGTCACCACCCTTTATCTTAAAAAAAAAAAAAAAAAAAAAAAAAAAAAAAAAAAAAAAATGGAAACCGTAGAGGGGGTGAATACGTTTCCATTTAAAAACTTAAAACTTTTGTATCAAATGACCAATCAAGTTTGATGTAATATGAAAAGTGTCAATACAAGTCTTTTAAGAACTAGTAATAATATAAAGCATCAAGTAAGGCATATCACAACAACACAAACTTAGACATATTATAAATAACATGCCATAACACAAAACATAACTAACACAATATAAGCAACAAACTACTCAAGACTAAATGCTACGCAAGATATAAATGTAAAGCGATAAATGAGAAAGTAAACGTAGAGAGATAAGTAAAGAAAACGCAAACCCAGACACGGCGATTTATAGTGGTTCGGTCACGAAGCTCCTCTTCGCCCTACTCCACTCCCCGAGTACCCAACTCGAGAGTTACTTCACTAATCAACAAGCTCCATTCTCGGCAGAGAAAACCATACAACGTCATTTACATTATTTTCCGATACTAAGCTAAATGTCGAGTACTAATCTTAGCTAGTACCAATCTACCACGATATACCCGATCCTCACAAATCACACAAGCTAGATCCGCATGATCTACCTGATCCTTACTAATCACACAATCAACACACCGTACACAATCTACACAATCTACCCAATCTACCCTTGATCCACTTGATTAACACACAAGCTCACTAGCTACAAGAGATCTCCAAGATCTCAAGAAGATCACAATGATCCACACTCACAAGACTAAACAAAGATAATGACTACTTGATGTATATCAAGATACAACAAGCTTACAACAAGTAATGCAAGTGCACTACTCAATGACTCTAACACTTTGTATCTTCTTGATACTTTGTGTTCTTCTCTTGGACTAGAAGAGAAATGAAGGTGATCACTTGAATGTATGATTGGATCACTCTAATACAAGCTAAGACTCTCTAAATGATCAAAGAAAGTGATCTAAATAATAAGGGATTAGACCAGAGAATAATGACCGGAAAAATCAGCTTGAAAGTGTAAAATGGTCCACTATTTATAGGCAAAGAGAAAAATGACCGTTAAAGAGGGCGGTACCACTAAATATCCGACAGTACCACTAAATTTAGTGGTACCGTGGTATCGTCCCAGACAGAGACACTCCAAATTTTGTTTTTAGTGGTGAAAGTTTATTTGGGGAAGTTTTGGAGCTGATTTAGATAAAAATATGGCTGTTGGGATTTTTGAAATGATTTTTCCAAATAAAACATTTCTTTATAATTCAAAAATAATTTGTAAAATGTATTTTTGAAAAAATGTTTTGTCACATTAAGAATGTGAAGTTTAAAAATATAATCCTTTGATCATTTGTCAAGTAGTAGATTTGTTTGTCCATACCTTGACTGATTTACGTCGGGATGGAAATCTACGACTTTGTTGAAGCATGTTTGAGACGTCGAGAGATGTTGATGTGAGTATGCATTGATGATTTGTGTAAACAAGTAACTTGCGTATTTTACGTTATGCATTACAAGTTACATGTTTGTCATCATTAAAACTGAAGAAACCGTTTAGTTTAAATATCGTAATATTTGCACTAACAACAAAAAAATGATTTTCTTTTATTTTTGTTTATTTGCTTTTGCTGTTGCTGCATGATAAAGATTAATATCCGCTTGTTGTCGGATGTCGTGATCAAAAATAATTATTTGCTTTACTGTTTTTTCTTTGCTATTGCTTTATTTTGCTTTTGCTATTGCAGATGAAGCTTTGTCACAACTTGTTGTTAGATATCTTCATCAACAAAACTTTATTGCTTTAATGCTTATTTAGTTTTTTAATCTAATTCGAGCTTTCGCGATTTCGCCGCTTGGATTGCGGCAGAGTATTAGACAATATAACGGCCCAAGCTCGGATGTGGGTTAGGTTCATTAAGGTTTCTAGTATCTTCTATATTGCACTATAAATATATATCAATAATACAATACTTCTCACGGGGTTTCATTATTTAATAATTTGGTTGTCGTTATGAGTTATTAAGAAGGTGGGATACACACAGCTACCTCTACCAGAATGTAGAGAGGTTTCTTTTAGAGGACCTCCGGCCTTTCTGCCGGGAGTGAGGATCGAACCCTCGCCTCGTATATACTTAATCAACTTAGGATGTTCGACTTCTAAGTCTTTATTCTTTAAGAACATTGGCAAATAATCATTGTTGTTACATCAACGTCATGTAAAATCTCTCTTCTTTACCAATGCTTACAATTTCTCCCATGTAACATTTTCTTCATGACTACCAACCACCTATTCCACCAAAACATTTCACTCACATATACATTCATACCATTTAAAAAGATAAAAAATAATATGTTGACATAAATAATGTATAAAAACGTTATTTATATTTTTTGATATCTCTATATTTTGACGATCACAAAATGTAAACTCATCAAACGTAAGATTACTACGTAAACAAGTATTAAGCTAGTTTATGTCATTATATCCAACTTAATCACTTAAGGTATGGATAAACAAGTGCTTAATACATCTCATGATCAAAGGGGTATTTAATTAACTAATACAAAGTTTATTTAATTATATAAACATATTATATATTTTTGAAAAACACTTTTGGTAATAAAGAAAAATGTTTTATTCAAACTAAATATATGAATTCAAATTTTTAACCAAAATCAGTTAGTTTTTCACCAAATAAACTTTTCTCACTAAAAAACAAAAAATCTGGCCGTTACAGCTGGGCGGCCCCCTTAATTATAAGGGGCGGTCCCCTTAATTTTAAGGGGGTCGGCCTTGATTTAAGGGGACCGGCCACGCTCCTCTGTCAGAATCTGTTGCCAATAAATACCACCTTAAATCTGAAATTTTTCTCACATTTTGCACAAAAATTTTCAGATCTCAAACTCTCTAAACATCCTCCAAAACCCTTTGATCATTAGTATATTAATCCTTGTTTCAAGTGATTCAATCACTTCTCATCCATCCTCATCCAAAGTGCAAAAGGAGAACACTCCTTCTACAACTAAGTTCAAGAAGTATTGAAGAGTAGTTGTGCATAGTGTATATATATATATATATTATTTGTGAAGTTGTGTTGTGTTTGTAATAAGTAGTTTAGAAGAAATTGAAGTTGTGTATGAAGTAGAAGTTGATTAGTAGTGAAGTAGTGTAGTTGTGAAGAAGATAGGTGTGAAGTAGATTGAAGTGAAGAAGATAGGTGTGAAGTAAATAGGTGTGAAGAAGTTGTATAGAAGTTGTGATCAAGTTGTGACGTAGTTGTGTTGTGTAAATTGGTGTGTAAGGTTTTCTCTGCCATAAGGGAGTTTGTTGACATAGTGAAGAAAACTCTCGAGTAGGTGACTCGGGGAGTGGAGTAGGAACAAGGAAGGTGACCTTGTAGCCGAACCACTATAAATCCTTGTGTTGTGGTTTGATCTCTCTAACTCTTTTCATTACTTACTTATTTACCCATACTATATGATGAGGTGAAAAATGAATCACTTTTAGGGGGTCATTTAAGCTCGGAATTGAATTATTTGATCAAATATTGCCCTAAATCGTTCCTTTTATGATTTTAGTTACTTTGGGAGTAAAATCTGGAAAAGGAAGCAATTCGGACGTTTTTGGAGCATAAAAGTGAAGAAAACGCCAAAGACTTAATTTTCCATGCTGGAAACAGTGTATGACGGCGTCAAGAAGGAAATCCTGACGGCGTCAAGAGTAAAATCCATAACAACCCAGAAGAAACCTGAAGGCGTCACAAGAAGGGCGTCAAGAGTTAATTTTGTGACGGCCTGCATAAGGAGTACACATGATGGCGTCAGACCCAGATCTAGGCAGTTCGAGGAACTATTTGGCGGCAAGATGACGGCGTCAGACATTTGTTCTTGACGCCGTCACCTCCTAAACTCTATATATAGTTTTCTAATTTTCATTCATTAAGGAGGAACTTGTGTGGAGAAACCCTAGGGCCGAACTTTGTGAACCCTATCTCGTATTTTACAGTAAATTCAAGGGTTTTCACCCCTTGAATCCTTTCATGTGCTATTGAGATAAGTCTTCTCTTAATTCAATCAATATGTCTATGTGTTGGTTGTCTATATCTTGTGCTTGTCTTGATTTCAACATGTTAGGCTAGATCTATCTTGTGTTTACTTAGATCTAATGAAACCTAGATGTTAATTATGTGTTGATTACTTGTTTATG
Organism: Artemisia argyi; assembly: GCA_030686995.1. Taxonomy (NCBI): domain Eukaryota; kingdom Viridiplantae; phylum Streptophyta; class Magnoliopsida; order Asterales; family Asteraceae; genus Artemisia; species Artemisia argyi. Next base: position 43,042,226 of record CM060701.1, read on the forward strand.
GTTGTATTGGATGAATGATTTCAATGTTAGGCTTAAGAAAACTGGCAGATCTCCATTGTGTAACATGCTTGAACGTCTTAGGAAACATGAACCGATGTGTACTAGGTTTTATTGGTTGTATTTAATGCATGAGTAAATTCTAATGATCGCATGTTAGGAGCTTCTTAGCCGGCTCGACATAGGAGTGAAGTAGGCACTCATAGGATTGGGGAAGTAAGTACGCCACCCCATGAATGGTATTAAGGAATACAGTCCGTCATCCACGCAACTATAACAAGTAATTAACATATAAAAGATATCTAGGGAGTAGTGAAATCTAAGTAAACACATTTCTCCCACATATTGCTCACAACTTTAGTTTAATTTAGTTTATTTTCATTTCTAGTATTTTATTTTGATTGCATCTTAGTATTGGGTTAGTTGACTAGCAACTAATTCCGCCCAAATCCTTCAAACCCGAGATTTTTACTTGCTTTCCTAAAAATATAAAAATACAAAAAGAATCATCCCTCATCTCTAGACCTAGTCTTTAGGTTTTCTAATCCTAGCGACACTATTCCTAGTTGAACGATCAATCCCCCGGTACTTGTCATTATACTATACTACATCGATCAGGTACACTGCCTGGTAGGGGTTGTAAGCTTCTCAAGATCCCTTGAGAGGTAAAGCCTGGTGTAAACCCCACGCATCACTATATTAGCTTAGTTAGTTAGTTGTTATATAATTGTTCATATAGTGCAAGTATTGAGATCACATAAACTAGAATCGAAGTTTTTAAAACAAACTTGTTTTTATAAATTTTAAAAAGGACGTAAAACTATTCAACCCCCCCCCCCCCTTCTAGTTTTCCACAATTGGTATCAGAGCCACGTCTTGCAAGATCTTTAAAATATATTGTATTTTAAAACTTGTAACGATCTATGGAATCCGAAAAATATTTAGAAGGGCAATCTATCCAAAGACCACCACTATTTGAAAGTGATGGATTTTTATATTGGAAAAATCGATTCGAAACTTATGTGAAATCAAAAGATCTATATCTTTGGCATATTATTACCAATGGTGATTTTTTACCTATTCAAAATAACCCGGAAACAAAGAAAGATGAAATCGTACCTTTTGAAAAACAAAATGATGATTTAAAAAGAAAACTTGCTAAAAATAAAGAAGCAAAAATGGTTATTTATAATGCGCTACTACGTAAAGAGTACAAAAGGATTTTTATGTGTGAAACCGCAAAAGAAATTTGGAACTCTTTATTAATAACTCACCAAGGTAATAATCAAATCAAATATAATAAAATAGATCTACTTGTTCAACAATATGAGAAATTCACGATTCCGGAAGAGGAATCAATTGATAATGCTTTTGCTAGATTTAACACTATCATCACAAGTTTAAAAGCACTTGATGAGAATTTTTCTAGTAAGAATTTTGTAAGGAAGTTTCTTAGGGCTCTTCACCCAAAATGGCGAGCTAAAGTGACGGCTATTGAAGAATCAAAGAATTTGTCAACGTTACAACTTGATGAATTAATTGAAAATTTGAAAGTCTACGAAGCAATTATAAAGAAGGACTCCGAAATGGTTAAAGGAAAACGAGAGCAGAACAAGTCAATCGCCTTGAAAGCTAGAAAGGAATCCAATAACGAAGATAGCTCATCTTCCGAAAGCGATGACGAAGAATATGCCATGGCCGTAAGAGATTTCAAGAAATTCTTCAAAAGGCGAGGAAGGTTCGTTAGACAACCACACGATGAAAGGAGAGCATGATGAGGCGAAAAATGATCCGTTTTTAGGGGGTCATTTAAGCCCGAATCCGACTTTATTTGATCAAATATTGCCCTAAATCGTTCCTTTTGTGATTTTAGGTACTTGGAGAGTGAATTCTGGAAAAGAAGCCATTTTGGACGTTTTTGGAGCATAAAAGTGAAGAAAACGGCAAAGTCTCCAAATTCTATGCTGTGAACAGTGCATGAAGGCGTCAAGACTTGCTCTTGACGGCGTCAGAGTCCAAAGAATAAAATACCGTGATTGCTGACGGCGTCACATAGGCCGTCATAAGTAGATCAAGGCCGTCCGAGGAAGTATTTGGCGGCGAGATGACGGCGTCACACCATTGCTCTTGACGCCGTCACCCCAGTTTTCCTATATATAGTTTTCTAGTTTTTTCATTAAAAAGAGAGAAGTTTTGGTGAAACCCTAAAGACGAATTTGGTGCATCTTTTACAGGTTTTTCAAGGGTTCCAAACCCTTGATACCTTGCATTGTAATTGAGATAAGTGTTCTTCTAATTCAATCAATATGTCTATGTGTTGGTTGTCTATATCTTGTTCTTATCTCAATTCCATTATGCTAGGCTAGATCTCTTTTATGTTTGCTTAGATCTAATGAAACCTAGATGTTGATTATGTGTTGATTACTTGTTTATTCTTGTCTTGGATGAATGATTTTATATGTTAGGCTTAAGAAAACTGGCAGATCTCCAAATGGTAACATGCTTGAACGTCTTAAGAAACATGAACCGAGGCGTACTAGGTCTTTATTGGTTGTATTTAATGCATGAGCCACTGTTTACAATCCCTATAGTTGTGCTGGGTCATGGTGTAGGAGGAGATAAGAGCTCATAGAATTGGGGAGTTATGTATGCCACCCCATGAATGGCATTAAGGAATACAATCCGTTATCCATACAATTATAACAAGTAATTAACGTGTAAAAGATATCTAGGGAGTAGTGAAGTCTAAGTAAACACAATTTCTCCAATTACTGCTCACAACCTTGTAATAATTAGTTTAATTTCATTTTCAGTATTTTATTTTGATTATATATTAGTTTTGGGTTAGTTGAATAGCAACTAATTCCGCCCACTCTTCCAAAACCTGAGATTTTACTTGCTTTCATAAAAATATAAAAATACAAAAATAATCATCCCTCACCTCTAGAACTAGTAATTAGGTTTTCTAATCCTAGCGACACTATTCCTAAGCTAAACGATCAATCCCCCGGTACTTGTCACTATACTATACTACAACGATCAGGTACACTGCCTGGTGGGGGTTGTAAGCTTCTCGAGATCCCTCGAGAGGTAAAGCCTGTTGCGATTCCCACGCATCAGAGCACCTCAAAAGAATAATGATTACAAGTATAGCAAGAATGAGAGAAAATGTTTCAAGTGTGGTGATCTGAATCACCTCATTCGAAAATGTCCAATGATGACAAGAGATCAAAATCAAAGAGCATTTGTTGGAGGAGCTTGGAGTGATAGCGATGATGATGAGAAAGAAACAACAAAGGAAGAAAAGTGTCTCATGGCTAAACATCAAGTGAGGTACGTTCCGAAACTGAATACTTTAGTGATGAAAATTTATCATTAGATGAAAAACATTTAGATAGTGAATACAATAGATTATGCAAACTAGGACAACAAGTAATGGCTAAAAACAAATCACTAAAATACATAACCAACTAGAAAATGAAGTATTAGAACTAAAAATTAAAATACATCAACTTGAAAAGGGTAAAGAAATTGTTGAAGAATGTAAATCATGCAAAGAGCTTAAAAGTGAAAACAACAAACTTAGGGAAGAAATTTGCAAACTTGAAAATTTTGAAAATAGTAGTAACTCACTTAGTAAAATCATAAGTATTTAAAAAGTATCCGGAGATAAAAACCGGTTTAGGATTTAACTCAACCGAAGCTTCAACAAGTGAAAATAAAAATGTTAAATTTGAAAGTGAACTCAATTAACTAAAATCTTCAAAATCTAATCCTAAGTATATACTCATAAATAATAAGAAAATAGCTCTTGCTAGTGATGAAGATATAAAACCGTTTTATAAACCATCTTTAAAAACGGAAGTAGGATCATCTAAACCTAAAACAAGATCTAAAACTCCACCACCTAGGAAACCAAATAATTCTTATCCTAGACCTAATACACCTCAACCAAGAGCAAACCTAAATAGACGAAACTTTAACAATAATCAACAAATGTGGAACTTCAATCCGTGGGGAATGTTTCCACCATATATGCACCCAAGTCAAATACAAAACATGTTCGGATCAAATAACTTTGGTCAAATGAGACAATGGGGACCAACGTAAAAATATTCGCCATTCAAACATGGAAACTTTTGATGTCACTTCCTGTTCGGACTATCTCTTGAGGACTTTGAAGATAAACGCATTAAAGACGAAAGGTACACATTTCCTTTTATTTTCTTGTCAAGATATGCATGCTTAGTTTAGTGTCTAGTATTTATGTGATTTTGTTTGGTTCATTGTTTCCTCTAGTTTTTACATCTATACATGTATATGTATATACTTATCTTATTATACTATATATATATATATATATATATATATATATATACATACTTAGTTATATCTAGGATCATATAACCTAGAAAACTCATTTGTTGATTTTCTAGAATTAGAAATTGTTCGTTTACGAACCTTTTCTTTTCCCATTAGCCTTATTGAACTTTAATGTTCAACAACACTCATGCTGATGTAGAGAGATAAGTCGAAAAATCTATGGATGAAACAAACTCCCGGCTTCCGTTGCATACGTCTCCTTCCTATATTCTCGTCTTATAAGCCCATATATATATATATATATATATATATATATATATATATATATATATATATATATATATATATATATATATACTTATAAACCTTCTACAACTCTCTCGTCCACTTGACAACTTGATGAATTTCATCCGAAATGATCAAGAAAATTTAATTGACGAAATGTCAAGTAAAAATGTCAAGCAATCCGTTTCGTGCAAATACTCTCCAACGTATTTTTGATTAAATATAAATCTAATATATATATAAATATTTTCTTGTTCGTTCCAGAAACCAAAACACGAAATATAAAAATTTTGGAGGGCGGCCCCCTTAATGTTTAAGGGGACCGACAGCCAAATGAAGGGCGGCCCCCTTAATGTTTAAGGGGGCCGGCCATCTGATTGATCCAACCCATTTTTCCTCTTGTTCCTTTTGCCAAACACTCCACTTTTTCAAACATCCCTTCCCCTGCTACTGCTGTGACGAAAACCAAACCCCAAAAACACCTAAAACCACTTCCAAATCACATAATTCGGGTTAATTCGCAATGGGCAAATTCATCTAACACAATCACCATTACGTATTGTAAGTTTTTCATAACACATTTCATCTAATTCCATCCAATTTGGTCAAAATCATGATTATGCATGTTTTATTAATTTCTTCAATTTCACAATTTCTTTCGAATTGAGTCTTAAATCTCCATAACTAAATGCTTCCCCTAGGATATGAATGATTAATCAACACTAGAAACTAGTAATTATAAACCCCCTTGTCGAAAATTTATGAAAAATTTCATATACTTCTTTTCAAAATTTTTGGTAAACACATTGTTGAATAATGCTTTGAAAACTTGTTAAAACTAATCACATTATACTTTTATAACTTGTAAAACATGAAACTATATTTTTTGACCTAGTAAAAATATTTTTGTTCACAATAAGGGGGTGTTTGGATTGTGTCCAAATAATATCGAAACTTAGTTATTATAATTTTTATAAAACGTTGTTATGATTATAAATCTAAAACTTGTAAATCGGACTTGTCAAGATATATAACTCATGTATATATTGACATACTAGTAGTATAAGTGGATAGTTAAGGAAGCGTTTGGTTTAATACTAAAGATGACATTTTTTAGTCAAAATATAAACCATCTTTTTCGAAAACAGATCACATGCATAAGAAACTCGTAAGAAATGGCTAGTTTTACAACCCAATGTAAATCTAGTAAATTTCATGATATATTAAGATGTTTAAAAGGGCGTTTAGATTTGTCCATAACCACTTACTAAACATCGTAAAATATATCTAGAACGAGTTAAAAACAATATTGAGGAACATGGTAAACTACTTCCTAGGATTAGTGTCGAATTATGTTTACATTCCAACATAAGTCTTAATAATATATACATTTTTTTATTCCTCTTTATATTTATTTTGGTCTTTTGTATTGTTGTTGTGTTTAGGTGAAAATGCCAAAAGCGACTACCGAAGATATTTCCTTAACCAAAAACTACATTCCCAAAATTTCTCAACTTCCCACTACCCCTCCCTCCATTGCACGTATCTATCGTCAAATAGAAGATAGAAACATTCATGAAGGTCGAGTCGTAGATCAAGCTTACTATCAATCCGATTTCATCGAAAGCTCATTCACCAATATCCATTTTGAATGTCTCTTCCAAATTAATTAACCCATCATTCCTCGCTTCATTCTTGACTTCTATAGCCAAGTCACGGTTCAAACCGATGACTTTGGTTCCATCTTCATTTCATTCATGATCCAACATGAATTTATTACTCTCACTCTTGCACAATTTGGTCAAATCCTTCAAATTCCTTTTTCCGGTCAATCCGTATTCATAAATGAATTGGATCTTTGCGCTCTCCAACGTTCTCGTCCTACTCATGGTCCTTATATCTCCGAAATTCCATCTCCCGAAGATATTCGTCAAATGCTCGGGTTGGAATGTGAAACTTCCACCCAAAGCATCATACCCAAACATGTCTCAAATCCTAAAAATCAAATTCTTCGTAAAGAATTAATGCCCTACATGGAGTATTGGGAAGAACTAGTTCGAGAGAATGCGTTTGGTTCCGAAGGACAATCAGACCATCTCCCGGCTTGTCTTGCTCATATGTTGTATTGTATTGTTGCCGAGCAACCTTACAATTTGGCTTACTTCTTTATCAAACGTATTGAATGTGCAAGAGCAAATCCTAAAGCTATCCTTCCGTATGGTATGTTTCTCACTCGTCTCCACAAGCATGTCATTGAAAATTATCCCGATCTCGATGATAGTATTTATCAATCTATCTATCCAACCCTCCGACCTCTCGTTCTCCCTCCAATTCGCAAAACCCGCAAGTTTAAACCTAATCGTCCTAGCATTCTTATTTCGTTCTCGTTTCCAAGGGATGACGATGAGGAGGACTTATAGTCACTTACCACTGCTGCTGATGGGGTGCTAGGAAAGAAATAGTAGTGATGCTGTCTATGACATTGGCTTTATTTTTCCTCTTAAACAATTTGTAATATGTTTCTTATGTGCTATTGGTTGCTTTGCTTCTAGACATATTTGCTCCTTATTGCTTTTTACTCCTTAATATTATTTGCTCTACATGTATGCATGTTTTTATACTTGATTTTAATCTATGCTTGCATGACTTGTGTATAATTATATATTTATATATATGCTTTCTAATAGACCAAAACAAATGTGAAATGTTCAAATAGAGCTTGCTGCAAAATCAAAACAGAATATAACATTTTTCCAGAAAAATTTTGAATTTTTTTTATTTCTGGGTCGTCAGATGGGCGGCCCCCTTAATTCATAAGGGGCGGCCCCCTTAAATTTAAGGGGACCGACCTCCATTTAAGGGGACCGGCCATCTGGAACAGTTTTTACACTGTTTTCTTTTGCACCTTGTGATCTCTTTTGCTAGTCCCAGCTACCATTTCCCTTAAAAACTAAACTGATTTGGAAATCTAACATTACAATTTCAAATTAATTCCACTTCTAAACATGTTTTCCTACTATATAATCCCCATGCATGTTTAATTCACATTCCATCATTCTTAACCTTCATCAAACATCATCTTTTTATCATGTCATCACCAAGAACCACCTATTCTAACAATGCCAAGAAACAAAAACTTGTCATTATTCCACCAAAACAACTATTCATTGATCTTACAAATGAAGACAACACCACCCCATCACCACCACCTCAATGCTCATCTCCTAGTGCACCAAATGCACCCTCCAAAACACCATCAACAAATGGAACCTCTACTTCATCCATACCATCCACTTCATCCATAAATGACTACATAAACACCCACCTATCTCCTCCAACAATTGATCAACCATCACAACCTACCAATGAAAACACAACTCTTGCACTCACTCTCTCATTATCACCATTAACACCTCTTGATGCACACTTTTCATCATCCCCTATCAATCCACCAACCTATAACCCTATCCCATGGAGCTTACTTGAAGCTCATGGAGACACTTGCCTTTGTTGCATCCACAACCGAACAATTGTGTTCGGACTAAGAGATGAAATGCAATATATGTTTTCTCACATTGAAAACTTGTTGCATCAACCACCAACAACAAACACAACTCCTCCACCACCATCAACAAACACTCCTCCACCATCACCATCTCCATGTTCACCATCCATTCCTCCCAATTAAACATGCTTGGTGTCTTACAATAAAATTGTCTTAAACCATTTTGGATGGCAAGCTCTAGAGAGGACTCTCATGTTTGAGCTTTGGTTTATTATTTAAGTGATGATTGTAAGCCTTTAAGGCTTTTGTTAGTTGCGTTACTTGTTATGTTTGTTAACATAATGCTTGTTGTATCTATTTCACTTTATCAATGTTATGGTTATGTTTAGTCTATACTTTTGCATGCTATATACACATATATGTTGCTTGTTCACTAAATATTTTTGCAAGTATTCCATATCTCGATTTCTTTTTGACCTCAAAACGAGGGGGAGTATACTTCAAGGGGGAGCTCCAATAAAATCGGGATAACCTTTTTGATGCTAACAAAAAGGGGGAGAAGTGATATAAACTCACAAGAATACTTGTATTTATACTAATTTTCGATTAATGAGTTTAGATTTTGTAATCATCAAAAAGGGGAAGATTGTTGACATAAATAATGTATGAAAATGTTATTTATATTTTTCGATATCTCTATATTTTGACGATCACAAAATGTAAACTCATCAAACGTAAGATTACTACGTAAACAAGTATTAAGCTAGTTTATAACATTATATCCAACTTAATCACTTAAGGTATGGATAAACAAATGCTTAATACATCTCATGATCAAAGGGATATTTAATTAACTAATACAAAGTTTATTTAATTATATAAACATATTATATATTTTTGAAAAACACTTTTGGTAATAAAGAAAAATGTTTTATTCATACTAAATATATGAATTCAAATTTTTAACCAAAATCAGTTAGTTTTTCACCAAATAAACTTTCCCCACTAAAAAACAAAAAATCTGACCGTTACAGCTGGGCGGCCCCCTTAATTATAAGGGGCGGTCCCCTTAATTTTAAGGGGGCCGGCCTTGATTTAAGGGGACCGGCCACGCTCCTCTGTCAGAATCTGTTGCCAATAAATACCACCTTAAATCTGAAATTTTTCTCACCTTTTGCACAAAAATTTTCAGATCTCAAACTCTCTAAACATCCTCCAAAACCCTTTGATCATTAGTATATTAATCCTTGTTTCAAGTGATTCAATCCCTTCTCATCCATCCTCATCCAAAGTGCAAAAGAAGAACACTCCTTCTACAACTAAGTTCAAGAAGTATTGAAGAGTAGCTGTGCATAGTGTATATATATATTATTTGTGAAGTTGTGTTGTGTTTGTAATAAGTAGTTTAGAAGAAATTGAAGTTTTGTAGGAAGTAGAAGTTGATTAGTAGTGAAGTAGTGTAGTTGTGAAGAAGATAGGTGTGAAGTAAATTGAAGTGAAGAAGATAGGTGTGAAGAAGATAGGTGTGAAGTAAATAGGTGTGAAGAAGTTGTGATCAAGTTGTGACGTAGTTGTGTTGTGTAAATTGGTGTGTAAGGTTTTTCTCCGCCATAAGGGAGTTTGTTGACATAGTGAAGAAAACTCTCGAGTAGGTGACTCGGGGAGTGGAGTAGGAACAAGAAAGGTGACCTTGTAGCCGAACCAATATAAATCCTTGTGTTGTGGTTTGATCTCTCCAACTCTTTTCATTACTTACTTATTTACCCATACTATATTAGCTTAGTTAGTTAGTTGTTATATAATTGTTCATATAGTGCAAGTATTGAGATCGCATAAACTAAAATCGAAGTTTTTAAAACAAACCTGTTTTTATAAATTTTAAAAAGGACGTAAAACTATTCAACCCCCCCTTCTAGTTTTCCACATAATAAATAAAAAATATTAAAAAAATAGAAGGATATATATGCAAATGCCCCAATGACTTCCCCTTTTTTCGCTAAGGAAATCTACTAACGCTCTAAACGATTCCTGAGACAATTTTTCTCTATGGCTAGAGAACAGCCTACAAGAAAGAAAAATGTGAAAAGTTGTATGTGGTTGGAACCACGGGTGGTCTAACAAACGGTGATGAATGAACAACTTGTGTATTTACGAATGACGATGATTGACGACATGATGTGTAATTTAAGGGTGCGCTAGGTTCAAAATGAGGAATGAGAAAGAGGAAGGCAAAGGGAATGCAAAGGAATGGAATGGAGATTATCATTATCTTTGATGGTGCTTGGTTTAAGAAAAACACATTAACCTTCAAGGTGGTGGTGGGTGGTGGCTGGTGGTGGTGGCTGGTGGTAGTGGTGGTGGTTGGTGGTGGTGGTGGCTGCTGTTGCTGGTGGTGGTTGTTGTTGCTGCTGGTGGTGGCTGCTGGTGGTGGTTGCTGGTGGAGGTGGTGGTGGCTGCTGGTGGACTGGTGGTGGTGGTGCTCGTACCTGATGGTGGTGGCTGCTGCTGGTGGTGGTAGCTGCTGGTGGTGGTGGTGGCTGCTGCTGCTGGTGGCGGCAGTGGTGATGGCTGCTGGTGGTGGTGGTGGGTAATCATTACCATACCTCTCAATTTACCGGTTAATGCCCTATTACCCAATACTAAACAATGATTGCATTTCCTAGTTATAACCAGACATGTTTAATCATTACCTTTCTCATTCCTCACCCTCCATTACCCCCAACCAAGCACCCCATAAGAGTTCACCTCCATAAAACTAAAATACGTACATATTCACATTCGTTCAAATATGTATATGTCATATAAATCCTAACACCATCATCCAATTAACCGCTAAGGAGTGCCATAGTAGCAAAACATTTTTTTAGAAGGCAATTATTTTTATTTATTAAATATAGGATAAAAAATTAAAAAAAAGAAAACGCTCACCTATATATATAAGTCATCTAGGAACAAACGGCTTACGAGTGATATAGAAAGAAAGTATAAGAAGTGACACTAAAAAAAACATGCGATACACATGAAAAATAACAAATGACTACATAAAACTATTGAAAACAATATAATCACCACATCTAAAATAACTATGACACACAAAATGACCACATAAACCATTTAGACAACCATGCACTTGACCGGATCCTCAAAAGTCTTAATACTAACCTTTGCAAGTAGCAAAACATTTGTATTATCATCACTAAAATGTGACAAACCTCACTTCAAATGCTGTTAAGTGCAAGTAACCATAAAATAATTACATTTCCACAGCAACCAGAGAAAAAGGGTTTTACTATGTGTGAAGATGGCTTCAAACTCCGTAAACTAGTCAGTAAAAAAGTGAAATGGTTAAAAATAACGCCACTATCCAATAGGGGTGTTCATCGGTTCGGTTCTCGGTTAATCGGTTTATCCGGTTCGGGTTGTTCGGTTAAAAAAAAATTTTGGGTCATAACCGAAAACTAAACCGAACCGAAAATATCTATAACCGAACCGAACCGAAGTTCGGTTCGGCTATGGGTCAAAACCGAAAACCGAAATTTGCACTTGAATTACACTATTTATATATATTTTTAATTTAATTATATATATTTTTGGCAAAAAAAATATTTCAAGTATAAAAAAGTGTTTTTTATATTAGTATAAACTTTTAATGGATATTTTTTATATATAAAATAATATAAATATATAAAAATATATATATATTTATATAAATTCGATTTTCGGTTCAGATAGCCAAACCCATATCCAAACCGAAAACCGAATTTTTAATTCGGTTCGATTCGGTTTTAACAAGTTCGGTTCGGTTATATGTTCGGTTCGGGTTTTTTTCGATTCGATTCGATTCGGTTTTCGGTTTATTCGGTTTATTACCCGATCCATGAACACCCCTGCTATCCAATGCAAAAAACACTTTAATTTACAAGAAAACATATGTTTCTTAAAATCAGAAAAAGAGCAATGTTATAAGCTGGGCCATAAACTATAATGAGACCATATTAAAAACATAACCAACCTCATTTAGTAAAAGCCCACAAGACATCGAGCCCATTAACTCTCACACACACTCAGCCGCTATAAAACCAACTTAGGGTTTCATTTTCTTATTTAGTCTGTAACTTCCTAGGGTTTCAGCCGCCGTTCTTCACCACAAAACCTTCTTCACAGGTACCTTTCAGATCTTTTATATACACTATCTGCTGTTCCATTATCAGTGATATAACAAACCTTAGTTGGCTTATAATATTGTTATAATGTTATTGTTGAGAGAATAAGCTGTTTTGTTTCATTTTGTGTTATATATGTTTATATATAATATATTGTATGTAACTTTTAATGGAATTAGTTATAGTTATTGGTTGGGATTGTGTTATGTATGCTGAAAGTTATTGTTTTAAAATGAATCTGTTATATAGGATTTTATTAAGTATGTTTTATAGTTGTTATTAAAGGTTTGTTTTATTATTACAAAATTTGTAGAAATTTGTTGTTTATGAGAGAATGAACTGGTAAATTTTTGTTTCATTGTTGCATTTGAGGTAAATATTTAGAAATTAGTTAGGAGATATAACATATGTGTTATATATTAAGAGAATTGTTTTATAGAAATGTTCACACTGTTGTTTTAGCTTGTTTAACATAGTTATGCATAAACATACTATTGTTTTGTTTTTTTGTTTTTTTTTTTATTTAGTTTGTGTAGAATCTGCAGAAAACTATTATTTTAACAGTTCTTGTATTTAGTTCTTGTTTTACATAAATTTTATAATGGGATTTTTTTTGCGAAAAAATGTTCTGTTAATTTGCTGAAAACTGTTTTTCTTCAAGTTTACATTTTAATATGTTTAAAAACAGTTAGAGTGATATTTGTGCTGAGTTTTGATAATGTGCAAAGCTAGGTTACAAGTTTGTTGGTATTCTGTATCTTTCAAACTAGACTGAGTATAGTGAATATTTGCAGAAAAGTACTTGGTATTGGTGATTTTGCGTAATTTGTTTTGTTTGCCTATTTGTTTTTTATAGCAATAGTTTGATTTGTTGACATTTGTGTAATTTTAGAAGAGTCTAATGTTGATGCATTGGTGGTGAATACATATCCAGTTTGTTGATATAATAGTTGAATTTGTGTTTGTGTCAAGCGGGTTGCACTTCTGTATAATGATTTGTTTATCTTTCTATGGCTCATTGGTTTTTGTAGGCAAAAATGACTACCAGATTGAGGAAGAACAGGAAGAAGAGAGGTCACGTCAGTGCTGGTCATGGTCGTATCGGAAAGCACCGAAAGCATCCTGGAGGTCGTGGTAATGCTGGAGGTATGCACCACCACAGGATCTTGTTCGACAAGTACCATCCCGGTTACTTCGGTAAGGTTGGTATGAGGTACTTCCACAGGCTCAGGAACAAGTTCCATTGCCCAATCGTGAACGTCGACAAGCTCTGGTCTATGGTCCCACAAGACGCAAAGGAGAAGTCATCTGCTGACAAGGTTCCAGTTGTTGATGTGACTCAGTTTGGTTACTTCAAGGTGTTGGGTAAGGGAGCTGTGCCTTTGACTCACCCCATGGTTGTGAAGGCTAAGTTGATCTCCAAGACCGCTGAGAAGAAGATTAAGGAAGCTGGTGGTGCTGTTGTGCTTACTGCTTAGGTTTCTTTTTTGATTTATGTTGCGAAGTATGGTTATTATTACTGTTAGTTTTATTCGCAGAGTACTTTGTTTGGTAAAGTTTGAACCTGCATTTGAATCAAATTTTGTTACAAAATGCTACAAAATGGCTATGCTGCGATTTATGGTTTTTATCTCCGACTAAAGTATGATTCGTTATGATATTCTAGGTAGTTATATTCCTATTTGTTGGCACCCTTTTATGTATACCCAGTGAAATTCATGCAGTAGCCGTAGGTAGTGGATTTGATGTAGTGGCCGAAACAAAATGAGGTAGCGGATATAACATCTGCTACAATATTACTTCGATAAGTTGATTTATTGTAACGTTGCTAGGAGGATTGATTGAATCGTAACTAAAAGGCGCAAACCAGTAAATCATTTGCCAAACTTAAATGGTAAGTTGTTGAAGTGGACTCTTATGGGCTAAACAATTAAAACTTCTTTAAAATGTCATTATTTTCATGCCAAAGATTATAGAAGATAACCAAAGCATAAGCGAATATTAGATAAACTTTATCATTATTGATAAAGCCTCATAGGTAAATCAACTGATGAGAAGCCACAAGTTGGCTTTCAAACTTATTTCAAGAAGAATTGTTAGCCATTGTTGCTAAACACTCGAACCCTATGGAAGGGATTGATAAGTAATGAACTTTTAGGATTCTAGGATTGAGATGAGGTGGGAGAGTTGTTTGCAGCTGGCCTTAAACTTAATTTCTTCTTCCTTGAACATCTTTAGAGCATCTGTATGTTGCTTTAGCATCGTTTTGAGAATTTCCAATGTCATTGCTGCAGAAACTACATTTGCAAGAGTACTGATTTGATCAAGATGTCTACATCAAGTCAAACCCACCCTACACCTGTAACTATACAAATCAGCATATTGACCTCAAGTTCCTGATCGGGTGTGTGACTGCTATGCACCTGGATTCTCAAGGAAATCATGTGAAGCATAAATATTTGGAACTCAGCTCTGAGGCTGGAACGGTCCTTATTTTCGTGTCCTTCCCAATGATCAGTTTTCCCAAAATTAAACTCTCAGATGCTAGGTTGATTAAGGGTTATTGATGCCACATAAGTGATTGATATCTTTGGGTGAAAAGCTAAAGTGTAAGCATCTTATATGGACTTGGTGGTAGAAGGGTGACTTGGGTTGGGACTTGGGAGATAGATTTCTAAGATTAGCATGACGCTCAACAACTATTGGTAGCACAGACCCTTCCTAAATCTGTCATATTATAAGATATTGGGCGTTAAGAATACCTGTTTCAGGAAATCTTAATCATTGCACACCACATGACTTGACTTCCTCTGTCTTACAATCACTCAACACTAAATACGCGATCGTCGTCTCTAGTATTTATTTTTATTATATTTTGGAACTGCAAAACGATAGTTGTGTTTAAGTTACAATCACTCAACACTCATTAAGAGTTCACCACTTAGGCAACACTATACTAACCAAGCTCCCTGTGAAGATGACCTCCTGCTTAGATGGTATTTCGCTCAGAATCTTAACTCAGGCGTGCTCCCCTCGTGTATACCTAGACTCGACTACTATTGCTTACAAGATTGTGACTACTGCATGCTGGAACACAGCATTCAACCTTCTAACAGGTCGCTGTTTTCTTCCAATTTCAGCACCTATTGTCCTAGACGGATTGATGACTTGTTACTTCCTGATCTAAGCCTTAAACGACAGATATTTAAAGCAATCATCTATCCGTTTCATGCTTGATCTTAGCATAACATTAATGCAAAATATTCCAATTATATTTCCAAATCTTCCACATATATATATTCACGCAGAATGCTTAAACACAAATATACAGATACTTGAAAATCCAACAAATATTTAGGCTCAGCACTATATTGGAACAGAGACTGACAAGTTGCTTATGCTTACACATAGTTCTACGGCAAAAAACAGCTCAACTGTTACTTGATGCTTGATATGATTTTCAAAGATATACGCTTGGCTTAAGCAAGCTTGAGACAGTGCGCATATCTTCCAGCCGAATCCTTGTGCTCTCAAAAGTGACTTGTTATACGTTTACAGTTTCTTTATTTCTTCTTTGAACTCGAGTTTACTTATTTATCAAAACTGTCACGTGTTTCCATTGTATTTGTAAGTTTGAATAAGCTTATAAGTTCAATTGTTTCATTTTTTTTTTTTCTTCTTGGAACTTAAATGTTTGTAACATATATTGAGTAGAACAAGCAACTAGGCTATAGTTGTGCCGATGATCTTGACATAAGCCCAGACTTGATTTGATAGCTTGATGCAGCCTTCGGCTTGGCTCAAGTTAGATTCTAGGTAATACTATTATTAGAAACCAGACTCTATTTAGAGCTTTATAAAGTACATATGATCCATCGATCAAAGCATGATCTAATGATTAAATGAACTGCATACAGATAACACGAGCCTTCAGAATGGGCGACAAAGTCATAGTAATCAATGTGATCTTGATCTCAAGCTTGTGATTTTTGGACAACTTGGAGAGTTGAGATGATAGAGCTTCCATTGGTATTGTCTCCATTGCTCGAATAGACAAGTGACTATCATTAGTTTATATAGTTTCTCACTACTTCTAACACCAACTATACAGATTTGTAGAGGCGTATGTACAGTGTCATCTCTACGTTTGTGGAGACCCTGTGCAAAATTACAAAAATAGAACCCCAAAACAAAAGTTCAACATCAGTCCTTGTCGAATTGTATCATCCACATTTAAAAATCCAAAAAATGACTCCTCGATGATAATAGAACTTGTCGACACATCCAAATATCTTATGATTAATGAAATTTGTTCCTCGTGGCTAATATCAGGAGTACAATCAAGAATAACTACAAAAATACTTTGCTTGTTTTATCTTGTTAATAATTGGAGTCTTGATTACACGCGCAAGCAAAGTTATGAACTCATTTTCTATGCTAGGACCAATATAATGTGCATGCATATCTTCATTTTTAAGAAGCTCAACATGCTTTTTAATATGGATCAAACTCGGCCATCGTGTCAATTAATTATCAGTTCATTTATATGGCTATGCGTATGTACTTTTACTTAACTAAACATGAGCCGTTTGTATTATTTGATCTTCAACATATCCGTAAAGCCGTTTAAAAAAGCATGATTTTTCATTTTAATGTTGGTATAGATTCATCATTGTTAACTTTACTGCTCAACTGAAATGACGCATTGTATATATTGTACATTGTAGTGCGTGCGGTTAAAACACAAGTGCATGACGCTTTCTTGTTTTTTTATCAGTTTTTGTCTTTTATTCTTTTTCAATTAAATGGGGACACTTTTCAGTTGACGTCGATACATTTGAAAAAATTCGTTGCTATTTTATGGCCGAAACAACTACGGAGTAGTTTAATTGACACAAGGATCTTGGCGCAATTTTTGTATAATTTTCTTGAACTTTGAAGTAGTAATAGAAGTGTTTTTTGCAAAAGAAAAAAACAATAATAATAATATGGGCTTAAATGGATGGGCTGCCAATGCCATAACTAGAAAGAAAGACACATGGGCTAAAACACAAAAGAACGATAACGAATCCAAATATAGTTTAGAGACTAGAGAAGGAGGGTTGGCAGTGCTTAACACATAAAGTCATAGTGATAAATATCGCTTCAAAAATTATTTTATAGTTTTGTTTTTTATTGATTAAATTATTCATTAGAATAAGGGAGACTAAATATAAAAAACTAGTAGAAAAGCGGCTTATAATTTACCCCCTCCGTCCAAAAATATGAGTCTAATTTGACTTTTTAAATTCAATTTTTTTTTCCGATTTTTTTTAGTTACGTTTGGAAAAATCACATATGATTTGCGATACAAATCGCATGTGGTTTTTCCAGACGTAACTGAAAAAAATCGAAAAAAAAAGTTGGTTAAAAGTATATCGAAGTGTCCGTCTATAGATGATTTAATTCTCGTCGTGATAGTACGATTTGTTTTGCGTAACAATTAACGTTTTGCAAAATATTTAATTTTAAAAAAAAATGTGAACTTTTTATTTTTATTTATTTATTTATTTTTATGAAAAAATTGATAGTAAGGATTGCTTCATTGGATCTTTAGAGAATGTTGAATTTACATTGAACTTTTCTCTTGATTAGGGGTGGCTCAGTACCCACTAGTCACCTATCAGTTCCGCCCGTGCTCTTTAGTTATTGCTCTGTTGAGTGAATTATTTGTACAAGTAACTGCAAACCTATATATAACACGTCACATATTTAATCTTAGTTTTATATAAACAAACATAAGTCATTTTTCTAATAAGAAGCTAAACCAACAAATATAGGGTGTTTGAAACAGAATAGGTGGTAGCCGAATAAATGACTTTTTACAACACAAATGAAAGCAATTATTTTATCTCATACTCCGTATTATATGAGCCAAAGAAACCCTCTTGCCAACTTCATTTGTCATCCACTACTTTTAGTGTATGGTCGCCTATAGGCCCAATATAGTTAAAAGTTATTGATGTGTACTTGAAAGTTGTGGTTGTATACTTGTATGTATGTTCCTACATTTATACAACTAGTATATATTTTCCTTTAACATGTTTCATGACTTGCTAAGACATATAATAGAGGTCACTTGTATAGTTGTATTAAAAAATGTCTTGAGATGTTTTGGTATAATCCTACATGTTGTTGGAAAAAGCTAAATGTTTAATACTTAGGGTATTAGGGTTTAGGGTTTACTTGTTAAGATTCCATATATCATGAGATTTAGTCGTCATAAGCTTCATCGCCGATTCCCCAGTCATACAGTTTTGTTATCTTTTTTATGACTACCTAATTCATAGTTTTTGATGAATCCCTGACTTCATTAACATGTATCCTAAGAGCCTCCTTTGAAATGTAGATCGATTATGAGAATGAATTTTTCTAGATAGAGCATAACACACTGGATTAATATTATGCAACGAAATTAGTGGGTATGTGTGAGTGTAGTATGTATAGTGACATTCCTCGAATAATAATGTGTATATGTCATGTATATGTGGACAAATGATACTCAAAGGCTACCATGTGCTTGTCAATTGTCGTAGTTATGAGTTTTAAATAAAATGTTAAGTAGTTTTTATCTATAAGATGATAAATTCACATTTTTATTTTGTAAAATTAAAGCAAAAAGTAGTAGTGATTGGGAGTTAAAGCAAATTAAAGGTTGATGTGCATATCATATGAATTGACATTTGAGCTCAAAACTAATCTTGAATCCTCGTGTCTAAAAACCATCTTAAAAGGGGCCGGGTCGGGGTACAGCGGAATCATGGTCGACTCCTGGTTATGTTGCTTGTGGTGAGCTAGGAACACGACCCGACGACCGTATTGAGTTTCTGCTTTGTGTTTTCTTCGTTTTCGATAATAAGAAGTGGGAAGTGGTGATAATGGCTATTACATTATCAAAATTTACAAATAATATAATGAGCATATTAATGATATGACGCTAAACATTGTCATCCACTCAATTTGCAAATATTAAATTTCCGAGTGTGTGGGTAAAATGATTCGTCCTTCTCTATGGGCCAATGACGAAAACAACATGTTACATGCCTTTCCCATCAACAAATTAAAACCCCACCAACCAAACCCAATAATAATTTGATTAAAAGATTGGATCCCATTGGTAAACTTATAAAAGTTAATAAACGTGAATTATTAAAAGATTTTTTTAGATTTTCATGTTTGTCAAGTATCTGCTTTATGACGTTTAATAGCTATGTAACAAAGTTGTTGATAGATAGAATTAGGGGTGTCAATCGGGTTATCGGGTCGGGTCTATCGGGTTTTGAATAAATAAAAACTAACCCGCAACCCGACCCGATAAGCTATCGGGTCTATCGGGTTGGGTTTATCGGGTTATCGGGTTGGAAGTTAATGACACAATACAAAGTTTGGCTCAACAAAAATATCATGTTTTATGTATCAAAGAAGCAAGCAAAGCGAAAATTATTAAAAAAACTGAATACGCCGCTTTATGCTTATTACTGCATTAGAAAATTTCATATTGCAAATCCAGTAGCCAAATTCAATCCCAAAACAAATACGTAGTAACAAATCATATTACATCACAATATGCATGGCACTAACCTTAAAAAGACAATAAGCTAATATGGTAGCAACAACAGTTAGATCATAACAATAATAAGTTTAGTGTTTTTTTTACTATCTAGTATGGATAGACGTTGGAAGTAAAAAAAACAGTAAACTTCAACTTTAACATTCAAGGTCCAAATTAAAACCAAAAAAAAAAAACAAGGCTTTGTAATTCAACTAACAAAAAGAATACAATACATTTCAAGGAGTAAGCTCGTGTAAAAAAAAGCAGTAAGCGCATGCAAAAAGATTTATTAATAAGTCATTGTATCTTATCGGGTTTATCGGGTCAACCCGATAACCCGATAACAAACTAATTATGACCCTAACTCGACCCTATTAAGTTATCGGGTTTATCGGGTCAACCCGATAAACCCGATAAGCTATGTTGGACCCGAATCAACCCGACCCTATAAGGCCTTATCGGGTTCGGGTCAGGTCGGGTCGACCCATTTGACACCCCTAGATAGAATCATAGAAGTAGCAAATTTGACTATGACATCTTTAACTTTCTATTTATTTCAAGTCTTATCACCCCACTCGTACCTTCGCCAGTCGCCACAAAATGGTCAAACTTGATATCAACATATCTCTGTCGTGCCAACGATTTAATGCTTATTTAGTCGACACACTTTACTTATTTAGAATGAATATTGCTACACATAGTTTTGTGCCGACTTGTATATGAAATTCCAAAACAAACATTGACACGAGTGTAGTTTTTAAACGCGCAAATCTGTCATCTAAAGAGCAAATTGTCACCTATCTTTTTAAATATCTATATTGGCACTTAAACAACATTACTATATTCTGTCTTCATCCGTGTTGCATTAAAATGAGTGTAGTTTTTAATATGGCAAGTAGCCAAGTAGATGCGTTCCAAGTTCCAACGATAAGCACACCATTTAACCCTACTAGCAGTATCAGAGTGGAGCATTGACAAATTTATTACTCGTACTTTTGATATGTTTTCTTATTAAAGTTTTTGTGAATATTTAGTTTTGAAAGATAAGAAATACAAGATCCGAACAGGGAATTCAGAAATGCGTTGGATCAACAACTGTAATACAAGTTGTTGCTATATGTTGTTTCGTAATTATACATTTTATATCCATAAGTTCTATAATTTTAAAATTAACATTGTTTCTATGCTTTTGTCCCTTTGCCTCTCATGCACTACCTTGAGTGACTTATTCTTTTTGTTATATCCATAAGTTCTATAATTTTAAAATTAACATTGTTTCTATGCTTTTGTCCCTTTGCCTCTCATGCGCTACCTTGAGTGACTTATTCTTTTTGTCTGTCCTTTCTCTACGTGTTTCTATGGTTTTTGGTTTTGGCTTGTTTGCTTGCTTTCTGCCATTTGATTTATGCGTTGTTCTTGTACTTATTTTTTGCACACTCTCTCGCCCTTTCTTGCTTGAACCTTTTATTTGCACTTTTTCACACTCTTTCATTAGCCGGAGGTCCTTCTAGAAGCAGTTTCTCTCCTCGCTCTTTCTTGCTTAAAAGGCGTTCCACCTCCTCAACAAAACAATTAAAGAAGAAAGGAGCAAAAAGAACATAAGAATTTTAAACCGGTTGTCAATACTATGATGAAGCGAGACGCAGAGCCCAATATCCTACCCGCAAGGCCGCAACCAATCTCTCTTGGTCCCTTACGGCCTTGCCCCACCTCAGATTTTAAATACAAAAGAAACACCATATAATTGATAATTTAATTAAACAATTCATAAGCTGAATCAGTGCATGATCATTCCGATTAGAGCAACATTATTATTTTACAATATAGTGGCTAAACAATAACAATCATAATTGTATTTCAAAAGCATGCTTTAAATATGGGAGATGATTTGCACACTCCAAAATCTTATTGGGACACTCCAATATACAAACAGTTAAAGCAGTATGTCAATAATGTACAAGTATCTAATGCACTGATTAGAGTGTCCCAATCAATATGAAATGTGTGCAAATCAATTCCCTTTAAATATGGGTTATCAACAAGTTGCTGACCTGTAACGAGCCATGTTAAATATCAACCATAAAATTTAAGAAAAAATATTTTTGAAAACAAATAGCATGCCTGTTGATACAAAAGTTGGGCGTTCCTGATTATTGGCTCTTGCTCTCGTACCAATTCGCTTCTTAGTACTTGTTACATGCGCACTAAGAGAATAAACAACACCGTTAGGCTTATCGTGGGATTGTCTCCCACGATTAGACTCCGGCGTGAGAGTAAGTAATCGATTTAGGGTTCTCGTAAAGAGTTAGGGTTTGTATATCGTACCTTTGAATGAGAGATGGCATTCCTTATATATGGGCTGAAACCGCGTAGGTTTCTTGCTCCTTACTCTTCGCACTCGTGGTGCTTATCGGGGTAAGGATATCTATTCCGTAAATAGAAGATCCTTATCACATGCCCGGTTGGTTTAGTTGGGCTTTGGGCTTCGTGAGCCCAAGCCGTTATTATTATGGCCCAAGTCATTCGTTATGATAGCCCACTCGTGGTGGGTTTGGGCCAAGTAATGTTTATCATTTGGGCTCATGGCCCATATACAGACTATACGTCATCATGTCCCCCCAGTCTAGTGTGCGCGGCTCGTAGCCGCGGATACTAGACTAATATTAACAGCAGTAAGCGTAGCGGGAAAACATTGAAATATTGCCGCCCATTTAAAGTGCAATGCACCTAGTCATAGGTATTTCAAACGTATACCTCAAAAATTGGGGGTAGTGTCCACGTGGCCCTCGTAAATCGGGAAAAAGTGCATGTACCGTTTCAGTTTCAGCCACACGTTTTTGTTAGTGGGATCCACGTGGAGACGATCTAGGGTTTTTTACTCTATATAAGAGTCACCGCCCCATTTTTTACGATCACACAGTAAAACACACACTCACCATTATTCACTTTTATTGAAAGCTTTTTGCAAAGAAAATACTCATTTTCGTAGGTAATTTTTGTGCGTTTTACTCGTAAATTAATGAAGATGGTTGCCCAGTTAGAGGACTTTCGCTCTGCGATGACTGTTGAGGATGTTACTCAATTTACGTCTGACTACTTCGTGCCTCTGGATGTCCGTCCAGAGGCTCCAGATGTGGACGCGTGTATAGCTGATTTTCCCGAATGGAAAATAGGGCTATACGCAAAATTCTTTGAGTACGTGAATTACCGCGTACCAATATCTATCTTTCTGAGCGATTTGCTCAACCACTATCGCCTCTACATCTCCCAGCTGCACTGTATAGGTGCGGCTAAGGTGTCGAATTTTGAAGTAAACTGCCGTTTACTTGCGATAGAACCTACCATATCCCTCTTCCGCTCATTTTACCACACGACGTGGTCAAATGGGTGGGTATCTTTTGCGAAGCGCCCGGGGGCGCTTCAGTGTTACACTGAGAAAGTAGACTCCCTCAGACATTGGAGGGAGCATTTTTTCTGGGTTGATGATGTAGTCTTTCCATCGCCCTACGAGTTTTATACTCAGGATACATTGCCAAGGGATGGGCGCCCCGCACCCAGTTCCTATAGGCTGACTGATGCGCAGACTCTTGATGCCAACCGCATGTCCATTAACCCTTATCCGGAGGCGTTTTTGGTTCACATGGGGTTGAGTCGCAATTATTACGGTGTTGCGGACGAGGTGCCAACTTTTATTAGTGAGGATGGCCGGGGTGGGTGTTCGTCCCTTCTACTTCAAATTCTGTAAGTCTTTTTGTATGCGCATCTTTACTTAACTAATCCTTTCTTCTTTGTTGTGTTGTTAATGTGCGCAGAAATGGATTTGTTCGCCGTCGTTAAGCTGGAGAAACCGAAGCAGTTGACCATAGGCGTGCGCCCCCTGAGAGAAGGTGAGCAGCCGATACTGGACGCGACCGAGGGTCGACTGACCGTGCTTCCGGAGATTGTCCCAGTGAATACACCACCGCTCCAGGTGACGCCTGTGCAGAGTGTGGCGCCGGAGGAGGTGGTGCAAGAGGAGGAAGTGGCGCATGCTGAGTCATCTGACAGTGTGGAGATCCTAAAGCCCGAGGAGGTGCTGAAGGAAGAAGTGGCGCAAAACACTAAGCGCAAGGGAGAGGCTGGGACCAGTGGTACCAGGAAGAGACGACACCATATCATTAGGGATGCGGAGTCATCTGCGGAGGAGAAGACATCCGCTCCTGGCGCGGATAAAAAGAATGCTGAAGTCTCTCCATCTCTGTAAGTGTCTGCGTCCTTATGTTCCTCGAATATTACTTGTCGCAATATTTATTAATTGTTGTCTTTACCGCTTGTAGGGATGATGCTGCGAAGAATGATGGGGTCTTCGTTGATGAGGTTTCCTCTCCACAGAATGAAAACAGGGAGGGGAAAGCCAAGGTTGATGAGGGTGGAGAGGCGCATCAGTTGATGGATGAGCTAGCTGCGACTGCTGCACGCCAGGCTGCGCTGGTGGCTCAGTTGAGGGAGAAGTATGTCGGGGAGAGCAGTACTCTCGCCCAAAAGGATGAGGAGTTAGCGAGGCTCCGTGCGCAGTTGGTTGATGCGCAGGTGGAGTTGGAGGCCTCGCGGGTGTATACTGAGAAGATCACCCACGAGAAATTGTCCGCCATGGCTGAGGTGGAGAAGGCGCGTGGGGAACTGCATCATTATAAGTCCGACTTAACTTGGGCTGTGCGCTTCTTGGAGGAGAAGAAGGTGGAGCATTTTGCCAATATTGCCAAGTTTAAGTAGGACATGCTGAAGATCATCCAGCTGCTGGAGGATAAGTTGCTCATCCTCAGCATCGAGTATGATGAGGAGTTATATCCTCACTTAATGTCGACCATTGCTGAGCGCAGGTATTTCTTTTATGCGTTTCTCCTTCGTAAGGCTTTTTGTTGCCATGCTTTTTACTTACACAAATTGTCTTTGTTAATGTAGGTGGTTGATTAGCCATGGGCTGCGCCTGGCAGCTATGGGCACGCTAGAGTCCCAAGAGGTGTTGGACGCCTTTGGGAAGGTGGTGCAATGTGCGATGGCGCGTGGGAGATCGCAGGCTATGGAGGATCTTCATGAGGCCAAGCTGCTGAAGAAGGACTTGGCGGACGTCCCTGGGTATAGTGCTACTGCTTATGATGAGTTGATGCAGGCCATGGCGGGGTTGAAGGTCCTCGAGCTGCCGCACATTGGGAGGTTGGAGCGCGACCAAGACGACCTCATAGATGTACTTATGGCGGGGTTGACATTGCAGCGCCACCTTGGGGAGGATGGGGAAGGGCAATCAGATTATTATCTAAAGCCTGATGTGTCGCAGCTGCAGATTCCTGTGTTCGCACAGCCTCGCGACATCCTCAAACCCTTCGCTCTTGAAAGGGAGATTCCCTTGAAAGAGGTTCTGGAGCGTCACGAGCAGAGGGCTGCACAGAAGAAGGGCATCAAGGGTAAGGCAGTAATGTGTGGCATTGGCGCTGCACACATCCCCAGGTCGGATGGTGTACCTGTAAGTGTTCCTACCGTATCTATGAAGGATGCTTTAACTTTGAGGAAGCTTCAGGAGGCGGGGAGTTCTGCTGCTCCGGAGGAGAGCCCTGAGCATCGCCATAGCATATAGGCTTTTTTGTATATGTACTATGTACCTTTCCTTGTATTTTTTGTGAATAAATGTTGAATAAGATACCTTTTCGTTGTTTAAGTTCGTGACTTAAAATATACTTGCATTGTTTGCGAAGTTTTAGTATTTGACCAAGTGTTTTTAGTGCGCGACTTTAAAAATTATACTTGCATTGTTTGCGAAGTTTTTGTATTTGACCAAGTGTCTTGGCTCGTTATTTGCTAAGCTTGTACGGTGTACTTAATATATGCGCACCCGTCGTGGGATGTGCATGTGAAACTTACCTCGACGTCTCAAAAGTAAGGCGCTTAGCAAGGATGCGTGATCCAATGTTGATGGGTTTGCAACCCTCTTACTCAACGAGTGAATTAGTAGGTTAACTCATCCTTTATGCCTTCGTGGGTCTTTAATTGGTGCATGCACGCCATGTAGGCAGTAAAAATATAAGATAACAATATTGACATATATTAGTATGTATGCAATAAAGTAAAATACGCTATGGAGTTAGCTAGAAACCATAACATTTTATTGATACTTGCAAGTTTTTTGAAAAAATAAAAATACAATTCCTAGGAAAGAAAAGAAAAGCAAACACTTATTGGGCACCTCGTAGGGTGCAAATGTGTCTGTGTAATGGCCGTAGCCTAAAAGTAGCATCTTTTTAGATTGCAGATGTTTCAAGTGCGCGCTAGGTCGTGACCTTCCATATCGCGCAGCCTGTATGCGCCGTTACCGAGCGCGTCTGTGACCTCGTAAGGTCCTTCCCATTTTGGTCCGAGCTTGCCTGTGTCTTCTGCGTGGCTCGCATCATTGGCGCGGTAGACAAAGTCTCCTGGTCTGAATGAAGTGTGTTTGACCTTTGCATCATAATACTTCTTCATTGTTGCCTTAGCCTTTGCTTCGCATATAGCTGCGCGTTCGCGCCTTTCTTCCAGTAAGTCCAAGTCTATGCGCCGTTCTTCGTCATTTGTTGTGACGTTGACCTCTGCTGTTCGTATAGTTGGCATTCCTATCTCTGCTGGTATGACGGCTTCTGTTCCATAGACGAGGGAGAATGGCGTGTTGCTAGTACTGGTTTTGATTGTTGTGCGATGCGCCCACAAGACATGCGAGAGCTCATCTACCCACCTTCCTTTGTGTCTGTCAAGGCGCGCTTTTATTCCTTCCCCTAGACTGCGGTTTGCGCGCTCAACTAGGCCATTGGTTTGTGGGTGTTTTACTGAAGCGAAGTGTTGTGTGATGTTCACTTGTGTGCACCAATCTTTGAATGGGTTATCACAGAATTGTTTTCCGTTGTCTGATATAATCGCACCCGGTAGTCCGAAGCGACAGACAATGTTGTCCCAGACAAAGCGTTTGACTTGGTTTCCTGTGATGTTCACCACTGCTTTTGCTTCAGTCCACTTCGTAAAGTAGTCTATGGCTACGATTAGGAACTTTACTCCTCCCGCTGCTACAGGGAAGGGTCCTGCGATGTCAATACCTCATTTGTAAAATGGCCATGGTGAGGTAATTGGTGTTAGCTCTTGTTGTGGTCGGCGTGGGATTGGCCTATGTACTTGGCAATTGCTGCATTTTCTTATCAGATCGCGTGCGTCGCGATGCATTGTTGGCCAATAATACCCTGACCTTAGAGCGCTTGCCACCACGGATCGCAGCCCTGAGTGCATACTACATGATCCAGCGTGGATTTCTCGGAGTACGTAATCTGCTTGAAGAGTTCCAACGCATCTGAGCCATGGTTGCAAGAAAGAGCGTCGATAGAGTACGTTGTCTCGTAGTTCAAATCGTTGCGCTGTGCGCCGTACTCTTCGAGCGTCCTTATGATCTTGGGGTAGAGTTCCCTTGCTAATGAATTCAATGATAGGTGTCATCCATGTAGGATCTTGTTCTTCTATCACTGTGGATATCTCCATTTCCAAGATTGACTTGTTTTTTAGGGTTTCTACCAATACCTGTTTTGAGAGGTGCGCGAAGCTTGTGGATGCGATCTTGCTGAGTGCGTCCGCCTTTCTGTTATCTCCTCTAGGCATCTGTTTTATTGTGAACCTGTCAAAGTTTTTGATCAAGTATTTTGTCTTTTCCAGGTATTGGATCATGTGTTCATCCTTGGCTTCATATTCGCCTAGCACGTGGTTAGCGACTAGCCGCGAATCTACGTTTGCTTCCAGGTTGCGTACACCCATTTGAATTGCGATGCGTAGTCCGGATAGTAAGGCTTCGTATTCTGCCTCATTGTTTGTGGCTGTGAAATCAAAACGTAGCGCGTAGGTGAATTCCATACCTTCTGGATTTGTAAGAATGAGGCCCGCGCCTGATCCATCTACACATGAGGACCCATCTGTGAACAGGATCCAGGGTTCCTGTAGATCTGTTTTAGTTGCAGATGTCGGGCTGTCGCTATCTGGCTTCTCCACGATGAAATCGGCTAATACTTGTCCTTTGATTGCAGTGCGCGGTCTGTATGAGATGTTATACTCACTTAACAGTACACTCCACTTCTGTAAGCGTCCTGATGCATCAGGCTTAGAGATAATTTGTTTGATTGGCTGATCAGTGATCATAGCTATTGGGTGCGCTTGAAAGTATCTGCGCAGCCTTTTGGCTGCGAATACTAGAGCTAAGACCAGCTTTTTCATAGCACTGTAGTTAGTCTCTGTTTTCTTCAGGGCTTTGCTTACAAAGTATATGGGTGTCTGGACGGAGTACCTATCTATCAATAGTAATGCGCTAACTGCTCCGTGAGTTGCCGATAAGTACATGATTAGTTCTTCCCCTGGTCGCGGTGCGACAAGTTTGGGAAGAGATGCCAGATGGTGTTTAAGTTGTTGGAAAGCTTCATCCGCTTCTTTGGTCCAGCGAAAGTCTCCCTTTTTGGTACACTCCGTGAGTGTTTTAAAGAGAGGAAGGGATTTGTCTGCTGACTTAGATAAGAAACGGTTTAGCCCTGCTAACTTTCCATTCAATGACTGGACTTCTTTGAGTGTGCGCGGTGAGGGGAGATCAATAACAGCCTTTGTTTTTTCTGGACAAGGCTTGATTCCATCGGGTTCTATCAAGTATCCAAGGAACATGCCCTCGGTTGCGCCAAAGGTGCACTTTTTGGGATTTAACTTCATGTTTATTCGCCCCAATGTTCTGAATGTCTCCTCGATGTCGCGCACCAATTCATCCTCTGTGTGGCTTTTGATGACAAGGTCGTCAACGTAGACCTCCAAGTTGCGGCCTACTTGTTTTTCGAAAGCTGTGTCCACCAGTCGTTGGTATGTCGCGCCTGCGTTCTTCAGGCCAAAAGGCATTTTTGTGTAGCAGTACACTCCTTGACTGGTGTGGAAAGCTGTTTTTTCTTCATCTTCAACTGCCATCTGGATTTGATGATACCCTTTATATGCATCTAGGAAGCATTTGAAAGGGTATCCGCACAGGGATTCTACCTTCCAGTCTATCTCTGGCAGTGGATAGCAGTCATGTGGACATGCTTTGTTGAGGTCCGTGAAGTCCACGCACATTCTCCAACTGCCATCGCTTTTCTTTACCATAACTGTGTTAGAAAGCCAGTCATGGTAGTATACTTCGCGCATGATGCCTGCGTCTACGAGCTTATGTACTTCTTCCAGAATAGCCTTTGCACGATCTGGGGCCTGGCCGCGCTTCTTTTGTCGTATTGGAGGATATCCTTGTCGGATTTGTAGCTTATGCTCTGTGATAGAGCGTGGTACTCCCGTCATATGTTTTGGTTCCCATGCAAAGATGTCTAGGTTCTTTTGCAAGAGTGCGCATACGCCTGCTTTACCTTTGTCAGATAAAGATCCCCCAATCGAAACTTGTTGTTCCGGGTAATCGGGATGAATAGTGACTTTTAGATTTGGCGTTTTCTCTGTGCGCTGTTCTGGAATAGTCTCTGCTTCGGTTGTTACCGCATTGCATTCTCTTGGTGGTACTGTTGTGTTATAGAGAGTGACAACTCCTCCTTCCACTGGAAACTTAAGCATTCCGTGCGCTGTGGATGGTACAGCGCGCATGGATGATATTCCCGGTCTCCCAATGATACCATTGTATGGTGAAGGGGATTTTATTACCATAAAGTTTATCCATGTTGCGGTTGAGTGTTGTTCATCTCCTACGACCACCAACAAGCGTAACTGCCCCATGGGCCAGATCTTTTCTCCTGTGAATCCAGTCAATGATGTTGTTGCTGGTATCAATTGATTTTGGATTTCAGGTCGCAGTCTCTTGAAGCAATGGTCATACAAGATGTCTGCAGATGCTCCTCCGTCGATGTACATGCGGTGGATATCATGTCCTCCCGTATGTATTTCAATAGTCAGAGGTTCCACCACTGCGTTGTCCGCAGCTAGAGTAGGGAAAGATATCTCTTTCTCGGGAGAAAATTTCTGGCTGACCTTTTGCTTTATCTTGCGCTGCCATGATTGTATCATGTATATGGTATCAGCTTTTTCTTACCTCCGCCCCTTTGTTTGTCTTTCCCTTCTTTGATGTTTTTTACAAGGTGGTCCATTTTGCCTTCTCTTACTAACTTTTCAATTAGTTGTTTTAGCTGGACGCACTCATTAGTGGTGTGGCCTTTTTGACCATGGTACTCGCAGTATCCGCTCCCTATGCGCTTTTCCTCTGCGGTGCGCATTGGTGGTGGTTTTGGGAAGTTTGCACCTTCTGTTACAAATATTTCCCTTGGAGTTTTTGTAAGAGGGGTATATTTGTCATTGTCTCTTCCACTGCGGTAATTCCTGCTGCGGTTGTTATTCTGATCATTGGATTGTCTCCGAGGCTGCTCTTGCTGCCTATAGTTTGAATAACCCTTTTTGCTGTCCGCAGCAGCTGCTTCTCCTTGTATAAAGGATCTAGTGCGCTTTGTTAGCTCATCAAAAGTCTGTGGAACTTTGTCGTTTAGCTTTCAGATGAGTTATGGGTTATTAATCCCATTCATGAACCCTGAAATTTTAAGGATTTCAGGACATGCTTTGACTTGTATGCACTCATCCTTGAAACGTTCCATAAAAGCGCTGGTTGATTCTCCTTGACGCTGTTTCACTCTTGCTAGCTCAACAGGGTTTTTAGCGCACTTATTTCGTTGGGTGAAGTTGAGACGGAATGCTTTCCGTAATTCCTCGAACCCACCGATGCTCCTACGTGGGAGTTTGCTAAACCATGTGCGCGCATTTCCTACTAACGTAGAATTAAACATGTGGCACCACACATGCTGTGGCCAATTTTCGATAGTGGCGGCTGATTCGAAAACTTTTAGGTGATCATCGGGATCACCTGTTCCATCATATGTTTTCACGTTAGTGGGCATGCGCCTGCGTTTGCGGTCTGAGTAATCGCTGATGCGCCGTGTAAACGCGTCAACTTTCTGGCGACGCCATGGAAGAGACATATCTTCGTTCTCTTCATCGCGACGCCTTCCTCTTGACTTCCAGTGTCCTGTCTCTTTATCCTCGTTGTCCGAGGAGTCACTAGAAAAGTAGTCTCTTTTTCGGCGCTTGCGCCGGCTTCTTTCAGAAGAAGAGCTTGAGGGATCTCCACTTGGGGATCTTCTTTTTCTCAATCTGTCTTGGGTCCTCTTACTTCCCGGTTTGGAGGATCCTTGGCTTGGCGAATGTTGAGGTCCTAATCGGTCTTGTATCCCCCGACTGCCAAGTCTGGAGTGAACATTAGTGCGCCTCCCACTATCTTCTGAATATTGTGCATCAGATATCGTACCCAGCCTATCATGGATAGTGGTACGTTCTGCGCGTCTTCCTCGTAGGTGGCGCAGTGGTGATGGTTCGCGTTCAGGACCAAAATTGAGTCGAGCTTGTAGGCTCGTACTCGCCCTTCTCCTTGCTTCTTCCTGCATGAGGGCGGTTAGGGTTTCATAATTTTGGGATACGAAGTTTCCCAAAGTTAAGTCGGGTGCGTCCTCAGTTGTTGCAAGAATTTATGCCTCAGTATTAGGCACCCTATCTCGGTTAGGCGCGCCTGGTGACACAGTGTTGTTCACTGCGGGTACAGTTTGATGAGGGGTGGTGAAGAGGGTGCGCTGGAGTTCCTCAACGCTTGGGACCACTGGGGTGACTTGGGTAGTCCTTATAGGTAGTTCTACCGCTGGAAGAGGTTGGGTTGTCCCTGCCTCTTGGTGACCAAGTGCGCTGGTTGTCCCAGCAACCTGTCTGGAGGTCAGATCTTGTTGATTCTTCCTCTGATGGTCACATTTTTCTGACTGCGGAGTCCGCTGGCTTGAATTCTTATGCTTTGTCATTCTAGTTCTTAGTTTCTAGTAGGGTCCCACGGATGGCGCCACTTGTTGATACAAAAGTTGGGCGTTCCTGATTATTGGCTCTTGCTCTCGTACCAATTCGCTTCTTAGTACTTGTTACATGCGCACTAAGAGAATTAACAACACCGTTAGGCTTATCGTGGGATTGTCTCCCACGATTAGACTCCGGCGTGAGAGTAAGTAATCGATTTAGGGTTCTCGTAAAGAGTTAGGGTTTGTATATCGTACCTTTGAATGAGAGGTGTCATTCCTTATATAGGGGCTGAAACCGCGTAGGTTTCTTGCTCCTTACTCTTCGCACTCGTGGTGCTTATCGGGGTAAGGATATCTATTCCGTAAATAGAAGATCCTTATCACATGCCCGGTTGATTTAGTTGGGCTTTGGGCTTCGTGAGCCCAAGCCGTTATTATTATGGCCCAAGTATTTGAGTTACTTCTATTTTTATCTGATCGTATAAATATAGATATGTTTGGAACAGAGACACATTCTCTCAATTTATAAAAAAATTTGAGAAACAAATCATTGTTACCTTATATATAGTTTACCTGAAAATATTTAAACTTCAATTATATTTATACATATTTAATGATTATAATTATAAAAAGTGTTGTTATACATAGAATATTTGAAATTAATTAAATGTTTAATTTTTATTTATGTTATGCTTAATCACAACTCATTGGGTTGTGGTTAGCAAAACTCATTAAAATACCATATGTTTTAAAAAAGGATTTGATAACAACAACCGGTGTTGTTTATGCATTCTATATTTAACATCACATTTAATGTTTAAAATGAGTAAAAGTATATAATACATGAGTTCACTATTTTTTTCTTTTTTATTTATATATGAAATGATTAAATAATACTCAATGTGTTGTTGTTATCAAATCCTTTAAAAAGTATGTTTCACTAACGAGCTATTTCCATACTATGAATGTTTTCTCAAATTAGCCATGTCATCTTTTGTTTCATTTTTATTCTCTTTTCTATTGTTTTATGTTTGTATGTAAACACATTCATTCTTCTTCTAATACATTTTTAGATTTACAAGTCATGTTAAAAATACCTCGTTACAAATTAAATTATTGATTTAACTAAACTATGGAGTAATTGTGTAGATGATATGCATGAAAGAAAGAATATACCCGCTAATTTTGTGAACACTTCCTCCGCCCATTTATGTGAACCTTCGAAAATTACGATAACATGTACTCCCTAACAATATCTCAAAAGAGTTGATTTGCACATATTGATTATTAATTAAGACACTCTAATATATGCATTAGATATGTGTATAATATTAGCATCTTGCTTTAACTGCTTGTATATTAAAGTTTAAAAATAAAAAAAATTGAATACGCAAATCATCTCCCTATCTATTACGAGATCATTACAATAGAATATGATAGAAAGATGCTACTATATATTAGTTATGTACGAATGTGTCTATGAATCTTGTTTTTTGCAATTGTGCACAATTTTATCATGATTCACCTGCGACAACTTTGTTTACGATTCACATGCGAGTATGCGACATAACTTTGTTTCTAATTCACATGCGAGTATGCGACATAACTTTGTTTCTAATTCACATGTGATAACTTCAATTTTTGTTTTTCGTTAATTACGATGATATTGTGATTGCATTAAAAAGTGAAAATAGAAATTCAGAAAAATATAACAAAATTGAACTCAAATTAAAGAGCATGAAACATTGAGTTTTCTAAAACAATTTATTTCACTATAAACCTTATTATACTATACTAGTTATAATACTCGTGCACGCACGGGATTTTGACATAAAAATTTTATCATGTATTTAATACCGAATATATTGCCTTAAAATATTTTGAACTTTACATCTACTAATTTAGTATAAGTCAAATTTATTTTGCAATAACAATGCCTATTAAAATAGTCACAACACTCTTGTATTCGGCTATTTTTACAGTTCCAAACACCCCTATTAGCAATTGAAATAGTCTGAAACACCTTTGAATTCAGCTATCAAGGCAGTTTCAAGCACCATCAATTCAGCTATTAAAAACAGTCACAAATACCTTGAATTCTGCAATTAAAACAGTCATAAAAACCCTTTAATAACTATTAAGACAGCCATTAAAACAATCTTAATCACCACTGAATCTAATTATTAAGACGGTCCCAAAACCCTTTAAAAACTTACTATAATTAGTTGAAAATAATAGTCCCAAACTTTAATAACTTAAGCAAGTCCTACTTTAGTAAACCGGCTCATTCTTTTCGCAGTAGATTTTCAAGTGAATGAGACAAATTAGTTACATCACTTTCTAGATTATCATTATTCTATATTACAACAAATTCAAAAGCAATCAACTCATCAAATACTTGTGAGATTTTTTTTTAAACGTTGGAATAAGGTTAATGCAACACATATCAGTGCCTGAGACAAAGGCATTTCTATAACGTTAACTTGAGATTATGTGAGTTAGCCGTTTAACTATATGAAAATTCAAGAGACAACTTGATGTTAAAATTCAATAAACACATATAACATATAAGCAAATAATTATATCAAATATATGTTCTAAGTAACCTTAAAAGTAAATATGTAGTTGATGCATCAGGTGTAGTTTCGGAGGGTTTTTATGGTTCCTACTTTAGCATACTTGGTGAAGAACTTGTATTCCCAGTCTCTAATAGTTCTAATAAA
The DNA here is from genome assembly GCA_030686995.1 of Artemisia argyi. Classification (NCBI taxonomy): domain Eukaryota; kingdom Viridiplantae; phylum Streptophyta; class Magnoliopsida; order Asterales; family Asteraceae; genus Artemisia; species Artemisia argyi. Next base: position 43,076,677 of record CM060701.1, read on the forward strand.
CAACGCATAAGGACCAATTGGTATATAAAACATCCTGAAAGAAACATCAATCAGCTAATAGTCAAACTATTGGCACAAAACGTACACTTTTTTTTCTTCATTTCATTCGGACTTAATAACGCACACAATATACTTTCTGCTAAAGTAATAAAAAAAAGAAGGTGCAGCCTAATATAGCATATCACTTGTCAAAATGAGTAAATTAGCTTTGTATAACGTTTTTAAATGGCAGACATGCTGAGGTTGAGGTTGATGTTGATGTTATTGTTTAACTTTAACTATTGATATCATGTTGTACAAAATGTGTGAATTTAGTAGCACATAATGAGTGTTAATGAAGTTAAAATATGCTCCGTAAAGTTTTTAAAATGTTTTTTTTATAGATATTCATATATAAATTTTAAATAACAATTTCATGAGTAGTTGTTATAAGTACAATCGCGTATATTTATTTTCATATCACAGTAATTAATGCTTACCATTTGATATTTATATTCCCGTTACTAATAATTTAGCCGTATTTAATATTCAAACATGTGTACGCATAAATTAAACTTTTAAATAAAATAACACAAGTACTTATTTAAAAAAATATTCTAATGGATGAAAATCTAAAACTAACAATATTAAACTAATTCGCATATTTACAAAATTTTGTAATTTTAATAGATGAAAGTATAAAACTAAGACTAATACTCATGTAATTTTAAACAAAGTTAATATTATAAAGTATAAGGGGTATAAAGTGTAAGGGGTTATTTGTGTTTTTTCTAAAGTTATTAAAAAACATAGAAACTTGTAATTTTACACTTAGCTCTATATAATTTATTTAAAATTCAACCACTAAAGTTTTATTAATTACTTCATCTTTTTTTAAATTTTTTGTTTTCATAAATTTGACACCTATATTTTTATGCATTTTTTTTCTTAACCGATTTTCTCCACCAAATTTATTAAGTTTGACCAAAATCAATTTAATTTTGACTTTATATTGACCAATCATATTGCTCGATTTTGCCTACGTGGCAAAATTGAGCTCTCCTATTGGTCTATTTTTTTTTTCAATGAGAAGGGTTTTGCAAAAATACTCTGAAATGATGTAATTCTTTTATTATATAAAATATAACATTTATTGAAGTGGTTTGTAGAGCTGGCACTGTTCCGAAGCCGCCAGGTTGAAAGTCGGCTTTAAGGAGTGGGGCGGCTTGCATGCACTGTGGAGCCGCGGCTTGAGCTGACACTGTTCACACTCTGAGTTGAGCCGTCGGCCTAGAGGGTTTAAAATATGTGGTTAGTGGGTTTTGTACTTAGCTAATATCTTATTGTTGGTGTTTGTTGCATGATGTACACATGTTCTCTATTGCCGATTCACTTGCCACTTATCTTAGGGTGGCTGCATGTTGTGCACATGTTTTTCATTATATCAATGCTAGAACTATGTCCAAATGCATTCGGTTGTTCATTTTTAATCTGTCATTTCTCTCACTAAACACACACTTTAGTTGTTGATGGGTTATATCTTAGAGAATTGTGAACTTTTAGGGTTTCTGTGTTTGAAAATTGATTGCAAGGTTTCATTGTCATTTGATCGTTAACGTAAAGTATGTCGGTTCCTTTTTTTAGTTTGCGAATTTGTTGATATGTCTTTGTATTTGCTTAATCTTTGTGACAGGTCTGATACGTGGTTATGATTACTGCTTTATATGCTTTGTTGCAAGTTGTGTTTTGTTTAATCTTTGTTATGAGTTTGATATGTAATCACTATCGAAAGATTAGCTATTAAACGTGATTGTATTTTGCAGGTAAACTTCATTAGCTATTAAACGTGATTGTATTTTGCAGGTAAACTTAGTTTTGAAGTGCTGGCAACCATATGGTATAAAGTACTTGCTTAACAATCATTTATTTTCAGTTAGAGGCTAGAGTAAGTGAGATTGAGAACATGGTTCGGAAGGTGTAACTGTGTGATTTATTTCAATTGTTTTGTGTTTTGCTTGTTGCAGCTTTGGAGTTTCTTGGTACATTAAGTGGTTTATGTTTGTGCAATTTGGAGTTACAGGGAGGTTTGACAGGTTTGTATAAAGCGATTTGAATTGACGATTCATGTATGTGTTCAATTTTTATAGTTTATATACTTCAATTTAGTTTTATGATCGTATTTTGAGTGTTAGAGTTAATCAAGGATATTTTTCTTATATCTGAATGCAGGTTTTCAAGCTGTGGTTGATGTTGTTATCATGTGGACTATGTGGACAACAAATCAAACACTGTTTGTAAAAGTTGTTATTTTTCAGCAGCTTATAAGTATTTGTTTTTAAGTAGGTTTTACAATAAAAATGCTCGGTGCGGTTAGGGGTGTTATAGGTATATGTTGACGTGGCGACACTTAAAATTTATAGGTTCCCCGACAACCCGCATAAAGACGTTAAAATAGAAAAGGAAAAAAAGAAAAAAGAAAATCTTTTGTATAATAAAACAAAATCTCAAGTGAGGACTTTTGAAAAAAAAAAGTTTCCTTATTAGGTTATATTTTAATTACAGTATTATTTATATTTATAAATTCGTTTTGTTGGATATACTACACAAATAGAAGATAAATACAAAAAATATAAATAAGATACAAGTAACAATAAGATTAACTTTTTAAATGATTATCCTTAGCGCGCACACGTATTATAACTCTATACAACCAATCCCAAATACTCCCTTGTTCTCACGTGAAATCCACATAACCATCTTTCCCATTCCTTCTCCGGTTCGAAAAATATAAACACAACCCCTTTCCCCTAATTTCACTTCACATTCATCATAACAAACCAATCCCCCATCATTCACTAACAAATAACACACCAACTGCTGATAGTGTGTGTGAGTGGGGGGTATCATTACTGTAAATTTACAGAAATTGTTAATCTGTATGTCAGTGGTAGAGTGTACTCACCGCAACAACAATTACTATAGTGAGCTTGCTAACCCTCTCCAATGGCCTCAGCTTCGCAAAAGACGACGCATTCCACCCGTCACCCTCCTCCTGCTGATGACGTCATCCTTGTCGAGAATTGGCGTCATGATGATCAGACGGTTGTTTCCGTGACTGATCCTAACGCTAATGCTGCTGCTTCTAATAAAGGTATAACTCTATTTATAACTATTTATATTATAAAAGGTTATTTTTTTTATTATTATTTTTTTTAACTAGAAAAAAAAAAGTGCGATTTCAGTTGAATGATTGAGTTTAATTAATACAAGCGTGTTTGGCGCGGAGCATTTAGGAGCGGTGAGTGTGTGAGCGTTGTGATATTTAATGCTCGTTTGACAAGCAGCAAATAGTGTTATCTATTTTTTTGGAATGCTCATTTTCCAACGCACCATGAAGTAGCATTTAGGAGCTTTTTTACACATTATAATTACGTCTATGTTTGGCAAAAGTAGCTGTGAACATTAACTGTGAGCACTAGCTGTGAGCTTTCGTTTGGCATGAGAGCTGTGAGCTTTGCTATTTTTTAGGAAAACTCATTTTTCCAATGCTTCTTTATGAAGCTGTGAGCAGTCACAGCTACTTTTGGCCAAACATAGCCTAGCCAGTTAGCCACATCTGACTGCTCACTGCTCTCAGCTTCTTAAAGAAGCATTGGAAAAATGAGCTTTCCTAAAAAATAGCAAAGCTCACCGCTCTTTTTCCTAACGAACACTAAAAATCAAAAAGCTCGTTGCTCATCGCTCATTGTCCCAAAAAGCTCCAAAAAGCTCTGTGCCAAATACAACTACGTTACCAAACATTTTTATAGAAAAAAATCTGTTGCTTCTTACAGCTACTTTTATTTTTGCCAAACACCCCGGTCTATTTTTCACAAGCAAGTACTAGAAACACAATTTTTTTGGACTGAGTGAATTTACTAAAATTTGCTACGTTTTACAAAAAATAGCACTACGAATCAAATTTTCAACGGCTCAAGTTCCGTCACTGTCTATATCTAATGTGTATTTCATGTGAGATTGTGGTATGTGCTGATAGAGTATGTGATTATATTGTTTATTGATTTATGTTAGGAAAAAAAAAAGTGTATTGTTCTATGAATGGTTTATAGTTGTATAGGCCGTTTGTTTGTTGAGAGAATATAAAGAAGGTTCGTATTGTAGTTAGGTGTTTACGAGCTACCACATTTGATTTTACTAGTGATGCATTTGCTAGTTGTGGGGATATCTAGAACTCCTTATGAGTTATGCACTTATGCCTCTAATTTGCATGCAAGAAGAGATAAGATGGAACAACTATTATATTTCGTAATAGATTTCGTTACTCAAGTATTACGCTATTTCTCATGCTTTTCACTGTATTTGTGAAATTTGTAACAAACCTTATGTAAGTTGCAAGACAGCCTGGTTTTGTAAAACTGTAAGTTTAATAAGCTTGCTATTAGATGGCTAGTGTAAATTTTCACAACAACAACAAAGGTGTATGATGTTTTCGGTTATCATCTGTCATCACATCTAATCATTACCACACAGGAACGGGTAGAAGCCTAGAACAGGACTGTACTATGTCAACTATCACGAAAAATGTTGCTTCACAAAGCTATGTTATGTTTACCATCTCTTTTCTGTAGTACCATGGCAAGCATAAGAAATTGATCCCTACCTATTTTATTCTCTATTAACCATGTATATCAGAGATAAATTGCCCTATATAAAGGTTTGTGGAAAGGGTCACTTGAATTTTTTCGGAAAATCTTGTATATTACATGCTCCAGTACATAAACATGGCTTTAGCTAATGATTATAAACTCTTAGAAGAAATTTCATACTATGTAAGATTTTGACGAAAAGCTTTTAGAATGCTGCTTCTAATTAGGCTGGAAAGGAACGAGATGGCTTTTGCTTTACCTTTGGTAAATTTTGGTTTTTATTTATATGATCATTTGCATCTTGCTAATTTATGCTCTTCTTTTATAGGAATCCAAAGCCTCACGAGGGTTCAAACTAGCCATCCATTGGACCCGTTATCTGCTGCCGAAATTAAAGTTGCTGTTGCAACTGTTAGGGCAGCTGGAGCAACCCCTGAGGTATTCATTGGATTATGATTTCCAGTTGTCATAATTGTGGTGAATGATATACTAACTGTGATGTGTTTCACATTTCTGTTCAGGTCAGAGATGGTATGCGTTTTGTGGAAGTTGTTCTATCAGAACCAGAAAAAAAAGTTGTCGCACTTGCAGATGCATACTTCTTTCCACCTTTCCAGCCTTCTTTGCTGCCCCGAAGCAAAGGTGGAGCTGTGATACCTAGTAAGCTTCCTCCAAGACGAGCTAGGCTTGTTGTTTACAATAAAAAGTCAAATGAGACAAGCATATGGATTGTTGAACTGTCTGAGGTTCATGCAACAACTCGAGGTGGACATCATAGAGGAAAAGTAGTTGCGTCGCAAACTATTCGAGATGTTCAGCCTCCCATGGTAGGCCTATTCTTGCATATCATATTATATAGTAATGACCCTTGTATTTTTTATGGAGTTTTTGCATTATATTTATTGTGCCCACATTCTAATCCATCACAGGATGCTGTGGAATATGCTGAATGTGAAGCTGTCGTGAAAGATTACCCTCCATTTCAAGATGCCATGAAGAAGAGGGGTATTGAAGATATGGATCTTGTGATGGTTGACGCTTGGTTAGTTAAAGTCACTTATGTAAACATTTAACAATGTATATATATTGTATCATGGTATGTACGTCAAAAGAAATTCTGACATAGTGTATTTGCATGAAAAAATTACTCAGGTGTGTTGGTTATCATAGCGAAGCAGATGCTCCTAGCCGGAGATTAGCAAAACCTCTTATATTCTGTAGGACAGAAAGTGACAGTCCAATGGAGAATGGATATGCACGGCCAGTTGAAGGTATCTATGTTCTAGTGGATATGCAAAATATGGCAGTACTTGAATTTGAAGACCGCAAACTTGTTCCGCTGCCACCTGCTGATCCGCTGAGAAACTATACTCCCGGTCATACACGAGGTGGTGTTGATCGAAGTGATGTAAAGCCCCTACAAATTATTCAGCCTGATGGACCAAGCTTCCGTATTAATGGGCAATTCGTGGAGTGGCAAAAGGTAGTTTTATTCTTTTGATAGTTGACAAATTGTGTGGGTCGGGTTAGGTGGATAAAGGGGCAACTGGGCTTGGGTCAAAACAGGTAGCTCTATTTTCTGGTTGGGTTGGACCGCAACACTTCTGTTCCAGATTTTCTTTAATAAATAATTATTGTGAGAAATATGATAACAGATTCTATATAAAATCTACAATAAACAACAATGATTGAACTTTTTAAATAAACGTGTTCATAAGTTTGTATGCGTTAAGAACACTCGTTGGCGACTTGCAGACTCGGAAACAGCTGACTCGCTAGGCATGCTCTACGTGTTTCCTTTTTAGCAATTTTTTTATTATTTATTTATTTATTTTTATTTATTTAATTATTTTTTTATTTTTTATTTTTTGCATTTGACCTGTGAAAGATAAAGTATTAACCGAAATTAAGTTATTGATAATAAAATGGATCAAAAGACTCAGAATTGCTACCTCCAGTTTTCAGTGAAATGTTCTATTCTAATAAGTAAACATAAACATGTTAACCAAGGGTGCATTTGCTGGTTGACAGTGGAACTTTCGTATTGGGTTCACTCCAAGGGAGGGTTTGGTTTTACATTCTGTTGCATATGTTGATGGTAGCCGAGGCCGAAGACCCATAGCTCATAGATTGAGCTTTGTTGAGATGGTTGTGCCCTATGGTGATCCGAATGAGCCACATTATAGGAAAAATGCATTTGATGCAGGTGAAGATGGCCTTGGAAAAAATGCTCATTCTCTTAAAAGGGTTTGTCTCACTTCACTGTCTTATCATATTAATCATTCCTATAGATCGTTGGGTAATTTAAGGTCAATTGTGTGTTATTGATCACAATATTGGTCTCCTCAGGGATGTGACTGCTTAGGCCATATCAAGTACTTTGATGCACATTTTACAAATTTCACCGGAGGCGTTGAAACAATTGAAAATTGTGTATGTTTGCATGAGGAAGATCATGGAATACTTTGGAAGCACCAAGACTGGAGAACTGGCTTAGCTGAAGTGCGAAGATCACGGCGACTGACTGTGTCATTTATATGTACCGTGGCCAACTATGAATACGGTTTCTATTGGCACTTTTACCAGGTGAGTTTAGAACACTTACCTTAATCATTAGGCTATTAGAAGTTGTAGAGTTTATAATGTCATGCAGTCACACCCACTATTAACAAAAGACACTTCTATGATTTAACTTGCATTTCCATTCTTGCTCATCCTTGCATGTGCTAGTATTTTGAACTATGTGCTCCAGAGAATGTGGTGAGTTCTCCTTTTGTGAATGGTTACTTAGTGTTTTTACAGATATTTGGTCTTTTTGGTTTCTGGATCTTCCCTTGTGTGATTGCCATCGTCCTTCTTTCTCATCCTCATTACTTCAATATTTTTGTTGTCAATCTTAACGCCACCAACCAGATAAATGTTATGTGCACAGAGTTAACATTTTCCCCCTTCTTTCTCTTCTCTTATCTTCCTTTTCTTTGTGCGCCTGTGTCTATATATTTAATGTAGATGCTTTGCATTAGCTGCTCAAATGATGTTACTGCTCTCCAGAATATGTTCTGTTTTCCGATTTCCTACTTGATTTTTTCATTGCTTTTTAGTTTCTGATGAACTAACTGAACCTCTATTGCTTCAACGATACCTTCTAGCTAATGGAGCCATGATGGAAACAACTTCTTATTTCTTGATTTATCAATCAGTGAACTGTGGTCCTGAGGGGAAGTGGAAGCAGTTTTGTTGTCTAAACCTATCTGAGTTCTCGTTGCAACCCACACTAAAAGTTGAACTTATGTGATTATGTTGGCCGGTTGCCACGTTGTAGTATGCATTACTTGTTTTGCAGTCTTACTGTCTTTGATGTTCATTCCTTCGATATTTATTGCAGGATGGAAAGATTGAAGCTGAAGTTAAACTTACAGGAATTTTAAGCTTAGGAGCACTGCAGCCCGGAGAAGTTCGAAAATATGGTACAACCATCGCACCGGGATTGTATGCACCAGTTCATCAACATTTTTTTGTTGCTCGTATGGATATGGCAGTTGATTGCAAGCCTGGAGAGGCATACAACCAGGTATGTAGAGCGATCAAATATTGTGCATTGCTTGTGTTTGCAATCCATCAATGTTCTTTTTTTACATCCAGGTTTAAGTCTTTTAAAAATTAAAACGACAAGTTTGACGCATCTGTTGCACTGGTCTCCTGTTTTGTTTCTTCAGGTAGTTGAAGTTAATGTCAAAGTTGAAGAATCTGGGGAAAATAATGTTCACAATAATGCATTCTACACTGAGGAAACGTTGCTAAAAACCGAGTCTCAAGCGATGCGTGATTGCAATCAGTTATCTGCTCGTCACTGGATAGTAAGCATCTCACTTTTTCTTTTTCATGTAAAGAAATAAATCTGCAAAGATAGTGCTGCTAGTTTTCAGCCTTGTCCCTTCTAGGCCTTATTTCATCTATAGAGATGAAAATCTGATGTGTGTACATCTCATCACATGTTTCTGTTTCTCTCATGTGTTCCGTAAGTGTTTTCAATTTTGCAAGCTTCCATCATATTCACCATGCAGGATAGAAACCAGCTGACTTTTTCTGGTATTTGATTGAATCCTGTGCTGTTTTAACACTTCATATTCTTAGGTCATTTGCTTTGCACCAATCATCCTACGTCAATGCCTTGCAGCCTGAATGAACATATGTTAGCATACATGTTGTATGATGATTAGATGGCATGATATGGCCCAATTAGTTTTTAATGGATTGTGCTGAGTCGATATAGGAGTAACATGATGAAACATCACTTGAGATAATTTGGTGACCGATGTAGTGCTGTATGGTCCAGGGATAATTGTTCTATTTTAAGAGCAAGCTATTAGTAGATGTTTGTTTGAATATGTTACGTTTTGAGATACAAAGTTCGCTAAATTGTGCATTTTTCCGCTAATTTGAGACGCAAGGTTAATTATATTAAAGGTGGCAAGGTATTCTTATTTGCTATGTTGATAGGATGCATGTACAGAGATACGGATGACTAATATGTGGATGCAGCGATTTGGAAATACTAACAAGCAGATGCATTAAAACATTTTGGTTCTTACATAAAATAGATAATACGATGGACACTTCCGAAAACTAAAGATTAGTTTACCTAATGTGCCCGTATTAGTTCAAACAGGAAGTTGGGTAGTGATTTGTTACTTTTTTCTTAATCATAACGTTAGTATATGTGTGATTTCAGCCTTTGTTTCTAGTTTTGGGAAGTGTTAATTTTCTTCTCGTTTTGGTAGAATGGAAGACCAAAATCTTTATTGTGTATCCTCGTTTCCATACCCTCTTTAAATCCCATCCAATAATTTGAGGGGTATGGTTATCGTCATTTTCAACTCCAAAATATCAATTCATTTCTGGAAAAACAGTGGGTGATTTGGTGTGACTTTAACTATGGTTGTAAGAGGTTACCTTCACATTGTTAGGAGCTTATTCCACAAAATTTTGAACCCTATTCATTATCTCTGCAAAATGAGACACAGTAATTTTAGCAGAATATATTTTAGCCGCCACCACCCACCTAAATTATTAAGTGGTATTTGCTCATCTTTCCTACTGTGATAATACGTTGTAGTTGGCATTTAGTTAAAATATTATATAGTGAACAATTCAACAGTCTTCGATTCAAAACAGAAAGAAACAGTATTGTTTGACTGCTTTCCATATTCTATTTGTTTAATTAACATGTGATGGAATTTTGAATTTTGCATGATCTGTCATTGTGTATTCTGAGACAATTATTCTCCTGTTTAATTTTGTTTTCTATCTGTACTTCTTCAGATTAGGAACACAAGGACTGTGAATAGGACTGGACAGCTGACTGGCTATAAGCTCGTACCAGGTTCAAATTGTTTGCCTCTGGCAGGTTCTGAGGCCAAGTTTTTAAGAAGGGCTGAGTTTCTGAAGCATAATCTTTGGGTTACACCCTATGCACTTGACGAGAATTTTCCTGGAGGAGAGTTCCCAAACCAGAATCCACGTGTCGGTGAAGGGTTGGCCTCCTGGGTCAAGCAAAATCGTTCTCTTGAGGAAACTGATATCGTCCTTTGGTTAGTATACTATTTTTCTTCAAATACCTCTCATTAATGAACTCCTACGTTTAGTCCATTTTATGGTGTCCCCACTGCATGTGCTATATTTATTACCTGTCAATGGTCAATAATGATTACATATAACTATCGGGATCTTTTACGTTTGGTTGTGAAGATCTTTACTTACATCTTACTTTTATACAGAAGTAAAAGGTCTCTATGATTGGTCAAGTACTCAAGTACACCATACACATATGTGATATAAGTAAATGTGTTATGTGTGTGTAAGATCTAGCCATTTTATTGACTTAATGTTCAAACTTGCAGATACATATTTAGGATGTGTGTGTGTGTGTGTTTGCGTGCGAGATTTAGTCATTTTATTTACTTAATGTTGGATATGCAGGTACATATTTGGGATCACTCATGTTCCCAGGTTAGAAGATTGGCCCGTAATGCCAGTGGAGCACATTGGCTTCATGCTTCAGGTACGTGTTTGCTGTTAAATAATTATGGCTTTTCGTAGTTTAAGTTTTGCTCATTCACTTGTCATTATTAAAAGTACTTGAAAGCTGCTATGATGCTTCAACGTCCACATGTGCCTTTCCGTCCTTCTACATGTGAGTAGACCCCACTATCGGAATTAAATTGACCTACATCAAATCAATACATTGACAGCGTATCGGTCGTGCCTAGTTTGGACAAATTCACAAAAGTTAATCAGAAAACCTTGTCAAACACGTACTTGTTTTGTCGACACAATGTTTTAAGTGGTTAACATAATCCAATCCGTATTGTTTGGGCAAAAAAGATATTCAGTAAACGGGAAAAAAATCGTCCATGGGTGTTGCATCCTTTTCCGAAAACGGCCACGTTTCTACTAGTTTTTGCTATCTAAGTATTCACGTCCTTAAAGGGTTCCAGTTACGCTCTTTTGGTCCTAAGTTGAGCATCTGCACAGAAAATGACCTACAAATGACCAAAACACTCTAGTTATCCTCAATCTCTATCTTCTTGAATATTTATGCTTTGAAGAACTAAAATTATAAAACTCAAACACACTTGAGAATGTCAAAATAAACATTTCAAATGCAAATCAGAAAGATTAATATCAAGTCATAATTTGAAATAAAAAAATCCTGACTTTAAGTTTACAAAACCCCAAACTCACTTACTGCACATCCTGGGTTTCAATTCCTATCAAGGACACATGGGTGTGAGTATTTGACTATAGTCGCATAATTCACTACAATAGCCACGAATTGCGATCCAGTTCGTTCGATCCAAAACATGGTACGAAATCGATCCAGATCGACCGGAATCGTGAATTGGATCGTTGACGATAGTTTTCCTGAATTTAATTGATATTTGAATCGGGACAAAGCAATTCGCGTTCCAGTTGTGTGGCCAAAGTGTTTGTCTCAATAGTACATCATGTTGTATGAGAAGCTCCCTAACCAAACGGTTATGGGTTCAAGTCCTGTTTAGGATATGTGAGATAGATTTATGGTGTAAATGTTGTGAGATAGTTAAAATTGCAGTTTAAAAAAGAAAAGAAAATAGCGTTCCTGTTATTTAAAAAAAAACCCAAAATTGCAGGGTTATCACGGGACTTGTGGATATATTTAATCGGTGAGAGGGACTGTGATTGTCTCACACGCAGTTACAAAAAGTCTAGGAAAACACAAGCAGTACTTTTCACTTTGGCTTTACCCATGATTCCTGAGGTAATCCCTGACTGTGGTCCCTGTCCTCTTGCTACCAACACGGACCCCACAAAACTCTAGAAATTTCTTTTGATAAATCTGTAACATTGCATTATCTTTGTAACTTACCTTAATAAATCAAACAACTTTTTATAAATGACATATCATCTTATGGAAGCGTTTCTGTGTCATGTCACAACGAATTTGGCGTATTTGTTCTACCAACATAAATGACACAATCCACGCCATTGTTATCTCACTTTTGACGATGACTTTATCCAAAGTTTAGCCCCTTAAAATATTTAGGATTTTTCTTCATATGCTCCATTGTAGTTATTGTACTATTTTTTTGATATTATTATAATTCAGTATTTATTTATTTATTTATTTATTTTTTGTAATAAGGTGATTTCTGTGTCTAGTTTAAGTCATTTGTAACCCATAATCTAATTATGAAAGTTATCATGTTTGACACCCGCTTTTTAATAGATCAATTTGCTAGAAAATAACCATACGAGACGCAAGGAACATGACAATGAATAAAACAGGACATGATGAAGGAATGTTTCTATTTTATGTACATCATCCTAACATTCATAATAATTTATTTGCTAATCTGTGCTGAAATTCTATTTGGGTGCAGCCACACGGGTTCTTCAACAGCTCACCAGCGGTTGATGTTCCTCCCGGTGCATGCGAGTCAGATGCAAAAGAAACCGAATCTAAAGAAACCGTTGCTCCCAAGTCTGTTTCAAATGTTTTGACTGCCAAGCTATGAAGTGTTTACCTTCCGAACCCACTTTTACTTGTTATCGTTTATCATGTATTAAAAATTTGTACAACATAAAACATAAGCATTGGACTTTGGTTGCCTAATGACCCATTCTCGGGTTGTGGTTCATATGCATAATGCTTTGTCTGGAACGATGAATGCTGGTTCATAAGTGACCACGTGTCACAGTGGATTCTTTTGGTCTTATCCCCAACCCGTCGTCATTAGGTACACGACTCTTTTCTTCACTTCCATAAGTTGAATCAACTGTTGTGTTTGCCATAAAAAACAATATATCGTTGGAATTATCTCTTTGTGTGTGCTATACAATAATATTGGTTTCATTCTCAAAATATCTTTTATGCGACACATTTAATCCTTGCTGTACATGAATGTTATACAGTATGTTTTTCATATCTTTTTAAGGGCAATATATTTAACTAGCAAGAAGCTATAAAATAGATTACAACATGTTAATACAAGTAGCTTTCAGATCACAAATCCAATCAAATCACTTTGTTTGGTAAGATCTATGCCTATTGGTAATCTAAGAATGAAGATTGTGAAGGACTTGATAACTTATGAATGTGGTATGTGGACCATGATTTCGCTAGTGACATGTGCCATTAGATTTATTTTATGCCACGATTGGAAAAGCTTATTCACTAGTTTCAATATAATTTCACTAATTTGTTCTTTAGAATACAGACAAACAATGAACTGTTTGTATGTTTCGTGTAATAATATCATGTATGTTTCGTGTAACAGTTTCATAATATTGTGTATCTTGTCTTTGTGTGATACTATAGTTTGTGTTGTCATAATCGCTTATTTATACAAGATACAAAAGACTGTCGATCAATGAATATTTCATGTGTTATAATTGATATTTCATGTGTTATCTGTTTGTAGCGTTTTCTATGTTTTAGTGGATGTAGTGGCTTATATTATGGACTTGATTTATGACCACTAAACAAATCAGCTACTCTCGTCTTTCTTTAAAATAATACGAGTAGCAAGTACTAGCACTTGCACTATACATTCTTTTTTAGATTCCATACCATTATATAGATCTTATGATAAAAAACAGAAATTTTCCTACGTGTGATTGTACTGGAAAAACATCAGTTTCTCTCTCCTTTTCACAGCCATAAAATCTTTTCATGCATACTAGCCATATAGTCACGCGAGTAGTACTTTATTGTTTTAGTACTACAATAATTAATGGCAATTAACTCCCTTCCCAAACAACAAGCTATCTCCCACCATCGCACAATATCTCCGTTGTCTCTCCGGTCTCCACCATGTCTCAACACAACAAAACCATCCAACAACACGTTGCCCTGCAAATCTTGCTAGCTGACAGGCTAGTTAAATCAGCAAAAGAAGTCGAATCATCTAAATTCGACTTCACAGATGTTACTAGACTTGCTACTCAACTTGCCAATATCCTACGTTCCACTGCCCGAGTTGTTGCAAGCTTTGCTACAACGTTCTATGATCGCCCTTTTCGTTCCATAATTAATAATGTCTCTTTGAACCTTGAACGAGCACAGACACTTGTTCGCAAGTGTAAGAAGCGAAGCAACATTTTAAGGCAAGTTTTTGCGATTACTACTGCTGCTGACATACGTAAGGTGTCGAATCTTTTGGAATCGTCTATTGGTGACATCAAATGGCTCATTTCCATTTTTGTTACTGACGATAATACTGGTGTAAACTTGTCACTCCCTCCCATTGCGAGTAATGATCCTGTACTCGCATGGGTATGGTCGAATATTGCCATGGTGCAACATTCGACTCAGCTGAAAGACCGAATTGAAGCTGCTAATTCGCTCGGGTCGTTGGCTGGTGACAACGACCGGAACAAGAAGATGATCATTGAAGAAGATGGAATTCCGCCGTTGCTTAAACTTCTAAAAGAAGGAGCTTCATCAGAGTCCCAAATCGCGGCTATTACCACTTTATACAATTTAGCAACGGATCAAGAAAAAGTGTCCGCCTTTGTTCAATCAATGGCTGTTCCTGTTATTGTTCATGTTCTTAATGATTCGACCAACATTGTTGTTCGAACAAATGTGATCAATATGGTTTCTAGAATGGCTGAAATGGATTCATGTGTTCAAGAGGAATTCGGTAGGGAGAATGCGATGAGGGCAATTGTTACCTTCTTGGCTAATGATATCGTTTTTAATGATTATGCTACAAACATACATTCACTTGCTCGGGTTAGTAGCGAAATTGGGAAGAATGGTTACAGTAGTTTCCATTCGAGTTCTTCGTTATCTTTTTATAATAAGAAAGAAACTGGTCCCGGATCACCAGAAGAAAAAATGAAGCTTAAGATAAGCTGTGGAAGGGCATTATGGGTACTAGCAAAAGGAAGTTTGTTAAACAGTAGGAAGATCATGGAGACCAAAGCATTGATTTGTTTAGCGAAACTAATTGAACACGAACCTGAAGAACTGCAAGTGAATTGCTTGAAGACAGTTATGGAGTTGGCTACGGTGGCTGAGTCGAATGCTGATTTAAGACGCCAAGCTTTCAAGCCCAATTCACCAGCTGCACGGACTGTGCTTGACCAGCTATTACGGGTTGTGAACCATGAAACTAACCCAAAACTGGTTGTTCCTGCTATAACCGCAATTGGATCACTGGCTCGAACCTTTCCTATTAAGGAGACTCGAATACTGGGCCCACTGGTTTCCAAGCTAGATCACCAAGTACCCGATATTAGTAAAGAGGCTGTGATGTCACTGACAAAATTTGTTAATCCTGAAAATTTTAACTGTGTGGAGCATTCAAAGGCGATTCTTGAGTTTGACGGGGTTACTCATCTAATGAGTTTCTTGAAAAGCAATGATAATATCAGGATACAAATTCACGGGCTTAAACTGTTGTGTTATCTTGCACTTCATGTTGGTAATGATAAGGCTCTTGAACAAGCTCGAGCATTGAGTGTTGTTGAGGGTGCTTCTCGATCTGTGGTGACTCAGTACCCTGAAATGAAAGAACTTTTAGCGCAGGCAGTACACCATTTGAATCTTTATCAAGCTGGAACTTGTACCCGTAAACGGGATTATGTACCATGATGGTTCAGTTGAATAATTGTACATTTTCTAGACACTTGTAAATTATTTTAATGGGCAAGTGTGAGCAGGATTCGGACATCTGATCTTTCGGTTATCCTAAGGGAAGGTCCGGATAGTATTAATCTTAATTTGTTGTATTTATATTTTGTGCTAATTATCCAACTTATCCAAGCTCTGAACCTTATTTTGAGTCAAAATTTTTTGTTATCATCTTGAGTCCTGACTCAAAACCTTGATACACAACTACCCAAAGCCCTGAAACAATAGACTAAGCCAATTATTAGGTGATTTAACATTTTGATCTTTATCTATTTTATGTATGAGAAGTTTTTACATAATACCAAAATGTCAATATCATACTATTTTGGGTCACAACTTTTCCGTCAAGTTTCCGGGCATAGCATCATAACAGTCTGTGTTAAGCTAAGTCTCAACAGAAATTCTGCACTCAAAATTAGACTACAGATATACATAAAATATTATGATAATCCAGAATACATGAATCTTGGTTCTAGGATAATCTCGAGTCTTGCTTAATGCACCCCCTCACTTGATTCGCAATGCCCGTGTTGTACGGGGTCGGGTATGTTTTATCTTACGTTATACCATTTATAGTCTATTGTCAAGAATGAGTTGGTCAGGTCCTTGACAATTCATGGTGACCACCTCATCAACAAGTGAACATGGTTACACTCAACATGTGATTTGTGTTACTGTCAACACTTAACTTTTAGATCCCAAACTTGTGGGCTGAATGCTACTAATAGCATACCAGGCTTTTGCGTCACTTTTTGAATGAAATGTTTTGATACCCATTTCAGTAATCAGCCCATAGTTTAAAAACACAGTTTAATTCTAGATGATCATTTGAGCACATTAATGGGACTATAAACATGGAAATATGCATATTGATCAATTGCTTTGTTGAGAAACTAATAGTCTCAAAGACTCTCTTTGGATGTTTGATTCATGTTAAATGTATCCATATAAAGATGTTATCTGTCTTCTTGATCTTACTCTTTTTACGTCTCATAAACCTGGTCCGTGGACCATCTTGCGTGTCGTTCTTCACTAAACCAATGTCTCTTTCGCTTTAAAGACATCTATATTTGGGTGGTGAACCATCTTTTTAAGCTATTAAGATTCGACTCGCATTAGAACCTTTTCTTGTCAAACCCATAATTGGAACAACCACTTTTCGCAGAGTAATTTGTTCGAAATCCCAGCATAGAAATTAACAAATAAATGAAGTTTCCTGTGATAGATTGTCAAATACATTGCCCCTCATCCAGGTGAGTTCCATTATTGAACTCCCATGTGAAAAGGATGACTAAATCAAATGCGGTCTTTAATTTACTGCGAGTTTTGATTTTTATGTTTGCATCTTTTAAGTATTCCATTAATGGAAAATTTAAAGTGATTAAATGTTCTTCAAGTGACACAGAGAGTTTGTCAACTATCAGGTACTTATGACCTTATCTAGGTGAGCCCCATTCTTAAATTTTAAAGTCAGATTGTAATTATAATCAAATAAGGTTTTGAACTGCTGCAAGTTTTTATTGCTTTTACCGCGTTAGTTAATTCGTATACAAAATAATGGGAAACCATGTACAGAAGAAGATGCTCCAATTTAGACAGTCAAAAGTTTAAAGCTAGTGGAATACAATTATACAACCACTACAAGGGCAAACAGCTACCTTTTAAAGTAAAATGCTTGACATTTATACGTATTTTAGTTTACACGTCAAGAAATTTGTTATTATAAGGATGGTGTGGATTTACATGTCAAGGAAATGCATGATCTCCTTAAGATTCTGCTAGAACCATATACTATGCTTCTGTATTGCTTCAGAAACAAACAGTTAGGGATGGAATTTTATGGTGCCACCATTAGTAATACCCTTAGTAGTTAACCACACACCATCCAGGTATTAGATACAAACTCGAGGCCTTTTGAGTATCCTGAAAAAGTCTCAACTATTTGAACAAGCTCAGCCAACGGACGGCTCGGATTTTTGTAAAGCATCTTTTATGATTGTCATTAAGTGTCAAACTGATCTAAAGTGATTATTATTGGCTGGGCTGGCTTATTACTTTAAGTACAGTTGAGGAATAATGACGGGATGACTTTATTTACCTTGGCTATTATGTTTCCAACAACTTGTTAACAAAACTTTTGATTCTTGTAGGCCTCTTTGCTGGTGAACTTATTAAGGCAAATGGAAAAGTTTGGTTTTTTTGGCTTTTTCCATTTAAGCTTTCAAATTTTGCTCATTTGCAGCTGTCATTATCTTCGTCCATGGCTAGACGTCGATCTTACGTGTGCATATGCGAACCTCTAATAGTCGTTTTGAAGACCCTAATACACAAATTCTGGAGGTAGTAATTTGGACCAATTTACTTATACTTGGGTCGATTTAGGTCCTTTTTCCTAACGGGTCAAGTCAAAAAGTCTAGCTAAAGGCGAACGGGTTAAACATACTAAAAAAATAACCGAAGTCTATTTAACGCATACAACATCCTTGATTGTTTTACTTACTGATTTAGAGTATATATATTCTGTAATATAAATTTACATATCCTTACTCAGAAAAAAAATATATATATATACATATAATAGATTAAAGACGCGACCTGTTTTAATCCACATGAACTGACCCATTTCAAGGTGAACCAGTTTTGGCCTGAAACCATGTACCTGACTTACCCCATCTTCTAACATATATTGATAAACTTAACAGGGTTGGTGACCCTGTCTTCACTTGAGTTTTTTCATGGCTACAGAATGGTATTGTGTGCGCACCTACTCAAACTGTGTTTCCACTTAATGTTTTTGCAGAAAAAAACGTGTACATAAGTACATTAACACTTTATTTGCATTCTTACAAAGAGTTGTATACAGATCCAATACTTAAATCTACTTTTGGTTGCTCTTTTAATCTTCCAAAAATGTAAAATTGGTGAATTTAAGTTCAATTATTGAGTTATGACTTCTTTGACTTATTGTCAATTAGCATATTTTTTATGAGCTTTTGCTCCACATTGGGAAACTTGTCCAAACCTCCTATCTAAAGTGTGTGTGCTCAAATATTTCAAAGTTTGGGTCCCATGTACACTTTCAGACCTTGTTTTCCAAAATCTGTGTCCTGTTCTTTGTCTCATGCCTACGAACGCTTACTAGAATATACCGTAAAAGCCAGATACCTTTTTACCCATAAGTTAACTTTAAACGACATGCATACTAAATCAAGATTATGACAAGAACATACGTCGAGTATGTGGTCGTGATCAGAATCTCTAAGAAAATTGTATCACGTTACTTTCATAACACGCAGCATATCACTAATACTGAGGTAATAAGGAAAAAGAATAGTCGAGTTTATCTTACTCACATTCAAAATAAAATATCGCCAAATACATAGTTAAAAAGGGAAAATAACAATACGACACGCGAAGTTGACATCTCAATATACGTCTTATTAGGCCAAAAACCACATGAAAAATATTGTACCACCCTTTAAACAATCCAACAAAAAAGCAAGAGAACTTTACAAAGCCTTCGTCATATCTCTATACGAAAAAACAAAAGACACCAAAAATATTATATCATCGAGCAAACCTCATAGTACTATAAAACTAGTTGTGTACCCGTGCATTGCTCGGGCATATGTACCTATCAACCCTCTTATTTGTTGATAAGATAAAATAAATGTTGTATTTAAATTTACATGGATCAATCATATCTGATGGAAGACATCAGTGTATTCTCCTGGCATTGTCCCCATTGGGTAGATATTGAAATCTGATGCATTATTGAGTTGCACCTCATGCATATGATGCTGCCATTGACCCACACATCCTTCTTCAGTTTTGACATTTACTCCATTGAATTGAAACATTTCCCCTTCAAATGTCATATTTTGGAACCCTGCAGAAAAGCTTGTGTTCATGTTTGAACTATTTGTAGTACTTGAACTCATTTTCGACCCTGAATGATCAGAAAACTCAGTGGAAGTGTTTCGATGATCAAAAGTTGCTAAATTTGGCAATGAGGTTTCATAGTTTGTTTGGTGATATTGAGCTAAAAGATTGGAGTTGTAGCCAATTGGATCAATACTGGATTGGAATTCGGCCAAAAACAATGGATCACAAACTGATTTACTCAAGAAAGTGTCGCGTATTGAATTATTTTCCATTGATGATGAGGATGACAATATTAGTCCACCATTGTTGATATGATAAGATTGGTCTAGTTCAGCTGTCATCGGCATTGATGATGAAGAACTAGAAAAAAACTCTATCTTTTTGTCTTTAACATCATTGTTGTCGCTCACCGGCTTGTGAGTGTTTGGATCAATCCCTTGTTTAATTAGTTTCTTCTTTAAACACGAGTTCCAGTAATTCTTGATCTCGTTATCCGTTCTTCCTGGCAACTGAGCCGCAATTTGTGCCCACCTAGATACCGAATTTAGCAAGAATTTTCAAAAAAGATTCAAGAAAAAAGTACATTTTGTGCATACAATTAATCTTATGCCAAGTTTTGTTACCTATTACCAAGAACTTGATGAAGATGAAGTATAAGATCTTCTTCTTGCTGTGAAAACAGTCCTCTTTTAAGATCAGGCCTTAAATAATTAATCCATCGAAGCCTACAACTCTTTCCACATCTTTGCAATCCTGCTTTTTGTTCAAGATTCTAAGATAAGTCAAAAACTATCAAACTTTATATCTTTAAATATAAATTTTACAGACAGAAGAACAATAGAAAGACTCATTTTTACTTTTTATTGTAATAGAGAGTGAAGATAGCAAGAACGAATACAAACCGCAATCTTCAATGCAATTACACTGAAAAAACACTTTTATTTTTCTCTAGCAATTATCATATCACTAAAAAATCGCGTTTTTTTCTTTCAGAAAATGGATTCGAGAAACTTGATTTTTTTCCTAGCAATGAAAAGACTCATCTCTTAAGAAAAACAAACATAGAAAAATTTCTTTAGAGAACAAAAACGCCTCTTTCTCTTTGAATTCACATAGAAAAAGAAAGAGTCGGTTTTCGCTACAAAGAGTTAAGCACAAGTGAAAGTGATAAAAACCTGCATGTTTAGGAACAGAACTCCAACATCCAACACCAAATCTTGTAATGTATTTAAGAAGTTTCTCATCTTCTTCAGGAGACCATAAACCTTTTCTAAGCTTTTGTTTCACACAACATGAATGTCTACCCATGAGAGAGTGTTTGTGTTTGTGTGTTTAAGGAAGAAGGTGCTTGCTGTTGTTATCACTACAAATATATAAGCAACCAAAGAGGAAGAGTGAGATAGATATATGGGATTTTTAATATTTTATTTAAATATATAATAAATAAATTGAGTATGTAAAGGTTATGTCTTTTTTTGAAGTGACAAACCATGAATTAATTTAATAGTAAAGATAATGAATTAATATATATTACTTTTTTTTACTTTATTAAAATTTTATGATTAATTAAGAAAAAACAAAGTAAAGAAAATCATACTTAGAATTGAAGTTAAGAGAAGATCGAAGAAAAGAAAGAGAAGAATCAAGTGGGACTGAAGCAATTTTTTGAAGCTTTTGCATTGGATTGGATTAGATTTCAAGATATCTTTGTCTATCTAATTTTGAATACTTTAGTTTGGAAAAAAAACACATTTGGGAAGAGTAGAATTTATCCAAAAATTATCTATGTGACTATTACATACTGAATATAAAGTTGAAAACCAAGGATTTTAATATTATTTGGATGAAGTCACTTATTTATTTTATTTTTATTTTTTGCATGTAAGATTGACTCATACGTGAGATTTTGTGAATAAAACTAAACTTTGTTATTCAAAATTTAGATTTTTTTATAAGGAAACTTGATACACATTGATCACTTATCATAGAGTATAAATTACATAAAAATTTGTTTGTGAACACTATTTCAAGATGCAGCAAGTAGATTAGAATCTCACTAGTACCTCAAAAGTATTTTTTTTGGTGTACTTTCATATTATAAGCCGCGGTTTAACAAATGATTAAATGAAGAATATCACCCATAAATGAGTTAACACGACTAGCTAATTTAAGTTTCCACTTTTTAGTTATGGTAAAACTGTCTAATACAGTACGTTTTTAGTTTACGAAACAAATATGCAAATACAAGATTTTGTTCACCTAGGACCTTCTCCCTGCATGCATCATCTTGGAAATGATAAGAAAGTGAGAGAGATTTCTTATGCAGAAATTAGATAACCTAAAGAGACCGAGAAATTCTAATACCACTTAGAGAAAAAGCAAGTGTAGGTGACTAGTTGATTTGATTTTAGGACCTACTCTCGTTTCACTTATTTAGAATTTGGGTTGGAGATTGGCTACACATAAGCTCTAGCGTAATATCATGAATATTTAACTTCGTGTTAGATTTTAATGTGGTTTTTTTCTTTCTAGGATTAAATTAACCAACCCAAATTCGGAATAAGTTGAGCACTCCTGGATAAGCCCTTTAATATTATGTTATTGAGACACTTTTACCCAAATTGTGCTTGCTTTCTATGAAAGAAACTTTAACTAATAATGTTATGTTGCAACTTTAACTTTTCTTATGTATTGTTAAATTTTAAATTTAATTATTTTAACATTTGAAACCTTTCTTAAGTTTAATATATTTAGATACAGTGTTCATTTAGTATATAAAAATCAGAATATTTCTTTAATACTTTTTGTTCCTTTACTCTATTTGGTTTTCAAAAAGAGATAGAACATTTTATATGTATATGTTATTAGACTACTAGTGGTTCGGTCGGTCTAGAGATCGTCACGGTGCTTATGATTGTCTAGTGGTGGCTTACTTCGCTGAAGAACCATTGTAGAATGAATATTTATTCCGTAAGGTGATTCTGAATGAGTCGACCACTATTCACACACATTGTTCAAGAATTGACTGATAACTACTCGTATTTTCAACAAACTATTGCTTGTACGGAAAAAGTTGGCATTTCTCCATTGGTGGAGTGTACCTCTGCAATTCGTCAATTAGCATAAGACATCGTTCTAGATGCTCTAGACAAATATCTACAAATTGGTGATAAAACTTCTCGTGATTCTCTCATTGCTTTCTGTAACAGGATTATAGAGTTATATGGCGAGGAGTTTTTGCGAAAGCTTACACAAACCGATATCAAAAAACTTAACGCTTTCCACGAGGAGAATCATGAGTTTTCTGGGATGATAGGAAGCATTGACTAGACGAAATGGCCGTAGGCTTAATGCCCGACTGCATTTCAAGGTCAATTTTGTAGGGGTGATTACGGGTAAGATCCATTCATTTTATTAGAAATGGTTGCCACAGAAGATTTATGAATTTGGCATGTGTTCTTTGGTGTTGCAGGGTCGAACAATGACATCAACGTTATACGTTAATTGCCTCTTTTAAACGATCTTAAACTCGGAAAAGCAACAGAGGTTCCATTTGTGGCTAACGACGTGATTTATAGATGGGGATAGTATCTTATTGACGGGATATTCGGAATGGGCTGTTCTTATTAAGTCTATTTCACATCTAGACTTGAATGATATGAAGCGTATAAGATATAAGCAAGCGTATGAAGCAACAAGAAAAAATGTGGAACGAAGTTTGGCGTGCTAAAGAAACAGTGGGCTATAATAAAAACTCCTACACGGTCGCAAAGTCTTTAGAAAATTACACATTTGATGTTTGCATCATATTACATAATATAATTTAAAAAGACAAAGAGAAGATAATCTCTCCTGACTTTTATCCGGAGGAGTAACATTGGAAGATGATCTCGTATGATCGAGAGAAGAGTTACAAGTTGTCAGAGAAATACACAACCATGAAACTCATCTAAGTCTGAAATCTGATTTAGTGTAACACATTTGGCATCGAACAAATGCACACTAATTATATTGTAATGTTTTAAATTTTATTTGAATTAATATAACGTTGTTTTAGTTATTAATGAAATTTAAATTTAAAAATAAAAAATAAAGCATTCAGTCACATGTGCAGTAATTACGGGTGTTTGGTATGTGTTTGATTTAGGAGAGATAAAGATGAGTTGTCGGTGATGTAACAATGCTGCTTGTTCTCTTGTTGTGGTCTTGTTACTGGTATGTTTGTTTCGTTAAAAAGTTCTAGGTCTGAATTTGACTATCACATCTTACCAAGGTGACTAGAAAGTCTAAATCTGAATGAAATAATGTTGTTTGTTTTTGTATAATTGTTCGAATGATTTTAAGTGTTTGTTTCTGCAATTTATTTAATTAACTTATGTAAATATGAAACAAGACTTTTTATTATAAATATAACATAGTTAATAAACTATCAAATATTTATATTAACACGAGTTTTCAATCTCTTATCGAGTAAGAGTCAGTAAGACAAGTCTCCCACCTCTTACTGAGTAAGATGTTATATGTCTAACTGGGTCTGACTCAAAAGAAAAAAAACAAACAAGCAAAACGTCTGCTCACCTTTTACTGGTAATAGGGTATGTTTGGCAACACCTTTTTGGAAGCGTTTAAGAGCGGTAAGCGACAAGCGACAAGCGTTTCAGTCTTAATGCTTGTTTGGCAACACTGTTGCTAGCGTTTAGCAACAGCTCAAAAGCTTGCAATCTTAATGCTTCCTAAAGAAGCTTTACAATATACCGCTAGCGTTTAATTTTAATATTACCAATTTACCCTAAAAAAATAACATTCATTCATAAGTATATGCCCTTTTTAGTAATTTTACATTTTATAATTACTTCTACAGCTACATTACCAAACACGTTTTTTAAACAAGCAACTACCGCTTACTGCTACAGCTTACTGCTTATTGCTACTGCTTACTGCTACGTGTCGCCAAACATAGCCATAGTAAGAGGGCTAGTAAGACTTATTTCCAAAAAACAAACACACCCTAAAACATTTTAAACGAAGACTTATTGTATATTTGATTTGTATCTTATTGATAAAGACCACGTAACACAAAATAATAAAAATTTTGTGTGGGTATAGTTTATCGTCGTTAAACTTATAGTGACATATGTATTAATTTTTAAGTTTAATTGTAAATCTTTAATGCTCATAAAAGAATGCATGTTCACTTAGTGATCGACGTACATCTTCTAAAGAAAGTTCCAACAATTTAATAATCATCTTCAACAAATCATTTATTTTGAGATGAAAGAAATATACATAATTAAGTTTTGGTGTATTTTTATAGAACGAACAAAATCAAAATTTAACCTTTGAATAAAACATTGAATTAACAGTAATAACAGTAATAATTTTACATTTTTGTAGAGGAGTGCATGAGGAAATAATGCTAAACATGTACTTATGAACGCATGGTATAAATAAAAGTAAATCCACATTTAATCCCAATGTGGAGCCCTTAATAATAAAATCTAACAAATTTTAGTCACTATACTAAATTTTATGATTAATGTTATGCACATGTTGTTTAGGAAAATAACATTTTCCCATCATTTCTAACATTTTGTTTCAAGATATGCATTTTTAGTTGTTTACGTATCAAAGAATACATATCACAAAGGTTAGTGTCAGCTAATAGTCAAATATTAATATAGTTTATCCATTATAATTGTACTTTGGTATATGATTTTTCACCTGCTTTAGTTTAAGTTTGAAAGTCATTTATTTATTTATTTTGCAATTTTAAGATCCTTAATTTTTATTGTGTAACTGCTGCGTTTTTTTAGCAAATTCAAATAACTTGGAACTAAATATTTGTCAGGTGAAAAGGGTTAATAACCCGGAAATCCAACCGACCCAGAACGACTGCCTTTTCATAAAGTAAGGGGCATACATGACCCCTTCAATGATATGACTTCGGGGGTGTCAAGAATTGAACCATGATCTTATACATGTTAGGTGCAAAGATGACTTTATCCATAGCTAACTGAGCTACAAACTATTGGCTAAAACTTTCAGTCATTTTTTTAAATATATAAAATAACCTGTAAAGTTAAAAATACTCTATTTAAATAATTATTTAGTTTTGATTTATACAAATACAAAATGCAATCTGAAGAGGATAATATTTTCACAATTCCCAGTTACTAAATTTTGCAAAACACGTGAATAAACTTAGAATTGGCTTTGTTATCTAAAAAAGGAAAATAGAAACAAAAAATAAATACAAATGCGAATACAAATACACAAAAACTCATAATGAAAAGGGAAAGAAGGATCACCGCATTTTCACTCTACTTCATTAATATCATGATGTTAATTTCACCATTCATTTGTATTTAATGCATATATGAATTAATTTTAACATTTTTGCTAAAATACATTGTAAATAGTTGCAAAAAGAATACACCAATTAAAATATGTAAATAATTGTTTTTCTTAATTGTAAATTTACACTGATTGTTGATTTATGTTCGACAAAATTAGATTTTTTAAATTACAATAAAATAGCAAATAACTTGATTTTATATTAAAGCATATTTTGATTATTAAAAAGGGTATAAATGGGGCCTATCACATAAATAAATGAATTGCTAGGTGGCCAAGTTTCCATGTAAGCCTAATTTCATCTTCAACCCTACCACCATGGCTTGTTTCCTTTCGAAACCATGTTATTTATTGTTATCTTTTATTTTTCATAATTATTTTAAATAAATACTCATCGTTAATATGAAAAATTCTATTTGATAAATGATTTGGCTAACTATAATACAATATAGAAAATTGGGGTCCAAATAGATATAATACTTTTGTGTCTTGATACATGGAAGAAGGATCAAGTACGCTTATAATAATCGCTTATCAAAGTTATCCTCAAAATTTTTATATATTTAAACGTATTAGAAAAAACAGACTGTATTCGAATATCATGGTTCGACCCTTTGATATATCATGTAATAAAGTATCATATTTTATTGTTTAGTATTTTAGGTTATATAATATCTGAACACAAAAGTATTTGATTATATTTGTAAAAATTTCATAACAAATAAGCATTGAGCTTTAATAATAACTTATATTCTGAAAGGAGGGGATTAAATGAGAAGAATAATTAAAATAAAAATAATGAAAAGTAATTTTAGTCATATTTTTAAATTAAGAGGGAAATTTGAAAGAAGATGCATCTATTTTTATAAGTGCATCTGAAATGTTTGGTTGTGATTACTTCTTATCCTTCTCATTTTAAGTATTCTTGTCATTTGATCTTAACTCATATCCTAAGACCCCAATAAACATGCGACTTAATAGACCATAAACATTTTTATAAAATAAGGCTCTTTCTGACTCTTAGAGTATGACGTATATTAATAATTACTGAAAACCTTTACTCTAGAATTTTGACAACGATTCAATCTAATGTTTTTATCTCTTATGACATTTAAAAATCCCAACCCTACATCATATGATCATAGTTATATGGCTGGCCACTACAAATGTAGTCGCTATAAGTCCACTACATGACAAAAAAGTCAGTTTCCAGACATCGTCTTTGACCGAAACTTTTAGCGACGACATGTTGTCGCTAATGTTAGCTAGACGACAAAACAAGTGCATATAAAATCTTTGACTTTGACTCTGAATTATACCAACGACTTTGTAGTAGCTATAAGTGTCGTGACGACCACAATTTTAGTCACGGTCAACTGTTATTTTCTGCCGGAGAAAATATACCCGCCAACCTATAGCGACGACAAATGATTGCTATAGGTTTGGGTGACTTAGTTTAATTGTTTAAATAAGTTTAAATTAATTTAAATTAATTATAAATAATTTAAAATGATTTAAATTAAATTAATTAAATATAAATAAATTTAAGAATTATTTAATTAATTATAAATGAATTTAAAATAGTTAAATTTAATTATAAATGAATAAATTAATTATTAATCTTTTATATAATAAAAGAATTACATCATTTCGTAGTGTTTTTGTAAAACCCTTCTCATTGAAAAAAAAATAGACCAATAGGAGAGCTCGATTTTGCCACGTAGGTGAAATCGAGCAACATTATTGGTCAATAGAAAGTCAAAATTAAATTGATTTTGGTCAAACTTAATAAATTTGGTGAAAAATTTGGTTAAGAAAAAAAATGCAAAAAAATATAGGTGTCAAGTTTATGAAAACAAAAACTTAAAAAGAGAGGAAGTAATTAATAAAACTTTAGTAGTTGAATTTTACATAAAATATATGTAGCTAAGTGTAAAATTACAAGTTCCATGTTTTTTAATAATTTTAGAAAAAATACAAATAACCCTTTATACTTTATACCCCTTATACTTTATAATATGAACTTTGTTTAAAATGACATGAGTATTAGTATTATTTCGGACTTTCATCTATTTAAATTACAAAATTTTGTAAATATGCGAATTAGTTTTAATATTGTAGACTTTCATCCATTAGAATATTTTTTTTAAATAAGGACTCATGTTATTCTATTTAAACGTTTAATTTATGCGTACATGAGTTTGAATATTGATACTGCTAAATTATTAGTTTCGGGAATATAAATATCAAATGGTAAGCACGAGTTACTGTGATATGAAAATGAATATACGCGATTCTATTTATAACAACGATTTTAACTTTATTAATGCTCATTTATGTGCTACTAAACTCACACATTTTGTACAACATGATATCAATAGTTAAAGATAAACAATAAATTCAACCTCAGCATGTCTGCCAGTTAAAAACATTATACAAAGCTAATTATTAAAAAAAAAAACATGAGTTAGATAGTCTTTGTTTAAGTTAGAATGTGTTTTCCTTAAATTATATAAAATAAAATAAAAAATGCACGCATTACAATCCTTATTTGATAACAATCACCTTCTAAATCAAAAAAAGAAAAACTATGTAGGTGATAACCTAACTTTATTCATTGACGTGATGTTTCATCAAAAAAAAAAAAAAAAAAAAAAAAGTTGGCCGTTGTAAAGGAATTAAAGTATGTACATGAGAATTATTAAGCAAGCATACATAGTTTTTAATTAGGTTATTACGTTACTATACTGCGATAATTTTATTGAGTTGGTAATCACAGATGTGAGATACCATTCTTCTATACTTATGATTTATGTGTTAACCTCTTTTTGGTTCTCGATAGAATCTGAAAGAGACATAAAAAGAACTTTGGCTTATGTGTTATCTAGCTGATAGTTTTTAGTAACCTTTTTATGGTTTAACTTTTTTGTTATACACACCAACTTTTAGTATATATATATATATATATATATATATATATATATATATATATATATATATATATATATATATTTATGTTTTATCGAAAACTTCTACACTTAATATTTGTGTTTTTACTATAAACACACTAAACTATGATAGTATTAGTTGTGAGTTTAGAGGTTTGTTACTAAGCTTCTCAAAAAAGTTTATAGCTTTATCATAAACTTATTGTGTTATATTAATTGAATAAGCCAATAAGTACCTTTAATAAGCATAACCAAACACCCCTTTAGTTATAATCTGAAGTTTTCTTATTTGATGTTATAACTAACTATGTTGTTATCCTCACTATAATGCAACATGTAAGTGGTTTTTGCAGTTTTATAATCTTATCACACACACTAAAGTGTAATGCAATTTGTTGTGTGCGTTTTTAGAAGAGGATTAAGTATCAACACATGATTGTCATGGAAGGATTTTCTACGCCTGCTCAAGGTATGAATGTATAATTAAGTTGAGTTGCTGATTTAGATAATACATGAATGTATTTTAATGTATCAAAGATGTATTTTAGTGCATATATGAGGAATTTTATAGTAGAAATTCTTAGCAGGTGTCTTTGAATGAGTTAATGAAATTTAGCAGGTGTTTGCTGTCATTAATAACACTATGGATATCAAGTAACGATATAAAATATGAGTGTCTTTTACCTTGATGACCTAGGCCAATTGTAAAGAAAGTTCCACTAAAGTGAAAGGTCGGTAAAGATTCAAACAATCCTAAAAGACTTGCAAATGTACTATTTGTCATTTTTTTCATGCATTTATAATTTATTTATACAAGTAATTATAATTTCCTTATATAGTTCGGTCTCAGAAAAAAAATTATTTTTATACATTAAGACATAAACGTAAGATTAAATTTGAGTTCT
The DNA here is from genome assembly GCA_030686995.1 of Artemisia argyi. Classification (NCBI taxonomy): domain Eukaryota; kingdom Viridiplantae; phylum Streptophyta; class Magnoliopsida; order Asterales; family Asteraceae; genus Artemisia; species Artemisia argyi. The sequence continues at coordinate 43,106,576 of CM060701.1, forward strand.
ACCCCTCAAATCTTTTTTTGTTTCTCTTTATATAATAAAGAAGCTTTAGTGTAAGCATCTATGTTAATTTGGTAATTTCAAGATCAAACATGAGAAGTAAATAGCACAAACTTATGAAAATGCTATTTTTCAAACAAAAATGTACATTTTTTTTAACGGCGGGTTAGTTGTTAGTTGTTGGCTCGAGTTAGTGTCGCATCCTCGGGCTGAGATACCAACCGCGAGCATACCCTTAGGGGATAACCCCACTCCTATTCCCGATTCGCCTGATATCTTTAGAGCTTGTGGTTCCCAAATGAGGACATCCCGGCCGGTCACCCAAACCGGTACTACTCTTAATTGAGCTCGCTTAACTACTTAAGCCTTTACCACTAGACCACAAGCCCCATGATATGATGGTTATTCATAATAAAAAAAATGAATCAATCTTCAAAGCTATCTAAATATGTTAAATATTTTAACGAAAATATAAGTAAAATAAATACCACGAATACAAAACATATCGTAAATTGATAGCATGGGTTTGCAAAACTAAAAGCATATATCACTAAAATGTCATGTAAGTCAAGTATTATCATGTGATTTTGTTTGATTAATAAAATATAATTTTTAACCCAAAAGCATTCTTCTAAAATAATAGGTAGATTATAACATATATACATATGATTTTTTATTTTTTGTCCACCAAGTAAAACCAATTGAAGCATGTTAAGAGATTCATTTCTTAATCGATAATAATACATAATTAAAACGAAATTTTAAAAACCCTGTGCGTGCACAGGTATTATAACTAGTTCTTTAAAAAGGAGTTAAATTAATCTAAAAATTGTTTGCTTTAAACTAGTAATGTAGCTCTTGTTACAGATTGATCTACCCGACCTATTTACTTGGTACACGCCATTCCAATGGTACGCATACCCATTGTTGTTGAACATTACATAGATCCGTCTCTTGGTGGGTCGAACCACATCGACAAATACTCTTTTGATGGGCTATATAGTCTCAGTTACTCATAGGTCGTTCTAGCTGTGTATAGCTAGTTGATCATTTATTGTCTGTCATGAATGATTAAGTGGTTGTTCAAGCGACCGCTTGAGGTTAATGTGGTGTTTCAACAACATTTCATTGTACTTACCTATTTTTTTGGAGTAATATATTTTACCGGGTGGAAGACCCTTGACCAAAAAAGTTTAAGGGTTGTTTGGTAAATTAACTTAAACTTAAACTTTAAGGGTTGTTTGGTAAATTGTGACTTGCCTGCAAGTTTGTTTAGAATTTGGAAACTATTCTATGACGGTTTGTTAGTCTATAAATATGGATCATTAGCATTAGAATTCTTTGTACCTTTTGAATTAGGGTTTGGTACATTTGAATTAGAATTTGTCTTTTGAATTTGGTTTTGTAATTTGGTTTGGTATTTGAATAAAGCTTTTGCTTCGTTTGTTCGTATTTGTTTGTTTGTTTCATCTTTTGAATTACCAACAAGTGGTATTATGAGCTAGGTATGTTTAGCCATGAAGAAGAAGAAAAAAGGTTTGTTTGGTTTTTGGGTTTGAAGAATTCGTCTTTGTGATTTTGATTTGTTCGTTTAGGATTGATATTGATATAGTATTTGGCAATTTGGATGTCTTTTGGGCCTACTGGCTTTTTTGAGTATGGGTTTTGATTTTGTTTTTGAAGAATTTGTTGGAGGCCATCATCGATCTTTGTGATTGAAGTTTGAATAATTTGCTTTCATGTATTTGGGATTCGTATGGTTTGGTTTAGTTGGTTGTTGCATCTCAAGTCAATCGTTGAATGTTACATCAGTTTTTAGAATTGGCCGATTTGTTTGTTTGGTTGACTGAGTTTGAATTTGTCGATTAACATTTGATTGTTCGTTTTGAAGTCATCAACGTTTGCTTTGGATCGATTTTGTTTTGGATTGCTTTGGGAATCGATCGTTTGATTTGAATTTGGCTAGTATCTCTGGCATTTGGAATTTGGAATTTGGAACTTTGGATTTGATTTGAAGTAGGTGGAGGAGTTTAAGTCATGGTAGAGATTGTTAGAAGATGACTTAAACTTTAAAGGTTGTTTGGTAAATTGTGACTTGTCCTGCAAGTTTGTTTAGAATTTGAAAACTATTCTATGACGGTTCGTTAGTCTATAAATAGGGATCATTAGCATTAGAATTCTTTGTACCTTTTAAATTAGGGTTTGGTACCTTTGAATTAGAATTTATCTTTTGAATTTGGTTTTGTAATTTGGTTTGGTATTTGAATAAAGCTTTTGCTTCGTTTGTTCGTATTTGTTTGTTTTATCTTTTGAATTACCAACAAGTGGTATCAAGAGCTACGTTTGTTTATCCATGAAGAAGAAGAAAAAAAGTTTGTTTGGTTTTTGGGTTTGAAGAATTCATCTTTGAGATTTTGATTTGTTCGTTTAGGATTGATATTGATATAGTATTTGGCAATTTGGATGTCTTTTGGGCCTACTGGCTTTTTCGAGTATGGGTTTTGATTTTGTTTTTGAAGAATTTGTTGGAGGTCATCATCTTGAAGTTTGAATAATTTGCTTTCATGTATTTGGGATTCGTATGGTTTGGTTTAGTTGGTTGTTGCATCTCAAGTCAATCGTTGAATGTTACATCAGTTTTTAGAATTGGCAGATTTGTTTGTTTGGTTGACTGAGTTTGAATTTATCGGTTAACGTTTGATTGTTCGTTTTGAAGTCATCGGCGTTTGCTTTGGGAATCGATCGTTTGATTTGAATTTGGCTAGCATCTCTGGCATTTGGAATTCGGAATTTGGAACTTTGGATTTGATTTGAAGTAGGTGGAGGAGTTTAAGTCATGGTGGAGATTGTTAGAAGATGACTTAAACTTTAAGGGTTGTTTGGTAAATTGTGGTCCTGTAAGTTTGTTTAGAATTTGGAAACTATTCTATGACGGTTCGTTAGTCTAAAATAGGGATCATTAGCATTAGAATTCTTTGTACCTTTTGAATTAGGGTTTGGTACATTTGAATTAGAATTTTTCTTTTGAATTTGGTTTGGTATTTGAATAAAGCTTCATCTCCGTTTGTTTGGATTTGTTTGTTTGTTTCGTTCGTTTGAATTACCAATATGTTATATAGATCTATTTTGGGTATAGGACAAGGTTGCTTTCTGAGGTGCAGTGATGACTCCATCCTGAACCTCGGCCATTCAGAGAAACTTTGACTTTGCTTGAATCTTCAGTCATCTATCTTCAGTCTTCAATCTTCAGTCATCTATCTTCAGTCTTCATAGTTGTTGAGGAGATGGGGTTCAGTGAGTTATTTTCATCACTCACTGAACCTATCACCTTCTTCTTTGGCTTAGGGCCACTCATTGAGATCCCGCCTCAGTGAATGGAGAGGCTTTCTTCTTAGACTCGTCCTTAGCATCTTGAAGGTGACTCATTGAGCAACTATTCACTCAGCGACTTGATTATTGTTAAATGGTTTCTAACACTTAGGTTATTTTCTATTCAAATAATTGTTTAAGAAATTTTGGGTACTGAATGGAACCAACAACATTATCATTTTTTACATGGTTTACAATGATTGTACACAACGATTAATGGTGATGAAGCATTGTGAAGTACTTAAGTTAGATCCTGAACATTACTCAACTCCTTTGATGAACTACATAATCTCATTTCTTCAAAATTCTTCATGAGAACGATGTTACATAAGCCTTGTTATTGTTTTAATCAGTGAAGTATTTGTTTATAATTATTACACTTTCGGTTCGGAAGAAGACATGTCGGTTTGGTTTGAATAGGCAAGAGACACCATTTCTTATTTTCCATGCCTATAAATTTTAAATCTAACAGTTGATTGAATTATAGAGAGTAACTAAAACTTAATAAATTATACACCTGATGAATATTAACAAATCGTGATTATTGGGGAGTAATTAAAACTTAGTCGAGATGATATTGATATACAAGAGATGTTATAACTTTTTCTCATCAAATGCATCTGGAAACAGGGCCCGGTTTAAAAACATGCAGACATGTAGTTGCTAAACGTAGTCGTTACTTTTTGCTTGGTAAAATAGGCAAGCCACTTTTAGCGACCACCAGTCGCTTAAGGTCAAATAAGCCAAGGACTTTCAGCGACCACTTGTAGTCGCTAAAAGTGGCCGCTAAAGATTTTGGTCAATAAATCAATGAAGTTATAGTGACTACATGTAGTCACTAAAGGTTTGGTCATAAAAGTGTAGTCGAAAGTCAAAATTTCAAAAGTAAAAAAAGTTAAGTCAAACCCGTAGTTGCTAAAAGTAAAAAATGTGGTGTTTATGCGTATTATCTTGTTTTAATATTTATAAAACGAATATAACAAGTTAATACCAACATTCTTGGTAGCATACCTGTTCGTGTATATTATAAACTCGGTAAGACAGGGTCGTTCACTGGAGCTAGGGATTTAATCAAGCCAATTCGAGCTCAAGCTTGACAGGGCTTGAGCTCGGCTTGAAAATCATAAGGTTGCCTCGAGCTCGGCTTGATAGCTTGACGATCTTTAATCATCCAAGCTTGAGCTTGGATCGTGTAATATTCGCATAAGACTCGAACAGTTGGCAACTTCGGTAAACCAAAAGGACATCAAGGCTTGATGTATAGGCACGTGCCTACCTACGAACAGTTGGCATGCTTACTATTCCCATGTGAAGCAAAAATAACCGCTCCGCTATATAAACCCGTTCCAACAACGCTAAATGTGCGCATTCAACGAGAGTAAGAAGTGAGAATACAACTAGCATACTTAGAGTGTTAGAATTCTCAACACACTTAGAAACCAAGCCTAGCTTGCTTCTTCATGTTCCTTAATTTGTCTTTCCACGGGGATAGCCGCTGCAACTATCCTCTTGAAAAGTCAACCAAGTTATTAGTGTCTAAGTGGGTTCTTGAGTAACCATTGTAATTCCGCCTTATCATGAATCATAAACTCGTTATATGTTCCATGTCAAAACGTCACGTGTTTATGTTTATCTTGTCAATTCATGAGTTGCACAAGTCAAACTGGACCAATATAGAAATTATGAAATACTTAAATGATGATAACTGAAATAACATAGAAATGAAAATGAAGCTTTAATGAATAGGAGAAATATGTACTCGCCTAGCTAATCCCCTAATCTATCAACGAAACGATTCATTAGTGCAATGTTCAACTAGCATGAAGGATCGAAAAGTCCTTCAACAATACTTATTTAATTATTACACCAATATGTATAATGAAAGTATTTATCATTAAGGCTCGAAAAGCTCGAGCTTGCCTCGTTATGTGTTTCGAGCTAGCTTATTCGGCTCGGGCTCGGGCTCGGGATCAAGCTCGATAAAATCTCGATTCAATTGAGTCAAGCTCAAGCTCGAGCTTGAGTTGCTTGTTAAAAGCTTGGCTAGTTTGTATCCCTAGCTAGAGTGAGTGAAATAATAGTATTTAAAGGTAAACAGACTAATAAAACAACTGTGCTTTGAATCTACATGATTACAGAAATTAAGAAATACTAAAATGACGATAATTGAACTAACAAAGAAATGAAAATGACGCTTTAATCAATAGGAGAAAGATGTACTCACCTAGCCATTCCCTTAACCTATCAACGACATGATTCATTAGTGCAATGCTCAACTACCAATGCCTTAGTGGGTCTTTAGTAGTGTAAGTGTACATGAATATTGTGAAGTTCTGAATGAATAAGCATCATCATTATGATACAAATATATGTTCATTGGACATCTAGCGTATACTAGTGTTGTCGTCGTTAATACAAACAAACAACACCTAACCATCAGACGTTTTTAAATGGAAAACAAATAGTATTATCATATTCAGATTCAGACATTTCAGCCACAGATTTAGATTCGAATGTGCTAAATCAGATTCAGATTCAAAGTCTCTTAATTAACAAACAACACATTACTTTTTTTGTTTTTGTATTTTTTTTAAAATTTTTTATGATTTTTTTTATTTGGGTATTTTTTTTTGTTCATTTTTCTTTATTTCTTTTTTTGTATTGTTTCACCTTTGTCTTTCATATTAAAAGTATTAAATAGAATCATCACATATGTTTTGCCAGATAAAGAAAAAGAATGTTTTGTTAGATCAAGTGGCTTTCTCGTGCGAATGCAGTCGTTTTATATTTAAATTCTAAAAAGCGATAGTTTAACACATTCAGACATTTTACAAAAACAAACAGTTTTTATTTGAGTCAGATTCAGATTTCTCAACCACTTATTCAGATTAAGATGAAAATTAAATTCAGACTTTTGAACCACAGATTTAGATTCAGACTCAGAGGTCAGAGCCTCTTAATAAACAAACACCACCTTAGTCTAATACAGACCGTTAGTCCCTACACACTTTATCAAATAACTCTACCTATTCCGACGCTAGTGGGTGATAACTAGTTATGGTCTAAGTATTAAATACCCCAACTAATCTACGTGACATGTTTTTAATGTGTTTTGTCATACACTTAGTTACTAAACAAATTGTCAGTTTTTTGTTCACTAAATCTTAAATCCTATCATTTACAGCTTTTAATCCCATTAGGTTAATTTCCATAATCCTAACCATTAAGTGATATTAGTCACTATTGATGAGGTGTATTTTCATACGCTTTTATGGGTCATTTAGCCATTAAACTCGTGCATTTTTGATGATTTATTACCCTAATTGCTTCTATTTGAGTTTAGGTACTTGGGAGGGCAAACACTCGAAATTTACAAGTTTTAGGCTCGATTAGTCGAAGAACGGAGAAAAATGATAAATTTAGCAAAGTGACTGTCATATCTGATGTGGTCCCCAATTCATCTTGGAAAGTGCAATTTCAAGATTTTTTGTGATGGCTCAGTGTCTAGAGACGGCCTCCCATGATAACGTCAAGTGCAGGCTGGCGGCGTCACAATCAAAGAGTGACACCGTCACCTATGGCGTTGGAAGAAACGGATACTCTAATTGGACAGAGAGCTGACGGCATCACAAGCATCAAGTGACGGTGTCACCATCAGTTTTCTATATATACAAACACGTATTTTTCATTTTTGTGTGTGAAACTTTGGAGGAACTTCTATGTCCGAATCCTAGGCGTTTTATATAAGTTATTTAGGCCTTTTTGGCCCTTGAAGACCTTATGTATTGTTGAGATGAGTTCTATTCATCAATCAATCAATCAATCAATTAATTATGTTTATCCTTAATTGTTTGATTATGTTTAATTTTTGTTTCTCCATTTCTATGCTAGGCTAAATTAATTAGTCTTTGCTTAGGAATGGTTGAAACCTAGTAGTTAATCACATATCTATTGTCTCTTGTCGATTGTGTGTGCGTTAGGAGTTGGAAAACTGGCTATACCCCGTATCTTAGCTTTAACATATACTAAAACACATCTAGTTAGTGCTTATATCTTAGGTTATTGAGTATGATGGGTATTTATTGGGTGAATTAGTTATTGGGTGGGTTACTGACATTCAGATAGGCGTTGCACACTTAGACTAGTTTATAGATGTGGGACTGACCAACCGGCAATAAGTAATAAGGAATACTCTGCATTTCAGATGATAAGAAAGTGACAATTCGATAGATTAAGTGATAAATGAGTAGAGAGTAATGCAAATCTAGGTAAATACGCTTTTTCTCACATAAGAAAACCCCACCATTTTACTTTTTCTTGTCATTTACTTTTATTACATTTTAAGGTTAATTTTAATTAAAATACAAACTCTCTCAAACCCGATTGTTTACTTACTTTCTAGAAAAAATATAAAAATACCAAGAAGACTCTTCTTTCAATCCATTGACTTATCTCGGAATATGCTTGGAGCATATCTCACTATTCCCCTATAGAATGGTCAACTCCCCCCAAGACCTATCTATACTACACTTCAACTATTAGGTACATTGCCTAGGAGGGTTGTAAAATTTGTGTGTTGCAACTCGACACATTAAATATATTGGTCATTCATGTACTCATCTTTCAGTGTTTAACGACTAATCAAGTACAATCAACGAATAGCCGCGATAAAACTCAAGGGTGTACGTCTACTAACACACACATAAATTACCTAAAGCAAAGCTAAATTAAACTAAAAAAATATCATGTTCATTAATAAGAAAGGTTCATAACAAGGCAGGCACAAAAGTTCTCAACCTTCCATAACACAAGATAAATGCATAATAGTTGAGTATGAAAGATTAAAACGATGTAAAGTACGATAACAATCAACCAGGAAAGATGAATTTTTATGATGTGTAAATCCTTGATCCTATGATGATTATAGCCTTAGGAATGGTGGAGAAGCTGTGGAAAACGTCTTTGCTCTTCTAAGGTTAAGAAAAATGTGACCTTAATGAATAAGGTCGATATATATAAGCTGAAGTCCAACCTTCCAGTCGATACGACTTATGGACATAGAACTCCATGCGCCGTATGGGTCCTCATATGCACTTTTACACCCAGCTTGCACTTTACGCCATGTCACTAATCTTCAGTTCATACAACGTATAAATATAGCCTCCAATACACCGTATGGGTCTTCCAACACTTAGGCGAATTTCTTGTCTTCTTCTCATATAGTGTATGGACATAGATTGTATATGCAATATAGTCTTGTGTCCAGGTCTTGAGTGTATACGTCGTATAGCATGTAAGGTCTATACAGTGTATTGAAGTTCTAAATGCAATATTTTGCTACTTTCTCCTTCTTTTCTATTCTTTTCCGTGTCTTTCACTTTATTTTTCATGTTTCATTTTTTCTACGGCGTATGACATAAATCGTATACGCCATATGGTCGTGTCTTGATATTTCCAGGTCTTGAGGGTATATGCCATATGTCATTTAAGGCCTATACGGCGTATTAAATTAAAGTTCTAAATGCAATATTTCACTCCTTTTGTCTTTCACTTTATTACTCCATTTAAGCACTAAAACATGCTAACATAGCATATCAGTACCAAAGTGTACAAAAACCACATAAAAACGAGCAATAAATACAGGATACTGATACTACAAACATGTTCTCATTTGATGATAGCAGGTCGCTAAAACCTTTAGAGATGAATTTAATGAGACAACATTTATCGAGACCACAAGTGGTCACTATAGGTTTTAGGAACCACATATCCCACTTTAGTGACCACATTCATAGTCGATAAAACTGAAAAATCTAGTAATGGGCCTGGTGTTATTATGATACGAAACAATGAAAAACATCTAGGTCGGTATACACATACTTACATGTTAGGTGGTTTAAATTGTTAAACAATGAATAACCCCATATATATTATATTTTATTCATCAACTATTTATAATACATATTACCTAAAATCCTAGTAAACGCTAAGCTTACAAACCGGGTTTGGGCTTACTAACATATCCTACAATACTTTCTCGCAATACGAGCAGCGAAATCACTATAGCTCAGATTGGATTTGAAAATAAAAACATTAAAGAAATAATAAATTGTTGTCGAAAACATCCGACAATAAATGGAGACAGACCTTCAAACAACAATAACAAAAACATAAACAAGCAGCAAAGGCAAAAGTACTAAAACAAACTTAATTTGTTGTTAAAGACATCCTACAACAAGTGGAGACAAAAATTTTAAACTGCAGCAACGAAAGCAAAACAAGCAAAGCAAAAGCAAATAAGAAAAAAATTATTTAAGCAGAAGGTTGCGGCAACATGTCGGCTAGTCGGAGGTGGTGAATTTGGTTGGATTTATGTGCATAAATGAAAAATGAAGAGAACGCCGCTGACGGTGGCAGTGTACTCCAAGCAGATTGAAAGTTATGGTCGAAACAGTAGGCTGCATTTCTTTTTCTTTGAGAGAAGCGATAAACATCGACGGTTAGGATTTGACGAGATCACATAGAGTTGGCGGCTAAAAAAGGACTAGGTCTGAGGATCATACCCACTTTAATACTATGTTAAACAATGAATAAACTTTTCAACTATTTATAAGAGCGGACGGTGCAGCTCGTTGGAGCTCCTCGCCATTCCAACGTGGCAGCTCGTCGTCCCTCGCCACCACACCGGTGGCCTTCGTTTTTTCTCGCCGTTGCATGGTCCATCGTCTGCACAACGAAGAGAACTTCTGACAATTTAGTACGTTGCAATTATATTATTGCCACTCTTTTTATTAAAAAAAAATGCGAATATAGATTGTTGTTATACCTTGTAACTCATTTTCTGGAGATAGACCCATTTTTGGAGGTCAAGATGTAGAAGATGTAAAAGTAGAAGAAATAGTTTGTATTTACAGTTTTGGTCCTTGTGTGTTTAGTCCTTGTGGTTTTATTTATTTGCAGTTTGGTCCTTGTGTGTTTAGTATTTTTTTTAACTAACATTTTTATTTTTAATTATTAATATTTGTTTTGAATGAAATAAATTTAATTTGATTGAAAAATAAATAAAATAAATAATTTTGTAAGTCGTGGGCTTCAAATTAGTAAGTTGAAGTTAGTTGTTAGTGAGAGGATTAGTTGTGAAGATTTGTTAAAGTGATGTGGTAACCTGTGGGCCCTAAATGATGAACCTTGCTTCATCACTACACCTTATGCTCTAATGCATATAATCTAGAAACCTGATGAACTGCAAGCTCTTAAACTAGCCTAGGGCTTACTAATATATCACCTGATAATAAATTTGGTTTTCGTAAAGTGCATTTACACTTTTCTTATTATTAAGTTCATATAAAAAATCCAGATAATAGTCATTTTCAAATAACACCACGGTGTTTTTTGGTTCTAGGGCATTTCCTACAACTAGGAGATTAGGATTCAAGTGAGTTCTAGCGAATGTCAAGAGAATATTTGTCTACTTGATCAATTGATCATAGTTTATGTGTCTCTTAAACTTTCTTGGTTACTAACCCTATCCAATAATCACAACTCCATGCTCTATGTAAATACATTGGCATCGGTTATTATCGTTACAACCAGGGTCGGCAAATGAATTTGGAGGCCCGTGCGAAAATAAAAAAGGGGCCCATCAACACTAAATAAAAAAAACTTAAAAGTGTGAATAAAAGGTGTTCATTTATAAAAATTTCTTATAATGAGGCCTCTTAGTGACGTTTTATTTATTGTGGCAAGATGAGTTGTATTTAACTAATTGAATTTACAAAGAAGATGCATTCGGATATATAGCATAAGTACACAAATGTAGATATAAATGTTACTGGACTAAAAAAAAGGGGCCCCTTAGATTGGAGGTCCTGTGCGACCGCACCACTTGCATACTCTCATTGCCGCCAATGGTTACAACAAGAAACTAATTAGTTACTCCCTCCATTAATTTTCATTGCATTCATTATCAAATTGGAAAAATATTTGTTCTTTAATTTATCCAGTATTTCTGGAGTGATGATATATGTACTATTGAATGCACTATGACAAAACTTGGTAAATGTACGACTTTGCAACATCTTGGCATAGTGTCAAGTAGGATTGTAAACGAGTTTAATTTTGATTGAGGCTGACAGGGTCAAGCTTGAGTACGGAAAAAAAAACATAGGCTAAGCTTGATCTTAGCTCGATAACTCGACAAGTCTTAACGATGTAGGTTTGAGGCACAATGAAGTAGCCTAAGATGTTGTTGTTTTCTCGTCTAGGGCGTTCATGGCGCAACATCATGGTGTGATGGTTCGTAGCCCTCGGGTGTTATTGTATCTTAGCGATGTTCCAATAAATTTAAGTTCTATGTGAATTGAAGTATCGGACTCTTCGACCACAGATCCTTGTATGAACATTTTGACTCACTCAAATGCGGGTCATATGTATAGATGTGCTGTATGTTACTTTAACTATACCCTTTCAGGAGTGGACCTAATGAGCACTGGCTTGAATCAGTTGATGGGGAAATATGAGTTAAATTTAATACAAAATATTTCAAATGTGATGATACTGACCCCAACAATGTCCGTATTTTGATTGATGGTTTTCTTTGTTTTGCGATAAAATATAGGTTGCCGCAACGGTATCAACCATGTCATATGAGCTAGGTAACATGTGACTCTTACGAAACGTTATATGATCAATGATAACACATACATCACTTTCGTATGTATACAAATCATATCACCCTCGCTCATGAGATAGCGAAATGGCTTCCTCGACTAGCTAGTTCATTCTATAGTGTTATACGATAATGTATATTGGTAAAATGATAATGAAAATTTTAAAGAAGTCATTTGGACATTGATTGTATGAATAGACTTAATAATCTCAATTATCGAAAGAGAATATACACAATCCCACCGACACGAAACATATCCATTCTGTGATTTTGGGGGTCCAAATAACTTTTGTACCACGTATATACATACATGTGTGCGTGCAACGATATGGCATAAACTAGGATTATATTTTAAATCATATAATATTTGACTATCAAATTTCAAGACAAAAGCAATAATTAGCTTAAAGACAAATCCATAATAATACACCCATTCATTATAGAGAAACATCCATATTTTGCAAGTATAGTTAACGCGGAAATACAGCTAATAATATCAGATAGTAAAGTGTTTTTAGTGCCATTATCTCACGTATTTTGTTGATTATTATTTCTTTTATATAAGATTTGTTGCTTAATTGCTTTATATTTGCATGATAGGACACATATGAGTATTAGAACGAAAGGACGCGGAAATTGAATCAAGTTTGAAGAAAAAATGAAGAAATCTGGAAAACAAGACACTACGGCGTATAGATGTCCTATATTCTACGCTGTAGTTAGTGAAGACTGTGGAGCATTATCTCGACGTAGCATATACGTCTTATTGGTGTGTATTGCTATACAACATAGAAGATTTGAAGTACAATCATCACCAACATCCAAGCCAGTTTGGAAGACAAGTGGCACAGTCTCAGGAATTATGAGCAACCTGCCTTGGGAGCGCCCCCCCTCCCCCCCTACCCAAACCTCGCCACTCCCACCACCCTGAGAACCAGACTCACCAGCACTAGGTATCTAACTCACTTCACATGAGGCACCTAAGAAAAACAACACACTCAAGACTTAGTCACATGAAGACTACCTGAACCAAAGTGTAAAAACAAGACGGCAGACTGTCATCAGTTTGTAAAACCTCCTTAGACTTCTTGTACAACTTACTCTTAATAATATTTTGTCTCGACATACATTCAACACCTTTCGACGTCTCGAGTCTTCGTATATTACAACACAGGTTTGTACATGTTTGTTATGTTGCGTTATGATCAAACCCCTAACAAACCATTAAGAATACTTGTTAGAGTCGTTTAAACATATTTGTGCCTAAAACATATTTAATATAAAAGTTTACATCATGCATGACATTACATTGTGTACCCATGACCCAAAACCTATAACCCATCACCCAATAACCGGAATTTATAACCTAAAACCCGAACTTTTTACCCAGCTATGCCGGATCCTGCGGATCCATTTGAGTTACGCAGCCGGATCCCTTTTCAAAGAGATCCTTGTGGTCAGAAACATTTTTGGTTTTTTGCCTATAAATACAAACCTTTGCACACCCGTTTTCATACACACAAACACTCCATTTTCACAAGTTTTTAGCATAAATTAGTGTCCATTAAATCCACATTTACATCAATCATTCACAATGTAAAACACTTAATCATAATGCTTCTAACATTCATTTTGTTGTAAGCATACTTCCATAATGATCCACCAAAGCAAGTCTTATAATATCTTGCCATTTCCATCCACTACAAGCATATACATATGAAGATATACAAGATTGGTGATCTTATCATCTTCATCCACTTGAAGGCTTTCCATCAATGGAAGTTCATTTAGATTAGTCACACATATCTATTAGACGCATTGTCTTGGATCATCATTATAGTCACATTTGTATCAATATCTTGTATCACTAACTAGATTAGATGGTGTATGTGTTTGTGCTATAAATCACAAGGTTTGTTATGTCCTGCCACAAAACATAACGGGTTTGGTTGTACCTGAAGAAGGAGTCGGTATATAGCTTTATACCTGAAAAAGTGTAAGCGGCGATGGGTTCGTTCTACTGGTGCCAGAACTCGGTATTTAGCTTTGTACTGGATAAAGTGAAAGCAACGTTGTGTAAGGTTTTTTCCATCGAGAAGGGAGCTCATTGATCTAGTGAAGTAACTCTCGAGTTGGGTACTCGGGGAGTGGAGTAGGGTGAAGAGGAGCTTTGTTACCGAACCACTATAAATCATCGTGTCAATTTGCACTTTCTTTTACTTATCGTTTTTTTTAAAACTTGCTCTATATTATTGCTTTTTTGTGGCTTGATGCTTCTATTTGTGTTGTTACAACATGGTTTACTCTATGCATATAGTCTAAGACTATGTTTGGCATTTTTCATATTATGTCAAGCTTGATTGAAAATTTGATACAAAAGTCTTAAGTTTTAAATGGACATGTAGTCACCCCCCATACGGTTTCCACAATTATTATTAGAGCAGGTTGGCTATAGTTTTCAAAACAAATGGTTTTCAAAACCGAGTAAGGTCCATGTATAAAATTTTCCATGAAGCCGGGCATAATATGAAATTTGTGTAGTTGTGTTAAACTTTGAAGTTTTGATGTTAGATATCTTGTTTTACAAGCTTAAATAATGATTAAAATAGGTAATATAAGTTTACTAAAAAGTCTATAAAGGACAAACCTTGTCGTCGGTTCAAAATATGTATTTTGGTCAATCTGTGTCAGATCCGCGGATCCCTTTTTTAATAAAGGGTCGATCCCTTTTGAAAGGGATCTGGCGGATCTGTCTGCACAGAGGAAAGATTTTGATAAACTTCAAAAATTCATAACTAGTTAACCGTAACTCCGTAGAAGTTGTGCGACTTATCGTTTAAAAGGTAATTGAGTCTAATTAAATAAAAAACTAATTTCATAAACTGGATCAAAACAAAAATATATAGATTCATTTATTTATAATTGAAAGTCATTTTTTGGTCATGACATTTACGTAAACTTTTGGTCTAATTGAAGACGGATGTTTTCATCTTTGAATATATATATATATATATATATATATATATATATATATATATATATATATATATATATATATGGTAAAGTTAAAATAAAAAGACAAACATCCGTAAAAAGAATAAAAATATTTTTTTTAAAAGTTTCCGAAAAATTCCAAAAACATTCCACAAGATCGGGTATGTTGGTGCAAAAAACTTTTGTGAAAGAAGTTTTTCTAATTTTGAGTTTTTATACGTTTTTTTTAATGCACAAAAAACGAATTTTAATGCGCAAAAAAATTTTAATGCACTAAATTTTTAAAAGAAGTTGGGTCCAAAAACGAATTTTTGATGCACAAAAAAACGATTTAATGCACAAACATATTCTTTTATAACTTTTTTCGGATAAAGTATCCACTTTTAGAAAAACTTCCTTCACAACTTTTTCATGCACCAACATACCCGATCTTGTGATTTTTTTTGGAATTTTTCGAGAACTTAAAAAAAAAAATTATTTTTATTCTTTTTACAGAAATTTGTCTTTTTATTTGATCTTTACCTATATATATATATATATATATATATATATATATATATATATATATATATATATATATATATATATATATTGTGTATCTTTATTTTCAGAATCCTGTTAAGTGTGGGAACTGCGAGAACTCCAATTTTGCATTAAAAAACATGCATGTTCATATAAAACATGTATGTTTTCTTATATATACCTTAATACACATACCTGCATAACATACATGTTCATATAAAACCTTGTTAAGTGCAACATATCAATGCAAAATGGTTTTATATGAACATGCATGTTTTCTAATGCAAAATTGGAGTTCTATCAGTTCCCGCACTTAACAGGGTTATGAAAATAATGCCTCTTATATATATATATATATATACATATATATATATATATATATATATATATATATATATATATATATATATATATATATATTGAAACTAAAGTTTTTGGTCATATTTATAAATATAAATGAAACTAATCAAGCTTGGTATACATGATTATATCTAACGCAAAGCGAAGAAAAGTATATTCGTTGCTATTCTAAATGACTAGTTGTTTCATTTTTGCATTGCTTATATATATCTTGATCGTATGCGTATTTCAAATCGTATTTGTGCTTGTTTATTTGTGAAACATATGTGTGTACCTTATCTTGTCATTCATTCGCTTTTTAGTCGTTTTAGTAATATTTACGAATCAATATGATTCTTAAAGAAATGTTTGGGATGACTCCTAATTTTGTTGAAAATATATTTCCGTAAATGCTTAGGTAAGTCATATAAGTATATATAATGTTTACAATGTGTGATATGCTATATGGCTTCTTATTTCACCTTTGTAAGTATTTTTTACTCTTTTCATCTTACTGTTGAGTTTGTCATTTGTGCAACATAAGTGTCTTATGTGCTTATATGTTGGTTGATATCTTTATTCATTTGTATTTCCATGTGTTGTCTTCCAAGATAACAAGGATGTACATCGGATCATAACTCATAGCTGTAACGATGATGTACTCTTGAGTCTATTCATTCATGATTGCATTCCAAGCTTCATAGTAGGATTGACAACTTGATTGTTTCATCCGAAATACTCAAGTAAATTATTTTGCAATGCAAATATAATTGGTCATATTCGAAAATCCAAACTTAAGCTTTTCAACAACATAATTTGAACCCCCACATCCCATACAAATTTCAAACACTACCACTCCACATCCCTTACAAAAATAAATCGTCCACTTTCTTTAATCAAGGTTCTAGCCAAAAGAAGATTTCAAAAATGTTTAGCCTAGTTCTAATGATCATCATCGTCTCTCTCTTAATACTTCTCTACCCGATGATCAAGTTTTCACGTGGAGAAACACATTTTATCTTAGGCTTCTATGTACTCATCATTTATCCCCTTCTTTGTATCGCACTAAGATGAATGGATTTTAACAATCAGGTCTGGACTCACACTGTTTCTCCACCGCAGAAAGCGATGAGATAGAACCTGCGCATCAATTGTGATCCATACCTAATTCTCATGCCAACCAGACAACCCCCTTGTCATATTCAAAATAGTCAAGCAGGGCTCATTAGTCAGCCTCCTCTCACAAGTATACCAAGACCCACCTTATTATTTGAAAAATATGGCGAAAAACATTCAAAAGAGGAGGCAAATTTAACCCAACATAAGCCATAATAAAGGCATGCAGCCTGATACCCAAGAGGATGAATTTGAGAAAAGGCAATATTAAAGCAACAAGCCAACAATATACTTCAAGAACAAATTGGTGAAGGGGGAACCGAACATTAGTGTGCATGGCATACTCCATGATTAGTCCCAAAACGGTCAGATATTATTGACCAAGGTCAACAAGTCAAAGACAGCTCCGTTCCAATTCTCCGGTGATAGTATAGTGTGTCCCCGGGTCGTTATGTCCCAGCGAGATTGCAATGGTGTTTTTGGAAAACGTTTATGGGAATGAGTGGCACTGAGGACAGTAGCCAAGATTGTTGATATAAATAATGCCTTAAAACGTTATTAACATATATCGATATCTCTATGTTTTGATAATCACAAAACGTAAACTCGTTGAACTACAAATTATGACGTAAACAAGTATTTCGTCGTTTATATTCACTTTAGCTTCCATATCACTTAAGGTATGAATAAACAAAGTGTCTAATGCATTTTATGATCAAAGAAATTTTTATTTTTACAAACCTTACATTTTATTAAAGTGGGACAAACATTTTTAAACTTATACAAAACATTTTTGTATTTATAAGAAATGTTTTATTCAAAATAAATATTTTGAATTCAAATTTCAACCCAAAAAACGGCTACATTCTTCAGGAAAAACCTCCAAAAAAAAAAAAAAAAAAAAAAACAAAAAATCTGAAGAAAAAATATTTTTTCTTAGGCGGCCCCCTTAATTATACTAGGCGGTCCCCTTAATTATTAAGGGAACCGGCACCCAATTAAGGGGACCGGCCATGCTCCCAAATAGTATTTTTCTCCCTATAAATACTGGTTCATCTCACAGAATTTTCTCACCTTTTGCACGAAAATTTTCAGTCCCAATCCCTTCAAAACATCCTTCTAAATCCTTTGATCATAAGATTATAAGTCTTTGTTTCAAGTGATCCAATCCTTCACCACTCAAAGTGCAAAAGAAGAAACCTCCCTATCATAAAGCCAAAGATATATTAAGATCTAGTTAGTGTTTATGTAATGTTGTGAGTTATGTATATGTAATAAGTAGATCAAGATGATCTTACTTAGTAGTGAGATTATGAGTGAGTAAGAAGTAGTGGGAAGAAGTAGTAGTGTGGAGAAGTCATGAAGTTGTGAAGAAGTAGATGTGTGAATATGTAGTGGAGTATAGAAGAAGTTGTGGAGTAGTGAAGAAGTCGTGAAGTCGTGAAGCCATGAAGAAGTCGTGAAGTCGTGAAGCCATGAAGAAGTCGTGAAGTAGTGAAGTCGTGTAGAAGTTGTGTAGTGATCTAAGTAGTGTTGTGAGATTGGTTCTAGATACTATTAGAACTCGACATTTAGCTTAGTGTTGTTAAATGGTGTAAGCAAAAGTTGTGTACGGTTTTCTCCGCCAAAAGGGAGCTTGTTTAGTTGTGAAGAAAACTCTCGAGTACTTGACTCGGGGAGTGGAATATGGCAAGGAAGGTGTCCTTGTAACCGAACCACTATAAATCACCGTGTCCGGTTTTCATTTCCTTTCTCTTATCTCTTTTCATTTATTCTTGCATTTATCGCTTTACATCTGTGCTTGCCTATATGTCTTAGTTGTTGCTTATATAATTGTGATGATTGATTGTGTTGTACATAGAAGTTAATATTGTGATTGTGTGTATAATTATATGATATGGTCAAATAGATTATTATTATTCACACTTCTCATATTAAGTTTAACTTGATAGATAATTTGATACAAAACGTTTTAAGATTTTAAAAGGAAAACGTATTCACACAAAGACCGACCAAAGCTCCATTCATAAAACTAAGCTTTTTTCAAAAGCTTACGTATATAATTGATCATATTGATTATATGGTGTTTTCATACTAAACTCTAATTAAAGGTTTTCCAAACAAATAATTGAATAAATTCGAATCTACATTTTGAAACAAAGTTTTTATAAAATGAAAAAGAGGGGAAAACTATTCAACCCCTCCTTCTAGTTTTTCACAGTTGGTACCAGAGCCACGTCGCTCAAATTTTCAAAACAAATGGTTTTAAAAATTGAGTACGATCCATGTATCAAATTACCCATTAAGGAGGATTAAATATGAAAAGTGTTTTTGTTGATTAACCTGTATTAGTTTTGATACTATATACACTAATTATACTAGCTCGAGATAAGATTATGTTTAAAACAAGTGTTATATGTTCGTTTTTAAAATCAGAAAGTTACACATCTTTCCACAAAGTCAGAAAACAATTTTTAACAAAAAATTCATTTTTTAGTATCAGATGGGCGGCCCCTTTAATTGCCTGGGCGGCCCCCTTAAATACTGGGCGGCCCCCTTAAATTTAAGGGGTCCGCCTGTCTATTCGACAATTTTTCGAAAACTTTGAAAAATCATATAAAATTAACCGTAACTCCGTAGAAGTCGTGCCACCCGGCGTTTTAAAGGTAATTGAGTCTACTTTCATTTAAAAATACTTACAAGTAACCATTACAAACTTAAATAAGTAAGAAAGTCAAAATACTATACGGTGATCAAAAATTTGTGTTTCGTTTTAACGTAAAACTTTTGTTTCACCTTTTCCTTCAAGTCGGGCATTCCTAGTTGATATAATTTAAAAAAAATTAAGTATTTATGTTTTCAAAATATTGATCTTAATTAAATTATAGAATGGGGAGGAAACTATTTTATTTTCAAATAAATTCGAGCTAAGTAAACATTGGTGTATATAATACACAAAACGACGACAAGTATTTTATGTGTCATGTGAACTTCTTTGTGATTTTATTTTCTTAACTGAATACATTAAATGATTGTTGCTATTTAAAGTTTAGCTATGTGTATATCTATGCATATGTGCCCTATTAGTTTATAGCTAGTTTGCCGATTTATACTTAACTAGATCTTATGCTAGATTTCTTGCATTAGGATTGTTATAATATGCTTGCATTGCATATAGGTATAGATGGCTTAATGTTACTCAAACATCTTATAAATGAGTTCAATCTAGTCACCTAAACATTTCAAACAATTTAATCTATTCTTCACAACACACTTAAATATTTTCTACAAATTAGCTTGTTTTACCTTAAGATGTTTAATAAGAGAAATTGAATCATTGTAAAACATTAATAGTTATATAAAAGAAAAAGTATTTTCAAAATCTAAGTGTGTTCATAATAAGTGAAAATGAAGAGTCTTTCACAAAAACAAAACATATAACAATCATGAAATAATAAGTCAACTTTCAATCATTCACTAATAAATAATCTTAGGATTAATGGAACACACTATCAAAATGTTTATTTATTTTAAATGAGTGTCCGTGAGGGTCAAGAAAGATCTTGATATTATATCAATTCATTATTCAAATTATGGTTGATATATTCATCAAATCTAATTGACGTGTTTTTTAGTGTGAACAAGAAATTGGATTGCTATCTGTTTAGTTTCAATATTATATCAAATTACAATAAAAAATACAGTCTTTAATCTACATACTCAATCACACTAGATTGATATGAAAATAGTTACATCCTTTGTAGATGAAAAGAGTATGCATTGGATCATAACTCACACTTGTGTTGATAATGTCATATTGAATCTACTTGTCCAATAATTGTGTTCCAAATATTAGAATAACATTTTAAACAAATTCATAAAATATACAATGAAGTAGGATTGACGACTTGGATGTTTCGTCCGAAATATTCAAGCAATTTACATTGCAATGCAATGGATAAATGTGTCATATCCGAAAAACCAAACATGAGCAAACTAACAACATATGTAAACTTTGCTCACACTACTTAAAATTATCACTTCAAGATAAAATACATATTTAAGAATAATACACACTATATATTCTATGTATTTCATTTTCTTTGTAGCATGAATGGTTGTGTTACAAGATAATGCACTACATTTTTTTTAATAATATAAGTTATTAGAATTGAAAAATAACTTGTCACAATCCATAAACAAGTAAAATTAATTTTTTTTAAATACTTGTTAAAGTATGATATATAACATTGGCAAAAATCATAGAAAATAATATTTGTTTAAAAATATATTAATGTCTAGTTTTGATATCATTTGAGAATCACAAACTCATTTAAGATAAATAATCTTAATAAGATTCATTTCACAAGAGATGCTAAGGTGCACTCTTAAGTCTAGCACAGTTATTAAATCAAGTAATATGTCATCAAAACCAAACAACCGGTAAATCATGAAGAAAGGATTAAAATATTTTGTTTACTTTTATCTAAACATTCAACACGTCTCTATTAGGATTGTGAATAAAATATATCATCTAGATTTACCTTCATAAAAACATGATGTTTGAGTCACATTAAGCCAAGTATTAGTGAATCAAGCAAACTTCATATTTGGTAATCTTCGATAGGTAAATTTAGGAACTCGATTTCTTCTAAAAAGAGAATGACTACTGGAGAATCTATTGACTAGAAATTCAATTTAACCTAACGGTTGAATTGCTTCTATGTGAGAAGTTGGGTGTGTGTAACCCGTAAAAATGGTCGTTTTTAGCCTGAATTGAGCACCACTAGTAATAGTCTCATACTCATTCTCTAACTTGATTAAATTGCTCTTCCTATATATACCTAACGCTAGTTTACTTTTATGAACTTTGCTTCTCATTAGATTCTTTCATTCCTAGATTTATGGCATTAAGTTAGATAAGCGTGCGAAAACAAAGGAACTATAGATGTTAGGTTATACCCCATTCAACACTCTCGCATCTAACATATAAATTATCGTCTTCATTTCCTTTAGGATCATAGGATATGTAGAAACGATAGCATGAGATAATAATAGGATTAACCAACCCTCTTGAGCATGAGATATTTAATAAACATTTTTTTAAAAATATTTGATTAATGATATTTGTTGTCAAAAATCTAATATCTCTAAAAACATGCAAAAACCTCACATTTTGGAAAATAGTTTTTCAAATAACTATCCCACTTTTAACATGTTTTCACTATCAATATCCACAATTTTGTTTTGATCAAAACTAAAGATTGGGAAAATATTCTTTACCATTTATTCACGCATTTTGAAGTAAAAACCCAATCTATTTTATTCAAATAACTCTCACATCTAAGTGAAAACTTACTTTCAAACATTGTTGAATAATGTTAAAAATGTCTCTTTTAAAATCATGCATGGTGATCTCATATTTGTCATCTATATTTATATAAATGACACTTATAAGTGAACTAAATCAAATCAAGAGGACCATGGTTTGTTCATTAAGACTTTGTTTGTAACAAGTCTAGAAATCCATGCTATCATAACTACTTACTTATTGCACATTGATACACATTAGGATTAATCCTCCTAGTTATGTAGTTATGAAATACTTGATGTTGCTTATTGTTTCCTAGCACTTATATTTTACTTGCTTGATGAGTATGTTTGCATGCTAGATGAAATTGCTTGTTTACTTAATCTCTTTGATTAACATGCTTTGGCTACTTAATTGCCTACATAATTAGTATATGCTTAATTGCCTCAAAGAGTTGGACTTGTTTGAAACCAAAAACACAACCTTTCTGTAATTCACTACCAAAAACCATTTTCTGGCAATCTGGGAATCACCAGATGGGCGGCCCCCTTAAATCATAAGGCGGCCCATTTAATTATTAAGGGGACCGGCCATCTGATGGTCAAAGGTGTTGTCTCCTTTTTCTACTTTTCAGCCCATTTCATCCTACACTTCCCAAAATTCATAAACCTATTTTATCCTAAACCTTTTATCAAAATTTATACATCCTTAATCCCACCAACCCTACATTATAAACCCTCTCATTCCTCTCAACCTTTACTTACCCATATCCTTCTACATTACACTCAAACCTCATAATCTTTTCACAACTCAAGCGATGTTGTTCATAATCAACCAACACCTAAACCTCACTCTCACACAAATGATCCATTTAACAACAAATCATCCATTCGTGCTTCCACCAATGCTCCTTCTTATGATGAGCATGCATAATCCCAAAACAATAATCCCAACCTCATTACCAACACTTTACATGTTGTTCATTCAACAAAAACACCATCCACTCATGAAGCATCTCTTCCACCCATATCATGTTTTCATGATTACCCAAGCTCAAACATGTCTACACCACCAAGAGTATCACCACCACATCCTACAACTTCACATGCCATTCCTATGTTGCATGTTCAAACCCTCACCCAAGACAACTATCATGCTCTACCACCATCACCTTCCTCCGAACACTTAATGTTCGTTGAGGCGTTAAAAGAATCCCATGAGCTTAGTGCGCTTTTAGCCTTACATCTTGCTCAACGCAATTTGGATCCACCTTCATCTAGATCACCCTCATCGCCACACAACATAAATCAACTCGAGAAGCATGTCAACAATTGACCTTGTTGTATCTTTCTCCTAAAAACCATTGCATTCAATGAACACTTCACTTGGATTGAATCTAGATCACATCCAATACCCTCACTTGAACAACATCCAAAACCTTAATCAACCTCTTCCGCTACAAACTCTCCACAACCAAACTCTCCAACATTCATGACCCAAACATATACCTCCATTAATCCAACAACCTCACCCTAACTAAACCATCTTCATTCTAAACACTCCATCATCAACCATCTAGGCATACTATATGCTTATGATTTTCACTTCCAAATACGAATCAACCAACCTTTTGTTACAAGCAAGTCCGATGACTCTCTTTGGCAAATTAGGATCTTTAACATAATCTCTTTGAATTAATTGTTATGTATCCTTAATATTTGTTTGCTATGCTTGTTATTTGTATATTGCATATTCCTCTATATATGCTTGTGCTTCTAATATTTTTTTTGCGAGAATTCCGTATCTCGACTCCTTGGTGCCCTTGAACGAGGGGGAGCACACATCAAGGGGGAGCTTTCTACCCGTCTAACTTCATTCATGAAGCTAGTCGGCATGACCTTTTTGATTCTACAAAAAGGGGAAGAAGTGAATATAAACTCACTAAGTACTTGTCTAAAAATTAATTTTTAGATCTAATGAGTTTAGGTTTTGTAATCATCAAAAAGGGGGAGATTGTTGATATAAATAATGCCTTAAAACATTATTAACATATATCGATATCTCTATGTTTTGAAAATCACAAAACATAAACTCGTTGAACTACAAATTATGACGTAAACAAGTATTTCGTCGTTTATATTCACTTTAGCATCCATATCACTTAAGGTATGAATAAACAAAGTGTCTAATGCATTTTATGATCAAAGGAATTTTTATTTTTACAAACCTTACATTTTATTAAAGTGGGACAAACATTTTTAAAATTACACAAAATATTTTTGTATTTATAAGAAATGTTTTATTCAAAATAAATATTTTGAATTCAAATTTCAACCCAAAAAACGGCTACATTCTTCAGGAAAAACCTCCCCCACAAAAAGACAAAAAATCTGAAGAAAAAATATTTTTTCTTAGGCGGCCCCCTTAATTATACTAGGCGGTCCCCTTAATTATTAAGGGGACCGGCCACGCTCCTAAACAATATTTTTCTCCCTATAAATACTGGTTCATCCCACAGAATTTTCTCACCTTTTGCACGAAAATTTTCAGTCCTAATCCCTTCATAACATCCTTCTAAATCCTTTGATCATAAGATTATAAGTCTTTGTTTCAAGTGATCCAATCCTTCACCACTCAAAGTGCAAAAGAAGAAACCTCCCTATCATAAAGCCAAAGGTATATTAAGATCTAGTTAGTCTTTATGTAATGTTGTGAGTTATGTACATGTAATAAGTAGATCAAGATGATCTTACTTAGTAGTGAGATAATGAGTGAGTAAGAAGTAGTGGGAAGAAGTAGTAGTGTGGAGAAGTCATGAAGTTGAGAAGAAGTAGATGTGTGAATATGTAGTGGAGTATAGAAGAAGTTGTGGAGTAGTGAAGAAGTCGTGAAGTCGTGAAGCCATGAAGAAGTCGTGAAGTCGTGAAGCCATGAAGAAGTCGTGAAGTAGTGAAGTCGTGTAGAAGTTGTGTAGTGATCTAAGTAGTGTTGTGAGATTGGTTCTAGCTACTATTAGAACTCGAAATTTAGCTTAGTGTCGTTAAATGGTGTAAACAAAAGTTGTGTACGGTTTTCTCCGCCAAAAGGGAGCTTGTTTAGTTGTGAAGAAAACTCTCGAGTACGTGTTTCAGGGAGTGGAGTAGGGCAAGGAAGGTGTCCTTGTAGCCGAACCACTATAAATCATCATGTCCGGTTTGCATTTCCTTTCTCTTATCTCTTTTTATTTATTCTTGCATTTATCGCTTTACATCTATGCTTGCCTATATGTCTTAGTTGTTGCTTATATAGTTGTGATGATTGATTGTGTTGTACATAGAAGTTAATATTGTGATTGTGTGTATAATTATATGATATGGTCAAATAGATTATTATTCACACTTCTCATATTAAGTTTAACTTGATAGATAATTTGATACAAAACGTTTTAAGATTTTAAAAGGAAAACGTATTCACACAAAGACCGACCAAAGCTCCATTCATAAAACTAAGCTTTTTTCAAAAGCTTACGTATATAATTGATCATATTGATTATATGGTGTTTTCATACTAAACTCTAATTAAAGGTTTTCCAAACAAACAATTGAATAAATTCGAATCAACATTTTGAAACAAAGTTTCTATAAAGTGAAAAAGAGGGGAAAACTATTCAACCCCCTCTTCTAGTTTTCCACAAAGATGACTGGGAATTGATTTTGCTACTGATATTTTGGTATATGTACAATGATATAATATTCACAATAACAGATATACAGATATATGCACAAATTCACGATTTGGAATCAGGTAACAGACAGAAAAGTGGGTTTTAGCAAATTACAAACAACAGGGGGTGCAAGTGAACTTTTTTAAAACTTTAAAATTAAAAGAAAATTTAAATGAAAATGAAATTATAAAAATGATTATTTTAATATTTAAATATTAATTAATTAATAAAACTATTTAAAATCTATTTTAAACCTATTTTAAATTAACAAAAAATTATAAAGACTACAAATTAAACTAAAAACTTGCAAAAATAATTTCTAAACCTTAAAAAGAACTTGAAGAAAGTATAAAAATTAAAAATACATATTTTTGTCTTTTTATGAATTTTCTATTAATTAAAAACTAATTATCTTAATTAAACTAATTAAATTATTTTAAATTACTAATAATACCTAAGTGACTTAGAAAATTATGGAAAAATTTATAAAACTAACTAACCATCACAGGAATGCTACAAAATTATAAAAAGTTGCTAAAAATTATTTTTAGACTACTTCACTACTTATTTACCTTTTAATTAATTTAAATCTAATTTAGATAAGAAAATTGGAAAATGAACAGTAGAAATTAAAAATCTATTTTCTGAAAGTCTTAAATAATTTATAAAACCTAGGAAAAACATAAAAACCTACTATTATTAATGAAAATTTAAGAAAACTAATTAATCACTAATATTACCTAATTAATTATTTAAATTAATAAATAGTAAATTGTTTAGGAAAAATCTAAGAAAATTATTTTAAATACTTAAAGGTAAAAAAAATTAAGAAAATTATAAAAAAGGAAAAGTGCTTATTAATAAGCTGAAAAGAAAATTGAAAAAGATAGAATCTATTAAATAGAAGCTATCACTAATTTTATGTTTGGTTTTTTTTTGGTGTTTTTCTTTTTGACAGATAAAAATAAGATGAAAATAGGAAACTTTTACAAAACAACTTTTATTAGAGCTTAAAAATAAGCTGTGTGCACCCCCTTAATCAAAACAGTTTGACTATCTTTGACCAAGTAGGAAATTGAGCTCAAATGATTATATGTGGGGTCCACAATGATGAAACTTGGTTCAATTAAGCACAAGGGACTTATATAAGCTAGAAAAAACAAACTATAAGCACTGATAAGCTAATTAGACAGAAATAAGCACTTTGAAATCTTAAGCTCAACACAGAAATGGGACAAACTCTAGGGTTGATTCCAGGTGGGGTCCGCTAAGCTTATGGTCAAACTTATGGTCAATGTTTAAAGTGTGGTAGGAGGGGGGTTGGGAAAACCCAAAGTGGACCACTGGGACCCAATGAGGTGGCCACAGTCAACCACCAAAGGTGGTGGTGTTGTGGTGGTTTGCTGATGCAGGGGAGGTCAGTCCCCCTGCAAGTGTGTTTGGCTATGTGTGGGGCTCACTAGAAAAATGGAAAAAATAACGTGAGGTCAGGACTTCACATATGAGGTGGGGGACTATGAATCCTAAAAATTTCAAACCCTGAAACACAATACAAAAATCTCTAAAATTCTTGCAAGTTTTGACTTTTCTGGAAACTAAACTATTTGACTTTTGTGAAAAACTTGTTAAGTTGACTATAATGAATTTTAACCTAGGTTTACTGATTGATTATGATATTATACACCACAATGAAACTAAAACAAGCTATATTGAACACTTTCACAAAGATTTTAAAGGCTATGGGTCTCAAATACTTACATAGTTAACTGTGTGGAAGCATCAACCAAGCTTTTGACTTTTTTCTCAAAAGGGGACTTGTTTTTATGGTTTCACTATCCTTCTTAGACCTAATACAGCATGTATAACCTAAGAATAACAACAAAGTCTCCACAAAACACAGTGGATACCACTAGTCCAAACACTCCCTTATAAAGGCTGTTTTGTGATTTTAAAAGCTAAGGGCTATGAGAGCTTATGAAACTTTTCCAATGAAACTTTTTATGATATATTAGACGTAAATGAGTACTTAGAAACAGAGAGCAACAACAAATGCACAAGATTACCACTTATACTATTTTGACTGTGAAAACTATGATTTTAAGTAACTATCAATTCTAATGAACAAGCTCTATATATTAAGCTATAATATGCCTAAATAACTCTAAATAAGCACAAACAATCTAAATAAGCAGTGTTATAAGCTAAGCTACAGTAAAAGACAGAAATGCGTTTTAGAGCTTACAATGTGCACTCCTGCCACACCATGAACCAAGAACCATAGATCCAACCTAAAGGCTTCCACAAGCCACTACACCCATGGCCATCCACAATACACCATGCTCCAGCAATCTTCTACTTTTAACCTGCAATTTTTATTTTTTCTTTGTTTTTTCTGATTTTTTTTTTCTTGTTTATGATACTAGCTGGTATTAAGGGTATCTAAAAGCTTTTATAAGCTTTCTGGGAGCTTATATTTGCTTAAGGCGTCCAGAATAGAAACTAGATACTATTAATAAGCTATCTTGGAATTTTGAAATAAAATTGAACTTGCATACACAGAGAATGAAACTGAAACTTGAATTGTATTACTGAAAAAGTTTAAGTTACAACTGAAAACATGAAATACAACACTTGGGGAACTAAATTAGATTCTAAAAGCTTGAAATTTAATTAAACGACTGAAAAATTACTAAATTATGCTAACACACTTCTTCTTGGACTTCTCTTCCTTTTATACTTTAGGATTAGGGCTTCCTTTGCCTCTCTGATCATTTCTGATTCAATCTTGGCCCTTGAATCTTCTGAATCATCCCTGGCCTTTGATTTCATTTTTGACGGGAAAATTGGGTGTGTGGGATTTGGACTGTTATAAGCAAGGGGGTGGCGCATTAAATGTGGATGGGATATTAGGTGATAGTGGTGGTTTGGGTGGTGGATTGGACAGGGATAGTGGGGTGGTGGTGATGTGATGGTTCTGCAAGTGGTGTGGGGGAGGGAAGGGGTGAAGGGGTGGTTGTTTGACTCGGTTTGACCGAGGGTCAAACATTGACCCTGGTTTATTAAAACGGGGGTGTTTGGGCTGTTGTGGAGTAGGCCAAAAATAGGGAATGGGCTTGGTTTTATTTATGGATTGGATTTGGTTTGGAGTAGTAGTATTATTAAGGGTCTGGTTTGGTTTTGTATATCACAAGGACTAAATTTGTAATTTAGCCGAAAGTTTGGGGGTGTAATTTGGCATTCTTCCAAAGTTTCCATAAGCGTGTTTCTTGCCAGTGATGAATAGTACATGGTCCTTGTATGATTTTTCCATTTTAAATTTTCCAGGGACTATCTGCCAAACTTTCAAACTTCAGGGACCTGTTATGTAATTTCACCGAACTTGCCAATCATGGACCAATCCTGCCATATATGAGAAGTTCAAGGACAAAATTTATTTTTCTCAAAGTTTTAATATCCCAGGGACCATTTTTGACAATTTTCCAAACTTCAGGGACTAAACTTGACATTTTGTGAAACTTTGCACCAAAGGACTATTTTTGTAACTTTTTGATTTAAAAGGACCTTTGGTGGCTTTTTCAAGTTTTTAGAACAACCAGGGACTAGATTTGATAACCTTTGAAAGTTGAGGGACTGAAACTGCCAGTTTTGCAAACTTTGTACGTTTTTCATCTGTTTTTGATTATTTTGCATTTGAAACATATAAAACACATTCCTGGGATATTTTCACTATTTTGATGCAATATTGAGTGGTTTTAGACGTTTTGGCAGCTCAGAAAAGGTAAAAATGATGAGTATTTACACACTCATCGATCCCCCACACTAAAACATTGCTAGTCCCTAGCAATCTTTTGAGAAAAACTTGATGGATTTGAAAAACTCTTTACCAAAAGCATCACTTCTGGAGTAGCCAGATGTATAAGAACTATGGTCCACCTGATAACCATGTGATTTTGAGCAAACCACCAGCTGTCAACGGATTTGATTAGTCTTTACCAAAAGCCGTTTGCTTCTGGACTAGCCAACTCTTGATGGACTAAGTCAACATCTTGGTGAGCTGATTACCAATTATGGATTTTCCACGGCCTTTACCACAAGCCATAATCTTGCGGGCTAGCCAACTCATTCGCTTTATGGGATATGGCGAGTTGATTTACCATACAATTTTGGGCAAATTGCAAGCCATCAACGGGTTTGAGATGTCTTTACCAAGAGCCTTTTGCTCCTGGACAAGCCAATCCTTTTGTCATTTAGACATGGCGGACTGATTACCACAAAAATAAAGTAAAAAATTTTTGAAAAATTTAGGCCAAAATGGGGTGCTTAGAAAGTATTTTGTGATAAAATTCGCAAGAATTCCCCCCCCCCCCCCCCCCACACTAGAATTGAATATTCAAAGTCTCGGCTATTATGCCGAATTTCTGAACGGAAAAAGCTAATATTCGAAACTAACTGTGGAAATATCGATTTGTATTTTTCACTTTATTTATATGTACATATAAACACATTTTTTTTTGAAACTTATATACATACTTACTTTTCAAAAGGTGGGGGACGGCCACTCCCCCACACTAGAGTGGTAGAAAGTAGAAAGAAGTCAGAGATATGGGTGAAAACCCATATTTTGCTAATTTTTGTTCACCGAGTCACTAGCTTGACTCGATCCCCTAATTCATTGGTCCATGGGGAAAGTTTGGAGATCCGGGACAACCATGGGTGGTATGTCCTCTCCAAAATTATGTTTCAAACGATGACCATTCACTTTGAAGTTGGGACCTTCGGGTTGAGATAACTCAACAGTCCCGTATGGATATACTTTAGCAACAGTGAATGGTCCAGTCCATCGGGTTTTTAATTTCCCTGAGAAGATCTTTAACCTTGAGTTGAAAAGAAGGACTCTGTCACCGACGTTGAAAACGCGGTTCTTAATCTTAGAGTCGTGAATCTTCTTTGTCTTTTCTTTGTAGATCAAAGAGTTCTCGTAGGCTTGATCACGAAGTTCGTTTAATTCATTGAGTTGAACTTTACGGTGATCACCCGCTTTATGAAGATCATAGTTTGCATGTTTCAAGGCCCAGTAGGCTTTGTGCTCAAGCTCGATCGGTAAATGACACGCCTTTCCGTATACAAGCTTGTAGGGAGTACACCCGATGGGTGTTTTGTAAGCTGTACGGAAGGCCCAGGGTGCATCATCTAGTTTGTCCGACCAGGAAGCACGGTTTTCACCTACGATCCTCTCAAGAATCCGTTTAATACCACGGTTTTAAACCTCCACCTGCCCACTTGTTTGTGGGTGATACGCGGTAGAAAGACGATGAGTAACACCGTACTTAAGCATGACTTTTGCGAATTGATCATTGCAAAAGTGAGTACCCGCGATCACTGATGGCACGGGGAGTTCCAAAATGAGCAAAGAGGGATTTCAAAAATTTCACAACAACTCGGGCATCGTTAGTGGGTAAGGCATTAGCCTCAACCCATTTTGAGAAGTAGTCAACAGCCACGAGTATGTATTTGTTTCCACGAGAATACGAGAATAGCCCCATAAAATCAATGCCCCAGACGTCAAAGATTTCACAAACTTGAATGACATTTTGTGGCATTTCGTTCTTTTGTGAAATATTCCTGTGACGCTGACAAGCATCACAAGCTTTGACTAACTCGTGGGCATCCTTATAGATCATGGGCCAATAGAAACCGGAATCAAACACCTTTTTGGCGGTGTAGTTAGGACTATGGTGGCCCCCGGTGGGTCCAGCATGGCAAGCCTTGAGAATATCCGCGGCTTCCTGTCCGTATACACATCGCCTGATGACTTGATCGGCACAGATTTTGAAGAGAAAGGGATCGTCCCAGAAGTAATGTTTAACGTCTTTGAAGAATTTGTTCTTCTGTTGGGACATCATCCCCTTCACGATGAAGTTACCCGCATGGTAATTTGCAAAGTCGGCAAACCATGGGGTAGTAGAATCACCACGAAAAGCAACCGCATTGAGTGTCTTGAGAGGAAATGTTTCATTTATTTCCTGTTTCTCGGACACATCCTGGTGAGGGTTTTCTAATCGTGAGAGATGATCAGCAGCAAGGTTCTCGGCTCCTTTTTTATCACGGATAATGATATCAAATTCTTGGAGGAGGAGAACCTAACGGAGTAGCCTCGGCTTTGCATCTTGCTTTGCAAATAGGTACTTCAAAGCCGAGTGATCCATATACACTACGCATTTGGTCAGGATTAAGTATGGCCGGAATTTTTCAAAGGCATACACCACAGCTAGTAGTTCTTTTTCAGTGGTGGTGTAATGACTTTGAGCCTCGGTCATAGGTTTGCTTGCGTAGTGTATAGGCTGAAAGTATTTTGCTTTTCGTTGCCCCAAGACCGCACCTATGGCAAAATCACTAGCATCGCACATAAGCTCAAAAGGTAGGTCCCAATCGGGGGCAACAAGGATCGGTGCCTCGGTAAGCTTTTTCTTTAATGTTTCAAAAGCTTCGATGCACTCAGGAGAGAAGATGAAAGGAGCATCCTTCTCGAGGAGATGGGTCATAGGCCGGGCAATCTTGGAGAAATCTTGGATAAACCTTCGGTAGAAACTGGCATGACCCAAAAAGCTCCTAACACCTTTAACGGTTGTGGGATGAGGTAATTTAGCGATGACATCAATTTTGGCTTTGTCAACCTCAATCCCGTTTTTTGAAATTTTATGGCCGTGGACAATGCCCTCTTTAACCATAAAATGGCTCTTCTCCTAGTTGAGACTTAAATTCGTTTCTTTGCAACGTTTAAGCATCTGTTCCAAGTGGGAGAGACAAGACTGGAATGAATTCCCGATGACTGAAAAGTCATCCATAAATACCTCCATGGTTTTCCCTATCATGTCGGAAAAGATAGACATCATGCATCTCTGGAACGTGCCTGGTGCATTACATAAGCCGAAAGGCATACGTCTGTAAGCAAAAGTTCCGTAGGGGCATGTGAAGGTAGTCTTCTCTTGATCCTGTTGATCAATGGGGATTTGGAAGTAACCCGAGAAACCATCGAGGAAGCAGTAGTATTCATTCCCCGCAAGTCTTTCGAGCATCTGGTCCATAAAAGGGAGAGGAAAATGGTCTTTACGGGTGGCTTCATTCAACTTTCGATAGTCAATACATACTCGCCAACCCGTGACCAAACGAGTTGGAATCAACTCGTTATCCTCCTTGGTGACAACGGTTATGCCACCCTTTTTAGGAACGCAATGAATTGGGCTAACCCAAGGACTGTCAGATATAGGATAAATCAACCCCGCATCAAGAAGTTTTAGAACCTCTTGTTTGATTACTTCGTGGATTTTGGGATTTACCCTTCTCTGTTGTTGCACTGCTGGCTTAAAGTCATCCTCCATTAAGATTTTGTGTGTACAAAAGTTCGGGCTTACGCCCTTAATGTCGGATAGTTTCCAAGCAATTGTTTGCTTGTTTGCCTTAAGAACCTTTAGGAGTGCAGCCTTTTCCTCATCTTTCAAGTCTTTAGCAATAATGACGGGTAATTTATCATCACCCTCCAGAAATGCATATTCTAGATGAGTAGGCAAGTCCTTGAGCTCAACCTCGGGAAATTCTTCAGATTTTTCAATAGACTTAATTTCCGCTTTATGAAGTATTTTTAGAGACGGAGAGGGTGAAGGATCGTCATTTAACAATCTTTCAAGAAGAAGGATGCCCCCCTCCGGGTCAAGATAGTTTTCATCAAACCCATGTGGGATTGAACTATCCTGAACAAGAAAAGCCTCGACCTCTTCCAGAAGGAAGTCACTTCCCTCAAACGGAGTGAGACAAGGGGAAGAGTCAGAAATAATAGGCTCAGTAGAAAGAGTGGTACTCCCACTTGCTGAGAAACCAAGGACTTCTTGAGAAGACTCCTCAAACGCAACATCGATGATGTCAATTCGGTTAACCGTTTCAGCGTCATAGTTGGAGGAGTATCTTGAAGTCTGATCAAGATTGAATGTGATGGCTTCACCACCAACATGTAGAGTGATTTCTTCTTTGAATACATCGATTAAAGCACGACCCGTTCTTAAGAATCCCCTCCCGAGAATGAGAGGAACTCTTGGGTCAGTATCGAAATCAACAATCACGAAATCTGCCGGAAAATGAAACTTTCCTACTTTCACGAAGATATCTTCGGCAATGCCGAGAGGACATGATATAGTACGGTCTGCAAGCTCGAGAGTCATGCAGGTAGGAGTGAGAGCAGGAAGAGAGAGTCGTTTCCAAACTGTGTAAGGCATAAGGTTTATGCTTGCGCTAAGATCGGCCAAGGCAAAGCATTCAACCATCCCCGGGAAAATACAAGGAATGAGAAATTTCCTGGGATCTCCAAGCTTTTCGGGAAGCTTTTTCAAGGGCACTGCTGAGCAATGCTCATTAAGTGGAGTTTTTGCCATCTCACAGAGTTTTTCTTTGTTGCTTATCAGATTTTTGATTGTTGAAGCAAATTTAGGCATGAGAAGAAGAGCATCCGCGAAGCTAATATTGAAGTGCAACTCTTCGAAAATTTTATAAAATTTTTCCATCTGATGATTAGCTCTTTCGCGGTTCTTTTGATCATTCAAACGTGAAGGATATGGAATTGAAGGCTTAGGATCGTTCTTTGGAATTTCATCAGAATTCACAGGAGGATCAAATACAACTCTTGACTTACGAGTCGGGACCGGGACAACTTGAGGGTGGACGTTGTTGGTACCTCCGTTATTAGTAGGAAGTACAGTGTCCGTGGTAACCTCAGGTTCACATTCCGCTACCTTAGGAGGAGAAGAAGAGATAGAGGGAATCGCGGGTCCATTGTATGATACCCCACTTCGGGTAGTGATCGCTTTGACATCGCCCCTCGGGTTAGCGATTGTGTTGCTTGGTAGTGTACCCGGGCCCGAGGGTCGATCATTTAAAGACTTCTGAAGCTCAGAGATCTTGCTGATCAGTAACCGATTCGTTTCCTCTTGTGCTTTCATGAATTGTTTTAGCACTTCATCGGAGGAAGACGAGGGTGGAACAACGTTTTGATTTTGATTAGGAAGATTTTGAACATGGTTGTTTTGAAAATTCCCTTGATTTTGATTGTTGTTACCCTGAAAATTATTTCTCTGATTGAAATTACCCTGATTGTAATTCCCTTGATTCTGGTTTCTTTGAAAATTTCCTTGAAAACCTTGATTTTGATTGCCATTTTGAAAATTGTTTTGATTAAAATGACCTTGATTTTGATTCGGGTTTTGGAAATTTGAGTTTTGAACTTGGTTAAAATCTCCTCGATTCTGATTCGAGTTACGGTTTTGATTTTGGTTAAAACCGGGAGGTCCAAGAAAATTGTTGGAACGATAACTCAAAAGATTACGGTCCCCCTGTGGTTGGTAAGAATTACCCCCATGTTGTAGGAATCTTGAGCAGCATAAACGTTCTCTTGAGGAAAACCAGCAGTTGCTGGACACAAGGAATAAAGATGTGGGCCCCCACCAGTTTCACAACTTCGGGCCACGGCTTTCACTTGTTGATTTTGAACCTGATTTTGCATCGTTTGGTTCATTCTCAACACAGCCGTAGAGATATCATCCATCTTTTTGGTTAGAGCAATTATTTCCGGAGATGATGATGAAGGAATGATTGATTTACACGACTCATCCCTCTTCGCAGAGGAATCCCAAAAGTTATGGTGGGCAGTCATGTTCTCAATCAAGCCATAGCATTCTTCGGAACGCCTTTTCATAAAGGTCCCACAAGCAGCAGCATTGAGAATATCCCGGTGCCTCAATGTCAGACCATTATAGAAGGTATCTATGATGGTAACTTGTAACATATTGTGGTTAGGGCACCGATCAATAGCTAGCTTATAACGTTCCCAAGCCTCAAAAAGAGACTCATCGGGACGTTGCCGGAAGTTGCTGATATCATTTCGTAACTTGGTAACCATGGAAGGTGGAAAATATTTAGCTAAAAACTTGGTTACCATTTCATCACAGGTACGAATAGAATTCTTTGGGAGTCGGTCAAACCATGCAGTGGCATGATGAGTGAGAGAATAGGGGAAGAGATACAGCCGGAGGGCATCATCGGTGACACCATGTTGTTTCATGCTTTGGGTGACGGTAAGGTATTTATCAAGATGCTTGTTAGCATCGTCTCCCGGTAATCCGTGAAATTGACACGAATTCTGGACTTGTTGGATCATGTGGTGCTTGAGGCCAAAGTCCGTAGCCTCAATAGTGAGTGGTGCAATAGGCCCGCCCCTCCCTTGCATGGTAGGCTGGCACAACTCCTCCATCGTTCGGAGATCGGGAGCTGGCTCATCCCTGGGAGGGTCAGAGGGTGGTGGTGGCCCATCGGCCATTTCGGTTTTTGGTTCTTCAATAATAGTACGTAACTCGGGTACGTTTTTCTGATGTTTACGTTTTGTTTGTGACCGAGTGCGCATGCACTAAAAACAATTTTTCAAAACAAGATCGAGGCAAAACCATAGTGAACTTAAACCAATAATCACAAGTGAATGGCTTCTTTAAAAAAGGTACACCACTCACAGGGATATAAAGACAAGTTTTAATCTTAAGTTTGGGAACTTATTATGTCCACACCCCCAGTTGGTAGGTGTTCAGCCTTGGTTTGCGGTGGTAAGATTTTATGTATTTATTAACAGAAAAATTGCTTTAGGCTTATGGGTGTGTGTGCAGAAAACTTTGGGAAGTATATTTTTGGAACTGATTCGTTAACCGAAATCATTCTTTTAAGATTACTCGCAGCCTGGCGGGAGGAAAGAATGGATTCCTCTTCAGTTCGCAATTTAATGTCAGAACTTACCTTATACCAACTGCTTCAGGTTGTAATCTTAAAGAAAACGAAGTAATTTAACTTCACAGTTTGTTTTGTTGTTGTTTAATTTTTTTGGTGTTGTTAACACTTCAGGAAAAGTGTTAATGAACTTTTTTTTTATGTGATTATACTTTAACAAAAACTTTTTACAAATTGTGTGAAAATTTGTACAGGGAGGGTTTTGAAAACCACTAAACTTAAAACGATTTTAAAAACACGCAACAACCTCCCCGGCAGCGGCGCCAAATTTTGGTTGGTCCCGAAATGGTCAGATATTATTGACCAAGGTCAACAAGTCAAAGACAGCTCCGTTCGAATTCTCCGGTGATAGTATAGTGTGTCCCCGGGTCGTTATGTCCCAGCGAGATTGCAATGGTGTTTTTGGAAAACTTTTATGGGAATGAGTGGCATTGAGGAGAGTAGCCAAGATGATTGGGAATTGATTTTGCTATTGATATTTTGGTATTTGTACAATGATATAATATTCACAATAACAGATATACAGATATATGCACAAATTCACGATTTGGAATCACGTAACAGACAGAAAAGTGGGTTTTAGCAAATTACAAACAACAGGGGGTGCAAGTGAACTTTTTTAAAACTTTAAAATTAAATGAAAATGAAATTATAAAAATGATTATTTTAATATTTAAATATTAATTAATTAATAAAACTATTTAAAATCTATTTTAAACCTAATTTAAATTAACAAAAAATTATAAAGATTACAAATTATACTAAAAACTTGTAAAAATAATTTCTAAACCTTAAGAAGAACTTGAAGAAAGTATAAAAATTAAAAATAAATATTTTTGTCTTTTTATGAATTTTCTATTAATTAAAAACTAATTATCTTAATTAAACTAATTAAATTATTTTAAATTACTAATAATACCTAAGTGACTTAGAAAATTATGGAAAAATTTATAAAACTAATTAACCATCACAAGAATCCTACAAAGTTATAAAAAGTTGCTAAAAATTAATTTTAGACTACTTCACTAATTATTTACCTTTTAATTAATTTAAATATAATTTAACTAATTTAAATAAGAAAATTGGAAAATGAACAGTAGAAATTAAAAATCTATTTTCTAAAAGTCTTAACTAATTTATAAAACCTAGGAAAAATATAAAAACCTACTATTATTAATTAAAATTTAAGAAAACTAATTAATCACTAATATTACCTAATTAATTATTTAAATTAATAAATAGTAAACTGTTTAGGAAAAATCTAAGAAAATTATTTTAAATACTTAAAGGTACAAGAAAATTAAGAAAATTATAAAAATGGAAAAGTGCTTATTAATAAGCTAAAAAGAAAATTGAAAAAGATAGAATCTATTAAATAGAAGCTATCACTAATTTTATGTTTGGTTTTTTTTTTGGTGTTTTTCTTTTTGATAGATAAAAATAAGATGAAAATAGGAAAATTTTACAAAACAACTTTTATTAGAGCTTAAAAATATGTTGTGTGCACCCCTTTAATTAAAAGAGTTTGACTATCTTTGACCAAGTAGGAAATTGAGCTCAAATGATTATATGTAGGGTCCACAATGATGAAACTTGGTTCAATTAAGCACAAGGGACTTATATAAGCTAGAA
Source organism: Artemisia argyi (assembly GCA_030686995.1). Lineage (NCBI taxonomy): Eukaryota > Viridiplantae > Streptophyta > Magnoliopsida > Asterales > Asteraceae > Artemisia > Artemisia argyi. The sequence continues at coordinate 43,145,042 of CM060701.1, forward strand.
ACAACAAACTATAAGCACTGATAAGCTAATTAGACAGAAATAAGCACTTTGAAATCTTAAGCTCAACACAGAAATGTGACAAACTCTAGGGTTGATTCCAGGTGGGGTCCACTAAGCCTATGGTCAAACTTATGGTCAATGTTTGAAGTGTGGTAGGAGGGGGGTTGGGAAAACCCAAAGTGGACCACTGGGACCTACTGAGGTGGCCACAGTCAACCACCAAAGGTGGTGGTGTTGTGGTGGTTTGCTGATGCAGGGGAGGTCAGTCCCCCTGCAAGTGTGTTTGGCTAAGTGTGGGTCCCACTAGAAAAATGGAAAAAATAAGGTGAGGGCAGGACTTCACAGATGAGGTGGGGGACTATGAATCCTAAAAATTTCAAACCCTGAAACATAATACAAAAATCTCTAAAATTCTTGCAAGTTTTGACTTTTCAGGAAACTAAACTATTTGACTTTTGTGAAAAACTTGTTAAGTTGACTATAATGAATTTTAACCTAGGTTTACTGATTGATTATGATATTATACACCACAATGAAACTAAAACAAGCTATATTGAACACTTTCACAAAGATTTTAAAGGCTATGGGTTTCAAATACTTACACAGTTAACTGTGTGGAAGCATCAACCAAGCTTTTGACTTTTTTCTAAAAAGGGGACTTGTTTTTATGGTTTCACTATCCTTCTTAGACCTAATACAGCTATAACCCAAGAATAACAACAAAGTCTCCACAAAACACAGTGGATACCACTAATCCAAAGACTCCCTTATAAAGGCTGTTTTGTGATTTTCAAAGCTAAGGGCTATGAGAGCTTATGAAACTTTTCCAATGCAACTTTTTATGATATATTAGACCTAAATGAGTACTTAGAAACAAAGAGCAACAACAAATGCACAAGATTACCACTTATACTATTTTGACTGTGAAAACTATGATTTTAAGTAACTTTCAATTCTAATGAACAAGCTCTATATATTAAGCTATAATATACCTAAATAACTCTAGATAAGAACAAACAATCTAAATAAGCAGTGTTATAAGGTAAGCTACAGTAAAAGAAAGAAATGAGTTTTAGAGCGTACAATGTGCACTCCTGCCACACCATGAACCAAGAACCATAGATCCAACCTAAAGGCTTCCACAAGCCACTACACCCATGGCCATCCACAATACACCATGCTCCAACAATCTTCTACTTTTAACCTGCAATTTTTATTTTTTCTTTGTTTTTTTCTGATTTTTTTTTTTATTTTTTTCTTGTTTATGATACTACCTGGTATTAAGGGTATCTAAAAGCTTTTATTAGCTTTCTGGGAGCTTATATTTGCTTAAGGCATCCAGAATAGAAACTAGATACTATTAATAAGCTATCTTGGAATTTTGAAATAAAATTGAACTTGCATACACAGAGAATGAAACTGAAACTTGAATTGTATTACTGAAAAAGTTTAAGTTACAACTGAAAACATGAAATACAACACTTGGGAACTAAATTTGATTCTAAAAGCTTGAAATTTAATTAAACGACTGAAAAATTACTAAATTATGCTAACACACTTCTTCTTGGACTTCTCTTCCTTTTATACTTGAGGATTAGGGTTTCCTTTGCCTCTCTGATCATTTCCCATTCAATCTCAGCCCTTGAATCTTCTAAATCATCCCTGGCATTTGATTTCATTTTTGGCGGGAAAATTGGGTGTGTGGGATTTGGACTGTTATAGGCAAGGGGGGGGGGGTGGTGCATTAAATGTGGATGGGATATTAGGTGATAGTGGTGGTTTGGGCAGTGGATTGGACAGGGATAGTAGGGTGGTGGTGATGTGATGGTTCTGCAAGTGGTGTGGGGGGGGGGGTGAAGGGGTGGTTGTTTGACTCGGTTTGACCGAGGGTCAAACATTGACCCTGGTTTATTAAAACGGGGGTGTTTGGGCTGTTGTGGAGTGGGCCAAAAATAGGGAATGGGCTTGGTTTTATTTATGGATTGGATTTGGTTTGGAGTAGTAGTATTATTAAGGGTCCGGTTTGGTTTTGTATATCACAAGGACCAAATTTGTAATATAGCTGAAAGTTTGGGGGTGTAATTTGGCATTCTTCCAAAGTTTCCATAAGGGTGTTTCTTGCCAAGTGATGAATAGTACATGGTCCTTGTATGATTTTTCCATTTTAAATTTTCCAGGGACTAAATCTGTAAAACTTTCAAACTTCGGGGACCTGTTATGTAATTTCACCAAACTTACCAATCAAGGACCAATCCTGCCATATATGAGAAGTTCAAGGACAAAATTTGTTTTTCTCAAAGTTTTAATATCCCAGGGACCATTTTTGACAATTTTCTAAACTTCAGGGACTAAACTTGACATTTTGTGAAACTTTGTACCAAAGGACTATTTTTGTAAATTTTTGATTTAAAAGGACCTTTGGTGACTTTTTCAAGTTTTTAGAACAACCAGGGACCAGATTTGATAACTTTTGAAAATTGAGGGACTGAAACTGCCAATTTTGCAAACTTTATATGTTTTTCATCTGTTTTTGATTATTTTGCATTTGAAACATATAAAACACATTCCTAGGATATTTTCACTATTTTTATGCAATATTGAGTGTTTTTAGATGTTTTGGCTGCTCAGAAAAAGTCAAAATGATGAGTATTTACACACTCATCACTCCAAGTAAAAGGCAGTTACGTTACGAGAAGGGGATGGTTAGCCCTTTCATCACCCGCATGCACACGGGGCGAATAGGCCAATCTACTTATGGTTTTTCAAAAAATTATTAAACTTTAGGGTCTTTGCCCTAGAGGGATTATCGGCAACAACACTTTGTGTCGTTTGGAAGACATGACAAAAGAATGAGGAATGACACAGGAAATGACTCTTTTTTAGAGAAGAAGGTAAGAACAAGAAAACGAACTAACATCGCCTCGTCATCTTTCTTCTAGAAAAAACTTTGAGTAAGAACACAACTTCAAAGAACAAGGATCACAGCGGTTCCAAAGAACATGAGCAGTTTCTTGAAAATGGGAAGTTTAAAAAGTGTAACTCTTCATCCCTCACACCCTATTTATAGGAGTAGAAAAATGACAGCTAGTGGAAAACAACTGGCAACAGCCTATTGGGCCAGCAAGCCCAATCCAGGCACGTAGTACTAACGACCTCACAAGACGTGCGTGCTCCAGGTCTCAGTATGACGTCAAGCACAGTCGAATCGACAAGTTTGACCTGCCGAAATGTCGGAGAAAGGGATTTAAAATCATTTCAAAAGGGATATTTTTTACATTTCCCACGCAAGCATTAAATGCAAGCCTTACCCTAAACACCCCACACATCATTTGGGGAACAATGCTATAGTCAAGATCATCATCACAAGGTAACTCATGAGTCAACCTGGAAAAATCAGTCTGAATGTACGGACCTCAGTTGACTAACGCATGAATAGGGGGGACTCGTTTACTTCAAAAGTCTAGCATCATCTCATTCGTACATGACATAATAATAGACTAAGGGAACTTGATAGTCTCATTATTAATGGCCCAAGGCCCATTAATCACACACTCGGATCAAGCCCAAAATAGTTCGCGAAGTCAACACTAACTAGAACAACATAAGCCCAGGCCAAATGAGGCCTGGAAACGCCCTTCTGGTAGCATAATATGTGTGCAAGGGGACAACTGTTACTACTGTCGCTTACGGTTAAGACGTACGAGTCTGACATAGCACAGTTGGGAACACACAGGAGAGCAAAGCACTCTCCTGTACGAGCCCAAGGAGGCATGCATGGACGGACCTTAGTGAAGACCGGGGAGGGCCATGGCCCTCCCAAAACTTTTAGGTTTTACTTATATTTGCTTACAGGATATGCAACTTTGGTCTTCCTAAATTAACTAATATAACACTCGGCCCTCTCAATAAATTCACCCAAGTTCCGTCTATGGACGCATGACACCTGTCCTCCTTGTCTGCTCCCGGATGATCGATACTTGGCACCCTGACAGCCGTTGATCACTCCCAAATGGTTTATCTCTAAACCCTACAAGCCTCTCTATCAAAGGAGAGCAACACACAACATCACATAAGTTTTTCACACATTTTGGCAAATACTGCCTTACAGTAGTGTAGCATGGTTCTTGTTTGAGTGTTACCCAAGCTTCTTGATCTATATCAATCTCATCGGGTCCTTACCCTTCAACACGAAAAACTAAACAAAGAAACCATTCCTATCCCATCTCTAAACTGATTTACATACCATACGTGTATAGAAATCTTGTGGTCAATACTGCTTTTACATACTTAAACCTATGAACTCACCAACCTTGTTTTGACACTTTTATCATGTATTTTCTCAGGTTCATAAGGCATTAACTTTGTATTAGAGCATTAGAGTCGCACGACATGTTTTGAAGACTATGATACATTCATATCTTCCATTTGAAGATGTTTTGAAAATGTTTATGTACCTTATTGCATTAGGAGCTCTACTTTGTAACTCTGATATTATTTATCAAATGGTATCTTTTTAAAACTTCTCATTTAGAGGTCGTTTTCTATAACTTAAACTTTGTACTATGAAGTAACACCCCAGTTACATTATCCTCCGCCACGATATTTTGGGGGCGTTACATCTGGGCCTCCATTCCTTTAGCTATAGCAAAGCTAATGCTACTAAATATATGAATAGTAGCATGTGCTCCAATGTCTAGAGTCATAGAGAACTTTCAGATCCGCTTCAGTAAAATCACCGCATCCTTCTCAAGTTCCCCAAAAGAAGAGAATAAGAAGGGGAGAAACTAATATCCAATATCCACGCACTTATCCTCATACTTGACGTGTTTATATAGTGCGGACTCAATCACCGGACGGCCAGACACAAAATCAACCATACCAGTTTATTATTATTATTATTATTATTATTATTATTATTATTATTATTATTATTATTATTATTATTATTATTATTATTATTATTATTATTATTATTATTATTATTATTATTATTATTATTATTATTATTATAAGAAGAGAATAAGAAAGGTTTTTGGCGAGTAAGAAGTGTTTTTTAGCGAGTAAGACTTGTTTTCTAGCGAGTAAGCATTGATTCTGGCGAGTAAGAAGAACATTTTGCGAGTAAGCAGCAAAGTTTGCGAGTTAGATTGCGAGTAAGCTCTAGTCTAGCGAGTAAGCAAATTAGCGAGTAAGGTTTTTCGAGTAACAACATTCTGAGTTAGGAATTGGTCTTTCCTGATAGTTTATCTAGTAAGGAATTCTTTGATACCTACATCTAAGGGAAACTATAGCTCGTTTAATATTGATCTACGAGTAAGCCACACAAATTAAAACCTGCGAGTAAGCAAACTTACTGATTCCTGTGAGTAAGCAAGTCTACATTTTTCTGCGAGTAAGGCTAAGTTTAAAAGTCTCTGCGAGTAATCCTACGTTTACAAGTCTCTGCGAGTAAGCCTAAGTTTACTATTTCTGCGAGTAAGCCAAGTTTAATATTTCTGCGAGTAAGCTAAGGTTTCCATTCCTGCGAGTAAGCAAAGTTCACCCTTTCTACGAGAAAGCCAAGATTTCAAATTTCCTGCGAGTAAGCTGAGGTTTCAAGTTTTTGCGAGTAAGCCAAGGTTTCAAGCTTCTACGAGTAAGGATTTAATAACCGATTCGTCTTCTACTTTCGCCAAAACATCTTAACTACAACAACAACCTTTTTTATCCTTCAAAGATCCATCTTCTACACAAGCTTATCTATCTTTATCTTTCTTTCTCAAAAAAAAAACAAAAAACAAAAAAACAAAAAAAACAAAAAAAAAAAAAAAAACAAAAAAACAAAAACAAAAAACAAAAAAAAAAAATTAAAAGAGTTTTTTGGCGGGATAATTTGATTAAAATTTTTTTTAGGAGAGACTAAACGTTCAATTCTTACGTGAAATCCAAATTTTGATATAACTGTGAAAAGTTTGGCCCAAAATTCAAATTTTTAGGTCAAATTCTAAATTTTTCGGTGAATTTTGGCATCAAAATTTTTAAAACTCAAAATTTTCTTGTATCTTTAGAATTACATTTTATAGTGATTTTCAAAATTTTGGGAGAGAAAATTTTTCAAATTTAATTTTGGAGGGAAAAGTAGATATCACTATATCGACTACGGTTTTAATTAAGCATCACGTTCAAAATGTCTTTTCTTAAAAATTTCTTTCCATCAATGGACATGGAACCTCTTGTTCAATTCTTTGCTCCATATTCTAAGACTGCGAAGACGGTGACTGAGACTGAGGAAATATTGACTGAGACTGAGAAGTCGTTGATTGATAATGAACAAGAAGTTGAAGAAAATGAACTACCAGATTACGTAAAATATCTTGACCTGAGATTTCCATTCACACTCGTTGAGCATATGAAACGACCACCATTGACAAAAAAGTCACAGAATGTTGAAGAATCGTGTGAGTCTAAGTCAAATGAACCTGCAAATGCTACGGTTATACAAATGGGGAATCAGATGCCATATGCAGGTCGGTATGTTGGAAATCAGATGGATCAGATTGTGAATCAGAATGTGATTAATCAAAATGGGAATGATTATTTTATGACTTCGATTCAGCAACCTACATCTGAAATTCACAGCAGTTATATTGGTAGAACTTACAATGTCAACGCAATGACAAAGGTAGAAAAGATTCAGTACTTGTTGATGCATGCCAATAAAGAAGAATCAGGAATACGGTTAACAGTTGAGGAAAACGACTTCATAGTTACAACAAAGGTTAATGAGAATTCAGCTGATCTCAATGGAAACTACATATGGTTGTTAAATCAGCAGCCAACAACATCAAGCAGTGATTATGATATTCCTCCTACTTATGATTCAGATCCACTCCATGAGGTAGTAAATTACGGTAATGATGCTAATCCGTTTGCTCATGAGAAGCCACATTATGTGCCTCCTGAACCTAATTATGACACATATGTGGGGGAGCAAGTTAATAGCAATGTTAACTGATGAGGCGAAAAATGATCCATTTTTAGAGGGTCATTTAAGCCCGGAATTGAATTTATTTGATCAAATATTGCCCTAAATCGTTCCTTTTGCGATTTTAGGTACTTTGGGAGTGAAATCTGGAAAAGGAAGCAATTCGGACGTTTTTGGAGCATAAAAGTGAAGAAAACGCCAAAGTCTTAATTTTCCATGCTGGGAACAGTAGGTGACGGCGTCAAGAGTAATTTCCTGACGGCGTCAAGAGCAAAATTCCATGACGGTCCAGTAAAGAATTGATGGCGTCATGAAGTAGGGCGTCAAGAGTAAAAGTCATGACGGCCTGGAAATGATTATCACATGACGGCGTCAAATGTAGATCAAGGCAGTCCGAAAAGAGTTTTGGCGGCGAGGTGACGGCGTCACAAGTATATTCTTGACGCCGTCAGACCCCTTTTCCTATATATAGTTTTCTAATTTTCACATTAAAAGAGAGAAGTTTTGGAGAAACCCTAAGTACGATTTTGGTGCGAATTTTACAGGTTTTTCAAGGGTTCCAAGCCCTTGATACCTTTCAGTTTTGGAGAAACCCTAAGTAGATGTTAATTATATGTTGATTACTTGTTTATACTTGTCTTGGATGAATGATTTATATGTTAGGCTTAAGAAAACTGGCAGATCTCCAATTGCTAACATGCTTGAACGTCTTAAGAAACATGAACCGACGCGCACTAGGTCTTTATTGGTTGTATTTAATGCATGAGCCACTGTTTATAATCCCTATGGTTGTGTTGGGCATGGTATAGGAGGAGATAAGAGCTCATAGAATTGAGAAGTTAAGTGTGCCACCCCATGAATGGTATTAAGGAATACGATCTGTCATCCATGCAATTATAACAAGTAGTTAACGTGTAAAAGATGTCTAGGGAGTAGTGAAATCTAAGTAAACACATTTTCTCCATTTACTGCTCACAACTTTAGTATAATTTAGTTTATTTTCATTTCTAGTATTTTATTTTGATTGCATCTTTAGTATTGGGTTAGTTGATTAGCAACTAATTCCGCCCAAATCCTTCAAACCCGAGATTTTTACTTGCTTTCATAAAATATAAAAATACAAAAATAATCATCCCTCACCTTTAGAACTAGTATTTAGGTTTTCTAATCCTAGCGACACTATTCCTAAGCTGAACGATCAATCCCCCGGTACTTGTCACTATACTATACTACAACGATCAGGTACACTGCCTGGTGGGGGTTGTAAGCTTCTCAAGATCTCTTGAGAGGTAAAGCCTGGTGCAATTCCCACGCATAAAGTTTTTGGCGCCGTTGCCGGGGAATAGTTATTGTCTAGGTTAGAATTTCTTTTTATTAGGTCTACTTGATAGATTCCGTTCTAGTAAGATTTTATTTTTATTTTTTGGTTTCTTTAGTCTATCTTATTTCTTTGTGCCTTTGTTCGTAAAATATTTTGATGGATCACAATAACATTGATCGGTTGATTCTTGTTATCGTGTTTTTCGTCGTAGGATCTTCCAAATGCCCGCCCCACTTCCTTTAGCAGAAAATGAGAACCCACCTAACCTCTCACCCAACCACCACTTTGACAATAATTCTGAGTTAGAAGAGTCTGATCATGATGATGACCGTAGGGCTAGTCCTTTCTACTATTCAGACTCCGATGAGGATCTTGATGATGGTGATGTGATTAATGAGAATAGGATGGAAGAAGAAATAAACCCTCTTAGGTATGTTGACCCTAGAACTAGGATTGAGTGTGATAGTTCATTTAACATGCAATTCCCTTGTAAGATCGGATTTAAGAGCTTTAACGCCTATCTCAACTCATCTCTTCCAATGAACATAATCTCACGTAATGAATACAATAAAATCATGGTAGATGAGTTAGAATAAAAAGGAGAAAACATTATTGCTAAGGCAATACCATTGCATGTGTTTGTAGGAAGCTTGGTTTATCTTGTTGAGTTCATGGTTATGGAGAATCTAGGAGAGTTTATTGATAATAAGTTGACCCAAGTTGTGTTTGGAAAACCTTTCAAACGGTTGACCAACCTCGATGAAAAACTCATAGAAGGGTTAATTACATTCTCGGATGGGGATGAAGATTTTGTCTATCAAATGCCCCGCACACACCCTAGGTTCAAAGATTTTTCCATGGAAAAGTGTAGTAGGTATCCGCCCATGGAAATGTTAAGTGAGAATGATAAGAGAAAAGGACTTAAGTACACGCATGAAAAGAATAAAAGATACTATCGCGGATGCTTAGAGTTAGGAGATGAATATAAAAAAGATGAGACGACTATTAGATGGCTCACACTTGGTTATGTGAGCATAAGCGATACACGTTAACCCATGACCTTGAGTCTAGCTACAAGACTCGTAAATAAAGAAAAGCGCTTCTTGGGAGGCAACCCATGATTTGTGTGATTTTGTTTGTTTGTTTGTTATTTGCTTCCGTATGCATGCTTAATTTTTATTGTTGGTAGATCATGTTTCTAAACTAAATAGTGGAAATACTTTACTTTGTTGTTTTGGCCTAGTCTTAACTCCACCTAAAGGTATTTTTGCAAAGGATAAGTGTAAGGGGAAACCCCAAATATGTTTTCAAGAAACAAACCGATCATGATTCTCCACAATATTAAATGAACATGTATATTCGTATTAGTTAGAGTCAAATGCTTGTATTGAGTCATAATGAAGTTTTGCAGGATTTTCCAGGAAGTAGGACCAAGTTTTTCCAGAAATTTTCCGGAAACTTAACATAAGAATTTCTGCAGGTCACTTCTGACGGCGTCAAGTGTAAAAATCTGGAAATTTTACCAGTTTTGTTTTTCTAACGGAGTCTTATGGTTTTTGTGAATTATTAAGTTTTATAATCTCCAGGAGATCTGCAAACTTCATTCCACAAGCATTATATCTTATCATGTTTTCTAGGATTTAGTAACTTATATAGGATGTCGCCGATTTTACGCGAGGTTGTCTTGTCTATTTTATCAGGTTTTACAGGTTATGTATGACAAGAAGATGATTTATATTCTGGAAGGGAAGCTTTGATTGTTCATTTTCTTGGAGGAAGATTTAACCTGGCCACCTTATTATCCATACCGAGCGAATCAGGGGAGTATTTGATTTCATTCTCTTTACTTTTTCACTTTTACATTCTTTACTTGAACATTGGGGACAATGTTCATCTTAAGTGTAAGGGTAGGGTAAAAAGATGATACCTTACATATGCACTTTCGCTTGAGTTTGTTTTGTTTAATGGTAGATGTGTAATAAAACTATGAGAAATACTTGTTAGTGTAATTTTAGCGCCAAATTTAAATTTTTTTACAACATTTAGGAGTGAAACTTTAGCCATAGCAAGCGTCTCATGGATAGGAGATTGTATGACTAGCACATAACCGTATATTTAGAAAAATTTTCCACCAAAATATGTGAGGTTCGCCTTTAGATTTGATAGGAAAAGCATTTACTATTAGTGCTTATGAGTGTACCGGTAGCATTTAGATTCTAGAACTTGCGTTAGTGATGCATCCCGAGACCGCTAGTGAGACTACATTCGTGTAGTAGGATTTACTACATGATAAGAGGCATTAGGATCACCCTTGTGTTAAACCCGTATTATAATTACTTGACCATTTAAGTCATATTACTTGGCTAGTAAAGTCAACTAATTTTTCCCACACCCTTAGCGTTGTACTCATTTTTAGTACACGAAACCCCTAGTACACCCTTCCGAGCCTATCTTTTCGTTTCTAACTTTAAGCATTTTACTTAAAGGAAGAATTTGTTAAACCCCACTTAAATGTACAACCAAATCGCCTTAGTCTTCCGTGTATGCGCTCATTTTTAGTGCATTATTGTTATTTGTTAAACCCTAAGTTAACTATCTAATTGATTACATGGTTGCTAAGTCGAGTCATATCCTTGTACATATTGTTTTGGGACGATTGGGACTCATGGGTAAGTACTTATTTTATGGAGTAATGGGGAAGAACGTCATTTATTACCCCCATATGTACGTTAATCTTAAAAGTGCTCCAAGTGTTTTGATTTTCTTAATTCGAGTCATTAGATTAGTTTAATGTAAAGTATGTAAAGATTCAAGTGTAAGGGGAATTTTCATTCCCTATGATGTATTATTTTGGATGGTAGGGTAAGAGTGTATGCAAAAAAAGAAAAAAAAAGAAAAAAAAGAAAAAAAAAAGAATTGAAAAAATCAAGAAAAAGAAAGAAAAAAAAATAGAAAAAGGAAAAAGATAAAAAAAACATACGGACTACCATCCCGTTTCATTCTATGTTTATTTTATGTTTTTGTTATTTTTCATTTATTAGCTTAAGTCGAGTCTAGTCTTAGCTTAGCAACGCCACATTATACATGTAATTGACCAAGATTGTTAACTCACCACCAGTAAAACTCCCTTTATCCAACAAAACCGTGTATTTCATATCCCTACACCTAACGTTACAACCCTTTTAAAAGACCTCTTTGATAGTTTATCCTAGGTGCTTACGCCATGTGATGGAGGTTTGATCCTTTCCCAAGCATATGGTAATCTATTTTGCTATGACAGGTAGTGAGAGATATCTTCCGTTTCCATATTGTAATTTACACTTTATTACACCCGAGAGATGTGAGTATCTAAACACTATTTGTGAGGTGCTAGTGTATGACCTCCGTGCTTGTCTATTGGTCTTTAGTGGAATGATTATTTGTTGTAATTACTTTTATATTAGTGTTAAATGACCCCTAACTTGTCTTTTGAGTAGAATAAAAGCGCATTTGCTTGAGGACAAGCAAATCTCAAGTGTAAGGGTATATGATGAGGCGAAAAATGATCCATTTTTAAGGGGTCATTTAAGCCCAGAATTGAATTTATTTGATCAAATATTGCCCTAAATCGTTTCTTTTGTGATTTTAGGTACTTTGGGAGTGAAATCTGGAAAAGGAAGCAATTCGGACGTTTTTTGAGCATAAAGTGAAGAAAACGCCAAAGTCTTAATTTTCCATGCTGGGAACAGTAGGTGACGGCGTCAAGAGTAATTTCCTGACGGCGTCAAGAGCAAAATTCCATGACAGTCCAGTAAAGAATTGATGGCGTCATGAAGTAGGGCGTCAAGAGTAAAAGTCATGACGGCCTGGAAATGATTATCACATGACGGCGTCAAATGTAGATCAAGGCAGTCCGAAAAGAGTTTTGGCGGCGAGGTGACGGCGTCACAAGTTTATTCTTGACGCCGTCAGACCCCTTTTCCTATTTATAGTTTTCTAATTTTCACATTAAAAGAGAGAAGTTTTGGAGAAACCCTAAGTACGATTTTGGTGCGAATTTTACAGGTTTTTCAAGGGTTCCAAGCCCTTGATACCTTTCATGTGTAATTGAGATAAGTGTTCTTTTAATTCAATCAATATGTCTATGTGTTGGTTGTCTATATCTTGTTCTTGTCTTAATTCCATCATGCTAGGCTAGATCTATCTTGTGTTTGCTTGGATCTAATGAAACCTAGATGTTAATTATGTGTTGATTACTTGTTTATACTTGTCTTGGATGAATGATTTATATGTTAGGCTTAAGAAAACTGGCAGATCTCCAATTGGTAACATGCTTGAACGTCTTAAGAAACATGAACCGACGCGTACTAGGTCTTTATTGGTTGTATTTAATGCAAGAGCCACTGTTTATAATCCCTATGGTTGTGTTGGGCATGGTATAGGAGGAGATAAGAGCTCATAGAATTGGGGAGTTAAGTGTGCCACCCCATGAATGGTATTAAGGAATACGATCCGTCATCCATGCAATTATAACAAGTAATTAACGTGTAAAAGATGTCTAGGGAGTAGTGAAATCTAAGTAAACACATTTTCTCCATTTACTGCTCACAACTTTAGTATAATTTAGTTTATTTTCATTTCTAGTATTTTATTTTGATTGCATCTTTAGTATTGGGTTAGTTGATTAGCAACTAATTCCGCCCAAATCCTTCAAACCCGAGATTTTTTACTTGCTTTCATAAAATATAAAAATACAAAAATAATCATCCCTCACCTTTAGAACTAGTATTTAGGTTTTCTAATCCTAGCGACACTATTCCTAAGCTGAACGATCAATCCCCCGGTACTTGTCACTATACTATACTACAACGATCAGGTACACTGCCTGGTGGGGGTTGTAAGCTTCTCAAGATCCCTTGAGAGGTAAATCCTGGTGCAATTCCCACGCATCATTAACTATGAAACTCCATACATGGATCCTAATAGAGTTCAAGTTGCACAGAATGGTGCTAATGATGAGGAAACCCGTGCTTTCTTTGAATCATTAATGAATAATTGCAGCATTGAAATTGAGAAAGTGAAAAAGGTCAATCGTGATGTTAAAGCCACGAATGAGAAATTGACCGCTAAGCTTGAGAGATACAAGGAAAATGAAAAAAGTTTTCAAATTGATTTAGAACGCGAGTAAGAATTTGAAATTGGTTATAAGAAGTTACTTGTTAAAGATAGGGAATTGCAAAAAAAATTTGACACTCTTCAAATTAGTTCAACAAAAACCATTAACTCTTTAAAATAGGAAATTTCTAATTTAACAAACCAACTTTCAAAACAAAAATCAGCTTATACCAATCTTGAAAAAGAACGGGATGAGTTAAAAAAGGACTTTGCAAAGAAAGAAGATAAACTTTTGGATGAAATCATAGAGTCAGAACATATGATCAAAAAACTAGAAAACTTGTTGGTTATGTCGGGTCAGCCGAGTCAAACAATGCATATGATTACTAATCAAACTGATCCGATTTACCATATGATACAAAAAATGGCTCTAGGTAACAAAAATCCTTGTAATCTCAAGAAAGCTCAGAATGAACAGAATGGTTTGTACAATGATAATGTTATTTATACCAAATATGATCCTCCCGTCGTTCGAGATTCTGTACAAACAATGGAACTTGTTGAAGAGAGCATAACAAAAATGAAACAAAAGAATCCAGATTTGAAACCAATTAATTACCCCAAACTTAACAAACTTTCTGGAATTACTTTTGTTACACAGAAACAAACATATGAGTTTTCCAAAACCCGAGGCATCTCAAAACTAGTTTCTAACCCATTAGTTGCTTCCAAATCTCTTTAAAAAATGGAACAGATGTCTTCAAACAACACTTTTAACACAAGTGCTGCCAAAGGATATCTTGATGATCTTAAAACCAGAATTGGGCAACTACAAACGACTTTAGAATCTAAAATGAGACTAAATGAGATCAATTGGAATTCCACGGTTCATTTACAGCTGAAAAAGATTCTTGACTGTGACCTTGCTCTTCCAATTAACATGATTAATGCTCGGGTAATTCATTTTGAGCAAGCATTTTTGAAAGAAACAGTTGACTTTGTCAAGGATCACAAATCCTTGGTAAAGAAAGCAAATGAACGTTGTGAAAACATCAAACTTTTGGAAAACCTAAATGATTCTCTCTTCGAAGCAGTTATGTCTACTGATATTATGTCCATTATTTTACAAACATATTATGTTGAAGATGATGAAAGACTACGAGCTGAGACCTCTGAAATTGTTTTAAAATATTAAAATGCTCTTGTAAAACTTTAAAAAGAAAATGTGTTTTATTTTAAACAACTTGATCGAAAAACCAAGGAATGCATGTATGACAAACTGTTGTATGAGCGTGCCTACATGGACATGCAAAAGCAAAATGATATTTTGAGAGCTCAGCTAGAAAGTATAAAAGGGAAGGGTGTGGATACTAAGTTTGCAAAATCATCGACTTCGGAGAAACCAAATGTTTAAAAAATGGTTGAAAAACCAAAAATGTCTATTTCCCGGTTTGCTCCAAAAGTCGATGAGAAACAGAATTTGACAAAACCAGTCACTCCACAACCCTTGTCCAAGAAAAAGGAAATTGAAAAGATTGTTGAAAAACAAAAATCGGTTGTTGAAAGAAACACAAATGTGATTACACCTGGCCCTTCTAGGAATAGCACACTGAATGTAACCACAAAAACTGTTAAGGAATCTGTTGGTTCTAATGACGTGGTCCAAAATCACCATCTAGAAGAAGCTAGGAAAAAGGCACAAGATCAAAAAGATGGAATTTTAGGTGCGAAACCTAGTGTGATGAATTATACAAGATTCCAAAGCACTGCTATTAGTAGTAAACCATTACCTAGGAACAATCCACAAAAGACTAGGGATTGGCTTGCATCTAAGAGTAGTGGCACAAAAGAGAATGCTAGGAACGTAGAATGCAACACAAAGAATTCCAAGTTCTCATCGAACAACAAACAATTTCCAAAAGACTGTAGTGACAAAGTTAAAGTTGCTGTGTTAAACAAGAATGTTCAATTTGTCTGTCCTACATGTCAAGAATGTGTTTTTTCAGCTAATCGCGATGCATGTATTGCACAATTACTTAAGAAAGAAAATTTAAGTGTCAAGGCACAAACCACTAAGACACCAAATAGAAACAAACTCGTTGACAACAAGAAAATAGATAAGAAACCTAATAGGTGGATATCTATAGGATGTAGTATTTCAAAAACTGAGACTTACACTGCATCTAAAAAGAAAACTAGGAAAAAGGCACAACATCAAAAAGACAGAATTTTAGGTGCGAAACCTAGTGTGATGAATTCTACAAGATTCCAAAGCACTGCTAGTAGTAGTAAACCATTACCTAGGAACAATCAACAAAAGACTAGGGATTGTCTTGCATCTAAGAGTAGTGGCACAAAAGAGAATGCTAGGAACGTAGAATGAAACACAAAGAATTCCAAGTTCTCATCGAACAACAAACAATTTCCAAAAGACTGTAGTGACAAAGTTAAAGTTGCTGTGTTAAACAAGAGTGTTCAATTTGTCTGTCCTACATGTCAAGAATGTGTTTTTTCAGCTAATCACGATGCATGTATTGCACACTTTCTTAAGAAAGGAAATTTAAGTGTCAAGGCACAAACCACTAAGACACCAAATAGAAACGAACCCGTTGACAACAAAAAAATGGATAAGAAACCCAATAGGTGGATATCTACAGGATGTAGTTTTTCAAAAACTGAGACTTCCACTGCATCTAAAAAGAAAACTACATCTAGATCTTACCTTAGGTGGATTCCCACGGGAAAAGTTTTTAATCAGCAATAGGAAGTAGAAACCACTACAACAATTGATAGTGAACACCCTCAACGTGAGGAAACATGTACTTCTAACAATGTTATTTGGGCAAATTCTTCTTTTGTGGATGCAGGTACTTGTGAAATTGATGAGAGTTCATACACCCAATGTGGTAAAGAAGAACATTACGCCAACATCGCATGTGGAAATCCTTTTCTAATTCCACTTTTACTTGTCAAAGCTTAATTTTTTCTTTCTTTAAATCCTCTTTGTAAATATTTTTGAAAAACAAAATACAAAATTTGAAAAACCATCAAAAACAAAATACAAAAATATAAAATTTTCAAAAAATCCAAAATCAGTTTTAAATTGAATAAATCCGAAAATATTCTTCGCCCGACATGTCTCTTGTATAATAAATATTTTATACGTTTCTAGAAATGTCATTCAACAATGATACAGATATGTACAGATGCTTGAGCGAGAGTTCTCGAAAATGTTTTCTAAAACATGTCGTTTCTCAAAATTTTCTTCACAATGGCTTTCGTATACCTCATTACGAAACCCAGACTTAAATGAGGACTTTGTAGTATTTCAACTAGGGACTCGTACTTCAAAATAATGGCTTCTGGACATATCAGTTCAGGACCCGTGCATCAAAGAAAGGAAAGTGCTTAATCAAAACAAATTTTTCGAGCACTTATCCTAAAAACGAAAAGCAAACTCTTATCTGGCTTAAGCTATCTTTAGAAAAACTTTCAAAATCTTTAAGCTCAAGACCATGATTGTTGATCTAATGATAAATTAGATTTTCTAAATTCTCTTACATTCTGAGTACCATCTTTTCAAGATTTTTCAAAAAGGTTTTCAAAATCTATCAAAATCGGTGCTCATCATCAAAATGACTTGTTTATACCTTACAGTGCACAACTCAAGCTTTCAAAGAAAGGAAAGTGGTACGTAAAAAATTATTTTCATCAACAAAGTGCACTTATCCTAAAAATAGACATTGTTGTACGCCTCAGTGCGACATTCCTATTCAAAACAAAGAGAAGTCTTTGTTTTTCAAAAACCTTGATGCAAAATTCAACAAATCTAAAACTTCTTTCTCTTTAAGAATTTTGCTTCAAGAAGACTCCTTCCCTCTAACTTTCAAAAGGTTAATATTTTCAAAAACTACATATGCGAGTTTTGAGGGGGAGTATTTCAAATACAAAATGTTTCGATTTCATGCTAAAACAAATCCATCTATCCCTCCAAAAGTTTTTCTATTAATCAGTTGATATAAAAAATATAACGATATGCTATTTTTGAGGGGAGAAGACATGATTAAAATGTGATACAAAATGTTCGAAGATCGTAGCTGAATCTCAATAGAGCTCGACTCAGTTATAACCCTCGAATTGACGAACCTTAAATGTCAATAATCGAAAAGACTTGTCCTGGACGGGTAATAATTTCAAGCTAGTTCAACTAGTGATGTAAGCGTATCTCGAATAGGACTTGTCTAAGTAGAGTGTACCGTCTCAAGAGAATTTCTTTGAACTTGACTAGGACGGGTAATAATTTCAAGCTAGTCTAACTAGTGATGTAAGCGTGCCTCGAATCGGTCATGTTCACTGAAAATCAATCAATTCAAAAAGTGCGAACTCTACCCAGCATGTGCAAATTTATCTTAAAAACTCATAAGCACATGTGAAGGGGGAGTATTTCTAAAAAAGGCAAACTCTCAAAGTGGCAAAAAAATGTGTTTTATAATTATAAACACTTTGAGAGATTTTCACAAAAGGTTTTATGGCATATGATCAACAAACCTAGGATAATCATGGAGTAATAAGGTGATTATGGTTAGGTTTATGTCCATGATCCGCCAGAGCCGGAGGGATCTACCCAAGGACAATTCCAATAGATTAGAATTAGAAGTTCTTAGGTATGATTGAAAAAAAAAGAGTAAATGAGAAAGGAGAAAGAAGGGGTTGAAGAATTAAAAAGAAAAGTTAATGAAAGGGTGAAAAGAAATAGCCCTCAAAATGTTCAACCTTAGGGTAGAAACAGGGTTCAATTCATATGCTACTGGTTGTTACTAAGGTGACACCGGTATTGAAGACAAAGACGTCATGGACCCAGTGACGCACTACACTTAACCTCCTAGCCACTCAGGTGTCTCTTAAAAGATATTTGTTTCATTCTCACGGAGAACCTCGCATAATCTATCGACCTCTCATTCCGAGATGTGTTGATATTGAAAAGGTGGCACTCTGCTCCATGCCTCCGACTACTAAAACTAAAACGCACGTAATCGAGTCTAGAGCCATGAGACTTATCAAAAGATCTCTTAGGATACACTTCCTATGAATACACTTGTGTTCGCCTAAAAGGACACAGGTTGTATAATAGTCTTTATGAGATCTTCGGATCTTGCCTTTCATATCATGATGGTTACTTGTTTCAAACGGTCTACAGTCGTGGAGTGATACTTCGGTATACTTCAGCGGCTCACCTGAATTGTGGGTATACTTCGGTATATTTGTGTAAGCCTTCTTGAGGGTATCCAATTCAGGAACAACCTTTATAAGGATTAGAGAGAGTTTTCACACTATGCTGTTAATTCTCTCGAAGTCTAAACTTGTAAGTGCTGGAAATCCTGCCAAGGAGATTCCTTTCATGAATTCATTCCTTAAGACGTTTTACTTGGATTTTTTCCATAGTATTGATAACTGTCCCTCAACAGGATTAGGACGGCTGATTCGCCCGACCAAGATGAATGGAATCAAGACATTCATCAGTAAAACAATCGTAGTGGTCTAATCTCTAAGAAAAGTCCATTGTGATCGTTTGGAGATTATTACTAACGTTTACCATGCAGCTACCAATGAGTGTTCCTTGGAAAGACCGTATACCATCATTTCATTCATCAACATCTTCAACTCCGCATGCTTATACTAATATCCTCAAAGATCAAAATAAGAACGTTCAGGACAAAGAAATCAAGAAAAAGACAAAGCGTAACATCAAAGTCAAGAGCTGAACAAGAATGTCAAGAACAAAGAAATAAATGAGGACTGCATTAGTATAAAGATCAAAGCTTTAACAAGAAGTATGAGCATGTTGGAGAAAACATCAAGACAATATTTGAAGACGTAGATCAAAGGCAAGAAAGATCAAGAGATTTAAACAAAGATCACAAAGCATGAAGGAACAAAGGATCTAGCACAACTGTTACATAATAAGACTCAAAGTTCAAGACAACAAGCTTCAAAGATCAAAGATCAAGATCACAAAGAGAGATCTCAATGATCACCCCTTAGGGGGAGATTGTTAGCATTAGAAGTGTTGATCATCAATGGAATCAAAAAGAGATCTCAATGATCGCCCCTTAGGGGGAGATTGTTAGAAATAGAAGTGACGATCATTATTGTGTCATCGAGTATTGTAATAATGTTGTAATATTCTAGTATTCTAGTTAGGGATAAACGAGCTTGGTTTAATCTAATATTGTATTAGTTTAGGTCTAGTCCATTACTTAAGCCCAAGCCCGGCCCATCTCTTTATCTTAACTATATAAACCTCCAAATGAGAGCATTTAATTTAGAGGTGGTTGCTTCTAGGGTTATTCTATCTTGTATCCTCTCATCTTCTTAATCTAATATATCTTTCTCTCTCTAAAAGTTACCATCTATCTCTTTATCTCTCTATATCTCTCTCTAATATATGTTTGTGTTACATAAAGTTGGTGACCAATAATAATAATAATAATAATAATAATAATAATCTCTTTATCTCTCTATCTCTCTCTCTAATATATGTTTGTGTTACATAAAGTTGGTGACCAATAATAATAATAATAATAATAATAATAATATTATTATTAATATATTATTATTATTATTATTATTATTATTATTATTATTATTATTATTGTTATTATTTAGTTGATCGTAATTCTAAATACTAAATTCTCCGTAAACGTATGTGTTATAAATATCAAGCTGAAATAAGAGTTATTGAGTGTATCCACGAGATTACTTATAACATATATAAACACTCCATAATATTAAGTAATAAAAACTCCATAAATGTACACGTTAAAAATATAAGGCTGAAGCACGTGTTATTGAGTGTATGCACGTGTTTGATTATAACATATATAAACACTTATAATAAAATTTGGCTACTCAAACAATAACACTAAAAACAAAAATTTGATCATACTTTTAAACCTGAGCAAATATAGTTGAAATATTATTATTAGTTGTAATCATTATCAGTTATCGTGCGTGCACGGGCATTAGAGATACTTAATCTTATTTTATGCGTAGATGAATATAATTATAATTAATATATTGAATTGCTCACCCTTTTTTTTCTTTTCTTTTTCTTTCTAATCAATGATTGGAACAGAGTGTATTGAATGAAAACTTATATCATCCAGCGCAGCACACGACCACAACTGATCCTTACCCATTTTAGATGCTCGGTTCCTTTAATTTTGCTATGTTTTATGGACTCTTTATTTTTTAATGCAATATTTAGTTATTTATTTGATATATGAATTTTCAAATAATTTTATTGCTTATAGTATTTAGTTAATTTTTTTTAATGCACTTTTAGATTAAGTAATGTATATATGTTGTATACACTATATGAATACTCATGCATAGTAACATGATTTTATTGTGGTAAATAATTATATTACAATATTAGGACTTAAATACAAATTGGGATTGAGAGGAGAATGAGATGAATCAATAAAAAATACAAAGAAAGAAAGATGAATAAGATGACTAAAACAAAAACACAATAAATAAAAGATTACAATTCTTCTAACCTCGTTTTGCTTTAAAACTCGTTGAACAATAATAGTCATTTTTTTGATAATTCATTTTTATCATCTATGTACTATCAAATATGAACTAACATAATAATAAAAAGAAGTTGTAATATCGTGTTTTATATAGTAGATTTTGTGGATGAATTTTTAGTAAATATTAATGTTAGGATTAAATATAAAAAAAGTTACCTCCTTTTACTTTTAGAAATTACATTAAAAATTTCAAAAAATAATAATAAATAATAAAAAGAGTTGTGATGAAATTACATTAAAAAATTAAAAAAATAATAAAAAGAGTTGTGATGCATATTTTTTGTGTGAACATTGTTTATGTGGGGAAGTAAGTAAAAGATTAAAATTTAAGTTTTAAAAAGTTTTTTTAGGCTCAACTTTAAGTTTTCTAAGTTTTAATCAAAACATTTTTGCTTTGTATACGGTAGAGATATGAAAAGATCTACACAATTATAGTTCCCTAGGGCTTGAGTCCCAGTTTTTGACATGCAACTATGTATGATCATATGTTTTAAGAGCAAGGATGGTATGGCATAGTAGGAAAAAAAAAATAATATAGTTGAGTTGAAAGCGTTTTATACTGGGTTGATCATATAAATTGTAAGTAGGTTGAGTTGAGCTTGATCATGATGCTGTTAGGCTAAACATGTTGAATAGCTTCACCATTATTTTTTTGGGATTAATTTGTCGCTGGAACGAGACATTGGAGATCGATGTTTTGAAAGCTCAACGAACTTGAGCATGAGCTTGACGAAAGTTTGTTCCAATGAAGAAATAAAGTCAAGTTCCAATTTAATTAGTTCATCATCGTTTGCAGCCCTTGGTCTCAACAGCATTGAATTCGAAACTTTAAAATTTCCATTAGCAAGTTGGCTTAATAATTTTCAAACCGAGTCATAGAGGTCACAACAACGTTAAATATTGTATATCTATAATGTTTCATTAAATAACATGTTCACGAAATTCAAAAGGATTATGTGTGTAAGCGTGTGCTTCATCAATTCACGTCAAAAGCTTGTAGATGATAAACATATTGTAGTTTTCGGTTAGCTTATGTTATCATCCTGATTTCGAACATTTTTTCCCCATGCACATTGTATATTAAATGTCACACGTATATTTCTACATAAAACAAAGCGACTCAATTTCAGCATGAGCCAAAATGACATATTGAACCACCATCTTGTGGCTAGTTGGCTGATCCAGTCTAGCCAAACTTAACTTCAAACCGCGTGAGTTCCATAATGGTAAACTAATTGACCACAAATTCTTACTGCTCCTTAGATTAGCCATATATTAAAGAGAATGATCGGTCTACCAGTTTGCGTACGTTTGGTGAGGGGTTCAAGTTTCGTAGTCAATTAGTCGAAAAACGTCACTAAGAGTCTAAGACAACACTAAATATTAGGAAGTATTATGGCAGCTAAGGAAACAGGAACTGCACGGGCATAGATAGATGAGTGTGACGTGTGCTTACGATGATAATGAATAAGAGGGGACCTTGTATAAATAGTACCCTTGTATTTTCAATATTATTTGTTTATATATGCATGATTTTAGTACCTATTTGAACACAAGAAACTTATGATTAAAACGTGTAATTAGTAAACGAGTTTACTATCATAACGAAGAGTTAAGTTAGTACTGGCATGGCATTGGCTATTTAGAACCTAGCTTCCACATGAACTCAACGTCCTCTTTATCTTTAATTAGGATCCGAAGTACGAGTAATTGACTAGTGAGAAAACTCTCTTCTGTATGGTTTGAAGTAGCTTTAAAAAAATGGTTTAAAAGAAGTCCATCCAGAGATTTCAAATGGCTTAAATAAATGAAATATAAGCGATTCCTTATACTAGAAAACAAAAACCGAACCAAACTCATCCATTTAAGCACTCGTATTTATTTATTTTCGAAACAAAATTTCAAACAATAACCTTAATCAGCCTCTTTTTCAAGTTATAGAAAGAAACAACAGTTGAATTTGGGGACAAAATTGACAATACATTGGACTATCTATGTCATATATCCCTCCCATAATGTGACAAGTGATCCATAACGTGGGAGTGTTTTCTTCGACCAATTATAACTTGGCGTAGTTAAAGTGCCACCTTTTCTAGAAATTGGATTAAAAAAATTTCTTAGATAATAAAGTATTAAAGTATTTTTTTCGAATTTTCTTACGTTTTATTCAACATAGCATTGATAATTTTCGTCACTAAAATTGTCTTTCGCGAACATTGTTTTGAAAACTGAACCGGACATTGAATCAACTTTCTTTTTGGTTCACTGGTTCGAGCTGTTTAACCGTTTTAAAAACCAAATGTGTGATACATAATAAAGATATTGTATTATACATAAAATAAAATAAATAAATAAATAACGAAAGCTACGAAAAAACGTCAATTTAGTTCATAAAAAATAAGATGATATAAAATGAAAAATCGAAAAGCAAAAAAACTAGCACAAGTAGCCTAACTCTCTTCACTTGCTCTACTAAATGTTTTAAAAACATATTTTCTTATTAACCAATACGAGCTTCCGTTTCACGGTTCAACTAGTTTTAACCGGTGGTTCAACCAGCGTTTTTCTTTAAACCGGCTTCCAGTCACTCAACTGTTTTATGGTCCAACCGGCCGGGTCAACTCTGATATAAAAACACTGCTACTAACTCATGTTTTCAACCCATATTTCTCCATCACTATTAATGTTCTTATTTTTTTATTTCAACACATTCAAAACCCCAACTAAAACCTCAAGAAGTTTCTTAAACAAGCTTTTTTTTTTCCATTTGTTTATCCAAATGTGTATATTTTTTCATCTAACATAAGGTACTAGCGAAAAGACAGAGTAAAAACCAACTAAAAACGAAGATCTCTCACTTCGCTGGTTCATTGGTTTATGTCTGGTTCGCCGATTTTTGACCGGTTTTTATAGTTGCTACCAGGTTTGACTTCACCGGTTAACCCAAGCTAGCCGAACCAGACATCTCTGGTTTCTGGTTAAACCGGTCCGGTCCGGTTTTCAAAACAATGTTCGTAGAGGCTGATAATTTATCAAGCTATATGAGTTTTGTTGGGTAATTTGTTAAGTCCTAAAGTTAGAGTTTACTAGTTAAGTTATCAAAAATAACAGGGTGAAATTTCTCAAATACCCAAAAGTAAAGGGTGAGATTTCTCAAATACACAAAAGTAAGTACAAATGAAAATGATGTCGATTGTCTGATAGTATTAAGCCATTTAAATTTAGAAGCGTATGCGAGAAAAACAAAATAGACTAAGGTGAACAAAAGCAACCTATATATTCGTACGAAAGCGAAAACACAGTTAAAATTCTCGGTGGACCAATGTTTTTCTTCACATCCGGTCAATCGCTCAATGAATTCATCCCATTCTTTAATTTTAATATAAATCTAACTAGGGTATCAATCTACTTTCTAGTATATCTTTTTCGGATAGGAACACGTACTTCTAGTATTCATATACTTTTAGGTTTTGTTTACTTTTCATGACGGCACTATCGTATAAAGATTTAGTTCTATATTTTGTCTATTAAATCATCATTGTTTGTTAAAACTAAACACGTAGTAATTTGACTAGTGTAAAGAAAATCTAATAATATGATTTAAAATCATTACTATCTTAGATATCTTTTTATTTATTTTAACGGAAGACAAAGAGTCAAATAAATTATGAAACTGGGTAGAAAGTAATGTCGGCATGTATAAAGTGGTAAAAAAGTTAGTATAAATTATTAAGTCTTCATATGATGGGTTCTATTTTGTCCCCTTCGGTTTGTACACGTCCACTTCAATATCCGCAAGGATCAAGTTCGGGCTAAAGGCTAATATATATTAGAAATAAAAATAATACAATATAGTTTTTGGTGTTATAAAATTTACTTGTAATTGACTATTCTGAATACGATAAACTATCGGTGCAATTTTATTGTTCAAACAAAATTGTAGGGACAATTGGTCGGATATAGCTTGGTTAATGGCCGTTCTTTAGCTTTTTGATGTCCTGACCGAGAACTCAAGATGAGACCTAAAATGTCATACTTTAAGTATTATTGAATATGAAAATGTTAGTTCATCTAGCGTTATAGTTTTATGTATCAAACATACATTTTAGAGTCTTAAAAAATTGGAAGCATCGAACGATGGATCACTCTAAAAGAGACGGCCATGTTTGGTTACATTAGCATTCTTAAACGTGACTATGAATAAAAAAGTCTTTTTGTTAATATGTGGCATCATTTTTTTTTTTATTTTTTCTTAATTAAAAAAAAAACAAAAAAAAACAAAAAAAAAAAATAAAAAATGGGCATGGTTTGAACCACCACCATTACTTATTTTGAGTTTTGACATACAAAAATTAACTCGGGACCTTTTAAACAAACTTTATTTCTATAATAGGATAGTACTCCTATTAAAGCACCTACATTTCTTAAAGAGAGATAAGAAGTCATCATACTAAAATTGTATATAATCAACTCCATAATTATTGTAAAAAAAATTTCAATAAGTTTCTTTTTGAAGAAAAACTTTTTACCCTTTGCTGTCTAGTCTAATAATTTTGATTCAACGGTTTGATTTTTAGTTTATTATTGTTGAAACTTTAAATCCATGATCCAAAAGACTAATCAAACATTCAATAACCATTTTCTCCTTTTCAAATATTAATTTCTTTATAGTCTAAAGGCGTTATAAAAACTAGAATGGGTAGAATAGTTTCACCGTTTAAAATTATATTTTAAAAACTTATAGTTCTTTTATATTCTTTTTGAAAAACCGTTTGATTCAAAGTTATGTGATATCTATGAACATAATGTAAAATAAGTAAAGTAAAGACTAGAGGTAAAGGAAGAAAACAACCAAACCGAAACACGGAGATTTATACTCGTTCGGCATGAAGTTCACTCTTCGTCCTACTCCACTCCTCGGGTACCACACTCGAGAGTTCACAATCACTATGTCAATACACTCCCTTCAGGCGGAGCAAAACTTACACCAAGTTTACTACACTAAGCGGAATGTCAGGTTCAAATTCTAGCTAGAACTAATCTACACAAAAGCTCACGTGGCTACACGAACAAGCACTCTTGTCCACTTGGATTTACACACAATCCAAGTCTTCGCACGGACGATCACCCCATCCAAATCTTCACACGGACGATCACCCCGTCCACTTGAATTTTCACCCGATCTAAGTCTTCACGAACCTTCACTCGGTCCAAGTCTTCACTTCACGGACTCACACCAAGTCCACGTCTTCACACACCAACTTACACAAAGTCCTAATCTAGATACACCACTTCACGGACTTACACTTTGTCCGTATTTATCCTAACTGATGCGAGATACTGCAACCTCACAAGGAGTTTTACTTCTTGAGGGATCTCAAGAAGTTTTGTAATCCTCCTGGCATTGTACCTGACCGTTGTAGTGTAGTATAGGTAAATCCGAGGTATTGATTGTTCTCTAGGGGAATAGTGTCGTTAGGTCGAAGTGTATATCGATTTAAGCCTAAAGGTGAAGGATGATTCTTTTTGTATTTTTATATTTTTTAGAAAGCAAATTAAAGATCTCGGTTTTGAAGGTAGGAGCAGAATTAGTTGTTAAACAACTAACCCAAAAACTAATTTTATAAAACAAAACTTAAAATGACAAGAAAAGTAAACTTGGTGAACTTCTTATGGTGAGAAAAACACGTTTACTTAGACTTCACTACTCCCTAGTTATTTTTTATTGAATTGTCACGTCGTTTGTTTTAGTTGAAGCGTTGTATTCCTTAATACCAATCGTGGGGGTGTGTTACATTCTCCAACTCTATGAATATCAATTTCTCCTACAACCTTAAGTTAATTAAGCAATCATAGGATCATCAACATCAATTCATGCAGTAAATACAACGAGAAAAACCAATAGTGCACCTACGATTACGTTTTCTAAGACATCAAGCTAGTTACATAAAGAAGTCAGCTACTTTTCTAAGCATAACGTGAAGCAATCAACTAAACAATAGATAATGCATCAATAATTAATAACTAAGTTTCATTAGATCTAAGCAAACACAAAGGAATTTAAGCTAGCATGTTAAAGAGAAGAGAAGATAAACACATAATCAAACAACCCTTACACATATTGAATGACTAAAGGAATACTTAAATTCAATTAAACATGGATGAAAAGAGGCTGTAAAAGCCTTACAAGAACTGCAAAATTCGTCTACAGTTTTGGTCTCCAAAAGTGTCACACTTAATGAATAAAAATCGAAAACTATATATAGATTACAAAGCTGACGGCGTCAGGTTATAGGTCCTGACGCCGTCAGACCGCCGTATTTAGGGTTTCGTCTTGTGTAAGTAGCCGCTCTGACACCGTCACTCTTTAGATCCTAACACCATCAGCTTATGGCTGACGCCGTCCCTCTTTAACCTTTCTGAGCCGTCTCTAACCAACTTAACATGTGACTCCCTTCTTTGAAATACACCTGACGCCATCAGGTTATAATTCTCCAAAGTTTTCTGAAGCGACGTGTGTAAAATCTTCGAGCTCCAAATCATCAAGTGATGGCGTCACAAGGTGTAATGTGACGCCGTCAGGTTGCGGTTTTTTAGCGACTTTGTTGTTTTCTTATCTTTTTCGTCTAAAAGTGTCCAAAAAGCTCCAAATTCCAGAATTTGTGTCCTAAGTACCTAAAATGTTAAAAGAAACGATTTAAGATAATATTTGATAATATAAACTCGATTGTAGCTTAAATGACCCTTTAAAAATGTATCAAATAAATCCTTATCAAATATCCCTACACTTGTGATTTGATTGTCCTCAAGCAAATGAGCTTTTATTCTAATCAATTTACAAGTTATGGGTCATTTACATTAACATAAAAGTAATTACAACACACAATTATTTCCACGTTAGTTAAAACAAGCACGGAAATTATTACCTCACAATAAGTGTTTTGATTCTCACATCTCTCGTTTGTAATAAGTTATAATCACATATGGAAATGGAAAAATAAAACACTATCTACCTGTCATAGCACATAGATTACCATAGGCTTGGGAAAGGATCAAACATCCATCACTTTGGCGTAAGCACCTATGATAAACTATCAAAGAGGTCTTTTAAAAGATTATAACGTTAGGTGTAAGGGTATGGAAAACACGGTTTGTTGGATAAAGGGAATTTTACCTATGGCAAGTCCATTATCTTGGTCAATCACATGCACAAAAAGGCGTTGCTAAGCCAAGATTCGACCCAACTTTGCTAACTACTAACTCTTTTTGGTTTTTTTCAAAACACTATTTTGACTTAATCATAAATAAAAGACGCGGATGGTAGCTCGTATGTTTTTTTTTCACTTTTCTTTTTCTGTTTTTTTCTTTTTATATTTTTTTTCATTTTTTTTCTTTCTCTTTTCTCTTTGTTTTTCGATTTTTTTTAATCATACACTCTTGCTCTACCATACAAAATACTACATCAAAGGGAACTCGCTTCCTGCCTACACTTGAACTTTTACATAACTAAACTAAAGACCCGAATCAAGAAAATCAAAACATTTGGAGTACTTTAAACGTTAATGTATCTAAGAGGTAATAATTTTCTCTTCCACTCTATAACGACTAGTACTTTTACCCATTAGTCTTAATCTCCCAAAACTGTATATGCAACAAGATATGACTCAACTTAGCAACCATGTAACAAATTAGACAATTAACAAAGGGTTAACAATTAAGAATAATCCACTAAAAGAGAGTGCATACAAGGTAGGTTAAAGTGATTTGGGTGTACATTTGGGGGTGGATTGTAAACAATGTTCTTCATTAATATTTTGAAATCCACCAAAATATTACGAGAACTGCGAAAAAGATAGGCTCTGGTGGTTGTACTAGGGGTATCATGTACTAAAAATGAGTATATCGCAAAGGTGTGGAAAAATTACTTGACCAATGAAGTCAATGTAATTATAAAATAGGATTAAAACATGGGTTATTGATGTGTTTCGAAAGCTTTAAATTTATAAGACAAGTTTCACCATTTCCTTAATACATAAAACACATGGGTAAAAGTATAACCCCCGTTAATAGTAAAGGATGTAGGTAAGACCAGGTCATCCCAAGAGAGGTAATGGTTCCTTATGCTCGCTATGATTAACAAAATTAGATTCCAATGATTGTCACTTATCAATAAAACCATTTTTGTTGGATTTAATATTTTTGTATTGTTTCTCCCAATTGATTCAAAAGTATATTTATTCAAGACTGAGCACATGAGAATCATAAGCAATAGTATCACAGAAGGTATATGGACAAAACATAGAAGTAAAGCATGACAGTTGATCATGTAAACTAGTATATCTATTCTATGTAAAATAATCTCCTTTCGGCCTTTGATTCTATAAACACAGAATGCGTAAAGAGTGGTCCAAGTATGAAGTATAAAGTATGCATTTCCTCTAGTCAAGTCGTTATACATGAGACTAGTCATAGTCAAGGTTATCATTTGTTTTACTAAGCAATTCTCACAAGCATAGCAATGATTTGTTATAGACAGACAATTCATAATATAGCCAACAAGATTGAGTCTTTCGACCTTTAAGCAATCACAATGACCAATCAAGACAAATGATAATAGACTAAACAATGACATATCAAATTTATATATCATAGATTCAATATTCATGATACAATTCTCATAATAATCATGGCAGAAGTGCCTCGAATAAACATAAAGTTACTACCCCATACTTAAAGTAAAGTAAAACATGTAAACAAGTATTATCATCATAACAACGAATGTATACCAAAGATTCTCATGCTCCAAGGTGTTTCTCCTGGTATGGTAGTATTTCCAACTCCTTAGCTAGTTGTTTTGGTGCAAACCACTACTAAAATGCTTCTTAGTGATCAAGATATTATTCTTGATTGAGGTGTGTCTATATCTCTTATTTGGACCTCTATTTATAGTGCAAAGGCAACCCTAATATGTCCCTGGTGAGTAATGACAAGAAAATGATCGGCCTCTTCATTGATGTGGCTCATTAATGTAGAAATGCATAACTGTCATTAGAAGTGCGCCGCACAATTGGTGTAAAACCGGCAGACTTCTCTATTACCTAATCGGTGCTCTTTCTGCATATTACCAGCGAATTTGATTGTTTGACTCGTGTGTATATAGTTGACCAAAGGTGCATTTAAGCGGCGCGCTTTCTCCATAAGATCGGCGTGCTTTTGTTCAAACTAATAATAATTATCTTGAGTTATTCATTTCCTATGCTTCTTGTGCCATTTCACCAATCTCCAATCCTACACATTCATTCACGTATTAAGTACCAAAAGTCCTAATAAAAAGGTTATTTTCTATATAATTTACATAATATCGAGGGTATAAATATGTATAATAAGAGACTCATCAAATCCCCCCATACTTAGACTAATGCTTGCCCTCAAGCATAAAAGAAAAATGTTTTCCAAAATCGAGTCTCGCATAGTTTTCAAATATATTTTTGTGTATCCAAGACAACCAAGATGACATGATATGCTCCTCACGAATATGAATATTATTTTGAAGTTCATACAAGCACTCATAAAAATAGTTTTTTGGTTGTAATTCACTCTTATAGCTCAGTCATAACTTATAGATTTACCATATGCTTGTAAAAGAAACAAAACTGCACCGACGTGACGTAAGCACCAAGTATAAATATCAAAGAGGACTTTTATTCGGTTTAAAGGTTATAAGGTATAGTGTATACATGGAATTTATTTGTAAGAAACTTAAGTCGGGGAATCCTTAATTCTCTTTATTCTTCAAATTTTTTTTCATAACTTCTCTTTTTTCTTTTTCACTTATTTTTCTTTTTCTTCTATTCTATTTTCTCAACCACCTTATAACAAACATAAAGTGTGCACTCTTCATACTTATCGTAATTGGTAAACAACCATACTTTTTCTTTTTCATAACTCATACTCTATTCTTTCGATTGCCGACTAAGTAATATTGTTGTTGTTTTCTTGATAGATAATAGAAACAAAAGTTTTTAAGCTCAGAAGGGCGTATCTAGTGGATAGTAGCACTAAAAATGAGTGCTAAATGGGTTTAATTTAGTTTAGAAAATGGATGGCAATATATGGTGTAAATCCTAATTTTTGCCTCTTATCACATAAAAATACTTATATCACACGAATGTGAACTCACTGCGGTCTCATAATGATTTCTAATACAAGTTCTAGAATCACATAAATTATCGGCACACTCATAATCAAAGAAATTGATGAGGTGAAAAATGTTACGCTTTTAGAGGGTCATTTAAGCCCTAAGTCGTGATTATTTGATCAAATATTGCCTCAAATCGTTCCTTTTGTCATTTTAGGTACTTTGGAGAAGAAATCTGGAAAAGGAAGCATTTTGGACGTTTTTGGAGCGAAAAGTGAAGAAAACGGCAAAGTCTCCAAAATCAAGCTGGAAATAGTACCTGACGGCGTCAAGAGTTGCATGTGATGGCATCATGTGTTGGCATAAAGGTAGATATAAAGTTTACACGAGATGCGCCAGAATGTTTTTGGGATTTAACAAGTGACGGCGTCATGCTTTGGGAATCCAAGACCACCAAGAGTAATTTTACACGTGACGGCCAAGAGAGGAATTATACATGACGACGTCAGATTTGGATCTAGACAATCCGAGAAGAGTATTGGCGGCTAGTTGATGGCGTCAGGGTTACAACGTGATGCCGTCAGACGTGTAATCTCTATATATAGTTTTCCAATTTTCATTCATTAGAGAGAGAACTTTTGGATGAACTTTACCACAAACCCTAGGTCGAATTTCAACCTTATTGTAGGGCTTTCAAACCCTTCTATCATCCATGTTTCAATAAAGATAAGTCTTCCAATAATCATTCAATATGTCTTAGTATTGTTTGATTCTATCTTATGCGTGCCTTTACTTTAACATGCTTGGCTAGGTTTGTTTGTGTTTGCATAGATGTAATGAAACCTAGCTATTGATTGTTGGTTGATTGTTTGTTACTAATTATATTGGATGAATGATATCGATGTTAGGCTTAAGAAAACTGGTAGACTTCCAATTGGTAACATGCTTGAACATCTTAAGAAACATGAATCGGATGTGTACTATGATTTTAATGGTTGTATTTAATGCATGAGTGACTACTAAGGAGGCCATGTTAGGAGCTAGTTGTCGGCTCGACATAGGAAGAAGTAGAAGCTTGTAGAGTTGGGGAAGATCATACACGGCCCCACGAATGGTATTAAGGAATATAACCCGTCATCCACGCAATTGTAACAAACTATTCAATTAATGAAAGATAGCTAGGGAGTAGTGAAATCTAAGTAAACATGTTTCTCTCATTATTGTTTTTCTCAACATTTACTTTCATGTTATTTTATTTTCATTGCATTTGTAGTTATTTGGGTTAGTTGACTAGCAACTAATTCTGCCCACTTTTCCAATACCCAAGATTTTTACTTGCTTTCCATAAAATTTAAAAATACAAAAAGAATCATCCTTCACCTCTAGACCTAGTTTAATTAAGTTTTGATCCTAACGACACTATTCCTCGAGAGAACGATCAATCCCCCGGTACTTGCCACTACACTATACTACATCGGTCAGGTACACAGCCTCGTGGGGATTGCAAGCCTCTTGAGATCCCTTGAGAGGTAAAACCTTTTGCGAGGGCGCAATCCCACGCATCAGAAATCAAGCATAAAAAGGTATATGCCAAAATAGGCTCGAATTCCTCACTTTTTCGGTGGTAATGATTATATAATGTATAAATAATGTCATTTAATCCCAATTCAGATTTCTAACGATTGTTTGGATACGTTTTCTTATAAAACTCTTTATTATTATAAAATTTATTTATTTTATACCCTCGTAATCGGCGTACATATCTAAAATGTGTGTCGGTTTTTATTCAAATATACGGCGATTTTTTAATTTAAGTGGCGGTTTTATAAATTTCTATTCTTAACAGTTTATACTAATATAGTTCTTTCCTTTATTTTTCAAGTTTTCTCCCCCCCCCCCCCCCCCCCCCAATACTTAAATTAAGCATTGTCCCTAATGCTTTAGAATTAAAAATAAACAAAGTATGACGGGGAAAAATAAAGATAACGGTACTTCCCGGGTATTCTTTGGTTTTTTCCCCGAGAAATCTCCAAGTTCTTGTCCACCTTTTGGACCAATTCTTTTTCAAGCACACACATTATACAAAACATTTCCACAAAATGGTAATGTGTACTTATACACATTACATTAGTAATTAATAATAATAATAATAATAATAATAATAATAATAATAATAATAATAATAATAATAATAATAATAATAATAATAATAATAATAATAATAATAATAATAATAATAATAATAATAATAATAATAATAATAATAATAGGAAATTGTTTTTGTTTCATGTTTTGGTTGTGCCATGGTTGTGAGAGGTACGGTGGTGCAATTGTTTTGAGTGGGTACCAACAGAGGTACCCAATTACAGACCATTCAAATATTGTTTAAAAACATGTTTTGAAATTGTTTGAAGTAAGACCAACATACTGGTCTACCATCATCAAATCAGTCAACAAACCCAGACAACAACCCCGCCGTGCAAATCATCCAAGCACGGCGGTCTTCAACCCTGCATATCACCATTATTACTGTTGCTACTTCCAATTTCTTCACTTCCACTACTATCAGTGCTTCCACTCTCACTGCCACTGTCATTACTCTCTTCTTCTTGTTCTTCTACTTCATCTTCCTGCTCAGCTATGCTAGGTGGACAATAATCACCCATTGTAATGTTGTGGGCCTTCCCCAATTCTTCCAACACTAAAGCATACCTGTCAGAATCGTACAAGATCCTAGCCACCTTCCTCTCCATCAAGTCCATCTTTGACTCCATTCTTTCAATTTTCTCCATAACATTATTCCCTCTTGCTCTTGGCTGTGGTGGTGGTTGTGGCCTCACAGCTTCTGCCCCATCAACCTCAGGCTTCAATCTGCCTCTATCATCTAACAAATCTCTCAAAGTGACATGGTCAAAGGCCTTGAAAGCTGTTGGTGCAAAGTAGGTGGCCATGTTTTCTTTAGTGAACACATTCAATCCTATAGCCAACCATGTGATCAGATGACCACAAACCAAGTCACTGTCACTCTGGCTCCCTTTTCCTTTTTTCTTCAACCAATGTGCCACAACCCAGGCCATATTTGCATACTCAGCCATATTTTTCTTTTCAAACAAGTTCAATAGCCAGCATTCCATCCTTTGTATCTTATCAAATCCAGTAGTTCTCTGACAAAGCAAATAAACAATCATTTTGTGTAGAACCTTCAAAATGTTCCTCCTAATTGTGTTGACCTTACTCTTTGACAAAATCAAACTATCTTCAGTACTCACCCTGGCCCAAAACTCATTCAAAGCAGAGTTTGTTATTTTGGTCTCATTCCTAACACCTCCTTTGAAATATTCCTCAAAATACTCATCCTCCGAAACCTCTTCTGTGTACAACCCTAAAGCTACACCAAAACTAGCCAGTGTCTTTGAGTGCTTCCTTCCTCCAAATCTAAAGAAAATACTATTCTCAGTCATTATTTTGTCATCACCTATTGTCTCATCAAAAATAAAAGTGGAATAAAACTCCAAACACAATTCCTTATACACATTCTCCCTGATGTCAAAAACTCACCTCCAGGCTTCTGAAACAAATAACACTTCATCATCATCTTCTGCATTCACTAACTTAATAGTCAACATCTCCTCTGTCTCCTCTGTACAACCAACCTTATTCAAAACCTCCCATTTAAGCAGATATGGGGTGTATGGCCTTTTTTGGTACAGAATGCTCAAAACTTTGTTGTAATCCCTCCTAGCCTCAGTGTTGCAAGTCTTCCAAAGCAAATGAGGATAGGAGACCACTGGCATTAAAGCTTCCTCAACAGATACTGAGCCTCTCTTCCTTTTAGATTGTCTTGGCTTAGAAGATACAACCTCAGCATCATACTCTGTAGTTTTAGACTTCAAACATTTACAATTAAACAACATTAGCTGTTAGAAAACACAAACACTCAATGTGTAATCAATTAAGCAAGTTTCAAGTATTTGGTGTTCAAATATTTCCAGAAAAGCGGTGGTTTAAATTATAAAACCGGCGGTTACATGACAAAATAGCGAAAATACTCGGCAGTTTTTATAAAAACTCCACGGTCTTGGCCATAAGACCGACGGTTTTATTGCTCTGCACACTCAGTGCTCTGTTCTTATATCAAAAACCATTTTCATAGCTAAATAATCATCTCAGTCTCATCCTCTTACTACCCATACATCATATAAGCAATCATAAGTTTCTATCCAAGCATAATAGTTCAATTATTAACCTGTTAAATCATCATATACCAATTTTATCATATATCAAGGCAACTCTTCAAAATTCCTCTTAAAATCTCTTAAATCATGCTTTAGTTCATCTTAAACTCAAGTCATATGTCTTAAGTAATTACATTGTACTATAAGCATAGGTAGCCACTAGTCTTAGGTTAAAGATAACCCTAAATCAATAGTGATCAAAATTCTATAACTAGGCAAGGGGCACATTTAATAATCATATAAGATAGCACATAATCAAGCATTAAACACCCATAATTCAGATTATCATAGCAAACCCTAAGTTTTTAGTCGTAAAAACCCTAAGAAAATTTTCAAAAGATCAACATAAGTGTAAACTTACCCTCATTGTGTTGAAATCAAGTGTTTGGTATGGAAAATGATCTCAGAATAGTGAAAAAGCGTCGGTTTTGGTTGCTATGTATGTTTAAAGTGTGTTTTTATTTTTAGCGTGTATGTTAAAAATGATATGTGTTCAAGTTATAAAAGTTTCCCTCATTAAAGTGTGGTGATCTTAGTTAAAAGATCTGCGGTTTTTCTCTACAAATTTCTTAACGGTCTGCTATGAACTTCCAAAAGTGGTGAGAATCAAAACTATAAACTATAAGAATCATAGAAATATGCACAATAGATATTCATTCATCTCTTATCAGAGGGATAATCATCAAGCATAAGCTTGAGATACATTTTTATTCAAAATATGAAAAATAACATAGAAAATAAGAAATAAGAAAGGAGTATTGTTTCAACTCCATTTTGTGTTACTCTTGTTGTTTCATGCAGTGAAATGGTCTGGTGACATGATGTCACTCAGCTTATAGGAACCAAATGGCTTCCTTTTGGTGTCAAGAAAAGTATCAGATGTTGTTGAAATTTCTTCCTTATTAGGACCAACTTCTCATTCCTCATTAACTTCTGCCCACAAAGTGATTTCTCCATATTGGTAATTAATCATGCTTCTGGTGTGTTCCATGAATGTTCTTCCTAATATCACATCAGGTTCTACATCATCTTCAACAGGGTTAACATAAAAATCTAGTTCATAGCTTTTGGTTTTTTCAATGTAATCTTCCATAGTTTCTCCTACCATTTTCATAGACAACTTCTTATCAATTTTCTTATCCTCATTTTCCAAAACCTCATATTTTAAATCAAGTTTAACCACATATTCTTGGGAAATGAAGTTCTTATCTTGGTCAAGGTCTAGAATTCCTTCTGAGACAAACAATCCCTCAATATAGCATGGTGTTACATATTTTTCCCCAACTTCACTTCCATTTCCAATCCTATGAAGTAAAAATACCTTAGTTTTCTCATTCATCTCAGGGGCATAAGGATTCATTCTCCAGAAACTCTTTCCAAGTACATTAATGTCCGAGTGAATGGTTAGCAAACCTTTGGAAAAGTCTATAATTCCATTTGTCTATTCTAGAAAATTTCTCCCTAAGATTACACTATGTTCCCATTAACTATCACTGGGGTTATCATCAAATTCAACAAAGAATATCTCCCTATTCATCTACACCAGCAATCTCTTAGTGATCTCCTTCCTACCATTCTCCTTTTCCTCAATGCACACCCCTAGTTTCTTTACCAAGTCTTTTGATATTTGACTCCTGCGATAATCCAAATCAGCCACAGCATCATGAGCATAATTTTTCTCAATAAAGCAAGGAGTGATAAATTTCGTATAACATTCCTCAGTTTCCATTCTATTAAAAGTGTGAATCCTTTGTTCATTTTCCTTGTTATCAGCTGTAACCTCAAAAGTAATTTCTCCCAGTCAAGTGTTCTTGCTTTTCGGTTTTTTTCATCATTCATGATTCCTAAGTCACAATTGTTTTGACTCATGGCCAAAATAGCTAAAATGTGCAAAAACATCACATGAAACATTAATAGGTTAGTCAAATAAGTTATAAGCACATATTCATACTCCAATAATCTCATACAACTTATGTATGTCAAGATATGCGTTTGTTTTATCATCATAGAAGAGAAACAAGTCTTCTGTAAAGATTTTTGCAAATAAGTTTGGCGTACTTTAAGAAAAGTGCGGCGGTTATGCGATTTTCTAACCGTTTTATATGAATTTTTCCAGAAATACGGCGGTCTTAGGAATAAAACCGGCGTGTTTCTGGGTTTTATCAGTTCATCACAAGAGATATAACCATTCATAAACTCAGATAATAGTTCAAAACATATTGCAATTATCATATCATTCATAAGAGCAATCCAATATACCATTCTCAAGCAAACAACTAGAAAATAAAAGCAAAATATTTTTGTGATTTTCATTTTAATGTGCAATTTATACTTATGCTGTAATTCAGATAGTAATAACAAAAGAAAAATGAATCTTATGTTCTCAAAACCTTAGATAGTGGTTTTGGTGCAAACCACTACTAAACTGCTTCTTAGTGATCAAGATATTATTCTTGATTGAGGTGTGTCTATATCTTTGATTTGGACCTCTATTTATAGTGCAAAGGCAACCCTAATACGTCCCTGGTGAGTAATGACAAGCAAATGACCGGCCTCTTCATTGATGTGGCTCATTAATGTAGAAATCCATAACTGTCATTAGAAGTGCGCTGCACAATTGGTGTAAAACCGGCGGACTTCTCTATTAGGTAATCAGCGCTCTTTCTGCATACAACCGGTGTACTTGATTGTTTGACTCGTGTTTGTATAGTTGACAAAAGGTGCATTTAAGTGGCGCGCTTTCTCCATAAGATCGGCGTGCTTTTGTTCAAACTAATAATAATTATCTTGAGTTATTCATTTCCTATGCTTCTTGCGTCATTTCACCAATCTCCAACCCTACACATTAATTCACGTATTAAGTACCAAAAGTCCTAATAATAAGTTTATTTGCTATATAATTTACATAATATCGATGGTATAAATATGTATAATACGAGACTCATCAGTTATCCTAATGCCTCTTCTCATATAGCAAATCCTAACTACACGAACGTAGTCTCACTAGCGGCCTTGAGATGCGTCACAAACGCAAGTTCTAGAATCTATATACTATCAGTACACTCATAAGCATCAAAAGTGAATACTTTTTCCTAAAGATCTAAAGGTGAACTGATGTGTGGAATTGCGCCCTTGCAAAAGGTTTTACCTCTCAAGGGATCTTGAGAAACTTGCACTCCCCACCAGGCAGTGTACCTGTTCGTTGTAGTACAGTATAGTGACAAGTACCGAAGGATTGATCGTTCAATTCTAGGAATAGTGTTCGCTAGGGTTAAAATTCTACTATATTAGATCTAGGGGTGCGGGATGATTCTTTTTTGTATTTTTATATTTTAAAGAAAGCAAGTAAAAATCTTAGATTTTAAAAGAGTGGGCGGAATTAGTTGCTAGTCAACTAACCCAATTAACTAAAGATGCAATCAAAATGAAATAAACTAAACTTAAACTAATTTGTGGTGTAAATAATAATGAGAGAAAGTGTGTTTACTTAGATTTCATTACTCCCTAGATATCTTTTACCGGTTGATTAGCTTGTTACAATTGCATGGATGATGGGTTATATTCCTTAATACTAGTCGTAGGGCCGTGTACGACTTTCCCTAACTCTATAGGCTTCAACCTCAATTCTATGTCGAGCCGACTAAAAGCTCCTAACATGGTATCCCTGGAAGTTACCTAAGCATTAAATATAACCAAATAATTGTAGTACACCTCCGATAATGTTTCTTAAGACGTTCAAGCAAGTTACCAAATGGAGGTCTGCCAGTTTTCTTAAGCCTAACATCGAATTCATTCATCCACAACAATTATAAACAAACCATCAACCAATAATTAACATCTAGGTTTCATTACATCTAAGAAAACACGAAAGAAACCTAGCCTAGCATGTTAAAAAGAAGACAAGCGTAAGATATAATCAAACAACACATAGACATATTGAATAATTTGGTAAAGTACTTATCTTCAATTGAACATGGAAGAAACAAAGGGTTGAAACCCTTCAAAAGGCTGGAAAATTCGTCTAAAGTTTTATTCCCTCAAAGTTGCACACAATGAATGAAAACTAGAAAACTATATATAGATTATACAATCTGACGGCGTCAAGAGTTAAGTCTAACGCCGTCAACTCGCCGCCAAATTAAACTCGTATTGCCTAGATCCACTTCTGACGCCGTCACTCTATACAAGTTCTGGGCCGTCACCCTTTAATATAACTCTTGATGGCATTGGAATTTTTGTTCATGACGCCGTCAAACCTCCTTCACAAAACATTCTGGCGCGTCATGTGTATTTGATTTATTTACCCTTTTATCAACTCATGACGTCGTCTATAACACCCTAGGCAAATCCCACATCGGCTGTAGTCTGGAGAGATGTTGGGCTCATAAGATAACATTCGGCTTATAATGACACAATGCGTTTTGTGGTCTACTGCGGGTGGAGTTCTTAGGAACTGACAGTTAAGCATGCTCATATGAGAGTAGTATTGGCTTGGGTGACCTGTCAGGAAGTCTTCAAATGAGGCCACAAAAACAAAGCCATGAGCCTGCGGGCAAAGCGGACAATATTGTAGTCTGCGTAAGGCGGGGTGTTACAAGTGGTATCAGAGCCACTCCAGAGCCATTCGGGATGGTGGGGCAAACCTCATCGAGGACGTTGAATCCCTAAGGGGGGTGATTGTAACACCCTAGGCAAATCCCACATCGGCTATGACCTGGAGAGATGCTGGGCTCATAGGATAACATTCGCCTTACAATGACACAACGTGTTTTGTGGTCTACTGCGGGTGGAGTTCTTAGAAACTGGCAGTTAAGCGTGCTCATATGAGAGTAGTACTGGCTTGGGTGACCTGTCAGGAAGTCTTCAAATGAGGCCACAAAAACATAGCCGTGAGCCTGCGGGCAAAGCGGACAATATTGTAGTCTGCGTAAGGCGGGGTGTTAACTGGCAGTTAAGCGTGCTCATATAAGAGTAGTACTGGCTTGGGTGACCTGTCGGGAAGTCTTCAAATGAGGCCACAAAAACAAAGCCATGAGCCTGCGGGCAAAGCGGACAATATTGTGGTCTGCGTAGGCTTTGTTTTTGTGGCCTCATTTGAAGACTTCCTGACAGGTCACCCAAGCCAGTACTACTCTCATATGAGCACGCTTAACTGCCAATTCCTAAGAACTCCACCCGCAGTAGACCACAAAACGCGTTGTGTCATTGTAAGGCGAATGTTATCTTATGAGCCCAGCATCTCTACAGGCCACAGCCGATGTGGAATTTGCCTAGGGTGTTACACCGTCACTAATACCTTGTGACGCCGTCAAAGGCAATTTCCAGCATGCTTTTGAGACTTTGTCGTTTTCTGCACATTTTCGCTCTAAAAACGTCCAAAATGCTTCCTTTTGTAAAATTCCTCTCAAAAGTACCTAAAATGACAAAATGAACGATTTAGGGCAATATTTGATCAAATAATCTCGACTTTGGCCTTAAATGACCCCCGAAAAGCGGTACACTTTTCGCTTCATCACGAACATCACATATTTGGGGTGGAAATTTCTGAGTGGTACCGTTTTTGTGATAGCTATATAATTCATATCCATAAGACGCTTATTAAGACTAAAGTTTCACTTCTATATGTTGTAGAAAATTTTAAATTTGGTGCCAAATTTGCCATAACAAGTATTTCTTTTAGTTTTATTACACATTTAATCTAAAACAAAACAAAAATCAAGTGGAATTACAGTTTCTAAGGTATCCCATTTTACCTTCCCTACACTTAAACCGAACATTGTCCCCAATGTTCCTAAAAAGCAATAAAGTATGATAAAAGAAAAAGAAAGAAATTAGTACTAGCCAGATTTGCTCGGCATGGACGATATGGAACATTGTTAAATCCTCCTACAAGAAAACGAAAATGATAAGCTTCACTTCTGATGTATGTTTCATCTTCTTGTCCAATATAACCTGTAATTAACTAAGAAACGTAACACAAAACCTCGCATAAAATTGGCGGTAAAATGTACATATCTAAAAATTAAATCATAGAAAGCAATATAAGATATAATGCTTGCAAAATAAATGTTTACAGATTCTTGAAAATTTAAAAATTTTGGAATTTTTCAAAAATATAGGATTTCAAGCAGAAAAACAAAATTCTAGAAAACTGTGCAGCTACAGTACCTGACGTCGTCAGGTTGTAAATCCTGATGATGTCAGTACTGATCTGATAGATTTTTTACGTTTTGTTTCTAGAAAATGTCTAATAATTAAAAACTAAAAATTCTGTAAAATATTCATTGTGACTCGATACAAGCTTTTGACTCAAACAAACACACTAATATATATGCTAAATCAATATTTGTTATTGTTCATGTCGAATCTGTTCTTAAAAACAAATATGGTCTTCCCGACACTTATCTTTTTGTAAAATACCTTTATATGTGATTAAGACGAAGTTAAAAACAAAATAACACATTTTCACAAAATATTCGAAGCATGAAAATTAAACAATTATGATTAAGCATATATGACACAAACAAACAAATAAAATAAAAACACCAAACAATTAAAAACATGGATTGCCTCCCAAGAAGCGCTTGTTTTTGTTTGAGTCACGAGCTTAACTCTACGCTTATTTAGCAGATATAAGGGGGTTTTCCCTACACTTAAGATTAAGTGCGGGTGATGGTAGCGATACACACCCTTAGGGTGGAAATATCTCACGTGAAGTGAATGTGGTATTTGAGAGGGGAAAGAGTCTACCACCTTCATTTTTGGGTTACCCGAATCCTTTGGTTTGATGGGTGGATTTTTAGTTAGAAGAGTTTTATTACAAAGATTTGAGCTTTTTTCATTTTCATAAATAGTACGCTCCAACGGTTCTTCATCCATTCCTGTTCCCATCTTTTTTATTTCAGCGTCATCTTTGTCTTCGTACTCAAACTTAATTTCATCGAAGAAGTGAAGTGTTGGCATTTTGAAGTTGGAATGTTGGAAAGAGGTTTTACGGATAATGGGTTTGGTTTTAGAAAGCATCGAGACCCTATGCATTAAGGTTGGTTTGAGTGATTCAGAGATTATAGTGTAGGCGTGAGATGGAAATTTGGTAGTCTTTTCAAGTTCTATGGAATGAGCTTGTTCAACTCTCCTATTCTCCATCATTTCTTTCAAAACTATAATTAAGTTATCAGCGAGTTTCATGAAAACCTCCTTTGTTCCCCTCATACAATCTTCCACCTTCTTGATTTGATCCTCCTGATCAATAATAAAATTCAGCATTAACCCTTCAAACGCTTCCTGACGTGGTCTCTCGGGAGACACAAATCCTCCATTTGGGCTCATGATTCCACAAAGGGTATCTTTGTGC
Organism: Artemisia argyi; assembly: GCA_030686995.1. Classification (NCBI taxonomy): domain Eukaryota; kingdom Viridiplantae; phylum Streptophyta; class Magnoliopsida; order Asterales; family Asteraceae; genus Artemisia; species Artemisia argyi. The sequence continues at coordinate 43,187,746 of CM060701.1, forward strand.
TTATTGACTAACATCTCACTCCTCATCAAACTTTCAATTTTACTCTCCATGCTTGCTAAAACTTGTTCCGAAGTGGCGTTTATGTAGTCGAGACTTCCTTTTTTAGGAAAGATTGGGTCATCCCATTCTTCATCTTCATATTGGGTTAAAGCCTCGATGGTTTCCCATGATTCTTTGTCACTTAATTTGCTAAGTTTCCCGCCTGCTGCATAATCAATGGCTCTTTGGGTGGCGTAGTCTATACGATCGTAAAATATTTGAACTTGAAGCCAAAGATTGATGCCGTGATGAGGGAATTTTTGGAGTAAGTCCTTGAAGCGAGTCCACACATTGTAGAGGGATTCATCCTGATGTTGTTGGAACACCAAAATGTCATTACGAAGTTTACTAGTTGTACCCTGTGGGAAAAACTGACCGAGGAATCGATTGGTGAGATCATCCCAAGAGCTGATGTATCTCGCGTGTAAACGCTCAAGCCATAGACTAGCTTGGTCACGTAGAGAGAGTTTGAAGAGACGTAAGTGTGTCATCTCTTAAGTTTCAATATCAAGGTCTATGGAATCAATGATTTTAAGGAAATCCTTGAGATGTTGGTTTGGATCTTCGAAACGAAGTCCATGGAATGCACATCCGCTTTGCACCAACCGGATGGTGTCGGATCGCAAGGGAGACACATTGGCTCTTTGGGGGACCTCAATGGTGTTTCGATAGCCTTGGTGGCTAGGTCAGGAGTATTCACCTAAAGTGCGGGATCTAGGTTATTCGGGTGTGTCTTGGTGGTTATTGCGGCTGGAGAATGGGATCGAAGATGCCGTCATTTACCATGATGGTAAATGAGGAGAATTACAAACAAAAGCATGAAGAAAAGATAGACTACAAGAAAGCTAACAAAAGAAAATAAAAAATCTCGCTTGTTAGGAAGTTAGTGAGTAAGCCTAAACGAGATAGAAATCAAACCTAAGAAATAACTATTCCTCGGAAGTCACGCCAAAAACTTGATGCGAGATATTGCAACCTCACAAGGATTTTTACTTCTCGAGGGATCTCAAGAAGTTTTTCAATCCTCCAAGCAGTGTACCTGACCGTTGTAGTGTAGTATAGGTAAATCCGGAGGATTGATTGTTCTCTAGAGGAATAGTGTCGTTAGGTTGAAGTGTATGTCGATTTAAGCCTAAAGGTGGGGGATGATTCTTTTTGTGTTTTAATATTTCTTAGAAAGAAAATTAAAGATCTCGGTTTTGGAGGTAGGGGCAGAATTAGTTGTTAAGCACCTAACCCAAAAACTAATTTTATAAAACAAAAGTTAAAATGACAAGAAAAGTAAATTTGGAAACTTCTTATGGTGAGAAAAATATGTTTATTTAGATTTCACTACTCCCTAGTTATCTTTTATTGAATTGCTGAATTGTCACGTCGTTTATTTTAGTTGAAGCCTTGTATTCCTTAATATCAGTCGTGTGGGTGTGCTACATTCCCCAACTCTATGAATATCAATTTCTCCTACAACCTTAAATTAATTAAGCAATCATAGGATCATCAACATCAATTCATGTAGTAAATACAATGAGAAAAACCAATAGTGCACCAAAGGTTTCATTTTTTAAGACATCAAGCTAGTTACATAAAGAAGTCATCCAGTTTTCTTATCCTAACGTGAAGCAATCAACTAAACAATAGACAACGCATCAATAATTGATTACTAGGTTTCATAATATCAAAGCAAAAACAAAGGAATTTAAGCTAGCATGTTAAAGAGAATAGAAGATAAACACATAATCAAACAACACATAGATATATTGAATGATTAAAGGAATACTTAACTTCAATGAAACATATATGAAAAGAGGCTGTAAAAGCCTTACAAAAACTGCAAAATTCGTTTAGGGTTTTGGTCTCCAAAAGTGTCACACTTAGTGAATAAAAATCAAAAACTATATATATATATATATATATATATATATATATATATATATATATATATATATATATATAGAGCTGACGGCGTCAGATTATAGGTCCTGACACTGTCAGACCGCCGTGTTTAGGATTTCGTCTTGCGCAAGTAGCTGCTCTGACGCCGTTGCCCTTTAGCTTCTGACGCTGTTAGCTTATGGCTGACGCCGTCCCTTTGTAACCTTTCTGAGCCATTTCTAACCAACTTAAAACGTGATTCTCTTCTTTGAAATACACCCGACGTAGTCGGGTTATAATTCTCCAAAGTTTTCTGAAGCGACGTGTGTAAAATCTTCCAGCTCCAAATCATCAAGTGACGGCGTCACAAGGTGTAACGTGACGCCTTCAGGCTTTAATTCTAACGTTTTTTTTCACGACTTTGTTATTTTCTTCACTTTTTTGTCCAAAAGTATCCAAAAAGTGCCAAATTCCAGAATTCGCGTTCCAAGTACCTAAAATGCAAAAAGAAACGATTTGAGGCAATATTTGATCATATAAACTAGATTTTACGCTTACATGACCCTTTAAAAAGGTATCAAATAAATCCTTATCACTAACACACCTAATCACGACTCGCATACAAGTCGGATACACAAATTTACAATATAAACAACGAGAGAGTTTGGGGGAAGAAGAGAATCGTAAGACAAGTTACGTGTGCGTGATGACCAATCTATAACACTTCGATTCTTGATGAATATGAGCGTTCTTCTCTTGTACTTTTATATAGATGGTAACGGTATCACTTATAAACACATATCGACACGTTATAGTGATCAAAGAAGAGAGGAAGAAAGACCAAAGAGTTTTTGTGTCAAGAGGGTTAGTGTTTCTAGGAAAACAATGCAGTAATTATGGGCACCAGGAGGAGCAAGGGACGGTCCCTTAAAGCTGGACAGTCCAATATATATAAGGGACTGTTGCCATGTTTACGGGACCGTCCCAACATACGCTCCTATTTTTGTCTTGATGTGGTGATAGTTTATCTAGTGAAAAACTTATCTGATTTGAGCGCGAAAACTAGCTATTGGGAGTTTTGAAATTCAAATTTATTTTCTTTAACAAAACATTTCTTTATAATTACAAAAATACTTTTGTAAAAATGATTTGTCACATAAAAATGTGAAGTTTTGATAAAATAAATTCTTTGATCACTTTACTAATGCCGGTATTATGTTTGTTTAAACCTGAAGTGATGTTGTAGTCGGTACATTGTTGAAATGATTTTCCTCGATTAAAAACTTATCATTTGTAGTTTTACGTATCGTGTTTTTATATTTTGTGATTATCAAAACGTTTAGTGAACGAAAAATGCAAATAACGTTTTTGACATTATTTGTATTAACAGGTGTGTAAACCGAATGGCATTCGAGCCTGATGGGATAGTGTTTGGGCCATATTGAAGGAATACTTTTCAGGGGAACTGTTGGTCTTTTGGTGGTGCCAGGAAATGAGCTTTAGCGTTTGCCTGTTTTGTATCATTTTATGTTTTAATGACACTTCTTTGTGACAATGAATGTTTTGCATGAGCTTTTACTTCGTGAATAGGTTTATTGTCATGCAGGGGTGACTCTTGAAGGTTTTCTTATGTTTCCTGGAGATTTCCATGTTCATGTGTCAGCTGTCCTGGTTTTGCAAGACCTTTGAGGGTGATGTCACGCTGTTTAGGGTCGGCGTTAGGCTACTTGGTGTCGAGGTAAGCCGTTTGAGGTTGGTGTTAGGCCGCCTGGGACTGTTCCATGCTGTGTTTTAGGTCTCGTCGAGTCGTGTTGCAGGTCATTTTTTCGGGTGATAATGATAAAGTTAATAGGACTGGATAGTGGTCGCGCCATTGATTTATCGTGGTGAAAGTTTTTCAGATGAACTAGAAAGTGAAGATAGTGGTTGATTTTAGATTTTTATGCAGGGTGAATTTTTTCATGTTTCATAACGGAAAACAGGGTTTTAGCTTGTTGCCTGGAAATGAGGGTTTCATAGTGAAACCTTTGTTGCTTGGTAAGACAATATTTTTCAGTGACGGAAAAGTAGATTTTGGGGTTTTAGACGCTAGGAAGGTGAAAACGGTTGACATTTTGTTTGGTTTTCTCGTGATAGAGAGGTTGATTTGGGTCGAAAAGGTCGAAACGGTTAACATTTTATTTGGTTCTCCGACGGCGGGATATTTGAAAACTAGGTTTTCATGTGTCTGGAATTTAAAAACAACGAGCGTTTTTGGTTTTTCCGGTGAAAATAATTTTTTTCCCGGCTAACCGGATAAGGAAAAACATCGTGGCTATATATACCTTATAGAACGGATGGCGCCATGTTTACGTAAGATACGTATTGAGGATTTGGGGTTAGTCAATCTTTTGGTTTCCCACATTCGGTAAGGACCTGAAGATACCGGAGTCACGAGTTAGGATAACACTCACGAGTCGACTTAGTTTGAAGTGTGTGTTATTCGTGAGAGAATAATCAGTTAGCTTGAACTTGGGGCATTTCAGGGAAATGGCTTAGCATTTATATGGAATCTCTTAGGGTTGTGAGTAACCCGTACAGACAATCCAATGGTCGAGGATGACCCGCGTGGTTGATGTGCGGATTGTGATCTACACGAAAGTTTTACTTCTCAAGGGATCTTGAGAAGCTTGCAATCCCCACCAGGCAATGTACCTGACTGATGCAGTATAGTGAAGTGGCAAGTACCGAGGGATTGATCGTTCTCCACAAGGAATAGTGTTCGTTAGCATTGAAATTACTCCAACTGGGTCTAGAGGTGAGGGATGATCCTTTTTGTATTTTTATATTTTATGAAAAGCAAATAAAATCTCGGGTTTTGGAAGAGTGGGCGGAATTAGTTGCTAGTCAACTAACCCAAATAACTACTAATGCAATAAAAATAAAATAACAATAAAATAAAATGTGAAACTATAAATGGAGAAAACGTGTTTACTTAGATTTCATTACTCCCTAGTTATCTTTTATTGATTGATAAGCTTGTTACAAAGTGCGTGGGTGACGGGTTGCATTCCTTAATACCAATTGTGGGGCCGTGTACGATCTTCCCAAACTCTATAAGCTTCTATCTCTTCCTATGGTGACACGTTAAGTATCCTTACCATGGCCTCCTTAATAGTCACTTATGCATTAAATACAACAATTAAAATCATAGTACACATCTGATTCATGTTTCTAAAGACTTTCAAGCAAGTTACCGAATAGGAGATTAGCCAGTTTTCTTAAGCCTAACATCGATTAACAATCACCCAACAACAATTAATAACCAACCATCAATCAATAATCAATAACTAGGTTTCACTGCATCTAAGCAAACACAAATAAACCTAGTCTATCATGTTAAAAGAAAGACAAGCGTAAGATAGAATCAAACAACACATAGACATATTGAATGATTGATACATTACTTATCTTCAATTAAACATGGAAGAGACAAGGGTATGAAACCCTTAAAAACTTCTGAAATTCGACCTAGGGTTTGTGTGACAAAGTTCCTCTCCAAAGTTGCATCCTAATGAATGAAAAATCTAAAACTATATATAGATTTACAAGGTTGACGGCGTCACCTTTTGATGGTTGACGCCATCATCTCGCTGTGGCTAGGGTTTCTTGTCGTCCAATCCAACTTCTTGACGTCGTCTCGTTATATGGGTTCTGGGCCGTCACGCTTTAGAGTTACACGTGACGGCCTTATTCAGGTAAATAGTGACGTCGTCATGTGTTAATGCCCAAAAAGTCTTCTGGTGCGTCAAGTGTAAAAGTAATTTCCACTTCTTGTCACAAAGGCTGACGCCGTCCCTTAGGAATAGGTGACGCCATCAGGTGTAATTTCCGGCTTGGATTCTTGACTTTGTCGTTTTCTTCACTTTATGCTCCAAAAACGTCCAAAATGCTATGTTTTCTAGAATTCTCTCCAAAAGTACCTAAAATGACAAAAGAAAAGATTTATGGTAATAATTGATCATATTATCACGACTTAAGGCTTAAATGATCCCTTAAAAGTGTAACAAATTTCGCCTCATCAGTGGTGGTCATTGGGGGAAGGGACAAGGATGACATGTGGTGCGTCACCCTTGGTTGAACCGAGTGCATAGAGGGATCCATGCATGGTTGTAGCACTACCTCTCTATGAATGAGGTAACTATACGTGATGTCTATTGCAATGACCCTGGCTTAATCGTCAGGCATGCCGTTTGCCTGGGCGTGTTCGCCAAGCATGGTTTACCTAACCGTAGCCTGGGAGAGTGCTTTCCAGGCATGTCGCCAAATTTTAGCCTCAGTAGGCTCGTGTTACACCAATATAGAGTGTGTGGGTGTTAGCCGATTAGGCTGAAGCTCCCAAACGATATCAAAAAAAAATCTTTATTTATAAACTTGTTGGCAGTGATATATACGCTTTCATTGTAAACATATTTTATATGTTATACATATATAATAATTATTATGATATCCATTACAGTATGAGTTTATTTCTTGTGTTCGTAATTATACATGAGATAAGGGAAATTTTTTGTTGAGGAGGATTTCTAGATGAGATCCAAAGAAACGATTGAGAAATAGTATAATCCAATAAAATCGCCTTCTTTGGGGGGGGGGGGGGAATTGAGAAGATCGGCCTATTTCAAAAACTCCAAATAGACCATAAAAGAGTTCCTACAACCCCTTCTAAAAAGAGCTTCGCCTTATTTGATAGATGTTAAGAGTTGAGCCACGCAACCAACTCCGAGAAATTATCAAAAACAGGAATATCTAGCCACAGAGCCCACAAGTCTTTAGCCATATCGCAAGAGAGGAAAATGTGATTAGCATATTCGACATCAACACAACAAATGGAATACGAGATTGAGCCAACGTCTACACCTTTTCTATCCAAATTCACCCTTGTCGAACTTTATTACTAATGTTTTGGAAATGTTATATATGAGTCTTTGATACTTAGTCTTAATTAGGTTTAACTTTAGTTAGAGATCATAGTATAACTTGTAATAATATTTAAATAACTTTGTTTTGAAGTTAAATATTACGACAATTTATAAATTCATGGTTTTGTAAAGTCTAAGATTTTTCTATAAGATTATACTAAATTATTTATACTTGTAGAGTTAGAATACCCGTGCAGACGTGAGTTTTTACATACTTTTTCATTATGTGTTAATATCGATTAATATTTTTTATAAATTTTTGTTGCATGGAGGATTTAACTTTGTTTAACTGGCATGGTGTTTAGGTTGATCTTGTTTAAATTTAACTATTGATATCAGGTTTTAAACATTATGTGTTTTTAGTAACACATAATTAAAAAATAACTTTAAAATACATTCATGTGGTTTACCCCATTTCGCACCATACATCCCTCTCGAAAAAGATGCAACATATACATCACTCCGTTAGTAAAAGTTAACCAATATACACCCCTCTGTTAAAATAAGGACAAACGGCGCAAATCATTTCTTCGTCATCTCCTAACAAGATAGAAAATATTTTGTTGGGATCATACTTTTGTATTTTAGTCAAGTCTCGGTCATTACCTTTTGTAATAGGTTGCTTAGTTATTTATTTTACTATGTTTATGTTACAAGGCTTAAGTATGTAAGTCCAATGGGCTTGAAAGCCCACGTCCAAAAGGAATGAGGGAGGAAGGGAGTGTTGCCCTACTCCTCCCCTTATAAATACCAAGCTTATGTAAACATTTTATTTGTAGGTTATTTGAATACATTAAGGAAACTCTTGCAAATTATCTTCTCTCATTTCTTATAATCAACCATATCTCATTCTCATCTATTTTCTCATACTTGTGTTTACTAAATGGTGACCTAACAAGTGGTATCATTCGCCTAATAGAGATTGAAGTGTGTTTCTTGGAATTTACGTGGGGTTTAGGGTGTATTTCATCTATTTTTTGCTTCTTTCTTTGTTTCTTACACTCAAATCTTGAAGCTTGGATAAGTTTTAAGGTTAATATAGTGTTTAGAAGCTTAGATTTTTGCATAAAGTTTTGATTTTTAAGGTTTTTCTACTCAATATCTTCAATAGTTAGTGTTTTCTAAGTATTGGTGAAGTTATTTGATCAAAAGTACCTTATTTCTAAGCATTTTTCTTCAAAAATTTGAGATTTTTCAAGTTTCTGACCTCCTTACGCGTAAGTTTCGTGAACAGTACGTTTCAAAAGCTGTCAACATAATCTTTTGTCCTTTCTACGCATAAGTTTGTGTCAAAACCCTTTTCTTACGCGTAACATTGGTCAAAACGTTGTTCCGACACATAACTTGGTCTTCTACGCCTAAATCATACGCGTAAGTCTATTTCCTACGCCTAAGTCTTACGCTGAAGTTACATCCTACGCAGAAGTTCAACTTTACGCATAAGAGTTAATCTTACGCGTAAGTTGCCAGAATCTACGCTTAAGTTTCTTCAAAGGTCTTCTCCTTGTGTTACTGTGACTCAATACTTCCCTAGCTTGGATAAGTTAGTGGAATACTTCGACTTCGGGTATCTTTTAAGCTTGGATAAGTTTAAAAGATTTGTTTGGTTGTTTAACCTTACGCATAAGTCTAAACTTACGCATAAGCCAAAGCTTACGCATAAAGAGGAAACTTACGCATAAACTCATTGTTTACGCATAAAACAACTCTTTACGCATAACCTAAAGTTTACGCGTAAGATTATTTTTAAGCGTAAGAATTCAACTTACCTTAGGGATTTTGAACTTAACCAAAGGAACGTGCATTTCAATCTTCTACAAAGATCCATTACTACACAAGTGTTCAAAGATGTCTCAACCACCACATTACTACTTCTCTAATCCTCAGCAACAACATCAGCAGTATTAGCAACAACAATACCATCAGCAACAATCATATCAACAACCTTCACAATCACACTTTCAACAACAACTGTTTAATCCACAACCACAATATCTCATGATGCAACAACATCAAATCATTCCTCAACAACAACCATATCAAATGTCACAACACGACACTCAGTTTTCCTCCAAACAAACTCACTGGTTTGATAGAATGTGTGAAGTTATCACAACTCAACCATCCAGACATGAGGCAGGATCACTTGAAACACCTCCAATGCTAACACCTGGGAACTATGTTCAATGGTCAAGTCGATTCTTACGATTTCTTGAACTAAAGAAACCTCATGGGAAATTTTTGAAACAAGTGATACTTGAAGGACCATTTGAGTGGCCAACAAGATTTGAAATTGGTGATCCAACTGCTGATCCTCCACGTCCTCCTGGTGATAGACCCCTTCCAGAATCTCAACTCACAGAAGAACAGAAACTACATCGTGAAGCTGATGTGTATGCAATGGCTTATATACTTCAAGGTATACCTAATCCAATTTATCGAAGTGTCGATGCTCAGAAAACAGCCAAAGCTATGTGGGAACATGTTCATCTCCTTATGGAAGGCACTCAATTGAACAAAGATGATATGGAATCCAAACTTTACATGGAATACACAGACATCACAATTGAACCAGGAGAGTCACTTGAATCCTACTATCATCGTTTCACAAATGTGGCCAATGATCTGGAACGTCACAAAATCACAGTACCAAGGATCGCAGTAAATTCCAAATTCGTTGGTAGTCTTGGCCCAGATTGGCATAAATATGTGACATTTGTTCATCAAACCAAAAATCTTCATGATGCACCACATGGTTTGTTGTATGATTTTCTGAAACACCATGAACCTGAAGTTGAAAAAGATCGAGCTCTACGAGGAGGATACACACCAACACCAACACCAAATTCTTTGGCACTCGTAGCTCAATCTCCCTATGCTCCACCACCTATGTCTAATCATGCATATGTTCAAGAACAAAACTACTTCAGTCATCCATAATCTTCTACCTCGAACCAAATGGTCCCTTATGATTCATCTCAACAGAATCCTTCTACTCAACTTGTTCCATTAAACAACAATGATGCAGTATATTACTCCAACTCCAATGCAGATGACGATGATGACTTTAATACGTTGAATCAGGGACTTGCTCTTATTGCTCGTGCTTTTAGCAAATTCTCCAACAAAACAAACAACCGTCAATGTTCATCCTCTAACACAAGAAATCAAGCTGTTGTCAATGATGGAAGAGTGGAAATTCAGAATCGTAACTATGGTCGATCTGGTTCAGGAAGTTCTTCAGGAAATTTTGGGAATGGTCAGAGGTTTAATAACAATGGAGGGTTCAGGAACAACTCAGGCTCTTCTCAGCAAAGGTCTGAACCAGTTGCAACTAGGAACTCAAACTCAGGGAATGCAGTGTGGTGTTATAACTGTAATGAACAAGGTCACATAGCAACAGCATGTCCAAAACTTCATGGCTCTTCAAGATGAAAAAGATGGACATTTCCCTGAACAAGATAACAACTTCATGGCAAATGTGAACAATGATGATGACATGGAAGATCTGGAAGCCAATGCAGCTGTGATGCTTATGGCCAACATGCAGGAACTTCAGTTTAATGATTCAGGTCCAGTGTATGACACTGACGGCTTGTCTCAGGTACATGACCAAAAAGCATGCCTAATACATGAAATCGCTTCACCTTCTGCTTCTGAATCAGATATGGCGCAAGTTGTTCCATCTAACTCATCTTTATCTTCTCAAACAGATGAACAAATAAGCACAGTTGTCATATTTGATGATGACACAGTTGTTTCATTTGATGATCCTATTGAGAATGATAAACATGATCATATAGAACAACATGAACCATCATTTGATCCAGACCCTGACCTCATATTGTTATCTAAACAACTGAATGCACAACAATTGCAAATCATAAAATGCAACGAGAAAAACAAAATTTTAAAAGAAACAAATGCGTCACTTGCAAGAGATATTGAGTGTTATAAAATTCAACTTTCAAATCAGGAAGACAAGATTAAACATGCAAAAAGTTTTGAAAAAGCTTTTCAAGATTCTAACAACAAAGAGCAAGATCTTCAACACAAAATGCAAGATTTAATTGAGTCAAATGGAAAGTTGATTTCTAAACTCGAAAGTGAAAAGTGTGAACTGAAAATGCAAGTTGAACGTCTTCAAACAGTACTATCAAAAACAGAAACAGAATTGTCAAGTTGTAAAAAGGATTTTTGTGAACATAAAATACGAAAAAGGAAGTATATAGATAACTTACTCGGTGAGATTGTTGATCTTGAAAAACAACTGAAAGAATTTTGTAATATTGTTTACAAACACGGGAACTCTGTCACAACAATTCAGAAATTTACTTTAAAACCGAGACCCGATAAAGGATTTGCACTTGGCGATTACAATTCAATGTTTCTTCACACGGCATTCAAAGAAATTCCTAAAATTTACAGTATGGACCATTTGCTTGATAATACGATTGTGCGTGCTGTTGTTTTTGATACCGAGGAAGAAGAAGAACTTGAAGACGAGAGTCGATCAAAAATGAGTTATGTTCAATATTGGACACCATATGATTATTCAAAAGCTCCTCATATTTCCAAATCTTTTGTTCCTCAAAAGGAATTACCTGAGAAATCATGGTATGTCACTGAGTCATATGTTTCATCCTCTAATGAGGCCCCTGTCCAAACTGTAGCACAAATAAATGGTCCTTTACCATCATCCGGTGAACTTACACCTTTACCGAAAAGTTGTCGTGTCTTAAATTATTTCAAAACTTTTATGGAAGACATCGAAATTTTGGAGGAAACAATTGAACGTAATTCTGAAATAAAAATTGAAACTTTTCAATCCGCTTACGAGCGAGAAAAGAGAGATACTTTTCAAAAACAAATGTTGCCAATTGTCAAACACCTCCGTCTCTGTGCTACACGTTGGGATCAGGAACGTCAAAACGAGGTCAAAAATATGATAAACGTTTTCAACTCTACTGAAAATGAAATTTTGGTTCAAAAGCAAAGAAATAGAATTTTAAAGAATGATGCTGATCGACTCTTGGAACAAGTTCTCAATGCTGATATTTTGTTTGTTATCATGAATGATCTCTATAAATCTGGTACTTCTATGCTTATGGATGATCTTTGTGTTGATAATAACTTGTTGAATGTGGAAATCGAGACACTTAAACATGATAATGACAAGCTGAGAACTAAGAATGATGATGTGACAAAACAATTTTCAAAAGAAATTTGTCATCTCAAACAAAGGCTTGAATGGTGTCAAGCTCAAAGTATTGAAATGGAATTGAAACTTCAAAGTCAAAATGTTTCAAACTCTTGTCAGCTTTGCAAAAACAACGAGTCTTTAAAAAGTCTGTGTCTCAAATACGAGAAAGAAATTGCGGGTTTAAAAATTGAAAACGCCGAATGGCAACAAAACCGCGATGACATCAAATATTGCAATGGTTTACTTGAGTCTGAAATTCAGGATAAAAATCACATCATCATTGATTTAAAAGAGAAAATTAAGATACTTCAAAAAGGAAAGTTTGTTGACACCACGGTGATAGCACCAGGATTGTATCAATTAGACAAAACTGCTAAAGGAAATGTTGTTCAAAACACTAATGTTGATAACTCCACTTCTACAGGACTAGTCTCCACTAATAGCGTTAGCAGACCCAAGCGAAAAAGTAAAAAGAAGAGTAGGCTCTTGCAAGGTAAAAGAGGATCACTAGAAGCTCAAGAAGTAGAAGATCAACTTAGGAATTGGAATAAAAATCATGTTGCATCAGATTTAGATTCTAATCTGGCAAATTGTAATCAAAATCTAAATGTAACGAATGATGAACCTTTGAATGCTTTGAATATTAATGCATCTTGTGTGTTTTGTCGTAAAAGCGTATCATCTGGTGATCATACAAAATGTATAGCTAATTCTCTTCTTAATCGTCATAAGAAACGTAGGACACGCATTCCTTCTAGGCCCACTACTGCCTCTAAGTCTATCTTAGGAAAGCCGCCTTCTACGGTTTCTAATGAAGTTGCAGTTACCCCCATAAGTGCAGAGAACAAATCTAGGAACAAGCCAACTACTAGTGAATTCACCATTAAGAAAGCAAGAACTAGTTGGAATTGGCAACGTTGGTTACAACACAAACCAGACTTTAAATGGATTCCTAAATTGTTGAAAACTTGTGCTTCTAACCAACAGGAACCCGCACTTTCTTTGGGTTCCACCCTTACTTCTGTTCCATCCGTGTCGTCTTCTTGTGATGCAGGTGGTACAGATTGTTCTCTGGATTGTTGATAGCGGATGCACCCGACATATGACAGGCAATCTCAAACTATTACACAACTTTGTCTCAAAGTTCATTGGTACTGTCAGATTCGGGAATGATCATTACGCTTTAATCATGGGATATGGTGACTATGTAAGTGGGAACATTGAAATCAGTCGTGTTTATTATGTGGAAGGCCTTGGACACAACCTTTTCTCTGTTGGTCAATTTTGTGATGGGGATCTAGAAGTTGCATTTCGTGAGAAAACTTGTTTCGTTCGTGACTTACAAGAAACGATCTAATGTCTGGCTCACGAGGTTCGATATGTCTTCTCTCCAAAGCAGAATCGACTAAATCTTGGCTATGGCATAAACGTCTTTCGCACTTGAATTTCAAAACAATGACTGAACTTGCTCGTCACAAACTTGTTGATGGATTTCCAAGATTCCGTTTTACCAAAGATCACTTATGTTCAGCCTGTGAACAAGGAAAAAGCACTCGGGCTCATTTTCCTTTAAAACCTGAGCAAAGTACGAATCATGTTTTACAATTGCTTCATATGGATTTGTGTGGACCGATGCGTGTTCAAAGTATCAACGGTAAACGCTACATACTGGTAGTTGTGGATGACTACTCAAGATGGACTTGGGTTTATTTATTACGAAGTAAAGATCAGGCTCCTTCAATGATCATCACCTTTCTCACTAAAATTCAAGTTCAGCTACGCAATACGGTACGAATAGTCAGAACAGACAATGGAACTGAATTTAAGAATCAGACACTTCGGTCATATTTCAAGAAAGTGGGAATTGAACATCAAACATCTATTCCTAGAAGCCCAGAACAGAATGGAGTTGTTGAAAGACGCAACAGGACGTTAGTGGAAGCTGCTAGAACTATGTTGATTAATGCTCAATTACCAGATTACTTATGGGCAGAAGCTGTTTCAACCGCATGTTATACTCAAAACCGTTCCATGATCACTAAACGCCATCGCAAGACACCTTATCAGATTGTTCACAAAAGAAAACCGAACATCGATTACTTTCATGTATTTGGAGCACTTTGTTATCCGAAAAATGATCGTGATGATTTAGGTAAACTCAAAGCAAAGACTGACATCGGAGTGTTCGTTGGCTACTGTGAAAATTCAAAAGGTTTTCGGATATGGAATCGTCGAACAAGAGAAATTCAAGAAACCATTCACGCTAATTTTGATGAACTTACACAAATGGCTTCTGAGCAACACAGCTTAGGACCCGAATTCAACCGTCTTAACTCTCCGGACTCTTCGGATGAACCATTGCCACTCAACCGCAAAGAATTGGAAACCTTGTTTGCTCCACTGTTTGATGATACAATTGAATACCGGTCTACTGAGGTCTCACCTAATTCCGCTGCTCAACCTGACAATATTCCAGTACCTGACTCACCTCAACAAACAACAACAACTGTTGAGAAAGACGGTCCTCCAATTGCATCACCATTTGCAGCAGAACAAACAATTTCTAACTCCCGACAATCAGCTGAAGATCCTACACCACAATCAGTTCCACAACCCGCAGAGCATGATCCTGATGCGTTCTTTAACCCGTTTGCACCGGCTCCTACCTTTACTGATATAGCTGAGTCATCTACACGCAATTTGGATCCTGCTAACATGCGAGATACTTATCAACTACACCCTTCAACACACAAATGGACTCAAGACCATCCACTAGTTCATATTATTGGCCATCCAGATGCACCTGTAATGACAAGACAACGACTTCACACTGATGGAGAAACATGTATCTATGCACTCACAGTTTGTCATGAAGAACCTAAGAACATCAAAGAAGCAATGACTTATGACAACTGGATTGAATCTATGCAAGAGGAATTTCAGCAGTTCATACGATTAGAAGTCTGGGAATTAGTTGAAAGACCTGACGGAGTCTTTGTCATTGGGTTAAAATGGATTTGGAAAAATAAGCTAGATGCTGAAGGCACTGTCATACGTAACAAATCACGCCTGGTTGCGAAAGGATACTCCCAACTAGAAGGACTTGACTTTGCAGAATCCTTTGCTCCAGTGGCTAGACATGAAGCTGTTCGGATCTTTTTGGCCTACGCTGCACACAGGAACATGATTGTTTACCAAATGGATGTGAAAACAGCATTTCTTAATGGAGAACTCCGTGAAGAAGTTTATGTAAGCCAACCAGACAGCTTCGTTGATCCTGAGCGTCCTAACCACGTTTACCGACTCAAAAAGGCACTCTACTGACTTAAGCAAGCCCCACGGGCGTGGTATGACAAACTGTCCACTTTCTTGCTGGCCAATAAATTTTCTAAAGGTTCGGTGGATCCAACACTATTTATAAAAACCTACGGGGAGGACTTACTTGTTGTTCAAATATATGTCGATGACATTATTTTTGCCTCAACAAAAAGAAGTTACTCTAATGATTTTGCAAAATTAATGAAAGATAATTTTGAAATGTCCATGATAGGTGAACTTTCGTTCTAGGACTACAAGTTCATCAATCACCCCGTGGAATTTTTATAAATCAGTCCAAATTTGCTCTAGAAATTTTAAAGAAACATGGAATGATGACTTGTGATACATATAATACACCAATGGGCTATACCACAAAACTAGATGCTGACTTACATGGGATACCGGTTGACCCTACCAAATACTGCAGTATGATTGGGTCACTCATGTATCTCACAGCTAGTAGACCTGATATAGTATTTGCTGTCTACATGTGCTCTCGCTATCAGTCTAAACCAACTGAAAAACACCTCAGTGAGGTCAAAAGAATCCTTCGATACATAAAGGGAACCATTAACTTGGGAATCTGGTATCCGAAGGATTCTGGTTTTGAACTAATTGTTTTTTCAGATGCTAATCATGCAGCATGTTTAGACACACGCAAAAGTACATCTGGTGGATTACAGTTTCTCGGAGATAAACTTGTGTCATGGCAATCAAAGAAGCAGGACTGCACATCACTGTCGTCAACAGAATCTGAATATGTAGCCATGTCTGCTTGTTGTGCTCAAGTCATCTGGATGAGATCACAACTTAAGGATTATGGCTACCTATTCAACAAGATTCCAATTTATTGTGATTCCAAGAGTGCCATTGCTATCTCTTGCAACACAATTCATCACTGCAAATCCAAACACATTGATCTCCGATATCACTTCATCAAAGAGCATGTTGAAAAGGGTACCGGTGAATTGTATTTTGTTGGGACTGAGTACCAATTGGCGGACTTACTTACCAAATCCTTAGCACCATCAAGGTTTGCTAGTCTAGTTCACCAAATTGGTATGTGATGTTTGACTCCAGATGATCTGGAAAGTTTTTTAAAACACAATTGATTGTCAAACATCAAAACTATCTTTGTAAATATTTTTCTCAAAAAAAAAAAAAAAAAATGCAAGTATATACCACTCTTTTCAACACAAATTTTTTGTAAAATGTCATTTATTATTAAAAACAAGTGTTGAGGGGGAGGAAAAGTATTTTCTAAAACTTTCTCAAATTATTTACGTTATACTTGCATTTTACCAAAAATATTACGTTTTTTTTACATAAGTGATGCTTCAAAAGTGTTTCGGGATACTCACCTTGACCAATATTATAAATTTTAAGTTTTTTTTAAGACTACGGTCTAAGGTCGAGGGGGAGTAAAATTCCACAAGTTGTTCTTGTCAAAGCTTGGTGTAGTTAACTTAAGTTAAATATGACAGTTAGTTTGGGCATTAAGTATGAATGTAACATAAGGTTTAAGGGCCAAAATTGTCAAAATATGAAACTCTTTTAACCCTTGGTCAAAACTAACTTTGACTAACCATTTACTACACCTGCATAATTTACTTACACACATTTAATATCACACCTACCATTATCAACGATCCATAATCAAACGATTAATCCGGTCATCAATCTTCAAATCTATAAGTCATAACATGTTTTGATCATCATTATTAACAAGGGTTTTAAATTTTATCTTAATCCAATGGTTTAATTTGTCTTAATCGATTAAATAGATCTAGGGTTGTGCGTAAAACTTGAACCCAGAAAATTGTTGTGTTTAGGGCTAAATTGGTTGATGGGAAATGTTCTTAG
Organism: Artemisia argyi; assembly: GCA_030686995.1. Taxonomy (NCBI): domain Eukaryota; kingdom Viridiplantae; phylum Streptophyta; class Magnoliopsida; order Asterales; family Asteraceae; genus Artemisia; species Artemisia argyi. The sequence continues at coordinate 43,205,002 of CM060701.1, forward strand.
GATGATAATAAACATGTCACTAAACTCCAATCGTGCCCAGAAACATCAATTGATTGATTTGTGAATTAGGGTTCATACGATGGTTTTAGGGATTCTTGATTTTGAGTGTTATGATGTTAATTGGTGATGGGGATAGTGTTCATGTATGCATAGGATCATGTTATTGTGATTCAATTGTTTCAGAAACAAGTAATTGTTCATGAATCGTGGATTTAGGGTTCGAACACACTAGCAGTTTTGATCTTTTGATTGTGTGGATAAAAGTTGTTATAATTTGGACCACATGTTCCTAAGCATGTAAGAAACACTTGTCCTAAGTTAATTACAACCCAGATACATGATTGAACCCGTTTGTGATTTTGTGTTCATGCGTTTCTACGCGTAACTCTGAATTTTGACTCATTTACGCATAAAGTTGTGGGTTTAAGTGTGATAGGGATGTGATTGAACTTAATATTGATCAGTGGCTATGTTTTACACTTTCAGGAATCAAAAGACACGATTTTTCAAAAGGTGATTTGCGTCAAATACGTATCTACGCATAAGATGTTCATCCTACGCGTAAGATTGATTCTTACGCGTAAGATTCGACACGCTTGAAAAACTTTGTCTTGGATAAGACAATGTTTACGCATAAGAGATTTTCTTACGCATAAGTTCATTTCTTACGCATAAGTTATAAACTTACGCATAAGTCAGAACTTACGCATAAGTTATATCTTACGCATAAGGTTAATCCTTTGCATAAGCTCATATCTTACGCCTAAGATTTTATCCTACGTGTAAGATTGAGCCTACGCATAAGAGTTACCTTACGCGTAACATATAAGGTTATGCGTAGCTTTTGCTCTTACGCCTAAGTTCATTTCTTACGCATAAGTCATGTTATGCGTAGGTTTTCCAACTTACGCGTAACATTGTCAAAGTCATGAAAATTTTCTAAGTGTTGTAATATTTCAAATGTGTAATCTCTTGTAATGATAAACTCATGTTATAACTAGATTGTTATAAGTTTCTACCATGTGTTAACTTCTAAGAACACAAGTTTGTCATATAACAAAAGTTTTCACACAAACACCCACTGATCAATTCATAATATGCACAATCATGTAATTGAATGTCTGAGCTTACAAAGTAAATCATTGCTATGTTTGTGTTTCTTTATGATCAATTCAGATGGCAGAACATAATGACATTCCATATGGACCAGAACCTGAACCAAAACTCTCATGGGAAGAAACCTTTCCCGAAGATTACACCAGGAAGATAGGAAAGAACAACTTACGAATCAACTTCAACAAAATCACATGCAACGAATCCTCATGCATTGTTGCAGTGGATGCTCTCCTATATCACCCCAACAAGCTCCTGCTCACTAAGTCAGTATCAGTGGCCTGCTTCTACATACACCAGTTGCATGCTTCAGCTAGACCTTGGGGAAGCATCCTTCACTTGCATGCTTCATAACAGACAGGTTACTGTGGACATAGATACACTTAGGAATGTTCTTGGGCTACCCGAACTTGGCCCAGATGAAGAATATGATCAAGTACCTACCGAGGAAGAGCTGATAGAGTGGTTGCGGGATATTGGCTACGATGAATCAGAAGAAGTAGTGACAAGACACTCTAGGGTCAACATCAGATTTCTTCCACAACCATGGAGAACCTTGTACATTTTGATTGCCAAGTCCTTATCTGGCAGAGACACTGGCCATGAACACCCCAAGCTCCAACACCTAAAACTCTTCTGGGCCGTGGCAAACGTCAAGAAAGTAGATTATGCTAGCATTATCTGGGAAGACCTTGTGTGGCACATTCAACACAAGACCAACAACATTCCATTTGTTCGTTTCACCAAATTACTCATCGAAAGCTTCCTTCGTGAGTATGACGATATTCCACAAAGACTTGATGATGAAGCTAAGCACACTTTCAGAAATGAGGAAACTCTCAGAATTATCAAGAGACTTGACACCAGCACTCGTAAACAAGGAAAGAAATTTCCCGATTGTCTCTTGAATGCCAAAGTGAAGCTTTGCAAGAACTACAAGTACTACCTTCAAGCTCTCGATGAAGACGAAGTTGGTTTCTTGGACAAATTTGTTCTACCATCGTTCATGCAGAAGAAGGGGAAGAAAGGTAGCAAGTCTGGGAGCTCCGGCAGTTCTACCAAGTCTAAACAAAAGAAGAAGGGTACACTCAAGCGAAGAACTCCTGTCAAGCAACCTGCATCCATCCCTGAACCAGGGTGGTTCCCCACACCACCATCTTCTCCAAAACCGTCTAACTCTGAAACCGAATCCGACGAAGGTCCAGTTTACAGGGACGCCTATGCCAATATCAACGAGAATGTCAATCTTGAAGATATTGATGATAAAGACTTGACGTTCAAAGATTGGGAGAAAGACATTGATAAATTTGCTAATAGTGTTAAATACCCAGCAGATCTCAATCAAAGACCGTTCACAGAAGCAGAGACAATATTGGAAGAAGAAAGGATCAGGAAAGAGAAGCTGAAGGAACCTATGACTGCTGAACAAGAGTATGCTCAGTCAAACATAGGCCTTTCAGTATAAGAAGAAAATGAAAGAGCTCTCAAGCTGGGTCTCCTCCATAGCAAGATAGATGCATTCCAAGCTAATCAACCTCCACCTCCTGTGTTCTCTCAAACTAATGAAGCTGGCGGGTCTAGCAGTATTCCTGAACCTACTACAGGAACCAATGCTGAATTGATCGTCTACAACACCCCCACAGTATCACCCACAGACGTAGAAATGCTTAATGCTTCAGCAGCAGAAGAAGAGGAAGAGGAAGATCACATGGATACTAATGCTCCACATTTGTTGACTATGGAAGAAATGGAGCTTAGAGAAAGGGCTTAAGAAGAAGAACTTAAGAAAAAGCAAGAAGCTGAAGAGGCTAGGCTTGAGGAGCTAGCACAAGCTAAATTAGAAGAAACAATTCGTATGGAGGAAAGCAGGAAGGCTGAAGAGGCAGCCAAGCTGGCAGAAGAAAAGTTAAAAAGAGAAGAAGAAGCCAAGCTTGCAGAAGAATTAAGGCTTAAGGCCGAAGCTGACAGACTGGCTGAAGAACAGAGAGTGCAAGAAGAAGCAGCCAAAGCTACAAATGTTGATCAACCCGAACCACAAAGAGGTGATGACAAAGATATAACTACCAACATTGAATCTTCCCAATCATCACCTCCAGCATTCGAATCAACCCATGACAAATCAATCAAGAAACCCCCAAGTACCAAAGCCTCTGCTGCATCCAAGTTGATAAAGAAAGCATTCAGAAGAGTTCATGACAAGAAGAAAAACAAATTGGAAGATCAGGTTGCATCTCTTGCAAGCCAAGTTGCTGAACTGACGAAGCTTAATACGAATGTCCAAGAGCTGCAAGAAAAGGTTGACACCTTCTTAGCTAAGGATGTGCAAGAGAACTTGGAAGCAACTTTAGCTGCTCAAGCACATCAGTATATGCAACAACACTTAGTGGCTGAGTTGAAAGAACTGCTGGCACCTATGAGAGATGAACTCACAAAGTTTGCAGAACAAGTAGTCAAGAAAGTGATCAGATCTACCTCGTTTACTCTTCGTGCTGACAAATCAACTTTACCACAACCGGGGTTATCTATGGACGAATTAGAAGCCCAGCTCTTAGGCAAATTGGCAAGTAAGTTCACATTGTCACCTGAAGAAGCTAAAGTTTTGGAAGCTTTGAAAGCCAAAATGACTAAAGAGACCTGCAGCACCGAGGCCAATAAGCTGAAACGTCCAAGAGATGATGAAGATCAGGATCCTAACTCTCAGGCAAAGAAACAAAAGCAAGCCGAAGGACCCTCATATCAACCAAAAGCACCGGTCATCCCTCCAACTACAACAACATCTTCACAACAACCTAAGGCATCTGGTTCCGGTCCAAAAGCACATGACCATTTTAAATATACGGGCGGAGACGAGATTCCTCTTACCGATGAAGTGCCAGAACCATCATCTACAAAGAAGAAAGAAAGGAAGCGAAAACATCATCTGCACAAATCGGACACCTCGTCAAAAGGCTCAGAACCTAAGAAGCCAAAACCCGTTCTCAAATGGCTAGACGAAGATGAAACTGCCGATTACTCCTGGTTTGACAAGATGATCAATTCGCAACCACCACTTGCTGACAATCAAGAACCTCTCGATGGTCGAACAGTGGAATACGCTCAGTTGATTCAACAAAAGTTTCAGATGAAAAAGATGAACAAGAAAGAGCTACGAAGAATCAAGAATGATGCGTTCAATCTTCTGAAAGATCGGTCTGCGAACTCCATCGAACTCGAGTACCATCTTGAAAATATTGCTCGAGCTATGTCAAGCAATATTGACTGGATCAATCCTGAATCTTACGTTGATCCGGTCACAAGGAAAACCGCACCATACATAACTGACTGGTTGAAACCTCTGCCTATGATTGGGAAGCCAAAGGAACCTGTTATGACCAAGAAACACGTTCCGGAGGTCGCGGTTGATCAAAATACATGATTATTTTAGAGAGAGAAAGTAGAGAGAGAAAGGTGAAGAAAAGGTGGTTTATTAAAATGACAAAGGTTTGGTTACACACACTATTTTCCCACACCCCTCATGGAGAGTCATGAGGGGTATTTATAGGCTCATTACATCACTAGTTTGCCTATATTACAATAATAGTCCCTAAAGTACTATATGTATGATATCTAGTCCATTTCTTTATGTGTGACGTTATCTTTTATAAAATAGCAATGCTAACAATCTCCCTCCAAGATATCGTCATACATGAATGGATACAATGAGACCTATAAACACATAAACATGTAAATTGCAACAATAGTAAACTATGTTGACGTTGTTGAAGCGCAGAATCTCTGTAGTCTAGATACTGAGGCAGACTTGAAGTTCTCTCTTCCGACGATCTCGGCGTATGATCTTTGACACTGACGGCAAAGGTCTTTGTAGCTCTGAACTTCAACTGTAATGGTCTAGTTAGGTTATTACTCCCTCCTAACTAGTGAGCCTTTATTCTTTTTCTTCTGCTCCCTCCTGAACTGACAACTCTCTTCTCATCTCGCAGCGGATAAGGTAGATACTAGTGAGTTTGCACCGTGGTTGTCGTTCTGGGAGCATCATAGCATAACTCACATAGTATTGCACAGAAGGTTGGTAATACGCTCCGATATACACAACATTAGTACTTCTTCGGTTCTAGTGTAAGCACAATTCCCTTGATCAACCAACGTACTAGAGATGAAACACTACTTCTTTTGGCATGTTCTTCTCCCTCCTGATGGTTGCGATGTATCAAAATCATCATACTATTGTGTGTTAATGCCAAAATTACCCGTACTTTACACTTCTGATGCAATGTAGATAGACCATGAAAGCATAATTTATGAGAATATGCTGATAGGATATGACTCTCTTTATTCTACAATCTCTTCTCTTCTCTTCAACCTTTAAGCGACCTCTTCAAATTCCAACCAGCTAGTAAATGACCAATGACTATAGAAGCAATCCAATATAACAAATCTGATAATAAAGTAAACATCCCGTAGATATGTTACTTAATCTTGTACTATGGTGTGACTAAGAACGGTGTAGAGAGTTCGTACACCATCGAATCTCTGAGTACTCTATACTCTTCAACCAACCAACCATCAAGTATAAGACGTACATCACTTCTTGATTATCCACAACTTCGTGTGACACTGAGCACTACAACGTAACTCCTTTAAGTGATAGTTATAACCCCTGAGCACTACAATGTAACTCCTTACATCGGGTATAACTAGATAATCCAAGTCTTAATCACTATCTTTAGTGTTTGCCCAAACAAGTATCTTCGAAAGTCATGCATCCATCCACCCCTAGACTTTGAGATAAATAAGTACACATGCCCTTGAAATGAACTTTAAACCCAGAAAAGTGATAAAGAATTATCCCCGTAATCACAAATATCCAATACTAGTCGTTGTCATTTGAATGTGATTCTTGATCAGGATCGTTTAAGCAATCCGTGGTGTGTTTTGGTGAAGCTTGAAATTCTATATCGGGTGATTCGTAGTGATTTCGTATTTTCCCTCCAAAAATAAAATTGGAAAATTTTCTAGCCCATAATTTGGAAATCACTATGAAATGCAATTCTAAGGTTACCAGAAAAATTTGAGTTTTGAAAATTTTTACGCAAAATTTCACCGAAAAAATTTGAATTTTGGCCTAAAAATTTGAATTTCGGGCCAAAATTTTCAACCTTGTACCAAAATTAAAATCTCGCGTAAAAATTGAACGTTTAGTCTCCTCTCAAAAATAAATTTTACTCAAATTTTCCTTGCTAACTCGATAAGCTCATCAAACTCGGTAACCTTTCAAACTCGATAACCATTTAAACTCGGTAAGGCTGTCAAACTCGAAACCTACTCTAACTCGATATTGTTCCTAACTCGATAAGCTATATGAATTTGAGCAGAGTTTCGGCTTAGGAGAACCCAAATGAGACCTTACTCGACATGCGATAAGGTTGAGCCATGCCTAACTCGGCAATCATATGAAGCATACCCTAACTCGAAAAACATCACCCCAAACTCGGTATCAAACCTAAACTCGGTATCACCTCAAACTCAACCCTAACTCGATATCAAAATTCTTCTCAAACTCGGTACAAAAAATTTTTCTCCAAACTCAATAGCCATGTATCCAAACTCGGTAAACATGTATCCAAACTCGATAACTCCCAAACTCGGTAGCTCCCAAACTCGATAACTTTTGTCAAACTCGGTAAGAAAAAAAAATTCAAACTCGGAAAATAAAATTTTCCTAACTCGATAAACTTTTTCAAACTCGGTAATAATTTCCAAACTCGACAAAAGCATATCCAAACTCGATAATTGTCAGCCAAACTCGATAAAATTTTTCTAACTCGAAAATTTTTTCAAACTTGACAAAAACTCGATGAACAGTACCAGATCCAAGATATTCACCCAAAAACACGATTTTTTCACCCAAAAACACCACGATTCGCCCCCGGTTAGCTCTGATGCCACTTGTTATGACCAAGAAACACGTTCCGGAGGTCGCGGTTGATCAAAATACATGATTATTCTAGAGAGAGAAAGTAGAGAGAGAAAGGTGAAGAAAAGGTGGTTTATTAAAATGACAAAGGTTTGGTTACACACACTATTTTCCCACACCCCTCATGGAGAGTCATGAGGGGTATTTATAGGCTCATTACATCACTAGTTTGCCTATATTACAATAATAGTCCCTAAAGTAATATATATATGATATCTAGTCCATTTCTTTATGTGTGACGTTATCTTTTATAAAATAGCAATGCTAACAGAACCAAAGATCCCTTACAAGTTCTTCTTCAACAACGACTTGGAATTCCTGCAACTCGGCAGCAAGATTGAGAAGAAGTACATTACATCACTTGCCTTTCTTCCTGCAGCTAGATACCTCAACAATGCAATCGAAGAAGAAGCCTCTGCCTTATTCATCGATAAAGTTGTTGACTATGACCGGAACGCACTCTACGGCATACATCATTGGCCAGAAAATCGGGCACAGTATTATCGAAGCAGCAGACTCAATCAGACGATGGGTAATGTGACAAGTGAGTTGAAGATTGTCTCAATTCAGTTCATTTCGACGGTCACTCACTTTGGGTACCCCTTCCTCAGCAAACTCATACTCAAAAGACTTGATGAAAAAGAGTACGAGATTTCCGAGTCAGACTTTCCACGACTACTCCTCAACGACATAGAAGATATGTACCTGCTTAAAGTTCAAGGAAAGCTTTGCAACTTGCCCAAAGAAATGCAGCTTGCCTTTATCACAGCTCTCCTAATCTTCATTAGGCAGATAGTCATCAGAGAAAGAGTAGAAGATCTTCAATTGGGAGTGGAAAGTTATCAGAAGAAGCTGAATCTCACCAAACCTAATATGTTCGAAATCCCCAACCTTCAACATCTATCTCAATACTCCTTGATTAGGTATCCGGCATTTGGATTCACATACCGCAGTGTAAACCGTCGTAACTGCTTCATGGCCTATGAAGAAATCCATAAGTTCTGTGATGAAACCCTGAAGTTCGTCAGAGATGGAATCAAAAGCAGATTAGATGACATAGCACTGGGTAAATCCAAAAGGTGGAATACCAATGAGGCCAGGGACGCTCGCAGATTCATTACAAGGATTGAGAACCGGTTGAAGCACAGGGATCAGTTTCGGAGATTGGAAAGCTATGTTGGAGGCAGACCAGGATTTCCGGTGTTGACATTTCAGAGACCAGAATGGTAGAAAGTTGTAAGAATTTGATTTGATTTGTCAATATTATACTTCATAATGGCTTGTGCACACATTACAGTGCACAACCCGAACTTGTAAAGAAAGGACCCTGAGGTACGCATCAGTGCCTCAATCCTAATATAAGGAGCGAAGGCTTCTTACTTTTGAGTAGAATTAATCAAATGTTTATGATTTTTTCATAATTCTGCTCAAAAGGACAAGTATTTCACCTCAATAAGACCTAATCACTTGTTGAGGGGGAGCACTTGTCAAAACAAAATACTTTGTTCTAAGTCAAAAGTTCTTGGTGAATCTCCCCATAAGACTCAAAAAGGCATATTTTAATCTAAAAGATTGTCAAAAACATCATGTCATATGCTATTTTTGAGGGGGAGAAAATGAAAAGGTGATTAAAATATAAGAAGTCTTAAGGCTAAAGGTTGTATCTTGTGCGAGCTAGACTCAGAAATAACCCAGGAATTGACGAGACAATAAATGTTAGTAATATCGAAAAGACTTATCCTCGACGGGTAATAACATCAAGTTAGTTACTAGAGCTAGTTGTCACCTAAAAGCTGACAATGTATCTCTTTAACTAACCACGTAAGCGTGTCTCGAAAAGGATATGTCTTAGTAGAAATGTACCGTCTTGAGAAACTTTTTGTGGATTTGACCAGGCCGGGTAATAACTTCAAGCTAGTTTAACTAGTGATGTAAGCGTGTCTCGAATCGGTCTTGTTCACGGAAAGTGGATCAATTCCAAATGCTTGCTCCTCCAACATGTGCAGATTTATTAAATACGTATGAGCACATGTAAAGGGGGAGCCCTTCAAAAGTGTGCACAAAACTCTCAAAGTGTTAACCAAAATATTTGATTATCACAAACACTTTGAGAGATTTTCAACCAAAGGTTTCTTGGCTACTGTCGGAGTTATAAGGTGATTAAGATAGGAATAACCGTCCTATGATCCACCAGAGCCGGAGGGATCTACCCAAGGACATCTCCCATAGTTAGAATTAGAAGTCCTTAGGTATGATACGAAAAAAGGAGAAAAGAATGAAAGGGAAAGAAGGAGTTGAAGAATTAAAAAGAAATGCAAAGAAAATGGTGAAAAGAAATAGCCCTCCATATGTTCAACCTTAGGGCAGACACCGGGTTCAATACGTATGCTACTGGTTGTTGCAAAAGACAATATCAGTATTGAAGATAAAGTCGTCATGGACCCAGTGACGTAATGCGCTAAACTTTCTTAACCACTCAAGTTCTCTTAAAAAAGCTTGTTTCATTCTCACGGGGAACCAGTGTAACCTATCGACCTATCACTTAGAGATGGTTGATATTGAAGCAGGAGACCCCTCCCTAGTCTCCGCATAAGAAATCTAAGTGTGCACGTATAGAGTCTAGAGCCTTGAGATACATCAAAGATCTCTTAGGAACACTTAGTATTTCTACATCTGGTGTTCTATGTCAATGGACACCAGCTGTAAATTATCGAGTCCTTCGCAGATCTTAGCAATCTGCCGAGAACGTTTATGAGAGGATTACGTAAGTATTCCTCAATGATTGAACGGAAACTCCTGCCAGGGTCAACATCAAACAGCCCTGACAGCAGGTCACTTCGGTAACCCCACAAGGGTTACGCTTAGTGTTTGCGGTGGTTCCCTAGCAGTCTACAGTCGTGGAGTGATCCCCAATGACTCACCCAGTCATTGAGCTACTTAGTAGGTCTCGTAAGCTCCCTCGGGAGTATCTGATATGGGAATAGCCTGGATAAGGATTAGAGGGAGTCTTCACAATATGCTGTTGATGAACTCTAATTCCTTATTTGTAAGTACCGGGTATTTATTGCTATCTGTTTACTTGCAGGTACCTCACTTCCATGATGGTAGATTCCAACATGCTCATACATACATCTTGAAGCAAATGATAGCTCCCCCAAAGATCTTAGCACCACAAAGTTCAAAGAAAGATTCTACGTCAATAAAGAAGAATCTACAGAGTACAAAGACTTAAAGATCTTAGAGTATGAAAAGGAACTTCGTGCACGTGAAAGTATAAGTCCGAAGATGTATGAGTATGTTGGAATGGTGGACAACCACCACAGACGCAGGAGTGACGAACGGCAGACTACTTCATGACACAATCACTACATCATCACCAAAGAACAAAGACATAGAGCAAAGTACATTCATTATCATTCAACCATTTTGAAGACGTCTAAAGCTTTACATGTCACAAGTCAACGACAAAGATGAAGACGTCAAGCAACCGTGATGACCGACCCTTAGGGGGAGATTGTTGGGATCATACTTTTGTATTTTAGTCAAGCTTCGGTCATTACCTTTTGTAATAGGTTGCTTAGTTATTTATTTTACTATGTTTATATTACAAGGCTTAAGTATGTAAGTCCAATGGGCTTGAAAGCCCACGCCCAAAAGGAAGGAGGGAGGAAGGGAGTGTTGCCCTACTCCTCCCCTTATAAATACCAAGCTTATGTAAACATTTTATTTGTTGGTTATTTGAATATATTAAGGAAACTCTTGCAAATTATCTTCTCTCATTTCTTATAATCAACCATCTCTCATTCTCATCTATTTTCTCATACTTGTGTTTACTAAATGGTGACCTAACATATTTACACTGTTAGTATACACCCCTCTGTTAAAATAAGGACAAACGGCGCAAATCATCTCTTTGTCATCTCCTAACAAGATAGAAAATATTTACACTGTTAGTCCTCTAAGTTAACTGTATTTGCACCGTTCGTCCTTTTTTACGTTTTCGTCCATTTTTTACATTTTCGTCTGCTTTTCTACATTTTCGTCTTTTTATTTACATTCTCATCTACTTTTTTTACGTTTTAGTCCGCTTTTTTTATGTTTGCATCCAGTTTTTTACGTTTTCGTCCGCTTTTTTACGTTTTCGTCTGTTTTCTTATGGTTTTATCTGTTTTTTACGTTTACGTCCGTTGTTTTACGTTTCGTCTATTTTTTTACGTTTTCGTCTTATTTTTTACGTTTTCATCTACTTTCTTATGATTTTATCCGTTTTCGCCCCCTTTTTTATGTTTTCGCCAATTTTTTTGTGATTAGGTAAGTATACTAAAAGAAAACTTGACATTTGATAAAAAAATGTTTCTATATCGATTTTAAATCACGATTTTAACCCTTTTCTGGTCCGAATCATCAAAAGTGTAAAACACAAAAGTTGTCCGAAATGATGCTTTACATCAAGAATCGTGAGATTTAAACCTGAAAATGCAAAACAAGGCTGTTTAATACCAAAACTTAAGTCGTTTTTTTTTACCAAATTCATAAGTTATAAACTCTTGTAAATTTTTTACTAGTGTAAATAATCAAACTTATTTGAAAAAACGGACAAAAACGGATAAAAACGGATTAAAATGTATGAAAACATAAAAAAACTGATGAAACACGTAAAAACGGATGAAAACAGATAAAAACATGAGAAAAATGGACGAAAACATAAATGTGTTCCTATAGTTTTCTCCTCTAAAGCATATACACTGGTCGGTGACCCCGATATGATATATAATGAATGAATGTTAACGAACAAAAAACGACTTAAATTTTGGTAGTAAACAGCTCTTGTTTTGTATTTTCGTGTTTAAATCTCATGAGTCTTGATGTAAAACATCATTCCAGACAACTTTTGTGTTTTACACTTCTGATAATTCGGACCAGAAAGGGGTCAAAATCGTGATTAAAATCGATAGAGAAACACTTTTATCAAATGTCAAGTTTTCTTTTAGTATACTTACCTAATCCCAAAAAAGGGGCGAAAATGTAAAAAGAATGGGCAAAACGGATAAAAATATAAGAAAGCAGACGAAAACGTAAAAAAATGGATGAAAATGTAAAAAAAAGACCAAAACGTAAAACAGCGGACGAAAACATAAAAAACGGACGAAAACGTAAGAAAACAGATAAAACCATAAGAAAACAGACGAAAACGTAAAAAAGTGGACGAAAACGCAAAAAAGGGCTAACGATGCAAATACAGTTAACCTAGAGGACTAACGGTATAAATATTTTTTATCTTGTTAGGAGATAATGGAGAAATGATTTGCGCTGTTTGTCCTTATTTTAACGGAGGGGTGTATATAGGTTAACTTTTACTAACGGAGTGATGTATATGTTACAACTTTTTTGAGAGTGATGTATGGTGCGAAATGAGGTAAACCACAGGGATGTATTTTAGAGTTTACTTTTTTTTATTTTATAGTAACCCGTGACGCCAGTCTTCAGTTTTAATATTTATATTCATGTTAATAATAATTTTTGCCATATTTAATTTTTAAACCTCTGTACGCAGAGGGTTAAACTTATAAAGAGGAATAAAATAAGTAGTTATTAAATGCAAATAGTTAAAAACTATTTTTCCAAATATCCTTATTTAGTCTCATAAAAAACGAATAGCATGAGTCATTCATATATATAATCTCGTGTATTCATTTACATATCACAGTTTTCGTGCGTTTATTTTGATATTTATGATTTTGTGAAAATACATGTTGATGTTTATGACTTTGTGAAAATACATTAATTTAATATATACTCATAATGATATTTATAAATAACAAGAAGATATGTGTGTGTGTGTGTATATATATATATATATATATATATATATATATATATATATATATATATATATATATAAATAATGTATTTGGGACTTTTTTAACAAACTTTTTAAGACTTTTTTCTTACTTCTAACAACCCAACAATTTATAACAACCATAATAACCATCCTAACAATTTATAACCACCCCAACAACCACTTTCCACCACCACCTCCCTCCTCTTCACTACCAAAAGAATCAAACCCCCCAACTATATGAATATATGAATGAAGTTAAGGTTGGTTTAAATTTTGACTTTTGAGTACTATATGGTATTCGTCCTCGCATCGCGCGGGCAACCTTCTAGTGTATATATATATATATAGTTTTATACTTTTTAAATTTTTTCTTTACAAAACGACACACGTGTTTTATATATAGTTGTTTTGTTTGATGAAATTTAGATTAATTTAAACAAATTGAAACCAATTTTAACTTTTACTGACAAATAAAAATATTCAATTTTTGCCACTTGATAAATAAGACAATCTTATATGTCCAATTTCAATTGTTCAACATTATTTTTTTACTTTTTGAAAATCTCTTAGTATTAGATTAAAGATAGTTTTTCATCCCAAAGAGTATACCAAATGACGTCCTAACATGTAAATTGAATACCTAAAACGTGCATCAATGCAATAATGGAGTCGATAATTCAAAAGAGAGTATTCCCCACCGATGCAAAATTGGGTATGAGATCTTTTATCATATCTTTGACTCAACAATATGAATTTTACATCGTGTGAACTGTGGACGCATTATTTCAAGGACAACATAACATATTACGTATTATACATGCATGAATATTAAAACCTTATAATAGTTGCTAGGATATGTAAATCTCGACTTAAAACTATTTATTAAAAATGACCTTTATAAATTATTCAAAATAGTGACACGAAAACCATAAATTAGTTAAAAGAAATGATTATAATTAGAGTAATTACCATACTATTTAAGAATGATTATAATGAGGAAATTGTAATTACACCTTTTGACTTAGTGACAATTGAGACATACAAGATGAATAACCTCCTAAAATAATCATTATCTCCTCTCAAATCTTAATTTCTTTCTCAATTTTGAAATTAAAATTTTGAAATTTAATTATGTAAAGGTTAATTATTTGCTTATGAAGTTAAGTCATGACAATAATTTGATAGGATGAATCCCACTAAACCAAGGTGTTTATGGGTCCTCTTGTCACATACCTGTTGGTGCATCATATCATAAACAGACTATTAAAGCTTATTTTATTTTCTTATGTGATTTAGATATTATTATCTTACATATCACAACATTAGTTTCTAGATTATAATATGCTTCGGTGTAAAGAAATTTGTTCATCATGATTCATATGAATAAGATATTCGTTGCAATTGTAAACGTTTTTCATGTTAGAGTTTTGTGGTGTGTGAATGGTTATAATTCGGTAATCGATCTGAATCGTGTAATTACTTTCAGATTAAAGTATTTTGACCATATAGGTTTCGGGTTTACAAAATTCTTATCGGATGCTAGAGATTTACAATTGAATTCTAAGGCACGAGAAATAAATCTGAAAACGTTAAAGTATTATTGATATTATATTTTGTAAATGAGACTAAAAATGTGGTTATAACCACCAACCGAATTTAGTTATTTACCGACCATTGGGTTGGTTAGTAAAAGGTGGGAAAAGTTGCAACCGTTGGGTTTTGGCAGGTAAAACCGTTAACAAAGATTAGTAAAAACCTTTTAGGTTTTGGGGTGTTGCCTCAAACCCCGCTAGGGGAAGATTCTCTCGACCCCCACTTGCTCTGTTGGGAGCGAGACCCTAGCAAAGGCGCTGCCCTAGCACGGTCCCCTTAACTCCCGCACATTTGTCGTGGCGGTATCAAGGTAACTATAACGAGTGTGCACTCTACATCTTCTAATTCGTCTTGAGCTTGACTTGTATAAGGCCGTTGGTTCCAAGTAAAACAGAATCACCTAAAATAAATCGTTGATACACTAAAATTACCAAAATCCCATACTCACAAAATCTATAAGAAGAAGTAAGGCACGCTCTTTGCTATATATTATATACATTGGCAATCATAGCCAGATCCATTTATGTCGTTTGATACTACAAATCCAAATCGAAAGGCTTGTAATCGTATCACGTTGACGAGCGTAGTTTTGATGCAATGCACTCGTGACCATATATTGTATCGATCTATTAGTTCTATGATTTGAAGAGCGATTTTAATTTGTCTAAAATTATGTTTTGATCGACATGTCAAATCTATAGTCGCAAATGAATATGTCAACGTACATAATGAAATTTAATCTCTATTTGTATCTATAATAACTAGTTGCCGTTTTGAACTCTTATCCGACTTACCATATTCTAAACTCATTGATATGTGACTTTGGCTTTAAATCATAAGTCAATATGATAGAACCAAGCATGTTGAAGTAATATATATCGTTGTCTATATTTTAAGATTTAGGACATAACTATATGTTATCAGATTTTTATTCTATTCAAAAATCATATATCTCCACCAATAACATTTTTTTTTCTTTTTTTTTTTTCTATTCAAAAATCATATATCTCCAGCTATATTCTCTTGCATATTATGAGCATCTTGAAGTGTGTCTGTACTATGGATGATGTTCTACAACCTTTTGTTGTTCGTTGACATATTTCTGATACCAACCATCTCATACTAGGTACGTAGAATCAAGCCACAAAGTTAGATGTAGAACTCACTCTAAAAAGCTAGCTCAAATGAGGAGGAGACATACACCTAGACTTTATAAGCCACCAACTAATCTCATACTTGGCCGATGAGGGGTCGTAACAATTTCATGCAACTTTTTGAAAGGATCGATTAAGATAAAAGTGTCATTTGCCGTACAAAGAAAAAGGATAAAAGTGTCGTGTATACGTACTTCCGCTTCACAAATACAAACACGGACTTTGATCGTTGTTTATGGATGCATGTACTAGTAGTAGTCAAATATACATCATCATATGTACAAAGATTCATGTCCACTAATTCTAGTGCCATGCATCTAATAGTCTTTAACAAAATGGATGTGAAAACTGATATGACTACATTTGAACGGCTTACGATCACTCCAGGCTTGTTCATACCAAAAATGCGCGGTTCAAATCAACGACGAATCCTATGACATATAATGCTTATGTGGGACACATATAAAGAAAAGTCGAAGAAAATTGGGCTATATATGTACTAGTATGTATCTAAAAGTATAAGGTTCAGTATGTGTGACAAGAAATAAGAAAGCAGATACATAGCATTGGATTATTTATAATCAACTTTAAACAGACAAGATTAAATATTCCTTTTCTTTCTATTGAGACAAGCAAAAGGCTTGGGACAACCCATGGCCAATGAGACCAAATCATGAGTGGGGGCAAAGGATTCAAGAAAAGAAAAAAGTATATGAAGGGAGTTTCTATTCTCTCATAAAACAACTTTAATTTCATCATAATCACTTGGAAAAGAAGCTTTTATTGTTGGTTGATTGTGATTGTTGAAAAGAACCATACCTTTCTAGTAAGGAAAACATTGCATATACTTTCTAGGAACTACCGTCACCACCACCACTACTCCCAGTCAACTTTGCTGGTATTTTTATCAAGTGTTTCTTACACACCGGTTATAATTAATTAACCGCGTATCATATCATATATTCATATTGCTAATATGAGAAAATTTACAAATTAGTTACATGTTTGTTAGCTATATATGCGTGAGAGGGTACATCAAAACATGTTTTTCTTTTTTTTTTTTTTTTTTTTTTTTTTTTTTTTTTTTTTTTTTAGTTGGTAACTTTAGCATAACTTGAGTTATGAATTCTGTGAATCTGTGATCATACATATATGCTAGTCTTTGTTATAAACCTGCTTAGCTTAGCTCTTGAGACGTATGCATTACTAACACCGTTATTTATTTTTTAAGTAATTTTTTGATTGGGTTGTTACATGAAATTATTAAAGAGATAACACAAACTCATGTCATAATGCCAAAAGTCCAAAAGATTGAGTGGACACTGTGTTGTTTATTTGAGGTGTCGCGTCTTTAGAGGTTGAATATGTAAAGAAGTTACTATAGGGCAAAGTTCAATGTGATTGGAATTTGGAAGTTAATGTAGACAGACATAATCTTGTGTGTGGCATAAGTTGATCAGATTAAAGGAAAATAGTGGATGCAAAAAGTGAGTAAATTATTTGGTTCCCATGGAAAAGTAGATAGAAACTAAGACTATTGTTTTGCAAAAGAAAAAAAGAAAAAGAAAATCAGCAATCATAAGGTATCAAGTTGCAACTATATTTTGCACAAATCAAGCAATTGCTAATGTTCTAGGAGCTCAAAAAGGAAACACTCAGACTCTTAAGAGTCGGGTATATATAACTGTATAAGATATCATATCATATGCCGATTTGTTCGTTGAGTAGTATTAGCGACTCACTTATGTTCAGTTTTAGTATTGGGCCTAGCCCAAGTTTTCTCAGAGTACAATTTGGTTATATTCGTGTATTTATAAATTGCATTGTGATTAGGGGTGTTCATCGGTTCGGTTCTCGGTTAATCGGTTTATTCGATTCGGGTTGTTCGGTTAAAAAAAATTTTTGGGTCATAACCGAAAACCGAACCGAACCGAACCGAGAACCGAACCGAAGTTCGGTTCGGTTATGGGTCAAACCGAAAACCGAAATTTGTACTTGAATTACACTATTTATATTTTTTTTAAATTTAATTATATATATTTTTGAAAAAAAAATATTTCAAGCATAAAAAAGTGTTTTTTATATTAGTATAAAATTTTAATAGATATTTTTTATATATAAAATAATATAAATATAAATATATATATATATATATATATATATATATATATATATATATATATATATATATATATATATATATATATATATAAATTCGGTTTTCGGTTCAGATAGCCAAACTCATATCCAAACCGAAAATCGAATTTTTAATTTGGTTCGGTTCGGTTTTAACAAGTCCGGTTCGGTTATATGTTCGGTTCGGTTTTTTCCGGTTCGGTTCGGTTTTCGGTTTATTCGGTTTATTACATGATCCATGAACACCCCTAATTGTGATTAATAAAGATTAGAGGTGAGTTATTTTAAGGACCAATTTTTGTTGCAAACTGAGGGATAAATCCCCACCATCCATCTGATTTAATCTAATGGTGGGGATTAACCTAAGATTTAATATGGAAACCTAAGTCAATGTCCTTTTTTTTTCCTTTTTATTTGTCTTTTTATCTTTCTTACTTATTCACTTTTTTTTTAACAGTTTTTTTTTTTTGCCTTTTTTTTTAATCACCTTTTTTTAGATTTTTTTTTTGCCTTTATTTTTTGAATCAGGTTACTTTAAAAGTTTTTTTTCTTTCTTTTGCCTTTTTTCTTAATCACGTTATTCTAAATCAGTTTTTTTTTTTTTTTTTTTTTTTTTTTTTTTTTTTTTTTAATCAAGTTTTTTTTGTTTATTATATAAATTCACGTTTTTTTCACTTTATTGCGTTTTCATCCGTTTTTGTTTGTTTTCACATATTTATATACGTTTTCAGATGTTTTTGTCCGTTTTCATACGTTTTCGTCTATTTTTTTACGTTTTCGTGTGTTTTCAGACGTATTTATACGTTTTTTTATGTTTTTGTCCGTTTTCATACGTTTTCGTCTGTTTTTATACAATTTTGACCGTTTTATACGTTTCCATTCGTTTTTATACGTCTTCGTACGTTTTCGTCTGTTTTTTACGTTTTCTTCTATTATCAGGCATTTTTGTCCGTTTTCGTTCGTTTTTTTACGTTTTCATCTACATTTATACATTTACGTCCGTTTTTATACGTTTTCATTCGTTTTTTGTCCGTTTTCGTCCGTTTTTATACGTCTCCGTCCGTTTTTATACGTTTTTATCCGTTTTCATACGTTTTCATCTGTTTTCGTCCGTTTTCATACGTTTTCGTCCATTTTCAGACGTTTTCGTCCAAATTTATACATCTTTGTCCGTTTTCATACGTATTCGTTAGTTTTCTTACATTTTCCTCTATTTTCTTACGTTTTCGTCCATTTTTAAATGTTTTCGGCCATTTTCAGACGTTAGCATACGTTTCTGAATATCAAAAGTATTACTCTTTGATCCTCAGAATATCACATGTGATATTCTGAATATCACAAGTGATTTTCAACTAATGTTTTGTAACATGAAAATCACTTGTGATATTCAGAAAATCACAAGTGATATTCAAAAAATCACATGTGATATTCAGAAAATCACAAGTGATATTCTAAGTATCACAAGTGATATTCTGAATATCACAAGTGATTTTCAAATGATGTTTTGTAACATGAAAATCACAAGGGATATTCTAAATATTACAAATAATTTTCAAATAATGTTTTGCAACATGAATATCACTTATAATTTTCTGAATATCACTTGTGATATTCAGAATATCACTTGTGATTTTCATGTTACAAAGTATTAATTGAAAATCACTTATGATATTTAGAATATCACAAGTGATATTCTGATTATTACAAGTGATATTCTGAATATCAAAAGTGATTTTCAACTAATGTTTTGTAATATGAAAATCACAAGTGATATTCTTAATATCACAAGTGATATTCAGAAAATTACAAGTGATATTAAGAATATTACAAGTGATTTTCACGTTTTTTTTCACATTCATTCGTTTTCATACGTTTTCGTCTATTTTCATACGTTTCTGAATATCACAATTGATATTCTTAACATTAGAACTGATATTTTGAATATCACAGAAAATCACTTGTGATATTAAGAATATCAATAGTGATATTTAGAAACGTATAAAAACTAAAAAAAACATAAGAAAAAGAATGGATACGTATGAAAACGTAAAAACACGCCTGAAAATGGATGAAAACGTATGAAAAATTGATGAAAACGGACGAAAACGTATAAAAACTGCTGAAAACAGACAAAAATGTTTGAAAATGGACAAAAGTACATAAAAACAGACGAAAACGTTTATGAACGTATGAAAACGGATGAAAAAACATATAAAAGTAGATGAAAACGTCTAAAAATGGGCGAAAACTTATAAAAGCAGACGAAAACATCGGAAAACAGACAAAAATGTAAAAAAAACAGACGAAAACATATAAAAAATGTCTGAAAACGAATAAAAACTGCCAAAAATGGACGAAAACGTTTGAAAAAGGACAAAAATATTCAAAAATGGACGAAATGGACAAAAACGTTTGAGTATCACAGAATATCGCTTGTGATATTCAGAAACGTATGAAAATGTCTAAGAATGATCGCAAAAATTTAAAAACAGACGAAAACCTATGTAAATATACAAAAACGTAAGAAAACAGACGTGTATGTAGGAAAAACAGATGAAAACATCTGAAAATGTATAAATACGGACGAAAACATCTGAAAACGAACGAAAACTAGAAGAAAACGTATGAAATGGACGAAAACAAATGTAAACGTATGAAAACGGACAAAAACGTATAAAACGGACAAAATCGTGTAAGAACGGACGAAAACGTATGAAAATAGACGAAAATGTATATAAACTTATGAAAACGGACAAAAAGTATATGAAAACGGACGAAAACGACTGAAAAAGGATGAAAACGTATAAAAACGGATGAAATCGAACAAAAACGTCTGAAAACGTATAAAAAACTGCCGAAACGGATAAAAACATATGAAAACAGACGAAAACGTCTAAAAACAGATGAAAACGTAAAAAAATAGACGAAAACGAACAAAAACGTCTGAAAACGTATATAAACATGTGAAAACAAACAAAAACGAACGAAAACGTAATAAAGTGAAGAAAACGTGAATTTATATATATTGAAAAAAAAACTTGATTTAAAAAAATGTGATTCAATAAAAAAATAAAAATAATAATAAAAAAACCTTGATTTAGAACACCATGATTAAAAAAAGGCAAAAAAAAAATCTAAAAAAGTGATTAAAAAAAAGGCAAAAAAAAAAAAGTTAAAAAAAAATGAATAAAAAAGAGAAAAAGACAAGGAAAAAAAAACATGGACTTAGGTTTTCATATTAAATCTTATGTTAACCCCCACTATTAGATCAAATTAGATGGATGGTAAGAATTTGTCCCTTAGTATGTAACAAAAAACTAGTCCCTAAATGAACTTTTCTCATAAAGATTATGAGATTTATCAAATCTAATATGCCTAAAGATCTTTTCTCACAAAAACTTTAAAAATTTTATTCGACCTTCTTATTAGTCGACTGTGAATTTTTCAACTTTTATTTTTATATTATTTGCTTGCTTTGCATTAATCTTGTCATAGCATCATAACGGAACCACACCACCACCAAATCCGCCCAAACAACCGATTGATATAGCATATTCAATCGCTAGCATAAAGGCCAACTTTGAAAATTGGTAATCTGTCCGTTACCGACTAAAAGCAAAGCGAATCGTCTTGCCAATCTTGGCTCCAATGTATGTAATTCGAGTCTTGTTACATACGTTATTAATGGCCTTCGTTCTCATTTTCCCGAGATTGCACGAATTATTAGACATAGGGCGACGCGTCCACTTTTGATATCATGAGATCTATGGTTCTCCTTGAAGAGAGTGATACGGCTTCTCAAACTAATGCTACATCTCCATATCAAAACTCATCTTCATCACCCGTTGTGATAGCATTTGAGATCTTTACCCAGTCACCCAACAACCATCATTCACCACTAATTTTGCTTTGCTTGCTTTGAGTCCTACTACGTTACACAGAAGCCTTAGTTATCCAGGTGACGACGTGCTTTGCTGTTTAAAGTCTAGTCGTTTTATTTCATGCAATAAATCAAAGTTGTCTGCGTTGTGTCATGCTTGTCAATTAGGTAAACATACTAAGCTTCCATTTTATAGTTCTGAGTCGAATGTTGCGTTTGTATTTGAAATTATTCACTCGGATTTGTAGATATCCCTTCTCCCGAGTGAAAGTGAAGTTAAATACTATGCAATTTTTTTGGATCATTTTCTCATTATGTTTGGGTATATCTGTAGCACCCCCAACTCAAATATATGACAGCTAACATGCTGGGGGTACTACGCAAACAGAAACCAAGCACATTTATAACTAACGACCACAACACGGGACGTTTATAAATGTTGCAAAACATATCATTCGAATTATAAACCGTTTAGAGTACAAGGACTCTTAAATCAAAGTAGTAGCGGAAATAGTAAAATAGAGTTTGCAGCGGAAAGTTTACAAAGTTTAGCAGCGGAAAGCGTTTAACAAAGTTTAGCAGCGGAAATAAGTAAGACACACCAAGGTTTTACGAATGATATGAAAGTAAAGATAGTAAAAGTAATAAAGCTGCCTTGACAGAAAGACTCCATCGACCTTGCCACTCCACCAAGCCCATATCATAAAGCTCCAAAACTAATTAGTAGTAGTACCTGAGAAACACATGCTTAAAAGTCAACACAAAGTTGAGTGTAATCCATAGGTTTAAAATAATAAGTTGAGCACAAGGTTTTAATCATATGATATAAGTAACAAATGCAAATACCGGGTAAATCAAGGTAACACCCAATATGTAGAGGCAATACATGCATACATACGGTTGATGGTACTAAGCTCATGACACACAAACGTTAACCAAACCAATCGTCAGTAACTTTGTACTAACATAAACAATAACCGCGGAATTTCATAATATAGTGCCCCCAAGGCCGGGTACTTGCCAATACCAAGCAAAATCGAAAGTAGTACACCCGCGTTGCCAAGCCCTTGACAACTGGGCGGGATGGTCAATCCTATAGGCCTATAAACAAAGTTCGCGTTCACTCGCAAGTGACTAATGGCTCATGATCTGAGGGTCTTTCCGGCAAGACAAGCTACTTAGCACATCGTCAGGAATTATATATATATCATTCAGGAAAAAGCATACCAAAAATACTTGTGCTCAGAAAATATTTAAAGCATGTGTCTCACCCCATGGGTTTATAAACAATTAAAATATAAAAAGCGGGTCTATGAATCACACCTTAACCATAGCAGTAGCAGGAAACGAGATATAGTAACCAATCAAATAATGCGTCACAACAAATGAACTTCAGCACAACCTAATCAATATAAATGGCATAACTCAGAACTATACTCGAATATCTCAATAAACAATGCTTGAGTAAAAGTTTTATAAATACAATGGCATTTGAAAGAAATAGATTTCGTAAAGTCTCGTGTGGGAGACAAGAAAATTAGAAAAGAAATAAGTCGGCGAATCAACCAAATACGCAAGAAAGACGAAAGAACTCCTCGAAGAAAGTCGTCGAAAAGAAATGAAAAGAAAAGAAATAAAAATGGAATACTCACTCAAATAAAAATAAATAATAACACGTAACAATAAGTCTCGGATTTTACCCGTTTTCCCAAAATAATGTTGAAAAAAAAGGTTTTGGAATAATAATAATGTTTGGTAAAAATAATCTAAGTTTATAAAGAATTTTATAAAATTTTGGCATGACCTGCCCATTTATATAACGTTTCCCGAGTCAACGACTCTTTATTTTTAAACAATATTAATATATAAATAAATATAATTGGATATATCATTCGCGTAGTCCATTAGTTGTTTAGGTTTTATCAACCATTTTGTATTTGTTCGGGTTTCAGGTACGTTAAGATCTTTACGGGCCTAACGTACCCTACCATGTCGTGTACCAAAGGGTCCATAATATCCAAATAACCAAGGCCGTAAATCCAATACGTCCAATTCAAGCTCACAATGTCATAGGAATGGAAATATGTCCATTATAAAGTCCACTAAACTATAACAATTCATTTTAGATTTCTTATATATTATTATCCGTTTTATTATTAATTACCGTTTAACCCATATCAATATCCCGAGACTAGAAATCAACCAATACTCAAATAATCACAACAATAATAATAACTCTAAAAATCAAACCCAAGTCAAATAAAATAAACCTGAAACCAAACCAAATCCAAATCGAGTCTAACTCCATCTCGGCTCAACCAAACAAACCAAATCCGAACCAAACACTAACTAGTCTAATCCAAACACCTCAAACAACAACAATAAAAATATATTACCCTCCCCCACCACCACCCATGGCTCGGTGGTGGTGGTTCTCGGCTGTCGAGTCACAACAAACCAAACGGACCCTCAAAAATCCAATCCAAACCCAAAATATATACTCCCTTCGTCACCAACATCAAACAACAACAATAAGAACATCCCAACACTCACCGAGTCACGAGTTGACTCGGTGAGTCCATCCGAGTAGCGGCCAAATGAGAACAAAAAGGATCCACACGAGTTTTTGAGCTTAAAAACATATCAAAACCATTTTTATAAAAGTTTTAATGATGAAAATCGGTTTTGAAATCAAAATCAAAACTAGGGTTTTAAATAAAAATGAAAATAAAAGAAAGGTGGCGAGTGGTGGTGCTATACCGGCGGTAGGAGGATGGTGGAGGGCTGTGGTGGTCTCGACGGTGGTCGGCAGCGGGTGGGGTGGCGTGTGGAGATGAATACGGGGTGGGGTGGCGTGCGGGGTTTGCACGGGGGTGTCGAGGGTGTCCCGATCTATAAAATGATATAAGAAAGTGGGTGGCCGGAATAATTTTCCGGTGACCGGATTTTGTTCCGGTGGGGGTCACCGGCGAACGAGAGAGAGAGAGGGGGGGGGGGAGAAGTGGGTGTGGTGTGTGTGTTTTTATTTTTGATAAAATGAGAAAATGGGGGTGGTTGGGAGTATTTACATAGTAATTAAAGTGTAGCGTGTGTTTTGTATTAAATGAAAGTGTAGGGTAAGGTGTAACGAGATAGTCTAGGGACCCATGTTGCCAACGTAATAAACTTCTAACGATAAACGCTCCGGGGCTCAAACGACATAGCAAACGGACTCAAAAAATTACAAAACTTGCGCTATTGTTCACGAAATAATTTTTCCAATAAAATCAAGCATAAACTTCAGAGTTTTTCCAAAACTCAAAATAATTCAAATAATTTGGCAAATGCAATACAATTCGAGTATTCTAGGTTATGCTGAGTCAATCAAGGAATAAAGTCCTCGTTTCCAATATATCTCACGTTTCTCAAGCCCAAATAATCACAAAATAAAAGTTTTAATGTGTCTCAGGTACAAAAATAAATATTTTGGCTAGGGATAGATTTTAGAAAAAGTACCGGGGGTTACAACATCATTTGTTTAAAAAGTATGATTTGTTTGATACTTTTATTGTTTTTCGTGCTTGTGTGAATCAACAATTTAATGTTGACATAAAGGCTTTATAATGTGACCATGGGAGTGAGTATGTAATACCCACTTCCGCACACTTTTTCGCCAACATGACATACAGTTTCGGTTTTCATGTACCAAGACTTCCCAACAAATGGGAAATCCGATGTATGTTACGCACCATTAACAATATCACCCGTACTTTTCTTTTCAAGCACACATACTGATGCAGGTTTTACTGACCAGGTCTTATATTTATAATGGCTCGATTACCTAAGGTCTACCTATATGCACTAACAGACAGAGAATCCGGTCGCGTGTAGACTAGTAATTTGTAAAACCGAGGTTGTCCCAAAAGCTATGTGGTGTGGATCCTATTTAAGTCTGTTGTCACGATTTTAAAATGGTTTTAAGATTGAAATGATTAATTAACTAAGTAAAACAGAAAGTAAATGAAATAGGAAATAAAATTAAAGTGGTGAGCAGTGGGAGAGAAGTGTACTATCCTAGCTAGTCATCCTATATTGTTTACGACTATGTTATCTATAAAACTAATCTAATGCTTCATGTGGGGCGAACATATATCATTAGGTTCATATGGTCAAGTTCCCTAGCCCATCTCCACCGAATCCTGCCAGGAACCAAAGGCACTACCCTTTGTAAGTAAGCCGACGTACGGTAGACGGGTTTGAGTCACTAAGTACCACTACATGCTAGATTTATCTTTATATGGTCCGACCTCTCGGATCTTAGAACATACTCTAATTACTTAAGTTTATCCAACCCAAAAAGTGGTCATATGGTAAATTCGCACACAAGGTAAATGGCTAGTTGTCATCCCAACCATTTCCCTCGCAACTCAACTATGCCAGGGTCCTGTGGTCAATTCTCCTACCATACCAATTATAACCAGTTCTTTTAAACTACCGCAACTAAAGGATCTACGATAAACTAAGCATGCAGACACTAGAAGCATTACGAAAAGTACAAAAACATAATCAAAACAATAAAGGAATCATAACTAGGCTAGCACAAGAGGTGCTTAGCCAGTCATAATAATAATAACACTCAAATTAATGTTTAAACAAGACATGAATTTGAAATGTATATTAAATATGGAAATTCTAAAACTTATGGTGTTATAATCGTGATCTCTCCCTTGGAATAGCTCCATATGCTACTATAGAATGGCCTCCTAAATGCTCCCAACGATCTCTAACTTTGGTGGTGAGAAAGTTGTTGTAAAATGCAGAAATTAGGGTTGTATTTATAGGTCCGACAGAGCTACGATGTAACTCTATGAATGTGTTACTGCGTAGCTAATGTAATCGTAAAATGATCTTATCCAATAGCAATAGTTACGGCATAGTTGATAAAGTTGGTTATGCCATAACTTCAATTAGGGTTCATCTACGTCGTAGTCTTCAAGTGGGCTACGCCGTAGCTTAACTCTTGATCTTGGATCACTCACGGTATCATTGTTACGCTGTAACTCCATATAATGGTTATGACGAAGTCTTCATCATTAGGAAATTCTAAGTCTTGAAATAGTTACGGTGTAACTAAGGGTTGTGGTTACGCCATAGTTCTTGATTCTAGTTGACTTTAGTCTTCATACTTGAATTCCTAGCTACGGCGTAATAGAGAGTGTAAGTTACGCCGTAGCTTTCTTCAGCATACTACAGTTGTGTATCTTTTGCGAGTTCTTTTCAATTTGCACGTCTCTTTAGCTCCTATGCTCATTCATAACCTAGATACAAAATAAAATGAAATCAAAGTATATATCCAAATAATAAGTATAAATAATGAGCATATTACGAGAAATTTGACACTTAAATATCAGGATTATTTGATGTTATCACATACCTCCATCATATTAGGTTGAAGCTCTTAACATGGCAGTTCATCTATTAAATATACTTCCCTCCAGCACCATTAATAATGAAATACCTTTTGCTAAGCTTTATAATAAACAACCTACTTATGATCATTTACGTCTATTTGGGTGCCATTGCTAACCTCATATATATTTTGATCCAAAGCTTCAACCTTGATCAACCGCATGTGTATTTCTTGGATATCCCACCTTGCATCGTGGATATTGATGCTTGGACTTGTCAACCAATAAAATCATTATTTTCAGACATGTTATTTTTGGTGAGGAGGCATTTTCATTTTGGTCCATGGCACCAAATTTACCACCTAATTATGATTTTTTGTTTACTAATCTCATACCCATCCCACAGTTACAAACAAAAAATCTCATGGCCCATTACCCGTGCCTATCACTTCGGCCTAACATCCACCTGTTCAACAATCAGCATCTACATGACTCACTCTACTGCATCCCACTCTTCACCCAATTCGGCCCAGTCCATGCATTCCCAACAGTCACCACAATGGGTACAATTAAATCCACTCGCCTAACATCCAACACAAGCCCAAATCCAATCTACACATGTCACCAATACGCATCTCATGATCACACGTGAAAAAGCTGGCATTTCTAAACCTCTTGAACGTATGAATTGTCATGTCACTACCACTTCACCAATTCTACGTTCTCACAAACATGCCCTTAGTTATCAGAATTATCAAAAGCCTACGGTAGATGAATATAATGCTTTGATTTCTAATGGAACATGGGTTCTTATTCCTTGTCCACCTAACGTTAAAATTGTTCGTTCCGTGTGGCTTTTTTTAGGCATAAATTTAATGCAGATGGTTCATTAAGAATGTCAAAGCTTGGCTCATTGCCAATAGACGTAATCAGCAATAGGGAATTGATTGTGATGAGACTTCGGTCACCATTCATACTGTCTTGAGTCTTGCAGTATTGCGGGACTTGCCTATTCATCAGCTTAACGTGAAGAATGCCTTTCTTCATGGTCACTTATTTGAGACTATAAATATGCATCAGCTACCTGGTTTTGTTGATTCTGCTCACCTTGATTATGTTTGCCATTTAGCATTCGTTATATGGGCTTAAACAAGCCCCTCGCGCCTAGTTTCGGGCTTTGCTACACAGGTCGGTTTTCAGCACAGCAAAACCGACAACTCGTTGTTTATCTTTCATTATGGCTCTGACATTGCTTATATTATTATATGTGAATGACATCATTCATACAACTTCTTCTGTAGCACTTTTGCCGTATATTATAGCATTACTTTATAGTGAGTTTGCTATGAAAGATCCTGGCTCTTTCAACTAATTTTTCTTGGTATTTCTGCACAGCGGACTGCTTCTGGTATGTTCTTGTCACAATCCAAATTTGTTGAGGAAATTCTTGAGAAGTCACATTTGTAGAAATGCAACCCGTGCAAGATCCCTAAGGATACTGAGTCGAAGCTTGGCCCTGATGGTGATCCTATTCTATATCGCAGCTTAGCTGGTGCTCTTCAATATCTTACTTTATGTGACCAGACCTTTCATATGATGTTCAATAGGTTTGCCTTTATATGCATGATCCTCGTGATCCACATTTCACTGCTTTGAAGCACATTTTGTGCTATGTACGTGGTACTATTAATCATGGTCTTCAGCTTCATGTCTCTTCTACTAATTAGCTGACTGCATATATGTTACTCGCCGGTCTACCTAGGTTATTGTGTATTCCTTAGTGATAATTTATTGTCATGTTATGCAAAGCGGCATGTTACTTTGTCTCGATCTATTGCTGAAGCAGAATATTGTGGTATTGCTAATGTGGTTTTTGAGAATGAATGGATTTGTAATATGTTGTGTGAGTTTCATGCTCCTCTATTTACAACTACTATGGTTTATTGCGATAATGTGAGCGTCGTGTATATGTTTGCGAATCCATTTCTACATCAGCATACTAAACACATCGAGATTGATATACACTTTTTTCGTGATTTTGTTGCTACGGGTCAAGTTCGTGTTCTTCATGTCCCTTCGCATTTTCAGTATGCAGATAAATTCACTAAGGGCCTCCTTACTGCATTGTTTCTTGAGTTTTGCTCTAGTTTAAACGTCTGAAGGTCTCTTGTTCCAACAACGGGCGAGTATTATCGACTGACTTATGTTAGTTTTAGTATCGGGCCTAGCCCAAGTTTTGACAGAGTACAATTTGGTTATATTCGTGTATTTATACATTGCATTCGGATTAATAAAGATTATGGGATTTATCAAATCCAATAAGTAGTTCTATTAAGAGGCCAAACAAGCAACCTAAGTATGAATAACCTCAGTTCCGATGCTTGTGATATTCTATGGCTATGTTTGGCACAAAGCTTTTTGGAGCTTTTTTGGGCAATGAGCGTTGAACAATGAGCTTTTTGATTTTTAGTGTTCGTTTGGCATGAGAGCTGTGGGCTTTGCTATTTTTTTAGGAAAACTCATTTTCCCAATGCTTCTTTATAAAGCTGTGAGCTTTTTTGGCTACTGCTCACAGCTACTTTTGCT
This sequence comes from Artemisia argyi, assembly GCA_030686995.1. Lineage (NCBI taxonomy): Eukaryota > Viridiplantae > Streptophyta > Magnoliopsida > Asterales > Asteraceae > Artemisia > Artemisia argyi. Next base: position 43,234,667 of record CM060701.1, read on the forward strand.
AAACATAGCCTATGTCAGTAGTCTGTAGAGTTGTTTTATTATGCACGCATTAGTTATAATGCCCGCGCACGCGCGGGTTTTTTTTTGAATGATATATTTTTATTTATTAAAAATAAATAATTTAATCTTTGTTTTGTTTGATGTATGATTTTTAATTTTTTTATTATTAAAGATAATCATTTAAAAAGTTTAACCTTATTGTTAGTTGCATCTTATATATATATTTTTTGTATTTATCTTCTACTTGGATAGTATATCAGCAAAACAAATATATAAATTTATAAATTAAATAACAATAATTAAAATATTATTTAATAAGGAACTATTTTTTTTTGAAATATGAAAAATCCTCACTAGGGGTTTTTTTTCGAATAATATATTTTTATTTATTAAAAAACAAATAATTTAATTTTTGTTTTATTTTATTTATGATTTTTAATTATAGTTTTTTATTATTAAAGATAATCATTTAAAAAGTTTAATCCTATTGTTATTTGCATTTTATCTATATTTTTTGTATTTATCTTCTACTTGTGTAGTATATCAACAAAACGAATTTATAAATTTATAAATTTATAAATTAAAAAATCATAATTAAAATATTGCTTAATAAGAAAATAATTTTTTTAATACGAAAGTCCCTAATTTTTTTTATTATATTAAATATTTAAATTAAAATATATATATATATATATATATATATATATATATATATATATATATATATATATATATATATATATAGTGTGAGGTTCTTTTCAGAACCAAATAAATTGCGAGAACTGCGAGAACCAACTTTTTACTCATAATAATACATAATGTATAACTTGACAATGCACAATGGCATTTTGGAAAATATATGTAATTTAATTTGAAAGAAAAAATTAAATTAAGGGCAAAATGGTAAACTAATTTTTCCATAAAAATAGGTTTAAACCATTTACACCCCTTTAATTCAGTCTTCATCTCTGCCTAAAATAACTGTCCCATCATATACGGGATTTACAATTACAATTCCAATATTTTAGATCTCATCATCCTTCTTAAAAAAAACCAAGCCGCTTCTCTATCCTTCCATCATTAACCTGCTAGAGTGCCTCCATTCTTTTTCCATGGTTTCCGCCATAAAACGCTCATCATTCGGAATGTTCCAATGGTGATGCGAATCATCATCTGCGCCGTAAAAGATCATTCGGACGTTTCCGCCATAAAAGTGTTTTTGTTGCAATTATATTTAAATATTGAGATTTTGTTGACGTGAAACATCATGCCTACATGGATCTGCAATTTGATGTATTGGATTGTAAATATCTTATAAAATTACGGGTCCACTATTAGAGGCTCATAGGTATGTTTAACTTGTGTATTGTTTTTTTTACTTTTAGTTGTTTTAAGTTTAATAATAATAATAATAATAATAATAATAATAATAATAATAATAATAATAATAATAATAATAATAATAATAATAATAATAATAATAAAAAATTGGGTACGACCGTAGAGATCTATCACGGACGGTGAAGCGGCATACTCCGTATCGTATAAATTTATTTTTGTTTTCGCAATTAGATGTATCACGGTATGTTTTGTTTGTTTATTGTTTATTTATTTATTTATTTTAGTTTTTCACAAAATGGTTAGTTGTTGTCCGACTTTAGTTTCAGTTTCTAAGAGTGCTTATTGTTTGGGTAATTTTAAATATGTAATCTAGCTACTACGTATATTTTTAAGTGTATATTTTTTGCCTTTCCAATTTGTTTAGCTACTACGTATATTTTTTTGAAATACATATATGTTTTATGGCTTATACAATAGTGTAAATATATTATTGAGTGTGCATATGTGTTTTTAATGTTTCTAGTGAATTTGATAAGATTGTGCATACTTGTTTCAAGGTTAATATGATATAAATGAAATGGTGCATGTGTGTTTTGTGAGTGATCAATTAAAGGAGTGCATATGTGTCTTATGACGGGTAATGGTGCATACGTGTTTATGGGTAAAAAATCAATTAAAAATGTGCATATGTAATTTAAGGCTGAAAAGTGTGTGCATATGTGTGTTTCAAGGTTAATTTAAAATTAGTTTAATGATGTATATTTATTTCAAGGTTAATATAAAATTAGTGTAATGATGCATATGTGTTTTTATAGTTGGTATAAAATTTTAGAAAGAGTGTGCATGTGTTTTATGGTTGCAGGTTACTTGACATTGTGGCTGTTGGCACAGACTTGTATCAGTTAATATGATTGAGACGATAAAAACACATGTGCACAAGGATTAAAAACACACGGGCAGATTTCATGTGTTCTTGAACCAGGCGAGGAATACAAGTGCACGCCTAAAAGATGAACCAAATGTTAAAGACATTGTATTAAACACATGTGCGCACTTCATATATTTGTAATAAAGCTCAATCTAATATAACCAGAACAATTTGTAAATTTTGAAATTGCATAAATCTAATAATAAAGTTTTGTTGTTTGTAATTTATATTTATGTAATATATTTTAAAGATACATGTGCAGATACAAAACACCTATGCATAAACGAAAAATACAATTATTGTAATGTAGTTAGTAGTTAACTTTTTTTTTTTACAAAACACATGTGCACATAATGTTTTTTTAAAAATAGGTAAATAAAAGAAAAAAAAAAAAATCTTGAATTAAGGTACTAAAAAAAACGTTTTTAAAAAGAAAATTAAAAAATAAAACAAAAAATGTAATTTTACCATTATACCCTTTTAAATTAAATAACAAAATTTAATATCCAAAAAAATCTGATTGGTTGATGCTGGTTCTCGCAGTTCTCGCAATTTATTTGGTTCTGAAAATAACCTCACCCTATATATATATATATATATATATATATATATATATATATATATATATATATATATATATATATATATATATATATATATTCTCCAAGTGCACCTGTATACTTTTATATGAAAATTGCGCAAAATGGTAACCAACCATCTTGAATCTTTCTATCTAGGCTAACCATGAACGAGAAACCACTTAAAAACGCTAAGGGGTGTTTGATTTCGACTTAATTGACTTAATATGAAAAAAACTGAATTAGTTAAGTCGTAAAAAAACTGTTTGTTTGTGACTTAATTGAAAAAGATGACTGAAAATATTAAGTAATAAAACTGAAGTTGTCTGCATTAATTCATCTGTTAATTCTTAATAAAAAAATTAAACAAACAATCACTAAGTGATATCTTTGAGAATGTTGATTTTTCTGATGAGTAGGAAATCACCATGTCACCATCCGCAACCACGTTAAATATCAACTTAACAACTACTAAGCAGGTCATCGGCTAACCACAATTGAGCGAATTTGAAGTACTAATATATATTTGTTATTGAAGTTCGTTCTTATTTTATACAATCTTCTCTTTATTTCTCATTGTAAACTTTTAGCATTGCATAGAAAACTTCTTGATAAAGACAATGTCAAAACAAGAAAGTCCCACATATAACAAAACCAAGTGTCATGGCCATCACAAGTGTCTTTTTAAGATAGTTTTCATCCGTGTGTCCAATGATATCTCGTTGTGTGTAATACCATAAAAACATAGTGTAATTACCAAGCATATACGAATAGACACAAATTGAAAAAAATGCTTATTGAAGATGATGATAAGGACGACCACATTTGGTTTCCTCAGACATATTAAGTCGGTAAATCACTTTTTTATCCTTTCATGTCGCGCCTTTAAGGCTTATATCCACGGTTGCTTAGCTTGAATGGAACTGCACCATCACACAACGATACAAACTAGTATTGGGTAACTTGATGCAATATCAAAAGGAAGTTAATAAAATTGTTTAGGATCAGAAAAGACATGCACCATGGCAGATTCATGATTTTGAGTCGTGGATGCAAAAGATACTAACAAAGAATCATTTGTCTTATTAAATTACTTAAATAGCATCTTCATATATATATATATATATATATATATATATATATATATATATATATATATATATATATATATATATATATATATATATATATATATATATATATATATAACACCGGCAAGTGTGTGTTTCTAGTCTGTTTCACAAATTACATAACTGTCCAAAAGATCATCACTAATTTGAATGCGCAAATTCACACTTATGTATTAAACAAAAATAACATGTTCAAATCATAAATTACATACTCGCAAAACAAACTTACAAATCATAGACATTATGCCATAATGGAAACAAACACATTACTAATATATACATTTCCCGTCCCTTTGATGAATAGTAACCCGGGTTACTATTCTTTCTAAAGTAACAGGCATTTTTTTTTTTTTTTTTTGGGCATGCATACTAAGTCCAGCCCGTTTCATTTGTGGCCCCTATATTTGAGATTACTCGGACCCGGATGAGCATGCATACCTTAATATTTAAACATCCCGCGACAACGTGCGGGTTTAAAACCTTGTTTTAACAACAGAACGCAAATCTAGCTATGTTTTGTTTGATGAATAGTAACCCGGGTTACTATTCTTTCTACAGTAACGGGCCTTCGGTTTTTTTTTTTTTTTTTTTTTTTTTTTTTTTTTTTTTTTTTTTTTTTTTGGTTTGGGTGGGCATGCATACTAAGTCCAGCCCGTTTCATTTGTGGCCCTTATTTTTGAGATTACTCGGACCCGGGTGAGCATGCATACCTTAATATTGAAACATCCCGCGACAACGTGCGGGTTTAAAACCTTGTTTTAACAGCAGAACGCAAATCTAGCTATGTTTTGTTTGATGAATAGTAATCCAGGTTACTATTTTTTCTACAGTAACGGGCTTTTTTTTTTTTTTTTTTTTTTTTTTTTTTGGTGGGCATGCATACTAAGTCCAGCCTGTTTCATTTGTGGCCCCTATTTTTGAGATTACTCGGACCCAGGTGAGCATGCATACCTTAATATTAAAACATCCCGCTAAAACGTGCGGGTTTAAAACCTTGTTTTAACAACAGCACGCAAATCTAGCTATGTTTTGTAAATGATTTAAGCCCAGCTAGTTTGGTGATTAGAGCCCATTATTTTTATGTTGAGGGCCTGGCAAAGAGTGGGATAAAAGAACGAAAAAAGAAAAAAGAAAGATATCAAAAGATTTAAGTCATTAAATTAAATCGTAAACATTTGGGTCGTAGGTCCCCGTACCCCATACCTCAGTGCATGTATTACTCATCGTTCACATGATTTTTTTGTGAAATTTACGGTAACAGACTATTACAAGAGTTAGGTGCAAAAAAAAGTTTAATAACCGGTAACTTTAACCAGCACAACAAAAAAGTACGTAGTAATTTATTCTATACACTTTTATTTCATATATATTAAAAGGGTGTAAAATTTTATTAGTTTATTAACAATTAATGATGGGTAAAATTTAATTAGATTTGTAAGCATGAAAAAAGTTGTAAAAAATAGATTTTTCACATTCAAAGCTGTGTAAAAAAAAAAACCTCTCACACTTTTAAGTGCGAAGAATTATAAAATTTCTCCACACTTTTATTTGTAACATCCAAATTCTCCATACTTTGAGAAAGTGTGAAGAATTTAGACGTTACCAATAACATTTTTTAGGTTTCTTCACACTTAAAAATGTGATTTTTTTTTTACACAGCTATAACTGTGAAATATTTATTATTTTACAATTTTTTACCATACTATTAATGTAACCAATTTTTACATATCATTAAGTTTTACTATCTCCGTCCTTAAATAAATGTCCAGTTTGACTTTTTCAAAGTCAAACTAGTTCAACTTTGCCTTAACTATTTTGTGAGTGTTATATAATAATTGATACAAAATATATGAATGGATTGGGTTTTAAATGTATTTTTCAATGGTATAAGTTTTTATCATGTATTATATAACACAAAAAAAAATATTTAATATCAAAGTTGAACCAGTTTGACTATAAAAAGTCAAACTGGACATTTATTTAGGAACGAAGGGAGTAATAAACTAATAAAATTTTACACACTTTTTAAAAGTGTGTATATAAAGTGTGAAAAATAAACCTTTTTTTTTAGTGCGGTCCACAATCGGCTACCTTTTCATAATGTGGGGCACTAAAGGGCGCGCCTAAAACACAAAAGAGTTCAGATATTATGTTTCCTAAAACACAAAAGAGTGCAGATTACACTTGACAACCAAACTTCAAGCTTTGTATCTAAGTTTTCAGGACCACAACGTGCCACTCAAGGACGGAGTCAAAATTTTTTGGTCGAAGGGGCACACTTTGATAAATTTTAGAAACTACACTATAAATTGATACTTTGTAGGAAGGAGTGGCCAAACTACAAAAGCAATGTCAAATATTTTTAAAAATTTACACTACAGCTTTTTTCGATAGAGGTGCCCTCTCCGGCCATGGTGCCACCACCATTTGCAAGTATAAGCATGCAAATTCAAAACAACCAATAATTAATCTTTTATATAATAAAATAAAACTCTTATTAAGAATTTTTTATTTCAAAAAAATAAATTGATACCTTATTTAGTAATAATTTTATTTAAAAAAAAAACTTATTTTCTTATTAGGTAACATTTTATATTTATCTATAACACAAGTAGAAGATAAATATAAAAAATATAGATAAGATGCAATTAATAATATAATTAAAATTTTTAGATAATTATCTTTAATAATAAAAACTATAATTAAACATCATAAATCAAACAAAACAAAGATTAAATTATTTATTTTTTAATAAATAAAAATATATGATTAAAAAAAAAAAAAAAAAAAAAGAAAAAGAAAAAAAAGCGTGCGCTGGCATTATAACTAGTTTCCATCCATAGTATAAGCATGCATATTTGTAGTATCGTGTACCTGCCCCCAGGGACGGAGTCAGGGGGTCCCGTGAGTGCCCAAGACACCTATGAATTTCATTGATGTAGTGTTAATTTTTGAAATATATATATATATATATATATATATATATATATATATATATATATATATATATATATATATATATATATATATATATATATATATATTGATTTTTTTCAAATGTATCATATATGCATATGGTCTATCGAAATGTGTTTCTTGTCTTATTTAATTACTATACTTACAAATAAAAAATAAATTAAAAATTTAGTAAAAGCCCAATATGATAATGTAAATTAAAAAAAAAAAAAAAATCGATTCTATTTTTTACATGCTAAAGCCCAAAAAAAATAAAAATAACTAAATAAATAAATAAATAAATAAATAAGACGACCATTATTTTTTCCCTCTAGTTGGTAGATTAAACATTTTTTTTAACAATGATTTTCGACTTTATAGCCGACTAATCCACGGGGTTTAAACCCACCGCCACACAGACTCAAACCAGGAAAAGTCCTCCTTTCTCAGGAGGTAAACTACAAAAGCAATGTCAAATATTTTTAAAATTTTATACTACAGTTATTTTCGATAGAGGGGCTCCTGCCCCTTGGCCCCCTATCTCCGACCATGGTGCCACCACCAATTGCTAGTATAAGCATGCAAATTGAAAACATCCAATAATTAATTTCCATCCATAGTATAAGCATGCATATTTGTAGTAGGGTCCCGTGAGTGCCCGGAACACCTATTAATTTTTTTGGTGTAGTGTTAATTTTTGAAAAGAAAAAAAAATATTGATTTTTCTCAAATGTATCATATATGCATATGGTCTATCAAAATGTGTTTCTAATCTTATTTAGTTACTATACTTATAAATAAAAAATAAATTTAAAATTTAGTAAAAGCCCAATATGATAGTGTAAATTAAAACCCAAAAAACACCGATTCTCTTTTTTTACATGCTAAAGCCAAAAAAAAAAAAAAAAAAAAAAAAAAAAAATATGACCCTTATTTTTCCCCACTAGTTGGTAGATTCAACACTTTAATTCTTTTTTCTTTTTTAACCATGATTTCCGACTTTATAACCGACTAATCCGGGGATTTGAACTCACCACAACACAAACTCAAACCAGGTAAAGTCATTATTTTTTAGGAGGTTGGCGTGGTGTGACAACCGGCAATTTAGGGAGTTATTTTGAGAACCCGCATTACGTTAAAGTTCGTTTATAATTTTTATTTGGAATTTTATTTCACAACGAACTTGTAAGACCTATTTTATGGATAATTATGTTTATATGATGTTATGGAATTCGTGAATTATTTTCATAATTCATTTTGATATTATGCTCGGTGATGAATTTTTAAATTCTCACTTAGTACTACGTTGACTCCGGCACTAGGAAACCTAAAAGTTTAAAAACTTACGAATTTTAATACGTTGGACATTTAATAACGTATTTATTATAAATTTCGGTGGAATATATATATATATATATATATATATATATATATATATATATATATATATATATATATATATATATATATATATATATATATATATATATATAGCCCGTCAAATGGTGAAAATAACGAGTTTCGGGGACGTACAATATTTTTATCGTAAGTTTTCACTTACGTGAGGGGACGTTTTTATTAATTAAACTTGGAAGTAAAAGGTTTGGTGTACAAATAATAAGGAAACTTAGTTGAGGGACCTAAAGTGAAAATACTCTATTAAAAACCCTAACCCTAACCCATCTTTATCATTTTCATTAAAAACTCACTCACCCTCTCCTCTCTTCTCCCTCACCGCCGGCCACACCCAAAATCCGGCCACCACCGCCGTTACCCACCGTACACCGCCACTCCAAAATCCTCCCCACCCCTCCTTGTTACGTTGTGGTGAGTCACGCGCTCAAAAACCCTTCCCCTCGCCTCGTTCTACCACCACCGACGCCACCTACATCACCTTCACCATTTTTCTTGGTTTATTATTGTAGATCCACAGGTAAGTGTGCACAAGGTGCCTTGTTTTGTTGAAAAACTTACCCAAACCCACGAATTTTATTAATATGGATCGGATTTGGAGAAAATGGTTAAAAATGATAATGGGTTTTGCTAAAAACGTGTTGGATCTTAGTTTGGTATCCGGGTTTGGATGTTTGGTTGGGTTTTGATGCGTGGTCGACCCCCTAGCCGAGGCCCTCTCCTCGACTTCTATTAATTTCGGGTCGATGTGGTCATTTTGACCCGTTTTTCTGGATGGTTGACCATTTGTGGTCATGGTGATTAATTGGCTTGATTGTTTTGGCCCATGGTTTGATTATTTTTGTTTTGGTCGACTCTTGTGGGAGCCGAAGACCCAAAATGGGTCGATTGGGGTCATTTGGGTCGAGCTCGTGTGAGCTAGCCACGAGCGTAGTGGTCTCGGGTGGGACCCTCTTGGCTCTTGGTATATGATTTGACTTTAGTTGACTTGATCTTTGACCCGAGTACGGTTAATTTTTGAGAACCGTGGTTGGTGTCGAAATATATATGTTTCGACCAATTTTTATTTGTTATGGTTAATTGTGTATATATTGATTGGTTATCATTATTATTGCGACTTATTGGATTTTAAGAGGATGACGAGTTATTTTGGACTCGTGGTATATATTGAAGAAGTGTTGACGAAAAATGGTTTTGGGGACCAATTGTGAGACGGTCACTTAGATTGAAGGAGATAGGTTAGTCGGGTGCTGTAGTCGGACCCTATTGTTGTAGCACGTGGATTGGGATTGTGTTGGACGGAGATACTTTTGTATTTATGACATTTGCTTATTGCTTTGGACTTGGACAATGAGCCGAGTGTCATGACTCAGACATGTGACCATTTCGTATGACTCGATAACTATTTACAATTTAAAACGTAAATAATAAAACTCGTAATAATAATTATTGATAATATAAACGTTTATATGAATATATAGACGTGAATAACGGATATATAATTATATAGGCGCGTATATTAATAATAATAATAATCACGAGTCATATTATAAATAATACAACTAGATATATATTAGGCTACGAAAGTGGCGTAATATTATTGAACGTATTATTATTATTATAAAGAAATTGTTATAAAACGAGGAATTCTCGACAATTACCAAATATTAAATAAAAATGTCATTTTATATATAATAAATAAACTTATCGAGTTATGCGGAGTCGTTGTCACTCGAGTTCAGGTAAGTTTTATTTGTGACTTTCGTGTTGTCACGGATATATGACGATTAATATAAACGTTTTCTATAACTAAATAACCACTTAACCGTAGGGTTGAATCAGGTTATTTGGCTATATAAAATGAATATATTAATGGGCATCGTATCCTACGACGCCCATAGGTTGTGGTATATGTAAAGTGTAATAAATTGCGAATATATATATCGGGAAATCTGGCCAATTTGACGATGTATATGAGGAATTTATTAAACTATGATATCTACCATATAGTATTTATGTGCTATGTGCTTTAGGATTGGGTGCAATCTTGGAACGGTATGTTACGTAAATAAATATGAGGATTATCAAATCGACGGATTTGATAAACTTCGGCGATTTATTTAAATGATATATTGGGCTAATATTAGATCCATAGTTTATTTTATTACCCTTTGTGTGACCTTTTGGTTTGTTTTGTGTCGACCCATCACCCGTATGGATACCAAACGCAAATACACCAAACTAATACGAAAAGGATTTTCGGAAATAAAACGGATTTTCGTCCGGGTTTGGGAATATTTTGAATTTGAGGAAATGATTTCTGAACGAGTTGGTATTGTTAGGTCGTGCCGAGTCCGTAGTTGCTGTTTCGTGAGTTACTATACATCTTATTTATACCGACTTCTTCTTGCTATTTTCTGGACTTGAGGTGAGTCATAGCCCCACTTTTACTCTTGAACTATGTTTTCAATACTTTGGGTGAGAAACGTGCAAATTATTTTATGTGGACTATTATCGCTTTTATATTCTTTTAAAACTTGCTATGCGTATGGACTAGGATGTATTGTCACCTTTAGTCACATTTTATGTGTACTATTCAAGGTTGGCTTATTTGTTATTGTCAGCTTTAGTCACATGGTTCGTGTGTACTATTCAAGGTTGGCTTATTTAGATACTGTAGTGTGCACCTATAGGTTATTAATACTTCGGAGGTTATCTGAGTATTTATTGGTATTGCGGGGGTTACCCGAATATCTATGTTGGAACGGAGGGTATCCGTGTGTTAGGTTAGAGCGGAGGGTATCCGCAGGCTTTTAGCTAATCCTTAGTCTAGCTAGCAAGCGTTTTGCGTATATGTCCACTATATTGTTAGATGAATGTAAACCTATGATCTCACTTGCGAAAGCTGACTTTTAGCACGTTTTCTCAGGTAATTAAGTGATGATACGGATGCTTAGAATGGAAGGCTCGGCCAAGGCTCATGGTTTATGGATCTAGTTTTCTAAACTCTGATAATTAATTTTGGACCTATTGTTATGATATTTTGGGCCTGACTCTGAGTGATGTTGGGATAAATGTAAACGTTAAAACCCCGTTTTGGTTGCGTTTTTATTATGTTTACTTTATCTCGTTCTATATTGTCTTGTGTCGGATACCAATCCCCGTAGCACCCCGAAAGCTTGTTGAGTCTTCCGCTGTATCAAATTTTGGGGGTGTTACAGATTGGTATCAGAGCCAAGGTTATAGAGAACTAAGTAAATAGACACCTAAACTATAACCGATTTTTATAGAAAACGATCCTCGACCATTGCCCGCCAGCCCGCCAAGCCGAAGCATCTTCTATTATTTGAGGTATTATGAGATATATGAGATGATTGTTAGATTTGGAATTTATTGAGATGATTTGAGGTTTATGGATTTTAGTAATGAGATGGCGTTTCGAGGAATTATATGGTCTATATGTTTTATAAACATTTTAGTAATGCGGTGTTTGAAACTCTTTTTATTGAGATTATATGATTGAATTATTCGATGAGGATTTTTTTTAGTATGGTATTTTGAGTTGTGATTTAGTTGTTTTGAAACACTTACACCTACCCTACGCCGTTGTCACAGACCATGGCCTCCCATATGCCCGATGTTGTCGAGGATATTCTTACTGCACCGGTTTTACCTGCACAGTTCACTATGGCATCTGATGATCCTTACCAGATGGCCATGCTTTCAGCTACTGTGCCGCAGACAGCTTCTACTTCAGCACTACCTGCTGCATCTACGCAGGGACCCTCATCTTCTTTAGGGCTCCCTGGTACATCGAGGCAGCTTACTCTTCATCAGGCTCTGGCTCGTGTGGCCCCACGCTTTGCCCACCGAGCTACGGCACGCATGTCGGTACGCCTTACTCCTGTACCTTTACAGATTGATGCTCACTCTCTTTTGTCTGAGGCGCCACCCACATTATTGCGTCGTCGTCCTAGATCATGTAACACCTAAAATCTGAGAACATGTGAAATGACCAAAATACCCCTGCATATTTAAAAATTTATTTAAAAGCTTATAAAGTCTCCAAATAAGTCCCAAACTTCAAACAATGCACAAGTTATGATCCAAAATATTTTAACAACTTTAATTAATATGTATGAAAGTGTTAAAATTACCAAATTACCCTCATAGGGCCGATTGACATAGAATTCACATTTAAATTGATTTATTTTGATTTTAAAAGGATATATATAAGGAAAATATATAAGATAATTATCACCAAATCAATTGCCAACCAAATTTTCGAGATTTCTGGTCCCTATCTCCCCATTCACACGGCAATACTCCATTTAAAGTCAAACCATCTCTTTTATTCACAAACCCTAAAGCCGATCCAAAATAAACACACACAAAAATTCGTGTAGCCTCCATTCGACTCCCACAAAATCCCTAAGCATTTTTCTGAGATCAAACAACATTCAAGAGGTGCTAGAAAAATACTCTCACGAATTGTTGAAGCCTAGTTCGATCGTGGCATCATTTTTCTTTTATCGAGCACAAAAACAAGGTAATTTTGTTTATACCTCATTCGACCTCCATGAAATTTATTTCTTATTTTTCCTGAGTTTCTCACATGATATAAGACCCACGAAAAATAATTACAAGGTTGCTAGATCGTTGGTGAAGGCGTGAGGATTTTGGTTCGTTTTGCCCTATACGCGTGTACAACAATTCGTACAGCTTGTTCCACACGTCCAATAATTGGTTTGGTATTTTTCTCAGGTCCCTTATACCTTATGATCATCAAATAAAATGGTTGGTTCGATCCATGCATGCTCTATAACGTTTTCATGAATTAAAACCCTAAAAACGTGTAAAATTGTGTAATACACCATACGACTCACAACAATTCTTAATAAAATTTATATACACTTGTTATAATGTAATATAACCTGGAAAATTATTGGAAAGAATTACCATGGCCTAAATCTTGTGTTTCGAATTTATTTTGGTTAATTGGGTTTTAATTAAAACCGCATAAAAGAAAAAGGGAAAAATTCCATACGATCTGGTCTTTGAAGATTAGGGTTTGATTTTAATGATACTAAATGGCTTTCAATGATTATGTAATGATTAAAATGGATTAGATGGATTAGGGTTTCTATTTCATGTATTTTAGGGTTTATACGATTTGTATAAAAAGTTTTGGGTGAGTTTTGTAACTTTTAAAACTTAAGGGTTATTTTTAGAACTTCATTTGGATCATATATAATTCGACAAAAATATAACGTAAGGGTGCTATGTGTAATTTTTGTATTTAAAGGGATTAAAATGTTTATTTAATAAAGTATTAATCGATTTGGAAAATAAATATAAAGTGAGGGACTAAACATGTAATTTCTGGAAAATCGATGGGTCTCGAAGTAAATAATAGTATGAAGGGTAAAGTGTGTAATTTTGAGTATTTGTGGACTTAATATGTAATTATGGTTAATTATGTAAATCGATTTATAAGGTAATAAGTACAAGGACTAAATATGTAATTTACCGAAAGTTTAAGGGCTGTTTGTAACATAATAATATTGAGGGTTACTTTCTGTAATTTGAAGGAATAAAAGGACTTGATGTGTAATAATCTTGTGAAGGTTTATTTGTAAATTATATAAGTATAAGGTTTAATTTGTAATTAATTTATTTAAAAGGGTGTAAATCGTAAATTACGAAACTTGAAGACTAAATGTGTAATTCTGGAAAGTATAAGTGTTTGAATGGTAAAATGATGATAATTTTAATGTGGACCTTTAACTTTGGTAAATTTACACTTATAACCTTGAACTATGAAAACTTGTCATAACTAACCCTGAACTTGTGTAACTTGTTAAAATGAATGTTACCTCCATAATAAGCCAATTAAAGACTTGACTGGAATTGTATCACTTGAATCTTGCTAAATATGGTAACTTACTAATTATGGAAACCTGCTAAAAATAGAAAGTTACTAAAATAGAAGTTACTTATAATGGGAAGATAACTGAAACCCCTTTCGTATTTCTGTCTTCTACTCCTTAGGTTCGAGGAGGAAGTGATTTGATTTCCTGTCAGTCGTTTCTATTTTGTGTGCTTGCATTGGAATAAGGTACAGATATTCTGCTCTTCTTGTAAGGAGCCTTCGTTTCTTTTGATTTCTGATTTTGACTTGTTTAGGATTTCCCAAGCCATTGCTATGTCCCCTTGTTCTGTGAACCTTGCTTTTGTTCCCGTGTATTGTGAACCTTTGATAAGATTCCCTTGACTTGAACCTTTACTTGAAACCTTGTCTCGAACCCTGTTACGTTTCCTCAATACTTGACATGACCTATGCATAACCCGGTAACCTGAATATTTAGGACCCTGAAATTACTTAAAGGTGCATAGGATTTTAAAACCTTTTCATATATAACTTTTGAATATTTTCTTAAGAGACTTTTATTATGAAACTGTTCTAACGATCATTTTATTAAAACCATGTAAAAAGGATTTCTTATAATAAACCATTATGAACCTTCGAGTATTTGACCTTTTTGATGTGGACCACCTGATAATGAACCCCAGCATTTATCTCCTGTCTTGAACCCTGATATGATAACTGATACATGATACCCGAGACTTGATACTTGACCTTGACCCACAGTTTGAGACTACGAGCCATCCACTAGACATGAGGGTTTCATGTCCATGTCTGTGATGCACCACCGACATGACTAGTGTGTAGCCCTAGTGATTTGGTTACACCGTCCCCGACCTGATTTGATTGTTATGTAGAGAAGACCCTGTGGCCTGCGGGGGCGCATGGATGCATCCTAGACCTGTCCTGATTTGTTTTAATTCCTGTTATATCCTGGTGACTGACGGGTGTGTGCGATACACGTCTTTCACAACCCCTGGGAGCTTGCAACTCCAACCCTGGAGGTATCCCCTCACCCTGTACCTGGTATGCTGAGGTCAGCCCTCCATACACCCTGATATATGATATGATTTGATTTGATATGTATGGGCTCGTAGAGGATTTCTGTTCTCCTGAAACCTTGTGACCTTATGACCTGATACTTGACTTGGCATTTGACCTGACTTGATTTGACTTGGGATTGTGGTGGGTTCTGGTTTCATTTACAGTACCTTATGACCATTCTTGACCAGTTGATATATATGCGTAACTCTTTTATATTCTTTCCTGACTCTTGTTACACCTGGTATTATTTCCTTTACTTTACTATTTCCGTTACTACTGTTTGTTTCCGTTATATCTGTTCACTGAGCTCTCGTAGCTCAGCCGCATTTCCTTTTCCTGCGGCAGGTATCTAAGCTAGGAGCTGGGGCTTTTGCTTTGGGATGAGAGTTAGAGCTTTTGTTGGAGCTTTTACCTTAGATGGCCACCCTATGTTATGACTTTGGATCTTGATTATGTCTTTATTTCCCTTTGGATTATTTTCTTCATCATTGAACTTATGTACCTTGACTTAAGCCGTTTTGGCTTGGCTTTTCCGTATTGAATTATGTTTAAGACTTCCGCTGTGTATGATATTATGTATGTATGTTCTGATATGTCACCATCCTTGTGGCACTTCTACCCTTGTCGGGTTGGGGTGTTACAATTATGGTATCAGAGCCCAGGCTGCGACCTGTAGTACATAGACATGGCCTGTGAGTCTTATGGACCTTAGGATTTGACCCTTAAGAATTTAGGTTTGACTGGTGAGGATTTGGGTAGCATAGGTTTCTGCTTCGTCCTCCATTTCGTGCTTATTTTTCCTTATGTTTTGCTAATCCCTTTCCATGATCATTCAGATGGTGAACACCCGCTTTACTCAGTACACTAATGGGGATGATGATGTCCCTGATTTCCAAGCTATGATTAACGCTGCTTTGGAAGCTGCTATTCCACGAGTAGTGACTGAAGTGGCCAATAACATCAGGAATGGGCCGAGTTCTTCTGGTAGTGGTGCTAGACCTCCTACTCCACCCAATGCTCAACCTGATGCTCCACCTGCTGCTCCCCCAACTGGTATCCATGTGTGGATCGAGAGGTTTAATAAGCTTAAGCCTCTCTCCTTCAAGTCCGCTGCTACTCCCCATGAAGCGGAGGACTGGATCACACATGTTGAGAAGTTGTTTCGTGTTCTGGGATGTGGTGATGAGTTTAAAACTCGTTTGGCCACATTCAAATTGGAAGGTGATGCTCAGAACTGGTGGACTGCTCTTGTTCAGGCCAAAGGGGATGATTTTGCTGAGACTTGTTCGTGGGCTGATTTCATCGAGGCATTTTACAGACAGTATATTCCTATGGCAGAACAGTTAAGGTATGAGAGGGATTACGGGTCGATTCGTCAGGGTGATCAGGAGTCGTCAGGAGAGTTTATGCAGCGATTTTTGCGTCTGGCTAGTTTTGTCGGACCAGAGGTTACTGGGGATGCTTTTCGTCAGGCTCGTCACTTTAAGTGGGCTTTAAAGAAGTGGGTGTTGGACAAGATCGTTAACACTACTTTTGAGGATGTTGCTGGAGTGCAGGATGCTGCCCGTAACATTGAGTTGCTGCATGCGGACGAGGGTTCTAACAAGCGGGATAGGGACGGTAATCGGGTGCATTCCAGGAGGCAGAGTCAGCAGGACCAGAGTAGGGATTATAAGAGTCACCGGGACCAGGATTATGAGCGGAAGGGGCAATCTAATAGGGGTTTTGAACCACGAGATCGGGCGGACTGTGGTCATGATCAGCGAGGTCGGGATTCAAGGTCAGCTTCTAGGAAGGATGGCGATCGTCGAGGGCGCAGCGACAGTCAGGGGTCAGCTAGTTGTCCACAGTGTGGGAAGAATCATACGGGATTTTGTCGTACGACTTCTGGAGCTTGTTTTAGGTGTGGTTCGAGGGAGCATAAGTTGAAAGATTGTCCTAGGCGTAACCCGGCACCACTTGAGAAATATCTTGACCCTCCTTCTCCTACTCCAACTACCGGTCGTGTTTTCTCACTTTCTCGTGACCAGGCAGATAAGGCGTCTGGTATGTCCTTGTTTTGTTTTCCGTTCTTTTTCATTCCTGTGTCTTTGCAAATTTCGAGGACGAAATTTTTCTTTTTAGAGGGGAAGAAGTTGTAACACCTAAAATCTGAGAACATGTGAAATGACCAAAATACCCCTGCATATTTAAAAATTTATTTAAAAGCTTATAAAGTCTCCAAATAAGTCCCAAACTTCAAACAATGCACAAGTTATGATCCAAAATATTTTAACAACTTTAATTAATATGTATGAAAGTGTTAAAATTACCAAATTACCCTCATAGGGCCGATTGACATAGAATTCACATTTAAATTGATTTATTTTGATTTTAAAAGGATATATATAAGGAAAATATATAAGATAATTATCACCAAATCAATTGCCAACCAAATTTTCGAGATTTCTGGTCCCTATCTCCCCATTCACACGGCAATACTCCATTTAAAGTCAAACCATCTCTTTTATTCACAAACCCTAAAGCCGATCCAAAATAAACACACACAAAAATTCGTGTAGCCTCCATTCGACTCCCACAAAATCCCTAAGCATTTTTCTGAGATCAAACAACATTCAAGAGGTGCTAGAAAAATACTCTCACGAATTGTTGAAGCCTAGTTCGATCGTGGCATCATTTTTCTTTTATCGAGCACAAAAACAAGGTAATTTTGTTTATACCTCATTCGACCTCCATGAAATTTATTTCTTATTTTTCCTGAGTTTCTCACATGATATAAGACCCACGAAAAATAATTACAAGGTTGCTAGATCGTTGGTGAAGGCGTGAGGATTTTGGTTCGTTTTGCCCTATACGCGTGTACAACAATTCGTACAGCTTGTTCCACACGTCCAATAATTGGTTTGGTATTTTTCTCAGGTCCCTTATACCTTATGATCATCAAATAAAATGGTTGGTTCGATCCATGCATGCTCTATAACGTTTTCATGAATTAAAACCCTAAAAACGTGTAAAATTGTGTAATACACCATACGACTCACAACAATTCTTAATAAAATTTATATACACTTGTTATAATGTAATATAACCTGGAAAATTATTGGAAAGAATTACCATGGCCTAAATCTTGTGTTTCGAATTTATTTTGGTTAATTAGGTTTTAATTAAAACCGCATAAAAGAAAAAGGGAAAAATTCCATACGATCTGGTCTTTGAAGATTAGGGTTTGATTTTAATGATACTAAATGGCTTTCAATGATTATGTAATGATTAAAATGGATTAGATGGATTAGGGTTTCTATTTCATGTATTTTAGGGTTTATACGATTTGTATAAAAAGTTTTGGGTGAGTTTTGTAACTTTTAAAACTTAAGGGTTATTTTTAGAAATTCATTTGGATCATATATAATTCGACAAAAATATAACGTAAGGGTGCTATGTGTAATTTTTGTATTTAAAGGGATTAAAATGTTTATTTAATAAAGTATTAATCGATTTGGAAAATAAATATAAAGTGAGGGACTAAACATGTAATTTCTGGAAAATCGATGGGTCTCGAAGTAAATAATAGTATGAAGGGTAAAGTGTGTAATTTTGAGTATTTGTGGACTTAATATGTAATTATGGTTAATTATGTAAATCGATTTATAAGGTAATAAGTACAAGGACTAAATATGTAATTTACCGAAAGTTTAAGGGCTGTTTGTAACATAATAATATTGAGGGTTACTTTCTGTAATTTGAAGGAATAAAAGGACTTGATGTGTAATAATCTTGTGAAGGTTTATTTGTAAATTATATAAGTATAAGGTTTAATTTGTAATTAATTTATTTAAAAGGGTGTAAATCGTAAATTACGAAACTTGAAGACTAAATGTGTAATTCTGGAAAGTATAAGTGTTTGAATGGTAAAATGATGATAATTTTAATGTGGACCTTTAACTTTGGTAAATTTACACTTATAACCTTGAACTATGAAAACTTGTCATAACTAACCCTGAACTTGTGTAACTTGTTAAAATGAATGTTACCTCCATAATAAGCCAATTAAAGACTTGACTGGAATTGTATCACTTGAATCTTGCTAAATATGGTAACTTACTAATTATGGAAACCTGCTAAAAATAGAAAGTTACTAAAATAGAAGTTACTTATAATGGGAAGATAACTGAAACCCCTTTCGTATTTCTGTCTTCTACTCCTTAGGTTCGAGGAGGAAGTGATTTGATTTCCTGTCAGTCGTTTCTATTTTGTGTGCTTGCATTGGAATAAGGTACAGATATTCTGCTCTTCTTGTAAGGAGCCTTCGTTTCTTTTGATTTCTGATTTTGACTTGTTTAGGATTTCCCAAGCCATTGCTATGTCCCCTTGTTCTGTGAACCTTGCTTTTGTTCCCGTGTATTGTGAACCTTTGATAAGATTCCCTTGACTTGAACCTTTACTTGAAACCTTGTCTCGAACCCTGTTACGTTTCCTCAATACTTGACATGACCTATGCATAACCCGGTAACCTGAATATTTAGGACCCTGAAATTACTTAAAGGTGCATAGGATTTTAAAACCTTTTCATATATAACTTTTGAATATTTTCTTAAGAGACTTTTATTATGAAACTGTTCTAACGATCATTTTATTAAAACCATGTAAAAAGGATTTCTTATAATAAACCATTATGAACCTTCGAGTATTTGACCTTTTTGATGTGGACCACCTGATAATGAACCCCAGCATTTATCTCCTGTCTTGAACCCTGATATGATAACTGATACATGATACCCGAGACTTGATACTTGACCTTGACCCACAGTTTGAGACTACGAGCCATCCACTAGACATGAGGGTTTCATGTCCATGTCTGTGATGCACCACCGGCATGACTAGTGTGTAGCCCTAGTGATTTGGTTACACCGTCCCCGACCTGATTTGATTGTTATGTAGAGAAGACCCTGTGGCCTGCGGGGGCGCATGGATGCATCCTAGACCTGTCCTGATTTGTTTTAATTCCTATTATATCCTGGTGACTGACGGGTGTGTGCGATACACGTCTTTCACAACCCCTGGGAGCTTGCAACTCCAACCCTGGAGGTATCCCCTCACCCTGTACCTGGTATGCTGAGGTCACCCCTCCATACACCCTGATATATGATATGATTTGATTTGATATGTATGGGCTCGTAGAGGATTTCTGTTCTCCTGAAACCTTGTGACCTTATGACCTGATACTTGACTTGGCATTTGACCTGACTTGATTTGACTTGGGATTGTGGTGGGTTCTGGTTTCATTTACAGTACCTTATGACCATTCTTGACCAGTTGATATATATGCGTAACTCTTTTATATTCTTTCCTGACTCTTGTTACACCTGGTATTATTTCCTTTACTTTACTATTTCCGTTACTACTGTTTGTTTCCGTTATATCTGTTCACTGAGCTCTCGTAGCTCAGCCGCATTTCCTTTTCCTGCGGCAGGTATCTAAGCTAGGAGCTGGGGCTTTTGCTTTGGGATGAGAGTTAGAGCTTTTGTTGGAGCTTTTACCTTAGATGGCCACCCTATGTTATGACTTTGGATCTTGATTATGTCTTTATTTCCCTTTGGATTATTTTCTTCATCATTGAACTTATGTACCTTGACTTAAGCCGTTTTGGCTTGGCTTTTCCGTATTGAATTATGTTTAAGACTTCCGCTGTGTATGATATTATGTATGTATGTTCTGATATGTCACCATCCTTGTGGCACTTCTACCCTTGTCGGGTTGGGGTGTTACAGATCACCTACCACATCTCTACATGGTTCACCTAGTAGGAGACGACGATTGATGAGGTACTCTTCCGATGAGGAGGAGGAGGAGTACGAGGGTGAGGATGAGGCTGATGACCCTGAGCAGGAGGATGACCCTCAGGAGGCTGAGCAGGGTGATGATGATGACCCTGAGGAGGAGGATGACCCTTAGGAGGATGAGATGCCTGATGATGATGTGTTAGTACCACCAGCTCAGGCTGAGGAGCCTGATTCACCTGTACATCCGATTGAGCCTGATTCACCTGACCATCCATTTTTGGTTGAGGTACCACCTGGTAGCCCGGTGGCATCGGATGCATCTTCTGAGGTTTCTGCTGAGCATGCAGAGTTAGGTGAGATTGGCAGGTTATGGGCTCGGATTACTGAGCTTGGTGAGAGAGTTGCACGTGTATCTGATCGACTTGAGAGAGTTATTGGAGAGTTTTTAGCGGATTTGAGAGTTGACATGACTGTCATTGTGGGCAGGACTACTGAGATGAGGAGAGTTTTGATGGAGGTCCACGAGCATATCGATAGTTTGCAGCGAGGATTTGTTACTGCTCGAGAGGCCGACCGCAAGCTATGGCAAAGGAATGCCGAGCTAGAGAAGGAGGTGGTTGACCTCAAGAGAGACCGAGACACCCATAGCGTGGAGCTAGGATCGTTATGGAGGGATCTTGATGGCATGAGGCAGGAGTTGAGGAGCCTCCGCCAGCAGCGTGGCTAGTTGCTTGGGTTATGTTGTCTTGTTGCTTTCTTAACCGAGGAGTATTCGGTTAGAAAAGCTAGTTATCATGTTTTGATGTATTTTGTTCAGTATTCGTCTCTTTTGGAACGATTAGTACCTTTTGTGTTATCTGGTAGTTGGAACGATGTTAGATCGCTATTGTATGGTTGATGGTTATTAGTATATGGTATTATGTGATATTGGGTATTATGGAAATTGAGTCCTTATCCGTTTTATTGATGTTTCATGGTGTATTGTTGCTATTCTTTCCATGACTTGGCTTCGTTGAATTTCTTTTGTTGAGCATATTGATAAGTTCTATTGGAGACTCATGGACTTGTATGATGTTACAGATCAATGGCACCACGACGAAACCCTGTTAGAGCTACCAGAACTGGTCCTGCTGTGACTACTCCTGGTCGCCGAGGACGCCGACCTACTCGAAATGTTGAAACCTCTACTCCTGACAACCTGGACACTACTAACCGTAACAACAGGAATCAAAATGTTGATGTTCAGGGAGACAATGATCATGTTCCACTTAATGCACCTACTGTGGATCAAGCAATGATCAACCAACTTGTGGAACAAAGAGTTGCTGAACTACTAGCTGAGTCAAATCATTCCAACAATTCTGTTGGAACTTTTCTACCTGTTCGTGCTAACGGATGTCAATACAAGGAGTTCAAGATTTGTGGACCCATTGAGTTTGGTGGAACTGAAGGAGTGGTTTACTTAGTCAGATGGATTGAGAAGACTGAGTCAGTGTTCAATGTCAGTGGTTGTGCGGAGAATGCGAAGGTAAAGTTTGCTTCTTTTACTTTCAAGGATGAAGCTTTAACTTGGTGGAACAATTACCGAAATTCAGTTGGGAGTGATGTAGCTTATGCCATGACTTGGGAGCAATTTAAGTCTTTGCTGATTCAGACTTATTGCCCAAGGAATGAGGTCAAGAAGCTAGAGATTGAGTTTTGGAACCACAAGGTGAAAGGTAATGATATGACGACCTACAATCGTCGTTACCAGGAATTGGCCAACCGAGACTCACAAGATCGAGAGGTATACTGATGGGTTGCCTGTAGCTACGAGAAATGATGTGATTTCTGCTAGGCCTGTAAACATCCATGAGGCAATCACAATTGCTCAACAACTTATGGATTCGTTGGAATTAGAAGAAGCTGATAAGGAGAAGAATGGAAAGAGAAAGAGGGACCGTCACTCTAAGGGTAATGATCACCGAAGCAAGAGACAAGCTAAGGCTTATGCTATTGGGAATGGAGATAAGAAGAATCAGAACGGTGATGCATCCAAGTGTGATCGTTGCCACCAGCATCATACTGGATGGTGTAGTGTGAAATGCCAGAACTGCTCAAAGAAAGGACACACAGCTAAGGACTGTAGAGCTCGACCTCTTGCTATGGTTCAGGCTGCTCCTGAGATGAGAAATAAGGCAGACGTTATTTGTTATGGGTGTGGAAAGAAGGGACACTATAGGAATGAGTGTAGAGAATCGTGGAACCGTGGTAATCAAGGCTCGGGTGGTAATGGGTACAATCATGGAAACCGTGGAGCCGGAGGAAACCGTGGACTACAAGATAATGGGGACCAGCGTGTGGAAGCTGGAGCTGCTCAGGGAAGAGTGTATGCACTCGGGAACGAGAGAGGAGAAGATCCAAACGTCGTTACTGGTACGTTCCTTCTCAATAATCGTTATGCTTCCATACTATTTGATACTGGTGCCGATACGAGTTTTGTGTCCACTACGTTTGCACCCTTACTAGAGAAACCCCCGGTGGCCTTAGGAATTGGATATGATATTGAGTTAGCAAATGGGAATATAGAAAGGATTAATACCATCATTCGCGGTTGCACGTTAAATTTCTTGAACCACCCTTTCAACATAGATCTTCTACCCGTCACGTTAGGAAGTTTTGATGTTATCATTGGTATGGATTGGTTGTCGAAGTATCGTGCTCACATACTTTGCGACGAGAAGATCGTGCGTGTACCTTACGGAAAGGAGATCCTAAATATATTAGGAGATCGAAGGGATTCTAGGAGCCCATCCCGATTAGCAGTTATTTCTTGCACTAAGTTACCAAAGCTAATGGAGAAGGGATGTTACCTTTTCTTAGCTCAAATTTCTGAGAAAAAGGGACGAAGAAAAAGGAAAGGTGCATTGGAGATGTGCCTATAGTTCGTGATTTTCCTGATGTGTTTCCCGATGATTTGCCGGGAATCCCGCCGACTAGACAAGTGGAGTTTCAGATTGAGTTGATACCTGGTGCTGCACCTGTAGCACGAGCGCCTTATCGTCTTGCACCTACCGAGCTAGAAGAGTTGTCAAAACAATTGGCGGAGTTAGCCGAAAAAGGATTCATAAGACCAAGTTCTTCACCTTGGGGAGCCCCAGTCTTATTTGTGAAGAAGAAGGATGGATCGTTCCGTATGTGCATTGATTACCGAGAGTTGAACAAGTTAACAGTGAAGAATAGATACCCGTTACCTAGGGTCGACGACTTGTTCGATCAACTCCAAGGATCGAGTGTGTACTCGAAGATCGATTTGAGGTCGGGATATCATCAACTTCGAGTTCGCGAGGAAGATATTCCAAAAACGGCTTTCAGAACCCGTTACGGGCATTACGAGTTTCAGGTGATGCCGTTTGGGTTGACTAACGCACCGGCAATATTCATGGATCTCATGAATCGTGTGTGTAAGCCTTACTTAGATAAGTTGGTGATTGTATTCATCGATGACATTCTGATTTATTGAAAGAGTGAGAAGGAGCATGAGGAGCATCTAAGACTCATCTTAGAATTGCTCAGGAAGGAGAAACTCTATGCCAAGTTTTCAAAATGCGAATTCTGGATTCCGACGGTATAATTTTTGGGTCATGTGATTGATAGACAAGGAGTCCATGTGGATCCTGCTAAGATTGAGGCGATAAAAGATTGGGCTGCACCTACAACCCCAACCGAAGTTCGTCAATTTTTGGGTTTAGCTGGTTATTACCGAAGATTCATTGAGGGATTTTCGAAGATAGCTAAACCATTGACCAAATTGACTCAAAAGAGTGTTACGTATGAATGGGGAGATAAAGAAGAGGAAGCATTTCAACTGCTTAAGAAGATGTTGTGTAGTGCTCCTATCTTAGTGTTACCGGAAGGTAACGAGGATTTCGTCGTCTATTGTGACGCCTCACATAAGGGATTGGGAGCCGTGTTAATGCAACGAGAGAAGGTGATAGCTTATGCTTCCCGACAGCTCAAAAAGCATGAGAAAAACTACACTACCCATGATTTGAAGTTAGGTGCTGTGGTTTTCGCCTTAAGAATATGGAGACATTACTTGTACGGAACCAAGTGTGTTGTATTTACTGACCATAAAAGTCTACAACATATCTTGAATCAAAAAGAGCTCAATATGAGACAGCGACGTTGGATTGAGTTGCTAAGCGATTATGATTGTGAAATTCGCTACCATCCTGGTAAAGCAAACGTTGTCGCTGATGCTCTTAGTCGAAAGGAAAGAATACCACCGTTACGAGTTAGGTCATTGGGAATGACTATCGTAACGCCATTACCGTCTCAAATATTTGAAGTTCAAACGGAAGCGTTGAAAGCAGAAAACAGATCCGACGAGAATATATTTGGGATGGCTGAGAATGAGAAAGGATTTGTTAAGCGTTCTGATGGATTGTTATGTTTTGGAGATCGGATTTGGGTACCTTTGTATGGAGGAGTTCGGGAGTTGATTATGCATGAGTCGCATAAGTCAAGGTACTCTATTCATCCTGGGTCCGACAAAATGTACCAGGATCTTAAGAAGTTCTATTGGTGGCCAAACATGAAGGCAGATATAGCATCGTACGTTAATAAGTGCTTGACATGTTCTAAGGTTAAAGCCGAACATCAGAGACCGTCAGGGTTACTAACGCAACTAGAACTTCCAGTCTGGAAATGGGAGCGGATTACAATGGACTTCATTACCAAATTACCGAAGACAGCTAGCGGTTGTGACGCTATCTGGGTAATTGTGGATCGTCTGACAAAGTCTGCTCATTTCCTAGCAATAAGTGAAGATGATAGTGTGGATAAACTTGCGAGGTTATATGTGAAGGAAATTGTTTTGCGTCATGGAGTCCCGATATCTATTATTTCGGATCGCGATAGCCGTTTTACGTCAGCTTTGTGGCGATCACTTCAAACAGCTTTGGGGACGAGACTTGATATGAGTACTGCATATCATCCCCAAACCGATGGTCAAAGTGAGAGGACCATTCAGACGTTAGAAGATATGCTTCGTGCATGCATCATAGACTTTGGTAAAGGCTAGGAGAAGTACTTGCCCCATGCGGAATTCTCCTATAATAATAGCTACCACACAAGTCTTAAAGCTGCACCATTCGAAGCTTTGTATGGCAGAAAGTGTCGTTCGCCTATTGGTTGGGCAGAAGTTGGAGATAGCCAACTCACAGGCCCTGAGCTGATTTTGGAAACTACTGAGAAAGTAGCTCGGATTCGTGATCGGTTGCAAGCAGCAAGAGATAGGCAGAAAAGTTACGCCGATCAGAGACGTAAACCCTTAGAGTTCCAGGTTGGAGACAAAGTGATGCTGAAAGTCTTGCCTTGGAAGGGTGTGATACGTTTCGGGAAATGTGGTAAACTCAACCCACGCTACATTGGACCATTTCTCATCTTAGAAAGAATTGGGCCCGTAGCTTATAGGTTGGAATTACCACATGAACTGAGTAAAGTTCACGACGTGTTTCACGTTAGTAATTTGAAGAAATGTCTTTCTGATGAGATGCCTGTCATTCCAATGAAGGATATTCGTGTTGATGAGAAATTGAACTTCGTGGAAGAGCTAATTGAGATTTTAGATCGTGAAGTTAAACGACTCAAGTGAAGTCGTATTCCGCTCGTCAAGGTTCGTTGGAATTCCCGACATGGACCAGAATTTACGTGGGAATGTGAGGACGAGTTCCGGAAGAGATATCCGAAGCTTTTCACTTCGTAGATGAATTTTTTCCGAGTGAAACCCGGGACGGGTTTCTTCTGAGACTGGGAGGATGTGACAACCGGCAATTTAGGGAGTTATTTTGAGAACCCGCATTACGTTAAAGTTCGTTTATAATCTTTATTTGGAATTTTATTTCACAACGAACTTGTAAGACCTATTTTATGGATAATTATGTTTCTATGATGTTATGGAATTCGTGAATTATTTTCATAATTCATTTTGATATTATGCTCGGTGATGAATTTTTAAATTCTCACTTAGTACTACGTTTACTCCGGCACTAGGAAACCTAAAAGTTTAAAAACTTACGATTTTTAATACGTTGGACATTTAATAACGTATTTATTATAAATTTCGGTGGAGTATATATATATATATATATATATATATATATATACACACACACATATATATATATATATATATATATATATATATATATATATATATATATATATATATATATATATATATATATATATATATACATATATATATATATATATATATATATATAGCCCGTCAAATGGTGAAAATAACGAGTTTCGGGGACGTACAATATTTTTATCGTAAGTTTTCACTTACGTGAGGGGACGTTTTTATTAATTAAACTTGGAAGTAAAAGGTTTGGTGTACAAATAATAAGGAAACTTAGTTGAGGGACCTAAAGTGAAAATACTCTATTAAAAACCCTAACCCAAACCCATCTTTATCATTTTCATTAAAAACTCACTCACCCTCTCCTCTCTTCTCCCTCACCGCCGGCCACACCCAAAATCCGGCCACCACCGCCGTTACCCACCATACACCGCCACTCCAAAATCCTCCCCACCCCTCCTTGTTACGTTGTGGTGAGTCACGCTCTCAAAAACCCTTCCCCTCGCCTCGTTCTACCACCACCGACGCCACCTACATCACCTTCACCATCTTTCTTGGTTTATTATTATAGATCCGTGGGTAAGTGTGCACAAGGTGCCTCGTTTTTGTTGAAAACTTACCCAAACCCACGAATTTTATTAATATGGATCGGATTTGGAGAAAATGGTTAAAAATGATAATGGGTTTTGCTAAAAACGTGTTGGATCTTAGTTTGGTATCCGAGTTTGGATGTTTGGTTGGGTTTTGATGCGTGGTCGACCCCCTAGCCGAGGCCCTCTCCTCGACTTCTATTAATTTTGGGTCGATGTGGTCATTTTGACCCATTTTTTTGGATGGTTGACCATTTGTGGTCATGGTGATTAATTGGCTTGATTGTTTTGGCCCATGGTTTGATTATTTTTGTTTTGGTCGACTCTTGTGGGAGCCGAAGACCCAAAATGGGTTGATTGGGGTCATTTGGGTCGAGCTCATGTGAGCTAGCCACGACCGTAGTGGTCTCAGGTGGGACCCTCTTGGCTCTTGGTATAAGATTTGACTTTAGTTGACTTGGTCTTTGACTCGAGTACGGTTAATTTTTGAGAACCGTGGTTGGTGTCGAAATATATATGTTTCAACCAATTTTTATTTGTTATGGTTAATTGTGTATATATTGATTGGTTATCATTATTATTGTGACTTATTGGATTTTAAGAGGATGACGAGTTATTTTGGACTCGTGGTATATATTGAAGAAGTGTTGACGAAAAATGGTTTTGGGGACCGATTGAAAGACGGTCACTTAGATTGACGGAGATAGGTTAGTCGGGTGCCGTAGTCGGACCCTATTGTTGTAGCACGTGGATTGGGATTGTGTTGGACGGAGATACTTTTGTATTTATGACATTTGCTTATTGCTTTGGACTTGGACAATGAGCCGAGAGTCATGACTCGGACATGTGACCATTTCGTATGACTCGATAACTATTTACAATTTAAAACGTAAATAATAAAACTCGTAATAATAATTATTGATAATATAAACGTTTATATGAATATATAGACATGAATAACGGATATATAATTATATAGGCGCGTATAATAATAATAATAATAATAATAATAATAATAATAATAATAATAATAATCACGAGTCATATTATAAATAATACAACTAGATATATATTAGGCTACGAAAGTGGCGTAATATTATTGAGCGTATTATTATTATAAAGAAATTGTTATAAAACGAGGAATTCTCGACAATTACCAAATATTAAATAAAAATGTCATTTTATATATAATAAATAAACTTATCGAGTTATGCGGAGTCGTTGTCACTCGAGTTCAGGTAAGTTTTATTTGTGACTTTCGTATTGTCACGGATATATGACGATTAATATAAACGTTTTCTATAACTAAATAACCACTTAACCGTAGGGTTGAATCGGGTTATTTGGCTATATAAAATGAATATATTAATGGGCATCGTATCCTACGACGCCCATAGGTTATGGTATATGTAAAGTGTAATAAATTGCGAATATATATATCGGGAAATATGGCCAATTTGACGATGTATATGAGGAATTTATTAAACTATGATATCTACCATATAGTATTTATGTGCTATGTGCTTTAGGAATGGGTGTAATCTTGGAACGGTATGTTACGTAAATAAATATGAGGATTATCAAATTGACGGATTTGATAAACTTCGGTGATTTATTTAAATGATATATTGGGCTGATATTAGATCCATAGTTTATTTTATTACCCTTTGTGTGACCTTTTGGTTTGTTTTGTGTCGACCCATCACCCGTATGGATACCAAACGCAAATACACCAAACTAATAAGAAAAGGATTTTCGGAAATAAAACGGATTTTCGTCCGGGTTTGGGAATATTTTGAATTTGAGGAAATGATTTCTGAACGAGTTGGTATTGTTAGGTCGTGCCGAGTCCGTAGTTGCTGTTTCGTGAGTTACTATACATCTTATTTATACCGACTTCTTCTTGCTATTTTCTGGACTTGAGGTGAGTCATAGCCCCACTTTTACTCTTGAACTATGTTTTCAATACTTTGGGTGAGAAACGTGCAAATTATTTTATGTGGACTATTATCGCTTTTATATTCTTTTAAAACTTGCTATGCGTATGGACTAGGATGTATTGTCAGATTTAGTCACATTTTATGTGTACTATTCAAGGTTGGCTTATTTGTTATTGTCAGCTTTAGTCACATGGTTCGTGTGTACTATTCAAGGTTGGCTTATTTAGATACTGTAGTGTGCACCTATAGGTTATTAATACTTCAGAGGTTATCCGAGTATTTATTGGTATTGCGGGGGTTACCCGAATATCTATGTTGGAATGGAGGGTATCCGTGTGTTAGGTTGGAGCGGAGGGTATCCGCAGGCTTTTAGCTAATCCTTAGTCTAGCTAGCAAGCGTTTTGCGTATATGTCCACTATATTGTTAGATGAATGTAAACCTATGATCTCACCAGCGAAAGCTGACTTTTAGCACATTTTCTCAGGTAATTAAGTGATGATACGGATGCTTGGAATGGAAGGCTCGGCCAAGGCTCATGGTTTATGGATCTATTTTTCTAAACTCTGATAATTAATTTTGGACCTATTGTTATGATATTTTGGGCCTGACTCTGAGTGATGTTGGGATAAATGTAAACGTTAAAACCCCGTTTTGGTTGCGTTTTTATTATGTTTACTTTATCTCGTTCTATATTGTCTTGTGTCGGATACCAATCCCCGTAGCACCCCGAAAGCTTGTTGAGTCTTCCGCTGTATCAAATTTTGGGGGTGTTACACGTGGCCACTTAAAATTGTTTGCACCTAGCAGAAATAAACTTGAGACCTCACACATTTTAAAATGATAGCCACAAGCTTTTTTGCCATTAGTCCACCCGTAAGTGGTTAAAACACTAATTTATCAAAGATGAAACAAGTTTTTTGATTATCTTTATTTATTTTTTGATTTTTATAGGATACAATTCTCCATAGATTTGTAGTTGACAATATTTCACCGTTCGTCCCTAAACTTGTCGCATTTCGCGTGTTTCGTCTCTAATCTTTTTTTTTATTATTTTTTTATTTTTTATTTTATTATTTTTTTTTTGTCATTTTCGTCCCTGAACTATGCAAAAGTCACCTGGTTTTTTTGTCATTTCACATTTTTGTATTGGCGCATTTGGTACCTTCTCCCGCTTTTTTTTCCGCCTATCTTCTTGGGAACCGTTCAACAACTCTTCAGCCTATTTATAACCTCGTTTGTATACCCTAGATCACACACCAAAACAGAAATCCCTTTGAAAAGAACCACAGTTAAAAATGGCAGCCCTAGATGCAAATGCAGGTTTTCCAAATAAAGCTGACGAATACAAGTTTGTCTTAAACAACACCTTGTTGTGGGACGCAGTGTTCAATCAATTTGGGTATGATCCCGTATTGGAATTTGGGAATTACAGGCAGGTTAGCACCATGATGAGGACACAAATACTGAGGTGGGTGCGGAGATTGGACTTTTACTGGGATGAGGTTTTGGGGTTGAATGAAGAAGAAGATATAGAGGAGGAGGACCAAGAGGAGGTGGGAGATGATCAAAATCAGGTGGTGCAACAGCAAAACGTGGTGGAGCAGCAGAATAACGTGGTGGAGCAGCAGCATAACGTGGTGGAGCAACAGAAAAACATGGTGGATGAGCAGCGAACTGTGCTTTTGGACAGCATGGTGGAGGAGCGAGTCTCCCAGATTATCGAGCAGCAGGATATCTTGAATTTGGCAAGCAGGATTACGGCTCTTGAAATTTTCTTTGAACAATTGAAAGAAAGGAAGGATAGGAGGGAAAGGGATGCAAGCAGGGAAGAGAGCTCTGGTTCGAACCGGTTGGGGTGAAAGTTTTTAATGATTATGGTGTTTGTAAGGTTTTAGTATGTTTGTAATCTGGTTTTTATCTGATGTATGGAATGGTTGCTACTTTTTACCTCTATGAATGAAAAATATGAAGTTTAATTACTAGTCATTGTTTATGGTTTATTGTGAATGTTTGATTGTCAACTCCATATCAAGGGCTGTTCAAGTCAACCATAAATTACTCTATTGTATCTGATCTCAACCTTTATCATAAGGAAGTCATGATTTGCAGAATTTGTAAACTAGAAACATGAAAAACATTAACCATTAAGTCATTAAAGTAATTAAGTCAACTACATCACAGAACCCAAATAAGTCTACTACATTAACACCTTTCATAATAAGTTAAGAAATATTTACAACCATCATCAAAAGTGAACAAGTTTTTCAAAAGCTTAAGTTGGACATGATACATCATCTTCATTTTGCCTTGCCCTTCCCCTTGCCCTTGCCTTTCCATTTGGCTTTATCTGTTGCCTTTGCCTTCCCTTTGCCTTTGCCTTTTGCCTTTGCCTTGCCTTTGCAGCTTTCACCATTATCCTGGTCACATTTACGTTTCTTTACTGGGATTGGCTGCTCATTAGGTACAGACAGAGCTTGGTTGAGGCTGAGAAGGTAGAATAACTTGGAGAGGTTCAACTTCTATTGGCGAATCAGAGCTTGTAGAATCAGTAATTGAATACTCAGAATTTGTAGCAGAATCAGATTGTTGCTCTTCAATTAACCAGTCAAACAATCCGGGTGGGATTGTGTAACCACCAGAACTTAAACTCGAACTGCTGGAAGATGAGCTAATTGGTACTGGGTCACATTAATATAAATGGTACTGTTAGTGTTCAAAGGTAGGTATCAAACAACATTAAAGGTACAATACATTTCGTTCAAGTAGGCATAAGGCATGTGTCACAAAGGAAGGCGAGGAGTGAAAAGTTTTATCAAATGATAAAATAAGCTCATTATGGTCTTGCTAATCTTAGTGTCCAAATGTAGGCATCAAACTACATTATGGTCTTTCTAATCTTAGTAAACACATACAAGCAAACAAAACCCCCAAATCTTGTCACTTAAAACAAGGTCAAATATGTTAAACAGGATAAACAACAATCAAATGGAGCAAAAGATGTATCAAATGATAAATAAAAATTCCAGTATAAATACCTGTAAGGAAAGGGGAGCTCATTGTGTTGTTTTTTTCTCTGTTTTTTTTTATTATTATTTTTTTTTTTGGAATTTAGGGTTTGATCGGGTGAAGTTACTGTTTGAGTGTTATGTGTTTAATGTTACCAAGTGTGTGCTCAATACTCTACCTTGCTTTTTATAGTAGGTAAGTTGTTTGACTTTAATTAGTCAAAGTTATTGAATGGAACATTCAATGCTTGTTTAACGGATGGTTGAAAGTCAAATTAATTTCTAGATACACTTTGTATTTTTGTTTGAAAGGCACACACAGACATGTAAGGAAATGAGATAACATATTACAAATGTAACATTGTATTATTGATCCACTGAATTATTTTGTGCTGAGTACTTCTACATTGATAGATTGTGTAGGTTATCTTGTTTGAACTTGTTGAAAAGCAATGACTTCTTTACTCCTTGATTGTAGCAGTACCTTCTTTAATTCTTGTTACAACCCACTAACTTCTCCTTAGGTTAGAAATGCCTTACTAACTTAACTTAGGCCCTCACTAAGCACACTAGGATTAGAAATGCCTTACTAACTTAACTTAGGCCCTTATTAGAGCACAGTAGAATTACAAATGCCTTAAGGATTTTCCCGAGCTAAATTTATGCTTTATTATATCCTTATGACCTAACTAACCTCCAGACAAGCTCACGTATCCCATATGCCAACTACTACTATGTTTACTTAATGTAAACATCCCGGTATGTCAAGTCAAGGTTATAAACATATTTTAACTAAGAAAACTATTACTATAATACACCATACTTGCTAAGAAACCCTAAATGCACCTATGTGTTTCCGGTTAGTTTTAAAACCCTAACTACTTATATGAATTAACATGAAATGTGTTTAAGACTTAGATATAGATTATATTAGTTACCGTAGGATATATTAGAACCCTTAGGTCATAATACAACGCCTAGAACTTAGGTACAAGTCATATAAGCGCCAAACCTTAATTAGGTCATAATTTCCCGAAACTAGATCTAAACTAGGTCAAATCTTTACCATAAGTTGGCACCACTTAGTATAAGCTATCTAAGACCTTAAATTAGTTACTAAACATCATTAGGACCCTAAATGAAACACTAAACCCTAGGTAAAACCTTAAACTCACACAATACAAAACTAAGTTAAAATTAGACCTAAACACCTAAACCATGTTACTTAAACACCTTAAAACCACCAAGCAACCAACCTAGCACCTCCCTAATACTAAGCTATCACCCTAGCACCTCTAACCATCCAATCAAGTACGTTGATCAGCTACTTGTCACCACCTTAACCCAAATCGCCTCTCTCGGCCTTCTACCACCACAACCGTCCTACCCCACCCCCTAGCTACCACCATAGCTGCTCCTCATCACCACCTAGACCTGCCACACCACCCCTAGCCTTGCTTATTCCTGCCTCCCCCTACACGACACATAGTAGTCCTTGCCTTGGTCGCTACTCCATACGCGAGTATAAATACCCCCTCCTCTCATCCATTTCACTCCACACCTCTTCTCCTCTCTACCTTACATAAATTCTATAGTATTAGAACCCTAGGAGCTAAGTAGCAAGGCCTTGGTAGTGTTATGTTGTGGTTTGAAGCCAAGCGAGCCCTAGAAACCCTAATACCCTCGTTAAGCCCTCCCCGCCCTAGGTAATCCTTACTTTACATGTATTATACTTAGGATAGACTTAGAAGAGACCTTAGATACCTTAGAACCCTTAGCTAGGAACTAGAACCAATCGTTTGCATGCTTTCCTTTTAAAACCCTAATTAGGTCGAATTGCATGTTTATGTGTCATATAGCTTATTTAACTGATATAATCTGAATTATGTGGCTTATTTGAACTTATATGAGTTAGTTATAAGCTTTGAAACTAGATTTCCATGCTAAATTACGAATTACATGCATTTTGGACTAGTTTTGCAAAAATTACATGCATAGGGGTATATATTGTAAATTCTTGAAACTATAAAGTCTAGGGACTGTTTTACACATTTCCTAGAAGTTATTAGTGTAAGGACTAGAATTGTAATATATTAAAACTTTAGGATAACTATTAAAACAAGTATTAAACTAAAAAGGACTAAAATTGCAAATATTATAAATATAAGGGTAAATAGAGTAAATAATGAAAGTTTGTATAATTTAGGGACTATTTATATCATTTCTTTAGAATATATAAGTATAGGGACTAAATGTGCAATAGTTAGAAAGTTATATGCTTAATTGTTATAAGTTTATAAGCTTTGGGTAGAAAGTGTAAATATATAAACTGAAGGGTAAAAATGGACTATTTTCATATAAATACAAAACCTATTTAAGTTAGAAACATAACACATGTAACACCCCCAATTTTAAAATATTTGCAGCGGAATAAAGATTGGGTGTTACTTCATAGCTCACAGTTTTTCAGTAGAAAATGATTATTAATTTAGTCATTTAAAACATTTATCATTCGAATTTTATAAAAATAAGAGTTTTCAGAATGAGGTCCCAGTGGTTTTAAAGTTTATTAAATAAGTTTTCGAATGATAGTAAAATTTATAGCCTTTGTTAGAATCCGTGCTCCTCCGTACCATCCTTGCTCATTATGGACCTGAGATAAACACATGCTAAAAGTGTCAACATAAAGGTTGATGAGTTCATAGAATTTATAAGTATAGTAGTTGATTTCGAAGAATCAAAAGAGTTTGTGAGTTTATACTATTCGTAATAAACGATTTATTATCAAAGTCAAAGTGTGAGTAAAATCCATAGTGTTTATAGTCAAAAGCAGTTGATTTATCAAAATCAAAGTTAACATGAAATAGTTTGTTGGGTTGCCCAAACTGGGTCAACACCAAAATAGTTTGTTTTTGCCAAGAAATAATGATTTTCTGCTATATAGTGAACACAAATTAGTAATTTGAAAAAAATAATGAGCTACGTTGTTATACGCCCACAACACTACAACATGATTTCCCTAAGCCTCATGACACTCATCCGATTAACAGATCTCATCATAAATGATGGATAATAGTAACAAGGGCCCTCGGGATAGGTTCTTGCCAGTAACCTATTAGATTTCAAATAAAGTACGTTTGGTAGTTTTCTCCAACGCCCAAACGGGGATTGTCAATCCCTAATAGATCTATCCACAATTATTTACGTTCACCCTACGGGTGACTATGGTTCATGATATGAGGGACTTTTGGCAATAGTAAACTTAGGAAATAGAAATCAGATATAGCATACAGTTGAAAAGTTACTTGTAAACATGTTTATAGCAGTTATCTCTTCATGAGATATAAAATGTATAAAATAGTGGGCTATGGTCCCACAGTAATTTGTAAATAGTTTAAAATACTTATGAAAGTAAAAGTAGTAGTTGAGCATGTATCTCCCCCAAAACATTTATAAAACATTTATAAAAACGGGGCTAAGAACTCACAGTAATTTGTAAATAGTTTAAAATACTTATGAAAGTAAAAGTAGTAGTTGAGCATGTATCTCCCCCAAAACATTTATAAAAACGGGGCTAAGAACTCACAGTAATTTGTAAATAGTTTAAAATACTTATGAAAAGTAAAAGTAGTAGTTGAGCATGTATCTCCCTCGCGAGGTTTATAAAATGTTTAAATAAGTAAAAGCGAGGCTATGAACTCACCTTAAGTGATACTAGGAATGATGAAAGTAAGTTCGAGTGAGAGTATGAGAATGATTTTTGGAAGCGTCTTTAGTACGGAACCTGATAAATAAATTTATCTGAGAATCTAACCAAATACTATTCGGTAAATGAATAACGATTAATGAATGACGATTAATCGTTATGATGAAGGGATGATGAAATGGTTTTGTGGCAGAGGTGGCTTGCGTGGCAAAACACTTAGAGTTCAAGAACAAAGTTATATACTATATAACTTGTCTTTAATTATAAAGTGTCGTTAATGATTATATTCTCTCGTCATGAAATAATGATATGCAGATAATTTATCAAAAGTTTAGTTGACGATAAGTTATAGTAGTTGTAAAATATTCTAGTTGTAATCCATTTTAAAATCTTATTTATATACTTGAAATGGCTTCTTTATTTGTCGATGTATGTATTGTTATTGTCTAATAACCATAAGGTTTTTGTAAAACGTTTATTAACTTATGAAAGTTTTAGGATGTAAAGTATCAAAGTATTAAGCTTGGGGATTGAAGTTGTAAAAATAATTTAAGTTTCAAAACTTATGAAAGCTTTAAGAAAAGTATTAAATGGTTGAAAGTGGCACCTTATTCGAATTTGAGGGACTAATATTGTCACATTCTATTTTCTATTTATAAAGGTTTTAAGAAAGGTGTTAAGTGTTTGAAAAAGAGGGATTGAAACTGCCAAAAGGCTAAAGTTTCAAAAATTAAAATAACAAAAACTGCCCTAGGCAGGATTCGAACCAAAGGCCTCTTGCTCATCAATCCAGCGCCCTTCCCAACTGATCTAGTTTATCTCTTGTGTTACTCTTTACCATCTACTGTATTTATAAATCTTTATCACTAGCTCATTTTGTGTTATAATCTATTTTAGTAATACTGAGTTCGCATGCAATTTACGTGATATGTTTAAAGAATTTGTTTTAACGTTAGCATGAGCTGGGGTTTATTTGTCGAGGTTACATCGTTGCTTGCCACACAAAGCCTTGAGAATGCCACACTTATATCAAAATGATTAACGAGAGGTACGAAAATAAGACGAAAGCTAGCTAAGTTGGGTGTGGTATATAAAGGATTTAAAATATGAAAGTGAGCAAGTACGTATCGAGGGTACTTACTACACCTCAAAAGGTGGCGAGATCTTTACGTTACGGACTTGGAATTTGAGAAAAGGAGGACATGGCTTGCATGAGACTCCAACAACGAATCACGATCAAGTGTTTGACACACCAAAGAATGACTCGAACACTTTGCATTCGAGCCAATCCTACTCGACTTGGCAGCATGTAAAACACTTAGATTATCTTGAGATGGGAAAAGCTTGTGTTTGTTTGTGATGAAAGAAAGGTGATACGTATAGTTGTTTAAGTAGAGGATTAGTTTCTAGGTTTTTGGGTTAAATTCACTTAGGACTACCTCAAGAGATAATTAGTATGGGGAGTTTGGGGTTTGCTTGTTGTCGTGGGTCAAGAGAGAAGAGGACAACAGTTTGTGTTTTTATACGCATGAAGTGAGGAAAGAGTGGAGGTCTCGCATGGTTCTCCTTGTTACTCTTCGTATAACAGAAACAACAAAAGAGAAGGGGAGTGCAATTGTGTTCTTGTGGTTATCTTCGAATGGCAGAAAGGAAAAGAAAGAAAGTAGTTTGCATGGTTTCTTCTTCTTACTTCTCGTACAACAAGAACAAAAGAAAGGAATAGCAAAGTATTTTCTTTTTGTTTTAGTTTTTGGATGTGAAATGTTTGTGTGTTGGTACGCATGAAAGGAGATGGGTGAGGGCTTATATAGAAACTAGTTGGACACACAAGTTGTAGTAATCATTTGATTGTGATGTGTGGGAGGTGGCGTACAAGTCAACAAGGAAGAAAAAAAAATATTGAGTGTGTAAGAAATTTTTGTAAGTGAGTAACATGGTTTTTGTCCTTGTTTTTCTTAGAACCGATCACCTCCAAGAAAACTAAGGGTCGATTTGGTTTGTAGTATACTAAGGTCCACATGACTTTAAGGTGGTGTATGTAAGGGTTTGGACAAGAGTGTGTCAGTGGTAGTGTAAGAGTCTAGCCATGTGAATGTGAGGAGAAATCAAATGAGGATTGAATTCTTAATATGTATGTCGACATCATTTATTAGTGTATATGATTTGTAAAAATGAATAGAAGTTAGTTTGTTTGTGTCTTGTGCATGCATGCAAAAGGTGATTATATATATGAAGTTTTGAGTGTTCCAGGGACTATACATTTATGAGATGGGATGGTAACTTGAAATAAAAAAGTCTTTGTGAATGGAAGAAGTTGGCTAGGTGAGAAATGAAGAAGTGTGAAAATACGTATGTGTTGTGTGTAAGAATAAGGCGTACGATGGGCGTTTCTTAATTGTTCTAGTCGAGTGTTACAAAATCAAAAGAAAGGAAAATGGGCTTGAAAGATGTGGGCTGTGAATAGTAACAGGCCGGATTTGGATTTTGGGTTTAGGAAATAATTAAGGGTCCGTTTGAATGAAATTAGGATTAGGAAATAAATTATGATTATAAAAGTTTATTTAAGATTTAGTGAAACATTTACGTGAGTCCAGGAGTGAATAGTGTTTTGTGAATAGTAAAACTTTTGAAAAACATCTCAATATTACTAACCGACTCCAAAAATGATGAATAGTGGAATGATAAATAGTGTTTAGTGAATAGTAACCGGTGAATAGTAAATTTGAAAAATGTTCTGAAAATACAGGTTTGTAACGACCAAAGAAAATTTTAAATTTTCCTGTAAAAATAGTGATTTGAAGTAATGACAGAGATTAATTTATAATTAAACGATTTTAATTATGGGGAAAATCACGGGATGTGATAGTCCCTACCCGTTAAACTGAATCCCGTCCCGGGATTCCGCTCTAAGATTGTTGTTACCAGGAGGTTCGAATGAAAACTTTTTAAAGAGAGTTTGTGAAAACTTCGGTTTTTGTAAGGAAAACTTGTTAATTATATTTTTAAGAGACAACACAGGATTTGTTCCAAATTTCTGTAGCCGATAAAAAAATATGTATGGAAAGTCATTATGTCTTATGATGGGGTGAGTAATAGTTTAAAAAATTTGTTTGGTTTCTTGGGGTTGATAGCAGTTGCTGGGTGATTGGTCCCAAAGCAGTCAGATATTATTGACCAAGGTCAACAAGTCAAAGACAGCCTAGAATCAATACTCCGGTGATAGTGTAGTGTTTTCCCGGGTCGTTAAAGTCCCAGCGAGATCGAAATGGTGTTTTTGGAAATCGTTTATGAGAAAGTGGCACTGAGGACAGTAGCCAGATGATGTGGGAATGATATTGCTACTGTTATTTTGGTATTTGTATACAGATATAATATTCACAAAAATCAGGTATACAGATATATGCACGTATTCACAATTCAGATTTACGCAATCGGACTGAAAAAGTGGGATTTTGGTATTTATCAAACTACAGGGGGTGCTTTTGACACTTTTTAAAACTTAAAATTAAAAATGAAAATGAAATTATAAAAATGATTAAAATATTATTTAAATATTATTTAATTAATTAAACTATTTAAAATCTAAATTAAAATCTAATTTTAAATTAACTATAAATTATAACTATTACAAATTAAACTAAAAAGTTGCAAAAATATTTTCTAAACCTAAATTAGAACTTGAAGAAAGTATAAAAAATAAAAATAAATGTTTTTGTCTTTTTGTGAGTTTTTTATAAATTGAAAACTATTTAACTTAATTAAACTAATTAAACTACTTTTAATTAATATTAATACTAAATTAACTTAGAAAATTACAAGAAAATTTATATAATTACTTAACCATCACAGGAATCCTACAAAATTATAAAAACTCTAAAAATTATGATTTAAGATTAAGCTACTAATTATTTACCTTTTAATTAACTTAATACTAATTTAAACAAATTAAATAAGAAAAATGAAAAATGAACAGTAGAATTCAAAATTATATTTTCTAAAAGTCTAATGTACTATATTAGAACTAGGAAAAATATAAAAACTAAGTTTAACCTTATAAAAACTAAATATGATATTTATTGCTTAATATTAATTAATAATAATGAAAACTAAAATTAAATCTAATTAACACTAAATGACAAAATAAAATTCTGAAAAAATTATCAAAATTACTTTACTATATAAGGTAATTAATAAAAATATAAAAACACTAGTTACTTAATTAAAATCTAAAAATGAAAATTAAAATTAGATTGAATTAAATAGAAACTATCACTTATTTTAACTTTGACTTTTTTGGATTTTTTTTTGCAAACTTGATTAATACCTAAAAACAACTACTTTTAATGAAAACAACTTTTTTGTAAATGAAAAATAAGCACTTTGCACCCCCTTGGCTTATACAGTTGACTTATGCTGACTGTGTGGTCAATTTAGGTCAAATGAGGGAAGGTGGGGTCCACAATGGTAAAAGTGAGTACCAACAAGGTTGACAAACTTAAATAAGCCAGGAACAACAAGAAATAAGCACAATTCAGCTGTATCAAACCAAATAAGCACTTTTGCAGCTTTGAACTAGAGCAGGCCTGAGGTGGTGTTTTTGGACCTCAGTGGGGTCCACAGAAGTGAAGGGGGCTCCAATCTAAACCTAGATACTCAGAGTTGGGGTGTTAAGCTTCAAAATAAGCCAATAAGCCAAGCTTATGGCTTATTAATGAACTGTGTGTGAGCTATGGAAGTTGGGTACAAAGACTGAGTGGTCAGTTTTGGATTATGAAAATAGGTCACAAGAAAAGCTTGAATAAGCTATGTCAGATAAGCTAACCCTCAAATTTGTCCTAAAACTAAGAAGTTGAGCTTATAAGCTCTCTAAAAAGCCAAAATATCAGGTGTGGGGTCCACTAATGAGCACACAAGAGAACAATGAGTTTTGTCCAAACCTGTGGTGCAGGGCATGTAGCAGGCCTGCAACCAACTTTGAGCTTATCTAACAAGCTAAACAAAAATTGTAAAAATAAGACAGATGTGGATTCTTAAAGATAAGCTACCAAATTTTGATCCCTAGAAATATTAAAGCCTAAAACTAAGTCCAAAATTCAATAAAAATCCTACAACTTTTGTATTTCTGACCAAGAACACAATTTTGACTATTTACCAAGACTTGGTATGTTGACTTAAATGAAATTTGAATCCAATTTTTGAGCTGAATAAGATTATTTAAGCTAAAGTGGAACCAAAGTAAGCTACATGAACCATTTATACACCTATATGATTAATCACTACCATTAAAATCTAACAGCTAGCTGATTAAGAGAGTTTAAGGCTCAATTTGACTTTTTGAACTTATAGCTACTGTTTTTATGCCCTATATGATCTTATTTATACTAATATAGCATGCAGAAACCAAAAGTGATGACAACAACTAAGCATAACACCAAGCAATCAGTTAATCCAAACACTACTTGAGCTAACTGTTATACTAAGAACTTGTGCAATCTATTACCAACTGCTAATTTACTGGTCAAACTAGTGATATTAACTAAGATTAAAGCTAAATTAACAATCTAATGCAAATAAAACTACTCTCTACTCAGAATCAAGAGTTATGCAGATTTAGAAAAGAAAATAGACCAAGTTACCACATTTCTCACTCCAGCATGAAAAGGAGTAACTCACTATGCTAGCCTATCTTTAGATAGGCAAAACCAGCTCCAAGTTAGCTCTCTTCACTTCAAGAACCTGCAATCAAACTCAAGAACACACAAAGTTGACTAATGTTGACTTTATATTATATTTTTGATTTTTCTACTATTACTGGATTTTAGGATCTCTAAAAG
The DNA here is from genome assembly GCA_030686995.1 of Artemisia argyi. Lineage (NCBI taxonomy): Eukaryota > Viridiplantae > Streptophyta > Magnoliopsida > Asterales > Asteraceae > Artemisia > Artemisia argyi. The sequence goes on from CM060701.1 coordinate 43,276,968, forward strand.
CTTCAATAAGCTTAATGGAACTTAAATGAGCTTAATTCAATCCATTGTTCTTGATATAACTCACAACTCAGCCAATTGAGATTTTCAGATTCTTGAATAAATACCAATAACACAAAACAGAACTGAGACTTGATTTTATATCTTGAAAAGGTTTAAATTACAACAAGAGACTACTACAATGCTGAAATGAAGAAAATTACAACTTAATTTGAAGACTTAATTAAATACGATTCTAAAATTAACTAATAATACTACACGCCATTATTCCTTGCTTCCTTCTCCTTTTATAGTCCCACCTTAGGGTTTCTTGATCTTTTCTGAGCATATCCCACCTTCTTCTGAAGAATTTGGTCCACTAATGAGCTGCCACGTATTTTGGCGCCAAAAGAGATTTTGCAATTTGTTCTCTGATTGAGTGCATTGGGGGAGAAGCATTAAATGTGGGTGGCTTGGGTAGGTGTAGGGGGGTGGGGATGATGATGGGATGGACAAGTTGGGGTGGTGGAGCTGCAAAACCAGGGTGGATTGGTGGTATTGAGGCTTGGCTGAGGGAGAAGGGAGAAGGCGGTTTAGGGGGAGTTTGACTGGTTTTGACCAGTCAAACATTTGACCCGGGCTAAAATTATTAAAGGGGTGGGTTGGATGGGCTTGAGGTGTGGACTGGTTGTGTTTTGGGCCCAAGATAAAATGGAGTGGACTAGGCTTAAGTATTGGATTGGATTTGGTGTAGTTTATTTTGGATCCGGTTTGGTTTATTTCACACAAGGACTATTTTTTTAATTATGGGAAAGTTGAGGGTGTGATCTTGGCATGTTTCTAATTTGTTTCCAAGGGTATTTTATGCCATATTGTGAATAGTACAAGGACCTGGAATGATTTTTCACCAGGGACTGAAACCGTCAAACTTTCAAACTTCAGGGACCATTTGTGTAATTTTCACCAAACTTTCCACCAAGGACCAATCCTGTCATAAAAGGTTAGTGCAAGGACAAAATTTGTTTTTCTCAAAGTTTTTCATATCCCAGGGACCATTTTTGACAATTTTCAAAGTTCAGGGACTAAACTTGACATTTTGTGAAACTTTTCACCAAAGGACTAATTATGTAACTTTTTGATTTAAAAGGACCTTTGGTGACTTTTTCAAGTTTTTAGAATGACCAGGGACTAGTTTTGACAATTTTTGAAAGTTGGGGGACTGAAACTGCCAATTATGCAAACTTTGTGCGTTTTTCATCTGTTTTTGGTATTTTTGCATTTGAAACATGTAAAACACTTTCCTGGGATATTTTCACTATTTTGATTCATTATTGAGTGTTTTTGGATGTTTTGGCAGCTCAGAAATGGTAAAAATGATGAGTATTTACACACTCATCAATCCCCCACACTAAAACATTGCTAGTCCCTAGCAATCTTTTGAGAAAAACCTGATGGATTTGAAATTCTCTTTACCAAAAGCCATCACTTCTGGAGTATCCAGGTGTAAGAACTGTGGCACACCTGATAACCGTGTGATTTTGAGCAAACCACCAGCTGTCAACGGATTTGATTAGTCTTTACCAAAAGCCGTTTGCTTATGGACTTGCCAGCATCTTGATGGACTAAGTCAACATCTTGGTGAGCTGAATACCAATTATGGATTTTCCACGTCCTTTACCACAAGCCATAATCTTGTGGGCTAGTCAACTCATTTGCTTATGAGGATGCGGGGGAGCTGAGGAACCATACAATTTTTGGCAAACTGCCAGCCATCAACGGGTTTGAGATGTCTTTACCAAGAGCCGTTTGCTCCTGGACTAGCCAATCCATTTGTCATTTAGACTTTGGCGGACTGATTACCACAAAAAATTTTGAAATAAAGTGAAAAATTTTTGAAAAATTTTATGCCTAAAAATGGGGGTACTTAGAAAGTTTTGTGATAAAATTCGTAAGAATTTCCCCCCCCCCCCCTCACTAGAACTGAATATTGTCCTCAATATTCAAAGTCCCGGCTATTATGCAGAACCTCAGAACGGAAAAAGCTAATATTCGTTGCTAACTGTGGAAATTTGGATTTTATTTTTCACTTTATTCATCTGTACATACAATTTTTTTTTTTTTTTTTTTTTTAAGAAACTTATATACAAATTTACTTTTCAAATGGTGGGGGACGGCCACTCCCCCACACTAGGGTGGTAGAAAGTAGAAAGAAGTCAGAAATACGGGTGAAAACCCATATATGTTGCTAATTTTTGTTCACCGAGTCACTAGCTTGACTCGATCCCCGAATTCATTGGTCCATGGGGAAAGTTTGGAGATCCGGGACAACCATGGGTGGTATGTCCTCTCCAAAATAATGCTTCAATCTGTGACCATTCACTTTGAAGTTGGGACCTTCGGGTTGAGATAATTCAACAGTCCCGTATGGATATACTTTAGCAATAGTGAATGGTCCGGTCCATCGGGTTTTTAATTTCCCCGAGAAGATCTTTAATCTTGAATTGAAAAGAAGGACTCTGTCACCGACATTGAAAACTCGGTTCTTAATCTTAGAGTCGTGAATCTTCTTTGTCTTTTCTTTGTAGATCAAAGAGTTCTCGTAGGCTTGATCACGAAGTTCGTTTAATTCATTGAGTTGAACCTTACGGTGATCACCCGCTTTATGAAGGTCGTAGTTAGCATGTTTCAAGGCCCAGTAGGCTTTGTGCTCGAGCTCGATCGGTAAATGACACGCCTTCCCGTATACAAGCTTGTATGGAGTACACCCAATGGGTGTTTTGTAAGCTGTACGGAAGGCCCAGAGTGCATCATCTAGTTTATCCGACCAGGAAGCACGGTTTTCTCCTACTGTCCTCTCAAGAATCCGTTTAATACCACGGTTGGAAACCTCCACCTGCCCACTTGTTTGGGGGTGATATGCGGTGGAAAGACGATGAGTAACACCGTACTTAAGCATGACTTTTGCAAATTGATCATTGCAAAAGTGAGTACCGCGATCACTAATGATGGCACGTGGGGTTCCAAAACGAGCAAAGAGGGATTTCAAGAATTTCACAACTACTCGGGCATCATTAGTAGGTAAGGCCTTAGCCTCAACCCATTTTGACAAGTAGTCAACAGCTACGAGTATGTATTTGTTTCCACGAGAAGATGGGAATGGCCCTATAAAATCAATGCCCCAGACGTCAAAGATTTCACAAACTTGAATAGCATTTTGCAGCATTTCGTTCTTTTGTGAAATATTCCCATGACGCTGACAAGCATCACAGGTTTTGACTAACTCGTGGGCATCCTTATAGATCGTGGGCCAATAGAAACCGGAATCAAACACCTTTTTGGCGGTGTAGTTAGGACTATGGTGGCCCCCAGTGGGTCCAGCATGGCAAGCCTTGAGAATATCAGCGGCTTCCTGTCCGTATACACATCGCCTGATGACTTGATCGGCACAGATTTTGAAGAGGAAGGGGTCGTCCCAGAAATAATGTTTGACGTCTTTAAAAAATTTGTTTTTCTGTTGGGACGTCATCCCCTTCACGATGAAGTTACCCGCACGGTAATTTGCAAAGTCGGCAAACCATGGGGTAGTAGAGTCACCACGAAAAGTAACCGCATTGAGTGTCTCGAGAGGGAATGATTAATTTATTTCTTGTTTCCCGGACACATCTTGATGTGGGTTTCTAATCGTGAGAGATGATCAGCAGCAAGGTTCTCGGCTCCTTTTTTTTCACGAATAATGATATCAAATTCCTGAAGGAGGAGAACCTAATGGAGAAGCCTCGGCTTTGCATCTTGCTTTGCAAATAGGTACTTCAAAGCCGAGTGATCCGTATACACCACGCATTTGGTCAGGATCAAGTATGACCGGAATTTCTCAAAGGCATACACCACAGCTAGGAGTTCTTTTTCAGTGGTGGTGTAATGACCTTGAGCCTCGGTCATAGTCTTACTTGCGTAGTGTATAGGCTGAAAGTATTTTGCTTTACGTTGCCCCAAGACCGCACCTATGGCATAATCACTAGCATCGCACATAAGCTCAAAAGGTAGGTCCCAATCGGGGGCAACAAGAATCGGTGCCTTGGTAAGCTTTTTCTTTAATGTTTCAAAAGCTTCGATGCACTCAGGAGAGAAGATGAAAGGAGCATCCTTCTCGAGGAGATGGGTCATAGGCCGGGCAATCTTAGAAAAATCTTGGATAAACCTACGGTTGAAGCCGGCATGACCCAAAAAGCTCCTAACACCTTTTACGGTGGTAGGATGAGGTAATTTAGCAATGACATCGATTTTGGCTTTGTCAACCTCAATCCCGTTCTTTGAAATTTTATGGCCGAGGACTATGCCCTCTTTAACCATAAAGTGACTCTTCTCCCAGTTGAGACTCAAATTCATTTCTTTGCAACGTTTAAGCATTTGTTCCAAGTGGGAGAGACAGGTCTGGAATGAATCCCCGATGACTGAAAAGTCATCCATGAATACCTCCATAGTTTTCCCGATCATGTCGGAAAAAATAGACATCATGCACCTCTGGAACATGCCTGGTGCATTACATAGGCCGAAAGGCATACGTCTGTAAGCAAAAGTTCCGTAGGGGCATGTGAAGGTAGTCTTTTCTTGATCCTGGGGATCAATGGGGATTTGGAAGTAACCCGAAAAACCATCGAGGAAGCAGTAGTATTCATTCCCCGCAAGTCTTTCAAGCATCTGGTCCATAAAAGGGAGAGGAAAATGGTCTTTACGGGTGGCTTCATTTAACTTTCAATAGTCAATACATACTCGCCAACCCGTGACCAAACGAGTTGGAATCAACTCATTATCCTCGTTGGTGACAACGGTAATGCCACCCTTTTTAGGGACACAATGAACTGGGCTAACCCAAGGACTGTCAGATATAGGGTAAATCAATCCCGCATCAAGAAGTTTAAGAACTTCTTGTTTGATAACTTCGTGGATTTTTGGATTTACCCTTCTCTGTTGTTGCACTGCTGGCTTAAAGTCATCCTCCATTAAAATTTTATGAGTACAAAAGTACGGGCTTATGCCCTTAATGTCGGAGAGTTTCCAAGCGATTGCTTATTTATGTGACTTTAGAACCTTTAGGAGTGCTGCCTTTTCCTCAACTTTTAAGTCCTTAGCAATAATGACGGGTAATTTATCATCACCCTCCAGAAATGCATATTCTAGATGATATTAGCTTCGCGGACGCTCTTCTTCTCATGCCTAAGTTTGCTTCGACAATCAAAAATCTGATAAGTAACAAAGAAAAACTTTGTGAGATGGCAAATTTGAGTTTTGACCTTGGTTAAAATTCTGATTCGAGTTACGGTTTTGATTTTGGTTAAAACCGGGAGGTCCGAGAAAATTGTTGGAACGATAGCTTAAGAGATTACGGTCCCCTTGCGGTTGGTAAGAATTACCCCCCGTATTGTAGGAACCGTGAGCAGCATATACGTTCTCTGGAGGAAAGTCAGCAGTAGCTGGACACTCGGAATACAGATGAGGGCCCCCACAAGTTTCACAACTTCGGGCCACGGCTTTCACTTGTTGATTTTGAGCCTGATTTTGCATCGATTGGCTTATTCTCAACACAGCCGTAGAAATATCATCCATCTTTTTGGTAAGAGCTATTATTTCAGGAGATGATGATGAGGGAGTAACTGAATGACATGACGCATCCCTCTCCGTAGAGGAATCCCAAAAGTTATGATGGGCAGTCATGTTCTCGATTAGGTCATAGCACTCCTCAGACGCCTTTTCATAAAGGTCCCACCAGCAGCAGCATTGAGAATGTCTCGGTGCCTCAATGTCAGACCATTATAGAAGGTATCTATGATGGTAACTTGCAACATATTGTGGTTAGGACACCGATCAATGGCTAGCTTATAACGCTCCCAAGCCTAAAAAAGAGACTCATCGGGACGTTGCCGGAAGTTGCTGATATCATTTCGTAACTTGGTAACCATGGATGGTGGAAAATATTTTGCTAAAAACTTGGTTACCATTTCATCAAAGGTTCGAATAGAATTCTTTGGAAGTCGGTCAAACCATGCAGTGGCATGATGAGTGAGAGAATAGGGGAAGAGGTACAGCCGAAGGACATCATCCGTGACACCATGCTGTTTCATGCTTTGGGTGACCGTGAGATATTTGTCAAGATGCTTATTGGCATCGTCACCCGGTAATCCGTGAAATTGACACGAATTTTGGACTTGTTGGATCATGTGGTGCTTGAGGCCAAAGTCCGTAGCCTCAATAGTGAGTGGTGCAATAGGCCCACCCCGCCCTTGCATGGTAGGCTGGCACAGCTCCTCCATCGTTCGGAGATCGGGAGCTGGCTCACCCAAGGGAGGGTCAGGGGGTGGTAAAGGTGGTGGTGGCCCAGCGGCCATTTCGGTCTTTGGTTCTTGTGTGTCAGAACGTAGCTCGTGTACGTTTTTCTGATGTTTACGTTTTGTTTGTGACCGAGTGCGAATGCACTAAAAACAATTTTTTCAAAACAAGATCGAGGCAAAACCACAGTGAACTTAAACCAGCAATCACAAGTGAATGGCTTCTTTGAAAAAGGTACACCACTCACAGGGATATAAAGGCAAGTTTTAATCTTAAGTTTGGGAACTTATTATGGGTTTATTAATTAATTTTTGAAAAACTGCTTTTAGGCTTATGGGTGTGTGTGCAGAAAACTTGGGAAATATTTTTGGAACTGATTCGTTAACCGAAATCGTCCCTTTAAGATTACTCGCAGGCTGGCGGGAGGAAGTAAATAGGTTTCCTCTTCAGTTCACAATTTAATGTCAGAACTTACCTTAAACCAACTGTTTCAGGTTGTAATCTTAAAGAACACGAAGTAATTTAACTTCACAGTTTGTTTTTGATTGTTTTTAATTTTTTTGGTGTTTTCAACACTTCAGGAGAAGTGTTAATGAACGTTTTTTTTTTTGAATTGATTAAGTTTTTACAAAAACTTTTTACAAATTTGTGTGAAATTTGTACAGGGAGGGTTTTGAAAATCACTTAAACTTAAAACGATTTTATAAAACACGCAACAACCTCCCCGGCAGCGGCGCCAAATTTTGATTGGTCCCAAAGCAGTCAGATATTATTGACCAAGGTCAACAAGTCAAAGACAGCCTAGAATCAATACTCCGGTGATAGTGTAGTGTTTTCCCGGGTTGTTAAAGTCCCAGCGAGATCGAAATGGTGTTTTTGGAAATCGTTTATGAGAAAGTGGCACTGTGGACATTAGCCAGATGATGTGGGAATGATATTGCTACTATTATTTTGGTATTTGTATACAGATATAATATTAACAAAAATCAGGTATACAGATATATGCACGTATTCACAATTCAGATTTACGCAATCGGACTGAAAAAATGGGATTTTGGTATTTATCAAACTACAGGGGGTGCTTTTGACACTTTTTAAAACTTAAAATTAAAAATGAAAATGAAATTATAAAAATGATTAAAATACTATTTAAATATTATTTAATTAATTAAACTATTTAAAATCTAAATTAAAATCTAATTTTAAATTAACTATAAATTATAACTATTACAAATTAAACTAAAAAGTTGCAAAAATATTTTCTAAACCTAAATTAGAACTTGAAGAGAGTATAAAAAATAAAAATAAATGTTTTTGTCTTTTTGTGAGTTTTTTATAAATTGAAAACTATTTAACTTAATTAAACTAATTAAACTACTTTTAATTAATATTAATACTAAATTAACTTAGAAAATTACAAGAAAATTTATATAATTACTTAACCATCACAGGAATCCTAAAAAATTATAAAAACTCTAAAAATTATGTTTTAAGATTAAACTACTAATTATTTACCTTTTAATTAACTTAATACTAATTTAAACAAATTAAATAAGAAAAATGAAAAATGAATAGTATAATTCAAAATTATATTTTCTAAAAGTCTAATGTACTATATTAGAACTAGGAAAAATATAAAAACTAAGTTTAACCTTATAAAAACTAAATATGATATTTATTACTTAATATTAATTAATAATAATGAAAACTAAAATTAAATCTAATTAACACTAAATGACAAAATAAAAATCTAAAAAAATTATCAAAATTACTTTACTATATAAGGTAATTAATAAAAATATAAAAACACTAGTTACTTAATTAAAATCTAAAAATGAAAATTAAAATTAGATTGAATTAAATAGAAACTATCACTTATTTTAACTTTGACTTTTTTGGATTTTTTTTTGCAAACTTGATTAATACCTAAAAACAACTAATTTTAATGAAAACAACTTTTTTGTAAATGAAAAATAAGCACTTTGCACCCCCTTGGCTTATACAGTTGACTTATGCTGACTGTGTGGTCAATTTAGGTCAAATGAGTGAAGGTGGGGTCCACAATGGTAAAAGTGAGTACCAACAAGGTTGACAAACTTAAATAAGCCAGGAACAACAAGAAATAAGCACAATTCAGCTGTATCAAACCAAATAAGCACTTTTGCAGCTTTGAACTAGAGCAGGCCTGAGGTGGTGTTTTTGGACCTCAGTGGGGTCCACAGAAGTGAAGGGGGCTCCAATCTAAACCTAGATACTCAGAGTTGGGGTGGTAAGCTTCAAAATAAGCCAATAAGCCAAGCTTATGGCTTATTAATGAACTGTGTGTGAGCTATGGATGTTGGGTACAAAAACTGAGTGGTCAGTTTTGGATTATGAAAATAGGCCACAAGAAAAGCTTGAATAAGCTATGTCAGATAAGCTAACCCTCAAATTTGTCCTAAAACTAAGAAGTTGAGCTTATAAGCTCTCTAAAAAGCCAAAATATCAGGTGTGGGGTCCACTAATGAGCACACAAGAGAACAATGAGTTTTGTCCAAACCTGTGGTGCAGGGCATGTAGCAGGCCTGCAACCAACTTTGAGCTTATCTAACAAGCTAAACAAAAATTGTAAAAATAAGACAGATGTGGATTCTTAAAGATAAGCTACCAAATTTTGATCCCTAGAAATATTAAAGCCTAAAACTAAGTCCAAAATTCAATAAAAATCCTACAACTTTTGGATTTCTGACCAAGAACACAATTTTGACTATTTACCAAGACTTGGTATGTTGACTTAAATGAAATTTGAATCCAATTTTTGAGCTGAATAAGATTATTTAAGCTAAAGTGGAACCAAAGTAAGCTACATGAACCATTTATACACCTATATGATTAATCACTACCATTAAAATCTAACAGCTAGCTGATTAAGAGAGTTTAAGGCTCAATTTGACTTTTTGAACTTATAGCTACTGTTTTTATGCCCTATATGATCTTATTTATACTAATATAGCATGCAGAAACCAAAAGTGATGACAACAACTAAGCATAACACCAAGCAATCAGTTAATCCAAACACTACTTGAGCTAACTGTTATACTAAGAACTTGTGCAATCTATTACCAACTGCTAATTTACTGGTCAAACTAGTGATATTAACTAAGATTAAAGCTAAATTAACAATCTAATGCAAATAAAACTACTCTCTACTCAGAATCAAGAGTTATGCAGATTTAGAAAAGAAAATAGACCAAGTTACCACATTTCTCACTCCAGCATGAAAAGGAGTAACTCACTATGCTAGCCTATCTTTAGATAGGCAAAACCAGCTCCAAGTTAGCTCTCTTCACTTCAAGAACCTGCAATCAAACTCAAGAACACACAAAGTTGACTAATGTTGACTTTATATTATATTTTTGATTTTTCTACTATTACTGGATTTTAGGATCTCTAAAAGCTTCAATAAGCTTAATGGAACTTAAATGAGCTTAATTCAATCCATTGTTCTTGATATAACTCACAACTCAGCCAATTGAGATTTTCAGATTCTTGAATAAATACCAATAACACAAAACAGAACTGAGACTTGATTTTATATCTTGAAAAGGTTTAAATTACAACAAGAGACTACTACAATGCTGAAATGAAGAAAATTACAACTTAATTTGAAGACTTAATTAAATACGATTCTAAAATTAACTAATAATACTACACGCCATTATTCCTTGCTTCCTTCTCCTTTTATAGTCCCACCTTAGGGTTTCTTGATCTTTTCTGAGCATATCCCACCTTCTTCTGAAGAATTTGGTCCACTAATGAGCTGCCACGTATTTTGGCGCCAAAAGAGATTTTGCAATTTGTTCTCTGATTGAGTGCATTGGGGGAGAAGCAATAAATGTGGGTGGCTTGGGTAGGTGTAAGGGGTGGGGATGATGATGGGATGGACAAGTTGGGGTGGTGGAGCTGCAAAACCAGGGTGGATTGGTGGTATTGAGGCTTGGCTGAGGGAGAAGGGAGAAGGCGGTTTAGAGGGAGTTTGACTGGTTTTGACCAGTCAAACATTTGACCCGGGCTAAAATTATTAAAGGGGTGGGTTGGATGGGCTTGAGGTGTGGACTGGTTGTGTTTTGGGCCCAAGATAAAATGGAGTGGACTAGGCTTAAGTATTGGATTGGATTTGGTGTAGTTTATTTTGGATCCGGTTTGGTTTATTTCACACAAGGACTATTTTTGTAATTATGTGAAAGTTGAGGGTGTGATCTTGGCATGTTTCTAATTTGTTTCCAAGGGTATTTTATGCCATATTGTGAATAGTACAAGGACCTGGAATGATTTTTCAATTTATTTTTCACCAGGGACTGAAACCGTCAAACTTTCAAACTTCAGGGACCATTTGTGTAATTTTCACCAAACTTTCCACCAAGGACCAATCCTGTCATAAAAGGTTAGTGCAAGGACAAAATTTGTTTTTCTCAAAGTTTTTCATATCCCAGGGACCATTTTTGACAATTTTCAAAGTTCAGGGACTAAACTTGACATTTTGTGAAACTTTTCACCAAAGGACTAATTATGTAACTTTTTGATTTAAAAGGACCTTTGGTGACTTTTTCAAGTTTTTAGAATGACCAGGGACTAGTTTTGACAATTTTTGAAAGTTGGGGGACTGAAACTGCCAATTATGCAAACTTTGTGCGTTTTTCATCTGTTTTTGGTATTTTTGCATTTGAAACATGTAAAACACTTTCCTGGGATATTTTCACTATTTTGATTCATTATTGAGTGTTTTTGGATGTTTTGGCAGCTCAGAAATGGTAAAAATGATGAGTATTTACACACTCATCACTGGGGATGAATGAAAACAGAAAAGTTGGTTTGTTCTGATTATAGCTGAGTCCACAAAGGATTCAATCAACATGAATGATGACCAAATAACTAGATGGGAGTTTGTTTGGGTTTGCTGAAATTGTTTGGAGTTTGAATGAGAAGAAAAAAAATATATTTTAGGCAAGATAAAAATTTTGGCCTAGTTGAAGCATTTGGAGAACGTGTCGGTTGAGCTGAGTTTTGATGATGACTTGGCCATCGAATGATCGAGTAAATGAAAAGGACTTGTTACATATGATTTATAGGTGTGTGCTAAATCGAGACGTGAGAAAAAAATATCGATAGGTTGTTAAGAAAATAACACGGAGAACGCTCTAAAGTAAGTGAGCACGAGTCGGTTAAACTTAGGAATAAAGCTTAAGTCTTGGGCTTGAATAGTGTTGGGCTCAATTTGTGATCAAAGGCCCAAAGTTAAAAGGATGGGTTTGGTTTGGAGAGTATGAAATGTTTAACGCACGTTCCCTGACTTATTACGGTTATGAGATAGTTTAGGATTGTTAAAATAATGTCTAAGAGTTTTGAGAAATCGTTGGGAATTTCACAATCTTTTAGAGACTGAAGAGTCAAAACGTACGAGAGGTGTTTATTAGTAGGTAGTGTGTTCATAATTTATAAGTTATGGTATCTGAATGTTTACGTTGTAAACACAACTTGGAAAAGAACTCATTACGCTGTTACGTTTTGGTAGTTCTCATGAATTATAATAAAAATCTGTGCGGGTAACCTACCCGTTAAACAAAGAGTTTTCTTGATACAGATTTTTACAAGGAGAATTTTGGATAAGGATGTAGAGAAGAATTTTCGGATTATCAGCCTTTGGGAAATGATGAAAGTCATTTTGTCTTTGAGTAGTGAATAGCGAACGTATGTGGGTAGGATAGTAGTCTACGACTATCGCCTTACATATCCTACCTTTTTCCTCTTCATTACTCGTATTCCTTTCATCCAAAGATTTTAAAATGTCATACACCTATACTTTTCTCATAATTTTGTATGTTGTTGTAGACACCTTATTGGCTTACATCCCAAAGGAAGATTTGGAGTTTTTGGATTGATTATAGCACTTCTCGTGCTAATTGTGGTTTTGGTTGTTGGTGGGGATGAAAATATGGGGGTAAGAGATAGTGTTATGATAGGAATGGTGTTTCGAACTCGTATAATAACACCAAGCATTAATGTTTATAGTGTTAATAACTTGTGTATTATTGTCGTATAGGATATTCGAGGTGTTACACCCAATTGCGATTCTTGATCTTGCTGGGATACTGGTGTTTTTCATCGGCTTGGCAGGCCAACCAATTGGTTTTTCTATGCCTTACCTAGTGATATTTGTAACAATAGCATTACAAATGCTAATTGTATCATTGTGTATCACTATACGGGGTTTCTAATGATATTTAGTGGTTCTTGGTTTCATATGCATGTTATTTCAGATATAATTAAACCTATTTATCTATATTTCATTATTTACATAGAGAAGCGTCCCAAACTATGTAACTAAGGAAGTATAGACTTATGGTTCAATGATGTACAATTTCTTGATTTGAATAAAAGGGCGTCCCAATCTATTCAAATTCAGACATTGTAAATCATCTTAAGATTCTGACTTAACATCCATACTAATCGACAAGGTAATTCATGCGCGGATTTTTGGGGAAACGGAAAGAGTATGTCATACGCATCTATAAAGATGGGAGTAAGACAATTAGGAAAGATTTGTATAATACTTGAAATAGTTAATGAGTATGTATCAATATACTAGAGTGTTGCTTGTAGCATAAATTATCTAGAAGTTCCAAAATCGTATGGCAGGTGGAAGGTACGGAGAGCGTAAAGGCTATAAAATGTTTTGTTTGTAAAAACGGTTATAGTTCAGATCTAAATTAGATCTGTTTCGCTATAACCAAAGCTCCGATACCAATCTGTAACACTCCCAATTTTAAAATATTTGCAGCGGAATAAAGATTGAGTGTTACTTCATAGCTCACAGTTTTTCAGTAGAAAATGATTATTAATTTAGTCATTTAAAACATTTATCATTCGAATTTTATAAAAATCAGAGTTTTCAAAATGAGGTCCCAGTGGTTTGAAAGTTTGTTAAATAAGTTTTCGAATGATAGTAAAATTTATAGCCTTTGTAAGAATCCGTGCTCCTCCGTACCATCCTTGCTCATTATGGACCTGAGATAAACACATGCTAAAAGTGTCAACACAAAGGTTGGTGAGTTCATAGAATTTATAAGTATAGTAGTTGATTTCGAAGAATCAAAAGAGTTTGCGAGTTTATACTATTCGTAATAAACGATTTATTATCAAAATCAAAGTGTGAGTAAAATCCATAGTGTTTATAGTCAAAAGCAGTTGATTTATCAAAATCAAAGTTAACATGAAATAGTTTGTTGGGTTGCCCAAACTGGGTCAACACCAAAATAGTTTGTTTTTGCCAAGAAATAATGATTTTCTGCTATATAGTGAACACAAATTAGTAATTTGATAAAAATAATGAGTTACGTTGTTATACGCCCACAACACTACAACCTGATTTCCCTAAGCCTCATGACACTCATCCGATTAACAGATCTCATCATAAATGATGGATAATAGTAATAAGGGCCCTCGGGATAGGTTCTTGCCAGTAACCTATTAGATTTCAAATAAAGTGCATTTGGTAGTTTTCTCCAACGCCCAAACGGGGATTGTCAATCCCTAATAGATCTATCCATAACTATTTACATTCACCCTACGGGTGACTAAGGTTCATGATATGAGGGACTTTTGGCAATAGTAAACTTAGGAAATGGAAATCAGATATAGCATACAGTTGAAAAGTTACTTGTAAACATGTTTATAGCAGTTATCTCTTCATGAGATATAAAATGTATAAAATAGTGGGCTATGGTCCCACAGTAATTTGTAAATAGTTTAAAATACTTATGAAAGTAAAAGTAGTAGTTGAGCATGTATCTCCCTCAAAACATATATAAAACATTTATAAAAACGGGGCTAAGAACTCACAGTAATTTGTAAATAGTTTAAATTACTTATGAAAGTAAAAGTAGTAGTTGAGCATGTATCTCCCCCAAAACATTTATAAAAACAAGGCTAAGAACTCACAGTAATTTGTAAATAGTTTAAAATACTTATGAAAGTAAAAGTAGTAGTTGAGCATGTATCTCCCTCGCGAGGTTTATAAAATGTTTAAATAAGTAAAAGCGAGGCTATGAACTCACCTTAAGTGATACTAGGAATGATGAAAGTAAGTTCGAGTGAGAGTATGAGAATGATTTTTGGAAGCGTCTTTAGTACGGAAGCTGATAAATAAATTTTTCTGAGAATCTAACCAAATACTATTCGGTAAATGAATAATGATTAATGAATGACGATTAATCGTTATGATGAAATGGTTTTGTGGCAGAGGTGGCTTGCGTGGCAAAACGCTTAGAGTTCAAGAACAAAGTTATATACTATATAACTTGTCTTTAATTATAAAGTGTCGTTAATGATTATATTCTCTCGTCATGAAATAATGATATGCACATAATTTATCAAAAGTTTAGTTGACGATAAGTTATAGTAGTTGTAAAATATTCTAGTTGTAATCCATTTTAAACTCTTATTTATATACTTGAAATGGCTTCTTTATTTGTCGATGTATGTATTGTTATTGTCTAATAACCATAAGGTTTTTGTAAAACGTTTATTAACTTATGAAAGTTTTAGGATGTAAAGTGTCAAAGTATTAAACTTGGGGATTGAAGTTGTAAAAATAATTTAAGTTTCAAAACTTATGAAAGTTTTAAGAAAAGTATTAAATGGTTTGAAATTGTGGGGTTGCATGTGTAAAATATATGTAAATTAGTAATTTATATTAGTTTCAAGAAAGTGGCACCTTATTCGAATTTGAGGGACTAATATTGTCACATTCTATTTTCTATTTATAAAGGTTTTAAGAAAGGTGTTAAGTGTTTGAAAATGAGGGATTGAAACTGCCAAAAGGCTAAAGTTTCAAAAATTAAAATAACAAAAACTACCCTAGGCAGGATTCGAACCAAGGGCCTCTCGCTCATCAACCCAGCGCCCCTCCCAACTGATCTAGTTTATCTCTTGTGTTACTCTTTACCATCTACTGTATTTGTAAATCTTTATCACTAGCTCATTTTGTGTTATAATCTATTTTAGTAATACTGAGTTCGCATGCAATTTACGTGATATGTTTAAAGAATTTGTTTTAACGTTAGCATGAGCTGGGGTTTATTTGTCGAGGTTACATCGTTGCTTGCCACATAAAGCCTTGAGAATGCCACACTTATATCAAAATGATTAACGAGAGGTACGAAAATAAGACGAAAGCTAGCTAAGTTGGGTGTGGTATATAAAGGATTTAAAATATGAAAGTGAGCAAGTACGTATCGAGGGGACTTACTACACCTCAAAAGGTGGCGAGATCTTTACGTTACGGACTTGGAATTTGAGAAAAGGAGGACATGGCTTGCATGAGACTCCAACAACGAATCACGATCAAGTGTTTGACACACCAAAGCATGACTCGAACACTTTGCATTCGAGCCAATCCTACTCGACTTGGCAGCATGTAAAACACTTGGATCATCTTGAGATGGGAAAAGCTTATGTTTGTTTGTGATGAAAGAAAGGTGATACGTATAGTTGTTTAAGTAGAGGATTAGTTTCTAGGTTTTTGGGTTAAATTCACTTAGGACTACCTCAAGATATAATTAGTATGGGGAGTTTGGGGTTTGCTTGTTGTCGTGGGTCAAGACAGAAGAGGACAACAGTTGGTGTTTTTGTACGCATGAAGTGAGGAAAGAGTGGAGGTCTCGCATGGTTCTCCTTGTTACTCTTCGTATAACAGAAACAACAAAATAGAAGGGGAGTGTAATTGTGTTCTTGTGGTTATCTTCGAATGGCAGAAAGGAAAAAAAAGAAAGTAGTTTGCATGGTTTCTTCTTCTTACTTCTCGTACAACAAGAACAAAAGAAAGGAATAGCAAAGTATTTTCTTTTTGTTTGAGTTTTTGGAAGTGAAATGTTTGTGTGTAGGTACGCATGAAAGGAGATGGGTGAGGGCTTATATAGAAACTAGTTGGACACACAAGTTGTAGTAATCATTTGATTGTGATGTGTGGGAGGTGGCGTACAAGTCAACAAGGAAGAAAAAAAAAACATTGAGTGTGTAAGAAATTTTTGTAAGTGAGTAACATGGTTTTTGTCCTTGTTTTTCTTAGAACCGATCACCTCCAAGAAAACTAAGGGTCGATTTGGTTTGTAGTATACTAAGGTCCACATGACTTTAAGGTGGAGTGTGTAAGGGTTTGGACAAGAGTGTGTCAGTGGTAGTGTAAGAGTCTAGCCATGTGAATGTGAGGAGAAATCAAATGAGGATTGAATTCTTAATATGTATGTCGACATCATTTATTAGTGTATATGATTTGTAAAAATGAATAGAAGTTAGTTTGTTTGTGTCTTGTGCATGCATGCAAAAGGTGATTATATATATGAAGTTCTGAGTGTTCCAGGGACTATACATTTATGAGATGGGATGGTAACTTGAAATCAAAAAGTCTTTGTGAATGCAAGAAGTAACATGCTCCGTATGGTTTTGTTTCTAGCTTGTCGACATACTCCTAATGTTCAAAAGAAACGTGTGGTTTGATTATAAAAATAGGATTGTACCTTTGAGTTTGCATTTAAAAATCATGTAGTACTTGCCTAGAATCTTAAAATATATGTGTGTGAGTGCATGAAAAGAGGAAGTACTATCTTGGTTTTAAAATACATGTCGACATGCCATTTTATTAAGCAAACGATTTGGAAATTGTGTATTACTTGGTGATGATTGATCAAATTTAATATTTTGACTTGAAATTATGTTAGAAATATTTTTAGGACTTCATAGAAACAAGCGGGGTTTAAAATGGTTTAGTTTTGAAATATTTGGTAATCGTGTGGGTTGTTTTTGGATCAAATACTTTGCCTCGTAAAAATGTAGCTAGACTCGATATGGAAAGCTGAGAATTGACATACTCGAAGTTGGCTAGGTGAGAGATGAAGAAGTGTGAAAATTACGTATGTGTCGTGTGTAAGAATAAGGCGTACGATGGGCGTTTCTTAATTGTTCTAGTCGAGTGTTACAAAATCAAAAGAAAGGAAAATGGGATTGAAAGATGTGGGCTGTGAATAGTAACAGGCCGGATTTGGATTTTGGGCTTAGGAAATAATTATGGGTCCGTTTGAATGAAATTAGGATTAGGAAATAAATTATGATTATAAAAGTTTATTTAAGATTTAGTGAAACGTTTACGTGAGTCGGGGAGTGAATAGTATTTTGTGAATAGTGTTTTGTGAATAGTAAAACTTTTGAAAAACATCTCAATATTACTAACCGACTCCAAAAATGATGAATAGTGAAATGATGAATAGTGTTTGGTGAATAGTAAATTTGAAAAATGTTCTGAAAATACAGCTTTGTAACGACCAAAGAAAATTTTAAATTTTCTTGTAAAAATAGTGATTTGAAGTAATTACAGAGATTAATTTATAATTAAACGATTTTAATTATGGGGAAAATCACGGGATATGATAACACAATACTAGTGAGCTTCATGCGAGGAGTACTATGTGGATATTTCGTTTTGACAAGTTTGTTGGGTTTACAAATTAAAGTGCCCTGACTCCTCGAACGATTATTGCATATACTTCTGAGATATGATGGCCTGAACGGTCTTATATTATAACTAAACCCTAATAACAACTTAACTCAATAGTAGGGAGCTTTGTGTGAGGAGTATTAACTTCTGAATTATGATGGTCTGAACGGTATTATGTAATAACATAATACAATAGTAGGGAGCTTCATGTGAGGAGTCATATACTTCGGAATTACAATGGCCGAACGGTGTTATGTTATATATAAAAACCTAATAGTAATTAATTACCAAAAACCTAGACTAAAACTTGACATACCCACACCTACACAACCCCCAGGATACGCGAGTGAATTGTCTAAACCCCTACTTTACTTACTTTAAGACCCAGGTGAGTTTTCATAGCCTCACTTTAAAATGTTTTATAATCCTGTGAGGGGGATACATGCTTTAAACCGAATACAAGTCCTTTCTCTCGGTTATTTCACAAGTAAACTATCTACCATTATTACATAACCAAAATTCATGAATCTAATCATTTGGGATATGTTACCCACGCGAACGCGAATATAGTTGATAGATCTATTGGAGTTTGACAACTCCCGTTGGTATTAACACCTAACTGGGTGGTACCAATAAGTACTATATTTGAACCCACCGAAGGTTTAACTTTGGCAAGTTATCCTTCCCGTCCCCTCATGGTTTGGTCTGCAGACCCCATGACCGGGACTGTTAACGTGTGGTTCATAAGCTTAGTGCAATATACCTTCTATCCCTAAAACCTTTCCACACATAGGGTTTAAGCTGAACCCTGTGGAACTTGTATTCATACCTTAACTATTTAAACCTATGACTCTCACTCAAGCTATGTGTTGACTTTTAAGCCTGTTATCCTAGGTAATTAAGCACTATAGGAACCCTGGCACGGAGAAGTACTGGACATGAAGATATCCAGAGTAGTTATCATTCATCAAGTTTTGTGTCATAAAACGTATCTTAGGGACCTCTCTTTTGGTAAAAGTACATTTTTTACTGTAAAAAATCTGATAAATAAATGAATGATAACATCTTTTTCAAAAATGTCTCTTTTCGAGTCGTTTTCTATTATCTTGTCTTTGTTCCATGAGTAATACCCCAAACACTTAATCTGCTGCAATCAGTGAAAAACGGGGGTGTTACAGATTGGCATCAGAGCCTTAGTTATAGAGAACAAAAGGATTTTTCCTAAAACTATAACCTCTTTTTCAAAAAGGTCATTCGTGCCACTAGAATCCCCGAACTTGCCTTTAGGTTAGAATTCCCAACTTGCCTTTAGGTTAGAATTCCCAATTTGCCCTTAGGTTAGAACCCTTAAATTGCCTTTAGGTTAGTTTCTTCACTATTGCCTTTAGGTTAGAATCCCCACTATTAGTATTGCCTTTAGGATGCCTAATTAGGTTAGAATTATACTAAGATACTCTTTCGGGTATTACAGTTAGATATGTCATCCTTTAACAATCCTATCATCGTGTTGGATACCGATGATACGGATTCTTCATCCGACAGTTATGAGTATGCTCCGGCTACTCCTACTCACTCATCTTCTAGTTCTAATTCTCCGGAAGAGTTAAGCCAGGACATCTTAACTAACTTAGGTTTAGAACTTTCCCTGAAAGATCCCTATATGCAAGCATATAATGGGTATATGCAAGCATATGGTGGAGACATTCCTACTGTACCTACTATAGCCCCTACCCCATCTATACCCCACTTTAATAGTCAAGATCGTTATGTTCCCGAAATAGTTTCACCTCCCCATAAGAAAATACGTATTATACCACCATCACCCCCTAGGTTTGAGATAGGTAGTAGTTCATATAAAACACCTTTAGAAAGGCATGATGAACAAATAGAGGAAATACTTAGTCACTTAGATAAATTATCTTTAGGAATAATAGAAATAGTAGAAACTAGGATTAGGGAATTAGGAATAGGTAGAAATAGGTTAGAAAATGAATTAGAGAAAACTGATAATCAAATCTTTAGGTTACAAACAAAATATGAAGGACACTCTGACGAAGTAAGTACTACACATGTTAGACTTTCCACCTTAGAAATGATTATCGAGGATCTTAGGGAAAATCATAGGTCTGACATAAATGATCTTTTGGAAGCCTTTCAAGAACTTAAGGGTAACATAGAACTAAAATAAGGTTATAAACTTAAATAATATAGGCTATAGATAGATAACTTAGTTATAAACGGGTACTTGCTAGATTTTCATAATATAAAGTAAAAGTTTTAACCTACCTATACTTAATCTTTTACAAAACTAGTATCCCGTATTAGGATTTCCTATTGCCTTAGGATACACTATAGACTGCCTTAGGAATTAAAAAATAGAAAACATAGGAAATTAAAATAAGCAGACATACCTAGGATACACTAAAAACTTAGGATAACTTAGAATCACTATGCCTTTAGACAGGGGAGACTATTTTCGGTGAAATATAATGATTCTTGCTAGGAAATTCGCCCTTTTAATTTTAGAATTCCCTACCTATCCGGTATCAGAAAGTGTTCTAAGCACTTAGAACATAAACTATGCAACTATTCTTATCACATCTAACCTAGAATGGCACGTACAAGATCTACAACTCCCACTACTCCCCACCATGACTCAGGAAGACATCCAGCGATTAGTGACTGACAGTGTAACTGCAGCACTAGGAGCTAGGAAAGCAAATATGGCTAGAAATCTCGAAATTCCTGTAGTGAAGAAGAGTAACTACAAGGAATTTATGAGTTGTCAGCCCTTCAATTTCAAGGGGACAGAAGGGGCCACAGGATTAATTCAATGGTTTGAGAGATGTGAATCGGTATTTTCCCGTAGTAACTGTACAGAGGATTGTAAGGTTAAGTTTGCAACGGGTACGCTTACTGAGGAAACGTTATCTTGGTGGAACTCGTATGCCCAACCAATAGGAATAGAAGAGGCATACAAGTTATCTTGGGTTGAGTTTAAGAAACTTATGATTAAGAAATATTGCCCTAGAACAGAAACAAAGAAAATGGAGGGTGAATTTTATAACTTGACTGTGAAGGGGAACGATGTTAAAACTTATATTAGGAGATTTCAAGAGTTGGCTACTTTGTGTCCTACAATAGTGCCAACTGTTGAAAAGACGATAGAAGTTTTCATCGGAGGTTTGCCCCGGAGTATCGAAGGGAATGTTATAGCCTCTAAACCTCAAACTTTAGAGGAGGCCATTAACATAACCTTGAGGTTAATGGACCAAGTAACAATGCACAACCCTGTGCCAGTGCCCTACGATAATAAACGAAAGTTCTACGATGGGAGATCTTTTGGTAAAACTCATAATACCACTAGTAGTAACCGTACGAATCCCTATCCTCAACCAAGGAAAGATAATGCAAGAGCTTATGCCACCAATTTAAATGAGAAAAGTGGTTATGCTGGGAATGCCCCTCTGTGTAAGAAATGAAACTGGCATCACACAGGGCCCTGTTCCATCAAATGTAATATATGTAACAAGGTGGGCCATCATTTAAGGGATTGCAAGAACAAAGGACCAGTTACTATAGGTAATCCACCACCAGCAACAGTCATTTGTCATACTTGCGGAGAAAAGGGACACTATGCAAATAGATGCCCAAAGAAAAATACTGATGGTGCCCAGGGTAGAGCATATATGTTGAGGGATAGGAATGATCCACAAGATCCGAGCGTAGTCACGGGTAAGTTTCTTTTAAATAATCACTTAGTTAGAATATTATTTGATTCTGGAGCCGATAGGAGTTTCGTATCTATACTCTTAGCCTCTAGACTTAGGATTAAACCCATAGCTTTAGATAATTACTATGAAAAAGAAATGGTCGACGGAAACTTAGTTAGCACTAACATGGTCATTAAGGGTTGTACCCTAACCTTACTTAACCACCACTTTGAGATTGATCTCATACCTATTAGACTCGGTAGTTTTGACGTTGTTGTGGGAATGGATTGGTTGTCCAAGAATCAAGCAAAGATTCTTTGTGACGAGAAAATCACCCATGTACCTATCAACGGTGAGACTTTAACTATCCGAGGAGATCAAAGTAGAACTAGACTTAACTTCATTTCATGTATCAAAGCAAAACGATACATGTCACGAGGTTGTCAAGTTTTTGTGGTTCAAGTAACAGAGACTAAGCCAAATGAAAAACAACTGGAGGAGATCCCTGTAGTCAGGGAATACCCAGAAGTTTTTCTTAAGGATTTTCCTGGCTTGCCTCCTATTCGTCAAATACAATTACAAATCGACTTAATTCCCGGAGCGGCACCTATAGCTCAAGCACCCTATAGGCTAGCCCCTTCAGAGATGAAGGAACTCTATGAAAAACTCCAGGAATTAACTGATCAAGGTTTTATACGCCCAAGTAGATCACCCTGGGGAGCTCCTGTCCTGTTCGTAAAGAAGAAAGACGGATCTATGAGGATGTGTATCGATTATCGTGGATTAAACAAACTTACTATCAAAAATCGATACCCATTACCAAGGATTGATGATTTATTTGATCAACTACAAGGATCGAGCGTATATTCAAAAATCGACTTACGATCAGGTTATTATCAACTGAGAGTGAGGGAAGAAGATATCCCTAAGACTGCTTTCAGAACAAGATATGGGCACTATGAATTTCAAGTTATGCCATTTGGTTTGACAAACGAACCGGCGGTTTTCATGGACCTCATGAACCAGGTGTGTAAACCATACTTGGATAAATTTTTTATAGTGTTCATAGATGATATCCTTATCTATTCACGTAACGAGGAAGAGCACGCTAAACACTTGAGAATAATCCTATAACTGCTTAAGACGGAAAAACTTTATGCAAAGTTCTCTAAGTGTGAATTCTGGATTAGTGTTGTGCAATTTCTCAGACACATGATAGATAAACAAGGACTTCGTGTCGATCCAACAAAAATCAAAGCCATTAAGGATTGGCCGCATCCTATGAATCCTACTGAGATATGACAATTCTTAGGACTTGCGGGCTACTATCGAAGGTTTATTGAGGGATTTTCAAAAATAGCTAAACCTTTGATAGAGCTAACCCAGAAAAACAGGAAGTTTGACTGGGGAAAAGATCAAGAGATAGCTTTCCAAATTTTGAATAGAAAGTTGTGTGAAGCTCCAATCTTAGCATTACCAGAGGGAAACGATGATTATATCGTTTACTGTGATGCTTCTCGAAGAGGTCTTGGAGCTGTTATTGATGCAAAAGGACAAGGTAATCGCTTACGCATCACGACAACTCAAGACGCATGAGGAAAACTACACTACACATGATCTAGAATTAGGAGCAGTAGTGTTCGCTCTAAGAATATGGAGACATTATCTATATGGCACTAAGTGTACAGTTTTCACCAATCACAAAAGCCTAGAGCATATTCTTAATCAGAAAGAGTTGAACATGAGAGAACATCGATGGATAGAACTGCTCGCTGATTATGATTGTGATATTCGTTATCATCCCGGCAAAGCTAACGTAGTAGTAGATGCTTTGACCCGAAAGGAACGAATGAAACCATTTAGGGTTAGGTCGTTAGTGATGACTCTTCATTCGAATTTACCTTCTCAAATACTCAGCCCAGAATGAAGCCCTCGAAATGAAGGATCGTAAAGTTGAGAATTTACGAGGGATGGATAAGGCTTTTGAGATACGTTCAGACGAAACACGTTGTATTAAGGGTCGGAAATGGTTACCCCATCATGGTAACTTAAGGAACGTAATAATGCACGAGTCCCATAAATCTAATTACTCCATTCACCCAGGTTCTGACAAGAAGTATCAGGATCTGAAGAAACACTATTGGTGGCCCGGCATGAAGGCTTCCATTGCCAGATATGTGGGTAGGTGTTTAACATGTTCTAGAGTAAAGGCTAAATGTCAAAAGCCATCCGGTTTGTTGATATAGTCCGAGATTCCCATTTGGAAGTGAGAAAGAATTACGATGGATTTTATCACTAAACTACCTAGAACATCCAATGGGCATGACACTATTTGGGTAATAGTTGATTGCCTTACGAAATCTGCTCACTTCATTCCGATACGAGAAACGAATGATTTGGAAACCCTTGCTAGGTTGTACCTCAAGGAAATAGTTTCCCGACATGGAGTGCCAATATCGATCATATCGGATCGTGATTCTCGTTTTACATCGAGATTTTGGCAATCTATGCAAAAGGGATTAGGTACTCAGATAGACATGAGTACGGCATATCATCCGCAAACCGATGGTCAAAGTGAAAGAACTATCCAAACACTCGAGGATATTCTTTTAGCGTGTGTGATAGTTTTTGGAAAAGGATGGAAGAAACACTTACCATTGGTAGAGTTCTCGTATAACAATAGTTATCACGCTAGTATTAAAGCAACACCGTATGAGGCACTTTATGGGAGAAAGTGTAGGTCTCCGGTCTGCTGGGATGAAGTTGGAGAAGTACAACTTACGGGTCCGGAGATAGTCCATGAGACAAATGAGAAAATAGTTCAAATCTGACAATGCTTACAAGCCGCAAGGGATAGGCAAAAGAGTTATGCCAATATAAGACGTAAGCCTTTAGAATTTCAAGTCGGAGATAAGGTTATGTTGAAAGTTTCACCTAGGAAAGGTGTCTTTCGTCTCAGAAAGCAAGGAAAGCTTAGTTCGAGATACATTGGACCTTTTAAGGTTTTAGAACGAATTGGTCTAGTGGCATACCGACTTGAATTGCCGGATGAACTAAGTAATATACACGATGCATTGCACGTCTCTAATCTTAAGAAATGTTTATCGGATGAATTACTCATTATTACTATAAAAGAGCTTCAATTGGACGATAAGCTCAATTTCACTGAAAAACCAGTGGAAATTATGGACCGAGAGGTCAAAAATCTAAAACATCACCGGATTCCTATCGTTAAGTTATGCTAAGACTCCCAAAGAGGACCAGAGTATACTTGGGAACGAGAGAATTAAATCCGTGCTAAATATCCCCATCTATTCTCACCTTCGCACACTAACTCTAATTAAATCTCGGGACGAGATTTTCTTTTAGGATGGGAGACTGTTACAACCCACTAACTTCCCCTTAGGTTAGAAATGCCTTACTAACTTAACTTAGGCCCTTATTAGAGCACACTAGGATTAGAAATGCCTATAGGATTTTCCCGAGCTAAATTTATGCTTTATTATATCCTTATGACCTAACTAACCCCTAGACAAGCTCACGTATCCACCTATGCCAACCACTACTATCTTTACTTAATGTAAACATCCCGGTATGTCAAATCAAGGTTATAAACATATTTTAACTAAGAAAACTATTACTATAATACACCATACTTGCTAAGAAACCCTAAATGCACCTATGTGTTTCCGTTTAGTTTTGAAACCCTAACTGCTTATCCGAACTAACATGAAATGTGTTTAAGAGTTAGATATAGATTATATTAGTTACCATAGGATATATTAGAACCCTTAGGTCATAGTACAACCCCTTGAACTTAGGTACAATTCATATAAGCACAAAACCTTAATTAGGTCACAACTTCCCAAAACTAGGTCTAAACTAGGTCAAATCTTTACCATAAGTTGTCACCACTTAGTATAAGTTATCTAAGACCTTAAATTAGTTACTAAACATCATTAGGACCCTAAATGAAACACTAAACCCTAGGTAAAACCTTAAACTCACACAATACAAAACTAAGTTAAAATTAGACATAAACACCTAAACCATGTTACTTAAACACCTTGAAACCACAAAGCAACCAACCTAGCACCTCCCTAATACTAAGCTAGCTTCCTAGAACTTATAACCACCCTAGAAAGTAGGTGGATCACCTACTTGTCACCACCTTAATCCAAACCGCCTCTCTCAGCCTTCAACCATTACAACCGTCCTACCTCCTAGCTACCACCATAGCTGCTCCTCATCACCACCTAGACCTGCCACACCACCCCTAGCCTTGCATACTCCTCCCTCCCCCTCCACGAAACATGGCAGTCCTTGCCTTGGTCACTACTCCAAACGCGAGTATAAATACCCCCTCCTCCCCTCCATTTCACTCCACACCTCTTATCCTCTCTACCTTACATACATTCTGTAGTATTAGAACCCTAGGAGCTAAGTAGCAAGGCCTTGGTAGTGTTGTGCTGTGGTTTGAAGCCGAGCGAGCCCTAGAAACCCTAATACCCTTGTTAAGCCCTCCCCGACCTGGGTAAGCCTTACTTTACGTGTTGTATACTTAGGATAGACTTAGAAGAGACCTTATATACCTTAGAACTGTAACATCCCAAAAATACGGGTCCAGTGGAAGCATACATGTCACTGGGGTACTACTCAATTGGTATCATAACACAAGTACAAAGAACAGTTTTTATCTCAACCATTTAGAATAATTTTCATTATCAAAATTTTCAATTTACATCGTTCAAAAATAGTGCGGGAACATAGGCCCATAAATGAGTTTAAGCGGTCCCAAACATATGTCAGAGTTGTCTATGACCAAGCCATGCCATGCCAAAACCTCCAACAGTGAGCTAATGCTTGAAACCGGAAAATACATGCTAAAAAGTGTCAACACGAGGTTGGTGAGTTCATAGGTTAGTATAAATAGCAATTTAGTATGAAAGAAAATGAGAGTTCGATAAAAGCTTTGTGACCATTGTTTCGCTCACAATGTCATGAAAATATAGTTTACTTTCAAGTAAATATAGTAATGTGGACCACAAGATTTTCGAGTGTTAATAACCTTTCACATACTAATCAAGTTCAGTTTAGTGACTACTGCTTTACTTACATCATCATGAAAAATATCAGTAAAGTAGACCATAAATATTAAGTATAAAGATAGACCATAGGAAAAGTATGTGATCATTACAACGAATATAATGTCACATAAAAGTAAAAGTCTATTATGCTAGCACTAAGTTCATGCAACCGAAGCTTGACAGTTCAGTGCAATGTAGCACATAATAATAATAGGGGCCCATAGCGAGTGTTTAACCCAATACACTCGTAATCCGACTTGGTATATGCCCGCATTGACCCGTCTGGCCAATCGAACGGGGAGAGTTACCCCCAATAGATCTATTTATATCAATCGCGCTTCCCAGCAGGAATTAACGATTCATGAAAGTGGGCATAACAGTGGGTTTAGGGGCTTAGGCTAACCGCACAATAGATTTGAGAGAATAAAACAATATTGTGGTCCTAAAAATGTTTTGCATGTTTTCGCACCCCATAGTTGTAAAACAAGTATAAGCAAAGTGGAGCTATAAACTCACATATATGATTTAACCACTTGTGTCCATAATAAGATAATCCAGTATGGAATAAGTGAATAAGTCACGTTTCAAGTAAGAGCAAGTAATGAGTTTAAGTGTAAACAAGCATTGAGTTTAGTTTAAAAAAATGAGCATGTATTCTCCCCCAAAACATTTATAAAGCAGGTAGAAGTAGGGGTCATGAACTCACCTCAGTAAAGCAGTATGATAGTGAAAAGTATCGAGTAGTGATAGTGTGTGGCACCAACACGCGACTAAATTAGTACAAAAAATTTAGTTTACAGTTTCAAGTTTGAGATTCGATGAAGTTTAACTAAGTTTAAAAGTTTTGAAGTGTTTGTGTTATTGTTGCTTGTGTGGCGGCGTTTATTTAAATCCATTTTTGACGCGTTTGTAAGTATTGGCTCTTGGACGTGCGTAAGTGTATAAGTATGTAATAACAAAAGTATCAAGAAGAAATAAATCTCCGGTTGACAATAACCGGGAAACGATGTACGGGAAGCAATTACAAATGAATACTAGACGCTGTAGGAAATGGAAATATTATTGTTAAAGGTATATAGTTAAAAGTATATCAATGGCTATCCAAAATGTTTGTAGTTTTAAGAAGCTAGTTTATATAAGTGATGTACAAAATGTTTAACTCTCCTATTTGGATAAAACTTGGTAAGTTTATATATATATCTTGAAAAAAATCGGGCATGACCCAGATATTCGTTTTAGTTTTTCTGAAGTGACTAGACGTCAAAATTTTATTTTTGAGTAATAATCCATTTAACATTGTTTAGTAAACTCGAGTTAGTTTTGTAAGTTAAAATGTGACATTGAGCATACACCAACAAAAGTAGGCAATATATATCAACAACTTAAAATGAGTTTAAAACTTATAGTCATGGAATAGTATACATATAAAGTTTAGGGTTTTATACTACAAATAAATATTTATTTTATATGATATGTTACGGTTTAGTAAGTGGAATACGTGATGAGTCACTTATGTCGTAAGGAGTCGTGAAGTAACAAGTCGAAACAAGCCGGAATCGTATAGTATCTTTGAACGCTAGTTGGACTTGGTGTGGGCTTTGACCCACCACCATTTTCGGCCTAAGGTGATGCAACACAACCCAAACATCTCTAGCCTATTTAGTATTATTAATAACTCAAATTAGTTTTTAAAGTTCTGGAAAAGCAAATTGTTGGAACAAAATAAGCGACACCAATTACTCCTTATTGTTGGCCAAAATTTTAGACAACGGTGAGTGAAAATGTAAAGCATTATGTGACTAGTTGTGATTACAACGGTGAGTAGAAAAAGAAATAAACCAACCCTATTTTTAGTTTTTAAATCATGTTTAACAAATTCTAGCTTCGACCCAATACCCTATAGTCTAAATATGCTTTGCAATTGTACATTGGGAGCAAAATGAGTAAAACTCAAAATCATCCCCACTGTTAAACAGTGGGTTGACTACCGAGAAATAAAACCCAAATCTAAATCAAATGTATATTAGTCCAAAGTTAAAAGTTAATCCAATGGTTATCATTGTTTTGCTATTAGTTTTTGCGTGACCCATTTGAGTAAAAGAAACCAAACTCACTTCCAGTTTGCCAAACATAAAATTACTCCAACCCCTATTCTATTTTGAAATCATTTTGTATGGTATCTTTTGACCCAGTGAGCAACCAAGCCAAACACAACTAGGTTAACTCAAGTAAATGAAACCAATGTCGACACTATCTTTATCAACCTAGGCCAAAGAAACAATTTTTCAAACCAAAAAGGGGTACCACTGTGGTTCGACCACAGTGGGTGTCGACCATCAAACCAAATCCCAGCAACTCGACACAACTTTTTAACAAGATTTAATCTCAACTGATTCGTCAAAAACACAATATCAATATTATAGTATAGATAGTAAGCTCAAAGAAATCCGCAAAGAAATACGGATAATCCGAGGTCGTATTCTGTGTGAAGGGTAAATGGAATTCCGAATTTCCGATTCGGAAAAGGTGTCGTGAAAAGTGGTAAAAAGTGATATGAATGAGATTATACTAATGAAATAGTAAATGAAGCACAAATAATAAACTAAACACGTAATTCAACTAAACAAACTAAAAACGTAACGTAGAAACGAAAACCGTAAATTAAAACGTAAAATAAACGTCAACGCGCGAAATAAAACGCGACTTTTAAGCTATACGACTCCTACGGACTTGGAAATAATTTTCAAAAATAAAAAATGATAAAAGAAAATTTTAAGAAAAAGAAAAATATTTTTTTGACTTTTTATGTATTTTTGGAAATTAAAAAGTATTAAATCTAATTAAAAATTCAAAAGAAATTCAAATTAAATGAGAAAAATACAAAATAAATTTCTAAAATTCTAAAATAAATGAAAATAATTTTCTAAAATATTTTTGGATTTTTCTGGGATTTTTCTGATTTTTTTGGAATTTTTGGTAATTAAAAAGTAATTAAAAATGATTAAAATTGAAAATTAAATAAGAAAAATAGCAAATGAACTTGGAAAAATCTGAAAATTTCTGGGAAATTCTAAAATAATGTTTGAAAGCTAGGAAAAATAGAAAAATTGCAAAATAAGCACTAGAAGTGCTGATTAGCCATAAACTGCTTATTGGAAAGTGCTTATTGATAAGCAAAAGTTGACCAATTGACCTGAAACTTTGACCAAGTGATTTTTTGACCAAAATGAACTTAGAAGAACAGTTCTCAGACCAGAAAGCACACAGAAACACAGGTTGAGGCACACTTAAGATCAAATAAGCACTATGGAATAAGCTATCAGCTGAATCAGATAAGCAGAGACCAAAAACCAATAGGAACAGTGACTATATGTATTATTAAGCTCAGATGAACAATAATTCCAAACTTATGAAGGCTACAACTAATTTGCAGCCCAGCTTAAAAATTCAGATACTAGTTCCAACACTCAACTTGATGAGTTGATTAAGCAGTGTAAATAAGCTGATGAGAAACAACTATTTGGCACTATCTAACCACTACCAACCAAAGATCACAAAACCATCTAGAAATCAGACTTCCAATCCACTAAGACCCTTCAAATCTACCTAGGAATATGGTATGCAACTGAGTGTGCAGGGCACTAGTGTGCAGAAACAAGTCACTTTAATAAGCTTTTTAGATAAGCTAATGAAACCTGAACCACAAAATTCTTATTGATACTTGATAACCTACTACCAAACTACTAAAATCAGCAATTAATAGGTATTTCCAAACAACAATGAAGTCTACAAAAGCTATCCAACTTTAGACCAAAAGCTGAGTAATCAGTTTTCCTTGACTTTCTATGAAACTCAACCTTTGACTATTATGAATTTTGATTGCACTTAACTGATAACTGATATGATGTTAAGCTAATTTATACTTGCTAAAAGCTACCATTACTAGTTTACTACTTATCTATAAGCTAATCTTAACCTAATATCCTTATAACCTTTAACTGTTTTTAGATTTACTAAGCACTTTGACTATTTAACTAATGAGCTATTGATTTTATGCTATTACTACTACTAATATAACTATAGTGACAGGTTTAAGCTAAAATTAACCACTGAGATAAACTTAACACTAGCAAACTATAACTATCCAAACACCCCTTAATGACTGTCAAAACTAAGAAATCTCCACAGATCCTACCAAATTACTTCCAAACCACAACCTATGAACTGAATATGATCCAAACAACTCTAATGAAAGCACAACACCAGATCTCAGAAGCAAGTTACTCAGAAATTAGATCCACAGATGATGACAGAAATGATGCTATGACTATCCAATAACAATCCAAATACCAAACAGATGAATCAACAACTAAAATCTAACTATAATAAAACTCACACAAGCTGTATCAATCAATATTAAGCAACTAACTCAGATCTAAACTATTATAAGATGAATAGATGAGACAGAAATTTAAAATGGATGGGACTTACAAAACCAATACCCCCTCAGCTAAAAAAGAGGGGGTTTCACTTTGCTTGCCTGTCTTTTGACAGGCCAATGGCTCCTTATTGACTGCCTTATATCACCAAATAAGCTGAGCTTATTGAAATAAGCTGAGCTTATTGAAATAAGCTCAGTTGACTTTAGTTGACTTTTTAGAGAATTGAGTTTGGTGCCAAAATAAGCTTCACAAAAGCTATACAAAGCTGATATGAACCTTAATAAACAATACTACAAGCTTATTGAAGCTTGTTGAATAAGAACTTAATACTTTTTTTTTTTATTTTCTGATTTTCTATTTTTTTTCTTTTTCTTTTTATCCAAACTTGAAACAACAAATAAGTAAATAACTGAAAGCAATACTGAATTTAAAGGAAAATAAGTAAATAGAAGTAATAGACTGAAAATAGAAATGAAATAAGCAATAAGCTGTAAATAAAAGTAAATTAAAATTAAGACAAGTGAATAATAAAACTGAATTTAAATTTTCATTAATAAAAGGAATTCATTACAAAAGTAAAATAAGCAGCATAACAATTCAAAATAAGGCACCCTAGATACATGATATGGAGGGGGTATATATAGGGGAACTAGGTAGCTAGGGTTTGAGGTCCTCACACTCCACCTCAGCAATCCGTGTGTGATTTGTGCTTGTTGTAGTCCCATCTGAGCCGTTTGATTAAATTCTAGATGCTTCCAATCATTGCTGACCCTTGATTGATTGATGTGACAGATATGAATCCTCCGTGTGTGATATGATTGGCACACGCGTCCCCTCTTACATTCCCTGACATGTGACTGTCATGTGACAGGCTAATAGAACGTTTAATCATTGGTAATTAATAGGGTACGAGGTTAATTTTGGGTGGGTAATTTTTTAGGGTTCATGTGAATAGTGAGTTTTCTGGGTTAAAGGGTAAAAAGGGGGGCGGGTTTTTTTTTAAACGATATTAATTGCGTTTGGGTCGGGTTTTAGTAGTAGCAGGCCGGGTAGACCTTAGTTGGTGGGCTTTAGGTTATTGTGTTGGGCTGATGGGGTTAAAGGTTTATTATGGGCTAATATGATATGGTGTGGATCCGGTTGTGGACTATTGGTTTAGTAGTATTACTAATACAAGGACCAAAGTTGTACAAACTCCAAAGCTTAGGGACTGAATCTGACTTTTGCTCAAAGTTATTTCCCAAGGATAATTATTGTAAATCTCTGAATCATGAAGGATCACTATTGACTCTTTCTTTAACTTATCCTTGAGGGACCATTTGTGTATTTCTCTGAAAGATGAGGGACTAAAACTGTCATTTCTTCAAACTTTGCTCAGGGACCAAATATGTAACAAGATGAATCTATGAGGACTTCTAATCACATAATTAGCTTTTCTTTGTCATTTTGCTTCCCCGGCTCCGGCTTTTGACACTTTCCATTCTCGTGCTCGTTTTTGTCGGTTTTGGTGTGTTTTTGTCCATTTTTCTCATATCCGTACCTGCACATACACAAATACAAAAACATGCATTCTCTTGGCATTTTTGGTTAGTATTTGGTGTATTTGGTCTGAAATAAGGCCTAAAAAGGATGAGTGAATAAGCACTCATCAAAATCCCCCAGACTAAGGTATTGCCGTGCCCTCACGCAATGTCATCACCTCACGCTTTAAAAGATAAATAATTTTTAAAACCTCTCTTTACTGACGTTGTAAAGTAGCAATGATGTTCGAGAGAGATAGTAAAATCATTTATTCTAAAAAACGCTCCGTTTTCCGATTTTCATGAATAACAACTACAACTACTATTTTTGTACTTTTTTCATTTATATATGTGACGGTTTGCCTTGACTTTCATTATCAATTCTTATCTGTTGATAACTTTCAGGGTCTACGAGTAGAAACACTTCTCACAGAGAAGAGACCGTACGGATAAAAATCGTCATCCTTGATTTTTCACAAGCTCCCAAACTAAGCGTAAAATCGAAATCATTGTTTATCAGAAGTTAGATGCTAACACTGCCCACAAAAGTTACTTGCGTATTACCTCTTGTCCCCAGGTCCTTAGTTGTATCTAAAGATTTTAATTTGTGAGAAATGAATTGCTTCATATTTTCTCGTTTCGATATTTGTTAGTCCGATAAGAGCACAAAATTTGAACGCTAAGTAGTTTCCAAACTTTCCCTCGAAAACCCCTGCATACAGAAATCGGGTCCACATGAAGGTCTCTGATTTAACACGATTTGTGGAGGCCCCCTTTTTATTTACGACTGAGACATACCATGTTTGATACCTGAAACGGAAGCTTTTTATTAGGGAAACCCCCGGAGTCGAAGCTTGGCATTTTTGCATAATCATAAGCACTTTAATAATACTTTTGTCCTTAGTCCTTTATTCTTTTACAGTCAACGGTTTATGAGCCGCCAAGATGTAAGAGTTTTATTATGACTTTGGATTTCTATCCGCTGCTTTTTTATAGCTTTGGATTCCTCTGCCTTTTTATTTGGCTTTGGACTATTATTATTGATATTCATAACTATATGCCAAACCCCAAGTCCTACGGCCTTTACTAAGATCACAACATCGGCTGCGAACCGGCAAGATGCAATAGTCTATTTTACCGTAACACTGGCAGTACCCCTATGTGTACCAAACCCCCATATACAGAGATTTTGTTGGGAACGAGAAAAAACTAAGTATTGCCCAAACCGTATACACTTAATTAATCCTAGACATCTATTTATATGGGTGTGCAAGCTTGTGGGAACAAGGAGGCCACAAGTACCTCTCGTGGGTTTTTTAAATCCCAGTAATGCGATCCGTGTATAGCACGAAACTTCTAAATAAACTCTATCATTCCTCGATCTCCGCAAATTTAAAATCCCAAATAATGAGATCCGCGGATGCTTAGCCATAATCTTTTGATTATTTTGGTTAAGGGAGACAAGCTAGGGCTCAACACGCCCGGTCAAGTCGGAACATTTATTTCTACTCTCGCCGGTAGGAAAGTCAAAACAAGGTGTCAAAACTTATTATTCATATCATATATATCATTTTTTTTTTTTTTTTTTTTTAGATTATAAAGTGGTGACAAAAATTAAAATTTTTGGTGGAAAACGGAGTTGCGTAAGTTAACAGCTCAGACGATGGTACAGGTCAAATCGAATCGAAGATTCACCCCCCCAGACTAAAGTGAAACATTGTCCTCAATGTTTTAAGGGTACGGGTAATCCTACGTAAAAGCTAAGGCCGTTTATTAAGTATGCCAAGAGATAAACGTTAGTCGATAAGATTTTGGATATGGTGAATTTCCGAAAGAGCAGCGAAGGATGAGACTCGAGTGGAGAGAACGACAAACCACGAGCACGAGAGTCTTCAAACTTCGGGGAAATTCCTGAACATTCACAAACAACAACCACGAAAACACGAGTTTGGAAAGGGTCGCCCCCCTCACGTCACGTTACTTAAGAAAATAGAAAATAAAGAAAATGAAAATGGATAAGCATGGGGTGCCTCCCACGAAGCGCTTGTTTTTGTTACCTGAGTCACATGAGCTTGACTCGATCCCCGAATTAATTCGTCCTTGGGGAGAGCAAATGGAAAATAATCTTCATCGGGCTTTCATTCAAAATAATTTGAAAAACATAAGACTTAATTGAAAGTTCCATCCCGAAGAGATAACCACTGGTATTTTAATGTTGAAAACGTTTAGAAATGATACCAGGATCAAATACAACATCCTCACTCCCCACGGAGTGAAGGATAAGAGAAATCACACCAAACGTTATAAACGGCAAGAACGTTATGATAACAATCTTGAAAAACTCCTCATCTTCAAAAGAAAACTTCATAATTGTGGAATTATGAATCTTATCATTTAAACTCATTTTAAAATCTTTTCCGGGTGGGAGGGTTGGGATAAAATTTTCTTTAAAATTCTCATTCTTAAGAACTCTACCCGGATCATGATCAACTTCAAGATCAAAACTGAAACTTTCATATTCAGAAAATTTTTCAATTTCACATTCAATTTTGTCAAAACAAAATGACTCATATTCCGGAAGAGAGATAAAAGCATGAGAAGTGGTACTGCCACGACTCGTCTCTTCCGAGTGATTGAAATGAAAAGCTTCAAACGTCGGATCATAAAAATCATGACGATAAGTGGGATTGCCACTTATTTCCTCAGTCGTATCGAAGTTAAAACTCTCAAAGTCTGGTAAAAATTCCTCGAGCTCGGGCTCAAGAGGATCGCCAATTATGAACTCAATCTTCGTCTTAACTTTATCCGGAGGGATTAATGATTCATCGTTCAACAAATTGTTAAGAAAAATAATATCCCCCTCCGAATCAAAGTAAGAATCGTCAATCTCAGAAAACGGAATCGTATCAATAGCAAGAAATTCATCGACCTCTTCCCAAAAAGAATCATGTTCCTTAGTCAGAGGAAATGATGGGGAAGAGTCGGAGACGAACGTTTTCACAAAATCATCAAATGAATAATCACAAACATCAACACTTTTGACGGAGAACTTCTTTGATTTCGAATCATCGGCTTTAAAAATCATAATATCATCATCATGTCGTAAAGTTAGAGTATCCTCAAAATGATCGACTAGGGCTTTTGCGGTTCGTAAAAACGGTCGCCCTAGTATAAGAGGAACTCTCGGATCGGGTTCAAAATTAACAACGACAAAGTCGGCCGGGAAAGTACACGAGTTCACTTGAACAAAAACATCTTCGGCAATTCCGACCGGATGAGTAATCGAACGATTAGCAAGCTCTAAAGTCATTCGGGTCGGTTTAAGTTCTCCCATTCCAAGTTGTTTATAGATTGATAATGGCATAAGGTTAATGCTTGCACCTGAATCGGCCAGGGCTTTGCAAACCTCTTGATCTTTCAACGAACAAGGAATGAGAAACTTTCCCGAATCTCCAAGCTTTTCAGGAAGCTTCTTGAGAAGAATCGCGGAGCATTGAACATTAATCGGTGTTTCGGCTAATTCGAGCAATTTCTCTTTATTACTTATTAGATTCTTAAACGTTGAGGCAAATTTCGGCATGTAAACAAGAGCATCCATGAAACTGATATCAAAGTGCAACTTTTGAAAAATATCGAGAAACTTTTCCATTTGTTTTTTAGATTTTGCACGGAGCTCTTCATCGTTAAATCGTGACGGATATGGCAATTTAGACTTGTATTTCACATTGTTTTCAGAAACGACTTTTTCTTTATCCTTTGACTTTTGGACAACCGGAGGTTGGACTTTTTCGGAACCTCCGTTATTAATAGGAGGAACCGGGTCCTTTGTCGCCTCGGTCTCACAGTCTACTACCTTAGGCGGAGACGAAGAAGAAGAGGTAGTCGGCACTGTGGGTTCATATAAAGCACCACTGCGAGTCGTGATCGCCTTGATCTCGCCCCTCGGGTTAGCGATCGTGTTGCTTGGAAGAGTACCCGAACCCGAGGGTCGATCATTTAAAGACTTCTTCAATTCGGCCATTTGATTGATTAACATTTTATTCATTTCCTCTTGACTTTTCATAAATTGCTTGAGTAATTCATCCGAAGAAGACTGATTCACAACTGGATTTTGAAAATTTTGACCACGATAGTTGTTATTGAAACCTTGATTCTGAAAATTTTGATTTCCATGATTAAAATTAGCATTATGATTTCCTTGAAAATTCCCTTGATTCGGGCCTTGATTATAATTTCCCCGATTTTGATTTTGAAAACCATGATTTTCATTGTTCATCCGATTTTGATTAGTATTATGATTAAATTGATGATTTCGGTTTTGCACATTTTGATTAACTTGATTGACTTGATTAACTTGAGTTGGTTGACTGAAACCGGGTGGTCCAACATAATGGTTTGAACGGTAGCTAAGAAGATTTCGGTCACCCTGTGGTTGGTATCCGTTACCGCCCATATTGTACCGAAGTAGCATATACATTCTCGTGAGTGAAGCCACCGGTGGCTGTGCACTCAAAATACGAATGAGGACCACCACAAGTCTCACAAACATTGTTCACCATATTGACTTGATGGTTTTTGACTTGATTTTGATTCTGAGACGTTTGGTGCATTCTTAAAACAGCAGTCGACAAATCATCGAGTTTCTTAGTAATTGCGGCAATTTCAAAATTAGATGTAGAAGAATTGTGAGCAACGGTTGTTCTTGACTCATTCCTCTCGGCAGAGGAATCCCAGTAATTGTAATGAGCAGTCATGTTCTCAATAAGTTCGTAGCAATCTTCAGGACGTCGTTTCATAAAAGTTCCACCC
This sequence comes from Artemisia argyi, assembly GCA_030686995.1. NCBI lineage: Eukaryota > Viridiplantae > Streptophyta > Magnoliopsida > Asterales > Asteraceae > Artemisia > Artemisia argyi. Next base: position 43,314,366 of record CM060701.1, read on the forward strand.
GCAGCTGCATTGATCGTGTCCCGATGTTGCAAAGTCAAACCATTGTAAAACGTATCAATAATCGTAACAAGAAGCATGTTATGGTTTGGACACCGATCAATAGCAAGCTTATAGCGTTCCCAAGCTTCGAATAAAGATTCGTCGGGAATCTGACGGAAATTGCTAATATCGTTTCGAAGTTTCGTCACCATCGATGGTGGAAAATATTTCGCCAAGAACTTCAATACCATCTCTTCGAAGGTATGAATCGAGTTCTTGGGAAGACGATCAAACCATGCGGTGGCATGATGTGTAAGAGAATAGGGGAAGAGAGAAAGACGAAGGGCGTCATCGGAGACCCCATGTTGTTTCATACTTTGGGTGACGGTTAAAAATTTGTCGAGATGCTTGTTAGCATCGTCACCCGGTAAACCGTGAAATTGGCACGAATTCTGGATTTGTTGAATCATGTGGTGCTTAAGTCCAAAATCCGTAGCCTCAATATTGAGAGGGGCAATCGGACCGCCTCTACCGTGCATTGTCGGTTGACACAGCTCCTCCATCGTTCGGAGATCGGGAGCTGGTGCATTTTGAACAACACCCACCGGAGGGTGTTGATTGTTGTGATTGTTTTGTTCCATTTCCGTGATGTTAGGGAAACGAACTTTGTGTGTGTGATGTATCAAACTCTTGGGGTTCGATAATGGAGAAATAAGACGTTTAGAAGATGACCGGGTGTTCATACACCACAAAAACTCAAATTTTGAAAAATAAAAGGAAAATCAAATTTGAAAAGGAAAATATTTTTGTATTTTTGTTTTTATAAAGCAAAACTTAAACTTAAACTTTTGTGTTTTCTTTTTCAAACGTTACGTTAATCGTAAACCGTTTCCCTTAATCTACTCGCGACGGAACGGGAGAGAAGAATGGATCTCTCTTCAGCTTGCAATTTAATGTCAAAGCTTCCGTATTTTCCGCTTATTCGGTTGTAGAATTAAAGTAATCCGACTCGCAACTAATTTCACGCGTAGTTATATTGAGAAACTTTTTTGGTTTACAACGCCCTTTCTTTCGATCGGAACGAGGCTGTAACTTTATTATTTTTTTGGTATTTTTGTGAAAACACTTTAGGAAAAGTGTTTTTGATTTTTCGATATTTATAGAATATATACAAAATAGAGGAAGGCTTATCAAAACACAATTTTTCAAAAACGAATATTCAAAAATTCACTTCAACCTTCCCCGGCAGCGGCGCCAAAAATTGATTCGTGAAAAACACAATATCAATATTATAGTATAGATAGTAAGCTCAAAGAAATCCGCAAAGAAATACGGATAATCCGAGGTCGTATTCCGTGTGAAGGGTGAATGGAATTCCGAATTTCCGATTCGGAAAAGGTGTCGTGAAAAGTGGTAAAAAGTGATATGAATGAGATTATACTAATGAAATAGTAAATGAAGCACAAATAATAAACTAAACACGTAATTCAACTAAACAAACTAAAAACGTAACGTAGAAACGAAAACCGTAAATTAAAACGTAAAATAAACGTCAACGCGCGAAATAAAACGCGACTTTTAAGCTATACGACTCCTACGGACTTGGAAATAATTTTCAAAAATAAAAAATGATAAAAGAAAATTTTAAGAAAAAGAAAAATATTTTTTTGACTTTTTATGTATTTTTGGAAATTAAAAAGTATTAAATCTAATTAAAAATTCAAAAGAAATTCAAATTAAATGAGAAAAATACAAAATAAATTTCTAAAATTCTAAAATAAATGAAAATAATTTTCTAAAATATTTTTGGATTTTTCTGGGATTTTTCTGATTTTTTTGGAATTTTTGGTAATTAAAAAGTAATTAAAAATGATTAAAATTGAAAATTAAATAAGAAAAATAGCAAATGAACTTGGAAAAATCTGAAAATTTCTGGGAAATTCTAAAATAATGTTTGAAAGCTAGGAAAAATAGAAAAATTGCAAAATAAGCACTAGAAGTGCTGATTAGCCATAAACTGCTTATTGGAAAGTGCTTATTGATAAGCAAAAGTTGACCAATTGACCTGAAACTTTGACCAAGTGATTTTTTGACCAAAATGAACTTAGAAGAACAGTTCTCAGACCAGAAAGCACACAGAAACACAGGTTGAGGCACACTTAAGATCAAATAAGCACTATGGAATAAGCTATCAGCTGAATCAGATAAGCAGAGACCAAAAACCAATAGGAACAGTGACTATATGTATTATTAAGCTCAGATGAACAATAATTCCAAACTTATGAAGGCTACAACTAATTTGCAGCCCAGCTTAAAAATTCAGATACTAGTTCCAACACTCAACTTGATGAGTTGATTAAGCAGTGTAAATAAGCTGATGAGAAACAACTATTTGGCACTATCTAACCACTACCAACCAGAGATCACAAAACCATCTAGAAATCAGACTTCCAATCCACTAAGACCCTTCAAATCTACCTAGGAATATGGTATGCAACTGAGTGTGCAGGGCACTAGTGTGCAGAAACAAGTCACTTTAATAAGCTTTTTAGATAAGCTAATGAAACCTGAACCACAAAATTCTTATTGATACTTGATAACCTACTACCAAACTACTAAAATCAGCAATTAATAGGTATTTCCAAACAACAATGAAGTCTACAAAAGCTATCCAACTTTAGACCAAAAGCTGAGTAATCAGTTTTCCTTGACTTTCTATGAAACTCAACCTTTGACTATTATGAATTTTGATTGCACTTAACTGATAACTGATATGATGTTAAGCTAATTTATACTTGCTAAAAGCTACCATTACTAGTTTACTACTTATCTATAAGCTAATCTTAACCTAATATCCTTATAACCTTTAACTGTTTTTAGATTTACTAAGCACTTTGACTATTTAACTAATGAGCTATTGATTTTATGCTATTACTACTACTAATATAACTATAGTGACAGGTTTAAGCTAAAATTAACCACTGAGATAAACTTAACACTAGCAAACTATAACTATCCAAACACCCCTTAATGACTGTCAAAACTAAGAAATCTCCACAGATCCTACCAAATTACTTCCAAACCACAACCTATGAACTGAATATGATCCAAACAACTCTAATGAAAGCACAACACCAGATCTCAGAAGCAAGTTACTCAGAAATTAGATCCACAGATGATGACAGAAATGATGCTATGACTATCCAATAACAATCCAAATACCAAACAGATGAATCAACAACTAAAATCTAACTATAATAAAACTCACACAAGCTGTATCAATCAATATTAAGCAACTAACTCAGATCTAAACTATTATAAGATGAATAGATGAGACAGAAATTTAAAATGGATGGGACTTACAAAACCAATACCCCCTCAGCTCAAAAAGAGGGGGTTTCACTTTGCTTGCCTGTCTTTTGACAGGCCAATGGCTCCTTATTGACTGCCTTATATCACCAAATAAGCTGAGCTTATTGAAATAAGCTGAGCTTATTGAAATAAGCTGAGCTTATTGAAATAAGCTCAGTTGACTTTAGTTGACTTTTTAGAGAATTGAGTTTGGTGCCAAAATAAGCTTCACAAAAGCTATACAAAGCTGATATGAACCTTAATAAACAATACTACAAGCTTATTGAAGCTTGTTGAATAAGAACTTAATACTTTTTTTTTTATTTTCCGATTTTCTATTTTTTTTCTTTTTCTTTTTATGCAAACTTGAAACAACAAATAAGTAAATAACTGAAAGCAATACTGAATTTAAAGGAAAATAAGTAAATAGAAGTAATAGACTGAAAATAGAAATGAAATAAGCAATAAGCTGTAAATAAAAGTAAATTAAAATTAAGACAAGTGAATAATAAAACTGAATTTAAATTTTCATTAATAAAAGGAATTCATTACAAAAGTAAAATAAGCAGCATAACAATTCAAAATAAGGCACCCTAGATACATGATATGGAGGGGGTATATATAGGGGAACTAGGTAGCTAGGGTTTGAGGTCCTCACACTCCACCTCAGCAATCCGTGTGTGATTTGTGCTTGTTGTAGTCCCATCTGAGCCGTTTGATTAAATTCTAGATGCTTCCAATCATTGCTGACCCTTGATTGATTGATGTGACAGATATGAATCCTCCGTGTGTGATATGATTGGCACACGCGTCCCCTCTTACATTCCCTGACATGTGACTGTCATGTGACAGGCTAATAGAACGTTTAATCATTGGTAATTAATAGGGTACGAGGTTAATTTTGGGTGGGTAATTTTTTAGGGTTCATGTGAATAGTGAGTTTTCTGGGTTAAAGGGTAAAAAGGGGGGCGGGTTTTTTTTAAACGATATTAATTGCGTTTGGGTCGGGTTTTAGTAGTAGCAGGCCGGGTAGACCTTAGTTGGTGGGCTTTAGGTTATTGTGTTGGGCTGATGGGGTTAAAGGTTTATTATGGGCTAATATGATATGGTGTGGATCCGGTTGTGGACTATTGGTTTAGTAGTATTACTAATACAAGGACCAAAGTTGTACAAACTCCAAAGCTTAGGGACTGAATCTGACTTTTGCTCAAAGTTATTTCCCAAGGATAATTATTGTAAATCTCTGAATCATGAAGGATCACTATTGACTCTTTCTTTAACTTATCCTTGAGGGACCATTTGTGTATTTCTCTGAAAGATGAGGGACTAAAACTGTCATTTCTTCAAACTTTGCTCAGGGACCAAATATGTAACAAGATGAATCTCTGAGGACTTCTAATCACATAATGAGCTTTTCTTTGTCATTTTGCTTCCCCGGCTCCGGCTTTTGACACTTTCCATTCTCGTGCTCGTTTTTGTCGGTTTTGGTGTGTTTTTGTCCATTTTTCTCATATCCGTACCTGCACATACACAAATACAAAAACATGCATTCTCTTGGCATTTTTGGTTAGTATTTGGTGTATTTGGTCTGAAATAAGGCTTAAAAAGGATGAGTGAATAAGCACTCATCATCAACCAAATAAGACAAAAAGAAATAAGAAAGGTTGTTGATAAGCACTTCCATCAAGCCAATATCCAGGTTTTTAGTTGTGAGTTTCCATTTTTTTTGCCACACAAGATCAACAACAAGAAGAATTATTCATAGCTAGGACTATGTATCTGTCGAATCAAGACCAATTATAACTTGTCAAATCCATGAATCTTACATAATAATAAGTTTATTAACAAAATTGAGAACATATAGGTGTAAAGAATCAAAGAAATCCTTACAACGGGGAGGGTTTGTGGATCGATTGAAGATGTGACAACAATAAGAAATACTCGAATACAAATCGACTGGACCCGAAGCCAAGCAGAAACCCACCACCGAATCTTCAAACCAAACTTTTAAGATATTGAATTTTGTGATGACTTGTAAGTGTGTGATGAGTGAGGGAGTCCATGTGGATCGAATCAATTAAAAGATTGAAAAGAAAACGGGTTTGACTCATCTTTCCTTGACACCAGTCGCTCTATAGCCGATTAGGGAAGTTGTCCCCCCTCTAGATTCATCCTTTTGTGTTGACCTTCATAGTTGAGACTTTGATGGCTTCAGAGATGCTAGGGACCTCTTGGAGTTTTGTTATCTTTGAGATGGATGAGGGAGATGGAGCGAAGAAGAAGGGAGAGAGAGAAAAGATGCAGAGATGCGTCTGTTTGTGAGGGAGAGAAAACGTGATAACGTTTTATATTTTATTTATTTTTATTTATTTTGTTTAAATGCGTAGGTATAAAAATAAAGTGATGTTAGTTCAAATAAAAGGTGAGTTGTGAAGTGTTTTTAATTTCGTAATACTCGCGGGGATTTAAGCATACCCCGTGTTTTCCCGGATTCCCGCGAGCATGATCGATATTGTTTTTGAGTACATTTCTATGGAAGCCATATAAAAACAACATTTTTGACTTCAGATAACAATTATTGGACTTATGTCGTTACTCAGATTGTGTCGGTACGCGTGCGGTGTTGTGTGCGAGATATTTCTCATTTAATACGTAATGGTCATTAACAGTCAGAAAATAAAATATTCACACTCTCTGATAAATAAACAATGTAGTGAGTTACTGTAAGCTACAGTGTGTGAGTTTGTTTCCCTGAAATAGGTATGCAAGCTCATGAATGCATAACTAAATTGTCAGGTAATAATAAATTAATATTCGTTTGGAAAATTCCGGTTTGTTACAATCATACCTCCTTAAACAGAATCGCGTCCTCGCGATTCAATTTAAGTTACCTATTACGGTTGAAAAGAGATGAGTATATACGCACGAGAATTCATCTTCATGTTCCCCACGTGAATTCAGGTCCTTTTTGCGAGTCTCTACGAACTTTGTCTATAGGGATAGGTTTTGGTTCTTTGTTAAAAATTTGTAGTTATGTAAACTGATGCGACTTCAAAAGACTCATAATTTCAGTAAAACAGTATTTAGACATGGTGTGGGTAAGACCATGTCTCAAAAGTTAACATTTAGTCACACCATTAATATACAAAAGTCTCAATAAAGTTTGACCAGAGAATTTTGGCACATCAAAATGGGTATCTCAGAAAAAATACCATTATGAGTTTTGTGATTTCTATAAACGCATTTCCAAAAGGAAAGTCCTTAAAAAGCAAAGATGTCAAGGAAAAATGTGTAGTTAGGTAGGTTAGTTTCAACAAATTTAAGGTGCTTAATGACGAAGTCTAGCTGTCAAGCCTAAGTGGGGTTCAATGTTTAATATCAAGAAAATTTCATAAATATGAGTATTTAATTTACTTTAACAGTACCAAGAGGTGGTAACAAAAAGTGCTTTTCATTTAGGCAAATAGTTCTAGAACAGGTTCTACAATAGTTTATAGAGTAATAGGAAAACAATTTATTATTTGTAAAATTGTAGCAAAATTGTAGTTTAGTTTTTGTGATTTAGCAGCAAAGTAGTTCATAGGAGAATAAAATACTTTGTAAAGTGTAGTAAGAGTTGTAGGATAGTTGTAATATTGTTTACAAAATGCTAGCGAAACTGTTTGTTGTTTTATAGAATGGTAGTAAGGTAATGAATCGGTTTATTACAACATGATAAAATAGTTGTAAAGATGATTCGTAAAACAATTTATAGGACAGTAGGAAAAAAATTTATTGTTTATAAAATAGTAGCAGGGTCAAAATCTTGATTTCATGAAATAGTAGTAAGACATTTTGTAGGATGACCGCAAAATGGTCTGTAGAATAACCAAAAACAGTTTGTATGCTAATAGTGATGCAGTTTATTATCTTATAAGAGGGTAGCAAGGTAGACACGAGATACTTCCGAGGGATAAGTGAAGGACTAGGTATGCAGGATTAGGTGTTCCAAAGATAGTGGTTTGGGTTACTATATAAAGTTTTTAAGGTTTCTCAAGGATCTCTGGTAAATGTGGAGTTTGGCATGTTTAGAGTTTGGCTCTGAAGGAGGGTGTTGATTGCTACCAGCAATCAGTTGGTTGTCTTAGTAGTGTACTTAGTACTTAAAGAGAAGGTACAACATCGATTGAGTGTAGGGTTTGAGGTGGAGGTGACTGTAACATAACAAGATTGTGATAAAAGAGTATTACATTTATGAGAGAAAAAAAAAGTACTATGATGCCAGCGTGTTGTGTGTAGATGTGAATGTTTACGTTATACAATGATTATGTACACACACAGAAATTTTTGAAACCTTCATAAATCACGTAGAAAATCAATCTTGACATAATTCTAGTATAACTAGTCTCAGTATCGCAAAATTCACCTCTGAGTCAGACATAGGTGATCAGGCTATGTACGACTGTCCCTGGTCGAATATAGGTGATCAGTCTATCTTCAACCGAGGTTCAATGAATTTTGAGATAATCAGCTTAGTTACACTAGTAATATGTCCTTTAGTTTAAAAGAAAAATGTTTTATAATAAGTAAGGCAGTAGGCTTGGCAGGCAGTCATGTGGCGGTCATAGGATCAAGTTTTTGTAAAAGTAGTTATAGTCTAGGTTTTAAAAATACCTAGTTCTCTATAACCAAGGCTCTGATACCAATCTGGAACACCCCCAAAATACGGGTCCAGCGGAAGCATACATGTCAATCGGGTGCTACTCAATTGGTATAATAACACAAGTACAAAGAACGGTTTTTATCTCAACCATTTAGAATAATTTTCATTATCAAAATTTTCAATTTTCATCATTCAAAAATAGTGAAGGAACATAGGCCCATAAATGAGTTTAACTGGTCCCAAACATATGTCAGAGTTGTCTATGACCAAGCCATGCCATGCCAAAACCTCCAACAATGAGTTAATGCTTGAAACCTAAAAATACATGCTAAAAAGTGTCAACACGAGGTTGGTGAGTTCATAGGTTAGTATAAATAGCAATTTAGTATGAAAGAAAATGAGAGTTCGATAAAAGCTTTGTGACCATTGTGTCGCTCACAATGTCATGAAAATATAGTTTACTTTCAAGTAAAGGTAGTAATGTGGACCACAAGGTTTTCGAGTGTTAATAACCTTTCACATACCAATCAAGTTCAGTATGTGATCATTACAACGAATATAATGTCACATAAAAGTAGAAGTCTATTACGCTAGCACTAAGTTCATGCAACCGAAGCTCGACAGTTCAGTGCACTACAATGTGGCACAGAATAATAATAAGGGCCCATAGCGAGTGTTTAACCCAACACACTCGTAATCCGACTTGGTATACGCCCGCATTGACCCATCTGACCAACTGAACGGGGGGAGTCACCCCCAATAGATCTATTTATATCAATTGCGCTTCCCAGCAGGAATTAACGGTTCATGAAAGTGGGCATAATAGTGGGTTTAGGGCTTAGGCTAACCGCGCAATAATTTTGAGAGAATAATACAGTATTGTGGTCCAGAAAATGTTTTGCATGTTTTCTCACCCCATAGTTGTAAAACAAGTATAGAAAAGTGGGGCTATAAACTCACATATATGATTTAATCACTTGTGTCCATAATAAGATAATCCAGTATGCAATAAGTGAATAAGTCACGTTTCAAGTAAAAGCAAGTAATGAGTTTAAGTGTAAACAAGCATTGACTTTAGTTTAAAAAAAATGAGCATGTATTCTCCCCCAAAACATTTATAAAGCAGGTAAAAGTAGGGGTCATGAACTCACCTCAGTAAAGCAGTATGATAGTGAAAAGTATCGAGTAGTGATAGTGATGCGTAGGGATTGCACTAGGCTTTACCTCTCAAGGGATCTTGAGAAGCTTACAACCCCTACCAGGCAGTGTACCTGATCGATGCAGTATAGTATAATGACAAGTACCGGGGGATTGATCGTTTAGCTAGGAATAGTGTCGCTAGGATTAGAAAACCTAATACAATCGTTCAGCTAGGAATAGTGTCGCTAGGATTAGAAAACCTAAATACTAGTTCTAAAGATGAAGGATGATTATTTTTTGTATTTTTTATATTTTTTAGAAAACAAGTAAAAATCTCAGGTTTGAAGGATTTGGGCGGAATTAGTTGCTAGTCAACTAACCCAATACTAAAGATGCAATCAAAATAAAATACTAAAAATGAAAATAAACTAAATTAAACTAAGGTTGTGAGCAATAAGTGGAGAAATGTGTTTACTTAGATTTCACGACTCCCTAGATATCTTTTACACGTTAATTACTTGTTATAGTTGCGTGGATGACGGTTTGTATTCCTTAATACCATTCATGGGGTGGCGTACTTAACTCCCCAATCCTATGAGTGCCAACTTCACTCCTATGTCGAGCCGGCTAAGAAGCTCCTAACATGGGATCATTAGAATTTACTCATGCATTAAATACAACCAATAAAACCTAGTACACATCGGTTCATGTTTCCTAAGACGTTCAAGCATGTTACCATTTGGAGATCTGCCAGTTTTCTAAAGCCTAACATTGAAATTATTCATCCAATACAACCATAAACATGTAATCAACACATAATCAACATCTAGGTTTCATTAGATCTAAGCAAACACAAGATAAATCTAGCCTAGCATGGTGGAATCAAGACAAGCACAAGATATAGACACCCAACACATAGACATATTGATTGAATTAGAAGAACACTTATCTCAATAGCACATGTAAGGGTTCAAGGGCTGAAAACCCTTGAAAAACCTGTAAAAATCGTATATGGTTCGGCCTTAGGGTTTCTCCAAACTTGTTCCTTTTAATGAATGAAAATTAGAAAACTATATATAGAAAATTGAGTCTGACGGCGTCAAGAACAATCTTGTGACGCCGTCATCTCGCCGCCAAAAGAATTCTCGGACTGCCTTGATCTACATCTGACGCCGTCATGTATTAAATTTTTCCAGGCCGTCACGTATTTTACTCTTGACGCTCTTCCTTGTGACGCCTTCATTTCTGTACTGGGCCGTCATGAAATTTACTCTTGACGCCGTCAGGAAAATGCTCTTGACGCCGTCATCTACTGTTCCCAGCTTGGAAAATTAATTCTTTGGCGTTTTCTTCACTTTTATGCTCCAAAAACGTCCGAATTGCTTCCTTTTCCAGATTTCACTCCCAAAGTACCTAAAACCACAAAAGGAACGATTTAGGGCAATATTTGACCAAATAAATTCAATTCCGGGCTTAAATGACCCCCTAAAAGTTGTTCATTTTTTGCCTCATCATATAACCTTACACTTGAGATTTGCTTGTCCTCAAGCAAAAGCGCTTTTATTCTACTCAAAATACAAGTTAGGGGTTATTTAACACTAATATAAAAGTAATTACAACAAATAATCGTTCCACTAAAGACCAAAGACAAGGACGGAGGTCATACACTAGCACCTCACAAATAGTGTTTAGATACTCACATCTCTCGGGTGTAATAAAGTATAAATTACAATATGGAAATGGAAAATATCTCTCACTACCTGTCATAGCAAAATAGATTACCATAGGCTTGGGAAAGGATCAAACCTCCACCACATGGCGTAAGCACCTAGGATAAACTATCAAAGAGGTCTTTTAAAGGGTTGTAACGTTAGGTGTAGGAATATGGAAAACACGGTTTTGTTGGATATAGGCAGTCTTTACTGGTGGCGAGTTAACAATCTTGGTTAATTACATGTACAATATGGCGTTGCTAAGCCAAGACTAGACTCGACTTAAGCTAATAAATGAAAAATAACAAAAACATAAAATAAACATAGAATGAAACGGGATGGTAGTCCGTATGTTTTTTCTCTTTTTCTTTTTTTTCGATTTTTTTTTCGATTTTTTTTTTTTTTTTTTTTTTTTTTTTTTTTTTGTGTGTGTGCATACATTCTTACCCTACCATCCAAAATAATATATCATAGGGGATGAACATTCCCCTTACACTTGAATTTTTATATACTTTACAATAAGCTAATCTAATGACTCGAATTAAGAAAATCAAAACACTTGGAGTACTTTTAAGATTAACGTACATATGGGGGTAATAAATGATGTTCTTCCTCATTATTCCATAAAATAAGTACTTTACCCATGAGTCCCAATCGTCCCAAAATAATATGTACAAGGATATGACTCGACTTAGCAACCATGTAATCAATTAGATAGTTAACTTAGGGTTTAACAAATAACAATAATGCACTAAAGATGAGTGCATACACGGAAGGCTACGGCGATTTGGTTGTACATTTAAGTGGGGTGTAACAAATTCTTCCTTTAAGTAAAATGCTTAAAGTTAGAAATGAAAAGATAGGCTCGGAGGGGTGTACTAGGGGTTTCGTGTACTAAAAATGAGTACATCGCTAAGGTGTGGAAAAAATTAGTTGACTTAACTAGCCAAGTAATATGACTTAAATGGTCAAGTAATTATGATACGGGTTTAACACAAGGGTGATCCTAATGCCTCTTATCATGTAGTAAATCCTACTACACGAATGTAGTCTCACTAGCGGTTTCGGGATGCATCACTAACGCAAGTTCTAGAATCTAAATGCTACCGGTACAATCATAAGCACTAATAGTAAATGCTTTTCCTATCAAATCTAAAGGCGAACCTCACATATTTGGGTGGAAAATTTTTCTGAATAGTACGGTTTTGTGCTAGTCATACAATCTCCTATCCATGAGACACTTGCTATGGCTGAAGTTTCACTCCTAAATGTTGTAAAAAAATTTAAATTTGGCGCTAAAATTGCACTAACAAGTATTTCTCATAGTTTTATTACACATCTACTATCAAACAAACAAACTCAAGCGAAAGTGTATCTGTAAGGTATCATCATTTTACCCTCCCCTTACACTTAAGATGAACATTGTCCCCAATGTTCAAGTAAAGATGTAAAAGTGAAATAAGTAAAACGAATGAAATCAAATACTCCCCTGATTTGCTCGGTATGGATAATAAGGTGGCCAGGTTAAATCTTCCTCCAAGAAAATGAATAATCAAAGCTTCCCTTCCAGAATATAAATCATCTTCTTGTCATACATAACCTGTAAATCCTGAGAAAACAGACAAGGCAACCTCGCATAAAATTGGCGGCAATCTACATAAGTTACTAAATCCTAGAAAACAAAATAAGATATAATGCTTGTGGAATGAAGTTTGCAGATTTCCTGGAGATTATAAAACTTAATAATTCAACAAAAACTTTAAGAATCCGTTAGAAAAACAAAACTGGTAAAATTTCCAGGTTTTTACACGTGACGCCATCAAGAGTAAACTCGTGACGCCGTCAGAAGTGACCTGCAAAAATTCTTGTGTTAAGTTTCCGGAAAATTTCTGGAAAAACTTGGTCCTACTTCCTGGAAAATCCTGCAAAACTTCATTATGACTCGATACAAGCATTTGACTCTAACGAATACGAATATACATGTCCATTTAACATTGTGGAGAATCATGATCGGTTTGTTTCTTAAAAACATATTTGGGGTTTCCCCTTACACTTATCTTTTGCAAAAATACTTTTTGGTGAAGTTAAGACTAGGCCAAACAACAAAGTAAAGTATTTCCATTATTTAGTTTAGAAACATGATCTACCAACAATAAAAATAAAGCATGCATACGGAAGCAAATAACAAACAAACAAAATAAAATCACACAAAACATGGGTTGCCTCCCAAGAAGCGCTTTTCTTTATTTACGAGTCTTGTAGCTAGACTCAAGGTCATGAGTTACTACGTGACCTCATCATCAAACGTCACATCCTCCTCACTAATCATTTCATTGTTATTTTCTTGATAATGTTTTACACGTTGTATGTTAACAGTAAATTCCCTACCTTCATCGTCTAATAACACAGCGGCTCCAGTTTTAGAGGAATTTTTCACCGTAAACGGTCCATACCATCTAGACTTGAGTTTTCCTGGAAATAATCTCAACCGAGAATTGTACAATAGGACTTTGTCTCCTTCTGAAAATTCTTTGGGTTTCTTAATTCTCTGGTCATGCCATCTTTTTGCTCTCTCTTTATATGTGATGTAAGATTCATAGGCTTCTAACCGAAGCTCATCAAGCTCATGTAATTGCAAGAACCTATTAGTTCCGGCAATTGTATAATCTAAGTTACATGTCTTAAGCACCCAATAAGCCTTATGTTCTAATTCTACTGGCAAGTGACACGCCTTACCATACACCATGCGAAACGGGGTCGTTCCAATAGGTGTCTTGTAGGCGGTTCGGAATGCCCACAAGGCTTCGTCAAGTTTAAATGACCAGTCTTTTCTATTTTGACTAACCGTCTTTTCAAGTATTCTTTTAATAGCCCTATTGGTGTTTTCTACCTGGCCATTGGTTTGTGGATGATAGGCGGTGGAGAACCGATGGGATACTCCATACCTCTTCATGACCTTTTCCATTTGTGTATTGCAAAAGTGGGTCCCCCTATCACTGATGAGAGCTTTAGGAATCCCGAATCTAGCGAAAAGCTATTTTAGGAAATGAATGACTACCCTGGCATCATTGGTCCTAAGGGCTTGTGCCTCAACCCATTTTGAAACATAATCGATGGCAACTAAAATGTATTCGTTCCCCCCTGAAGATGGAAAGGGTCCCATGAAGTCAATTCCCCAAACATCGAAGACCTCACATACTTGTATAAAATTCTGAGGCGCTTCATCCCTATGTGATATGTTCCCGGCCCGTTGACATGCATCGTATGCCTGTACCATTTCTTTGACATCACGGAAAATTGTGGGCCAATAGAATCTCGCGTCGAAAATCTTTCGGGCGGTGGTGCTTATCCCATGATGCCCTCTAGAGGGACCAGAGTGACATTCCCTCATAATCTTTACTGCCTCACTTTCTGAAACACAACATCTTATAATTTGGTCAGGACACCTTCGGAATAAAAATGGTTCATCCCAAAAGTAGTATTTTAACTGAGAAAAGAACCTTTTTCTTTCGTATATAGTCAGGTGTTTAGGAACGATTCTACTTGCGAGATAATTGGCGAAATCGGCGTACCAAGGCTCCGAATCAATCATTAACATGAGTTGTTCGTCAGGAAATGAATCCCTAATCTCACTTCTATCGTGTTAATCCAAGGGGTTTTCAAGACGAGATAGATGATCTGCAGCCAAATTTTCTGCCCCCTCTTATCACGAATCTCAACATCAAATTCTTGTAGCAATAAGATCCACTGAATTAGTCATGGCTTAGCATCCTGCTTAGCAAAAATATATCGAAGAGCCGAGTGATCAGTGAAAACGACTCTCTTTGAAAGGACAAGATATTGCCGGAATTTGTCGAATGCGAACACTACGGCTAATAATTCCTTTTCGGTGGTAGAGTAATTCTCTTGAGCGGGATTCATGGTGTTGCTAGCGTAGTAAATAGGTTGGAATAGCTTGTCACGCCGTTGGCCCAACACAGCCCCGACAACGAAATCGCTAGTATCACACATGATTTCAAACGGTAACTCCCAGTTAGGTGTAATCATGATTGGAGCTTGTGTGAGCTTCTTTTTTAAGAGATCGAATGCATCCTTGCATTCTTGGGAAAAATCGAACGGAGCATCCTTCATAAGCAATTGAGTCATTGGCCGAGCTATTTTGGAGAAGTCTTTGATGAATCTCCGATAAAACCCGGCGTGCCCCAAGAAGCTGCGTATTGCTATAACAGTCGTGGGGTATGGTAACTTAGATGTAGCTTCAACTTTAGCTTGGTCCACCTCTATACCGTTCCCTGAGATCTTATGCCCTAACACAATCCCTTCTTTCACCATGAAATGACACTTTTCCTAGTTTAACACCAAGTTGGTTCCCTCACAATTTTTAAGCATCTTTTCGAGATTAGCAAGACAGTGGTCAAAGGAGTTCCCGAAGACTAAAAAGTCGTCCATTAACACTTCCATGCTGTCTTCCATAAGTTCGTGAAAGATTGCGGTCATGCATCATTGGAAAGTGGCGGGGGCATTACATAGCCCAAAAGGCATCGTTTTGTAGGCAAATGTTCCATAAGGGCAAGTAAACGTGGTCTTTTCTTTGTCCTCAGGTGCTATGGGAATTTGAAAATACCCTAAGAATCCATCCAAGAAGCAATAATACTCGTGACCAGACAATCTCTCTAACATTTGGTCAATGAATTGCAAGGGAAAGTGATCTTTCCTCATGGCATCATTGAGCTTTCGATAGTCAATGCATACCCGCCATCCAGTGACCGTTCTCTGGGGCACCATCTCACCCTTGTCATTCTTAACTACAGTTATTCCACCCTTCTTAGGTACAACCTGTACAGGACTGACCCATGGGCTATCCGAGATTGGATAGATCAATCCTGCATCCAGAAGTTTGATGACTTCTTTCTTTACTACTTCCTTAATGTTGGGATTCACCCGCCTCTGGGGTTGCACGGTAGGTTTATAATCTTCTTCCATGAGAATCTTATGTGTGCAAAAAGTTGAGTCAATCCCCTTAATGTCGGCTACACTCCATGCGAGCACTCCCTTATATTTCTTTAGGACCTCTAAGAGTTTACCTTTTTGTTCATGTTCCAGGGAAGAGTTTATGATTACCGGCAGTTGGTCCTCTCCCTGAAGGAAGGCATACTCTAAATGGTTAGGAAGCTCCTTAAGATCTAACTCAGGAGGTTCGATAATAGAATGCTTAAGCTTGTTTTCGGGCTTTCGGAGCTCGAGATGCTCCGTTGCCTCTTGTCTAGGGTAGAAGGAGACTGCACCAACATCATCCATCTTTTCCACCTCTAGCAAAGGCATAAAACTCTCGTCCCATAGCCAGCCTTCCTCGATCTGTTCATCGACACAGCTATCAATGACATCTGTGAGTTCATCGACCTCCCCAATGAAATAGAGCCGGTTAGCTGCTTCGAGAGAGAGATCCATAGAGTCCTTAATGTCGAAGGTTGTGCTATCGGTTCCCACTCGCAAGGTTAGCTTGCCGTCATAAACATCAATGACTGCACGAGCGGTAGCAAGAAATGGTCTCCCTAAGATGATGGGTACCAAGTCATCCTCCTCCATATCCAGGATTACGAAGTCGACCGGGAATTTGAATTTCCCAACTTTAACTAGCACATTCTCGCATATCCCTACGGGGTACTTGACTGATCTATCGGCTAGTTGGATGTTCATACGGGTAGGCTTTAATCCAGAGTATCCTAATTTAAGGAACATAGAGTGAGGCATGAGATTGATACTCGCCCCCAAATCGGCAAGAGCATTCTTTATTGATAGAGATCCTATGGAGCAAGGCAAGGTGAAGCTGCCTGGATCGTCTACCTTTTTTGGTAGCCCTCAATGGGTCACCACTGAGCATTCTTCCCCGAGGGTCACAAGACCCTCAAGTTTCTTTCGGTTAGCGAGTAGTTTTTTAAAGTATGCGCTATACTTTGGCATGTGATAGCAAGCATCAAGGAGGGGTATGGTGACTACTGAGTCTTTTAGGTATGACAAGAATCTTTTATTATCATTCTCAGTTTTCTGATTTTTTAATCGGGATGGGAATGGGATTCTCACAGGTTGGTTAGGTGGGGTTGATGGGGAAGGGGTCATCAAGGGAGGTTAGTTGGGAGTCTCGCTGCCTACACCCTCCTCCTCGCGAGGCTTGTTTGGATCGGGAGTGATGGGGGACGAGCTTGGGTAAGGGGGGTCCTTGGTTGTTGTTCCAGATCGAGTGGTTATCGCGAGCATGGGGTCTTTTTTGCTTACTGATGGCGTTTCAAAGTTATCGAGGGCTGAGTTAAGCTTGTTGAAAAATTCTCCAATGTCATTATGTTGCTCGTCAACAAGTTCATTAAGACCTTTCAATTGCAAGCCTTTTTCTTGAGTGAAGTGACCAAGGTCCTCTTCAAAAGTGCTCCTGATTTCGAATTCAGGACCTTCCTCTCCGTCTTTTCTTTTTACCAGATTTCCCCAGAGGGTGTAATTGTCATTTTGGTAAAAAGGCAAAAGGGAGGGATCAGCATAGATATCACCTCCTGACAAGCATGCATGTTTAGTCGTGGCTGCTCCTCCGCATTCTTCTACCTCATGCGGGCCCCCACAGTAGTCGCAGATCAAGTAAGGATTCGAAAGTTGTTTAGGTAACTGCGACCCAGCTAGGTACTCCATTCTTTTGTGAATTTTTCTCAACCGATCTGAAGTGCTTTCAGAAATGCTGACAGTCGACTCAGGTTCATCCCAAGTGTCATCCTGGTCTTGAGCATATCTTTAATCCTATCCCATCCTTCTTCGGCACTAAGATTGGCTAATCTCCCTTTTCTAGATTGGTTGATTCCGTTCCGATCATTAGAGGAGACATTGTCGTAGAAGATTTGGACCAAAAGCCAAAGTTCGATGCCATGATGGGGAACTTGTCTTATTAAATCCTTAAATCTAATCCACGATTTATGGAAGGGTTCATCCTTCCCTTTTCGGAAACGGAGGATCCTATCTCTAAACACTGAGGTTTTTCCAGGTGGAAAGAACTTCTCATAGAACTTGGATATGAGTTGCTCCCATGTGAAAATAGATTCAGAAGGGAGTTTATCATACCACTCTTGGGCTTTTTCATATTGGGTGAAAGGAAAGAATCGTAATCGGGACGTGTCTCTAGTAGCCCCATCCGTATGGAGGGTGTCTACTATTTTCAAGAAGTCTTTAATGTGTTGAATTGGATCTTCCTCATCTAATCCACAAAACTTACACACACTTTGCACAAGCGAAACATCGTTCGCATGCAAGACCTCATTGGTGTGTTCGTTTGGGTAGACATTGGCATTTGAGAAGCCACGAGGGGTTGGGGAGGAGTAGTCCTTAAGGCGCTTAGGAGCAGGAGTTGCGGGGGTACTCATCTCATTGTTGGGTTGGGAGCTAGGGGTTGTAATGTGATTTTCTGAATTTTCTTCAGAAAGGGGTGCATCAAAATCAATGGCAACGCTAGATGGTTTAGGAGTTGAGTGAGATTGTCTTAATCTACGCATTTCTCTTTCGGGTTCTGCATAAGGCAAGACAAGGTTTCTAATGGAACTACGACTCCTAGTGATCCTAAGGTTAGAGGATTCGTCAGTTGCCATGATGGCAGGTGGTGAAAAGTTACGAACAAAAACACAAAGAAATAAGATAGACTAAAGAAAACCTAAAAATAAAACTAAAATCTTACTAGAAAGGAATCTAGCAAGTAGACCTAATAAAAAGAGATTCTAACCTAGAGAATAACTATTCCCCGGCAGCGGCGCCAAAAACTTGATGCGTAGGGATTGCACCAGGCTTTACCTCTCAAGGGATCTTGAGAAGCTTACAACCCCCACCAGGCAGTGTACCTGATCGATGTAGTATAGTATAATGACAAGTACCGGGGGATTGATCGTTCAGCTAGGAATAGTGTCACTAAGATTAGAAAACCTAAATACTAGTTCTAAAGATGAAGGATGATTATTTTTTGTATTTTTTTATATTTTTTAGAAAACAAGTAAAAATCTCGGGTTTGAAGGATTTGGGCGGAATTAGTTGCTAGTCAACTAACCCAATACTAAAGATGCAATCAAAATAAAATACTAAAAATGAAAATAAACTAAATTAAACTAAGGTTGTGAGCAATAAGTGGGGAAATGTGTTTACTTAGATTTCACTACTCCCTAGATATCTTTTACACGTTAATTACTTGTTATAGTTGCGTAGATGACGGATTGTATTCCTTAATACCATTCATGGGGTGGCGTACTTAACTCCCCAATCCTATGAGTGCCTACTTCACTCCTATGTCGAGCCGGCTAAGAAGCTCCTAACATGGG
The DNA here is from genome assembly GCA_030686995.1 of Artemisia argyi. NCBI lineage: Eukaryota > Viridiplantae > Streptophyta > Magnoliopsida > Asterales > Asteraceae > Artemisia > Artemisia argyi. Next base: position 43,333,526 of record CM060701.1, read on the forward strand.
ATCATTAGAATTTTCTCATGCATTAAATACAACCAATAAAACCTAGTACACGTCGGTTCATGTTTCCTAAGACGTTCAAGCATGTTACCATTTGGAGATCTGCCAGTTTTCTTAAGCCTAACATTGAAATCATTCATCCAATACAACCATAAACAAGTAATCAACACATAATCAACATCTAGGTTTCATTAGATCTAAGCAAACACAAGATAAATCTAGCCTAGCATGGTGGAATCAAGACAAGCACAAGATATAGACAACCAACACATAGACATATTGATAGAATTAGAAGAACACTTATCTCAATAGCACATGTAAGGGTTCAAGGGCTGAAAACCCTTGAAAAACCTGTAAAAATCGTATATGGTTCGGCCTTAGGGTTTCTCCAAACTTGTTCCTTTTAATGAATGAAAATTAGAAAACTATATATAGAAAATTGAGTCTGATGGCGTCAAGAACAATCTTGTAACACCGTCATCTCGCCGCCAAAAGAATTCTCGGACTGCCTTGATCTACATCTGACGCCGTCATGTATTAAATTTTTCCAGGCCGTCACGTATTTTACTCTTGACACTCTTCCTTGTGACGCCTTCATTTCTGTACTAGGCCGTCATGAAATTTACTCTTGACGCCATCAGGAAAATGTTCTTGACGCCGTCACCTACTGTTCCCAGCTTGGAAAATTAAGTCTTTGGCGTTTTCTTCACTTTTATGCTCCAAAAACGTCCGAATTGCTTCATTTTCCAGATTTCACTCCCAAAGTACCTAAAAACACAAAAGGAACCATTTAGGGCAATATTTGACCAAATAAATTCAATTCCGGGCTTAAATGACCCCCTAAAAGTGGTTCATTTTTCGCCTCATCAGATAGTGTGTGGCACCAACACGCGACCTAGATTAGTACAACAAATTTAGTTTACAGTTTCAAGTTTGAGACTCGATGAAATTTAACTAAGTTTAAAAGTTTTGAAGTGTTTGTGTTATTGTTGCTTGTGTGGCGGCGTTTAGTTTAAATCCATTTTTCACGCGTTTGTAAGTATTGGCTCTTGGAAGTGCGTAAGTGTATAAGTATGTAATAACCAATGTATCAAGAAGAAATAAATCTCCGGTTGGCCATAATCGGGAAACGATGTACAAGAGGCAATTACAAATGAATACTAGACGCTGTAGGAAATGGAAATATTATTGTTAAAGGTATATAGTGAAAAGTATATCAATGGCTATCCAAAATGTTTGTAGTTTTAAGAAGCTAGTTTATATAAGTGATGTACAAAATGTTTAACTTTCCTATTTGAATAAAACTTGGTAAGTTTATATATATATATATATATATATATATATATATATATATATATATATATATATATATATATATATATATATATATATATATATATATATATATATCTTGACAAAAATTGGGCATGACCCAGATATTCGTTTTAGTTTTTCCGATGTGACTAGATGTCAAAATTTTATTTTTGAGTAATAATCCATTTAACATTGTTTAGTAAACTCGAGTTAGTTTTGTAAGTTAAAATGTGTCATTGAGCATACACCAATAAAAATAGGCAATATATATATCAACAACTTAAAATGAGTTTAAAACTTATAGTCTTGGAATAGTATAGATATGAAGTTTAGGGTTTTATATTACAAATAAATATTTAGTTTATACAATATGTTACGGTTTAGTAAGTGGAATACGTGACGAGTCACTTTGTAAGGATTCGTGAAGTAACAAGTCAAAACAAGCCGGAATCGTATAGTATCTTTGAACGCTAGTTGGACTTGGTGTGGGCTTCGACCCACCACCATTTTTGGCCCAAGGTGATGCAACACAACCAAAACATCTCTAGCCTATTTAGTATTATTAATAACTCAAATTAGTTTTTTAAGTTTTGGAAAAGCAAATCGTTGGAACAAAATAAGCGACACCAATTACTCCTTATTGTTGACCAAAATTTTAGACAACGGTGAGTGAAAATGTAAAGCATTAAGTGACTAGTTGTGATTACAACAGTGAGTAGAACAAGAAAAAACCAAACCTATTTTTAGTTTTTAAATCATGTTTAACAAATTCTAGCTTCGACACAATACCCTATAGTCTAAATATGATTTGCAATTGTACATTGGGAGCAAAATGAGTAAAACTCAAAATCATCCCCACTGTTAAACAGTGGGTTGATTACCAAGAAATAAAACCCAAATCCAAACCAAATGTATATTAGTCCAAATTTAAAAGTTAATCCAATGGTTATCGTTGTTTTGCTATTAGTTTTTGGGTGACCCATTTGAGTAAAAGAAACCTAACTCACGTCCAGTTTGCCAAACATAAAATTACTCCCCTATTCTATTTTGAAATCGTTTTGTATGGTATCTTTTGACACAGTGAGCAACCAAGCCAAACACAACTAGGTTAACACAAGTAAATGACACCAATGTCGACACCATATTTATCAACCTAGGCCAAAGAAACAATTTTTCAAACCAAAAAGGGGTACCACTATGGTTCGACCATAGTGGGTGTCGACCATCAAACCAAATCCCAGCAACTCGACACAACTTTTTAACAAGATTTAATCTCAACCAAATAAGCCAAAAAGAAATAAGAAAGGTTGTTGATAAGCACTTCCATCAAGCCAATATCCAGGTTTTTAGTTGTGAGTTTCCTTTTTTTTGCCAAACAAGATCAACAACAACAAGATTTATTCATAGCTAGGACTATGTATCTGTCGAATCAAGACCAACTATAAGTTGTCAAATCCATGACTCTTACATAATAATAAGTTTATTAACAAAATCGAGAACATATAAGTGTAAAGAATCAAAGAAATCCTTACAACGGGGAGGGTTTGTGGGTCGATTGAAGATGCGACAACAACAACAAATACTCGAATACAAATCGACTGGACCCGAAGCCAAGCAGAAACCCACCACCGAATCTTTAAACCAAACTTTTGAGATATTGAATTTTGTGATGACTTGTAAATGTGTGATGAGTGAGGGAGTCCCTGTGGCTCGAATCCATAAAAAGATTGAAAAGAAAACGGGTTTGACTCATCTTTCCTTGACACTAGTCGCTCTATAGCCGATTAGGGAAGTTGTCCCCCCTCTAGCTTCATCCTCTTGTGTTGACCTTCATAGTTGAGACAAGGTAGTCAGACCTGGGTGGCTTCAGAGATGCTAGGGACCTCTTGGAGTTTTGTTATCATTGAGATGGATGAGGGAGTTGGAGCGAAGCAGAAGGGAGAGAGAGAAGAGATGCAGAGATGTGTCTGTTTGTGAGGATAAGAAGTGAGGGAGAGAAAACGTGATAACGTTTTATATTTTATTTATTTTTATTTATTTTTCTTTAAATGTGCAGGTATAAAAATAAAGTGAGGTTAGTTCAAATAAAAGGTGAGTTGTGAAGTGTTTTTGATTTGGTAATACTCTTGGGGATTTAAGAATACCCCGTGTTTTCCCGGATTCTCGCGAGCTTGATCGATATTCTTTTCGAGTACATTTTTATGGAAGCCATATAAAATCAAGATTGTTGACTTCGGATAACAATTATTGGACTTATGTCGTTACTCGGATTGTGTTGGTACGCGTGCGGTGTTGTGTGCGAGATATTTCTCATTTTAATACGTAATGGTCATTAATAGTCAGAAATCGAAATATTCACACTCTCTAATAAATAAACAATGTAGTGAGTTACTATAAGCTACAGTGTGCGAGTTTGTTTCCCTAAAATAGTTATGCAAGCTCATGAATGCATAATTAAACAGTTAGGTAATAATAAATTAATATTCGTTTGGAAAATTTCGGTTTATTACAGTCACACCTCCTTAAACGGAATTGCGTCCTCGCGATTCAATTTAAGTTACCTATTACGGCTGAAAAGAGATGAGTATATACGCACGAGAATTCATCTTCATGTTCCCCACGTGAATTCAGGTCCTTTTTGCGAGTCTCTACGAACTTTGTCTATAGGGATAGGTTTTGGTTCTTTGTTAAAAATTTGTAGTTGTGTAAACTGATGCGACTTCAAAAGACTCATAATTTCAATAAAAAAGTATCTAGACATGGTGTGGGTAAGACCATGTCTCAAAAGTTAACATTTAGTCACACCATTAATATACAAAAGTCTCAAAAAAGTTTGACCAGAGAATTTTGGCACATCAAAATGGGTATCTTAGAAAAAATACCATTACGAGTTTTGTGATTCTATAAACGCATTTCCAAAAGGAAAGTCCTTAAAAAGCAAAGATGTCAAGGAAAGATGTGTAGTCAGGTAGGTTCGTTTCAACAAATTTAAGGTGCTTAATGACGGAGTCTAGCTCTCAAGCCTGAATGGGGTTCAATGTTTAATATCAAGAAAATTTCATAAATATGAGTATTTAATTTACTTTAACAGTACCAAGAGGTGGTAACAAAAAGTGCTTTTCATTTAGGCAAATAGTTCACATGGTGATTGCAAAATAGTTTATAAAACAGGTTCTACAATAGTTTATAGAGTAATAGGAAAACAATTTATTATTTGTAAAATTGTAGCAAAATTGTAGTTTAGTTTTTGTGATTTAGCAGCAAAGTAGTTCATAGGAGAATAAAATACTTTGTAAAGTGTAGTAAGACTTGTAGGATAGTTGTAATATTGTTTACAAAATGCTAGCGAAACTGTTTGTTGTTTTATAGAATGGTAGTAAGGTAATGAATCGGTTTATTACATCATGATAAAATAGTTGTAAAGATGATTCGTAAAACAGTTTATAGGACAGTAAGAAAAAAAATTATTGTTTATAAAATAGTAGCAGGGTCAAAATCTTGATTTCATGAAATAGTAGTAAGACATTTTGTAGGTTGACCGCAAAATGGTCTGTTGAATAACCAAAAACAGTCTGTATGCTAATAGTGATGCTGTTTATTATCTTATAAGAGGGTAGCAAGGTAGACACAAGATACTTCTGAGGGATAAGTGAAGGACTAGGTATCCAGGATTAGGTGTTCCAAAGATAGTGGTTTGGGTTACTACGTAAAGTTTTTAAGGTTTCTAAAGGATCTCCGGTAAATGCGGAGTTTGGCATGTTTAGAGTTTGGCTCTAAAGGAGGGTGTTGATTGCTACTAGCATTCAGTTGGTTGTCTTAGTAGTGTACTTAGTACTTAAAGGGAAGGTACAACATCGATTGAGTGTAGGGTTTGAGGTGGAGGTGACTGTAACATAACAAGATTGTGATAAAAGAGTATTACATTTAAGAGAGAAAAAAAAGTACTATGATGCCAGTGTGTTGTGTGTAGATGTGAATGTTCACGTTATACAATGATTATGGATACACACAGAAATTTTCGAAACCTTCATAAATCAAGTAGAAAATCAAACTTGACATAATTCTAGTATAACTACTCTCAGTATCGCAAAATTCACCTCTGAGTCAGAGATAGGTGATCAGGCTATGTACGACTGTCCCTGGTCGAATATAAGTGATCAGTCTATATTCAACCGAGGTTCAATGAATTTTGAGATAATCAGCTTAGTTACACTAGTAATATGTCCTTTAGTTTAAAAGAAAAATGTTTTATAATAAGTAAGGCAGTAGGCTTGGCAGGCAGGCATGTGGCGGTCATAGGATCAAGTTTTTGTAAAAGTAGTTATAGTCTAGGTTTTAAAAATACCCAGTTCACTATAACTAAGGCTCTGATACCAATCTGTAACACCCCTAAAATACGGATCTGGAGGAAGCATACATGTCACTGGGGTGCTACTCAATTGGTATCATAACACAAGTACAAAGAACGATTTCTATCTCAACCATTTAGAATAATTTTCATTATCAAAATTTTCAATTTACATCGTTCAAAAGTAGTGCGGGAACATAGGCCCATAAATGAGTTTAAGTGGTCCCAAACATATGTCAGAGTTGTCTATGACCAAGCCATGCCATTCCAAAACCTCCAACAGAGAGCTAATGTGTGAAACCTGAAAATACATGCTAAAAATTGTCAAAACGAGGTTGGTGAGTTCATAGGTTAGTATAAATAGCAATTTAGTATGAAAGAAAATGAGAGTTCGATAAAAGCTTTGTGACCATTGTGTCGCTCACAATGTCAAGAAAATATAGTTTACTTTCAAGTAAATGTAGTAATGTGGACCACAAGGTTTTCGAGTCTTAATAACCTTTCACATACCAATCAAGTTCAGGTTAGTGACTACCGGTTTACTTACATCATCATGAAAAATATCAGTAAAGTAGACCATAAGTATTAAGTATAAAGTTGGACCTTTGAAAAAGTATGTGATCATTACAACGAATATAATGTAACATAAAAGTAAAAGTCTATTACGCTAGCACTAAGTTCATGCAACCGAAGCTCGACAGTTCAGTGCGCTACAATGTAGCACATAATAATAATAGGGGCCCATAGCGAGTGTTTAACCCAATACACCCGTAATCCGACTTGGTATACGCCCGCATTGACCCGTCTGGCCAACTGAACGGGGGAAGTCACCCCCAATAGATCTATTTATATCAATCGCACTTCCCAGCATGAATTAACGGTTCATGAAAATTGGCATAATAGTGGGTTCAGGGGCTTAGGCTAACCGCGCAATAGTTTTGAGAGAATAAAACAGTATTGTGGTCCAGAAAACATTATGCATGTTTTCTCACCCCATAGTTGTAAAACAAGTATAAGCAATGTGGGGCTATAAACTCACATATATGATTTAATCGCTTGTGTCCATAATAAGATAATCCAGTATGTAATAAGTGAATAAGTCACGTTTCAAGTAAGAGCAAGTAATGAGTTTAAGTGTAAACAAGCATCGAGTTTAGTTTTAAAAAATGAGCATGTATTCTCCCCCAAAACATTTATAAAGCAAGTAAAAGTAGGGGTCATGAACTCACCTCAGTAAAGCAGTATGATTGTGAAAGTATCGAGTAGTGATAGTGTGTGGCACCAACACGCAACCTAGATTAGTACAACAAATTTAGTTTACAGTTTCAAGTTTGAGATTCGATGAAGTTTAACTAAGTTTAAAAGTTTTGAAGTGTTTGTGTTATTGTTGCTTGTGTGGCGGCGTTTATTTAAATCCGTTTTTGACGCGTTTGTAAGTATTGGCTCTTGGAAGTGCGTAAGTGTATAAGTATGTAATAACAAAAGTATCAAGAAGAAATAAATCTCCAGTTGACAATAACCGAGAAACGATGTACGGGAGGCAATTACAAATGAATACTAGACGTTGTAGGAAATGGAAATATTATTGTTAAAGGTATATAGTTAAAAGTATATCAATGGCTATCCAAAATGTTTGTAGTTTTAAGAAGCTAGTTTATATAAGTGATGTACAAAATGTTTAACTTTCCTATTTGGATAAAACTTGGTAAGTTTATATATATATCTTGACAAAAATCGGGCATGACCCAGATATTTGTTTTAGTTTTTCTGAAGTTACTAGATGTCAAAATTTTATTTTTGAGTAATAATCCATTTAACATTGTTTAGTAAACTCGAGTTAGTTTTGTAAGTTAAAATGTGACATTGAGCATACACCAGCAAAAGTAGGCAATATATATCAACAACTTAAAATGAGTTTAAAACTTATAGTCTTGGAATAGTATACATATAAAGTTTAGGGTTTTATACTACAAATGGATATTTAGTTTATACGATATGTTACGGTTTAGTAAGTGGAATACGTGACGAGTCACTTATGTCGTAAGGAGTCGCGAAGTAACAAGTCGAAACAAGCCGGAATCGTATAGTATCTTTGAACGCTAGTTGGACTTGGTGTGGGCTTCGACCCACCATCATTTTCGGCCCAAGGTGATGCAACACAACCCAAAAATCACTAGCCTATTTAGTATTATTAATAACTCAAATTAGTTTTTAAAGTTTTGAAAAAGCAAATTGTTGGAACAAAATAAGCGACACCAATTATTTTATATTGTTGGGCAAAATTTTAGACAACGGTGAGTAAAAATGTAAAGCGTTACGTGACTAGTTGTGATTACAACAGTGAGTAGAAAAAGATATAAACCAAACCTATTTTTAGTTTTTATATCATGTTTAACAAATTCTAGCTTCGACCCAATACCCTATAGTCCAAATATGATTTGCAATTGTACATTGGGAGCAAAATGAGTAAAACTCAAAATCATCCCCACTGTTAAACAGTGGGTTGACTACCAAGAAATAAAACCCAAATCCACACCAGATGTATATTAGTCCAAAGTTAAAAGTTAATCCAATGGTTATCGTTGTTTTGCTATTTGTTTTTGGGTGACCCATTTGATTAAAAGAAACCAAACTCACTTCCAGTTTGCCAAACATAAAATTACTCCAACCCCTATTCTATTTTGAAATCGTTTTGCATGGTATCTTTTAACACAGTGAGCAACCAAGCCAAACAAAACTAGGTTAACTCAAGTAAATGAAACCAATGTCGACACCATCTTTATCAACCTAGGCGAAAGAAACAATTTTTCAAACCAAAAAGGGGTACCACTATGGTTCGACCACAGTGGGTGTCGACCATCAAACCAAATTCCAGCAACTCGACACAACTTTTTAATAAGATTTAATCTCAACCAAATAAGCCAAAAATAAATAAGAAAAGTTGTTGATAAGCACTTCCATCAAGCCAATATCCAGGTTTTTAGTTGTGAGTTTCCATTTTTTTTGCCATACAAGATCAACAACAACAAGATTTATTCATAGCTAGGACTATGTACCTGTCGAATCAAGACCAATTATAACTTGTCAAATCCATGACTCTTACATAATAATAAGTTTATCAACAAAATTGAGAACATATAAGTGTAAAGAATAAAAGAAATCCTTACAATGGGGAGGGTTTGTGGATCGATTATAGATGCGACAACAACAAGAAATACTCGAATACAAATCGACTGGACCCGAAGCCAAGCAGAAACCCGCCACCGAATCTTCAAACCAAACTTTTGATATATTGAATCTTGTGATGACTTGTAAGTGTGTGATGAGTGAGGGAGTCCCTGTGGCTCGAATCAATTAAAAGATTGAAAAGAAAACGGGTTTAACTCATCTTTCCTTGACACCAGTCGCTCTATAGCCGATTAGGGAAGTTGTCCCCCCTCTAGCTTCATCCTCTTGTGTTGACCTTCATAGTTGAGACAAGGTAGTCAGACCTGGATGGCTTCAGAGATGCTAGGGACCTCTTGGAGTTTTGTTATCATTGAGACGGATGAGGGAGATGGAGCGAAGCAGAAGGGAGAGAGAGAAAAGATGCAGAGATTCGTCTGTTTGTGAGGATCAGGAGTAAGGGAGAGAAAATGTGATAACGTTTTATATTTTATTTATTTTATTTAAATGTGTAGGAATAAAAATAAAGTGAGGTTAGTTCAAATAAAAGGTGAGTTGTGAAGTGTTTTTGATTTCGTAATACTCGCGGGGATTTAAGCATACCCCGTGTTTTCCCGGATTCCCGCGAGCATGATCGATAATGTTTTCGAGTACATTTTTATGGAAGCCATATAAAAACAACATTGTTGACTTCGGATAACAATTATTGGACTTATGTCGTTACTCGGATTGTGTCGGTACACGTGCGGTGTTGTGTGCGAGATATTTCTCATTTTAATATGTAATGGTCATTAATAGTCAGAAAACAAAATATTCACATTCGATGATAAATAAACAATGTAGTGAGTTACTGTAAGCTACAGTGAGCGAGTTTGTTTCCCCGAAATAGTTATGCAAGCTTATGAATGCATAATTAAATAGTTAGGTAATCATAAATTAACATTCGTTTGGAAAATTCCGGTTTGTTACAAGAACCCTTAGCTAGGACCTAGAACCCAATCGTTTGCCTACTTTCCTTTTGAAACCCTAATTAGGTTGAATTGTATGTTTATCTAACATATAGCTTATTTACTTGATATAATCTGAATTATGTGGCTTATTTGATCTTATATAAGTTAGTTATAAGCTTAGAAACTAGATTGCCATGCTAAATTACGAATTACATGCATTTAGGACTAGTTTTACAAAATATTACATGTATAGGGGTATATATTGTAAATTCCTGAAACTATAAAGTCTAGGGACTGTTTTTGACATTATCTAGATGTTATTAGTGGAAGGACTAGATTTGCAATATATTAAAACCTTAGGATAACTATTAAAACAAGTATTAAACTAAAAAGGACTAAAATTGCAAATATTATAAATGTAAGGGTAAATAGAGTAAATAATGAAAGTTAGTATAATTTAGGGACTATTTATGTCATTTCTTTAGAATATGTAAGTATAGGGACTAAATGTGTAATAGTTCGAAAGTTATATACTTAATTGTTATAAGTTTATAAGCTTAGGGTAGAAAATGTAAATATATAAACTAAAGGGTAAAAATGGACTATTTTCATATAAATACAAAACTTATTTTAGTTAGAAACATAACACAATACTAGGGAGCTTCATGTGAGGAGTACTATGTGGATATTTCGTTCTGACGAGTTTGTTGGGTTTATAAATTATAGTGCCCTGACTCCTCGAACTCCTCGAACGATTATTGCATATACTTCTGAGATATGATGGCCTGAACGGTCTTATGTTATAACTAAACCCTAATAATAACTTAACTCAATAGTAGGGAGCTTTGTGTGAGGAGTATTAACTTCTGAATTATGATGGCCGAAACGGTATTATGTAATAACATAATACAATAGTAGGGAGCTTCATGTGAGGAGTCATAAACTTCTGAATTATAATGGCCCAAACGGGGTTATGTTATATATAAAAACCTAATAGTAATAAGTTATGAAAAACCTAGACTAAAACTTGACATACCCACACCTACACAACCCCATGATACGTGAGTGAATTGTCTAAACCCCTACTTTACTTACCTTAAGAGCCAGGTGAGTTTTCATAGCCTCACTTTTAAATGTTTTATAACCCTTTGAGGGGGATACATGCTTTAAACCGAATACAAGTCTTTTCTCTTGGTTATTGCATGAGTAAACTATCTACCATTATTACATAACCAAAATTCATGAATCTAATCGTTTGGGATATTTTACCCACGCGAACGCGTATATAGTTGATAGATCTATTGGAGTTTGACAACTCCCGTTAGTATTAACACCTAACTGGGTGGTACCAATAAGTACTATATTTGAACCCACCGAAGGTTTAACTTTGGCAAGTTATCCTTCTCGTCCCCTCATGGTTTGGTCTGCAGACCCCATGACCCGGACTGTTAACGTGTGGTTCATGAGCTTAGTGCAATATACCCATGGCCTCTATCCTTAAAACCTTTCCACACATAGGGTTTAAGCTGAACCCTGTGGAACTTGTATTCATCCCTTAACTATTTAAACCTATGACTCTTACTCAACCTATGTGTTGACTTTTAAGCATGTTATCCTAGGTAATTAAGCATTATAGGAACCCTGGCACAGAGAAGTACTGGACATGAAGATGTCTAGAGTAGTTATCGTTCATCAAGTTTTGTGTCATAAATCATATCTTAGGGACCTCTCTTTTGGTAAAAGTACATCTTTTACAGTAAAATCTCTGATAAATAAATGAATGATAACATCTTTTTCAAAAACGTCTCTTTTCGAGTCATTTTCTATTATCTTGTCTTTGTTCCATGAGTAATACCTCAAACACTTACTCCGCTGCGATCAGTGAAAAACGGGGTTGTTTCAATTCTACCAGTACCTCCTTGATTGTAGCAGTACCTTCTTTAATTCTACCAGTACCATTTTTTTTCACCAGTACCTTCTTTAATGTATGGTCACATTAAAGTTGAAGCAATATATTGTCATATTAGTCCTAACAGTTATTATTCACAAATGAAGGAAATGATAAAAGTGATTTGATTTCATTAATCTGAGATAAAACACACAGGATAGTCAAACTAAACAAACATATCTCCATTTTTTTTTTGTTACACATGCAAGCCCCAAAGCAGGTTATACTCCTCTTCTTCTTGTTGCAGCCTCTCTTGGTCAGCCTTTGCAAAAGTTTCTTCTTCTTCTAATGCAAGGTTTAATGCTTCTTCATCTAAACTCTGCTGAATTTCATCATCAATAAAATTTCCAACTACCTGCAACTCAAATTTAGCCTTTTCTTCTTCTTCCATCAGTTTCATAATTTCTTCTTCCTCTAAAATTCCACTACAACCAGGAAGAGTATCCTTTTTGAATACCTTAACTAAGTTTTTCCTTGTAATGTTAAGATAATGTCCTGATTTAGGTGAAAACACTTAAACATTACAAAGAATCAAAGCAGCTCCTACAGTAATATCCTTTCCATAATCCCCCTCATTAATGATTTTATGATGTATTGTACCAGATATTTCACCTAAGAGATCTTTGACAATAACTGTAAGATCTCCAAGAGCATTTGGTGTACATGACTTTATTATTGCAACAACTTGTTCAACTTTCCCCTTATTGATAAAGCTTCTGATATCACCTAAACATCCAATCACAACCCCCCATTAGCCTTCACATAGTCAACGGTGCTAAGCCATGGCCCACGTGTAAAATTCTCATCCTCACCCACGTCTTCAACAACTTTACTCTTGTGTGGAAATTATAGACACCTCTCCACCTTACCAAGTTTCCACTATTTTATGTAGCTTCGCCATTTGATAAACACCCGCAGGACCTGGTATGATCCTAACAGGATGTTAGCCAGGAATTTCATCATTCTAGTGATCTGATGAACCATGGGGTGAGTTACTCATGTTGTTGTCGTTTTCCGTGACAGCAACAACCTTTTTTCCAATTTATAGTGTCTTTTAAGTAGGTGTTTGTGAGGGCCTATAACACGATTATGTAAACGGGGGCGATGCATGCAAAATGTTTTCCCAAATTAGGGACCTAAAATGAGATAAAAGGGTTCAAATAATGCGCATTTGCCGGGCTTTTTAATTTTCCTGCCAATCATTCCTATCTCACAAAGTGTGTGTTTAGTCATTGAATTGTTGACCTTGTTTTACCATTAGTCCTCGAAATTCACATTCTATGTTAGTCCTTTGGTTAATTTTCTTGCCAAACCACCATGCCACTGACAACTCTCATTTGTACCTATAAAACATGGCCCATTGCCCTTTCCAGTTGCATCTAACAATTCCAAATGGCTGAAAAGAAAAACAGTCTGTTCATTGCAACCCACAACTCCCAAATGGAACAATCAAGAACAAAATGGGCATCAATGTTGGCATTTATCGAAGATGTTGTTGAGCGTCTCCCTGAATGGTCTGATGAGGGCAGTGACAATCCATTCAAATTCACTGAGCTATGGTTGAACAGGATTCATGAATGTCACAAGTTTAATAATCTACTGAATGCCATTAAAGAAAACTTAAGGGAAAAAGTTGGCATGTTGGAAAACACGATTACACAGCAAAAGGTTTGTCCAATCAAGGCATGGGCATATTGGAATGAAACCTTAGACAGCACACTTGTCAAACTAACTAATGGTGCAGTTAATGTGCCAAGAGTTAAACATGAAATTGTTGCTGTCGATCTTGTTACTCCTGAAGCTGTTGATGATGAACAGGTGGAAGCCAATGGAAGGCCTCTAAAGAGGAAAAGGGTGTATGCTGGTGACAAGAAGGATTTGGTAACTGGTGGGTATTTTTATGTTTAGTTTCAGGTTTCTATGTCTTGGGTGTGGTTGTTATATGTTGCTTCAGTTAATGTCTTTTGTACTCACCTATTATGCTTAATGAAAATAAGTTATTGTCTATGTGTTGACTAATTGTATGTTCTACAAAATGTACCATGAAATGGTATACCCAATATTGGTCATGGCTTTAATTGACTTTCAAAAGTCAACTTGCTTGTCAAACTCATTGGAGGAAAATGTGATATTAGTAAAGTTAAATTACTTACTAATTTCAACATACATAATTCAAATCATTAAAAATGAAAGCTAACAAAACACAAATATGTTACTTTTTACAACTAAATGTTTGATCATTTCCAAACATAAATTTCAGACTGTTTGATCATTTCCAAACATAACTTTCAGAATGTATGAAGATTTTCCTTAGCAGGTATTTTGCCATCTGAGTCTCTTCTTCCATAGTCAACTTTACAGATAACATCACACTGAGAGCATGTGTTGGCAATGGGTATTGTTTTTCCATCAGCATGTATATGTCAGTTCCACCTTTTGTAGACACATGGTGAACTCCACATGTATCATACAATATCCATTTCATTGATGCTTCATCTCCATTAAACTTCCATATTTTATCATCTTTATCTGGTTCAAAAAGCCTCTTCAATTCCACCCATAGCATTTTTTCCTTATCATCAGCTATCTCTGTTAACTTGAACCTTTCAGTTACTAAACTCCATAGCTTGACCAAATCTTCTCTGTCAAATGCTTTCATCATATCCTCAAAGTGTTTGTATACCTTAGAACGATTTCCACATCTTATTATCTTCAAGTATTTTCCAAATTCATCGCTGTAGATCTCCCAGTCTATTATTGGATATTTGGCTTGTAAAGCTTCTGCATTCATACTATCATATGGAACAATCTTCATCATATGTTGAAGCTATTCTTCAGTCAAATCTTGTTGCTCTTGGTCTCAACATATGCTTTTTGCTTCTTTGAAGACTTTGATTCTAAATGTAAACCACCACTCTTAAACCTTCTACTTTCTTCTGTTGAATTCATTGGAATAAAGTCGTTAACCTTCCTGCGAACAATTGTGTGTAGATTTACAATTTCTTAATAGGATTTGCCTTTCAGTTGACTTGCACTCCAATGATCTTGATGCATCAGAAATTTCTTCATATAGCTCATCATTTGCGCTTGAGTTTGGGGTTTCTTCTTTCTAGCTTCTGCTTTCTTTGCAATCTGTTTACTTTTAAAATTCTCGAGTAGATCATTAATAGGATTATCTATGATATGGACTAATGTCTGTGCAGCTGTTTCATCAATATTCGGAGTACTAGCACTACAAACAGATCCTCCACTAGTACCATGTGACATTTCTAAAATTTTCATGTCACTAATTTTAATATTTTATTATTTAAATATATTTTTTTATAATTAACTTCGCTGGAAGTTATCCGCGTACGTCATGATTCGTTCAATTTATTCAACCGCGACTATACTATACCCACTCTACACTTTCTATGCATTTTTGTTTCCTTACAATCCTATTTTAAAAGTCACTTTTCACTTTTTCCATTATTACGTAAACCTTGCACCTTTTACGTTTTACGCGATTTATTTAAATTTACGTTTTATGATTTTAACAATGTGAACCAACCCTAGACTATCATAATTTTACATATTCTATGCATTTTAACCTATTTTCATGTTTATAATTAAATTTTATACTTGTCATTTCATTTTTATAGTATACGTCACTTTTATCAAGAACCGGTGTCACTAAACGCGTTTTCAACTCACGGTTTCAGTTTTAATGACTTCTAAATCCTTCGATGAACTCACCACTCATCTAAAGTATTAATATAAGTTATGATAATAACTTTTTAACATTTTTATAAGTTTTGTATTTTTATGTTACCCGGTTTTATATTTCACGTCTTAAAAACCTTACGTTTGCAACAACCGGGATCAAACTACACATCATAGCTCATGTTTTATACAAAATAAATCACCAAAATCCACTCACACCCTTATGTGGCTGGATTTTAAGTGTCTCACCAAGATATATGTCTTGGTGATATAACAACAAAGACATGTGTCCCTTTTGGCTTGCATGTGTTCCCCACCAAGGCCCTATACCATTACTAGTCATTTGATAACATGCAAACAAGATCAAAACAACCATCTCTTGCTCCTTCTCTCTCTATGAACGACCAAGAACAGGTCCTCAAGACCTATTTCATCTAACTTTTCACTAAATTTTTGATCATAGATTCAAGATCTTGAAGCCCTAGTCTTGTTCTTGGTTCATTACACTCAAACAACACTTCATTTCATCTTAATCTTGGGTTTATTTGGAGATTTATAAAGAGTGTTCTTACAAGGGTTTTCTTGGTGATTTTTACAAGGATTTTATAAAGTATTTTCAAGGGTTATAATGGTTATTAAAGTTGAGTAAAAGTGTAGAAGAAAGGTGCAAGTGTTGATGGGTTAATATAGGATTAGTGTTCCTTGGTCTTGTATTTTTCTTGTTCTTCATCTTTTGTAAGGAAACTCTCCACTCAATTTTCATTTTATTTTTATTTTCACCTCTGTAAATTTTATATATGTTGATATTTTTGAAAATTATATAAGTTATTATGCTTAGTTAGGCTTGGTACATAACTTATAAAACAATAAAAACACTAAAGGACTAAACATGCAAACTGTGAATCTGATTCAGGGGTAAAAACGGAATAAACTGATTTAATCAGTAAACATTGGACCTAAACTAAAAATATGTAGTTGTAGCCCTATGTCTTATGGTCATTTTGACCGGTATTTCATCGAATAACTCATTATGATGATTAAACTAGAAATATTTTCGTGAAACATGCCAGATTCTGGCTTACAGATTTAAATGGTAAAAATCTCAGTCATATGTTCATTTTCACTACTTGGCCCAGTTTTATGAAATTTAGGTAACATCTTAACTTAAACGTGGCCGAAAACAGGGAACAAATCGGGTTAGTAAAACTCTAGATATCGCACTTTTCGTGAGACCATTGAAAATTTGAAAGCTGAATGGATTGATTGTTTGGGTAAATGGACTGTTTTACTAAGGTTATGTAATTTTTGGCTAAGTGGGACCCACAAATCTCGTTAGTACAGAAGTAGACCTTTCCGGGGATATAAAGAACGAGACTTGTGGGCTTACGGTTTGCAAATGGTGATTTTCTAAACATAGACAAGTTATTGAAATTTCTAACAGCACTAGGTATAAAATGAGTATAAAGTGTTTTACACTTTATAATGTTGGACCTTTAAAACATTTTGAACCCCCTAATATATTTTTGAACCCTTAGACTTAAAGTGAACCTTTTTGACCAAAAACGTGACCCATAGACTAAATTTGAACCTTAGAATTAATTTGAACTTTTACATCATAATTGAACTTGGGGTCAAATGTAAGTTTCATACTTATATAAATGCAAGGGTACATTTTTGGATAATTTGTAAGTAATTAACTAAAACCTTGTGATGTATCTAGGGGTATTGTACCAAGCTTAAGTAAGATCATAATCTGTATATTACCCAAAGTACATCGATATCTATTTTCATAAATCTAAGACAATGTATATTATTTAGGTTCATCGTAGAGCTTTTGTGGCTATTCCTTCACTCGCTTGTTCATTGCTATTTTCCTTGCTTTAAGGTGAGTTTATAGCCTCGCCTTTACTTACTTAAATGTTTTATAAACCTCGCGAGGGGGATACATGCTAGTTTTTACAAACTGAATACAAGTAGTTTTTGGTATGCTGGACCCGATCATATGATTATAGATATTGAATGCTTTTTGCCAATTAAGTCCCCTCATGAACCGTTAATTACTCGAGTAGTAAACGCTAGTATTATGGATATGCATATTAGGCTTGGCGGGCTTGTTCGGGATACGGACACATAATAGTTAGAATTGTGGTAAATGGCAAATTTTTTCCTTTTCCGGGGCATTATTAAAAAAATCGGCAAGGTTCGGTTACATGAACTCAATACTATAATCAAATAAACCGACATGTAATTGCAATACTTGTCGCCCGATAAATAATGCTTGTATTCAACTTATTACTTATTAAACTCTATGAATTCATTCAACCTTTGTGTTGACTTTTAGCATGTTTTATCTCAGGTCCGTAAGTGACTTTCGGCTTGGATGGGCGGCGCAAGAAATGGATATCTACATGATGGCTCATGTTTAAATAAAAGTTTTCATTCGACAATGTTCTAAACTTTCAAAACTTATGTATCTTTTAACTATGTTAAAAACTTTTGGGACCTTGTTAACTCTGATAAATTATCGAATGTGAAGTTTTAAAAAAGACTTTATTTTAAAGTTGTTTATTTTACTTGTACTATGTGACCAAATAGCACCCCATGTTGTATTCCGCTGCGTTCCTAAAATGGGGGTGTTATAGATTGGTACCAGAGCACAAATTATAGTGAACTAGGTATTTTTATTCTAAAAACCTAGACTATAATCATATTTTTTTTTTTTTTTTTTTTTTTTTTTTTTTTTTATCATGAGCTTCCATCATCTTGTCCGATATTCATGCGCGCCTACTCCCGAGCTTCCTATTTCTCCCTCGTATATATGTATCTTAATCATGCTATATTAGAAATAATTATGCACTATAATTATTCCTAATTCATTCGATAATCCGCGAAATATCACTTAGAAATATAAATCTTTTATGCACAAGATTTCTTATTATCATTTATAAACATAATTATAATTATAAATTTTTGTCAAAATTTTATACACTATCTCTTTGATTGCACCATCGTTATACGTATGCACACAATAAATATTATCACTTGCACTTTTAATATTTCTCGACCATCTTGCTTGATCCTGAAACATCGATATATTTCTATATATAGTTCTCACATGAATACTAAACTCTTCTAACCATTGTGAGTTACACGATGGTCTCTCTTAAACATTGTATGTGATTACAATGGTCTCTAAACTCTTTCATAACCATATGTTATATCATTTCATATAACATCAAAACCTGTTACAATTTATCAATTTCTATTGGTTGTCTTACTCCCCGTGAACTCATGTTTTCCAAGCATTTCTTGTTTATTTTCTAAAGCATCATGTCAAACCCTACATCTCCTAATTATATATGTTTCACCAAATTACTAAACAAGTAAATACGTATTTATTTATTTTGATGATCCCCTAAAACTTTCTCATACATTGTGGTCTCATTTATTTTCCCAAAAATCATGAGTAATCATATGAGCTTTAAAATCTTTTCATGACCTTATACAACGGTGTTTTATATGAAACCCGTCGCATTCAAATTATTTACCTTAGAAATTCACTACCATTTTATAAACAACTCCTTTATTGTCATATAAATTATCTTTCATTATATTACAAATGGATTTACTATTCCTCAAAGAATTACCCCATTACTACCTAATAAACTAATAACCTTACTCAATACTATTTTATAAACTGCTCTAACTAGTTCAAAATTTACTTTTGTCACCTCTCTACAAATCATTTGGTCAATTACCTTGTAAAACTAGTTTACTACTATCTTCTAAACCATTTTCACTACAATATTAATAAACTCATTGCCACTCTCTTATAAACTACTTTACCACCATCTTATAAACTTATCCACTGATGTACTACTATTAAATAAACTGTTTGGACTAGTTTTGAATAAACTATTTTGTTATCTTATAAATTGTTCTGTCATTTACCTTTTACCAAATTTTCACCACCTTATAAATGATTTTGTCATTATCTTACGAATTACTCGACCTTGTTTTATTAACTAAAACCATTGATTTATTATTGCCTCATGAACTATTTTGTTATTATTTTATTGTTCGTCATTTTCCAATAATTCTTATAAACGGATTCATCATACAAAAGCTGAAGTTCAGTAACTTTCTCTACATTCATCAAGTTCTCTTTTGAATCCTTCATTGTTAAAGGTCCATGTTTCTGGCCCGATGTGGACTGATTTAGAACTGCTTAAAACTTCCTTTTCTGCGTGCACTTTCCTTATTCGCTTGTGTTAGATACTCATACTACTTACTTATGATCGATTCTTACGTATGTACAAACTTATATCACTCTTTGTATATAAGATACTTATGCAAACTCCATACTTTTCCAACAATTGACATATCACGAGTATTACTAATTTAAGTATTTGAAAATTTTATCGAACCTCGAATAAATATAGTCTAGTCACCTATATTTAACCTTGGGACAGTGGAACATAGTCTGACTATCTATGTTCGACTTAGATTTTTCAAATACTAGGAATAGTTCTATATGGGTTATGTCTAATTGATCTTCTACTTGATCTTCGAGCATCACAAAATTTTAATTTGAGTATAACAATTCAACGTTATTCATACGATCAAGCAAAACAATTAAACAAATCCTCATATTTTCGCAAGTGAACCGTCAAGAGATAAAGCGAGTAGAGCGCCGGGACGTCGCTCTCTTAAGGGGTACGTACCGTGACATTTCTAAAATTTTCATGTCACTAATTTTAATATTTTATTATTTAAATATATTTTTTATAATTAACTTCGCTGGAAGTTATCCGCGTACGTCATGATTCGTTTAATTTATTCAACCGCGACTATACTATACCCACTCTACACTTTCTATGCATTTTTGTTTCCTTACAATCCTATTTTAAAAGTCACTTTTCACTTTTTCCATTATTACGTAAACCTTGCACCTTTTACGTTTTACGCGATTTATTTAAATTTACGTTTTATGATTTTAACAATGTGAACCAACCCTAGACTATGATAATTTTACATATTCTATGCATTTTAACCTATTTTCATGTTTATAATTAAATTTTATACTTGTCATTTCATTTTTATAGTATACGTCACTTTTATCAAGAACCGGTGTCACTAAACGCGTTTTCAACTCACGGTTTCAGTTTTAATGACTTCTAAATCCTTCGATGAACTCACCACTCATCTAAAGTATTAATATAAGTTATGATAATAGCTTTTTAACATTTTTATAAGTTTTGTATTTTTATGTTACCCGATTTTATATTTCGCGTCTTAAAAACCTTACGTTTGCAATAACCGGGATCAAACTACACATCATAGCTCATGTTTTATACAAAATAAATCACCAAAATCCACTCACACCCTTATGTGGCTGGATTTTAAGTGTCTCACCAAGATATATGTCTTGGTGATATAACAACAAAGACATGTGTCCCTTTTGGCTTGCATGTGTTCCCCACCAAGGCCCTATACCATTACTAGTCATTTGATAACATGCAAACAAGATCAAAACAACCATCTCTTGCTCCTTCTCTCTCTATGAACGACCAAGAACAGGTCCTCAAGACCTATTTCATCTAACTTTTCACTAAATTTTTGATCATAGATTCAAGATCTTGAAGCCCTAGTCTTGTTCTTGGTTCATTACACTCAAACAACACTTCATTTCATCTTAATCTTGGGTTTATTTGGAGATTTATAAAGAGTGTTCTTACAAGGGTTTTCTTGGTGATTTTTACAAGGATTTTATAAAGTATTTTCAAGGGTTATAATGGTTATTAAAGTTGAGTAAAAGTGTAGAAAAAAGGTGCAAGTGTTGATGGGTTAATATAGGATTAGTGTTCCTTGGTCTTGTATTTTTCTTGTTCTTCATCTTTTGTAAGGAAACTCTCCACTCAATTTTCATTTTATTTTTATTTTCACCTCTGTAAATTTTATATATGTTTATATATTTGAACATTATATAAGTTATTATGCTTAGTTAGGCTTGGTACATAACTTATAAAACAATAAAAACACTAAGGACTAAACATGCAAACTGTGAATCTGATTCAGGGGTAAAAACGGAATAAACTGATTTAATCAGTAAACATTGGACCTAAACTAAAAATATGTAGTTGTATCCCTATGTCTTGTGGTCATTTTGACGGGTATTTCATCGAATAACTCATTATGATGATTAAACTAGAAATATTTTCGTGAAACATGCCATATTCTGACTTACAGATTTAAATGGTAAAAATCTCAGTCATATGTTCATTTTCACTACTTGGCCCAGTTTTATGAAATGTAGGTAACATCTTAACTTAAACGTGGCTGAAAACGGGGAACAAATCGGGTTAGTAAAACTCTAGATATCGCACTTTTCGTGAGACCATTGAAAATTTGAAAGCTGAATGGATTGATTGTTTGGGTAAATGGACTGTTTTACTAAGGTTATGTAATTTTTGGCTAAGTGGGACCCACAAATATCGTTTGTACAGAAGTAGACCTTTCCGGGGATATAAAGAACGAGACTTGTGGGCTTACGGTTTGCAAATGGTGATTTTCTAAACATAGACAAGTTATTGAAATTTCTAACAGCACTAGGTATAAAATGAGTATAAAGTGTTTTACACTTTATAATGTTGGACCTTTAAAACATTTTGAACCCCCTAATATATTTTTGAACCCTTAGACTTAAAGTGAACCTTTTTGACCAAAAACATGACCCATAGACTAAATTTGAACATTAGAATTAATTTGAACTTTTACATCATAATTGAACTTGGGGTCAAATGTAAGTTTCATACTTATATAAATGCAAGGGTACATTTTTGGATAATTTATAAGTAATTAACTAAAACCTTGTGATGTATCTAGGGGTATTGTACCAAGCTTAAGTAAGATCATAATCTGTATATTACCCAAAGTACATCGATATCTATTTTCATAAATCTAAGACAATGTATATTATTTAGGTTCATCGTAGAGCTTTTGTGGCTATTCCTTCACTCGCTTGTTCATTGCTATTTTCCTTGCTTTAAGGTGAGTTTATAGCCTCGCCTTTACTTACTTAAATGTTTTATAAACCTCGCGAGGGGGATACATGCTAGTTTTTACAAACTGAATACAAGTAGTTTTTGGTATGCTGGACCCGATCATATGATTATAGATATTGAATGCTTTTTGCCAATTAAGTCCCCTCATGAACCGTTAATTACTCGAGTAGTAAACTCTAGTATTATGGATATGCATATTAGGCTTGGCGGGCTTGTTCGGGATACGGACACATAATAGTTGGAATTGTGGTAAATGGCAAATTTTTACCTTTTCCGGGGCATTATTAAAAAAATCTTCAAGGTTTGGTTACATGAACTCAATACTATAATCAAATAAACTGACATGTAATTGCAATACTTGTCGCCCGATAAATAATGCTTGTATTCAACTTATTACTTATTAAACTCTATGAATTCACTCAACCTTTGTGTTGACTTTTAGCATGTTTTATCTCAGGTCCGTAAGTGACTTTCGGCTTGGATGGGCGGCGCAAGAAATGGATATCTACATGATGGCTCATGTTTAAATAAAAGTTTTCATTCGATAATGTTCTAAACTTTCAAAACTTATGTATCTTTTAACTATGTTAAAAACTTTTGGGACCTTGTTAACTCTGATAAATTATCGAATGTGAAGTTTTAAAAAAGACTTTATTTTAAAGTTGTTTATTTTACTTGTACTATGTGACCAAATAGCACCCCATGTTGTATTCCGCTGCGTTCCTAAAATGGGGGTGTTATATACCAATATGTTCAACAGTATCTTTAACAATATCTGCACCAGCATCTTTAAAAGGGATATCAAATCCCATTTGATCTTCAAACCTCCACTGACTCTCTGCACCCTCTTGTACCAATGCTATGTTTGGTTCCTCATATACGTCATCAATGCTCCTCCCCGGTTTTGAAAGATCCTCCAAATCTAAATCCTCCAAATCTTCTGAACTATCAGAATCCACAAAGGTTGATTTTCTCTTACCTTTACTGTCCTTGAGTTTTTGGCGCAACTTCTTTACTTTTTGAATCAACTTGGTATAAGAACCAGCATAAAGTTTCTTTGTCTTTTTCAAGTTTTCCTCCAACCCAGTTACTCTGTCTGACAATTTTGTACAAATATCCATCAATTCTTTGTATTTCAGACTACCTACATCACTTCCATCTGTGTTCACTTTTGGGACAGGCGAACCATGACGCATATCCCCCATTGTATCATGAGGCATGGGATTTCCATCACCTGAATCAGGCTTCTGAGAACTTGAATCATTAAATGTTTCCATGGGTTGGGTCTTATCATTGTTACCACTGGCCTACCCAGCTTCTAAGCCTGTGAGAGTAGTGGCAGCCCGCACCATTGTCTCACAGATAGCATCATCTGCTACATTTGGTTGATTTGAAGATCTGGACTAAGGTACCACATGTTCCTTTCTGATTCTTCTCATAAATGTCTGTGTAACATGAGGTTGGGATGATAATGGAGCACTTATGGGTGTGTCATGAGACTCAACTTGGGTTGCTGATCCTTGACCCTCAAGTGGTGGAACAATCATTGATAAAAACAGTGGTGCTTCTCTCCCATTATAACCCATACAAATCGTCCTCATATTACTAAAAACCTTTTGCCTAAAGGTAGGAGTTTTAAGAATGTTTTTCTGAGGTTGAAGCCGGTTCTTGTGTTTGTTTAAAAAAATTTGAATAAATCTTGGATACATTAAAAATTTGTATTTGCGTTTCACATTTTTCACCATACCATCAAAAATCGATTTTGAAAATTTGAACTTCCTTTTTGTGGCAAGTAAATAATAGCAATTGCGGTTTTTGAAAAGTTATGTTATCAAAATTTAACCCATACCCCATATGGGAAAGATTTTGAAAAAATTCATTATTTGGCAATGAACTAATACCACCATCGTCTGCTAGTTTCAGATGCCTCCTAACAGATGACTCAGTAATAGCCATGAATATGCCATAAACTGTAGCATTTATCTCTTTTTCTCCATTAGCAAGTGTTTTGACATTGGCAGTTTGCCAAAACTGATTTATTTGAGAAACATACATAGTAGGATTCTGTGTAATAAGATACCTTATGTAACATCTATTGAGAAAATCCACAATCTGGTGAAACCCTTCACTTCCCTTTGGTTTCTGTAAGGAGGCAACCATGTTATGTGTCTTACAATGCCCCAAAATCGCCATTAAGATAGATCAAATTTTGATTAGGGTTCTAGGTTATGGTCGTTTAGAAGAGTATGTGTGTTTGGTCAAGCCAATTGAGATGATATAGATATCACTTAGGGTTTTGGGAAAATCGAGTGAATAAATCTTTTCTTTGTCTTGTAGAAATGTTATAAATTAAAGAAAGATTGTGAATTATCCAATGTGGTGAAACCTATAAGCGAACCAATAGACAAAAAGATCTCAACGGTTATAATAAATTAATGAATAACGGTTATTCCCAAACAGTATCAACGGTAACCCAGCCGTAGTAACTTTTAGCCTACCAGTACTAAATACACCCATGACTTTATTTGACTTTTATAAGTCAACTTACAATCAACACGCAAATTACAAACTGTTATATAACTAGACTTATAATAGTTACTAATTCCAACAAACAAAAGCCAAATTATGTAAACTGATAGGTAACACAACACAAAAAAAACAAAGAAAACTTGCATATTTACTAATGGTAGAACATATATGGTGATTGTTTTTCTTTTTGATTGGCTTTGTGCCAACTACAATTAAACTTTAAAGTTGATTCATACATAATTTCTAGTTGGCCAAATTTAATGAAATACAACATAAACACATGAATTCGAATTCAATAAAAAAAGAACACAAAATAAACATTTCATTCAACATAAAATAAACTTTTTATCCACCAGAAAATAAACATTACATGAAACAATTAACAATTAAACTTGGGAGATTTTTCGAGTTCAAATAACATATGAAAGTTGTCATAATCCAAATGCTCATCATCTGACGAGTCTTCCTCTTTCTCAGACGCAATATTTTTGCGTTTTCTGTATACCCACATCTTCTTCCAAGTGTATTTACTTTTACGCCTTGGTTTTTCTCTAGCAGCTTTTTCTTGTTTTTCAAGTTTTTTCAATTTTTTTTTGCTGTACTTGAAACTTTTCTTTAAAATACCAATCAAGTGTTTCTTCAAACGTCGGTTCTGGTACATCCTCACCTCCTTCTTCAGCCTCTTCTAGTTTTTGAAGTATTGAAGGTTTTTCTTCAAAGGCCGGTTCTTGAAGTATTGAACCTTCATTCTGTTGGACGTTAATTCTTGAGGTTGATGCCATTTTTTAAAAATTGTATAGATTTAAGTTGTTTTGAATGATTTTGTTGTTTACAAATGTTCCAATTTATAACCATTGTATTAGGCAACATAACGTTTTTTTTGCTTTGGAAAAGACACACGTCTTGCTAGGTTGAACGTTGTATACTACTAGTTTTGACTATGCAAATGGAACGTAGGTTGAGCAGACATTTATTACACATTTATATTCCCAAACTTTATTTATCACTTATCACTTATTATCCTAACAAGTATTTACTCAACAAACAAACACACGACCAGATCGCAAATCCTCACAACTGTAAACCTATTTTTTCCAATTAACTCATTCTATTGTTAGAATAAATTAATGAATAAAGGTTATACCCAAACAGTACCAACGGTAACCCAACCGTAGTAACTTTTAGCCTACCAGTACTAAATACACCCAACAGTACAAACTTTTTTCTCAACAGTATTAACCTAAATTGTTTGAGATAATGTCTTTTGTACCTTTTCTTGTTATGGTTACTGAAAATCACATATTTTCTAGGTGTTGACTAATTCAATTTCATTTTTCAAACTAAGTTGCTTGAATGTGTAATTGCATTTCCAAACAATCCATAAAACATCAAAAGGTATTGCCCATGCCTTTAATTGACTTTTATAGGTCAACTTACAATCGACACTCAAATTTCAAACTCTTATATAACTAGAGTTATAATACTTACTACGTCCAAAAAACAAAAGTCAAATGATGTAAACATAGAAAACCTGCATATTTGCTAATAGTAGATAAGTATTTTACTTTTTACAACCAAACAGTTGGAGCATTTCCAAATATAACTGAATGTCAAAAAAGTTGGAGCATTTCCAACTATAACTGAATGTACAATATAGCAGTAAAAGTAATTGTTTTTAAACATATATTTAGAACCCATACATCAAGTCAACTTTAAAACCATTCAATATCTGGAGCATCTCGAGCTCTTAAACCAATTATGACTCCAGTGATAGGTGGTGGCCTCTTGCCTATTGGAGCTAAAGTTGATGGAGCTTCTGATTGAGGAGCTTGTGATGGACCTTTTTTCTTTTGACCACCTTTTTTTGAAGATGAATGAGGTCTGCCTCTAGGTCTTTTGGGAGCAAGTGCAGTAGTTGAAGTGGAAGCTCTGCCTCTTGGAGCTGAAGTTGATGGAGCTTCTAATGTTTTCTTTTGACCACCTGTTTTTGAAGATGAAGGAGGTCTACCTCTGGTCTTTTGGGAGCAGGTGCAGCGATTGAAGTGGAAGCTCTGTGTAACACCCCCAATTTTAAAATATTTGCAGCGGAATAATGATTGGGTGTTACTTCATAGCTCACAGTTTTTCAGTAGAAAATGATTATTAATTTAGTCATTTAAAACATTTATCATTCGAATTTTATAAAAATTAGAGTTTTTAAAATGAGGTCCCAGTGGTTTTAAAGTTTGTTAAATAAGTTTTCGAATGATAGTAAAATTTATAGCCTTTGTAAGAATCCGTGCTCCTCCGTACCATCCTTGCTCATTATGGACCTGAGATAAACACATGCTAAAAGTGTCAACACAAAGGTTGGTGAGTTCATAGAATTTATAAGTATAGTAGTTGATTTCGAAGAATCAAAAGAGTTTGTGAGTTTATACTATTCGTAATAAACGATTTATTATCAAAATTAAAGTGTGAGTAAAATCCATAGTGTTTATAATCAAAAGCAGTTGATTTATCAAAATCAAAGTTAACATGAAATAGTTTGTTGGGTTGCCCAAACTGGGTCAACACCAAAATAGTTTGTTTTTGCCAAGAAATAATGATTTTCTGCTATATAGTGAACACAAATTAGTAATTTCATAAAAATAATGAGCTACGTTGTTATACGCCCACAGCACTACAACCTGATTTCCCTAAGCCTCATGACACTCATCCGATTAACAGATCTCATCATAAATGATGGATAACAGTAACAAGGGCCCTCGGGATAGGTTCTTGCCAGTAACCTATTAGATTTCAAATAAAGTGCGTTTGGTAGTTTTCTCCAACGCCCAAACAGGGATTGTCAATCCCTAATAGATCTATCCACAATTATTTACGTTCACCCTACGGGTGACTAAGGTTCATGATATGAAGGACTTTTGGCAATAGTAAACTTAGGAAATAGAAATCAGATATAGCATACAGTTGAAAAGTTACTTGTAAACATGTTTATAGCAGTTATCTCTTCATGAGATATAAAATGTATAAAATAGTGGGCTATGGTCCCACAGTAATTTGTAAATAGTTTAAAATACTTATGAAAGTAAAAGTAGTAGTTGAGCATGTATCTCCCCCAAAATATTTATAAAAACGGGGCTAAGAACTCATAGTAATTTGTAAATAGTTTAAAATACTTATGAAAGTAAAAGTAGTAGTTGAGCATGTATCTCCCTCGCGAGGTTTATAAAATGTTTAAATAAGTAAAAGCGGGGCTATGAACTCACCTTAAGTGATACAAGGAATGATGAAAGTAAGTGCGAGTGAGAGTATGAGAATGATTTTGGAAGCGTCCTTAGTACGGAACCTGATAAATAAATTTATCTGAGAATCTAACCAAATACTATTTGGTAATTGAATAACGATTAATCGTTATGATGAAAAGATGATGAAATGGTTTTGTGGCAGAGGTGGCTTGCGTGGCAAAACGCTTAGAGTTCAAGAACAAAGTTATATACTATATAACTTGTCTTTAATCATAAAGTGTCGTTAATGATTATATTCTCTCGTCATGAAATAATGATGTGCACATAATTTATCAAAAGTTTAGTTGACGATAAGTTATAGTAGTTGTAAAATATTCTAGTTGTAATCCATTTTAAAATCTTATTTATATACTTGAAATGGCTTCTTTATTTGTCGATGTATGTATTGTTATTGTCTAATAACCATAAGGTTTTTGTAAAACGTTTATTAACTTATGAAAGTTTTAGGATGTAAAGTGTCAAAGTATTAAGCTTGGGGATTGAAGTTGTAAAAATAATATAAGTTTCAAAACTTATCAAAGTTTTAAGAAAAGTATTAAATGGTTTGAAATTGTGGGGTTGAATGTGTAAAATATATGTAAATTAGTAATTTATATTAGTTTCAAGAAAGTGGCACCTTATTCGAATTTGAGGGACTAATATTGTCAGATTCTATTTTCTATTTATAAAGGTTTTAAGAAAGGTGTTAAGTGTTTGAAAATGAGGGATTGAAACTGCCAAAAGGCTAAAGTTTCAAAAATTAAAATAACAAAAACTGCCCTAGGCAGGATTCGAACCAAGGGCCTCTCGCTCATCAACCCAGCGCCCCTCCCAACTGATCTAGTTTATCTCTTGTGTTACTCTTTACCATCTACTGTATTTATAAATCTTTATCACTAGCTCATTTTGTGTTATAATCTATTTTAGTAATACTGAGTTCGCATGCAATTTACGTGATATGTTTTAAGAATTTGTTTTAACGTTAGCATGAGCTGGGGTTTATTTGTCGAGGTTACATCATTGCTTGCCACACGAAGCCTTGAGAATGCCACACTTATATCAAAATGATTAACGAGAGGTACGAAAATAAGACGAAAGCTAGCTAAGTTGGGTGTGGTATATAAAGGATTTAAAATATGAAAGTGAGCAAGTACATATCGAGGGGACTTACTACACCTCAAAAGGTGGCGAGATCTTTACGTTACGGACTTGGAATTTGAGAAAAGGAGGACATGGCTTGCATGAGACTCCAACAACGAATCACGATCAAGTGTTTGACACACCAAAGCATGACTCGAACACTTTGCATTCGAGCCAATCCTACTCAACTTGGCAGCATGTAAAACACTTAGATCATCTTGAGATGGGAAAAGCTTGTGTTTGTTTGTGATGAAAGAAAGGTGATACGTATAGTTGTTTAAGTAGAGGATTAGTTTCTAGGTTTTTGGGTTAAATTCACTTAGGACTACCTCAAGAGATAATTAGTATGGGGAGTTTGGGGTTTGCTTGTTGTCGTGGGTCAAGAGAGAAGAGGACAACAATTGGTGTTTTTGTACGCATGAAGTGAGGAAAGAGTGGAGGTCTCGCATGGTTCTCCTTGTTACTCTTCGTATAACAGAAACAACAAAAGAGAAGGGGAGTGCAATTGTGTTCTTGTGGTTATCTTCGAATGGCAGAAAGGAAAAGAAAGAAAGTAGTTTGCATGGTTTCTTCTTCTTACTTCTCGTACAACAAGAACAAAAGAAAGGAATAGCAAAGTATTTTCTTTTTGTTTGAGTTTTTGGATGTGAAATGTTTGTGTGTAGGTACGCATGAAAGGAGATGGGTGAGGGCTTATATAGAAACTAGTTGGACACACAAGTTATAGTAATCATTTGATTGTGAT
The DNA here is from genome assembly GCA_030686995.1 of Artemisia argyi. NCBI lineage: Eukaryota > Viridiplantae > Streptophyta > Magnoliopsida > Asterales > Asteraceae > Artemisia > Artemisia argyi. The sequence continues at coordinate 43,363,697 of CM060701.1, forward strand.
GTGTGGGAGGTGGCGTACAAGTCAACAAGGAAGAAAAAAAAACATTGAGTGTGTAAGAAATTTTTGTAAGTGAGTAACATGGTTTTTGTCCTTGTTTTTCTTAGAACCGATCACCTCCAAGAAAACTAAGGGTCGATTTGGTTTGTAGTATACTAAGGTCCACATGACTTTAAGGTGGAGTGTGTAAGGGTTTGGACAAGAGTGTGTCAGTGGTAGTGTAAGAGTCTAGCCATGTGAATGTGAGGAGAAATCAAATGAGGATTGAATTCTTAATATGTATGTCGACATCATTTATTAGTGTATATGATTTGTAAAAATGAATAGAAGTTAGTTTGTTTGTGTCTTGTGCATGCATGCAAAAGGTGATTATATATATGAAGTTTTGAGTGTTCCAGGGACTATACATTTATGAGATGGGATGGTAACTTGAAATCAAAAAGTATTTGTGAATGTAAGAAGTAACATGCTCCGTATGGTTTTGTTTCTAGCTTGTCGACATACTCCTAATGTTCAAAAGAAACGTGTGGTTTGATTATAAAAATAGGATTGTACCTTTGAGTTTGCATTTAAAAATCATGTAGTACTTGCCTAGAATCTTAAAATATATGTGTGTGAGTGCATGAAAAGAGGAAGTACTATCTTGGTTTTAAAATACATGTCGACATGCCATTTTATTAAGCAAACGATTTGGAAATTGTGTATTACTTGGTGATGATTGATCAAATTTAATATTTTGACTTGAAATTATGTTAGAAATATTTTTAGGACTTTATAGAAACAAGCGGGGTTTAAAATGGTTTAGTTTTGAAATATTTGGTAATCGTGTGGGTTGTTTTTGGATCAAATACCTTGCCTCGTAAAAATGTAGCTAGACTCGATATGGAAAGCTGAGAATTGACATACTCGAAGTTGGCTAGGTGAGAAATGAAGAAGTGTGAAAATACGTATGTGTCGTGTGTAAGAATAAGGCGTACGATGGGCGTTTCTTAATTGTTCTAGTCGAGTGTTACAAAATCAAAAGAAAGGAAAATGGGCTTGAAAGATGTGGGTTGTGAATAGTAACAGGCCAGATTTGGATTTTGGGCTTAGGAAATAATTAAGGGTCCGTTTGAATGAAATTAGGATTAGGAAATAAATTATGATTATAAAAGTTTATTTAAGATTTAGTGAAACGTTTACGTGAGTCCGGGAGTGAATAGTGTTACGTGAATAGTGTTTTGTGAATAATAAAACTTTTGAAAAACATCTCAATATTACTAACTGATTCCAAAAACGATGAATAGTGTTTGGTGAATAGTAACTGGTAAATAGTAAATTTGAAAAATGTTCTGAAAATACAGGTTTGTAACGACCAAAGAAAATTTTAAATTTTCCTGTAAAAATAGTGATTTGAAGTAATGACAAAGATTAATTTATAATTAAACGATTTTAATTATGGGGAAAATCACGGGATGTGATACTCTGCCTCTTTTGGGAGTATTGGAAGGTTTGGATATGTTTGGAGCATCTTCAGCAATTGAAGTTGAAGCAGCTTGACCTTTCAGAGTTGTGGATCTCTTTGAAGTAGAAATTCTGGATCTTGTTGGAGCAGCTTCATCCTCGTCACTTGACACACTAAACACCTCATTTGCAACATCCTCTTCACTAGATACTTCCTCTTCACTTGGAACATCCTTCATTGCCTTCGAGTAGCACTGATACTCAAGGTTTAGCATCCTCTTTTCAAACCATTTTAGCTTCCTTTCAAGGTGTTCAAACCTCTTTTCCTCCGACACCACTTCTTCACCGGGTTCACTCACAAATCCCCAATCTCCTCTGTAAAAGTATGTAACACGCCCAAATATAATTTCTTCATGTCCTGGTACATCTTGTCAGACCCAGGATGAATAGAGTATCTTGACTTATGCAACTCATGCATAATCAACTCACAAATTCCTCTATACAATGGTACCCAACTTCGGTCTCCAAAACATAATATTCCATCAGAACGCTTAACAAATCCATTCTCATTTTCTGCCATTCCAAATATATTTTCAGCGAGTCGATTTTCTGCTTTCAACGCTTCCACTTGAGCTTCTAATATCTGAGAGGGTAACGGCGATACGATAGGCATTCCTAATGACCTAACTCGTAACGGTGGTATTCTCTCCTTTCGACTAAGAGCATCAGCAACGACGTTTGATTTACCGGGATGATAGCGGATTTCGCAATCATAATCGCTTAGCAGCTCAATCCAACATCGTTGTCTCATGTTGAGCTCTTTTTGATTCAAGATGTGTTGCAGAATTTTGTGATCAGTGAATACAACACACTTGGTTCCATACAGATAATGTCTCCATATCTTCAAAGCGAAAACCACAGCACCTAACTCCAAATCATGGGTGGTGTAGTTCTTCTCATGCTTCTTGATCTGTCGGGAAGCATAAGCTACCAATTTCTCTCATTGCATCAACACAGCTCCTAAACCTTTATGAGAGGCGTCACAGTAAACGACAAAGTCTTCGCTACCTTCAGGCAATGTCAAGATAGGAGCACTACACAACATCTCCTTAAGTAATTGAAATGCTTCCTCTTCCTTATCTCCCCATTCGTATTTAACATTCCTTTGAGTCAATTTGGTCAATGGCTTTGCTATCTTCGAAAATCCCTCAATGAACCTTCAATAGTGATACGTGGGAATCGCACCAGGCTTTACCTCTCAAGGGATCTTGAGAAGCTTACAACCCCCCCCCAGGCAGTGTACCTGATCGTTGTAGTATAGTATAGTGACAAGTACCGGGGGATTGATCATTCAGCTAGGAATAGTGTCGCTAGGATTAGAAAACCTAAATACTAGTTCTAAAGATGAGGGATGATTATTTTTGTATTTTTATATTTTTTAGAAAGCAAGTAAAAATCTCAGGTTTGAAGGATTTGGGCGGAATTAGTTGCTAGTCAACTAACCCAATACAAAAGATGCAATCAAAATAAAATACTAGAAATGAAAATAAACTAAATTATACTAAAGTTGTGAGCAATAAGTGGAGAAAATGTGTTTACTTAGATTTCACTACTCCCTAGACATCTTTTACACGTTAATTACTTGTTATAGTTACATGGATGACGGATCGTATTCCTTAATATCATTCATGGGGTGGCGCACTTAACTCCCCAATTCTATGAGCTCATATCTCCTCCTATGCCATGCCCAGCACAACCATAGGGATTATAAACAGTGGCTCATGCATTAAATACAACCAATAAAGACCTAGTGCACATCGGTTCATGTTTCTTAAGACGTTCAAGCATGTTACCATTTGGAGATCTGCCAGTTTTCTTAAGCCTAACATCAAATTCATTCATCCAAAACAATTATAAACAAGTAATCAACACATAATTAACATCTAGGTTTCATTAGATCCAAGCAAACACAAGATAGATCTGGCCTAGCATGATGGAATTAAGACAAGAACAAGATATAGACAACCAACACATAGACATATTGATTGAATTAAAAGAATACTTATCTCAATTACACATGAAAGGTATCAAGGGCTTAGAACCCTTGAAAAACCTGTAAAATTCGCACCAAGTTCGTACTTAGGGTTTCTCCAAAACTTCTCCATTTTTAATGTGAAAATTAGAAAACTATATATAGGAAATAGGGTCTGATGGCGTCAAGACCAATCTTGTGACGCCGTCACCTCGCCGCCAAAACTCTTCTCGGACTGCCTTGATCTACTTTTGACGCCGTCATGTATTAGCATTTTCCAGGCCGTCATGAATTTTACTCTTGACGCCCTACTTCGTGACGCCGTCAAATCTGTACTGGATCGTCATGGAAATTTGCTCTTGACGCCGTCAAGGATTCCTTCACTTTTATGCTCCAAAAACGTCTGAATTGCTTCCTTTTCCAGATTTCACTCCCAAAGTACCTAAAATCACAAAAGGAACGATTTAGGGCAATATTTGATCAAATAAATTTGAATTCAGGCTTAAATGACCCCCTAAAAGTGGTTCATTTTTCGCCTCATCATATACCCTTACACTTGAGATTTGCTTGTCCTCAAGCAAATGCGCTTTTATTCTAGTCAAAATACAAGTTAGGGGTCATTTAACACTAATATAAAAGTAATTACAACAAATAATCATTCCACTAAAGACCAATAGACAAGCACGGAGGTCATACAGTAGCACCTCACAAATAGTGTTTAGATACTCACATCTCTCGGGTGTAATAAAGTATAAATTACAATATAGAAACGGAAGATATCTCTCACTACCTGTCATAGCAAAATAGATTACCATAGGCTTGGGAAAGGATCAAACCTCCACCACATGGCGTAAGCACCTAGGATAAACTATCAAAGAGGTCTTTTAAAGGGTTGTAACGTTAGGTGTAGGGATATGAAATACACAGTTTTGTTGGATAAAGGAAGTTTTTACTGGTGGCGAGTTAACAATCTTGGTTAATTACATGAACAATGTGGCGTTGCTAAGCCAAGACTAGACTCGACTTAAGCTAATAACAAAAACATAAAATAAACATAGAATGAAAAGGGATGGTAGTCCGTATGTTTTTTCTCTTTTTTCCTTTTTTATTATTATTATTTTTTTTCTTTTTTGAATATATATATATATATATATATATATATATATATATATATATATATATATATATATATAGGGAAGGGATCGGGTGCGTTTCACTTTTTAAGTGCGGATGGTACGGATGAATGTGAACCACACGATCATCCGTCCATCTCATCAAAGATTAAAAAAAACTCAGTGGCATTTTCGTAAATAGTGCAAAATGTTTACACTAATAAGATAATATCGTTATATATCTTGCTTAAAAAAACACAAAAATTAAAAAAAAAAAAAAAAAAAAAAAGATTTATCGATAATGAATTTAAGGAAAGTAAGATTTGCAGAAATTATAGAAGGTATTCTTAATTATTTCATATTGTTATTATACGATTTAACTATACGTATTCTGATAAGAGTACATCAGTATGATTGCTATTACGATACTAACATTTTTATTATTAAAAAACGAGTAATTCTCATTATGAAATGTTAATTTAATCTTTTTTTTTTTTATTTTTCAGAATTACAAATATGAATTCTGCATTTAAAAAAAGTTATTCTTAAATTAATAGTCTTTAAGATAACTACTGCGATATTAATTGCATTTCTATGATAAATATTCTGATATTAATTGCGTTTCTATGATAGCTATTCTGAAATGTTATATATTCTGAAAAAAAACATATTCTGAAATGTTATATATATGAAGCCTATTCTGATTGAAAAAGTATTAATATGTATTGACGATACCTAATCCGATATTGATATAATTATGATAAATATTATGATATTAATTGCATTTCAAAGATAGCTATTCTGAAATGTTATATATTCTGAAAAAAAAATATTCTGAAATGTTATATATATGAAGCCTATTCTGATTGAAAAAATATTAATATGTATTGACGATACCTAATCCGATATTGATATAATTATGATAAATATTCTGATATTAATTGCATTTCTATGATAGCTATTCTGAAATGTTATATATTCTGAAAAAACATATTCTGAAATGTTATATATATGAAGCCTTTTCTGATTGAAAAAATATTAATATCTATTGACGATACCTAATCCGATATTGCTATAATTATGATACCTTGTGTGATATTAATTCACATTCAAGGATAGGTATTTTGATATTAATATTTTTTCTTTAATCTGCATTTACAATGAACAATTTTATACCTATTAATTGATTGTATCATTATTATGTTAGTAATCAATATGACACTTACTGTGATATTATAACTGCTAACGACATATAAGGTTATATATTCCGATATTAACATTTTTTCTTATTTTAAATACAGATGATGAAGATGATTCTGAAATTGAATACATGTTACTTTATAAGATCCAAATGGAAAAATGTATGACTAAAATAAAAGAAGAAACAAAGTCTGCAATATCTTTGATTTCTGAGACAATTTGTTACCTTACATGTGGATCTAATTCATTCGACACAACAAATATTTGTCTCTTGTTGAACAATCTTAAAAGTTTAGAAGAAGAGATGCAGGATGTTAAAGATGCAATTATTTGGAAAACTACAATAAGATTTGATATCTTAAATGAAGATAAACAACAGGTATTGTTGAAATATATCTCTACTTTTTTGAACAGATAAATGAATATTTGATTGTTCTTGTTAATTTTTTGATTGTTATTCTTAAATATTTTTTGAACAGTTACATGAAACTTGCCTCGACAAGGTTAAACAAATTGTTGATAAAGCTGCTGCAAATCTTCAAGACACTATTCGTTTTTTTGATTTGAAGCCTAAATATGGGGAACTGTATCCGAAAGTTAGCGATATTCTTTCAAAGATAAGTAACCAAATTTCTGATATCAGAGATCGATATTTCATGACATTTGAAGAGATTGAAATACTTGACAAGGCTGCATCAGAATTCGAAGAAAGAAATAAAAAAGCTAAAATTATTTGACTGATGGAACAATTAGAAGTTATTGAAATTTTGTTGTGTTATTGAACTGTATCCGAAGTTATTGAAATTTTGTTGTATTATTGAATTTTTTTTATTCTTAATGTTACTATATTATTGTTTATTTGAAATGTTTACTATCTTATTGTTACTATTATAATGTTGCATTTACTTTATAATTTGTTAATTTTATAATTGTTGTAAAGTAACATTTTTGTCTGACATTAATAATTGATTTTTTAAACATCTGGTGTATAATAAAAAATAATAAACTTATTCCGATACTAAATAATTAATAAACTTATTCCGATACTGAAAATTAATAAACTTATTCCGATACTAAAAATTAATAAACTTATTCCGATAATAAAATATTAATAAACTTGTTCCGATAATAAAAATTAATAAACTTATAATTGTTGTAAACTAAGATTTTTTTCTGACATTAATAATTGATTTTTGAAAGTTCTGATGTATAATAAACATTAATAAACTTATTACGATATTAAAAAATTAATAAACTTATAGTAAAACGTATAGAATAAGATAGTGCAAAGTTAGTACGATATTAAAAAAAATTACTGCGATATTTGATAAATAAAAAATTAACTATTTAAGATATAGAGAATAAACTATATTCTTACTGTCATATTTAATAAATAGAAACTAATAAACTTATTCCGATAGTAAAAAATTAATAAACTTATTCCGATACAATAAACTTATTCCGATACTAAAAAATTAATAAATTAACTTCTGATTTTTTGTTTGATATGTATACGCACATAAGGATAAGCTTCTTGTCACATTGTCAGATTGACAGGTGTCAGAAGTTAAAATTAATTAACTTTTGGTTTTTTTCTTTCAAATACTTTATTGTTATTTAATGTAACGGTTGAAAAGTAATTAATTGTATGGGAAGTGTAACCAAAAATTAACCCTACGCGTTTGGTTAACGAAAAGTTTTTTTTTTTTTTTTTTTTTTTTTTTTTTTTTTTTTTTCTATATATATGTCTGTGTAAATCCACTTTCATAATAATTCTTATATTTTTTCACTTCTTTTGTATTTTTCTCTCATCAAAATAACAAAGAAAATGGAAAATTATTTTAGAACCCCTAATCTAGAGAGGTTGAAAGACTCCGCTTGTTCTGACGACCTGCTAAAGGCTTTTAAGTTTTTTTTTAAGCAACAGATGTTGGAGTTACAGGGTTTCATTAATAAGATTGAGGAAGATTGTGAACAACTTAGAAAGCAGATTGAAAAACAAGAAGAGTATCTTGGTGAATTGGAGATCTCCAATGAAGATGCAACCTTGATTATCAATATAATCAATGATACTTTGAAAAAGGAGCGTTCTAGGCTTGACGATTTGGGAAATCTGCTGGTTAAGGCACGTAATGATATGTTCGATAAGAAGCGAGAGGTCGCCTATATTAAGCAGGAGATGAAGAAGGATCAAGACTTGTCCCTTTAGGTTTTTATTAGTTTTGTCTTATTTTAATTTTCTTAGTTTATGTATGTTCAAATTTTGAATTATAAAATATGTAATGGACTTGTATTGAAATGAAGTTAAGTTTTTATCATCTATATAATTTTAACTAATATGTTATTTTATATATTCTAATGTTAATGTTACTATCTTATTCTTAATTTGAAATATTAATTTTATTATTATTATAAACTCAGATTTTTTTCGGAAATTAATAATTGTTTTTTGAAACTTCTGATGTATAATAAAATTTAAAACTTATTACGATAGTAAAAAATTTTACAAATTATAAATACAGAGGTTACGATAATAAAAATTAATAAACTTATTTTGATACAAAAATAATATTCTTTGACAAACATTCTGACAAATTAATAAACTTATTCCGATACTAAAATATTAATAAACTTATTCCAACTCTAAAAATTAATAAACTTATTCCGATAGTAAAATATTAACAAAGTTATAAATACTTAATTCATTCAATGCTGCTGCTGCAAGCATTAGCTGAAAATATAAATTATAAATATTAATAAACTTATTCCGATAGTACAATTAATAAACTTATTCCGATAGTAAAATATTAATAAACTTATTCCAATAGTAAAAAATTCGACAAATTATAAATACGGAGGTTACGATAATAAAAATTAATAAACTTATTTTGATAAAAAAAACTATATTCTTTGACAAACATTTTGACAAATTAATAAAGTTATTCCGATACTAAAATATTATTAAACTTATTCCAACTCTAAAAATTAATAAACTTATTCCGATAGTAAAATATTAACAAAGTTATTCCGATATTAAAAAATTTAAATCCAAATAAGGATAACGTTCTTGTCAGATTGACAGTTATTTATTAACAAATACTAATTTAGTTAAGATTATTAATATAAATAAGTAAAAAATTACTGCGATATTTAATAAAATAAAAATTTAACAATATAAGATATAGACCATAAACTATATTCTTACTGTGAAATTTAATAAATAAAAGCTTATATTGAACATATTCATAAAATAAAAAAAATATATATTGAATAAATTTATATATTGCAGAATAAAAAAAGTTACAATTTTAATGATTCAGCTATAATGTCTTTTTTATATTTGTTAGCATCACTTAACAAAATTTTAACAGCATATAACTTTCTCAGAGTCGCCAATTCATTCTTGCTTCCATTTTCTCTGAAAGTTGATCTCCATTGTTTGTCTTCAATTCCAGAATAGAACTCAAGATGCCTCATAGTAAAAATGCCACAATCTGTTTTATTTTTAGATGTTTGCCATTCCATTTGAAGTCTTTGAGGAGCACACTTTGATACTTGTTGAGCCTTTGGATGATTTGAAACTTTTAAATAGTGACAAAACAATTTAAACTGAAAAAAAAACAAATATATATATATATATATATATATATATATATATATATATATATATATATATATATATATATATATATATATAATAATAATAATATTACCAAAAAATACAAAAAAAATAAAAAAAAAAACAAAACAAAAGAAAAATGAAATAAATAAAAATAATATTACCAGATTTTCAGTTGTATTGCCATATATACCAGCACTTTCCTTCAAATTGTCGATAATTACAAACGACGGATTCAAGAGATTGAAGCAATAAACATAGAAATGGTTTTGCCTACAAACTGGGAAGAAAACCTGTAAAAAGTAAATTATAATTAATATTTAAAAAAAATTATCTTAATTTTTAATAGTAATATTAACAACTATTAAATTTAAATAATAAAAAAAAAAAAAAAAAAAAAAAAACTTACTAGATTAACGGCAGATAAATCATTAGAGTTCAGATATTTTTTGCAGCAAAATTAATTGCATTAAAAAGTTCTTCTTGTTTCTTCATAGTGGAAAGTGTAACTTTTTCTCTTCTAGATGACTGAATAAAATAATAAAACAAACATTAGTATTAAATTTAATATAAAAAATTAATAATAATAGTTATAAAATAAAAGAAAAAATAAAATAACATACCATTGCTTGGCTTTTTAAGAATAATCTTAAACCAGATCCCGGCCTTCTATATTTTTCTTGAAAATTCAAAACTATGGCCCAAATGTCTATGATGTTTGATGTTACAAGTTTTGTCTTATTAATGAGATCTTTAAAAAAGCTACGATTAGTAGCACAAAACAAATCTGAGTCAAAAAAATGATCCCTGCAAAATAATAATAATAATAATAATAATAATAATAATAATAATAATAATAATAATAATAATAATAATAATAATAATAATAATAATAATAATAATAATAATAATAATAATAATAAATTAAAAAAATAATGACAATTGGATTCAATGCAAATATATTATGAAAATTTTAATAAAATTATAAAGAAGAAAACTTACGCAAGTTGCTGTTGTTCTTTTTTTTATTAACTCTAACACAAACTTTTCAATCTTATTAAATTTGGCTAGAATATCAACTTTTCGAACATTGAATGGCGACTTCAAAACATCAGTAGGATTCCTTTCTCTATTTACTCTATGCCTTAAGTCTTCATTGTTTTCTTTACAAACATTTACCTAGAGAAAAAGAAATTAAAAAAAATATTTATATTTTTGAATTATTTGAAAAAGTACAACTAATTTACTAACATCTTTGCTTAAATTTTGAAGAGTTTCAGCTCCATTCCTCATCTGTATTTCAAAATAACATTTATTGTATGAAAAAAATATGAATTAAATTGTAGAATCAAAAATTAAACTTTCATTATTTTGTTAATATTATTAGTGAATGTTAATACCTTGTTTATATCTTCTTCAGACTCTTCTTCAATATATTGAATATCTTCTGATTCATAAGCATCGTTTTCTTCAAAAACATCTTCTTCACTTGACATACTCCCAGGAACAAAATTTATAGGCTCCGGACATTCAATTAAATCCTATAAGAATAACAAATAAGAAAAACTAACATATTAATTTAGAATGCTTACTAAGGTTTATATTAAACACTTACTTGAAGATTACTTAATTCATTTAATGCTGCTGCTGCAAGCATTAGTTGAAAATATAGGTATAAAATTCTTATTTAGAAAAAGTTTAAACATTGTAATTAAGATTTCATACTATGTGACAGAATAATTAAATACCGTTTTATTCTGGTCTTGAGGAGATTCGGCAAAATTGTTTAGATCTGAAAGCTCATCATCTATCATGTCGTTCCCATCTGTCAGATAAAGTAACTTGACATTATTCCCATCTCTTTCTGAACTTTGGTGTTTCTGAAAATTTAAAATCACGTCTGGAAAATATATTAAAAAAAATAATAATAATAGAAAAAAAATAAAAAAAAAATTACCAATCAGTAAAAACATAATTACCTCCAAATTATTGGTTTGATAATTGATTGCATCTCTCATGACCTTGTAAAACTCTGGATGTTTAGAAAGAGCTTTTTTTTGAAAATGTAACGCTCTCAAAACTCTTTCTTTGAATGGTGCATTTTGTTCAGTAACACAAAGCTTATAAAACACAACCATATCGAGTAGCCGCAGATTAGTCACATTAGAAGAAGACAGAAAACTCGGTTTTCCATCTTTTGTCAAGAAACAAAGACCTTCAGTTGGTTCTTTGCAATACTTAAGATCTTCAAAAATGACTCCATCTGGCACTTGCTCATCTCCATGTAATACCTCTTTGCAAATCTTAAAAAAAAACTTTTGGTTTTCTGGGTCTTTGAATGGCAATAAACCGATATAACTCTGGTATGCTTCATCCGCTGAGATTTCGTTCATTATTTTGGCTTTTGTTAAAAGTTTTTGAACTGCATTAATGGCCTTCCTCTTCATATCGGCATTTAAACTTCTGCATTTATGAATACAAAGCATAAACTCTTTCCATTCTTCAAATCCTAAGTAATGAAGCTCATGAGCTAAAAGTTTATGCTTCGTTCCGTCATCTAGTGTTAATAAGAATGATGTTTGTATCTGATCAACTTCTTCGCAATCAACACTGCAGATTTTTTTATAAGCATACTTCCTTCGATGCTTGCATTCCTTCAAATAATGACCCATTTTCTTTATTTCTGACAAAAGCATGTTATTGTACAATTCATCCTTTTGTCTTTCTTTTATTTCAGAAAGAGGAAGATTATATTTCAAAGAATCTTCTTCATAAATTCTTCTTTTTTTGGCTTCTGTACCTTCTTCTTCAAACTCATCTGGGTATTCTGAAATCCAATCTTTTGCAGACTCAAACATCTTTCGTTGGTGTTTGTTGATTTCATGAAGAAGGATCTTAGTTATGTATCTATTCCTCAAAACATCCATCTGAATTCGATGACGTGGATCTTCTTCATCAAAAATCCCAATATCCCAGTCTTCATCATCAAACTCATAAAGCTCCATATGAAGCATGGCATATAAACCACAGTTAATCTTGTCTTTCTTTGTTCTCCATTTAAAATTAAGCACTTTTTCTTCTTTTTGAAGAAACCAATTTTCTGGAACTGCATAATTACGCTTGAGCAAGAAGTCGCATAACAGACATTGCTGTTCACAAAAAATTAAATTAATAGGATATAACATGATTGTTAAAAAGATATATGTTATTTAAAAAAATATCAAAAGATATGCATAAAAAACAAAAAAACTTACCACAAAATCAAAAACTTTTTTGTATTTTCCTTCATATGGAGCACCTGATTCAAGATTGTCCAAAATGACAGCAACACCAGCCCTTATGTTGAAAACTATAACGTAAAAATGTTCATACGCAAGTATTGGAAAGAACACCTATTTAATAAATACCAAGTTAGTCAAAATTATGAATAGTAAAGTAATAAAATTCAGATAGAGTAGTAAATTTACCAATTCTATATATTTGAAACTAAATTCTTGTCCAAAAGCATCAAACTGATCTTTTACAGAATTAAAAAACTCTGTTTCTTTTTGGGCATGATATTTTTCATATTCATCCATGTCTTTTGGCTGTTAAAAAAGATATATATGTATATATATAAGTACATAAATGATAAGAAAAAATAGAATAAAAATAAAAAATAACACATATATAGATATATTAAATTATTAACATAAATTGAAACTAAACTTACAATAACTATAGTTTTGAAGAAATATCTAATCGCTGAGCTATTCTCCTGTGTTAATCTTTCTTCAAAATTCAGGATATTCACAAAGTTATCTATAACTTCAAGATCAATATATGTTTCAGAGGCAAGTGATAGGATATGAACATTGAGAATAGGTTTGTCTTCTCCAAATTCGAATATCTTCTCCCTAACAAGTAAAAAATGTAAAAGTATGATTATCAAAACAAAAATTGAAAAATGATAAATAATTCAGGTTAATAGAAAAAAAGTTATGATATCTTACATAGCATTTTCTTCAGCAGCTTTTTGAAGAATGATTTTTGGAAATAAACACTCAGCTTGTGTTTCATATTCTGCTTTTGTATCCACTAGCTTGTTCATATATGGAGATTCAAAATGAATGGATGTTTTTGCTTTCCTTTTGAGCATCTTTTCTTTTTCATCCTTGACGAAATCATGTTTGCTTGAAAGCTTGAAAGAATTTAAACAGAAATTATAAAGAATTTAAAATAAATCTTATTTCATAATTGTAAAAATAAATATATGATTCAAACCTGGATCTCTGTAACATTTTCTTCTTTAACAAATTCTGCAGTTTCAGATTCATCTTCAGTTAAAACTTTCTCATTTATCTGATTCAAACCCTGAAAAAAACATAAACATAAAAAAATGAAAAAGTTTTATTTAATTTATTTAATTTCACATAATGTATAAAGTAGGAATAGAAAAAATATACCTCAGAAATATTTTCATCATCATTTGAATAGATTTTCTCTACTTCATTAACAGGAGAAAAATCTTTATGCTCAACAAGATGCTGATTTTCACAATCATTACTGATAGTCAACTGATTATGAAAATTAACATCTTTAAATGAACAATTATCATTTGATATATTCCTGTCCATAACTTCTTCACAAACAGATGAGCCGGTATTATACATTGTTTCAGCAGAATCTACAGAAGCCAAATGAGTAACGCTAACAGAAGCAGGAAGAGATTTTATATAAGTTTCATCTTCAAGTTTCTTCTCAGATACTTCGTGTTGCATATTTGAGATATCATTGCCGTCTTCATTTACTTGAATCTTTTCAAAGACAGTGGTTGCAGAAATTGTAGACAATTCTTCCAGAATGTTGACGTTAATTTCTCTGTGATGATGTTCATCAATTTGCATGTCAGACCTTTCAATAGACTGAGATTGTATTATCACATCATCAACTTTGTTAGATTCTTTATCTGCAGTATCAGAAATAATGTCACAGTCTTCATTTTGTTGAATTGTAACATTCGAACCATCTTGATAGACTGCGGATTCATTTCGACCTTGTTCAATTGCACATTCCATTGTCAATTTATTGACATTTGGTTCATCGACAACTTCTTTTGCAGTTTCAATTCCTCCTTGTACATCATCAACTTCCTTTGTTGGTTCATCACCTACTTTTTCCTCATCAACTTTGTTACATTCTTTATCTACAGAATCAGAGATAATGTCACATTCTTCATTTTCTTGAATTGCAACACACGAATCATCTTGAGAGACTGCAGATTCATTTTGACATTGTTCAATCGCACATTCCATTGTCATCTCATTGTCATCTGGTTCATCAACAACTTCCTTTGCAGTATCATTTACACCTTGTACATCATTAACTTCATTTGTGGGTTCATCACCTACTTTTTCCTCATCAACATTCTAACATTCTTTATCTGCAGAATCAGAGATAATGTCACATTCTTCATTTTCTTGAATAGCAACACGTGAACCATCTTGACAGACTGCAGATTCATTTCGACATTGTTCAATCGCACATTCCATTATCAATTCATTGACATCTGGTTCATCCACAACTTCCTTTGCAGTTTCATTTCCTCCTTGTTCCTTAAAACTATCATTTCTTTCAACAACCAACTCCACTTGAGTAATTACAAAACCATCTACTGAGCCATTATCAGACATCATTAATACATTAACATCTTGAGTTTTCGAAAACGATTCATTTGCAACTGAACTCTCTTGAGTTTGAGAAACCTAAAACAGTAAATAAAGTCAGATGCTAAATTTGGCACAAAAATAATTTAAAAATTGATAAAACTTTAGTTTTCTAAAATTAAAGAAACCTACATGAGATGATGCTACATCTTCGGATGTAATAGGAACAACAAAATCTTCTTTATGAATTGCCGCTACATCATCGGTGGGACCACCTAGTTCCGTTGCTATATCTTTGTTTTTTGGAATCAAATTGTCTGTAGTATCCAAAACAGCATTTTCTGAACCACTGCATTCAGTTGCTATATCTTTGTTCTCGTTTGCTTCATCTACAACTTCATTTGTAAGCTCATCACCTACTTGTTCATTAACATCTTGATCTTTCAAAAATAATTCGGATGCCACATAATTATCATTTTGTTCCAAGCGATTCTCTTTGTTATGATCCTCATTATTCATATTATCATCCATCTTTGTATCAGATCGTTCGAAATGAAATGAATTTGCTGAATCACCAGTGTATTAAGTTACTTTACCTTTGTAATCGTTTGCTTCATTGAGTTTAACAACTCTTTCTGCCTGCGTACTTACAGTACCACCATCTCTGAGTTCATTGCCTACTTGTTCCTTAAAACTATCATTTTTTTCAACAACCATCTCCACTTGAATACTTACAGAACCATCTACTGAGCCATTTTCAGACATCATTAATACATTAACATCTTGAGTTTTCGAAAACGATTCATTTGCAACTGAACTCTCTTGAGTTTGAGAAACCTAAAACAATAAATAAAGTTAGATGCTAAATTTGGCACAAAAATAATTTAAAAATTGATAAAAATAATTTAAAAATAATTAAAGAAACCTACATGAGATGATGCTACATCTTGGGATGTAATAGGAACAACAAAATCTTCTTGATGAATTGCCGCTACATCATCTGTGACCATATAATGCTCTTCAGTGACACCTTTGTTATCATCATGTTTACTTGGAATTGTCATCAAAGTTTTTCCAGTACTACTTAATTGCAAATTGACATTTGTTTCCGGAAGTATGTCTGATGTTGCATGGACATCATTACCTTTTGCAGACAATTCAGAACCTGTAGTCAATTCGTCATGCATTTCAACATTATCTTTTGAATTGTCATCTTCAGATAAGTGCATATGGCAAAATTGAACATTTGAAGGAGCAGCATCATCTTGAAACGCACTAACAAGTTCTGCAATAACATCAAAGGGATTCACTTTATTATGATGTTCAGAACCTTGTAAATGAAATAAATTTGCTGAATTACTATTGCATTTAGTTGGTTTACCTTTGTTCTCATTTGCTTCACTGACTTTATCAACCTTTTCCGCTTGCTTACTTAAAATAACACCATATGTGCTAGCATGAGACTCGCATAATGCAGTAACAACTTGAGTTTTTGAAAATGAAGCAGCTGCTTCATCTAAAACTTCCTTTGTGAGTTCATTCCCTACTTGTTCTATAACATCTTGAGTAGCAACTGAACTAACTTTAGCATCAATAACTTTCTCTTCGGAAACAAGAGTACAGGACTCGCTAAAGGCAGTAAAGTCTTGAGTTTTAGAAACTTCCATTTTGGTTTCACAGGCACGTACTTCAACTACAACTTCATTTTCTGTGTTGTTGTTTGCATTCTCAGTAACTTCTTTTTCAGACAAAACAGTTTCTTGAATTTCAACACAGTCATACTTTTCAGAACCTGTAGTTAATTCATCATGCATTGCAACATTATCTTCTGCATTCAATTCAGCATTATTAAAGTTTGAATTGTCATCCTCAGATAATCGAATACTGCAAGAACCAACATTTGAAAGAGAAGAATCATGTTGACACGGGTTAACAACTTCTGTGACATCATCATCAATATTTGTATCAAGATCCATCTTCGTATCAGATCCTTCCAAATGAAATGAATTCTCTGAATCATCTCTCGGTTGTACATACGGTATGTCAGTGTCAATGTTTTCATGCTCATTAAATCCTTTTGCTGACACATCAATTTCTCCAAAGCACCTTGTATTTGGAGAAGCTACATCATTTTGATCAATATCCTCCAACACATTAGATACAATTTTAGTCATGTCATTGTCTTGGCAAACATAATTATCTGGCTTGTGGGCATCTTCATTAACAACTATCTCAGAAGTATCTACACGACACGTATCAGAAACAGGATCATCTGAAACTACACAATCACTTTTATTTATACAATCACTTTTGTCCTTCCCAATCAAAAGTGATAAAAGCTGGTTTTTAAATGCAACAACTTCTTCGTCTTTCGAAAGAATATCATCATAGGATGAGAAGTTATGGATGCATCTTTTCAAATCAGAAATTACTTCCCGCAAAATTTAATCAGATAATAAAAAATAGTTATTCATTTGTTAATTACTACAACTTGGTTTATTAATTATTTTAATTAATAAAGACGTTTACCTTAACATTAGGTGATTCAGGTTGCTTATCTTTTGAATATTCAAAGTTGTTAACCTGAAGCTGATCAACTTTATCATTACTTGTAAACAACGAATATTCAACCGCACTTTGATTTTTATCCTAGATTAAAAAACACAAACCAGTAATTTAAATATATATATATATATATATATATATATATATATATATATATATATATATATATATATATATATATATATATATATATAAATTAAATAAAAAAATTATAAAATATTAATATATAAACTAGAATAAATTAAAACCTCTTGCATAGGAACATCAGAAAACTCATTCTCTTCAGATAATTCAGGCTCATCATACTGAAAATAAAAAATAAAAAAAATATATATATATATATATATATATAATTTCAAAAATCAATTATTAACTTTAAAAATATAACATATGTTTATAATTCATTTAATACCTCTTTTGTAGAAACAGATATCCAATTGTTGATTTGATCATTATTTGAAAAATACTCATTCTGAGTTTCGTCAACCTGGTAATAAAAACATAAATTAGTTTTAGTAACAACTATTAAAATTTAAATATTATAATAAACATAAAAAATTAAATACCTCATCAATATGATCATCAACCAAATTGTTGTCATCAACATTAATTGAATAATCAATTGGAAGATGATCAACCAAGTTGTTAACAGCAGGAGAGAAATGATTTTTTCAGGTAATAATGAATTATCAACATCATTTGATTCATTAACTCTTGAACTTTCACATATTTGATTCAATCCAGAATTCAAATATTGGCACTCATCTTCTGAAACTGTTGTGTTCTGTATTAATAAAGGTTCAGGAGATTCAAGTATTGCTTAATCTACTTCCTCATTATTTTTGGTTCTGAAGAAGAACTGATCATCAGAAAAAAACTCAGCAAAGTTTTTTAGACGTAAATGTTCAGAGTCTACTTTTCTCAACAACTCTGTTGAACAATATAGCAGGACATCTTCTTTTGATTTGCTTCTTCTGAAGAGCCATCTGATATACACCAACTGTGGAAAAAAGATTTAATTGAAATCAAAATAAGTATAAAATTTACTGAAATACAAAATATTTAAAAATAGAAACATACCGTCAAAAAAGTTATAGGACCACAATACTGGTCGTTTCGAGAATTTTTCTTTACATCATGTTTGTTGAGAGCTAGAGAATCGACCACTAAACCACACCAATCAACTCTATTAATGCTATCATAATGCTGAGCAAGAGATTCTAAAAATTTCATATTTGATTCTCCTCCCTTGCATGCTGATATCATTGTGCTGACCAATAAAATAATGAAATTTAACTTGAAAACATCATTTACTTCATTAGTTGCAAGAATGAAGTCCTTCAGATTTGTGGAAAAAGACCTATCTTTAGTTTTCACGATAAGTTTCCATCTGCATCATAGTATTGTTTCCAAAAACTTTGAAGATCCAATTTGATTTTCTTGTAAGATGTCCTTTTTGCAAAATTAATTCGTAAATATCCTTTTGGAAAACCTAGAATATCATGCACTAAATCCCTTGTAATCTTAATCTCGTGTCCTTTAAGATCTGTTCTTCAACATTGTAGCAATCTACGATTTTATATGCAAGATTTGATGGTATAAGAGAAATATTTAGATTCAAAATCTTCGCAAATCCCAATGCTCGAACATATTGTCTAAGACAAGGAACTGATACTATATGCTTCACTGCATCGTAAAAGCTTAGAGGAGCACTTCTTATCCTCAGATCAGTTGAATCTATACTTTCTTCAGTTTCTAGATAAACTTTACCCTTCTTTGTCAGCGTTTTCCTTTGTTTACGAACAACATCATTCCTAACAGAGACATTGTTATCCAAATCTGTTGTACTTAATTCTCCTGAAAAATTTAGTGTTATTTAATAATTATTTGATTTTGAAAATAAGGTATGTTGTTTTTGCAGCTACAAGATAGTCAAAATCATGAGATTAATAAAGCAAAGTTCAAAGTTTCTTAGTTATGAAAATAAATAACTTTAAAATATGTGTATTTTTGGAATCTGCAAATTAAAAAAAAAAAAATCTATAATAATCACTAAATATATAAGTAGCTAAAAGTAATTTTTTAAATCGAAAAGAAATTTGCCTACTTTGAGAATAAGCTCATTAAATCGGAAAGAAATTTGAGTTAGCCTACAATCCTATTAAATGTTGAATCTCAAATTTGAGCTAGTTATTACACAAGTGTTTGAAAAAAAAAATACGATGTACATAGATATTGGAGTTTAAAAGAAACTAAATAATGTTGGGGATGTGGGGTGTGTCTAGTTTAAAATAACTTATTAAAACATACTCTTTTTCGATGATATCTTTTTTTTGACAACATTCACTTCCTTTTCTGTATCCAAATGAGTATTTTCAGAATCTTCATCATCACTAGACAAAATATACTCGTCTTCTTCATCACGTTCTTCTGTATAAGAAATTAAAAATAAAAAATAATAAGTAAAAAAAATTAAGTAATTGTAGATTACTTAATTATAATGTAATTGTAGTTTACATTTATTTAAATTTTAGATTACGGAAATCTAATATATGATATCAAAAAATGCAATATATAACATACATTAAATCATTACCATACTTTCAACAGCATCATCTATCTCATTATAGTTAATCTTTGACTTTTTTCGTCTATCCTGCTTTAATAAATATTCTTCTTCACCTAATAAAAAAGTAAGTAACAATTTATTAAAAATATAAAACTAATGACATAATGATTTAAAAAAATATATCAATGATTACCTTCATTTAGACAATCTATAAAAGTTTTACGTTTCTTAGATTTTTCAGATTGTACCATTTGAAGATAGTTCCTTCCATCTGAATTATCTTCACCTTTCATAATACCATATAAGATTAAGATTAAATAGTAACAACACTTGATTTAAAAAGTAAAAAGCTGACTTTATATTTTTACAGTTTTATCACAAATACATCAGTTTTAGGGATATAAATTTATTTACAATAGCTTATAATTAAAAAAAAATACCTGTTGATGCTCTATTTTTATAAGATAACATAATCCTTTTTGAAACTTCAGGCTGTTCTGAATTTTCAAAGTTGTATACGTCTGCGTTTATTTGATTTATCACTGTATCGTCTACAAAAGTAAATAAATAAATAACTAATAATTATAATAATAACAATAATAATAATAATAATAATAACAATAATAACATCGATTTCTCTCCCTCTCTAGGGGCGATCTCTGCCGATCTTTCCTCATGGGATCATCTTGATCTCTACCCTTGGTCTTTCCATTCAACATCCTTGGTTGAAATCACAGGTTTCTGTCTTTCTTTCGTTTTGTTTTTGTTTTTCTTAAGGCCCGGTCTCTCCTCAGTTTCTTTTAGGGTTTCGATTTGAAAACCTTGAAACTGTTACTAGTTCGATTGTTGGTGATATTGGATTTCTGTTCGTTGGTGGTATTGGGCTGTTGCATCGGGGGTTCGATTGTTGGTGATATCGTTAGGGTTTACTGTTGCAGCAGGGTTTGATTGTTTTGTTAGGGTTTACTGTTGCATTGGGGTTGTGTACCCTTTACTGGTTGGTCGTTTTTGGTTTTTTTCTGTAGCAGTTGGGTGTTAAGGTTTCTGCCATAGGGTTGTTTGTTTGTTTCGACTGCTGTGGTTGTATGCTGTGATGGTTACGACTGCTGTGCTTGAATCTTCATTTGTTTTTCGATTGTTTGGTTTGTTCTGCAATGGTTGTATGCTAGGTTTATGCTCTTTGCATGGTGCTACAGTAGTCTTAATTCTATTTGTCACACTGCTACAGTAGCCTAATCTGCTGCATGAGCAGTTTGCAAGTATTGGTATCGACTATCCTTATTACTTTGGTGCTTTATTGCTTGAGGTTTGGGTTACAAGAGGTTGTGCTTTGTTCGTTTTTGTTGCTATGCCTGTGACTAAATTTCATTGTCCCTTCGCGGGTCTCAATGGATGTCGGGATGGTGGTGGAAATGGGCTAACTAAAACTTATTTGCTCACTCATCTTCGCGATCGGCACTTTTATGGTGAGGCTCTACCTACTACTAAGCATTCTATTTCAACGGATTTGGCTATTTTCGAAAGAGCTGAGACTACTCTTAAGCGTATGGGGGTGTGGTTGTGTGGTGTTTGTTTTAAAACGCATACCTTCCGGGCTAAGTGTCGTCATGGTACGGGGTCTGATTTTGTGTCTCCTCCGGATTGTGGTGATGGTGTTTTTCGGTTTGTATTATATGATCTCGCCAAACCACAGGTTCCCTACCATGTTGATCTTGTTGAGGATTTGAATTTGGATGAGCTTGGTGGTTTCGATTTACCTCTTCTTGATTCCTTATTCTCTAAGGGACTGCGTACTGTCATATCTATCCCTCCTAAATGTCGTTTGGAGTTCGCTCGTGTTCTGAGAGGAGCCCTCGACAAGGTAATCTGCCACCTGATGACATTTCTTGTTGGGTTGGTTTGTTAGTCTTGCCTCTTTGTCTCCTTAAAACCTTTTGTCCAAGGAGTAATCAAGAATGTAGATCGGCCAATAAGCGCCAACGCCAGGAAGAATATATTGTTAGTGCTATTCGGGCGTGGGGCACCCCTGGTGGTAGTATACAGATTGTGCGGGACGTTTTAGCCGAACCCTCACCTGTTTGGTCCAATATTGATGTTGACTGTTCGGATTTGGGTGACCGCAATGTCAAGCAATGTAAAAGGAAAATTTGTGACGGTCATTATACTGCTGCGGTCAGAGTTCTTTCGTCCTCTGGTATTGCACCTTATGATGTCTTTACTCTTGAGGACTTAAAAGCTAAACACCCTTTCCAGTCTGCTCCTCTTTTGCCTGATATACCTATTGATCATCATCATCTTACTACATCTACTGCTACGGTTCTTGACATGATTAAGAGTTTCCCTCGTGGTACTTCTTGTGGGCGAGATGGTTTGCGCGCTCAACACCTTTTTGATTGTTTAAATGGTGCGGCTGTGGCTATTTCTGATGAATTGATCGCATCTATCACTCAAGTGGTGAACCTTTTCCTTGCTGGTAAATGCCCGAGGGAGTTGGGCGAGTACATTGCTAGTGCTCCTCTCACACCCTTAGTCAAACCAAGTGGGGGTATCCGTCCTATTGCTGTTGGGACTGTTTGGAGGCGGTTAGTTTCCAAGGTTTGTGCATCCATGATTGGCCATTCTTCAGACAGTTATTTAGATGATTTACAATTTGGTGTTGGGGTATCGGGAGGAGGGGAGGCTATTCTTCATGCAGTGAATCGTTTGGTTGAGGATCGTGGGGGTGATGTTGGTCTTTCTATGTTGTTGGTTGATTTTAAAAACGCTTTCAACATGGTAGATCGGGCTGTTATGTTGCGTGAGGTTCGGCTACATTTTCCGGCTATTTCGCAGTGGGTTGAATTCTGTTACTCTAGCCCTGCCAGATTATATTATGGTGAACATACTCTTTGGTCTCATCAAGGTGTGCAACAGGGTGATCCGCTTGGGCCTCTTCTTTTTGCATTAGTGTTACATCCCTTGACATGTAAGATTAGAGACTCTTTTAACCTTTCTTTTCAAGCATGGTATCTGGATGATGGTACTATTATTGGAGATACTTTGGTTGTGGGTAAGGTTTTAGAGTTGATTATGATGGATGGACCTAGTCGTGGCTTACACCTCAACGTTGATAAAACTGAGGTCTTTTGGCCAAAGGAAGACCCTAGGAGCAGAGATGCGGGTGTGTTCCCCTCCAATATTTCTCGCCCCGTACATGGTGTTAAATTATTGGGTGGGCCTGTTAGTGTTGATTTTGAGTTTGGTAGTAGGCTGGTTTTGAAAAGGGTAGCTAAAACCATTGATCTGATGGATGCTGTTGCTAAACTTAACGATCCTCAATGTGAGTTGTTGCTACTCCATGCATGTGCAGGTATTTCCAAGTTGTATTTTTCTATGCGCACATGTTCCCCCAGGGTCTTTGAGTGTGCTCAGGTTTCTTTCGATGTGGCACTTCGTTCTTCATTGGAACGTATTGTCACGGCCTCTGGGCCTGGTTTTGGTGATTGGCAGTGGAGACTTGCCACCCTTCCCTTTGCCTTCGGGGGGCTTGGTGTTTATTCTACAGGAGATGTCTTGAAATATGCTTTTCTTGCGTCTAGACTTCAATTTGCTAGTTTACAGACTAAGCTCCTCCATAGTTCTGGTATTGTAACTGCTGGTCCCTCCTTTGATGATGCTTTATGTACTTTTAATATGGATATGGATATTGACCTTTTAAGTAACCTAAGCGAGGTCGCTGCCCCCAAACTCATGAAGAAATTGGCAGATATATATTTCGATCGGGTTACCCAAACTGTTGAATCTACATTCCATCTCTCTCCTCGACAGATGGCATTATGGAGCTCTCTAAAGGAGGATCATACTTCGGATTGGCTCAAGGTGGTTCCTATATCTGGATTGGGTCAAACAATGAATGCCCGGACATATCGTTGTGTGTTGTGTTATCGGATGGGTGTTCCTCTTTTCACTGTTCAGGTGCCGTGTTCAGCTTGTTCTCGTGTTTTTACTGGAGATATTTTTGGGGATCACGCGGTTTCTTGTGCGGGTATTGTTGGCATTAAACATAGGCATAATATTGTGCGTGATGTTCTTGTTGATATATGCTCTCGGTCCGGAATTTCAGCTCGTAAGGAGGTGGATATTGGGCTTTATGGTGATAGGGATAGATCCTTGCGCCCAGCTGATATATTACTTTACTCTTGGGATGGTGGGCTTGATGTTTGTGTTGATCTTACTGGGTCGTCGCCTTTGACGCAATCTGGTATGATTGATTTTAGGCCAGGTCGTGCGGTTGTTGATGCGGCACAACGTAAACGTATCAAGTATGAGGCCAAATGTGTGGATATCGGATATGGGTTCCTCCCCTTCTCTTTCTCCTCTTTTGGGGAACTTGAGAAATATGCGGTAACTCTTCTAAAACGTATTCGACGTTTCTCTACGACTCAAGACATTGGAGCGCGGGCTGCCGTTCATATTTTTAATAGGATTGGTTTCGCTATTGCTAGAGGTGTGGGGGCCCAGTTGGTTTCTCGGCTCCCCACCAATTTCTTGTAAAATCCTATTTATTGTTAATAAAAAGTGATGGTTTATAATAAAATAATAATAATAATAATAATAATAATAATAATAATAATAATAATAATAATAATAATAATAATAATAATAATAATAATAATAATAAATAAGGCACAACAATGAAGCTTTTGGTGTTCATGTATTCATGCTAATGCAACTATAAATAAGGCACTACAACGAAGCTTTTGGTGCTCCCATTGTTTGTGATTGGTTTTGCTAATGAACTCTCAAAATATTTCAAATAACTATAGCAGTAGCATTAGTTGTACCACTACCAGTACTAGCAACAATAATGCATCTCCAAAAGGTTTGTCATGAACAGGGCGATCAGTAGCTGGTCCCCTACTAGGGGAAATCCATAGGAGACCAGGTGATGGTAAACAAAAGAAAGGGGAGTATTTGGGTTCGAAAGATTTGATGAAGGCTGCAGCCTACGTTCTAGGAAATGGATATGATTGTGATTTAAGTATTATAGCAAATGTCTTTAACAAGATACATGTAAACGTGACCAATCTTATTCCTATGAAATAACCATGAAAGCTATCTAATATAAGTATTGCCTAAACTCTTAGCACTGTTTCTATAAAAGCATTCAGTTATTAAGTTGTATAATGCCAATTTTTTGTTAAAACTTATTTTGATAGAGGTGTATACCTTTAAGCTTCTTTTAATTCAACTTATTTTATAACTATTTAGCTAAACATTACGCGGCATGTCTCAAGTAGATGCTTCATCTTACTTACACTTCAACAAATTACACAAGCATCACTCAATGAACAATTAGATACAGCCTGTGTGCATCGCACAGGTATGAATGCCTCGTTATAAGAATGATTAACTAACTATCACTTAAAAAACATTAAAATAAAATTAATATCGGAGTTCAAAATATTCAAATTAAAAAAATTTGAAAAAAAATATAATATCAATTCCTCATCAAATAAAGAACTCAATGCTAGTTATTTGCTTAAAATATGATCAAAACATTTTATCAAACACTTAACATGCATTCAAATAGATAATAAGCGTAAGCAGAAAAATCATAACATCTACTTGTATATTCTAAAATAAAAATTAAAAAATAATAAGCTAAAAGATATATTAACTAAAAACTAACCTTGAACATTACTTTTAGTAGATCCTGAAAAAAAGATTCTAACTGAAAAAAAATAATAATTAAAAAATTGTCAGAAAATAATATGAGAAGTTAAGAAATAAGATGAAACAAAACTATATAATTCGCGCATTACGTTTTTTGGTTTGTTTGTTATCTGAAGAATTAAGAGAATCCACCGGATGACTCATTGTATCTAATTTGATTTTTAATTGAAGTTTATGATTTTGTGATACAGCGTGTTTGGTATATGAAATGATCACAATATTTTTTAATATATTAGTCACAACGATATTAGGCTAATTTTTGGAATTAAAAACAAGTGGGCTCTTATCACATATAAAAAGTTACTTTTTTAAACAGTCTAAAAGGCTAATAACTTTTTGTTCTAATAAAAATTGGGCTTCTATCTTATATGAAAAAAAAAAAAAAAAAAAAAAAAAAAAAAAAAAAAAAAAAACCACTTAGTTTTACTTAATTTTAAAGTTTCATATAACATATTTTTATCTAGTTTTTTTTTTAATAATAATAATAAAAAAAAAAAGGCTAGAGGAATGTTTTTAAACTAACAATATTTTGCAATCCTAATAATTGTTGAGTGTTGCTGTTAGTTTGTAGCGTGTACCTTCTTTTGATGAATTGTTTCCGATTCAATCTAGTATTTGTTTGTTGGCTGGTACTTTTCATGGTTGTAGAATTAAGTTAAAATATTTTCGATCAAATGTATTTGCAAAATTTCCGTTCGGTCATATAATATTTTGTTTCTATACATACTTGGTCTGATAGAGAATCATTCAAGATACAGTGCACCAACATACAATCATTATAAGTTTATTTAATATTTTAATACAAAAATGAACTAATTAAATTGAAAAATTGCGATACTCGTCGGTTTGAACTATTACAAAATCTTGAGAAATAACTGACAAAGTTTAGCTATGTTGTGCATGTCCAACAATGCTGAAATTCGAAGCCAATGGTGAATAAATGTTAAATTCTTTGTCTAATACATGGAAAAGTAATACCTATGGAAATATAAATGAATTATTTTTTGAGTCAAAATTGTTCCTTATCCTTACTGAATGAATAATTCAAAAAGGCAAGCTGACTAAGAAGGCACATGAAATCCGATCTCGTGTTGCTGAGATGACATGGTTATTCAAGATAATATATTCAGATGCAAGCATGCTTTTGTAGTTGAATGGCATGTCAGATACTTGATAGATAATTGGATTTTTCCAACACTGACATACCAATCAATCAGCAAAGCCGGATTGCGAGAATAGTTAAATGTTCTTCCGATAAATACACGTATGTTGTTTATGAATGACGAGGACAGGAAATAGTTTAATTTTTGTGATTCAATGTTAATGGCAATACATATTTATAGGGTAGATTGATCCACTATGCACCAATATTTTTGAAATTTCATTCCTGTCTAGAAGTTCATTATGAATTTTTATACTTACTAACATGACTGATGAAAACATTTTGCAGTTATATCAAATATTGTGGTATGTAACATAAGTTCATTATGAATTTTTATATCAAATAAACTTTTAACTTTATGTTTACTACTTTTAGCAAAAAACACATTGTATTCATTATCTTTATGTTTGTTTATATCAAATATTGTGGTATGTAACATAAGGGTAGTTCATTATGAATTTTTATACCTACTAACATGACTGATTGAAAACATTTTGCAGTTAAACTACTTTTAGAAAAAAATCAATTGTATTCGTCTGCATACTATATGATAGAGAATGAGTACGATTCTCATTGTCAAGCAAACATCTTTATTACTACCACTAAATACTAACTTTTCTAATCTAAAACATTTACAGATAAAAAATACTTTTTACATAACAATATTGAGCACCAACTTCATTAGCGTATAATACTGTAGAAGTCTTAATAATGAACATATCAAAAAGATTACAAATGTACAGATCTGATAATGACTCATGGTGTATGTGTATGCTTCATGTGAATAGAAAACAGGAAAAAAAAGATTAGGTATCTCAATAAACAGATAAAAAAAACTCATGTATTTTGTATTTCTGTGTACTCTGCAACTCATATATTTGTATTTCTTTTCAAGTGACGTATGTGAAATGAAATTTTCACATACAAAATCAGTCACATGACTTAAAACATTTCACTAGTGATTATTCTAAAAAATATCTCAAAAGTTGTTATCATAAAATAAATATCTAATTATCATTTAACCTGACGGAAATAAAACATAACACACATTTCAAAATTAAAAAGATGTTTGGACAACATAATTTGTAACACAAACAGGAATTTCACCTTCGTCGCCTGCCACAGCGTCATCCACCATTCAAAAACACTAAAAATCACATAAACAAAACAGACAATTAGATTCAATTATTACCGTAAAACACAAATGAAAAGAAATACATACTTACCATAGTTACTTTCAGAAGAAGTCAAAAACACACAGACCAAACTCTTAAAACTCACTGGCCGGTAACCAAAGCCGCTTCATACACCTAATGAAACTAACACAGACTAAAAAACAACAGAGAATGCAGGAATCTAAATATAAAACATCATTTCAAACTCTTCTACCCATGGCAAAACTCTATTATCAAAACAAAACTCTATTATCAAGTAATTAGATTGACCTGAGTTATGTACATTCCATCTACAGCCCTAGGTTTAGCACAGATTAGCGACTGCCTTTGCTTTTTAGCGCAACTATTAGCTCTCTTATCGATTACATGTTTATTATATCAAAAATTAGAAAAATATGAACATCAATACATATCAGAAAAAAAAGTTACGATTATTTACCATAACAAAAAGAATATACTAATAAACATAAACTTCAAATTTATATTACCAACCATCAAAGTTTTTACATTTCAGTTATCATTCCCAAAAAAAAAAAAAAGTTCCATGATAACTAATCCATACATAAAGTGAAATTTGCAAAGGCATTCCTAAGCAACATAGATACTTCTAATAAAAAAAGAAAAGATAACCAATATATACCACATCAAGTGGCCAGCCAATCACTCGAAAAAGTAAAGATTGATCTTCTTTTCTTCTCTTCCTTCACGCGCAAGATCAATAGCCTTGATCAACCCAGCAAGCACCTTCCTCTCTCTCTGCAAAGTCTATTTCAGTCGGTCCAAACCAATGTCACCATGCTCGTGGAACGGCAAGAAACACTCCCCTTCTTCCACCAAGTTCTCTAACCACTTAACCTTTACAGCTAATTGATCTCGCTGCTCACCAAGCACCATTAACAACTGATCATTCTCGGCATCATCCTGGGCAAATGCTATATGCAAGCAATCCTCAATTTCGTTAGAACCAGCAGCAAACTTTAACTTTTGGAAGTTAGGGGTGCGCGCAAGTGCATAAGCAGAGGTTCTTGGTCTTGAAGCCATGATAGAAGCAACGAATTACAAAGATGGAGATTGAAATAGAGTGGAACAATTAGAATGGTAGAGTTTGAATTATAGATATTAGGGTTTGCGTTTGAATGAAAAGGGGGGAGAAATGCCCTTTTATAAGCAACCCAAAAAGACGTTGACCGGTTCTATAAAAAAAAAAAACAAAAAAGCGTTGACCGGTACATACCATTTCTCACAAAAAACGCAAAAGAGTATAAAAAATAAAATTAACTTTACTATCGCATTACATTTAAAAATAAAATTAAAAATACTTTAACATTTTAATATCACAGTATATTAAAATATATATATATATATATATATATATATATATATATATATATATATATATATATATATTAAGTCTGTTGGGTTTTTGTGTTTTTTTAATGGGTGGGGTATCCACAATCAAATAAAAAATTATTAATTTTCTCTATCTTAGATTCAATTCAAATCCATAACACACATAAACCCTAAAAAAATAAATACTAAATTGAATAAAACGAATTCTGTTATTCAAATCATAATTCAACAACGAATTCTGTTATAGAAATCGCACAGTTATTAGGTACAATTTTCAAACGTTCAATTGTTGAAAGATGTTAATCGTAGTTTGAATAGAAACTATGCATTTGAAAAGATTCTTAAGAGTTTATCATTAAATTTCTTTTCAGTTGCATAATAAATGTTAATAGGTGTTGTTAAATTATCAATCACAAATGATCTTGTAGTTGTTATCAGTTGTGGTATTGTGTTTGATAATTGCTATTTGAGTTAAGTTAAATGATTCTGCATATGTTCGTTCATCGTTCGTTTATTCACCAATACACTTGACTGAACCAAGGCACTCAACTGAACTAAGGCATGAAACTGAACCTGTGCAGTTGACCACCCTGCACAGGCCCAAATCCGGGGCTGATACATAGCACATAATACTATTAGTTAAAACTAAACGTTTACATAAGTTCCATGGCTTATCATAGAATGCCTAATTACAATAAAATTTGTATCATGCTGATGCACATGATCACAAAAAACAGTTATCAAAAGTTGAAAGTTAAAC
Organism: Artemisia argyi; assembly: GCA_030686995.1. Taxonomy (NCBI): domain Eukaryota; kingdom Viridiplantae; phylum Streptophyta; class Magnoliopsida; order Asterales; family Asteraceae; genus Artemisia; species Artemisia argyi. Next base: position 43,394,041 of record CM060701.1, read on the forward strand.
TGTCAAATGTTCAAAAGTACCAGGTTGTGAAACCATCACACGAGTTTCATCTAACAAACATCGAAAATAGGAACCAAGATGGGAATATCGTCATTGTCATGCACCACTTCAGCTAAAGGATCTATGGTAGTTCCAACCAGCTTGAATCGAATCATCTTGTATAACCTGAACTGCCAATCTTCTGCCAGTATCCTCCAGTTGGTTCGCAGGTTCATGTGGTTTGTCCTTGTGGGATTCTCTTTGTGAATTTCCCGGTACAGAAGGACACGCCTCTCTTCACCCATTCTCCTTAGGATTGCATGATCGTATGTGAATAGTTCATTATCAGTAACAAACTGTGAAGGTATTGTCTGCAACAAGAATATATTATCTCTTAACTTTGTTACTAAAAAGCATCTGCTAATAAAAAATTTATTGAATCAAGTTTATATTTATATTCAGGAAATAGATGTCAATGTTGTTACCAGCTTGCCATTGTCAACAACGTAAGGAAACAATTTTGTGTAGAAAGTAGTATCCTCGTCCATGTGACCTTCATGATTTTCCCAGCTGCAACTATGGAGAAGCCTCTCATCTGTTATATCCCAATGACCAAAATAAATTGTTCATTCCTTATCTATGCTAAACTTTTTAATAATATACATTTAATCTTTAAAAAAAAAAAAACAAAAAAAAAAAAAAAAAAAAAAAAACAAAAACAAAAAACTCACCCGTTTCACCTTCAGCATGTCCTTGAAGAATTCTTAGGCGTGTTGGAAAATGGTTCTCATGGTTCATTTGGAATTCATTATGTCCAAACCTCATCAAGCTTAACCTATTCTCCCCCGTTTTTGTCAAGACTACACGCTCGCCAACAAGTAACCCTGCCACTGCCACTACATCATCCCAATGACGGTAAATCTGATAACCATAAGTTTCGTGAAATCCAGGAATGATAGCCCGTGTTAACCTTACACGAACTTCAAAACCGGCATATGTCAAATAGAAATGATGAGGTAGATCACCCTGAATGAATTCTTCATCAAACCACTGTTAAATAATTTAAGCTAAGTTATTATTTGCAAGTTTCTTGAATAAACAATAGTGTTTGTTAAATACAGAGTATTAAATAGTGTTTGTTAAATACCTGTGCATCTAACCATCCGATGCCTTGTATGTATAGATCCATACCCCCCACTCTCCCCTCCGTTTTCTTCATATGCAGTCACATAAAATGTATCAGCTCCTTCTTTTATGAAATGCAGAGTTCTGATGTTCATGTATCTGCTTTCTTCTATAAAACGTCTCCATCGTAAACCAGACAACTCACATTCATGTGTCTCTTCTCGGTAGTTTATGTGAACCTTTCTTTTAAGCCTCATGTTATTAACTAGGTATACATGGTTCTTATTATTCTAGTAGTGAGCATGGAAATAATCCGGTAGAACCTACGGAAAAGTGCATGAAGAATTCAATATAAATTTAGTAAAAAAAGTAAAGTCACAATCAATACTTTTTCATTATAAATTCAATACAAACTTACCAAAACTTGAATGTCTTCGTTTGGAATCAACTCCATTATGAATTGTGTTGACATAGTTGCTGAAAGTTTACACACATTAACTTTATATTAGTTTATATTTAAAAATTCATCTTTGTTAACATATAAAAACATTTTTGGTTTAACATGGTTTAACTCAAATTGAGTTAATATATAGTATTACAACTTTGAAAATACTTCAGAATGTCTATCTAACTACCACTAAAAACATTATCCCAACAGTGTTATAAAGTAAGGAGTTACCAATCTATGGAAATGAGTGCATTGTATACTAAATTCATCAATGATCATCTTAAAATTGAAAACTAACAAAAAGTTTTCAGATAAACAGTATGTTCTATTTTTCAATACCGAAATCAAAAATATAATAACACCAAATAATATATATTTTCTTATGCTTATTTGTGGTTCTAAGGAACATTTGAAAATTAAATAATCACATGTATTTTTTAAGCTAAAAACCTCTTTATATTTTTCATTCAACATGATTTAAACTATTATTCGCAACTTTATTATTCAACATCATTTAAACTATTATTCGCAACATTCTTAAACTATTATTCGCAACATTCTTATTCGCAACATTCTTCAACATGATTTAAACTATTAATCTAACTTATAATATGCTTGAACAAGTATCTTTATCACCATATATTTATTGTAAATAAAGCATGCATGCAAAAAGTAAACATCAAATAAATTTTACAACATTCCAATGTCATTAGTCTAACACTTGACCGTTTGAAAAGCTGATTGATCATAAATATTAAGCTCCTAAATATGCCCAGAAAAAATAAAATATAAACATTTATTATTTCAGATTGGATAAAATTACCTGATTCAGAACAGAGAGATTTTATGAAGTTTGATTATCCCTTATTTTCTTTCACAAGATAGATTTAGTAATTTTTCTTCAGCATATGTATGTATTTTGTTATAGTGGAGTATCTAAGAAGGATTTTATGGTTTAATTGTATTTCAGGGATTTGATGGATGTGATGTTCAGGGGAAGTGTGTACGCCGCCTATTTGTTTACTTGACCCTACTTTTTTTTTTTTTTTTTTTTTTAAATTTAATATATTACGTTTTACATGTAATATATTACGTTTTACTTGACCCTACTTTTTCTTTTTGTTTCTTTTTTTTTTTTTTTTTTATTTAATACTTATCATTTATATTTTTGTTTAGGAAATATATTAAAATCTTAATTCCAATATTATGATTAATAACATAATAACAGGTAATTAGTAAAAAATACATAATGTTATCATGGACGGATCCACATATATATCGGGTGTGGTACGAACTACACCTAATTTTTAGTTATGAAGTGCAAAATGACATTCCAAAATACTCTTTTTTAGTGGTATGTGCAATCGCTAATTTGTTTTTTTACTTTCTTTCTTACGATGTAATTTTAATTAGCCCAACATTTGTTTTGTGTAAAACCCTCTTAAAAAAAAAGGTCCTTCCTAGCATGTAAACTAAAATAATTAATGATATTGCTAAAACATCCATACTTTTAGATGGAACTCGGATATTTATATATTGATATGTTATTTAATGATATACAGTATAACATAATTAAACACACGTTTCTAAAAGGCTTGTCATGGCTGAGCTAAGGTGTTGCAATCACATAAGATGTTACCTTCACGCTATGCATTATGCCAATGTCTCGACTTAAGGAATGGCATATGTTGAGGTGTGAAAATGCTCGATTTGTGAATGGCGTTTTTGAATTAAATGCAATTAAATAGATGTTTTTTAAGAAATTTATAATGTTCCATGCATTGATAACTTTTTTGAATTTAAAACAAATTAAAGAGGTTTTATCTTTTGTGACGATTTAAAAGATGGTAAGAAAATGCAATGATTTTTCTATATATTTCCTAACTTGTGAGCCTTTCTTATTCAGGACTCAACCTCAAAAACTAGGACATATATGAATCCTACCCATGATTTTTTTAAAAAGGTTTATATTTTCTTATTTTATTTTATTTTCTTGACTATTTTCTATTTCATTCTCATGTTTTTAAATAAGCTTTTATACAAATCATGTTTTTTGAATGCGCGTCAACACTCTTTATATTGTTATTTTAATACAGTATTATAATAACTACAGTATAATTTCAAGTAAGTTTTCATCCCAAATGAATAAAACAAACGAGCTTTAATAAAATCCCATATTTTTTCTTAGTGACTTTCTTTTAACCCTATGCCAAATCCTAATCCAAAAGACAAACCTATAAAAAACCAAACACACCCTTAACATATTAAATTTACTTTTTTAATAAAAAATAGTACTTTGAAATAATAATAATAATAATAATAATAATAATAATAATAATAATAATAATAATAATAATAATAATAATAATAATAATAATAATAATAATAATAATAATAATAATAGTACTTTAAAATGAATTGTGACCCGGTCAACGTGTGTGTAGCAAACCATACGGGTTTGGTTTTTCCCAAAGGTGTATTTGATAAAACCGGGTTGATCCATTACACTTTCAGATTATCTTGTTCAATTAAAACAACATTCACATTTTAACAAAAACATTTTTCTAACATTAACAAAAGAATCATCAGTAAAACTTCAATGAATTCATCAAATCATGAAACCCAACCTCTTGCCCTAAGTGTTATTCATCCAAAAAATGCACAACAACTTCCAAAAGCGGTTGAAATGATTCATTCACTAAATGACATCAAGATTAAACCTAATAATTTCGTTGCCAACCTCAACCCAACGAAAAACAAAGAATTCTTTAAAGATGTACTCACTTTTGTTGAAAAATGTTGCCTTCGAAAGACATTCACCCTGAAACCTTCTTTCCAGTATGAGAGTTATCTAAAGGAATTCTGGTACACTGCCACTGTCACCGCATTAAACACAATCAAATTCACAGTTGAAAATGGTACTACTAATCTTGAATTTGATTTGTCTTCCTTTCGAAAGGCTATAGGAGCAGATTACTTAAAACGCCATCAACAATATGAAGCAAATCCTGATGGTAAGGTTACTAAACTTTTCTTTGGCCAAATTGGTTTCTCTGATAAATTAACTGGAACCCTTAGAAAGAGAGGACTTGCACCAAATTGGAAACTCTTAATGACCCTAATAATTCAGTGTATTGGAGGTAACACTGGTGGGTATGATCAAATTAATTCAATGCATGAGATTATTATGTATGGTCTGGCTAATGGGGTGTCAATTGACTTTGGGAAAATTATATATGAAGATTTGGTAAAAAAGCTGAAGAAGAAGATCAGGGGTGATGTTATGAACTATACCAGGTTCATATCCTTGGTCATGGAATTCCAAATGGGCCCTTCATACCATACAAGTAATTCTTCAAACATAGAAACACCCACATTCAGCGATGACTACTTTTCAATTTCCCAACAAGAAACTGTAGGAGCTCCTTTGACCCAACATATGATGTCTGTTTGTAATTCAGAAATATCTACCAACCATACTGGTACACCTGCAAGCTCAGAATCTGAAGATGTGCAAAATGAAGTTTCAATAGTGCCTGTAGGAAAGAAGGGTCGTCGAAAGAGCAGGGTTAAAAAACGTTACCCTTCCAGTCAGAATAAACAAAATTCAATTCAAAATATTATGGAAAAGGCCCAGGTTAGCCTCCGCAGTTATCATTCAGAATTTGAATAATTTTCTCAGCTCAAAATTATTAGTAGGGATTGTTTATTATGATCAGCCCAGCATATTAGTTTAGAATCTGAACTTTGTTTTCTAGGTATTCTCATTAGTAGTGTTTTTGCAGTTTCATCATCCCAGTATAGTACTTGAGTATTTGAAATTTGTTCTCAGGCCTAAAGTCATTACTAGTTTTTGTCCTGTTTCACCATCCCAACATACTATTTTAAAATCTGTTATTAAGCTATTCATAAAGATGTAGCAATACTTTCAACTGAAAAAAATATCAGTATATGTTGTCCTAATTATTTGATAACTTTTCATCAGGAACCTAAATTGGATTTTAAGGCACAGCCTGTTAGGCAAATGTGTGCGTCATCATCATCCCAGCATATTACAAAAGCATTTGAACATCAGAAATCTGACTCTGAAGCAGTTGATAAAGCTGTTCCTATATTTGATTCTGAAGCAAATATAAACAAATGTGCTTCCATTGAGTCACTGAATCTACATCAAGACAATTTGAACGAATTTGATTATTTTTCACTTTGTGATGCTTCTTTTGAAATTTCTGATGATAGCAAATCTGATTTTGATGAGATGGACCGCAAACAATTATTATCTTTACTTCAATATACAGCTGATCATAGCAGTATTGGTAAATTTGATAATGAAGATGAACCTGTTATGATTTCAGACGATTATGAAGTTGATGAAAATAACCAATCTCCAGCAGATGGAGGTAAACATGCTGATGAAATTTACAAGCCTCCAGCACATGGAGATGACGATGATGATGAAAATTGCAAGGGTACAGCACATGAAGGTAATCTTGATGATGAAAGTTACAAGTCTCCAGCTCATGGAGGTAAGCTTAATGATGAAAGTAAGCATTCTCCGGCACATGGAGTTAACAATGACGAGGATCATGTTTGTGTAACAGAAAATGAAATGTCTTGTGATCATCCACCTTCACCAAAGTCTCAGCGTATAAGTGAATTATCCAATCAAGTTCTCAATCTTGAATCTAAGATTGAAATGCTGAAGAAAGAAAAGGAGTTTGCTGATCGACAAATACTTTTGTTGAAAACTCGCCCATCTTATCCATCTGTTTCTGATATTTCTTCAAAGCTTTTGGAGTCTCTTAAACCTGAAATTGACAAATTAGTTACACGTGAAGATTTCAACGGTAAGTTTTCAACCGACGTCAATAATTTATCAAGCCAGCATAAAGAGATCAGTTGCAAAGTTGTGGAACTAACTGAAGCAGTTAGTAAGATAAAGTTTGAGCTGCCAAAGCATATGATAGATGTTCCTGTTATGGTTAAAGAACTAAGCATCATCATATCTGAAGTTAAAAAGAAGGTTGATTCTATTGAGTCCAAGAATTTGGAGGTACCAGCATCTCTTTTGGGGCTCCCAATAAAAGTTTGAAACTTTATTGATGAGGTTTCTAAGTATAAATCCTTGGAATCTATACCTTTATCTCTTGAGAAAGTGGAAAATGCTATCTACGCTCTTAATTCTAGCCTCAAATCATTAACATGTATGCCAGCCGCTTCTACTGATGTTGTTATCGAGAATAAGAAAAAAGAATCTGGTAAACAGCTTAAAGTCTCTGATTTTTTTGGTAAAATTAACCTCAAGCAACAAGATAATGGAAGGCTGGAGGTAGCTCATTCTAAGAAAGATATGATGTCTCCTATGATGGAAAATGAGGTGGTAGAAAGTGAAGTTCAAGAAGGTGATGCCACTGTTGGGGAAAAGTCAATGAATGAATCTAGTGAGAAAGTATTTGTAGTTCAAGAAAATCATGTGGTAGAAACTGAATATCAACAAGGTGATAGTGTTGTGGGTAAAAAGCAAATGAATGAATTTAATGAGAAAGTAAATGAAGATGAAGAAAATGATGTCACTGTTGACAAAGATTCAGTGATTGAAGATAATTTGGAAGAAACTGAAGTTCAACGAAATGATGGCAATGTTGGTAAAAAATCAATGAATGAGTCTCAGCTGAAAGAAAATTTGCTTGAAGAACCTGATGCCACTATTAATGAAGGCTCACTAAAGATTCAGACCTCCCCTGTTAAGGAAATCAAGTATAAAAACTTAAAAGGTCAAAATGTTCACATCGTTGATGAATCCCTTAACGAACAGAAGCGTCAGCTTGATAGAATGTATCAAGAAAACGTGAAACACGAAAAGTTAAAGAAGAAGGCTGAGATAATCAAGAGCTTTGATCAACATGTTATTGATCTATTCACGAAGAAGAAAGCATTATATGACAAGTACTGTCATATTGTTCTGAATAGGAGAGCCCCTGGGAAAATCACCAATGCTGACATTCTTTCAAGGAATAAAGGTCCAGCTACATTAAAAATCTACAGAGATGATGGAGATGAAGAAATCATTGAAGAGTTCAAGGTGAAAGATCTTCATTGGGAAGAATGGAAAGAATTTTTAGATTGCTGTGGGAAAAGGAAAGCCGCTCGCTGGGTAGAGTTTTTTGTTTCAATGAGAAAACGTGTTGATGAAGTGATAGAAATGAAAAACAAACTGAATATTCAAGATCATATACCTTTGCAGGAACAAGACCCTTTTATTGAACTGAATAGAATTGTTAGGAAGAGGAAGAGAGTTGGTGATGATATGGAAGAATATTTCAGATCAACAAAACATTTCAAAGATCAGGTTGGATATGAAGATCATGCACCTGGAACCGTTCTGAATGAGCCCACACTTGGTATGATTATTTTCAACAATTCAGATAGAAAAGACTTCATCAGCATTGAAGAACTTGGCAATTTGAGCAATGTTATGTTGCATTTAGTTCAAACAATATTCGTAAGATTGCACAAAGGCCCTGGTACAACTGACATAGCTAAAACGTTTAGTGAATTTGTAGTTCGAGAAGCTGAAAAGAGGAACAAGGAGAGCAATCACAAATGTTGCAGAATCATTCCACTCCTTCTAAATCAAGTTAGTTGATTAGATCATACTGCGTTGTTTTGAATGTAAGGATATAATCTAATCTTAGCTTTTGTTACATATGATCATCTATTTCTTCTAATGCTCTTATTTCATGCAATTATTATTAATATCTTTTATTATTAAATATTATTTAGAAAGTTAAATAAAAATATACCAATTGCAATTATACAAAATTTAGTACTTTATATGAATATTTTTTTTTAAATACGCATGTGTATGATTTCCTTACTATTGTATTGGTTGTGTCCTGTTTTTATATGTACGTGATCATATTTCTATACCTATTTCCGCCATAATCTTATCTCTTTCTTCTATATCTGCAAGTGCCTCCCTCATGAGGGACGTTATTCTCTTTGTTGTTTTCTCATCAGCATCAACACTTCGGCTAATCTGATCAACGATATGTTTTTTTTTATCCATTGCACTTTGGTAAGAAATGTTGAGAAATATGTTATAATTTATTTATAATTTGATATAATTTTGTTTCAGTTTTTGGGAGTTATATAATGTGTGTGAAATGGAAGCTGGATGGTTGTATTTATTATTTGTTTGAAGTAGTATATATTAGAACAATCTTTTTTGAGAATCTGAGCATATAACACATTCGCACAATTTAATTCAGCATGTAACATATTGGCACAATATAACACTTTATCGTCATGCTGAATGTATGTGGCTGAAATATTTGTATCTTTCTAATCTTATTTCAGATTATAACATAAATATGTAAATCACAAATTAATAAAAAAAAATAAAAATAAAAATAACTACAAACTGAAACCATGAAAGATCAATATACGCTAAATATATTGTACGAAAATATAAATTAAAAAAAAAAAAAAAAAAAGATAAATAAAAAGTGCAAAAATTGCTTGATACTGAAAAATATAAACCATTAATTCCATTAATAATTTGATGGTTATAGTAAAATACATTCTGATAAATAAAAAGAAAGAAAGCAAAATACAATAAATTTCTTTCTTCAATCCTAATATTTCAGATTGCATAAAGCTTCCCAACAAAAATACAATATTGTTGAAATGTAGTTCACATTTCTACAATTTGTTTGAGAAATCCCATCTTCATATCAATAATAGCCCTTATTTTGTTAATTATAACTTCGAGTTTTCTCATCATTTCAATGTCTTTTTCATTCAGCATCAGATTGTATATTAAACCTTGCTCATATAATTTTGACTTGGGTAGTTTGCTTATTTTCTCCATATTATCTTTTCTTTCATTTCCATCATCAAGCATCGTCCTCATGAAGGATGTTATACGATCTATTGTCTTCACATCAGCATCAATATCTAGGAATATCTGATCAATGATATGTTGTTTTGGATCCATTGACGTTTTGTTAAGAATGGAGTAGTTATTTTAGAGTTTGTTTATAAGTTTATATAATTTTTATTCAGTGTGTGGGAGTTTTATAATGTGTGAAAAATGGAAGTTGGATGGTTGTGGTAATTATGTGTTTAAAATTGTGTATAGGTTAAATGAATTTAAAGTTTCAATGTAAATATATCACAAACTGTTAATTTAAATTTTGTATTAGCATGTTTAGTTTTTTTATATTCCCAAATAAAGTCATTTAATTTCACACGCTCAATGTATGTAGCTTATAAATTTTTTAAAAAAAACGTCTTTTTAATATTTTTAATTCACAAAACAAATGTTCGGCTAAATAAAGTTACATTATAGTAGTAAAACAAATTGGGGATTGCACGTACCACTAAAAAAAGCATTTTGGAATGTCATTTTGCACTTCGTGACTAAAAATCAGATGTAGATCATACCACACCAGACATACTTGTATATCCGTCATTTTAATATTGGAATTAAGATTTTAATATATTTTGTTAGTTACCTAATATAATGTTATTAATAAAAATATTGGAATTAATATTTTAATATATTTCCTAACCAAAAATATAAGTGATAAGTATTAAAGAAAAACAAACAAAAATACATAAAAATTAATAACAATAAAACAATTACTTTTAAAAACGTAATATTTTAAATTAAAAAAAAAAAAAAAAAAATAGGGGTCAAGTAAGCAAACAGGCGGCGTACACACTTCCCCTGAACATCACATCCATCAAATCTCTGAAACACTATTCAATAATAAAATACTTCTTAAATACTCCACTATAAAAAAATAATGAGTATGCTGAAAAAATTAATCAAACTTCACAAATCTCTCTCCGCTGAAAATTTATGAATTACAACTATCTTATTTCAGATTATACTATAAACTGAAACCACAAACTGATATTTTCTATTCACAAACTGAAAAATAATGAGTATGTGTAATCCACAAACTGAACCCTGCATATTAAACCATGTGTTGGTTCATTTGATATTTTATATTCAGCATGTGTAATCTACAAACTGAAACCAACATCTGAAACCATAAAAGTTTATTGTTATTTACTACTTTTTGAGTACTTTAAAGTAAATAACAAATTTATATCAGATTACAACATAAAACATCAAAATAAAATGTTTATACATCATATCATCATATATGCTGAATGACATGCTGAACAATAATAATAATTTAATGTATAACATAACTCATACAACTTAATATTATATTAATAAAATTCATATTGAGTTACATACCAAAATAAAATTACATTGATAATTCTTTACATATTCTTAATATTTTCAATAAACTTAACATTCAGATTCATATTTTCTGATGTGCCGTTTTCAATATCCCTAAGTTCGTTAAGCACTTCCATTTCTTTAGTACGAACTTTGATGAGCAAGTCTTCTGTCTTCTTATACAGATCTGAACCTCCTAATTTCGGAAGAAGCTGAATGAGATCCTGTCTTCCTTTTGCTGTTTTTATTATTTGTTCCAGAATCACATTTAGAGACTTTGCTTTCTCCAATTGTCGGTCTGTTTCTTGAATTGCTTGAATGCTCATCTTCAATTTGAAAGCGTTGTTTTCTGCCATTTAGCTGTTGCAAAAGAAATCCCCTTTTTTTGTTGTTTTTATTTTATGCTTTTTTATGTGTGTGTTGATATTTAGTGTATGTTGATTTATATAGAAAAAAAAGTTTCAGTTTTGTTAGGTCTAGAAGTTTAAAGGTTACTCATGCCTTTTTATGGATAATGACATTATGGACTTGTGTTGAAGCCCAAAAATAATAAAATTAGAAAAATACGTGTTCAAGTGTCGATATATGTTAAGATATACGTTTTTTTTGAGTTTATTTGTATATTTGGATGTATAAGTTATTTTGTGATTTAAATGTATTATTCGTGATAATAGTTATTTTAAGTTTATTTGTAAGTATACCATACCTGAACCGCTATATATTATTTTAGACGTTGACCGGTACATACCATTTCACACAAAAACCACAAAAGAGTATAAAAAATAATATTAACTTTAATATCACATTACATTTTAACTAGTTTTAATATTTTAATATCACACTATATTAAAAAAAAAGAAAAAAATTATGTCTGTTGCGTTTTTGTATTTGTTTAATGGGTCGGGTATCGACAATCAAATAAAAAATTATTAATTTTCTTTCTCTTAGATTCAATTCAAATCCCTAAACACACATAAACCCTAAAAAAAAATATTAAGTTGAATAAACAATTCTGAGAAAATTAATCAAATATCATAGTGATAATAAAAGAAAATTAAATTAAAACTTGATGTCGAAGAAAAAAAGAAATCATAATTCAACAACAAATTATGTTCTTCAAATCGCAGAGTTATTAGGTATAATTTTCTAATCTTCTATAAATTTTTATTGTAATTATTATTATTATTATTATTATTTCTAATTATATTATTTTTATAGGTGTCCTGATTTCTTTAACAAAAACAAGAAGAAGATCAAAGACGAAGAAGATAAATTTTATTAATAAACTGTTAAATTCTTTTAATGAAAATGAAAAGCCTGCAAGAAGAAGAGGAAAAAGAAGAAGAAGAAGAATACAACGATTAGAACAAGGTACTTTTGAAAAATACATATATTAATTGTTTAGGAAAATTATTTGATGTATGATATGTATTACGATATATGATATGTATTACGATAGTAATCTATTGTGATATTGTTTTTGTTATATGATATGTATTACGATATATAAAAATATAAGTATGGTATTGCGATATTGTTTTTATTATATGATATGTATTAAAATATAAGAATGGTATTGTTATATTAAATGATGTTTGTGTTTAAATAATACAGATATTAATTGTTTAGCATAATTCAGTTAAGTGTTTACAGTCAATTTAACAAAATAACTACATGATGTATTCTTAACCAATAAGTGTTTAGCATGATGTTTACGCTTAAACAAATAGATTACCATTTTATTTTTAGACTTATGTTTTCTTTTGTTTTGTTTATTTGTACATCCTTTTGTTCAGCTTATTGTTACAAGAACAATTTGAATATGGTGTCATTTTCATTTGCTCTTTTAGATAGTTCTATCAATATACACAAACCATATCATGGTAACACTTTTTTTTTTTTTTTTTTTTTCAGAACAAGAATATAATGAAGATGATAATAGTAAATCTATTGATATTGAAAACACTGATGATGAAGAAGATGATGAGCCTAACGAGTATGACCTTATTGATGATATTGAAGAAGAAGAAATTCATTATGATGATGATGATGAAGATGAAGAGGAAGAATATAACTTTAATGACGAAACAGATAGTGATGAAGAAGATTCTGAGGATGATCAAGATAGTGAAGATTATGATTATGAAGAATTAGATGAACAAGAAGAAATAAATAATGAATGTAATGAAAGAAATGAAGAAATACAAGATGAAGCAGAAAAGGGGATAGAAGGTTTCGAATTTAATGTAACAGAAGAAGAAGAACAGAGAGAAATGACACAAGTAATATCGCAAAAGAGATGCTCTATAAATTATTCATCAAAGATTAATCAAAACAATTTTAAGAAACTTAAGTTGGATAGTATGAAGCGTCAAGAAGTACCGGTTGAAGGTGAATGTTCTAATCCTAATTTGGTGAAGAGTAATGATGTGTTTAAAAACAGGGGTTCACCAACTCAGTTATTTAATGCTATTAGATTCTTAAAAACAGATTCTAAATCGTGCAATGTATTAAAAAATATGGGATTTGGAAGTTTACTTGATTTGAAAATAAATATAATTCCAAGTAGATTGGGACAACATGTGGTTCAAAGCTTTAATGAATCGACAATGACCATCAAACATTGGAGAGGGGATATTAAAATTACAAAGGAATCAGTCGAAGAAATTTTCGGTTTCCCAAGTGGTGGTTTACAAATAAATCCACCAGAAAGAGTGAAAAGTGAAGATGCGTGTATTAAAAATTAGAGAAAGCAGTTTTCTTTGTTGGAGAAGGATACAATAAAAGTTAAACCAAAATCTGTAGTGCAAAAACTAATAGATGCAAAGGACAGAGGAAAGTTGTTCAGAATTAACTTAGTTGTTTTGATAGCGACTGTCTTATTTGAAGCTATGAAAGATGGAACATCAAATCAGAGAATCTTATATTCTATTTCATCGGAATATGATAAGATTAATAAGATGGATTGGTGTGGTTATTTGATTGATTGTCTAAAGAAGTGTAAAAAGGATTGGAATCCTAACAACAAGAAATCATATTATTGTGGACCTTTGACATTTCTTACGGTAATTACACTTCTTTTTTTGTTTCATTTATTCTTCTTTTATACATACATATATCTCAATATTTAATAACAAAAAACCAATTATCTTTGCAGCTTTTTTATGTTCAAAAGATAGAGTGCAATTTCATAAACGTAGATCATTCTCAACCTGCTTTGAAAACATGGAATACAGAATTGCTGAAGATGAGAGAAACAGCAGAGTTTAGTTACTTGGTGGATAAAAGTCATTGTGAAATACCAGAGTCTGTTGAAGAGGTATTAAATGTTACACCAAAACCTCTTGATTTAAAGGTATTCTTTATTACTAAATCTGTTTGTTTAATTAAAACAAACACTTATTCCATATATTTTATAAGTTGTGTAATTGCTTTCAGGGTAAGCAGGAAAACGTAGAGAAATTAGATCATATTCCAGTTAAACAAATAAAACAAGCTTCAACTAAAAAAGGTCAAAATGTGACATCAGAGTGCAACAAACAAGTATGTTTCTTTCACATTTAATCTGTTACTAATATCAATTTGTTTAAAAAAAAATTATTAATGATTATATTGTATATCAGTTTAAAGAATAATATTATTCCTAATAATAATTAAAATAAGTCTGTTAAAGACATATTAAATGTTACAGCTAAACTTGTTGATTTAAAGCTATTCTTTCTTACCAAATATGTTGGTTTAATAAAAATAAAACTTATTTCATATATTTCATTATTTGTCTGGTTGCTTTCAAGGGGAGTTGGAAAACACACAAAAATTAGATGCAATTCAATTAAAACAAACAAAAAAGGCTTCTGGTGAAAAAGGTCAAAATGTTACATTAGAATGCAACAAACTGGTACGTTTGTCTATCATTTTATCTGATAATAGTATGAATTTGTTATAAAAAAAAGAAAATTATTAATGATTAGATTATAAATATAGGTAAACTTATAAATTTGTACTGATATGAATATTTGACTTGTTTTTTAAAACTTACAGGTGTTTGAAGAAATAATTTCTGAAGAAAAAAAAGTTCTATTAAAGAAAATTGATGAAAAGGTATAGCTTTTTTTTTTTTTTTTTTTTTTTTTTTAATAATATTTTATCTTGCAACTAAAATGAATTAAGAATATTAAGCTAATATTTTAATGAAAATTAAACAGGGTTTCATTCGGAAAACGAAGAATAATTTGTTTATGTTGGAATCATTGATCAAAGAAATGAAGCATTCTATCAAAAAAGGATTGTTGAAGTTTCCGAATTCTAAGGAAGTTGAAGCTTTAAAAGATGAATGGGATCGTGTAATAAACACCGCAAAAAGAGTAAAGCTTAATCCAGAATGTTCAATAATTGAAAATTCAAGGTCTGAATCAGTTTTTTTGAATAATGAGGGAAACTTAAAAAAAAAAAAAGTTAATTTGCGTCATCAAGAAAGGAAATTTGATTTTACAAAACGTGAATCAAAAAATATTAAAAAAGAAAGGCATACTTTTAACGAAATACCCTCTTTTGATTTGGGTTTTAATTTCACTTCACATCCTGTTGAAGAAGTAACACTATGTAAGTCGTTAGAAAAAGTGAATTTGACTCCTCCAGAAGAAAAATCTAAACCCAATAAAATAGAAATTGTTTCTCTTTTAACACCTCCCGAAGAAAATCAAACCATTAAAGAAACAAATGAAATTCAAGCATCGACAGAAGAATTTAATGCAGCCAATGCACTATTCAGTATGAGCAAAAATCCTATGTAAGTTTTAAGCATTATTTTTATTTTATTTTTTTATTTTTTTATTGTTATTGTATTTTAATACTTTTGATAAATATTTATAGGGACATAATTTTCCAGTTTCAAGATGCTGATGTTGGAGTAGAACGTACTATGTTTGAATCGTTCTATTATGAACAATGGATATATTCTGATGTTATAGATATGTGGTGTATCTTACTTAATTGTGAAGAATTCAGAAGATATAACTCAAAACAAACAAAATTGTATTGCAATACACACGTTACGGTATGTTTTTTATGTTTTTTTAATAACAAAATAGTATTTAAAAATAAATATTTAGTATTAATTTTATTTTATGATATCAGCCTCTATCTATGACTGATGAAAATATAACAAGAGATGAAAGATTTGAAAGTTTTGAAGAAGCTCTGTTTTTGGCTGCATGCCTTGAAGATAAACTTGTAGCTAATTTAGTTAGTGTGGATTTGGTAAGTTACTCATTTAAAAATGTGCTTATAGTAGCTATAATAGTATAGAATAACTGATTATGTATAAATATTAGTTTCAATGGCTTATTTATTTGAATATGAACACAGGTCTTTTTCAATATTCTTCGGGATTCACATTACTACATAGTTTTTTTGATCTAAAGAATCTGAAGATTGAGATTATCGATAACAGAATAACAGATTTGGAAGTTTTTTATGAAGCTTCTAAAATTTCTGAAATTGATCTGATAAAGAGAATTTATGGAACTCTGCCACTAGTTCTGGTAAGAATTCATGTTTACTATTTCTAAAACATTCAGTTATTTAATTTCATAACTTGGACCTTCGAAACCCTGTAGTTCTGGTAAGAATACGTGTTTACAATTTCAAAAACATTCAGTCATTTAATTTCATAACCTGGATTGCCCTGGGTTAGTGAATCTGTGGAGATTCTATAGGATTGGATTTTGCAGGATTGCATTTTGTAAGTCATAAATCTCATTTCCTTATTTCTACTGAGACATACCTCATTCATCTTCTGATTGATTTGTTTATGCTTATTTGATGCTCCTTAGTTATAATATAACTTAAGATAGATAGTTTGTTAATTTAAATTTATAGTAGCTAAAAATAAAAGTAATACAGTCAAATTAGTATAAATTGCTTTCTTGGTTATCTGTGTTTGCAGCCCTCATTTCTGTGATATTATAGACTCATGAGACCATAATAAGATAACTAAAAGCAATCATAAGGTGTCAGGATTCAGGAATTTGTCTGATCTAAAATTCAAAAATCGAGTCTGGTTAAGGACTATTTGGATCAAGCGTGTTCAGTGTGATACAGTGGTTTTTAGTGGGTGATTCGCCTCAAACGGTCAGACAATTATTGGTCAACCACTTGTGAATGGCCAACTGTAATAGTCAAACAGCTGAGGCAAATGCTTCCGTGAAATACAGTGTTTTCCCGGGTCGTAATGTCCCAACGAGGTGTGCGATGTTTTATTATAAACGAATTTGTGACGAGTGAATATGAACAGGAAAGGATCTGAATAAGTGTGTGTGTGATTACACTAAGGTTTATAAAGTAAAATGACTTAAATAAACTATTAGAATGATTACGTAAAACCTAGATATCTAAAACGTATAAACATACACCAATTTAAAATCAGACGCGATTGCGTGCTGAGAAAAAGGTGAGTTTTAGGAAAAATAAACTACAAGGGTTAAAAATGAAAATTCTATAAACTTAAACTTAAAATAAAGTTAAATTAAAAAGAAAACTATTTTATAGATTATTTTATTATTTAATATTAATTATTTAATTAAGTTATTATTTAACTATTTAATTAAAACTAACTTAAATAAAAACTAAAAATAATAAACACTACAAATTAAACTAAAAATTTATAAAAATAATTTCTAAACTTAAATTAGAACTTGAAGAAAGTATAAAAATTAAAAATAAATATTTTTGTCTTTTTATGAATTTTCTATTAATTAAAAACTATTTATATTAATTATACTAATTAAACTATTTTAAATTACAAATAATATTAAATTAACTTAGAAAATTATGGAAAAATTCCTAAAATTATATTATGATTTAATAAAGCTAAGAAAAATATAAAAACTAGGTGTTACTTTATAAAAATTAATTATGCTATTTATAACTTAATTATTGATTAATTACTAATAAAACTAATTTAAATTATAATAAATACTAAATTACAAAATAAAAATCTGAGAAAATTATTAAAAATACTTTAACCTAAAAGGAAATTATTAAAAATATAAAAACACAACTTACTTAATTAAAATCTAAAAATGAAAATTAAAATTAAATTAAATTAAATAGAAACTATCACTTATTTTTATGTTGTCTTTTCTTGATTTTTATTTTACAAAACTAATTTATATCTAAAAATAAGCAACTTTTGTAAAAACAATTAATTTAGAACTTATTAATAAGCACTGTGGAAGCTTATTGCTACCACAGTTGACTTTGGTTGACTGAAATGAGAAATAAGCTCAAATGAGCTTATGTGGGACCCACCTTGGTTTATTGGGATCTAAATAAGTTAGTTGGACTTGTCAAAGCTCAATTTGGCCAAATAAGCTCAGTAGATAAGCTGATAAGCACAAATAAGCTATTCCAAAAACTTAGTTACAACACAGAAATGGGACAAAGTTTATGGCTTATTCTAGGTGGGGACCACTGAGGCACAAGTCAAACAAATGGTCAATCTTAAGAGCCTACTAGGAGGGGGGTTAAAAGATGCTAAGTTTGAGGTCTGGGGCCCACTATGGTGGTCACAAATCACCACCAAAGTGGTGGTGATGGCCTGAATCTGCTGATGCAGGGTAATGGTTTGCCCTGCAGCTTACTTTGGAGATCTGTGGGGCCCAGAACAAAATTCACAAAAATGAAATGGTGGTGTGGAATCAAAGTTGAGGTGGTAGGTTTTAACTAGAAACAAATTTAAGACCTTGAAACCTAATACTAAATTCAAAAGAAATCTTGGAGTTTTTAAGTTTTTCTGCACAAGCTTAATTTGACTTTTGATCAAAACTAAATTTGTTGACTTTTTTGAACTTTGATTGAACTTTATGGACAGATATTGATTATATAAGCTAAGATAATACTACCATAAGCTAAATGAACAACTATCTAATCAAAATGGGTGAGTATGGAACCAACTGACCCAACAGTTAACTGTTGGGAACAATGGTGTATGATTTTGACTTTCTACACTAGACTTACCCAATTTTATGACTTACCTAACTAGCTTAGACCTAATATGACTTGACTGAACCAGAAACAACAACTACAACACCCTAGAATACTTTGAAACAGTTTTAGCCAAACACTCCTTTAAAATTAATATTACACTATAACTTTTATATATTAAACTACAACTACTGATTATAACATTAAAACAGATTAAATAAACTTAAATAAGACTATTTGAATAAGGATAACATCACAGAACCAACAATAACCAACTATGCTCAATACTTGAATAGCTTACAGTGATTTTCAATCTGAGATGTGGAACCAATGAACAAGATCACTTCCTACTGACTTCCACAAGTCTACTAACCCAGAAGCAATCCAAAACACACCTTCTTCAATGCTTAAACTTCTTTACCACTGATTTTTAATTTTCTTTTTATTTTTCTTTGATTTATAGAATTTTTATTATTTTCTAAGCACAACTGTTTTTTATTGATTCTAAGAGCTTAACTAGGCTTTGTCAGAGCTTATATGAGCTTAAGATTTCAATAATAACAACAACTAACAACATACAAACCTTGTGAGATTTTTGAGAATTTAAGAAATACACAAACTGAGATATCCAACTGAAAATTGAAATTAACCTGAGACAAAGTTTAAATTATATCAAAGGAACTTAATATAAGTGTTTGAAATGGAAAATAACAACTAGAAAGGATTCTACACTACCTACGATTACAATTAACTAAGTCTACACTAATACTCTTTACTTCTGCTCCCTTTTCTTCTTTATAGAGTTTTTCTGAGCTTGTGCGACTCACTGGACCATTTCCCACCAATTGTGAGCCATTGATTTTGTCTAAGTAATCTTGGCCGTTTGAAACTGCAACTTGGCGCCAAAAGTCCTAGGGGGTACTGTGGATTACTTGGAGAGGATTTTAGGGGTTTAAATGCGTTTGGGGGCATGTGTGAGGTGGAGGGTTTGCGTGGAGAGGTGGGTGATGAGGTGGAAGGCTAGGTGGAGGGTGGTTTTGGTAGCAGCGGTGGTGGTGGTATTGGGAGGGAAAAGGGGGTGACTGGGTGGTTTGGTTTGTGGGTTTGACCAACGGGTTGACCCCGTTTTATATTAAAGTGGGGGGGTTGGACTGGGCTAAGGTTGGGCCTTGTGGATTGGACTAGGATAATGGGTGGGTTTTTATATTTGGATTGGTTTGGTTTTTATTATAGTAAGGATCCGTTTAGTTTATTTCACACAAGGACTAAATTTGTAATTTGTACAAAGTTGAAGGTTTGGTTTTGTAAGTTTATCAAAGTTCTCATAGAGACCAAACTTGACAAGGGTGAATAGTACAAGGGTATTTTTGATGTTTTTCATTTTTTTTAAATACCGGGGACTATTTTTGCCAAACTGTGAAACTTCAGAGACTATTTATGTAATTTTACCAAACTTCACATCCAAGGACCATTCCTGCAAAAGATTAATAGCACAAGGACAAAAATTGCTTTTCTCAAAGTTTTTACATCCTAGGGACCATTTCTGTCAATTTCCAAAGTATAGGGACTAAACTTGTAATTTTGTGAAACTTTGCACCAAAGGACTAAATATGTAACTTTATGATTAAAAAGGTCCTTTGATGACTTTTTCAAGTTTTAGAATGACCAGGGACTAGTTTTGCCAATTTATGAAACTTGAGGGACTGAAACTGCCAATTATGCATACTTTGTACGTTTTTCATCTGTTTTTGCATATTTTGCATTTGAAACATATAAAACACACTTTTATGATATTTTTAGTATTTTGATACATATTTGAGTGTTTTTGTATGTTTTGGCAGCTCAGATTGGTATAAAATGATGAGTATTTAGATACTCATCAATCCTCCACACTAAACTATTGCTAGTCCCTAGCAATCTTTTGAGAAAAACTTAATGGATTTGAAAAACTCTTTACCAAAAGCCATCACTTCTGGAGTAGCCAGATGTAAGAACTGTGGTACACCTGATAACCGTGTGATTTTGAGCAAATCACCAGCTGTCAACGGATTTGATTAGTCTTTACCAAAAGCCGTTTGCTTCTGGACTAGCCAACTCTTGATGGAATAGTCAACATCTTGGTGAGCTGATTACCAATTATGGATATTTCCACGGCCTTTACCACAAGCCATAATCTTGCGGGCTAGCCAACTCATTCGCTTTATGGGATATGGCGAGTTGAGGTACCATACAATTTTGGGCAAATTGCAAGCCATCAACGGGTTTGAGATATCTTTACCAAGAACCGTTTGCTCCTGGATTAGCCAATCCTTATGTGGGTTAGACATGGCGGACTGATAACCATTTATTGCGTTCTAAGTGAGAAAAATTTTAAAATTTTGGCTAAAATGGGGGTTCTTGATGGAACATGTGTATAAATTCGTTAGAATAACGAATCTCCCCCCACACTTAGAACTGAATATTGTCCTCAATATTCAAAATACCGGGTGTTAAACCAACACTTAGAACGTAAGAAGAAAATATTCCATAGCCTTTATTTTATGTGTATATACATACATATATTTTTTTAGATAAAACTTCTTAAATAGAAGCTATCACTATATTTACATTTTTTTTTAGATATATACAACATGTGGGGTATCTCCCCCACACTAGGGTGGTACACGGGTGAAAACCTATATACATGCTAATGTTTTTGATTACCGAGTCACTAGCTTGACTCGACCCCGTTTTTGATTTCTTTTCTCCCAAACTGTCAGGTTTATCACGCAAGCTAACCGCTTGTGAACGGTTAACTGTAATAAAGAGGTCCTGAACAAACCTGAAGAAAAAGCAATTTAAAAATCTATGGGGAAGTAAGTGGAAGAAACCATCTCCAACGGACTTTCATAGAGAATGTTTGTATAGACATTTGAAGCACGTGAAAGTTCCATACCGATGAGATAAGTACCCGGCTCATAATTTATAAATGAGAATGCCGGGGTCAAAGATAATGTCCTCACTCCCGAAAGAATGAAGAACAAGATAGGGAACAGAATATATGAAGAAAAGGAAGAAAATCATGATAAAAATCATGACTAACTCCTCATTTTCAATAGGAGAATTCATTGTTTCATGAATCTCCTCTTTTAAGCTCGTTTGATCAAGACATATTATGGGTATGTCTAGATCAAAATAGAAATTATCATACTCCGGAGGAGATATGATATGAGTGAGTTCACAAGAGAACTCCTCAAGGGTGAATGATTCGTATTCGGAATTGAATTGAATGAGTTCATTGGGGAACTCCTCAAAATTAAATGATTCATAAACGGGAAGAGAATTATAAGAATGAGAAGTGGTGATACCACTTATCTTGTCTTCCGTTTGATCAAAATGGAACGTTTGCAATTCCGGAATAGAATCATTGATCAAAATCTCACTATCCTTGACGGGGATAGGAGAAGAAATAGGTCTTTCATTAAAAGCCTTGATTCTAGAAATGAGAGGATTAGCATTTAATAATGTAAGACGAAGAGATTCGTCTTGGATAATTTCTTCATCATTCTCTTCTTCTGAGTTGACAAGCTCAGAAGGTAATTCCCCCACATAACTTATGTCTCCACAAGATAAAGAATAGTTCTCATCAGAATCAGAGAACATCTCAATATGATCATTTGGAAAGACAAGAGGGGGCGGGATATCACACACATGATCAAGAATTCCCTGTGACTCACTTGGGATTGAGACAATGTTCTCAACACTAGACTTTATGAATTCGTCCGATTCCTTTTCAGGAACAGTGTCAAGATGCTCGTCCCCCATGCTCAGAGAGTGAGTGGGAACCTCGGGTGTGATAACATCATACTCAGGGAGATGAGAAGGACTAGCAGTAATGGATTCTACAAGTTCCATTATTACTACTGCTGGTGATTTAGTTATATTCTTTTCTCCCTGTATATCCATGGAAGGAGTCTCAACTGATGAACTTGATGAGGTATCATCACTTTCATCATGCTCATTGAGAAAAGCAGCATTTTGAAATTTGGTATGTGTTATAGCTGCTTGTTCTAAGACTAGTAATTCTTCCATGCTTCTTTCGTCTCTAGCACGTTCTTCAACAAGTAACTCCGCGATAGATTTATCACGAGAATATGGAATGAGTGGAAATTGTGGGGGTGTGGATGTGTCAAAACCGGAAGGTTGACATTGATCATCATTATGAGGACCCCCACAACGTACACAAGAAGAACTTGGTGCATTGTGAGACGACATATTAGCCAACTCCTCTTTAAGATCTTTAAGTTTCTCAAGAACCTCTATATAAGGGTCTTGCTGGATGTGAGGAGTTGCTTGAATTATTTGGCACTGTGGAGGTGGGTCTTGAAACGAATAGCCGTAATTGTTACAAGGAAATGGATTCCTTGTTTGACAATCAGAGCTAAAGTGTGGACCTCCACAGTACTCACAACAGTTGAACTGATGTGGCTGTGAGTCGTGTGTGCTTAAGTCATAATTGTTATTAGGAACCTGCTCATAGACAAGCGTGTCTCCTGATTGACAATCAGAACTGTAGTGTGCACCACCACAATACTCACAACAGTTGAACTGCTGAGTCTCGCTTGGTGTATTTTGATACGAAGCATCATTGAGATTTGGATAATATGATTCTTGCTCGTATGAATGTGATGGGTAGTTGGAAAAATTTTAGGAGTCGTTAAATGAGCTTTGATTAGGATCATAAGCAAATGAATTACTCGATCCACAAAACAAACAACTCCCGTCTCGAATATCATTACCACATTGTTCACATGTACACCAACGACATGGAAAACCGAAAAGCGGCTCACCACAACCGACACAAGGAACAAAATCTGGAGGTGGGACAAGTGGTGTGCTCTGAGAGCTAGGAATTTCCACCACTTCCGTTATGGTCTCTGGTTTTTGTTTTTGATAAATGTGAAGATTGGGTAAGTCGTTCTTTTCAGTCACTGCTCTAAGCTCTGTACGTTTGCTTGACAAACTTTTAACCGTAAACCGTGAAAGGTTAGGATCAATTGTGAGCTTAGATTCTTGGACAACCGTAGGTTGGACGTATTTAGCACTTCCATAGTCAGAGGAAAGTACAAGGTCCTTTGTCACCCCGGTTTCTCGTTCCATTTCCCTCACTGGAGAGGGAATATGAATCGATGGTCTATCATAATCAACATGACATCTCGATATCTTTGATAAGGCAATAAGTTTTTCGATGTTGCTTTCATAGGCCCTTTGTTCAAAGAAATCGTCATTGAGAGATGTCATTAGAATCAATTATGGGATAAGTGGAAGAATGTAGAATCAAAAGGATAGAGGGTAAAGGGATGAATATTTTTGGGTTTTGTTTTATAAAAATATGGATAAAAGATGGTAAATATACAATGGATGTATATCCAGATTCACTAATATGCAAAATCGTTAGAATAAGCGCACAACCTCCCCGGCAGCGGCGCCAAATTTTGATTCGCCTCAAACGGTCAGATAATTATTGGTCAACCACTTGTGAATGGCTAACTGTAATAGTCAAACAGCTGAGGCAAATGCTTCCGTGAAATACAGTGTTTTCCCGGGTCGTAATGTCCCAACGAGGTGTGCGATGTTTTATTATAAACGAATTTGTGCTCGAGTGAATATGAACATGAAAGGATCTGAATAAGTGTGTGTGTGATTACACTAAGGTTTATGAAGTAAAATGACTTAAATAAACTATTAGAATGATTATGTAAAACCTAGATATCTAAAACGTATAAACATACACCAATTTAAAATCAGACGCGATTGCGTGCTGAGAAAAAGGTGAGTTTTAGGAAAAATAAACTACAAGGGTTAAAAATGAAAATCCTATAAACTTAAACTTAAAATAAAGTTAAATTAAAAAGAAAACTATTTTTTAGATTATTTTATTATTTAATATTAATTATTTAATTAAGTTATTATTTAACTATTTAATTAAAACTAACTTAAATAAAAACTAAAAATAATAAACACTACAAATTAAACTAAAAATTTATAAAAATAATTTCTAAACTTAAATTAGAACTTGAAGAAAGTATAAAAATTAAAAATAAATATTTTTGTCTTTTTATGAATTTTCTATTAATTAAAAACTATTTATATTAATTATACTAATTAAATTATTTTAAATTACAAATAATATTAAATTAACTTAGAAAATTATGGAAAAATTCCTAAAATTATATTATGATTTAATAAAGCTAGGAAAAATATAAAAACTAGGTGTTACTTTATAAAAATTAATTATGCTATTTATAACTTAATTATTGATTAATTACTAATAAAATTAATTTAAATTATAATAAATACTAAATTACAAAATAAAAATCTGAGAAAATTATTAAAAATACTTTAACCTAAAAGGAAATTATTAAAAATATAAAAACACAACTTACTTAATTAAAATCTAAAAATGAAAATTAAAATTAAATTAAATTAAATAGAAACTATCACTTATTTTTATGTTGTCTTTTCTTGATTTTTATTTTACAAAACTAATTTATATCTAAAAACAAGCAACTTTTGTAAAAACAATTAATTTAGAACTTATTAATAAGCACTGTGGAAGCTTATTGCTACCACAGTTGACTTTGGTTGACTGAAATGAGAAATAAGCTCAAATGAGCTTATGTGGGACCCACCTTTGTTTATTGTGATCTAAATAAGTTAGTTGGACTTGTCAAAGCTCAATTTGGCCAAATAAGCTCAGTAGATAAGTTGATAAGCACAAATAAGCTATTCCAAAAACTTAGTTACAACACAGAAATGGGACAAAGTTTATGGCTTATTCTAGGTGGGGTCCACTGAGGCACAGGTCAAACAAATGGTCAATCTTAAGAGCCTACTAGGAGGGGGGTTGAAAGATGCTAAGTTTGGGGTCTGGGGCCCACTATGGTGGTCACAAATCACCACCAAAATGGTGGTGATGGCCTGAATCTGCTGATGCAGGGTAATGGTTTGCCCTGCAGCTTACTTTGGAGATCTGTGGGACCCAGAACAAAATTCACAAAAATGAAATGGTGGTGTGGAATCAAATTTGAGGTGGTAGGTTTTAACTAGAAACAAATTTAAGACCTTGAAACCTAATACTAAATTCAAAAGAAATCTTGGAGTTTTTAAGTTTTTCTGCACAAGCTTAATTTGACTTTTGATCAAAACTAAATTTGTTGACTTTTTTGAACTTTGATTGAACTTTATGGACATATATTGATTATATAAGCTAAGATAATACTACCATAAGCTAAATGAACAACTATCTAATCAAAATGGGTGAGTATGGAACCAACTGACCCAACAGTTAACTGTTGGGAACAATGGTGTATGATTTTGACTTTCTACAATAGACTTACCCAATTTTATGACTTACCTAACTAGCTTAGACCTAATATGACTTGACTGAACCAGAAACAACAACTACAACACCCTAGAATACTTTGAAACAGTTTTAGCCAAACACTCCTTTAAAATTAATATTACACTATAACTTTTATATATTAAACTACAACTACTGATTATAACATTAAAACAGATTAAATAAACTTAAATAAGACTACTTGAATAAGGATAACATCACAGAACCAACAATAACCAACTATGCTCAATACTTGAATAGCTTACAGTGATTTTCAATCTGAGATGTGGAACCAATGAACAAGATCACTTCCTACTGACTTCCACAAGTCTACTAACCCAGAAGCAATCCAAAACACACCTTCTTCAATGCTTAAACTTCTTTACCACTGATTTTTAATTTTCTTTTTATTTTTCTTTGATTTTTAGAATTTTTATTATTTTCTAAGCACAACTGTTTTTTATTGATTCTAAGAGCTTAACTAGGCTTTGTCAGAGCTTATATGAGCTTAAGATTTCAATAATAACAACAACTAACAACATACAAACCTTGTGAGATTTTTGAGAATTTAAGAAATACACAAACTGAGATATCCAACTGAAAATTGAAATTAACCTGAGACAAATTTAAATTATATCAAAGGAACTTAATATAAGTGTTTGAAATGGAAAATAACAACTAGAAAGGATTCTACACTACCTACGATTACAATTAACTAAGTCTACACTAATACTCTTTACTTCTGCTCCCTTTTCTTCTTTATAGAGTTTTTCTGAGCTTGTGGGACCCACTGGACCATTTCCCACCAATTGTGAGCCATTGATTTTGTCTGAGTAATCTTGGCCGTTTGAAACTGCAACTTGGCGCCAAAAGTCCTAGGGGGTACTGTGGATTACTTGGAGAGGATTTTAGGGGTTTAAATGCGTTTGGGGGCATGTGTGAGGTGGAGGGTTTGCGTGGAGAGGTGGGTGATGAGGTGGAAGGCTAGGTGGAGGGTGGTTTTGGTAGCAGCGGTGGTGGTGGTATTGGGAGGGAAAAGGGGGTGACTGGGTGGTTTGGTTTGTGGGTTTGACCAACGGGTTGACCCCATTTTATATTAAAGTGGGGGGGGGGGGTTGGACTGGGCTAAGGTTGGGCCTTGTGGATTGGACTAGGATAATGGGTGGGTTTTTATATTTGGATTGGTTTGGTTTTTATTATAGTAAGGATCCGTTTGGTTTATTTCACACAAGGACTAAATTTGTAATTTGTACAAAGTTGAAGGTTTGGTTTTGTAAGTTTATCAAAGTTCTCATAGGGACCAAACTTGACAAGGGTGAATAGTACAAGGGTATTTTTGATGTTTTTCATTTTTTTTAAATACCGGGGACTATTTTTGCCAAACTGTGAAACTTCAGGGACTATTTATTTAATTTTACCAAACTTCACATCCAAGGACCATTCCTGCAAAAGATTAATAGCACAAGGACCAAAATTGCTTTTCTCAAAGTTTTTACATCCTAGGGACCATTTTTGTCAATTTCCAAAGTATAGGGACTAAACTTGTAATTTTGTGAAACTTTGCACCAAAGGACTAAATATGTAACTTTATGATTAAAAAGGACCTTTGATGACTTTTTCAAGTTTTAGAATGACCAGGGACTAGTTTTGCCAATTTATGAAACTTGAGGGACTGAAACTGCCAATTATGCAAACTTTGTACGTTTTTCATCTGTTTTTGCATATTTTGCATTTGAAACATATAAAACACACTTTTATGATATTTTAAGTATTTTGATACATATTTGAGTGTTTTTGTATGTTTTGGCAGCTCAGATTGGTATAAAATGATGAGTATTTAGACATTCATCAGTGGGTAATTGTTATTGATATATGTTTCATTAGATTTAAATAAGATATCAAAACCATAAAAACCCAGGTTTATTAGAGAAAAAGTCAAAATCACTAAAATAACACCTCACAGTTAACTGTGTGGTGTTTTGAATACTATAAACCCTCACATAAGGTTATTACCAATAGCTTAAGCCTAAATTAGCTTTACTTAAGCTTATCATATCTTCTATAATCATCTAAGATCAAGCAAATTTCATATAAGTCAAAGTAGGAGTATATCTAAAAAAAGTCAATAGCTTTCTCAAGAACATTAAATCATTTAATTTCAAAATTTCAATGAAGTAAAATTTAATATTCATTAACATTGCTGTTTTAATTTTTTTCAGACAAATTTTTTCTGTGAGTATTTGAAGAAGAAAAATCATCCAAAATTTCAAATCATGAAACTCTGTAAGCCTAGTATATTGAAAATGCCTTGGAGAACAAGAAGAAATGAACAAGATTGTGCGATTTTTGCAATGAGACATATGAAGACATTCAATGGACAAAAAGTTGAAGAATGGAACTCAGGATTCAAAAACGAAGGTGTAGAACAACAAGGCCAAATCAGGACATTAAGGAAGAAATATGCAGCTAAAATCCTTCTTTCCGATTATAATATACATAGAAAAAAAAATAATTTCTGAATCAATTGAATTTTTGAGTTTTAGTCCAGAAGAAAAACAATGTCGTTTAAAAGCAAAAACTCAAAGGTTCATTGAGATGAGATTTATGACTTCTTGGAAAGGTAAAGGAAAATAAGTGAAAAAGCCCTGAGAAAATTCATTTCCATTTTAATCTGAAATTGTGTAATTTTGCAGATAAACATTAGTGAATTTCGATAATGTAAAAGAGTATGAGTTTTATTCAATGAATCTTTATCCTAAATCTTTAATTTTATTTTGGTATGTAACTCAGATACATTCAATTATTAGTGTTTTTCATAATATCATTCAACATCATATAATGATATAATGTATAAACATTTTATTTTAATGTTTATGATGTAATCTGATATAAATTTGTTCACTTATGTTAAAGTACTCAGAAACTAGTAAATAACAATAAACTTTTTATGGTTTCAGATGGTGGTTTCAGTTTGTAGATTACAAATGCTGAATAGAAAATATCAAACAAACCAAATAAATGGTTTAATATGCTGGGTTTAGTTTGTGGATTAAACATACTGGTTTAAGTTTAGCAATAAGAGTTTATAGTATAATCTGAAATAATATATCTATAATCCATAAATTTTCATCTGAGAGAGATTTATGAAGTTTGATTATTCTTTATTTTCTTTCAGCAGAAAGATTTTGTAATTTTTTTCAGCATACTCATTATTTTTAAAATAATATTTCTTAGTATTATTGTTATTATTATTATATTAACTGTCATCATAACATAAAATAAACATACCAAAGTTCACTTAAATTACCAAAGTCTTAGATTAATACACTTCATAATTACGACCTAATTATCCAAAGTATTAGATTCCTAATTTACCAAAGTCTTTTATTCCTAAACATCCACGGTTCATACTTAAAACACATAAAAATTCAGTTTCAGATAGTTGCAAAATGAAACAAACTTTTTCCATATCATGATTAACAGACATGAAATTCTGCAACTTTAACTTCTTCTCCTTCAACAACTTCAACAATTGTGTTAACAAGCTTTAAATGCATCATCTTTCCTTCCTTGAAATTGCAAAAACCTGCAAATGCCCCCCAGTTGCCAGTAATTTTCACATGCTTAAACCTTGATGGTCTGCTTCTGTCAGGAATTGTTTTTACTTTCATTGGAAACCTCTCATCCATAGTAACAAGAATTGCCTTTTGGTATGTGTCCATAGAGTGTGAGAAGGTGTAATCAACTGGTATTGTCTAACATCCATATATACAGTTGGTTAGAGTCGTTAAATAACAAACTTAAAATATTTTATCATAAACATACCACAATTTTTTTATAACTATTTTTATATACTTACCAATTGGTAAAAGACACAAACAGATGCAGTTAGTTCAGCATAGAAAACATCAACTTCATTGTTGTGACTGGTATGTCCTTTCCATAAGCATGAATGTTTTGCTCTCTTGTCTGCGATTAACGATTAATAACAATACTTAACATCTTACTGATGAATTTATTTGTATTCTTGCTATTATAATGAACAACATAAATATTAACATAATAAATATACCTTCGATGGCATATGGTGGTATGGGACGAGAAGGTAACCTCAACATTGTTGGTAGAATAGTTTCTTCATGAATGCTCGTTCCATTAGCTAAGAATATGGCAAGATTCAATTTGTTGTTTTCCAAATTTGTAAAAACCATCATCTGTCCCCTAGCAATTTGCAAATCAGCAACAAGTTTGTCCCATCTTTTACCGAACAATCGGTTTGACCTTGCAACACTTTCCGGATCAAGTTGTACCCTTTCATGTTTTACTTTGTAACTCTTTCCATTTGCATAAATTTTGAATATTTTTTTTCCATATGTCCTGCAAGAAATCTCCCGGTAGAATCTACAATATCAAGCATATATTTAGTTTTTTTTATAATGCCATTAAGCTTATAATTACATTTTAAAACGATATATAACAAAAAAAAAATACCTGTCCATCAGTTGTGCGCCTAACCAAGCATCTACTCACCCTGTTTCCCACTACACGTCTTTCATAACCTGGAACTTCGATACCCTGATCATTATATCCTGTCACATAAAATGTGCTATCCGCCTCTTTCACAAAGTGCAAAGTACTAACAAGGGAAGGGACATTGTCCTCAACAAATTTAGCCCATTCATCACCATACAAATCAACCTTGCTTCCATCATCCCTTAATAAACATATGTACCTGTACCTGTTGTTGCCATGGATGAAAATGTATTTTTCTCCATTGTAGAAGTGTTCATAGAAAACATTTGGTAAAGTCTGCACACAATTGAATTATAAATTGTTATCATATTATATTGCGATATTAGTTATATTCAAAAGTTAAAAAATTAACTAAAAAAATAAACGAAATATACGTGAGCTAAAATGGATTGCCTACCTGGAAAGCTGCGTTACTTTCTAAATCAAATCTGAAAAGGAATTGCTGATCCATTTGTTTGTTTTTTTATGTACCTGTAATATAAAACAATTGAATGAAGTATTCTGATACTGTTTACAAATCTGAAAAGGAATTACTGATGTATACAATGTACCACTTTAAATAATTTGAAATTTTACAACAAACAACCACATTTTCATTTCTTAATTCAACCTTCTACAATGAAGATCGCATATGTAACCGTAAAATATGCATATACCAAATGGCAAAGGTGTTATCAATGAGTAAAACTAAATAAAATAACTAGATGATGTATTCTTGATAATCATAAACGTTAAATGCCATTGAAATCAGCATGTAGACCAATTATATAGTTTTTTATTTTTCGCAAACACATTGATCTTTTCAACCAATGAAACTCACAATCACATTCGTGCGAGTTTACATAAGTTTGTTTTAGCTTACGGTGCTGTATTTATGTGATTAAGTTTGAAAGGTCAAATCAAGAGGTCCTTTTGGTAGAAACAGGAAGCAACATCTCTACCTTAGGTAGGGGTATGGTTGTCTACGTCTAAACCTACCCCATATACCGTGAAAGACGGTATTGGAACACATAAACCATGGAAGACGATATTGGGAGTTGCTTTGTTATTGATTCAAAATAATTATTTATGTAAAAAGAACATTCTACATATTGGAAATTAAACTAACAACACATCTTTCAATATTCTATCCAAAACAATTTTTTTTTCACAAAATAAAACAAAAAACATTATTTTGATTAAATACCTAATGCAATATAAATTTTATTAAAAGCTTTCTTATATACAATAAGAATCTAATCTAACAGATCATATCTGTTTCAAAACATGTATTACTCTCTTATTTAATCTTTAAGAAATAGAATACAATGTTTGATCAATAGAGTACAATTATTAAGTAATCTTATCATTAGCAAACATAACATATCATACAAGTAATGTTATAATCAGCAAAGTATTCCAAAAATATGAGATCAACAAGATATACATATTGCAAGTAAATTCGGATAATTTTTAGAAAAAAAAAATGGATATTCTAACCTTTTAATTTTTTGACGGTTCGTTGATATGACAACTGATAATCTGAGAGACAAGCTAGTTATAGAGACAAGTGAAAAATTATTGATGGTAATGATGCTCTGAGATTGTATATGCAAATTGTGAATGCAGTCAACAAAGTCAAACAAAAAAACGTTTCTTTTTTAGGCTAAATAATATTTTTATTGTAAAATATTTATGTAATTATTAATTTTTGAAAAATAAATAGCGAATTAACTTTATTCGGGTCAAGCAAAAAATCGAACCGAACCAAATTAAAAAATTAACCAAACCGAACCAAATTAAAAAATCAAGCTGAATAAAAGAATTTAAATATGGTTAGGTTCGGTTTAACCAAACTAATTAAAACAAACTAACCAAACAAATTTATAACCGAACCTAATTATGGAAAAGTTTATTTTAAAAAACATAAATAAAACTTTGAAGACATATTTTGAAAAAAGAAGAAAACGACAACATGTAGTGTTCAAAGTGTCGTTGTTGTTTCAACAAACATGAAACAGATGAAATGGTCTTGTATTGGACTTGGTGTGGTCATAGAAATCAAACATGTATTTGAAGCGCATCATTTAATAAAATATCTTCAATATTATTCACATTTTAAAAAGTTCTGCGCTTTTTAAATATCGGCTTTTCTAAAAATAATGAGCTTTGATAAAGTTTATTAACATTAAAAATATGGGCTTTTTTTAATAAAATTAATTTATTTTAAAATAAACAAAAAACATTTGAATAATATTCAAGATATTTTATTTATAATATTTATTTAAAATAACTTTATTTATTAATTTAACAATTAATGAAAGTTTTAAACATACTTTAAATTTTTTTAAAAATTATTTAATTTTAAAAGAGTTAATCATAATCAAAACATGCTTGTTTGAATTAAAGCACACTAAGAAAAATGAAGCGTGTTTGAGAAGCTAAATATTACTACATAGTACGGATCAAACCAGACCGGACCGACCGAACCGAGGACCGAATTAGCCAAAAAGCTTAGACCGAGGACCGGAACGAATGTGGTTGGTCCGGTATGGTCCGGTCGGTCCGGTCCATTCGGTCCATTTGCTCAGCCCTACTACGTACTATATATTAGAATATTATTTTTTGCAATACAAATAATAACATATACTTAATTAATAAAAAAATTAATTTAATTTAAAAAAACTATTGATTAAATTTAATTTATATTAAAAAATATTATTTTAAGAGATTGATATTTTGATAAAACTCAAAAAGTCAAAACAATCAACAAAAAATCCCAATTTCATTCCACCTTCTTCATAGTAAAAAAAAAAAAAAAAAAAAAAAAAAAAAAAAAAAAAAAAAAAGAACCTATAAAATAAAATAAAATAAAAAGAAAAAAAAACAGCAACAACAACCACAACACTTCAAAAATGTCAGACAACATCCCGATTGAACTACAAATGGAAATAATCAAAAAAGTTTATGAGGTTAAGATATTGATTGGATTCAAATTAGTTTCCAAACAATGGAAGTCTTTTATTGAGAGCTCTGACTTTGTGATTGGTCATAGCAACCGCCATCCACAGCCGCTTAGTTGTTCTATCATAGGCTACAGCGAAGATACTTATTTTTTTTAATGAAAAGTACGTTTTTTTTCTAGATGATGGTAAGAATGAAACTCTTTTTAATGTTTCCGTGTCTAATGTTATTTCTAAAAACATTGAACAAAAATTTTCTATATCAAAAATTATTGGTGCAACTCATGGTTTAGTGTGTTTGTATGGTTTCCACAAAGTCTATAAACAGTGGATGGTTATTTTTTCGAATCCTTCAATTCGAAAATCAATTGGTATTGTTGCTCCTTATACTGAAAGTAATATCTGTCCTACTTTAGCTTTTGGAATTCGCCCGGATACTTTAGATCCTACAGTACTGAAATTAACATATACTAAGAATACTATGTTTTGGGTTGTAGAAGTTTTTTCATTAAGTGCAGGTGTTTGGAACAATGTGAATCCAAATGCTAATTGTCCTCGAGAAACCATCAAATTTAATGACTCAACTTATGTTGTATTAGATAGATTTGTTTATTGGGTTGCATATGAATTGATTGTTGCTGATGATCGTGACTATAACAAAAACATGCTTATCTCATTTGATTTGATTACAAAAGAGTTCAAAGAGATAAACTTACCAGATAGCTTAACAAATGAAATATTTGAACCTTTCCAATTGACCGTTTGTAAACTAAGGGAGTCTCTTGTTGTGTGTGGATGCATTATGATTGATGGAGCGCTACAATGTGGTCTATGGATAATGCAAGATGATTTTTCTTTCAGAAAGCTGTACACTATTGATGCAAACATTTATAGAATATTGGGGTTTACAAAAAGTGGTGAAGCTATATTTGAACCTCGAGAAGACTATGGAAAATGTTCAACACTTCATGTTTACGACCCATGTTCACAACAAATCAAGAATCTTGGGATTATTGGAGTAGAGGGTTCATTCATCATGGGCTTGTACAATGAATCGATTATGCTAAATGATCAGTAAGAATCATAAAAATATATTATGAAAAATAGATATTGTTAAATATATTTTATTTAATTTTTGGTTCTATTACTTGATGTAAGTTAAATGAATTACGATTTATGAAAACCAAAGAGCATATAAATTCATTTTCTTTGTATTTTCCCAAACATATTGCACAAACCCAGTCCATCTTGTAAAGCAACATTATTCTTTCACTTACTATGGATCTCATAGAAAAATTAGATGAGCCAATATTCTTAGTTTGTTCTTGAAAATGAACTATTTCTTGTTCTTCAAGTTGTAATACATCTTCATAATCAAATTGACTAAAAAAGAGAGTATATCGGCATACGTTCAACAAATTGCTGCAAATGGTTTCTGTTAGAAGATGATATATGTAAATTTTGAAATTAATGAACAAAAACATATGGAGGTACCTGACTAAATGGTATAAAACAATTACTCATCTTTATTTAAAAAATATATAAAGAATTATAAATGTAATTTTATTTTGGTAAGTAACTCAGATACATTCAATTATTAGTGTTTTTCAGAATCTCATTCAGCATCATATGATGATATGATGTATAAAAATTTTATTTTAATGTTTATGGTGTAATCTGATATAAATTTGTTCACTTACTTTAAACCAATATATGTTTTAATATGCTGGGTTTAGTTTGTGGATTACACATACTAGTTTAAGTTTACCCATTAGAGTTTATAGTATAATCTGAAATAAGATAGTTGTAATTCATAAATTTTCAGCGGAGAGAGATTTATGAAGTTTCATTATTCTTTATTTTCTTTTAGCAGAAAGATTTAATAATTTTTTTCAACATACTTATTATTATTTTATAGTGGAGTATTTAAGATCTATTTTATTGTTTAATAGTGTTTCAGAGATTTGATGGATGTGATGTTTACGGGAAGTGTGTACACCGCCTGTTTGCTTACTTGACCCCTACTTTTTTTTTTCTTTTTTTTTTTTTTTTTAATATAATTACTCATCTTTATTCAAAATAGGTTTAATATGATATTATATATATATATATATATATATATATATATATATATATATATATATATATATATATATATATATATATATATATATTTGTTATGTCAAACAAATAACGGCCACGTGTAAAGAACACAAATGTCTCATAGTAAAATATTAAATATCACAATACAATTTATAAATTAATATCGTAATACCTATCAGAATACGAAGTTACAAACCTTAAATAATAACTATCGTAATACCTACCATAAAAGAGATATTAATATCAGAATAACAATTTATATCGGAATAACAAATTATACAGTATCATAATAATTAAATCAGAACAACAATTTATAAAATAATAACTATGTAGATATGCTTATGTAAAAAATAACAACTTTAATAAAAAAAAATCTGTAATTCAGAACAATAAAATTAAATAACATAAATTACTTTCAATTATTCAAACTTATCAATCCGTATCCTCCTCAGAATTAAAATTATAAACACCATCATCCTCCTGAGAGTTAGCTTTAGTTGATTGTCCCTTAGTTTTCCTCCCTTTTCGATTCGCCTTCTTAATGCCTTTCTTAGGAGCCAATTTTTTCCTATTTGGATTGTAGGGACAATTCCTGAAATCATGATCTGTTTTTTTTTTACAGATTCTGCAATTTCTCAAATTTTTTCCACCTTCTTTTGCAGATTTAATTCTGACATCATTATTAGAAGGTTCTTACCTATGACCACTAATTCCACCTTTGTTTTTCCCAAAATCAGGAGGAAGAACTTCAAGAACATCAGGTTTAGGAACTCCAATCATAGATGATATACTTTGCTGTTTACTTGCTGAAGTCTGAGGCACATTTGATGATTCTAAACAGGATTCATAAATACTCAATTGATCAAGAAATTGACTTAGTTTATCTTCATCGTATCCACATTGATTGATTATAGCATTCACTTTTGAATAAATATTCGAAATACAAGAACCAGAAGATCCACTAGATTTATAAGAAGAACCAATTGGAGGTAAAACAACAGCTTCTTTTCTCCAACGCCTTAACAGATATTGCTTTGGAATCTTCTTAACACCATTTGCTCTAAGAGTATAAAAGGCATGACGACATAACAAACCACGTCTTTCAAAATGCAGGCAACTGCATTTAACAGAATGAGTATCTTCATAATAGTCAACCTGAAAAAAAAAGTAAATAAAAAAATATATAAAATATTTTTAACAGAACGAGTTTCTTGATAATATTTATTAAATTAAAAAAATTGAAATCTAATACCTTAAACTCTCCAAACCACTCTTTATCAGTGTCTTTAACATAACCCAAATTTCTCGTAGAACCAGTACAAGATTCTACAGAAGCAACGATCTCAATCTGAATAACATAGAATGCCTCAAGAGTGTAAAAATCTGCAGCTTGTGCTTCAACTAATTGTCTGGTTTTCAATGATGGCTTACCAGTTCTTGTATTATTATCAAGAACACGTTGAATATTTCTTTGCTGATCTAAAGCACTTTCATAACAAAAAAGAAAATGAACTAGAGTAGAACTCCAATTAGAATTATGACCAAAAAAATAGTTTTCACTTTCAGATCTTGACGTAGTTTTCATTAAACCACTCATTGGAATATCTCTAAAATAAGCAGGAATCCAACTCTCTTTAATATTAAACATATCATTTAACCATTTATGCTCATCTAAATGATATTCAGCCAATAAAGAATTCCATTTTTCAACAAATTCATCAGGTTCGTCGCTTTCCCTCCATACAATACGACATAGACGCTTTTTGAATCCTTCTTCTTCACATATTTCAGAACCAATCTACAAAAAAAATTTATATAAAAAATAATTGTTTAATATTAAAAATAATTCTTACAATATATATGTATATATGTATAAAAAAAAGAAATATATATATATATATATATATATATATATATATATATATATATATATATATATATATATACCTTTGTAGGAAGTTTATTCATTATATGCCACATGCAAAGACGATGTTTAGCAGTCTTAAAAATATTAGGTATTGCAATTAACATTGAAGGATCTTGATCTGTTAAAACAAGATACGGCTCCTTAGTATAATATTTAACAAAAGCTTGTAGTAGCCACTCATATGAAACAACATCTTCTTTCGAAAGCAAACCAGCACCGAATATTACACATTTTTTATGATTATCAACACCCGTAAAAGGAACAAACACCATATTGTACCTACAAAAAAAATATACATATATAAATATATATATTTAAAAAAAAAAAAAAAAAAAAAAAAAAAAAAAAAAAACTTACATATTAGTTTTGAACGTAGCATCGAAAGACAGAACATCACCAAAAGCTTCATAATTCCTTTTACTTGTATCATCAGACCAAAACAAACAACTTAACTGACCCGCAGTATTAGTCTTAAACTCAAATGAAAAATTTTCATCTCTTTCCTTTAAAACACTAAACTTATCAATTATCATTTGGGCATCATATTTACCAATATAATTGTAAATATCACGACTCATATTCTTGAAATCAATCTTTGTTGCACCAACTTTCTCATATCCACCCAAAAGCTCAGCAATAAAATTGAACGACATACAAGGACCAATGTTCAAATTTGAAGCTTTAATAGCAAAATACTGATGCGCCAAACTCATAGACCTGTGAGACTTTTGCAAATGTCTATCTTCAGAAGTAAAAAAACCATGATTGTGCTCTTCCACAAAGTTTTTAACTTTATACTGTTCACCAGATTTAACAATATAAAGTCTAGCTTTGCAATTTGTCCTAAAATCAAATCTTTTTCTCTTAACGGACTTAGCGTTACAATCTTTTTTTAAACTATCAAATTCTTCAACTTTAACTTTTTTAATCCCTTCTTTACTGCAAAGAAATTCCTTATTAAGAATAACACCTCCTGCTTTACTTTCATGCCTTCTACGAACAATAAAACCAGCTTCATCAGCATAATTGTTGTACACCCTGTAAGCATCTTCAACACTATTAAACAAACTACCTTCTGCTGGAACAACTGCTTTAACAACAACAGGTTTAATTAACTTTGTAGTTAAGCTAAAAAAATCTGGCGAATTTACTTCCTCATTGTCTTCTAAATTATCATCAGGAGATAAATTTACAGCTTCAACAACATCATTACTTGCAGAATTCTGCATCATAGAATTACCTAAAAAAAATAAAGTCAAAAAGTGACTTGATAATAAAATAATATTACACAATTAAGTAAAAAAAGTATAACAGTTCATACAACTTATAACTATAATAATATCAAAATTGATCTAACAATTCCATATCACAGTACATCCAATTAATACATAAAGCACTATATAACAATATAAATGCCACAAATCAATTGCACAATTGACTCATAATAACTATTAAATATCACAATACCATTTATATATAAATATCGTAATACCTATCAGAATACAAACCATACATCTCAAATATCATAAAATACCAACAATAAAAGAGATATTAATATTAATATATATGTTTGTTATGTAAAACAAATAACACCCACCAGTAAAGTATACAAAAACTCATAATAAACAATAAATATCACAATAGCATTTAAAAATTAATATCGTAATACCTACCATAAAAGAAATAATAATATAAGAATAAAATTCAAAAATGCAAAATAACAAAACGACATTAATATATAAATTTGTTATGTCAAACAGATAAAGGCCACGTGTCAAAAACAAATTTCTCTACAATAAAAACAATTAATATCACAATACCATACATATATTTTAATATCGTAATACATATCATATACGATACTTATATTTAAATATCGTAATACATATCATATAAGAAAAACAATATCACAATACCAAACTTATATTTTAATATCGTAATACATATCATATATGAAAAACAATATCAAAATACCATTCTTATATATTAATATCGTAATACATATCATATAACAAAACAATATCACAATATAATACTTATATTTTAATATCGTAATACATATCATACTTATATATTAATATCGTAATACATATCATACTTATATTTTAATATCGTAATACATATCATATAACAAAACAATATCACAATACAATACTTATACTTTAATATCGTAATACATATCATACTTATATTTTAATATCGTAATACATATCATATAACAAAACAATATCACAATACAATACTTATATTTTAATATCGTAATACATGTCATATAACAAAAACAATATTCACAATAGATTAATATCACAATACCATACTTATAATTTAATATCGTAATACAAATTATATATTAATATCAAAATACCATTCTTATATATTAATATCACAATAACTACCACATAAAGAAATTAATTTGAAAATGCAGAATAAGAATCTGAAAATGCAGAATATCAAGAAGATAGCTTATAAAAAATACCTTCAACACGGTTTTCTGATAAAAAATGATCTGATAGATCAGGACCAATACCAGAATACTGATCAGGTAAATCCATTCGATAATAAAAATTAAATAAATATAGTTGCAAAAAATAAGGAAAGAAAATATTCAAATAATAATAAAAAAGATAAGGAGATATTAACGGGCGAAGATTTGACCCGTATTTTCTAAATATAATAATTACGAGAATGCCACTTCGTGTTATATAATCATATCTAATCACTGCCGCTGATGGGAAAAGATCAACGGCCCATACGCATCCGTACGTCCGCACTAAAAAGTACAATCTGCACGTGATCCTTTGCCTATATATATATATATATATATATATATATATATATATATATATATATATATATATATATATATATATATATATATATATATATATATATATATATATTTCATACACTCTTACCCTACCATCCAAAATAATACATCATAGGGGTTTAACATTCCCCTTACACTTGAATCTTTACATACTTTACAATGAACTATTCTATTGACTCTAATTAAGAAAATCAAAACACTTGAAGTACTTTTAAGATTAACGCACATATGGGGGTAATAAATGATGTTCTTCCCCATTACTCCATAAATAAGTACTTTACCCATGAGTCCCAATCGTCCCAAAACAATATGTACAAGGATATG
Organism: Artemisia argyi; assembly: GCA_030686995.1. Classification (NCBI taxonomy): domain Eukaryota; kingdom Viridiplantae; phylum Streptophyta; class Magnoliopsida; order Asterales; family Asteraceae; genus Artemisia; species Artemisia argyi. Next base: position 43,434,878 of record CM060701.1, read on the forward strand.
ACTCGACTTAGCAACCATGTAATCAGTTAGATAGTTAAATTAGGGTTTAACAAATAATAATAATGCACTAAAAATGAGCGCATACACGGAAGGCTAAGGCGATTTGGGTGTACATTTAAGTGGGGTGTAACAAATTCTTCCTTTAAGTAAAATGCTTAAAGTTCGAAACGAAAAGATAGGCTCGGAGGGGTGTACTAGGGGTTTCGTGTACTAAAAATGAGTACAACGCTAAGGGTGTGGGAAAATTAGTTAACTTAACTAGCCAAGTAATATGACTTAAATGGTCAAGTAATTATAATACGGGTTTAACACAAGGGTGATCCTAATGCCTCTTATCATGTAGTAAATCCTACTACATGAATGTACTCTCACTAGCTGTCTCGGGATGCATCACTAACGCAAGTTCTAGAATCTAAATGCTACCGGTACACTCATAAGCACTAATAGTAAATGCTTTTTCTATCAAATCTAAAGGCGAACCTCACATATTTGGGTGGAAAATTTTTCTGAATATACGGTTATGTGCTAGTCATACAATCTCCTATCCATGAGACGCTTGCTATGGCTAAAGTTTCACTCCTAAATGTTGTAAAAAATTTTAAATTTGGCGCCAAAATTGCAGAGTAACAAGTATTTCTCATAGTTTTATTACACATCTACCATTAAACAAAACAAACTCAAGCGAAAGTGCATATGTAAGGTATCATCTTTTTACCCTCCCCTTACACTTAAGATGAACATTGTCCCCAATGTTCAAGTAAAGAATGTAAAAGTGAAAAAAATAAAAAGAATGAAATCAAATACTCCCCTGATTCGCTCGGTATGGATAATAAGGTGGCCAGGTTAAATCTTCCTCCAAGAAAATGAACAATCAAAGCTTCCCTTCCAGAATATAAATCATCTTCTTGTCATACATAACCTGTAAATCCTGAGAAAATAGACAAAAAAACCTCACGTAAAATCGGCGGCATCCTATATAAGTTACTGAATCCTAGAAAACAAGATAAGATATAATGCTTGTGGAATGAAGTTTGCAGATTTCCTGGAGATTATAAAACTTAATAATTCACAAAAACCATAAGACTCCGTTAGAAAAACAAAACTGGTAAAATTTCCAGATTTTTACACTTAATGCCGTCAAGAGTTAACTCTTGACGCCGTCAGAAGTGACTTGCAGAAATTCTTATGTTAAGTTTCCGGAAAATTTCTGGAAAAACTTGGTCCTACTTCCTGGAAAATCCTGCAAAACTTCATTATGACTCGATACAAGCATTTGACTCTAACAAATACGAATATACATGTTCATTTAATATTGTGGAGAATCATGATCGGTTTGTTTCTTGAAAACATATTTGGGGTTTCCCCTTACACTTATCTTTTGCAAAAATACTTTTAGGTGGAGTTAAGACTAGGCCAAAACAACAAAGTAAAGTATTTCCACTTTTTAATTGAGAAACATGATCTACCAACATTAAAAATAAAGCATGCATACGGAAGCAAATAACAAACAAACAAAATAAAATCACACAAAACATGGGTTGCCTCCCAAGGAGCGCTTGTTTTTGTTCGAGTCACGAGCCTGACTCTACCCATATTTAACAGAAATAGGGGAGGCTTTCCCTACACTTAGGATTAAGTGCGGGTGAAAGTAGCGATACACACCCTTAGGGTAGAAATATGCTTCGTAAGGAAAGAGTGGTGGATGAATTATATGCTCAAAGGGGTGTGCTCTTATCATCATAACCTTACCTAATTCAATCGGGTTAGTGGGTGGATTAAGATTTTCTCCTAGAAAGGGATCATTTTCAATCAACTTCAAGAGACTCCTAGTTGGGAATCCATCTTGACCTAATAAACCCGGTTTAAACCCATAATGTTTCTTGTGATCAATCATAAATGGGTGATGTAAGCATGTAAGGTCATTTTCCACTCCTATATTGGCCTCCTCTCTAAAAGGCTTAGAGTCCACTACCTTTCTCCTAAGACTACTCAGACTATATGGTTTGATGGGTGGATCGGAACCTATTTCAATTCCTAAATTTTCATCCAAGGATGGAAGATTAGGTAACAGTTTTGGTTGAGGCTCTGGTTCATCAAAACTAGGAACTTCCCTAGAACTAAGAGTAGGGTTATCATTATAAGTATTCAAACCTATATCCTCTAGTTGTGTTTGGTTCAAAGGTTCTACCTCAATTGAGGTTCCTATAGTCTCATCTACTTCTTCCAGGTAAGTCACGGGCGGTGTATGTGCCTCAAATGATGGTAGGACTTGTGGGGTACTTTGTGGGCTTGGATTATCCACCTCATCCTCCATTGTACCTAGATTACCTATATGTTTGTTTTGTACTATGGCATTACATGACAACCACTTAGGTATCTCAACACTAATGTATTCATCCCCAAACAAACTTGTTTCATGATCCTGGAAATTTATATTTAATTGACTTGTACTAACGTTTGTTGGGTTGTCTACCCTATAATAATATTGGGCACAATCTTCTATGGCATCCCATGCTTCTTCAGCACTTAATTCCCTAAAGTCCCCATTGGCAAAATCCTCAATGCGCATTTGGTCATATTGGCCAACACGATAGTAAAAGGTTCGGGTTAGGAATGCTATAGCGAAACTATGATGAGGGAATTTTCGGAGTAAATTTCTAAAACGAGTCCATGCATCATATATGGGTTCATCTTGATATTGTTTGAAATTCGAGATGTCAATAGGGTAGAATGGCCTTTATGGTTGGTGGTATGGTGGATTCGCGTACTCCATAATGGTGAACGGAAGAGTCACTGGAAATTACGAACAAACACACAAAGAAAAAGATAGACTACAAGAAAGCAAATAAAAAGAAAATAAAAATCTCACTAAAAAGGAATCTAATGAGTAGACCTAATAAAAAGAAATTCTAACCTAGACAATAACTATTCCCCGGGCTGCGACGCCAAAAACTTGATACGTGGGAATCGCACCTGGCATTACCTCTCAAGGGATCTTCAGAAGCTTACAACCCCCACCAGGCAGTGTACCTGATCGTTGTAGTATAGTATAGTGACATGTACCGGGGGATTGATCATTCAGCTAGGAATAGTGTCGCTAGGATTAGAAAACCTAAATACTAGTTCTAAAGATGAGGGATGATTATTTTTGTATTTTTATATTTTTTAGAAAGCAAGTAAAAATCTCGGGTTTGAAGGATTTGGGCGGAATTAGTTGCTAGTCAACTAACCCAATACTAAAGATGCAATCAAAATAAAATACTAGAAATGAAGATAAACTAAATTATACTAAAGTTGTGAGCAATAAGTGGAGAAAATGTGTTTACTTAGATTTCATTACTCTCTAGACATCTTTTACACGTTAATTACTTGTTATAGTTGCATGGATGACGGATCGTATTCCTTAATATCATTCATGGGTTGGCGCACTTAACTCCACAATTCTATGAGCTCTTATCTCCTCCTATACCATGCCCAGCACAACCAGAGGGATTATAAACAGTGGCTCATGCATTAAATACAACCAATAAAGACCTACTGCACATCGGTTCATGTTTCTTAAGACGTTCAAGCATGTTACCATTTGGAGATCTGCCAGTTTTCTTAAGCCTAACATCAAATTCATTCATCCAAAACAATTATAAACAAGTAATCAACATATAATTAACATCTAGGTTTCATTAGATCCAAGCAAACACAAGATAGATCTAGCCTAGCATGATGGAATTAAGACAAGAACAAGGTATAGACAACCAACACATAGACTTATTGATTGAATTAAAAGAATACTTATCTCAATTACACATGAAAGGTATCAAGGGCTTAGAACGCTTGAAAAACCTGTAAAATTCGCACCAAGTTCGTACTTAGGGTTTCTCCAAAACTTCTCCCTTTTTAATGTGAAAATTAGAAAACTATATATAGGAAATAGGGTCTGACGGCGTCAAGACCAATCTTGTGACACCGTCACCTCGCCGCCAAAACTCTTCTCGGACTGCCTTGATCTACTTTTGACGCCGTCATGTATTAGCATTTTCAAGACCGTCATGAATTTTACTCTTGACGCCCTACTTCGTGACGCCGTCAAATCTGTACTGGATCGTCATGGAAATTTGCTCTTGACGCCGTCACCTACTGTTCCCAGCAAGGAAAATTAAGACTTTGGCGTTTTCTTTACTTTTATGCTCCAAAAATGTCCGAATTGCTTCCTTTTCCAGATTTCACTCCCAAAGTACTTAAAATCACAAAAGGAACGATTTAGGGCAATATTTGATCAAATAAATTCAAATTCGGGCTTAAATGACCCCCTAAAAGTTGTTCATTTTTCGCCTCATCAGATAGTAACCGGCTAAACCAAAAAATTGATGAACTTCCGTTGGGGTCGTCGGTGCGGCCCAATCTTTAATAGCTTCAATCTTAGCGGGATCTACATGAACTCCTTGACTATCAATCACATGACCCAAAAACTGCACCGTCGGAATCCAAAATTCACATTTGGAGAACTTGGCATACAACTTCTCCTTCCTGAGCAATTCTAAGATGTGTCTTAGATGCTCCTCATGCTCTTTCTCACTCTTCGAGTAGATTAAAATATCGTCGATGAACACGATCACAAACTTGTCTAAGTAAGGTTTACACACCCGATTCATGAGATCCATGAATACCGCCGGTGCGTTAGTCAACCCAAACGGCATCACTTGGAACTCGGAATGCCCGTAACGGGTTCTGAAAGCCGTTTTTGGAATATCTTCCTCGCGAACTCTAAGTTGATGATACCCCGATCTCAAATCGATCTTCGAATACACACTCGATCCTTGAAGCTGATCGAACAAGTCTTCGATCCTTGGTAACGGGTATCTATTCTTTACCGTTAACTTGTTCAGCTCTCGGTAATCAATACACATATGAAATGATCCATCTTTCTTCTTTACGAATAAAACTGGGTCTCCCCAAGGTGAGAACTTGGTCGTATAAACTCTTTTTCTGCTAACTCCGCCAATTGTTTCGGCAACTCTTCCAGTTCAGTCGGTGCAAGTCGATAGGGTGCCCGTGCCACGGGTACAGCACCAGGTATCAACTCAATCTGAAACTCCACTTGTATAGTAGGCGGGATTCCCGGCAAATCATCGGAGAATACATCCGGAAAATCACAAACTATCGGCACATCTCCAATGCATCTTTCTTTCTTCTCCTTCCCTCCTTTCTCAAAGATTTGAGCTAAGAAAAGGCAACATCCTTTTTCCATTAGCCTCGGTAGCTTATTGCAAGAAATGACCGCTAATATGGATGGGCTCCTCAAACCTTTTCAATCTCCTTGTATATTTAAAATCTCCTTGCCGTAAGGCACACGCACAATTTTCTCATCGCAAAGTATGTGAGCACAATACTTCGAAAACCAATCCATACCAATGATAACATCGAAACTTCCTAACGTGACGGGTAGAAGATCTATGTTGAAAGGGTGATTCAAGAAATTCAACGTGCAACCGCGAATGATAGTCTTAATCCTTTCTATGTTTCCGTTAGCTAACTCTACATCATAACCAACTCCTAAGGTCATTGGGGGTTTTTCTAGTAAGGGTGCAAATGTACTGGACACAAAACTTCTATCGGCACCAATATCAAATAGTATGGAAGCATAACGATTATTGAGAAGGAACGTACCAGTAACAAAGTTCGGGTCTTCTCCTCTCTCATTCCCAATTGCATACACTCTCCCATGAGCAGCTCCTGCTTCTACACGTTGGTCCTCATTGTTATGACGTCCACGGTTTCCTCCAGCTCCACGATTTCCGTGATTGTACCCATTACCACCCGATCCTTGATTTCCTCGGTTCCACGATTCCCTGCACTCATTCCTATAGTGTCCCTTCTTCCCACATCCAAAGAATGTAACATTCGCCTTACTCATAGTTTCAGGAGTAGCTTGAACCATAGCAAGTGGTCGAGCTTTACAATCCTTAGCTATGTGTCCCATCTTTGAGCAGTTCTTGCACATCACAGTACATCGCCTCGAATGATTCTTGTAACAACGACCACACTTGGGTACATCTCCATTTTGGTTCCTCTTATCTCCATCCCCAATAGCATAAGCCTTAGCAACAGCTTGTCACTTGTTTCGATGATCATTACCCTTAGAGTGATGGTCTCTCGTCCACTTTCCATTCTTATCCTTCTCAGCTTCTTCCAATACCAACGAGTCCATCAATTATTGAGCGATCGTGATGGCCTCATGAACATTTGAAGGCCTAGCAACAATCACATCGTTCCTTGTAGCCACAGGCAACCCATCGGTATACCTCTCAATCTTTTGAGTCTCAGTTTGAACCATGTCTGGGCAAAGCAAGGCTAACTCCTGTTAACGACGATTGTAAGTCGTCATGTCAGTACCCTTCACTTTGTGATTCCAGAACTTAATCTCCAACTTCTTAACCTCATTCCTTGGGCAGTAAGTCTGAATCAGAAAAGACTTAAATTGCTCCTAAGTCATGGCATAGGCCACTTCACTCCCAACCGAATTTCGGTAATTTTTCCACTAAGTTAATGCTTCGTCCTTAAAAGTAAAAGAAGCAAACTTTACCTTTGCATTCTCCGCACAATTGCTGACATTGAACACTGACTTAGTTTTCTCTATCGACCTGACCAAGTAGACCGCTCCTTCAGTCCCACAAAACTCAATAGGTCCACAGATTCGAAACTCCTTGTAGTTACATCCAGTAGTACGAATAGGTGGAAAAGTTCCAGCAGAGTTGTTGGAATGATTCGACTCAACTAGTAGTTCAGCAACACATTGTTCCCCAAGTTGATTGATCATAGCTTGATCCACGGTAGGTACATTCGGTGGAACATGATCATTGTCTCCCTGAACATCAACATTTTGATTCCTGTTGTTGCGATTGGTGGTGTCCAGGTTGTCAGGAGTAGGGGTTTCAACATTTCAAGTAGGACGGCGACCTCGGCGACTAGGGGTAGTCGCTTCAGGACCAGTTCGGGTAACTCTGACAGGGTTTCGTCATGGGGCCATTGATCTGAAACACAATACATGGTTCATGAGTCTCTGATAGTATTTATCATACGCTCAACAAGAATTGGATAAATGAAGCCAAGACATCGGAAAAGTATCAACAATACACCACAAGACATCAACCAAATAAATAGGAACGCAATTTCCATGACATCCAAAACCACATAACATCATACATAATAACCATTATCCATACAAATAGCAATCAAGACATTGTTCCAATTACAAAAGACATAAAGGATATTGATCGTTCCAAACGAGGCAAACATACAATGGAAATACATCAAAAACAAGATAACTAGCTTTTCTAATCAAGCACTCCTCGGTTTAGAAAACAACATGACAACATAATCCAACTGTCTAGCCACTATGCTGGCGTAGACTCCTCAGCTCCTGTCTCAAACCATCCAACTCTCTCCATAACAATCCCAACTCGAAACTGTGAGTATCACTATCTCTTTTGAGGTCTGCTACCTCCTTCTCCAACTCCGTGTTCCTCTGCCACAGCTTGCGATCTGCCTCGCGAGCCGTGATGAAACCTCTTTGCAGACTCTCTATCGGCTCATGTATCTCCATCATACCTCTCCTAATCACTGTCGTCCTGTCCACGACAGTAGTCATATCGACTCTCAACTCAGCAATAAACTCTCCAATAACCATCTCAAGTCAATCAGCCATCTGCGAGATCCTCTTGCCCTGTGCAGTAATCCGAGTCCAAATCCTACCAGTCTCACCCAAATCTGCAGGCTCAGCAGATATCTCAGATGGCGCGTCTGACGCCACGGGACTACCAGGTGGTGAATCAAACAAAAAACGGATGATCAGGTGAAACCGGCTCTAACGGATGTATCAGAGAATCGGGCTCCTCAGCATGAGCTGAATGTGCTGGAGAACCATCATCATCAGGCATCTCCTCCACCTGAGGGTCATCCTCCTCCTCACCCTCCTGTGGGTCATCATCCCCCTGCTCAGCCTCCTGTGGGTCATCAGCTTCCTCCTCACCCTCGTACTCTTCCTCATCCGAGGAGTACTCCATCAATCATCGTCTCTGAACAGGTGAACCGTGTGGTGATAGGGTGGGTGATCTAGGACAACGACAGAATGATGCGGGTGGTGCATCTGATAGAGGAGCGTGAGCATCAAAGTGCATGGGTGGTGACGAAGGGCGCACAGACATGCGTGCAGTAGCTCGATGGGCAAAACGCGGAGCTACACGAGCCAAAGCCTGATGAAGTGTAAGCTGTCTCGAAGTACCAGGGATCCCTAAAGAAGATGAGGGTGCCTGAGAAGTAGATGCAGCAGGTGGTGCAGAACTAGCTGCTGTCGGTGATGAAGTAGCTGAATGCATGGCAATCCTGTAAGGATCATCAGGAGCCATGGTGATCTGTGCTGGGCGGAAAGGGTCAGCAAGAAGATCCTCAGTAACATCGAACGTATGGGAGGCCATAGTCTGTGATAACGGCATAGGGTAGGTGTAAGTGTTTCAAAACAACAAAACCGTGAACTCAAAATACCATATCCAAAATCATCATAAAATTCCAATCATATAATTTCAAGAAAGATTTTTAAATACCGCATTACTAAAACATTTATAAAACAATTAAGCCATATAATTTCCCAAAACGCTATCATATCACATAATCAATATATCCAAGATTCTCAAATCATCTCAAAATCTCATATCTAATCATTATCTCATAATACCTCAATATAATCGAAGATGCTTCGGCTTGGCGGGCTGGCGGGCATTGGTTGAGGATCGTTTTCTATGAAAATCGGTTATAGTTTAGGTGTTTATTACCTAGTTCTCTATAACCTTGGCTCTGATACCAATCTGTAACACCCCCAAAATTTGATACAGCGGAAGACTCAACAAGCTTTCGGGGTGCTACGGGGATTGGTATCCAACACAAGTCATAAAAGAACGAGATAAAGTAAACATAAGTAAAACACAACCAAACAGGGTTTTAAAGTTTACATTCATCCCAAATTTATCCAAAGTAAGGCCCAAAAGAAATAAACGTAGGTCCACAAATACATATCAGAGTTTGAGAAAAATAAATCCTTAAATCGTATTGCCAAGCCAAGCCTCCAATCCAAGCATCCAAAGTCGTTACTTAATTACCTGAGAAAACGCGCTAAAAGTCAGCTTTCGCTGGTGAGATCATAGGTTTAAATTCTTCATTCAATCAAGTGGACGTATACGCAAAAACGCTTGCTAGCTAGACTAGGCCTCGAATCACTAAACCAACCTATAGGTGCATACACTATAGTCCAAGACCAAATTAAATCAATATGCATTCGCAAGGATGCGATATGCCCAACATTCGTAAGGATACGTGTTAGGAATACAAATATTCCTGTAAAAGTCTCGGTCACCTAATTATTGTAATAGCATTAAGTTATCTCGTAGTTAGTTTATATATTAGTTAGTTAGTATTAGTTGAAGTAACACCGTGGAAGAAGGACGGGTCTTTACCCACTGTATGCCTGATCCACAGCCCGGGTGTGGGCGTTTGTAGCTTAGTATAAATACCCCTCTCCACATGTGGAGAGGGTCGGAACTTTCACTTCATTCAATCTAATCTTTCTTTCTTTCTCTTACTAGAAAGTCTCCCAACTTCTCTCTACTTTCTCTCTCTAACTCAACAATGGCTAACTTAATCTTCCATAATCTAAGACCACCCGAATCACAATAATCAACCATAATCACGATCCTACAATTGGTATCAGAGCCAAGGTTTTATTTGTATGGTTGATTTCGTGATGTTTTTCATGTCCATAAATCTGTCACCTTTAATTCATTTACAAGTGTTTACTGTTTTTTTTCACATATCTTTTTGGTTACAACACCTTTTATAACAAAGTGATATTATCCTAATGGCCAAACTGTCATGATATTCACATGCTTTTCAGTCCAAAGTTAACTTGTATGTACCATCATTTTTTGTGACTGATGTACCCAACCCTTGAATAAGTTTTTGTTGGTTTTATGTCTGGTCGGAATACGTGGTCAGAAAGAGCAAAAACCCAGATCTGTTTGTACATGTTTTCTTTGCTGCGGGTTTATACAAGTAGTTCTTGGTAGTGATTTGATGCAACTAGATCCGGATTTTATTCTCAAAGGACAGTTTTTTTTGTTGTTTTGCTAAATGACAAAACTGTAAAAAGTAGCGGTTTGCTCCAAGATTAATGTAGCGGTTTGCTCCATGAATAATGTAGCGGTTCGTCTTTGAAAGTGAATTTTATTTGCAAAATCTAAAAGAGATGCTACCAAAATTTCATTAAGCCTAGCGGGTTATCAAAATGAAAAGTTGATAAAGATGACAATGACCAGTTGACCACAAACCAGATACTGTTGACCTCAGTTGCTATCCAGATTCATGATAAATAAACAAAAAGAAATGAAGTGTAGAAGATCAAGAACCAAGACAACAAATCCAAAAACAAAAACCAACAACAAACAACCAATAACAAATCACTGGTATCTTAATCCCATCGTCACATCTCTACAACATCTCCAACTCTTAATCTTACCTCTAAAGTCTAAACCAAGACTCGAAATAAAACAAGATCTCAGTTTGGTTTTCAGTTTCGTGTCTCCTATGAGATTTTCAGAGCTTCAAAAGAACTTCATATCACAAACAACCAATCCATCACTGATCTTGAAATAGAAACGTAAAGGAAAAACAATTAATGATCTCAAAATCGTTCCACTTTACTTGCAACCTGATATGATTGTTTTCGTGGAACTTGTCTCATCATAGATCAAAAAGTAACATGAAAAATGATCTCAGTTTGTCTTTTCTTTTTGTGTGTCACAACAGATTAACCAACCTCTAAGGGCATCAACACGAAAAGAAAAACTCGTCATCGATCATTACTGTCAAAGACTTATTTTGTTTACTATCCGAAACTCAAAAGAAAAGATCTATAACAAGTTTGGTATAATCTATCTTTGTTTTGATTGGACAACACAACAACAAAATAAAACCTACCTAAAACCCGTGACCTATCTTAGATCTTTCAGCCTTTTACAAACACTTGAGGTACGGATTGAGCAGAACTGAAGTTAACAATTGTAAGACTTGTTGTGTTCGTGTGTTAATTTAACACACTGACTTGTGTGTTCGATGATAAATGATGGATGTTGACAAAGTTTAGGAGATGGGGCGGACATTTGATGGGTGTGTTTTGGTTGCACTATTTAGAGATGGATTAGGGTTAAGTGGTGATAAATTAGTGTGTTTTATATACGGAAAAATTAGGGCAAGGTTAACTGAATTTGGGCCTATTCTAATTATGGGCCGTGTATCAAACTAGTATATGTTTGGATTGGAGCGGATTTTTTTTGGGCCTGAGTTCTCTATGCTAAGTGTTGTGGAACGTATTTTTTTGGTTGAAATGCTAAATCACAAAACATTGGGTGGGATCAGAATATAACTGAATCATGGACTATAATTGTCATGTGTTAATATTTTGGTTTAAGAGTGGTATTTCGTTACAAGTTCACAGGGAGACGTTTTTGACAAGAATGGAAATCTCAACATACAAAACCCTAGTTCTCAAACTTCAATTTACCAAAAGATTCTTCGGGGGCGCGCTGCCCCCTGAACCCCCCAGTGAACTCACCGAGGAGTTCGATCCGCGGAATAGGGGGTATCTAAAGAATTAGGGCGTATTGTTTACAAAATGGCTGAGAATTTGGACTTGGAATGTCAACGTGATTACGGAGTTGATCGGGTATCACTCATTTGAGATTGAAGTTAACTTTCACAAAGGCGTTATCTTATTTTATCTTGAAGTCGGGGTTGGTTGGATGCATGACGTTCAATGATAACTTGCTCGTGTTTAAGATTTAAGTTGAAGACTTGGTTTATCTAGTTTCCAGAAGTCGGGGTGGATGGTTGAAGACCTGGTTAACTATCACTTAAAGGATTTACATTATAGTACTCAGTGTCACACGCAGATGACGTTGTGGATAATCGCAAGAGGTGGTGATAGTCTCATACTTTGTCTGGATAGTATTGAGTACTTAGAGATTTGCATGGTGCACAAATTCTCTACACCGTTCTTCTAATAACAGTGCAAGATTAAGTAACAACTTTGGGGAAGTCTACTTCATTTTCAAGTCTGGTATATTGGGTTTACTTCACCAAGTGGTCACAACAATAGCCGACAAAATATGAGGTTGGTTTGTTAGCTAATGGGTTTGAAGGTTGAGATGTGATCAGCAATTCTCATGGGATATTTGGCACTACAGCACGTCAAAGATACTTCACAGTCTAAGCAAAATCTTCCTAGATCCTTCAATGTCATTCATGATTTTCTTCAAGATGTTTGCCTAAGACAAGAACTTTTCGTGTATATGGTCGTACACGTCAATGATGCTTCCGAAAGTTCGAAACCAGCATGGGGGAGAAACGTGTACTTTGATGTTATAAGGTCAACCTCCAGGGGGAAGTAGTTTATACTACTTAACTTAGTATGGTTCGTGAAGTATTCTACATATGTGAGAAGAATTGTTGTTGATCTCTTGCATGATTCTCCAAATAGATACTCACCAAAACCAAAACTTGTCATAACTCATTCCAGTTATAATTGTCTCATGGTTTCTTCTTGATTTTGTAAAATCCCGCGAAAGAATCTATTTCTCGGTTTAAATCATAGATTTGTAAAATCCCGTGCAAGTCAATATCATGTCAACTATTTCAGATAACATTCAATCTATTGATGAAGGACCTTTCCGATGGGCACTTCCAATGACACAATTTCTACCAATGAAGATGGAACTATCCTGGAGAAAGAAAAGTGCATTTCCGGATCTTAATTGATTCTTGTGCTATGGCCTCAACTTTGAAGAAGGGATTAAGTGTGTACTTCAAGTATTGGATGTTGTTCTGATATACTTCATGGCATTTTGGGTTATAACAAAGTTTTACGGGGTTATACGTTTTTGACAAAGATCGGGATAAAACCATTATCAAAGATCACTCAAAACATCAAAAAGGGCTAGATTCGGGCATTTAAACCGCAAGATGTAACTACGGCGTTAATTCATTATTATTTATTTGAGGTAGAAGTGAAATTTCACGGGTGCGTGTACTTAGTATCTGAAGATATCGGGGTGGTTGGATGAAGATTCTTCAAGATCCTTGTTCGAGCTTTCAACAGTTACAATGATGAAGACTTAGATATCTAGTTATTTTTTGTGTTTCTTCTTCTCTATTACCACAAAATAACTATCACTTTAAGGAGTTACGTTGTAGTGCTCAGGGTCACACGAAGTTGTGGATATTCAAGAGGTGATGTACGTCTTATACTTGATGGTTGGTTAGTTGAAGAGTATAGAGTACTTAGAGATTCAATGTTGCACGAACTCTCTACACCACTCTTAGTCACACATTAGTGCAAGCTTAAGTCACAAGTTTTGGTTATTTTTCTTCAATCTCAAGTTCATCATATTGGGTTTTCTCCATCAGTAGTCACGACAAAGAGCCGACAGAATGATAATGGGGTTGGTAAAGAGTTAGATGAGAGAAGTAGAAAAGAGAGAGATGACGTCTGTTCACATCAGTTCTGGCCTCGCTCGTCAACATTATGGCGTCTGATGTCAACACTTCAAGCCCCGTTCCTCAAAGAAAAGAAAAGTGTACGTTTCAGTGCACTTTATCTTGGGAAGAAGAAAAATCTTCTTATTTATGACCATTCTCATCAACAAGCTTCATGTTTTTCCCATGTTCGTATAGTCATCAAGTGGATCAACGTACATTGGATTATATTTTTGTGTTCTACTTATTCAATCAAAAATTGCAACAAGCATATGCAATTTTTGTGGGGGGAGAAAGGAAAGGGTGAAGAAACTATATGTTGATGATGTTTGTAAAATGGTCATTCGGCTCTTGTACGCATATATTTACTCCCTCTAAGGTTTAACACACATTTCAACAAGTGGTTTAGGCATATTACAAGCTTCATTGAACTCTTCATTTGCTAAACCATTGATGAGGAAACAAAAGAGGGGCTGCTTCAAGAGTATATTAATCATCCTCTTCTCCGCAGTAGGTTTTGGTGCAACACACATATATATGCTGCATCTGATTAATTTCAAACATCACGGAATCTCAACTATGGCAAAAATGTCATTCCATGCTAATTTTGAGGGGGAGAATAAGCGTATGTCCTTCTCCTTTCGACTGTGGCAAAAATGTCATTAGCATGCGACTTTTGAGGGGGAGAATAGGCGTGTGATCTTTCTCTTCTTTCGTGGGAGGAGTAATGTGTATGCTGGGGTTATAAATTATGAAGGGATCCAGCTTAATTATTCATTTCGGGGAAATTAATGTCTACCTCTCAGATATATTTCGTGGCTTGTTACTCTGTTCGAGTTCTTTAGTCATTGCGGGGATTCGAACTTGGTGTTATCATTTAGTACTCCAGTTGATTGATTGATTGATTCAGAAAAAGAAGAAGATGGTTAATATCAAGACCCTCAAACATGATCATGACTTAATGTACTGAATCCATAAAAGAGGATGGTCAGCTTGAGGAGGAGCTAATTCAGAAACTTCACAAGTTTCGAAAAGGCTCTTTACATACCTGGCCTAATTGAGGGGGATCAAACTCAATTAGTCATCATTTCATGACTCCTGAAATCTTCAGTTCAGGACTCATGAGGGTTTATCGACATCTTCTTCCGGGCTGATATTATTAGTGATGAAGGGCTTCTAGTTAATGCTTCATGTACACATCAGTATGATGATTCCGATTAATTGCAACCATCAGGGGAGAGGAATGTGTACACCAAGGACGCACAACGAGTTCACGTGATCGGGCTTAATGTCTTATGAAACAAATTAAAGATGATCAGTGGTTCAACTTGTTACTTTGGTATTATCATTTCATGTGCACGCCACGGGATGATTAATCACAACCATCAGAGGAGAGAGAAATGTGTACATCAGGGACGCACAAACAGGTTCACATGATCGAGCTTAATCAGTTATTCCGGAGTTGATATCCGCAGAGATGATCAGTGCTTCAACCTTTTACTTTGGTGTTATCGTTTCTTCTTGTCTTTGGGTACATGTGTACATTATGGGCTGATTTGTTATATGTAATATGACTAGAATGCATTTGGAAAGACGAAGATGTTGATATTCTATTCTCCAAATGGACAACCGTGAAGAAGGTCGAGTCTACAGTCTATTCTACATTTTCTTCTGCGTGTTAGAAGACTAAAGACGATATGCAATTAATTATCAAAAGACTTCTTCATATTCAAGGCACTCATCTGAAAGGTTGCCAGTTTGGGGGAGAGCACCAATTAGGGGAGAGTGAAAAGTCTAAGTTAATCCCTAATTATATGTGCTCACATTGCTCTTCAGCAAGTTGATTCTCACAGGATACATTTGAGCTAATTTTGTTCTTCTCACAAGATTTCAAGAATATGTGCATAAAATGTGTTGCTGATTCTGAGGTATCAAAACCAGCAAGGGGGAAGGAGACATACATCGGAACGCACAACGAGTACACATGATGAGGTTTATACTTCATCTTAATTGAAGTTATTCCGGGAAGACAAATGTCATAACCGCAGAGAAAATCAGTGTTTTAACTCGTTCTTTTGGTGTGTTATTCCAACTACGTGGGGGAAGAGATGTAAGAAACAGTTTCTGACGACAAAAGACGTACACAATGGATTATGTGTGTACTTCGGGTTTTTGAGCTTCATATAATGAGACTGATTGCATCATTTCTACTACTTAGGGGGAAGTGGTCTCTGGATACTTTTGGTACACACTACTTCAGCCTTTAGCAGGGAAGAAAGTTGAGAAGAACTAGTCAAGCGTGAGATGATACGTTGCTGAGCTATTAAAGCTTCACATTGAGAAGGCTCAAGTTCAGACGACAATTCAGGAGCCTCGAACGCTTTGGTGGTGAAAGTTTAAGAGATGTTGACTACCGACTTCTACTACGTGCAGACCGATATCCTCTTTTCGGTATTCATGTCAACATCCTCTTAAACTGCATAATATCCTTTGTACATATTTTAAAAACCAAAAAGAAAATAGAAAATTATAAAATCAACAAAATCCATAAAAATCGGAAAAACATAAAAATTCCAAAAATATTCTTCTCGCGACATGTCTCTCGTGTAATCAATATTATGTGCGTTTCTAGAAATGTCATTCAATAATGACACGGAAACATACATATGCTTGAGCGAGAGTTTTTCTATTTTTTTCCAAATAATGTTTTTCTAAAACATGTCGCTTCTCAAAATCTTCTTTAAATATGGCTTGTAGTCACTTTAGGCTGTAACCCGGACTTCAAAATTATGGTGTGCTATTACTTTAGATAGCAACCCGTTCTTCAAAATGGGGAAAACACGTTGCCAAAATGACGATTGTTCATCTAGGTATGGATTACTTTATATCCATGTTTCCTCGATCTAATGTACGTTTCAGTGCATTATTTCTTGTTTAAGAAGAGAAGTCTTCTTTTACAAAAACAAATATTTTTCCATCTATGATTCTTCAGAAAAATATTTTGTATATATAATGGTGGTTTAAAACAATATTTGAAAATCAATTGGACTTAAGTTTCTTATAAAATTTGCCACTCAATCTATGACAAAAAGGTTTAATTTTTCACAAAATTTTTAAATGCACAAATGGTCATAGATTGAGGGGGAGAGTGATTTCAAATTTTATTTTAGATCATCAAACATTTTTCTTTGTACATAATAAGTAGTGAATAAACATTTGTTGTTATGTGTCAATGCATGAATTTTTCATGAGTTTCTCGTTGAACTCAAAATCATTTATAAACTCATCAGTTTTGACACATGATCGTCCCCCTCATAAATTAAGGGGGAGCTCAAAAATGTTCCTGTTATCAGACAAAGTTTAACCTGACCACACTTTCTCCCAAAAACGTTTTCTAACTTATTTAAATCAATTGAGATCCAAAGTATCAAAAGGTTTGATATTTTTGATCGGGGGAGAGAATGTGACTTAAATATGAAATCTGATAAAATGTGATCTTTTGGACTCAATAATAGGCTCCCTCATATGTGCTAAACTCTTTCATAATATCGATGCACATATTAAGGGGGAGCAAAAGGCATTTGTGGAAAAATATCTAAGACCGACCATTTATCTATATGCATGGAGTTATAAGGATGGTTAAGGTTAGGTATGAGTTCCCGTGATCCACCAGAACCGGAAGGATCTTCCCAGGGACAATCCATAGATAGATTAGAAGTCCTTAGGAATGATTGAAAAAAAGGAGAAAAGTGAGAAAGGGAAGAGTGCGGACTGAGATAGAGCTAGGACTGGAACAAACCCAACAAGGTTCTAGTGATGAAGTCTCGGTAAGCACTGAAGGGGTTGAAGAACGAAAAAGAAATGAAATGTGAAAAGGGTGAAAAGAAATAACCCTCCAAATATTCAACCTTAGGGCAAAAACCGGGTTCAACTTCATATGTTACTAGTGGTTACTAAGGTAACACTGGTATTGAAGACAAGACGTCATGGACCCAGTGACGCACTGCACTAAACTTCCCAACCACTTAAGTTCTCTTAAAAGAGCTTATTTCATTCTCACGGGGAACCCTATGCAATGTATCGACCGCTCATTGCGAGCTATGTTGATACCTAAACAGGAGACGCCTCCCCAGTCTCCATGAGCAGATCAAAATGCACTATTGAGTCTAGAGCCATGAGACCATCCATAAATCTCAATAGGACACACTTCCAAATATGCTTATTGTTTCACACAATGTGGAAAATAAGATAAAATATTTAGAGTCCTACGCCTTATCCTTGTGGTATTGCCAGAACATCCGAGTGATAAGTAAATATTCACGATGAAGATGGAAATCCTTCTAGAGCGAACATCATTCAAGCTCTTGGTAGGTGAAATGTGAGATCCATCTTGGATCAAAACAACGATGGGGCGATTCGATCTTGAATCAAACTTGTTCCAGGAAATGAATTGACAGATACTTTTGGAAAACCCTTCGATGTGCTCAACTACCTTCTTTCGATCACATTGACTGCGCATAATTTTCAAACTAACGTATTTGACATAAAATTGATGTTTCTCATAAAACTCTCGTTGTATTGCAAAAAATCTTTTTCCAGCAATACGCGATTGTTTTTCAAAATCAATTTCCTCATTAATCGGTGAATCATTAATTCAACGGTTCACTCACTCCGTGTTGTCTACTTTGAGACACTCCGGTTTGAGAACGGCTAGTACAGCTGCGAAACCCTGTCAAGGAAGTTCTTCGGAATTCTACCTAATCACAGGCAGTATTTATACTGATTAACGGGGAACCATGGTTCTTGAAACCCTATTCAACGAAGGTGAACAAAGACACTTTCATGTGTTTATTGCTAACTGTTGTTTGCAGGAACACCCGACGGTTGCAACTGATGGCAAATGAGACGTCAATTCATAACCTCATGCTCATACTCGACACTCACCATTAAAGACATCATGAAAAGTGAAAGATCAACAACAATGCTTCCGCAACTCTGATGCAAAGTTTCATGATCCAGAAAGGTATGAGCATGACGGTCCGATGGTCACTACATCACATGGAGGCGACACCACACAGGATGATTTAGAGATTTACGGTGGCTGATAATCTCAATGAAAGCTCAAAGATCACACAAGCAAAAGGAACTTATGCTCAAAGATCACTACTTTTCGTTCAAAGACAACACTTGAAGAATCAATGGATACAAGCTAGAGCTAAAGATCTATGTATAGAATGCTAAGATTCAATTGATTTTTTCTGGGGTAACCTCCCTTAGGGGGAGATTGTTAGGATTAAGAAAAAGGTTCGGTCACCCCATGTATTTGCTTACTTAGCGTAGCTCTTAGTTTTGTATTTATTAGATTAGATATTATAGTAATAGTTTAGATATTTATCACACCGTGGAGGACGGACGGGTCTTTACCCACTGTATACCCGATCCACAGCCCGTAGGAGGGCGTATACTTGTAATTGTATATATACGTTTTCCATGTCATTTGGAAAGGTTGGTTGTCCATAAATCTATCACCTTAAATCCATTTACAAGTGTTTACTGTTTTTTTTCACATATCTTTTTGGTTACACCACCTTTTATAGCAAAGTGATACTATCCTAATGGCCAAACTGTCATGATATTCACATGCTTTTCAGTCCAAAGTTAACTTGTATGTACCATCATTTTGCAAAAACCCTCAATGTGCTCACAAACTTATTTTTTGAGCACATTGATTGTGTATATATTTCAAAACAAAAGTATTTTTGATGGAAATATGATTCAAAGCTTAAAACTCTCATCGTGTCTTAAAAATGTTTATCATATGACACACGAGTGATCTCTATAAATCAGTTTCTCATCAATCTGTGAATATTTATTCACCGATTCACTCTATCGTGCTGTCTGCTTTGAGACGTTCCGGTATGAGAACATGTTAAGTATGAAGATTCCGAAGCGGATTCTGTGAAAATTCATTACTACAAGCTGGAAATTCCTGTCAAGGAGAGTCTTCTTTAAAAGAGACTCTACCTGATCACAGAAGGCGTTACTACTATGGATGAGCTTGGAGATTTACTATGGCTGATGATCTCAAAGAAGCTCAAAGATCACATATCACAAAGGAATCCAAATCACAAGTTTGCTTGCTTGAAGTACAAAGTGTGCAGAAAAGTGAAGAATCAGAACCTACG
This sequence comes from Artemisia argyi, assembly GCA_030686995.1. NCBI lineage: Eukaryota > Viridiplantae > Streptophyta > Magnoliopsida > Asterales > Asteraceae > Artemisia > Artemisia argyi. The sequence goes on from CM060701.1 coordinate 43,454,638, forward strand.
AGCTACAAAGACTAAAGAATGCTTAAAGATCAAAGAGCCTAATTTCCAAGGTGACCTCGCTTAGGGGGAGATTGTTAGGAATACAAATATATTCCTGTAAAAGTCTCGGTCACCTAATTATTGTAATAGCATTAAGTTAGCTCGTAGTTAGTTTATATATTAGTTAGTTAGTATTAGTTTAAGTAACACCGTGGAAGAAGGACGGGTCTTTACCCACTGTATGCCTGATCCACAGCCCGGGTGTGGGCGTTTATAGCATAGTATAAATACCCCTCTCCACATGTGGAGAGGGTCGGAACTTTCACTTCATTCAATCTAATCTTTCTTTCTTTCTCTCACTAGAAAGTCTCCCAACTTCTCTCTACTTCATTTCTCTAAACTCCTATACTTATTCGATCCATAAATCACATAAACCACACGTGTTTAAGTTTAAGAGTATCCAACAATACGACATGTTCATGCATTCATAAGGATACGACATGCGCTATAACCTACCTAGTACTATAAACATAGCAAGTTTTATACAAAAAGCGATAAAAGTCCACATAAAACAATTTGCACGTTTCTCACCCCAAGTATTGAAAACAAAGTTCAAAAGTAAAAGTGAGGCTATGACTCACCTCAAGTCCAGAAATCAGCAGAAAGAAACCGGTAGAATTAAGATGTATCACAACTCAAAAGACAGCAACTACGGACTCGACACTTCCTAACAATGTAAACTCTTTTCAATATCATTTCCTCAAAATCAAATATTCCCAATCCCAAACGTATTCCATTTTACTTTCCAAAAATCCATTTCTCGTATTATTTTCATATTAGTTTGGCGTTTGGTATCCAAGCGGGTGGAGGGTCGACACAACTCAAACTAAGAAATCACAACGAAAAGAAATAATAATAACAATCTACGGGTCTAATATTAGCCCAATATATTATTTAAATAAATCATCGAAGTTTATCAAATCCGTCGACTTGCTAATCCTCCACAATTTATTTATCTAATATACTATTCCAAGATCATACCCAAGACTTAAGTCACATATCACATAGAACACTATATGGTAAGTATCTAAGTTTAATAAATTCCCTAATATACCATCAAACTTGTCAAATTCGTCAGGTAAACCTCGCAAGATATTTTAGTAACTCATTATTCCTGTACATCTACCACAACCTATGGGCGTCGTAGGATACAATAACCATTAATATACCCTTTTTATATAACCAAGTAGGTCCTATTTAATCCGTCGATCAAATAAGTTACGTAGTTATAGAAAATAAATATATTAACGTCATATATCCATGACAAGCACAAAAGTCATAAAATGTATAACATGGCCCACTTGGACTCAAGTGACCTCGATCTCGTATAACTCGCAAGTTCTCATTTTATTTTCCAAAAGCTCATTTTATTACGCAAGACATTTCATGTTATATTTATATTTTTATTTATAATAGTTTAGTTATAATAAGTTTTTCGACATTTAATATACTATTTACATAGTCCAATATATATCGTTAACGTTATCATTTTTATTACTCATGATCAATTTATTCATAATATACGCACTTGTATAAATATATACACGATTTCACATCTATATATTTATATAAATGTTTATATTACTAATATAATTATTACGAGTTGTTATTAATAATTTTTTATTATTATTAACGTTGAGTTATACAAGATGAGTCACATGTCCGAGTCATCACTCTCGGCTCATTGTCCAACTCCAAGTGCTAGGGAGTTTTGCTGAAATCAATCGTTGACTAGAAAGTCAATGTGACTTCGACTCGCAAACCAAAAGTCCAAAGTAATAATATCAATCACAACCATAAATAATCCATCCCCGTCATCAAGTCCCATATTCACATGCTACAACAATAAGGTCTGTCTACAGCACCTTTCTAACCTATCTCCGTCATACTAAATCACCGTCTCACAATCGGTTCCCATATCACATTCGTCAGGACAACTCCAAAAATAATACCACATGTCCGAATAACTTCAACGTCAAACTCAAATATATAAATGAAACAATAATAATAAAACCAACAAATAATATAATTTGACAAATATATACTACAACCAAATCGAATACCACACATACGGGTCGACCTACCAAGTCAAACCCGGGTCAATACTTCACCACAAGACGTGTGGGTCCCACCCAAGACCTCTAGGGTCTCGGCTTGCTCTAACCGAGCCAAACCAACCAAACGGAGCCCTTGGGTCGTCGGCCTCAAAACCAAACAACAACATGAAGGTCTCAACAATCCAAAAACCATCCAAACACAAAAATAATAATCCAAACATCCTCAATATCATCAATTCATGACCAAAAATCATCAAGAAAGCAACATGGCTTAAAAATGACACAAGCCGAGAGCAAAAGCTCTCGGTTATGTCTCGACCCACCAAGGAAAACGAGAAACCCGGATACCAAACTTGTTCATTATCACGTTTTTAATCAAACCCACTTGCATTTCACGATTCTAAACATCAACCTGAAAGAAAATAATAAATTCGTAACCCTTGGTCACGTTTTTCACCAAAATACGAGTCACCACTCGTCTTACCTTCGATCACAAGACCAAGATGGAAAATACTTCAAATATACTAAAGATAATGGCAAATTTGTGGTGGTAACGAGATGAAAATAAAGGTTTTAGGGTGCGTGTAGTAGTAGATCAAGAAGAGGATAAGATGGGGAGTTTATTGGTGGTGGTGGTGATGATGGTGGGGCGGCTGTGTTGCAACTGTGGTCGCCGGAGTATGGGGCGGCTAGGGTTAGTTTGGTGAAAATGATGATGATGATAAAGTTTAGAGAGAGAGTGTAGGTGATGGTTGTGTTTTATTTTTGTGTGTGTGTGGCGTGGGTGTGATATACCCCAAGAGAAAACAAAACCGGCCTTGGGCCATTTTATTAAAACATTTTTATTTATTTTTGTTATTTTTTATTTTTTGACTTTACTAATAAGAATAAAGTAGTAAACTAGTAATAGTGGGTAATTAGGCATGAAACACGAGGACCAAACCCGTAACCAACTCAAATAACATGACAATCTATAAATCACATTCGTTCCCGTAAATTTTTCAAAGTATTCCGACACTCTCAATTCGAGTTCGTTCCCAAAAATCTTTAAAACTCCACAATACGTTCCATAAATATATAAACCAATTCGTAACTTCAAATTTGTTAGGTTATCCTAGTGCCGGAGTCAACGTAGTGCCTAATAGACGTCTCAACAATAAATCACCATGTATAATCCATATCAAGTTAATAATTCAAATTCGATTTCACATAAACTTTATAATTCAAAACCACGGTTCAAAGTTTACAAATTCATCGCGAATAAAATTTCATATATTCCAAAGTCATTAAACTTAAAGTAATGCGGGTTTTTAAAATATCTCCCTAAATTGCCAGTTGTCACAAAGTACACTGCCTCAATTGGTTCCATCCTTTTCTCAAGGATTTGTATCTTCTTCTCAAGCTTTTCGATCCTGCTTTCATCAACATTTTCCTTATGCTCATCTGCAAGTTAATAGGTTAACAAAGATTAGATGTAATACATATATCCAACCAGGGATAATAGACAAAGATGTTACTGAAGTTTGCCAAAATGTTCACCTAAGTTACTAAAGTTTTTTTCGTTACAAAGAGGTTACTTAAGTTTGGTCACCGGTTATATAAGTTACTCTGTATGTTTTAACCTTCTATTACAGGTTTTTATTTATTTTTTATTTTTTTTAAATTAAATAAATAAATAAAATATAAAAAATAATAAAAAATAATAAAGTAAAAATAAAATAAAACAAAAAAATAATAATAATAAAATAATAAATAATATAAAAAATAAATAAATATAAAAATTATAAAAAATAAAAATAATAAAAAATTAAAATTAAATAAAACAAAAAAATTAAAAAACAATAAAAAAATTAAAAATTAAAAAAAAAAAAGACAATTGTTTGGACGTTATTATACGTTTTCGTATGTTATATACGATTTATGCATTTTCTTACGTTTTTGTCTTTGAGCGTATAAAAAAGCGGAAAACATACAAACGTATAAAAGCGGATAAAACTATAAAAACATATAAAACATACTTACGTATAAAACATAACAAGTATAAAAATACAAACGTATAAAACATACAAAGGTGTAGAAAAAAGTAAAACTAGTAAGAAAACGTAAAAAGATGAATGAAACGTACATAAGCGTATAAATGCGAACACAAATGTAATAAAAAAATTATGAAACCCATGAAAACATAAAAAACGTATGAAAATATACGAAAACAGATGAAAATGTAAAAAAAATGGATAAAAATGTACGAAACTGTAGAAAAACGTACGACAATAGATAGATACGTAAAAAGACGGATGAAAGTATACAAAAACGTATAAAAATAGACAAAAACGTAAAACAATGTAAAGAAAGTACGACAAGAGAGAAAAACGTATATAAACGTATAAAAACGGATAGAAACGTACGAAAATATACAAATACGTACGAAGGAGAAAAACGTAAAAATAAAAAAATAATAAAAAAGTATTACAAAAAAACAAAAAAAACAAATAGTAACTTTTTTTAAGGTTCAGTAACCTATTTAATAAACCCGTAAACTATAGTAACTTCCTTGTAACATTTTAAACTATAGTAATGACGTGGACAAGGTTACCGGCATGTCATCCGGTTGCCCACCCTCGTAGTAACAAGAATGTCACTTTTTTAAACGTTAAGTAACCCATATAATAAACCTGTAAACTTGAGTAACATCTTTGTAACAAAAAAAACTTTAGTAACTTAGGTGAACATTTTGGCAAACTTTTGTAACATATTTGTCTAATAACCCTATCCAACCAATATGCTAACTCTGTTTCTACCAATCTTTTCAGACATTTAAGCACCTCTAAAGGGCTACACAAGACAGTGGGTACTCATTAGATCAAATACAATGGCTTTTAATTGCTAAAGTCACACACCATTTACACTTTGAGTCATGCATGTTTGAATTGCTAAAGTGAATATGGGTAAAGTCCCTTAATTGCTAAAGTCAAATTGCAGTTTCAGTTAGGCAAATCATAAACTAACCTAAAGGGCATTTAGTAGGGCAACAGCAAAAATGTAAATCAACATCAAAATGGTCGAAACACATGCTCATTGTTTGCCATTTCAAATAAATACCAAAATGCATACCTTTATTCGCCTCAGCTTGCTTTCCCTCCATGGGTTTTGAGGTTTGACCCAACACAGCTTGAGCGGTTGGAAATTCCTCACTAGGACCTTTTTTGAGATCTGTCAACATAAGATGGGGCAGATGATCAAAAAAAGGTCAACTCAAATTATTTAGTGTAAATTTAATTATAAACAAGAACAATGCAACAATGTGCTAACCCTCCACCATAGCATAGTTCCATAAGGTGTCTAACATTTCATTCGACTCCTCATCTCCTGGCTTCCAGCTATCCTTATAGGTTTCATGTCTTCAGTCAACGTAACTTTGCTCCAATCTTTGTTGGCCATTGCAGGAATCACGGTGTGTATGAGATTGTTTGTGTGTGACAATGATCGGGTTGCAGAATAACAGTTGGAAGATGATCGGGTTTGCATAGTAACAAGTTACCCAATAGGGTTGTAATAGCCGTTTTATATTCAGGGACCAAGCCATTCAATTAGTAAATTGCAAAAATGTGAAATGACAAAAAAACCAGTTTGCAAAGCAACGTCCGTCAGCCAAAAGTGGGTTACAGGGACCAACCGCGTGAATTTTGCATAGTTTAGGGATGAAAATGCCAAAAAAAGATTAAAGATGAAACGCGCAAAATGCGACAAATTTAGGGACAAACGGTGAAATATTGTCTTTGTAGTTTCTAAAACTTTTTTTTGGATTGCCTACAGCCTACTACATATCTATTGTTATTATGAATTTATGATATTTACGTAGGCCACAATTGATTCATTTTGTGAATTGCTGTTTCATTAATATATCGTTTTGTGAATTGTGATGGGTTTTCATTAATTTATCGATATGGAAGATCGTAGAATCACTGATTAGAAGGTAATAGGTTCACTTATTTTACGTTTTAATGAAATCTTCATTTTAATTCATTTTTTAACTCTATCATATTATGGTTCAAAAAATTTTGGGCATCCCGATCATATTTGGTCATGGCTTTGTCTCTGTCTACGCTGTCGTTTATCAAATATGCATGAACCAAATATCTCAAATGTGATTTTATTTTCGTCCACTTTTATGAGGTGTCAGACTTTTATTATCAGGTCATGTATTTCCATGAGTTTCTCTAAGAATCGGGATTTCAGAATTTCGGATGTGGACTTCAAGTCCAAGTTCTTAAACCTTGCAAAATTGATCCGAGTTATACAAATTGAGTTGAAAAGGTCGTTGATGCAAGCTAAATAAGCAAAGAAACCAAGATTAAGAACCAAGTGAAGAGAAAGAGTACTAGAGAGACATGTTTACCGGCAAAATTAAAAGAACAACCAGACAATGGTAGCACTAGTGGCGAATATTTTGTGATATCGTATGTTATTAGTTATGTATTCAGTTATTGCTCATGTTTAAATATGTTATGTAATGGAACAGTAGGCAACACTCTCTATCTCTCTCAATTCTTCTCTTCTTCCCTTCTCACGCCACTAACTTACCCTGTCCCATTAACTCACTTTTAGTAGTTATAAGTTGCATCAGTCGTGTGCCTAGATTTCTCATCAATTTTGGTGATGTATAAATCAAAAATAAATTACCAAAGTGGACCTGTCTCATACACTATTTACCAAAATGAACTATTTTTTAGTATTTTACCAAAATGGACGGCACACTTGTAAATGTGTGCTTGAACTCAATATTGCAGGTCGAATAGTTCGACTTTAATTTTTTGCATTAGGTAGTACTAGCCTAGTAGGACTAATAAAAATATTTTATTAATAAATTAAAATCAAAGTCATGAAATTGACATGAGAAATAAAGTTGATACAGATATTATACAAAGGGTAAAAGCTACAGATTACCAACGTACTTACGATTTTGTTCCAGATTGAAACATTTACTTTTTTATTACCAAAATGACCAATGAACTTGTTTATACTGTGTTATTATCAACAATGTAACCGAAATTAAAGATACTAATTTCCACATAGATTTATCAATTACACGTGTATTATTTATTGCCTACTTGTAATATCAACCAATTTAAATTTATTATTCTCTTCCTTAGAGCATTGATTGTATTTAACAAAAAAAATACTCGCACCTCACACCACCATATCTCCAAGAGTCTATCTCACACCCATTTCATATATAACCACTTCAAGAAAATACTTCCTCCGTCGCCACCATATCAAATCGGCCACAACCGTTTTGATACTTCCTACTGGCCAATCTATTTATAACGGTGGTCGTGCTTTTGTTGGTAGCGAGAGGTAAAAGGCCCGTCAGAAGGAGTTTGTGGTGGGTGGATTCAGGGCGTGTCGGAAGGAGATGGTGGTGGTGGGTTTTCATCTTCAACCTGTTCATTTATAACATTTTGTGAAGATAATTTTAGATATATTTTTTTTGAGATGAAATTAAGAATTATAATATTGATAATGAAATCAGACAATGGTATATGGTTTGTTTTATGGGAATGCAATCGATTTTGTTTTGGAGGTTGGTCACAAATTGAATGGAGTAGTATGCTATGTGGACCATTTTTGGCTTTTGTTTTCCGGTGAAGGCTTCAACGGTGTCGTTAATTTGGGCTATTCAGTTAACTGTTTTTTGGGGGGTTGAGGTGAGATGGGACTTGGAATTGATTCCCGCGCTTTGGGGGGAATACACTACTATAGTGGTTTATCAGTTTATGATTTTGTGATTTTGATGGGTCATATTACTTATTTGTTGCTTTGTGGTGGATATATCAGTTTTTTGTTGGTTGTATGTATTATTCTGTGTGGGGTTTTTGGTTTTGTTAGAAGAAGAAAGCAGTAGTGACGGATAAGTTGTCGGAAAAAGTGGCGGTTGCTTAAAATTTCGTAAAAAAAATTTGTGGTCACTGGAAATGTTGATGGAATAAAAGAGTGGTTGTAGAAAATAGAGGTAGAAGATGAGTCTTGTTGAGATTGGTAATAGGTCTTATCTATATGGCATGCCACATCATAAAAAGTCAAAGCAATATGTTGACTTTACCGGTCAAACCGGTTACAGGTTACCATATTACTCATAATAGAACAAATTTTGAAAGGTTATGGTTCATTTTGATAATAAAAAAAAAGTAAGAGTTTCTATCTGGAACAAAACTGTAAGTAAGTTGGTAATCTGTAGCTTTTACCCTTATACAAAAGTAAAAGTGTCAAATAGTTAAATAGTTATAACCTTGCCTTAATCACATACTTTTCAACCCACACACCTTACCATGCAATCCACTTACCATACAACCCACCTCCTGATAAGCCGTCAGATCTTTACTTTTCCAAAGAGTCAAATAGTCGAATGGTTGTAAGTGCACCAAGTGTATATATTAAATCAAGCGCACATGTACAACATTTTCATGTGCGCCCAATATTAAATAAAAGATGTGCGTTTGGGTTTGGATTTTTGTAGGTATTGTAATTTTAAATTGGTTTGGCAAATTAAGCGCACATGCGCACCCCATATTAATTATTAAAGAGTGTGCGCTTAGGTTTGTCATTTTTTTAAATATTAAAAAAATATGACGCACCAAATGGATTTGTGTGCTTGGATTTGTCTTTTTGTGGTAGCATAGTGCGCTTTTATCCAACGTGTCTTTCATTCAATGGAAGCACGTTTTGTTAGACCATTTTTGTATTTTTTTTTTTTTTTTTTTTGCGCTGTCCATTTTGGTAAGATAGTATCATAAAAAGTCCATTTAAATTTTTTTTTTTCTCATAAATCAATATCTCAAAGAACCAACTTACCTGATAAATTGTCTAAGTGTTGCAAGTTTCAAGGCAATGTCCTCTTAAGAAAAGTAACAAGTTTCAATCACCCTCACTTCTTGAGCAAATGAATGTTTAAACATAACATGATAATAGCCAAGGTTGTAAAAATCGCTAGGCGCTAGTCAGGTGGTCGGGTACCGCCTAGCGATTAATCAGTTAAGCGGTCATTAATCGGATTAAATTTCTATGTATAAAATTATAAATTTTCAAAATTATATGTATAACATAAACGACATGCTTCAAAATACTTTAAGTTTCAAAGTTCAAATGGTTTAGTAGTTTTCGGAAACTAATTTCCAAATTCTATTAGTGTTAAAACATTTAATTAAAAATGAAAAATGGGCATATCTTCATATTTGTGTTAAATCATTGCATGGGGTGTGTTTGAATGGTTGTATTGACTAATTTTGTGAAAAACACGAGATATATTGAAAAAAATCTCAATTTTAGTTTCTCAAAAAATTTGACCCGCTTTGACCCATTTTGCCGATTTTTATCTGATTAATCGGTATAAAGACCAATTTTTTACAAATTTGTTCAATAAGATGGGATAGGATAAAATTGGGTTCTTAATCCCTGCCTAGCGCCTAGGTGCTCGTTAATCGGCCATCTAGGTCGATTTTTACAACATTGATAATAGCAATGAAATGCTCGAGAATTTTTTATAAGTGCTAGAATATCAGTGCTTGTGATATCATCTCAGTTGAAAAGGTCCTAGAATAGAAGAACCAAAACAAATTCATGAATAAACTAAACAAGTATTTGACAAACGGTGTGTTGGTGAATTTCATATCAAATGTGGTGTATGTTGAGTTTTGGAGTCTAATGGAACCCTACAGGCTTTGATGAAGCTTCGATAGGCTTTGACATGAGGATCTGACAAGAGGCTTCAACAGGAGAGTGAAGGAGGTAGGTTTCATTCATGGATCTTCAGCGGAGCCTTCTGAGCTATGACTATTATGGGCTTAGGTCCATACGGAAGTTGAAGCTCATAATATGTAATCTTGGGAAGAAAATTAAGATTTTAAATTCACCTCTATAAATACCTCTTATATGTAATTGTAAACCTTTAGTACCTATATTTTATGTGTTAGGGTTAGTGCCTCGTGCAGTTTGCATGGAGTCCGTGCCATTTAGCATTAAGCCTAATGTGACAACCGGTAATTTAGGGAGTTATTTTAAAAAAACCCGCATTACGTTAAAGTTCGTTTATAATTTTTATTTAAAATTTTATTTCACAACGAACTTGTAAGACCTATTTTATGGATATTTGTAATTATTAATGTTATGGAATTCGTGAATTATTTTCATAATTCATTCTTGATATTATGCTCGGTGATGTATTCTTAAATTCTCACTTGGTACTACGTTGACTCTGGCACTAGGGTTACCTAACGAAAATTTTATGATTCGTTTTACGAGTCCGACTATATTTTATTTATTTACGAGATGTTTCGTGAGATATTAAACGTTTGAAATGAGTTCGGGTTCGGGCCACATGTTTTACATTTACCCACTCTTACCACTAATAACATTATTATTACTTTTATTATCATTATTATTATTATTTGTAAAAAAAAAATAACTACAAAATTGGTCCTGGTAGTTTCGGTGTACACAAACAACACACAAACACAAACACCCATCACCAACACTCTCTCTCTTCCCCTTTTCTTACCCTAGCCGCCGAACCACAAATCCGGCCACCACCACCATCTCGCCGCCCTCACAACAAAACAAACACCACCATCTTGTTCCTTTTTCCTTCCTCTTTCTCTTGGTGTATTATACGCGCCGTATAACGCACCCTAACACCTCGTGATTCATTCAAATTTGACCCAACCTTGTTGTTTTTACTAGATCTATCCGATTAGAGGTTCAAGAAGGTGAGCATGTTCGATTTTGGCTTTTGGGTGCCTCGACTTGGTGACTAATCCGTGGCTACACGGATGACTTTTGTGGGAATCGAATTATTATGTTATGAAATAAGGTTTTTGATGTTAAAATAAAGGTTTGGTATCCGGGTTGTGGATGATTGGTTGTTGTCGACTTGTTGACCACGAGCCGTGGCTCACGGCTCATCATGGTTCGAGCCCTATGGCTTGATTTTCTTGTTGTGTTTTGACCTAGTATATTTTTGTGAGAGCTTGTTATGTTGGTTTTGGTTGGTGGCTCATTTTGATTGAGCCTAGCTCTCGTTGTCGTTGGTTAGGTGCCGCGACCCAAAGGGTCCTCATTTGGCAGCTTTGTGGTGCTCGATTGAGCTTTTGCCGAGACCAAGATGGTCCTTGGTCGAGTCCTCCTTGACTCATAATTGTAGCCATGACCCAAGTGGGTCACTTGGCTCGGGTTTGGCTTGGTAAACCAACCCAAATTATATGTAAGATGATGAACTTCTTGTTGTTATTTTTCATGTTGTTGTTGTTGTTGTTGTTGTTGTTGTTGTTGTTGTTGTTGTTGTTGTTGTTGTTGTTGTTGTTGTTGTTGTTGTTGTTGTTGTATTTGGATTTTGGCCGAACGCTTTGGTTGGGTCGAGACCTTTGTAGTCTCGACAATGGAATTATGGTATTGATTGTGGAGTTGTTGTCGAATGGTAAAGAGGGGACCGATTGTGAGACGGTCACTTAGATTGACGGAGATAGGTTAGTCGGGTGCCGTAGTCGGACCCTATTGTTGTAGCACGTGGATTGAGATTGTGTTGGACGGAGATGTATGGATTATTATGACTTTTATATTATTTTGGACTTGGACAATGAGCCGAGAGTCATGACTCGGACATGTGACCATTTCGTATGACTCGATAACTATTACAATTAAAACGTGAATAATAAAACTCGTAATAATAATTATTGATAATATAAACGTTTATATGAATATATAGACGTGAATAATGGATATATAATTATATAGGCGGGTATATTAATAATAATAATAATCACGAGTCATATTATAAATAATACGACTAGATATATATTAGGCTACGAAAGTAGCGTAATATTATTGAACGTATTATTATTATAAAAATGTGTTATAAAACGAGAAACTCTCGACAATTATTAAACATTTAATAAAAATGTCATTTTGTATATATATAACGGGTAAATTTATCGAGTTATGCGGAGTCGTTGTCACTCGAGTCCAGGTAAGTTTTATTTGTAACTTTCGTGTTGTCACGGATATATGACGATTAATATAAATGTTTTCTATAACTAAATAACCACTTAACCGTGAGGTTGAATCGGGTTATTTGGCTATATGAAATGAATATATTAATGGGCATCGTATCCTACGACGCCCATAGGTTGTGGTATATGTAAAGTGTAATAAATTGCGAGTGTATATATCGGGAAATCTGGCCAATTTGACGATATATATGAGGAATTTATTAGACTATGATATCTACCATATAGTATTTATGTGCTATGTGCTTTAGGATGGGGTGTAAGCTTGGAACGGTATGTTACGTAAATAAATATGAGGATTATCAAATCGACGGATTTGATAAACTTCGGCGATTTATTTAAATGATATATTGGGCTAATATTAGACCCATAGTTTATTTTATTATTTTTTGTGTGACCTTTTGGTTTGTTTTGAGTCGACCCATCACCCGTATGGATACCAAACGCAAATACACCAAACTAATACGAAATGGATTTTCGAAAATAAAACGGATTCTCGTCCGGGTTTGGGAATATTTTGAATTTGAGAATTTGATTTCTGAACGAGTTGGTAATGTTAGGTCGTGCCGAGTCCATAGTTGTTGTTTCGTGAGTTACTATACATCTTATTTCTACCGACTTCTTCTTGCTATTTTCTGGACTTGAGGTGAGTCATAGCCCCACTTTTACTCTTGAACTATGTTTTCAATACTTGGGGTGAGAAACGTGCAAATTATTTTCTATGGACTATTATCGCTTTTATATTCTTTCTAAACTTGCTATGCGTATAGACTAGGATGTATTGTCAGCTTTAGTCACATATTTTGTGTGTACTATTCAAGGTTGGCTTATTTGGTTATTGGTGGATTGTCAGCTTTAGTCACACGGTTCGTGTGTACTATTCAAGGTTGACTTATTTAGATACTGTAGTGTGCACCTATAGGTTACTAATACTTTGGAGGTTATCCGAGTATTTATTGGTATTGCGAGGGTTACCCGAATATCTATGTTAGAACGGAGGGTATCCGTGTGTTAGTTTGGAGCGGAGGGTATCCGTAGGCTTTTAGCGAATCCTTAGTCTAGCTAGCAAGCGTTTTGCGTATATGTCCACTATATTGTTAGATGAATTTAAACCTATGATCTCACCAGCGAAAGCTGACTTTTAGCACGTTTTCTCAGGTAATTAAGTGATGATATGGATGCTTGGAATGGAAGGCTTGGCTGTGGCTCATGGTTTATGGATCTATTTTTCTAAACTCTGATAATTAATTTTGGACCTATTGATATGTTATTTTGGGCCTAACTCTGAATGATGTTGGGATAAATGTAAACGTTAAAACCCCGTTATGGTTGTGTTTTTATTATGTTTACTTTATCTCGTTCTGTATTGTCTTGCATTGGATACCAATCCCCGTAGCACCCCGAAAGCTTGTTGAGTCTTCCGCTGTATCAAATTTTGGGGGTGTTACAGATTGGTATCAGAGCCAAGGTTATAGAGAACTAGGTAAATAAACGCCTAAACTATAACCGAATTTTTATAGAAAATGATCCTTGACCACCGCCCACCAGCCCGCCAAGCCGAAGCATCTTCTATTATTTGAAGTATTATGAGATATTTGAGATGATTGTTAGATTTGGGATTTATTGAGATGATTTGAGGTTTATAGATTTTAGTAATAAGATGGCGTTTTCGAGGAATTATATGGTCTATATGTTTTATAAACATTTTAGTAATGCGGTGTTTGAAACTCTTTATTGAAATTATGTGTTTGAATTATTTGATGAGGATTTTTGGTATGGTATTTTGAGTTGTGATTTAGTTGTTTTGAAACACTTACACCTACCCTACGCCGTTGTCACAGACCATGGCCTCCCATATGCCCGATGTCGTCGAGGATATTCTTACTGCACCGGTTTTACCTGCACAGTTCACTATGGCATCTGATGATCCTTACCAGATGGCCATGCTTTCAGCTACTGTATCGCAGGCAGCTTCTACTTCAGCACTACCTGCTGCATCTACGCAGGGACCCTCATCTTCTCTAGGGCTCCCTGGTACATCGAGGCAGCTTACTCTTCATCAGGCTTTGGCTCGCGTGGCCCCACACTTTGCCCACCGAGCTACGGCACGCATGTCGGTACGCCCTACTCCATCACCTTTACAGATTGATGCTCACTCTCTTCTATCTGAGGCGCCACCCACATCATTGCGTCGTCGTCCTAGATCACCTACTACATCTCCACATGGTTCACCTAGTAGGAGACGACAATTGATGAGGTACTCTTCCGATGAGGAGGAGGAGGAGTACGAGGGTGAGGATGAGGTTGATGACCCTGAGCAGGAGGATGACCCTCAGGAGACTGAGCAGGGTGATGATGATGACCCTGAGGAGGAGGATGACCCTCAGGAGGATGAGATGCCTGATGATGATAATGTGTTAGTACCACCAGCTCAGGCTGAGGAGCCCGATTCACCTGTACATCCGATTGAGCCTGATTCACCTGATCATCCGTTTTTGGTTGAGTTGCCACCTGGTAGTCCCGATGAGTCGGATGCATCTTCTGAGATTTATGCTGAGCATGCAGAATTAGGTGAGATTGGTAGGTTGTGGGCTCAGATTACGGCTCTTGGTGAGAGAGTTACTCATATGTCTGAGCGGATTGATAGAGTGACTGTTGAGTTTATTGGGCAGTTGAGGGTTGATATGGTTATGGCTGAGAGAAGAGTTACCGAGATGAGGAGAGTTTTGATGGAAGTTCATGAGCATATCGATAGTTTACAGCGAGGATTTGTTACTGCTCGAGAGGCCGACCGCAAGCTATGGCAAAGGAATGCCGAGCTCGAGAAGGAGGTGGCTGACCTCAAGAGAGACCGAGACACCCATAGCGTGGAGCTAGGATCGTTATGGAGGGATCTTGATAGCTTGAGGCAGGAGTTGAGTAGACTCCGCCAGCAGCGTGGCTAGTTGATTGGTTTATGTTGTCTTGTTGCTTTCTTAACCGAGGAGTGTTCGGTTAGAAAAGCTAGTTATCATATTTTGATGTATTTTGTTCAGTATTCGTCTCTTTTGGAACGATTAGTACGTTTTGTGTTATCCGTTAGTTGGAACGATGTTAGATCGCTATTGTATGGTTGATGGTTATTAGTATATGGTATTATGTGATTTTGGGTGTTATGGAAATTGAGTCCTTATTCACTTTATTGATGTTACGTGGTGTATTGTTGCCATTCTTTCCATGACTTGGCTTCGTTGAATTACTCTTGTTGAGCATATTGATAAGATCTATTGGAGACTCATGAACTGGTATGGTGTTACAGATTAATGGCAACACGACGAAACCCTGTTAGAGCTACCAGAACTGGTCCTGCAGTGACTACCCCTGGTCGTCGAGGACGCCGACCTACTCGAAATGTTGAAACCCCTACTCCTGACAACCTGGACACTACTAACCGCAACAACAGGAATCAAAATGTTGATGTTCAGGGAGACAATGATCATGTTCCACTTAATGCACCTACTGTGGATCAAGCGATGATCAATCAA
This sequence comes from Artemisia argyi, assembly GCA_030686995.1. Classification (NCBI taxonomy): domain Eukaryota; kingdom Viridiplantae; phylum Streptophyta; class Magnoliopsida; order Asterales; family Asteraceae; genus Artemisia; species Artemisia argyi. The sequence continues at coordinate 43,470,313 of CM060701.1, forward strand.
CTCTGAGTCAAATCATTCCAACAATTCTGCTGGAACTTTTCCACCTGTTCGTGCTAATGGATGTCACTACAAGGAATTCAAGATTTGTGGACCTATTGAGTTTGGTGGAACTGAAGGAGTGGTTTACTTGGTTAGGTGGATTGAGAAGACTGAGTCAGTGTTTAATGTTAGTGGTTGTGCGGAGAATGCGAAGGTAAAGTTTGCTTCTTTTACTTTCAAGGATGAAGCTTTAACTTGGTGGAACAATTACCGAAATTCAGTTGGGAGTGAAGTAGCTTATGCCATGACTTGGGAGCAATTTAAGTCTCTGCTGATTCAGACTTATTGCCCAAGGAATGAGGTCAAGAAGCTAGAGATTGAGTTTTGGAACCACAAGGTGAAAGGTAATGATATGACGACCTACAATCGTCGTTACCAGGAATTGGCCTTGCTTTGCCCAGATATGGTAAAAACCGAGACTCAAAAGATAGAGAGGTATACTGATGGGTTGCTTGTAGCTACAAGGAATGATGTGATTTCTGCTAGGCCTGCAAACATCCATGAGGCAATCAAAATTGCTCAACAACCTATGGACTCGTTAGAATTGGAAGGAGCTGATAAGGAGAAGAATGGAAAGAGAAAGAGAGACCGTTACTCTAAGGGTAATGATCACTGAAGCAAGAGACAAGCTAAGGCTTATGCTATTGGGAATGGAGATAAGAAGAATCAGAACGGTGATGCACCAAAGTGTGATCGTTGCCACCAGCATCATACGGGATGGTGTAGTGTGAAATGCCAGAATTGCTCAAAGAAAGGACACACAGCTAGGGACTGTAGAGCTCGACCTCTTGCTATGGTTCAAGCTGCTCCTGAGATGAGAAATAAGGCAGATGTTACTTGTTATGGGTGTGGAAAGAAGGGACACTATAGGAATGAGTGTAGAGAATCGTGGAACCGTGGAAATCAAGGCTCGGGTGGTAATGGGTACAACCATGGGAACCGTGGAGCTGGAGGAAACCGTGGACAACAAGATAATGGGGACCAACGTGTGGAAGCTGGAGCTGCTCAGGGAAGAGTGTATGCACTCGGGAACGAGAGAGGAGAAGATCCGAACGTCGTCACTGGTACGTTCCTTCTCAATAATCGTTATGCTTCCATACTATTTGATACTGGAGCCGATAGGAGTTTTGTGTCCACTACATTTGCACCCTTACTAGAGAAACCCCCGATGGCCTTAGGAATTGGATATGATATTGAGTTAGCAAATGGAAATATAGAAAGGATTAATACTATCATTCGCGGTTGCACGTTAAATTTCTTGAACCACCCTTTCAACATAGATCTTCTACCCGTCACGTTAGGAAGTTTTGATGTCATCATTGGTATGGATTGGTTGTCGAAGTATCGTGCTCACATACTCTGCGACGAGAAGATTGTGCGTGTACCTTACGGAAAGGAGATCCTAAATATATTAGGAGATCGAAAAGATTCTAGGAGCCCATCCCGATTAGCAGTTATTTCTTGCACGAAGTTACCAAAGCTAATGGAGAAGGGATGTTACCTTTTCTTAGCTCAAATTTCTGAGAAAGGAGGGACAAAGAAGAAGGAAAGGTACATTGGAGATGTGCCTATAGTTCGTGATTTTCCTGATGTGTTTCCCGATGATTTTCCGGGAATCCCGCCGACCAGGCAAGTGGAGTTTCAGATTGAGTTGATACCTGGAGCTGCACCTGTTGCACGAGGGCCTTATCGTCTTGCACCTACCGAGCTAGAAGAGTTGTCAAAACAATTGGCGGAGTTAGCCGAAAAAGGATTCATAAGACCAAGTTCTTCACCTTGGGGAGCCCCAGTCTTATTTGTGAAGAAGAAGGATGGATCGTTCCGTATGTGCATTGATTACCGAGAGTTGAATAAGTTAACGGTGAAGAATAGATACCCGTTACCTAGGATCGACGACTTGTTCGATCAACTCCAAGGATCGAGTGTGTACTCGAAGATCGATTTGAGATCGGGATATCATCAACTTCGAGTTCGCGAAGAAGATATTCCGAAAACGGCTTTCAGAACCCGTTACGGGCATTACGAGTTTCAGGTGATGCCGTTTAGGTTGACTAACGCACCGGCAATATTCATGGATCTCATGAATCGAGTGTGTAAGCCTTACTTAGATAAGTTCGTGATTGTATTCATCGATGACATTCTGATTTATTCAAAGAGTGAGAAGGAGCATGAGGAGCATCTAAGACTCATCTTAGAATTGCTCAGGAAGGAGAAACTCTATGCCAAGTTTTCGAAATGCGAATTCGGGATTCCGACGGTACAATTTTTGGGTCATGTGATTGATAGACAATGAGTCCATGTGGATCCTGCTAAGATTGAGGCGATAAAAGATTGGGCTGCACCTACAACCCCGACCGAAGTTCGTCAATTTTTGGGTTTAGCTGGTTATTACCGAAGATTCATTGAGGGATTTTCGAAGATAGCTAAACCATTAACCAAATTGACTCAAAAGAGTGTTACGTATGAATGGGGAGATAAAGAAGAGGAAGCATTTCAATTGCTTAAGAAGATGTTGTGTAGTGCTCCTATCTTAGCGTTACCGGAGGGTAACGAGGATTTCGTCATCTATTGTGACGCCTCACATAAAGGATTGGGAGCCGTATTAATGCAACGTGAGAAGGTGATAGCTTATGCTTCCCGACAGCTCAAAAAGCATGAGAAAAACTACACTACCCATGATTTGGAATTAGGTGCTGTGGTTTTCGCCTTAAGAATATGGAGACATTACTTGTACGGAACCAAGTGTGTTGTATTTACTGACCATAAAAGTCTACAACACATTTTGAATCAAAAAGAGCTCAATATGAGACAGCGATGTTGGATTGAATTGCTAAGCGATTATGATTGTGAAATTCGCTACCATCCTGGTAAAGCAAACGTTGTCGCTGACGCACTTAGTCGAAAGGAAAGAATACCACCGTTATGAGTTCGGTCATTGGGAATGACAATCGTATCGCCATTACCGTCTTAAATATTTGAAGTCCAAACGGAAGCGTTGAGAGCAGAAAATAGATCTGCCGAGAATATATTTGGGATGGCTGAGAATGAGAAAGGATTCGTTAAGCGTTCTGATGGATTGCTATGTTTTGGAGATCGGATTTGGGTACCTTTGTATGGAGAAATTCGGGAGTTGATTATGCATGAGTCGCATAAGTCAAGATACTCTATTCATCCTGGTTCCGACAAGATGTACCAGGATCTTAAGAAGTTCTATTGGTGGCCAAATATGAAGGCAGATATAGCATCGTACATTAGTAAATGCTTGACATGTGCTAAGGTTAAAGCCGAACATCAGAGACCGTCAGGATTACTAACGCAACCAGAACTTCCAGTCTGGAAATGGGAGCGGATTATTATGGACTTCATTACCAAATTACCGAGGACAGCTAGCGGTTGTGACGCTATCTGGGTAATTGTGGATCGTCTGACAAAGTCTACTCACTTCCTAGCAATTAGTGAAGATGATAGTGTGGATAAACTTGTGAGGTTATATGTGAAGGAAATTATTGCGCGTCATGGAGTCCCAATATCTATTATTTCGGATCGTGATAGTCGTTTTACGTCAGCTTTGTGGCGATCACTTCAAACGGCTTTGGGGACGAGACTTGATATGAGTACTGCATATCATCCCCAAACCGATGGTCAAAGTGAGAGGACCATTCAGACGTTAGAGGATATGCTTCGTGCATGCATCATAGACTTTGGTAAAGGCTGGGAGAAGTACTTACCCCTTGCGGAATTCTCTTATAATAATAGCTACCACACAAGTCTTAAGGCTGCACCATTCGAAGCTTTGTATGGCAGAAAGTGTCGTTCGCCTATTGGTTGGGTAGAAGTTGGAGATAGCCAACTCACAGGCCCTGAACTAATTTTGGAAACTACTGAGAAAGTAGCTCGGATTCGTGATCAGTTGCAAGCCGCCAGAGATAGGCAGAAAATTTACGCCGATCAGAGACGTAAACCCTTAGAGTTCCAGGTTGGAGACAGAGTGATGCTGAAAGTCTCGCCTTGGAAAGGTGTGATACGTTTCGGGAAACGTGGTAAACTCAACCCACGCTACATTGGACCATTTCTGATCTTAGAAAGAATTGGGCCCGTGGCTTATAGGTTGGAATTACCACATGAACTGAGTAAACTTCACGACATGTTCCACGTTAGTAATTTGAAGAAATGTCTTTCCGATGAGATGCCTGTCATTCCAATGAAGGATATTCGTGTTGATGAGAAATTGAATTTCGTGGAAGAGCCAATGGAGATTTTAGATCGTGAAGTTAAACGACTCAAGCGAAGTCGCATTCCGCTCGTCAAGGTTCGTTGGAATTCCCGACATGGACCAGAATTTACGTGGGAACGTGAGGATGAGTTCCGGAAGAGATATCCGAAGCTTTTCACTTCGTAGATGAATTTTTCCGAGTGGAACCCGGGACGGGTTTCTTCTGAGACTGGGAGGATGTGACAACAGGCAATTTAGGGAGTTATTTTAAAAAACCCGCATTACGTTAAAGTTCGTTTATAATTTTTATTTAAAATTTTATTTCACAACGAACTTGTAAGACTTATTTTATGGATATTTGTAACTATTAATGTTATGGAATTCGTGAATTATTTTCATAATTCATTCTTGATATTATGCTCGGTGATGTATTCTTAAATTCTCACTTGGTACTACGTTGACTCTGGCACTAGGGTTACCTAACGAAAATTTTATGATTCGTTTTACGAGTCCGACTATATGTTATTTATTTACGAGATGTTTCGTGAGATATTAAACGTTTGAAATGAGTTCGGGTTCGGGCCACATGTTTTACATTTACCCACTCTTACCACTAATAACATTATTATTACTTTTATTATCATTATTATTATTATTTGTAAAAAAAAATAACTACAAAATTGGTCCTGGTGGTTTCGGTGTACACAAACAACACACAAACACAAACACCCATCACCAACACTCTCTCTCTTCCCCTTTTCTTACCCTAGCCGCCGAACCACAAATCCGGCCACCACCACCATCTCGCCGCCCTCACAACAAAACAAACACCACCATCTTGTTCCTTTTTCCTTCCTCTTTCTTTTGGTGTATTATACGCGCCGTATAACGCACCATAACACCTCGTGATTCATTCAAATTAGACCCAACCTTGTTGTTTTTACTAGATCTATCCGATTGGAGGTTCAAGAAGGTGAGCATGTTCGATTTTGGCTTTTGGGTGCCTCGACTTGGTGACTAATCCGTGGCTACACGGATGACTTTTGTGGGAATTGAATTATTATGTTATGAAATAAGGTTTTTGATGTTAAAATAAAGGTTTGGTATCCGGGTTGTGGATGATTGGTTGTTGTCGACTTGTTGACCACGAGCCGTGGCTCACGGCTCATCATGCTTCGAGCCCTATGGCTTGATTTTCTTGTTGGGTTTTGACCTAGTATATTTTTGTGAGAGCTTGTTATGTTGGTTTTGGTTGGTGGCTCATTTTGATCGAGCCTAGCTCTCGTTGTCGTTGGTTAGGTGCCGCGATCCAAAGGGTCCTCATTTGGCAGCTATGTGGTGCTCGATTGAGCTTTTGCCGAGACCAAGATGGTCCTTGGTCGAGTCCTCCTTGACTCATAATTGTAGCCGTGACCCAAGTGGGTCACTTGGCTCGGGTTTGGCTTGGTAAACCGACCCAAATTATATGTAATATGATGAACTTCTTGTTGTTATTTTTCATGTTGTTGTTGTTGTTGTTGTTGTTGTTGTTGTTGTTGTTGTTGTTGTTGTTGTATTTGGATTTTGGCCGAACGCTTTGGTTGGGTCGAGACTTTTGTAGTCTCGACAATGGAATTATGGTATTGATTGTGGAGTTGTTGTCGAATGGTAAAGTGGGGACCGATTGTGAGACGGTCACTTAGATTGACGGAGATAGGTTAGTCGGGTGCCGTAGTCGGACCCTATTGTTGTAGCACGTGGATTGAGATTGTGTTGGACGGAGATGTATGGATTATTATGACTTTTATATTATTTTGGACTTGGACAATGAGCCGAGAGTCATGACTCGGACATGTGACCATTTCGTATGACTCGATAACTATTACAATTAAAACGTGAATAATAAAACTCGTAATAATAATTATTGATAATATAAACGTTTATATGAATATATAGACGTGAATAACGGATATATAATTATATATGCGCGTATATTAATAATAATAATAATCACGAGTCATATTATAAATAATACGACTAGATATATATTAGGCTACGAAAGTGGCGTAATATTATTGAACGTCTTATTATTATAAAAATGTGTTATAAAACGAGAAACTCTCGACAATTATTAAACATTTAATAAAAATGTCATTTTGTATATATATAACGGGTAAATTTATCGAGTTATGCGGAGTCGATGTCACTCGAGTCCAGGTAAGTTTTATTTGTAACTTTCGTGTTGTCACGGATATATGACGATTAATATAAACGTTTTCTATAACTAAATAACCACTTAACCGTAAGGTTGAATCGGGTTATTTGGCTATATGAAATGAATATATTAATGGACATCTTATCCTACAACGCCCATAGGTTGTGGTATATGTAAAGTGTAATAAATTGCGAGTGTATATATCGGGAAATCTGGCCAATTTGACGATATATATGAGGAATTTATTAGACTATGATATCTACCATATAGTATTTATGTGCTATGTGCTTTAGGATGGGGTGTAAGCTTGGAACGGTATGTTACGTAAATAAATATGAGGATTATCAAATCGACGAATTTGATAAACTTCGGCGATTTATTTAAATGATATATTGGGCTAATATTAGACCCATAGTTTATTTTATTATTCTTTGTGTGACCTTTTGGTTTGTTTTGAGTCGACCCATCACCCGTATGGATACCAAACGCAAATACACCAAACTAATACGAAATGGATTTTCGGAAATAAAACGGATTCTCGTCCGGGTTTGGGAATATTTTGAATTTGAGAATTTGATTTCTGAACGAGTTGGTAATGTTAGGTCGTGCCGAGTCCGTAGTTGCTGTTTCGTGAGTTACTATACATCTTATTTCTACCGACTTCTTCTTGCTATTTTCTGGACTTGAGGTGAGTCATAGCCCCACTTTTACTCTTGAACTATGTTTTCAATACTTGGGGTGAGAAACGTGCAAATTATTTTCTATGGACTATTATCGCTTTTATATTCTTTCTAAACTTGCTATGCGTATAGACTAGGATGTATTGTCAGCTTTAGTCACATATTTTGTGTGTACTATTCAAGGTTGGCTTATTTGGTTATTGGTGGATTGTCAGCTTTAGTCACACGGTTCGTGTGTACTATTCAAGGTTGACTTATTTAGATACTGTAGTGTGCACCTATAGGTTACTAATACTTCGGAGGTTATCCGAGTATTTATTGGTATTGCGGGGGTTACCCGAATATCTATGTTAGAACGGAGGGTATCCGTGTGTTAGTTTGGAGCGGAGGGTATCCACAGGCTTTTAGCGAATCCTTAGTCTAGCTAGCAAGCGTTTTGCGTATATGTCCACTATATTGTTAGATGAATTTAAACCTATGATCTCACCAGCGAAAGCTGACTTTTAGCACGTTTTCTCAGGTAATTAAGTGATGATATGGATGCTTGGAATGGAAGGCTTGGCTGTGGCTCATGGTTTATGGATCTATTTTTCTAAACTCTGATAATTAATTTTGGACCTATTGATATGTTATTTTGGGCCTAACTCTGAATGATGTTGAGATAAATGTAAACGTTAAAACCCTGTTATGGTTGTGTTTTTATTATGTTTACTTTATCTCATTCTGTATTGTCCTGCGTTGGATACCAATCCCCATAGCACCCCGAAAGCTTGTTGAGTCTTCCGCTGTATCAAATTTTGGGGGTGTTACACCTAATAATATTCTCTCTAAATTCAAAAGTGAATTGACCATGATCACATGGATCGAGGAAACCACTATAAATTCTTGTAGTATATTGTTCTTATGTTTATTATGATCTTATAGCTTCTGATTGTGCTATGTTTATAATATAGTGGTGGTTACACGAGGTGTTCATGTGTTTGACTGTGTACGCTTACACAGTTGTCTTGTTTCGGCTCATATTTTTATCTAGTGATATCTCATATGGAAGGTGTTGAAGCTTGCTAGAGTCTTGTGTTGGGATATTTGCTTCCCAAGATTACTGATAAGGAAATATTTGTTACGCTTTTAGGGGGCCATTTAAGCCCTAAATCATGTTTTTATGATCAAATACCACCTCAAATCATTACTTTTGTCATTTTAGATACTTTGGACAAGAATTCTGGAAAATGGTGCTTTTCGGACGTTTTTGGAGTCAAAAGTGATGAAAACGACAAAGTCAAGAAACCATGCTAAAAATAGTACCTGACGGTATCAAGAATCACTAAGTGACGCCGTCAGATGATGAATCAAGAGGAGGATGATCATTTACACTTGACGTGCCAGAAGATTAACATGTGACGGCGTCACGTTATACCAAGAGTAGGCCGTCACGTATGTTCACAAAGAGAGACGGGCAGAAGATTGTATCAAGTGACGACGTCAAGGAAGGTTTATTGCGCATCACAAAACCCTAGTGACGGTGACTTGACGGCGTCAGGATCTAAAACTTGACGCAGTTACCCCTGTAAATCTATATATAGTTTTGGATTTTTCATTCATTAGCTATGTAACTTTTGGGAGAAAAAAACCCAAGACAAAATTTACTGTAACTTTAGGGTTTCCAAAGCCCTCTTTTCCTTCATGTTCAATTGAAGATAAGTTTTCTCTTTAATCATTAAATATAACTATGTGTTATTTGATTAATTATTTATCTTGTCTTTCTTTTAACATGCTAGCGTAATTCTCTTTGTGTTTACTTAGATCTAATGAAACCTAGTTGTTGATTATTGGTTGTTGGTTTGTTATTAGTTGATTCGGTTGATTGATTTTTGGGTTAGGCTTAAGAAAATTGGCCATACTCCTACATGGTCATAGGCTTGAACGTCTTAAGAAACATAATCAAATGTGTACTATGATGTTATTGGTTGTATTTAATGCATAAGCAACTATTTACGAGGCCTGGATAGGAAGAGATAGAAGCTTATAGATTGGGGAAGGACGTACACAGCCCCATGACTGGTATTAAGGAATACAACCCTTCATCCAAACAACTATAACAAATCAATTAATCAGCAAGAGATAACTAGGGAGTAGTGAAATCTAAGTAAATACAGTTTTTCCCGTTATAAGAAGTTTACCAATTTACTATTCTTGTTATTTTATTTTATTTTGCATTCGTAGTAATTTTGGGTTAGGTGACTAGCAACTAATTCCGCCCACTCTTCTAATATCTGATATTTTTATTTATTTTCATAAAATCACCAAAATACAAAAAGAATCATCCATCACCTCTAGACCTAGTTTAAGTAGTTTTTAATCTAAACGACACTATTCCCCTAGAGAATGATCAATCCCCCGGTACGTGCCATTCACTATACTACATCGGTCAGGTACACTACCTGGTGAGGATTGCAATCTTCTCAAGATCCCTTAAGAAGTAAAACCTTTTGCAAGGTTGCAAAACCACGCATCAAGTTTTTGGCGCCATTGCTGGGGAATAGTTATTGTTTAGGTTAAATTTTATTTTTAATAGGTCTACTCATTAGATTCCTTTCTAGTGGGACTTTTATTTTCTTGTTATTAAGTTTTTTTTAGTCTATCTTTTTCTTCGTTTCTTTTTTCGAAACCATTACCATCCGCCATCATGGAAAGTGGTAATATCTTTGATCCAGCCAACCCACCACAACAAATCCCACAAAACCACCAAAACCCACCCGAACAACCTAGAGCCCGCACCTTAGGAGAATACTCCCGACCTAGCCACCAAGGCTATCGAAACACCATTGAGCTCACCCAAGGATCCAATGTGTCTCCCTTCCGATCCGACACCATCCGGTTAGTGCAAAGCGGATGTGCATTCCATGGACTTCGTTCCGAATATCCAAACCAACATCTCAAGGACTTCCTTTAAATCGTAGATTCCATAGACCTTGATGTTGACACTCGAGAGACGACCCGATTGTGTCTCTTTCAATTCTCTCTACATGACCAAGCTAGTCAATGGATTGAGCGTTTACCCGCGAGATCCATCACCTCTTGGGATGATCTCACCTCTCCTTTTCTTGCTCAATTTTTCCCACCGGGAAGAACGAGTAATTTTGTGGGGAGAGTTAGAGGGTTACCCGTTTATGTAGGGAACTTCACTTATTTTATGGATTTTGTGGTTTTAGAAGATGTTAGCCCGGCGGTTGACATAAATTTATCTAATGTGGTATTAGGAAAATAGTTTGTAGAAGTCTTTAGGATGACTTATGACCCGACTTTAGGGCTAGTTAGGATTAGAGACGATGATAGTGAGATTACTTATCAAATGCTACATAAGATAGAGTAGTACTGATCCCTTACTTGTTTGAAAAAAGAATTTAAGCACTCGGTATACTGTAGTAGTGATGAGGATAAGATAAATGGAGTAGACTATGTTATGAGAAAAATATTGGGGTTCTATAAAGAATGTCTACAACTAGGTCCGGAACACAAAACTAAGCCAAAAGATGACCTAGAAAACGTGACTGGAGATGAAGTCACGTAATAGGGAGTGACTTTGAGTCTAGCTATATGACTCGTAAATAAAGAAAAACGCTTCTTGGGAGGCAATCCAAGCCTTTTGTTTTGTTTGTGTGTTTGTTTATTTGCTTTTATTTGTTTTCGTATGTATTTTTCATTCTCATTATTTATTATTCATGTCTCATAGTAACTTGTAAAAATGTTTTATTTTATTTTTAACTTCAACTTGATCACATATAAAGGTATTTTACAAAAGATAAGTGTAAGGGAAGCTCATATTTGTTTTAAAGAACAAGTGAACATGAACGATAATAATGAGATATGAATATACATATTAGTATTTATTTGAGTCAAATGCTTGTTTTTGGGAATTATACTTGAGTTGATAAGACAAAACATGTGAAAGATGAAGGACTAAAGAAGACAAAGTGAAGAATGAAGAAACTGCAAAAGACAAGGACTTTCTTTACAAAGAAGTTTTTGCATTATAGTCTTTTTGTAGTATTTTGTAAACCCTAATGTCTCTATTATATAAAGAGACATAGGGTACAGGTTTTAGTCATTCATGTGTGTCACAATGTAAAAACCAGTAAATGTGTGTGCGTGAGGAACCTGGCGTTAGGGGAATACGTCCAGGTTATTTGTGTGATTTGTTTAGCCCCAAGATCATTAGTTTGATCCTGTTGATGTAACCATCTTACCATTGATCAGGTAAGATTGGGGCTTGTAATAGTCATTGTATAAAGATGATGATGAAACCTTGTTAAGCAATAACAAAGATTGTTCTTATTATTCCGCTATGCATTTTATTGTTCTTTGTTATTATTCATCATAGTCAAGCCTACAACGTTCTTAACAAATGGCATCAAAGAACAGGGGCTCGTGAACTAGGATCTACAAGGTTTTTCGGTGAAAAGAATAAAAATTCGAATCTGGTACTATTTTTCGTCACTTTCTGCATGATAGTTTTCAAACGACAATAGCTCCTTCGTTAACCGTTGGATTGGGCTGTAATCTTTACTGGAGATTCTTCATACATTAAGGTATATTCTCACTGGAGGGATCTTCCATCTGAGCTCTAGATCATCAGGTATAAATTCTTGAAAACTGCTGCTGAACAAGGTTAAAGTAAGTCTATTTTCTGATTATAGGGCTTGTTCTTCAATGGTTTTATCTTGAATGGTTACTGCTGTTACCAATCACTATATTCTTCTCGTATATATTCCTTATCATGATTGGTTGCTACTCATACACGAAGTGAACCCTAGAATTTATGGCTTTCTGTGTTTTGCTGTTGACAAATCATTTTTAAGGATTCTTAGAGTTTCTGGTTTTATTATCATATGCTACTGGAAGTCATTCAACTTAACCAAACCCTAATACTTATTCACCTCACAACAACGATTATTCCTTAACCATAAATACATCATTGATCTGGTCTTAAAGATAAAAGTTTTGGTTACTATCATGTGTGTTGCTGCTGTTGATTATCTGGTATTCCACGTTGGTTTAAAAGCTTGATATTGTGCATTTTATTTGTGATCGAAACGTAGATTATGAGAAGGATTTGATGGTGATTATTGAGTAAGGGTAAAACATCAAGATTATTGATTCCAACGAGCAGCTGGCATGAACCCTTTTTTTTAGGGTTTGCTGAGTTTATACGTGGTTATGTGAAGGTTCACATGCTGTGACATGATAGTGCGTTTTTGAGTGCGTATCAAAATTATACAAAGTAGACGAGAGTGGAATTCGCTAATTAACCTTTAGGAAAAGTTTAACTTGCGAAAACTCGTGAATACAATATATATATATATATATATATATATATATATATATATATATATATATATATATATATATATATATATATATATATATATATATATATATGTGATACCGGGTAAGTGATTACCCGGGTCGTGTCCCAACGAGGTGTGAATGGGCAATATCGTGTGAGATTCGAGATTAAAATGCTTGTAAGGAATGGTTGAGAGATTATTTGGTATTGTGAAATACGAGAAATTGAAAATAACGTATGAAAAATAAAATAAACGCAACTAAACTAGGAATACAAACAAGGAATGAAGATTTAAAACTTAAAAACTACTTAAAAGACTACGGGAATGATAATAGAAAGCTAGGGGACCCTAAAACGTAAACTAATTTAAAAACGCAAAAGTTAATTTAAGAAAAACGCGAATGCGCGAAATAAAAAGTTAATTTAGAGCTACGCTAATCCTACGAGTGTAAAAATCATTTTTCTACGATTCTAATGATGAAAGAAAATTTTTGAAAAAGAAAAATATTTTTTTTACTTTTTATTTTTTTTATAATGATTTAATTACTAAATAAACTAAATTAACCATTAAAAATACTAAACTACTCCTAAAAATTCTGAATTTTTTTTGAAAACTAAATATACCTAAAATAAACCTAAGAAAAATAAAAACATGAAATAAGCAGTTGTATTAAGCAGAAATAAGCATGAGATAAGCTGCTAAGATTAAATAAGCTAAATAAGCTACAACTACATTAAAGATTTAATAAAGTAACACATAACATAAAACATGCAAGAGCTAAGATGGACGTGTGGTGTTTGTGTCTGTTTGGTACGAATGAATTGGCCCAGGTTCGATCCTAGTCCCAAACCTTTTTACAGAAACATTTTTATTTTTATTTTTATTTTTTTCTTTAACAGACTCATCAAACACAAGGTACCCAACAAATTTCATAACTATGAATCATTAGGAAAAACTGTAAATAAGTCAATAAATGGGACAATCATAAGCAGATTGCTAAAGCTAATAACAGGGGACTTTTAAAACTAAAAAGCTAAATATTAATCTACTAAAAATTTGTATAGGCAAACTTAATTGAGCTAATGAAAATGACCAAATTTATAAAAACAACTTTTTAAGAAACTCAAACTACGCTAGATGAAAGCTAAAAAACAAAACAGATGTGAGTTTACTACATCCAAACCAAATAGCTCCGCCACCTATGTTGCAAACTAGATTGAGGAAACCAAACAAGCTTGAAAGTGGAAACAGAGCTTATAAATGAAAACTAATACTACAAGCTATCTACAATTCAATGTTCAAGCAAATTAAAAATATATAAATAAACAAGAAATTATCAAGCCAAACCTAAGGCGAACCACTGATGTGAGGTAGAGGAGTATGCAGGCCTAAGGGGGCATGTTTGAGGCACAAAATAAACGAGAAGAGATAAGCTAATGCTATAAGATAAACTAAACGAATAAAATCAACATGCCAAAGAACATGAATGCAAACTTACGACTAATAGGAGCTCACTTTGAACTTGTAAGACCAGCCGATATGTGGGACTTTGGACAGTTGGGATTTGGGACTAAAAATGGGATTTGGGACTGATGGGCACTGATTGTGCAGGCCTAGTGTGGGCTGGTAAATTGCAGGTACAAGCTAAGCAAGGAAATAAGCACTAGCACTAAATCCAAGTTGAAAAACATAAATCCTATACTACAAGCTTCCTATAAAATCAAGACCAAGCATGAAATCCTACTCTAACATAGCTAAATCTTGGACCAAAAGGGGGGCTGCAAGGGCTGCATAAAGCTTATGCAGTGGACATGTGCAAGAGTGACTAGGGCGTATGCAGCCGCCAATAAACTAGCAAAAAGGTGCTATAACCTAAATTAAGCTCAAACGCCTAAAGTCTACAATTCTAATTGTATAAAAAAAAACTAAAATCAAGCCTCTAAATCCTATTCTAACTTACTAAATTTTATAATTAAAAGGGATTGATGCAACCTGATTAGTATTTTTCTAGTTTGAAAACAGAAAAACAAGAAAAGTATTTTGGACTTAACTAGCTATCAATACTTAAAAAACTATAAACTGAGCTTATAACAAGTTTTGCAAGAATTTAAAAATGCAATAGAGAAAAGAAAAGAATTAGTAAACTAAATAACTTTTCATTGAAAATAACAGTACAAGAATCCTTAACATTGACTAGAAAAGAAACTAAAGTAAATCTTAAAACTAAATTTCCTACTTACTACCTACTCCTCACTTTGGCAACGAGGCCATCTATTTATAAAAGAAAAAATTGAAAAACTAGGGTTCTTCATTCTTGTCCTCTTCCGCATTTCGCTTTTGTAAATGAATCCCAGCCATCCAATTTGTAGGATATTTGATCTCCAACCTTCATTGATTATTGGCGGGAAAATTGTTTAAGTAAAGTTTGGATTGCCAGCTTGGCAAATGGGTGGTAGGCAGGAGTTTGTGAGATCTTGGGGAAGGTGTGGGTGGAGGGTGCTTCATGTGACAATGGCTTGTTTGTATCTGAGGTGAGTTGGAAAGTGAGAAAGTGACAGGGGAGGGGAAGGAAACTGGCGGGTAAAAGGGTTGAGGGGGGAAGAAGGTGAAGGTCTGTGTTTGACCAGGTCAAGGGAGGTTACGTTTTTATTAAACGTATTATGTTTTGGGTAAGGTATTGGGCTGGATTTGTGATGGGCTAGGGAGGTGATTGGGCCAAGGGAAGTTTATGGGTGGACTGGATTGGAATTATAAGGAATGGGGTGGTTTTTGTGTTATAGTAATTTAGGTCCATTTGGTATTGATTAGTTAAACAAGCGTAGGGACCAAACTTGTAAAATATGAAAACTTAAGGGGTGTAATCTGCCATTCTTCCAAACTCTTTCCAAGGACTAAACTTGCCATATTTCATTTCCACAAGGACTTTGATGTTTATTTCCCACATTGAAATCACCCGGGGGTCAAAATTGCAAATTCTGAAAGTTGAAGGGCCATTTTCGCCAATTCCTGAAATTTGAACTTCAAGGACCATTTATGAAAACTTTTGATTTCCCAAGGACCATTATTGCAATTTTCTTCTAAAATATTTTACCAGGGACTAATTTTCTCAATTTGTGAAAGTTCAGGGACTGATTTTGACAACTCTTCATATTTTGCTCGTTTTTCTTCTGTTTTCAATCCTTTGTACCTGAAACACACAAAAACATACTCCAAGGATATTTGTGATGTTATTTGACCATTTTGAAGGGTTTTTGATTGTTTTGACTCGAAAATTGGATGAAAAGATATGTGCAAAAAGGCACATATCAAATCCCCTACACTAAGCAATTGCTAGTCCCTAGCAATTTTTTGAAAATTTAATGGATTTGAAGTCTCTTTATGAAAAGCCATTACTTCTGGAGTAGCCAAATGTTTTGATTCAAGTAAGAACTATGGTCCACCTGATAACCATGTGATTTTGACCAAACCACCAGCTGTCAACGGATTTGATTTGTCTTTACCAGAAGCCGTTTGCTTCTGGACTAGCCAAATCTTGATGGACACAGTCAACATCTTGGAGAGTTGATTACCAATTATGGTTTTTCCACTGCCTTTACCACAAGCCATAATCTTGCGGGCTAGCCAACTCTTTCACTTTTTAGGATATGGCGAGTTGAGATACCATACAATTTTGGGCAAATTGCAAGCCGTCAATGGATTTGATATATCTTTACCAAGAGCTGTTTGCTCCTGGATTAGCTGATGAGGCGAAAAATGATCCGTTTTTAGGGGGTCATTTAAGCCCGAATCTGACTTTATTTGATCAAATATTGCCCTAAATCGTTCCTTTTGTGATTTTAGGTACTTGGAGAGTGAATTCTGGAAAATAAGCCATTTTGGACGTTTTTGGAGCATAAAAGTGAAGAAAACGGCAAAGTATCAATTTTCCATGCTGGAAACACTAGGTGACAGCGTCAAGAGTTATACCCTGACGGCGTCAGACATCATGAATAAAATACCGTAGTTGATGACGGCGTCAAAAGTCATCCTGACGGCGTCAAAAGGCCAAGAATAAAATACCATGGTAGGTGACGGCGTCACACAGGCCGTTATAAGTAGATCAAGGCCGTCCGAGGAAGTATTTGGCGGCGAGGTGACGGTGTCACATGGTTGTCTTGACGCCGTCAGCCCAGTTTTCCTATATATAGTTTTCTAGTTTTTACATTAAAAAGAGAGAAGTTTTGGAGAAACCCTAAAGACGAATTTGGTGCAACTTTTACAGGTTTTTCAAGGGTTCCAAACCCTTGATACCTTGCATTGTAATTGAGATAAGTGTTCTTCTAATTCAATCAATATGTCTATGTGTTGGTTGTCTATATCTTGTTCTTGTCTCAATTCAATTATGCTAGGCTAGATCTCCTTTGTGTTTGCTTAGATCTAATGAAACCTAGATATTGATTATGTGTTGATTACTTGTTTATTCTTGTTCTTGGATGAATGATTTTATATGTTAGGCTTAAGAAAACTGGCAGATCTCCAAATGATAACATGCTTGAACGTCTTAAGAAACATGAACCGAGGCGTACTAGGTCTTTATTGGTTGTATTTAATGCATGAGCCACTGTTTACAATCCCTATAGTTGTGCTGGGTCATGGTGTAGGAGGAGATAAGAGCTCATAGAATTGGGGAGTTATGTATGCCACCCCATGAATGGTATTAAGGAATACGATCCGTCATCCATGCAATTATAACAAGTAATTAACGTGTAAAAGATATCTAGGGAGTAATGAAGTCTAAGTAAACACATTTTCTCCAATTACTGCTCACAACCTTAGTATAAATTAGTTTATTTTCATTTTTTATTATTTTATTTTGATTGCATCTTAGTTTTGGGTTAGTTGAATAGCAACTAATTCCGCCCACTCTTTCAAAACCCGAGATTTTACTTGCTTTCATAAAAATATAAAAAGACAAAAATAATCATCCCTCACCTTTAGAACTAGTAATTAGGCTTTCTAATCCTAGCGACACTATTCTTAAGCTGAACGATCAATCCCCCGGTACTTGTCACTATACTATACTACAACGATCAGGTACACTGCCTGGTGGGGGTTGTAAGCTTCTCGAGATCCCTCGAGAGGTAAAGCCTGTTGCGATTCCCACGCATCATTAGCCAATCCTTTTTTCGGTTAGACATGGCGGACAGATAACCACAAAAAAAAAATTTTTGAAGCTCAAGTGAATTTTTTTTTTTTTTTTTTTTTTTTTTTTGGCAAAAATGGGGGTACTAGATGGTAAAATGTGATAAAATTCGCTAGAATTTCCCCCCCACACTTAGGATTGAATATTGTCCTCAATATTCAAAGTCCCGGCTATTATGCCGACTCTTTGAACGTAAAAGGGCAACATTACAAGCTAAATGTGGAAACACCATTTTTGGTTTTTTCACTTTATTGGTAACCACAGCAGGGGCAACTCCCCCACACTTAGGGTGAAAACCCTAAGTACATGCTACTGTTTTTGTTTACCGAGTCGCTAGCTTGACTCGACCCCGAATTCATTGGTTCATGGGGAAGCATGATGTGGAAGAAACAATCTCCATCGGACTTTCATTCAAGATGTTTGGACAAACATTTGAAGCACGTGAAAGTTCCACACCGACGAGATAAGTACCCGGCTCAAAGGAATGATACATGAAAATGCCGGGGTCAAAGACGGTATCCTCACTCCCAAAGGAGTGAAGAAGAGAAGACGTCACGGGATAAGTGAAGAAAAGGAAGAAAGTCATGATGAAAATCGTGATTAACTCGTCATCACCCATAGGAGAATCCATAATTTCTAGATTATGAATCTCATCATTTAAGCTCACATGATCAAGACATATCCCGGGTGTGTCTGGATCAAAGTGGAAGTTATCATACTCCAGTGGAGATATGATATGAGTGTGTTCAACGGAGAACTCCTCGCGAAGAGAATCAATCACAAGATGTAAATCTGTGAACTCATGTTCCGGAGTAGACTCATCACAATCCTCAATCTGAGTACCAAAGATTGGATTATCGGAAATCAAAGTGAACTCAGATTCGAATTCAAACAGAGGATTGATGAGAGTTATTTTGAATGATTCGGGAAACAAGTGATTATCATTCTCTATAGGACTGCTGGGATAAGAAGTGAGTGACGGATCATGATATAGGAGACTTTCAATTTCTCCCAGATCGGCTTCGAAATCAAGGAGACCATCATCACTTCCTGTTGGAAGTGGATTGATGTGAGTGAGTTCATCGGCGAACTCCTCAAGATGATGATCAGCATCAGAATGTGGAACTGATGCCTCAACATACTCGATGTCTCCATGAGATGTACAATCATCATTAAAATCTGAGAAAGTCTCAAAATGATCGTTTGAACACTCAAGAGGGGAAGGTAAATCACACATATGATCCAAAGTTCCCTGTGACTCTATTGGGATTGGGACAAGGTCCTCAACACTAGACTTTATGAATTCGTCCGATTCCTTTTCTGGAACAGTGTCAAGATGCTCGTCCCCCATGTTTAGAGAGTGAGTGTGAACTTCGGGTGTAATAACAACAGACTGAGGGAGTTGAGAAGTACTAGTAGTTATGGATTCTTCAAGTTCCATTTGATCAACGGCTAGTGACTTCGTCACATTATTTTCTCCCTGATTTTTCATGGAAGGAACCACAACTTATGAATTTGATGAGCCTTGACGAATATCAAGGGTATCTTCATCATTACTATCGTCATCGTCCTCGTAGATGATAGTTTTACGCATTCAAAATCTTACTCTAGCTGCTTTTTCTGCTTCTTCAGCTAGTATTTCTTTGTAAGACTTCGGTCGAGGTTCTTCCGGAGCAGGTTTGTTAACCAAATCCTTAAGATCATTTAAAGTATTTAAAACATTTTGCAAAAGTTCTTGAGGAAATGGTTGAGGTTGTGTTTCAAAAGTTTGGTATTGTGGAGGTTGGTCGTGATAATTGTTGTCACAAGGAAAAAGATTCCTAGTTTGACAATCGGTACTAAAATGCGGACCTCCACAATACTCACAACCGTATTTTTGTGAAGTTGGTGCATTTTGAAACGATTCAGCATTGCAGTTTTGATAACACGGATGATACGTGGGGATCGCACCAGGCTTTACCTCTCAAGGGATCTTGAGAAGCTTACAACCCCCACCAGGCAGTGTACCTGATCGATGTAGTATAGTATAATGACAAGTACCGGGGGATTGATCGTTCAACTAGGAATAGTGTCGCTAGGATTAGAAAACCTAAATACTAGTTCTAAAGATGAAGGATGATTATTTTTGTATTTTTATATTTTTTTAGAAAACAAGTAAAAATCTCGGGTTTGAAGGATTTGGGCAGAATTAGTTGTTAGTCAACTAACCCAATACTAAGATGCAATCAAAATAAAATACTAGAAATGAAAATAAACTAAATTAATCTAAGGTTGTGAGCAATAAGTGGAGAAATGTGTTTACTTAGATTTCACTACTCCCTAGATATCTTTTACACGTTAATTACTTGTTATAGTTGTGTGGATGACGGATTGTATTCCTTAATACCATTCATGGGGTGGCGTACTTAACTCCCCAATCCTATGAGTGCCTACTTCACTCCTATGTCGAGCCGGCTAAGAAGCTCCTAACATGGGATCATTAGAATTTACTCATGCATTAAATACAACCAATAAAACCTAATACACATCGGTTCATGTTTCCTAAGACGTTCAAGCATGTTACCATTTGGAGATCTGCCAGTTTTCTTAAGCCTAACATTGAAATCATTCATCCAATACAACCATAAACAAGTAATCAACATATAATCAACATCTAGGTTTCATTATATCTAAGCAAACACAAGATAAATCTAGCCTAGCATGGTGGAATCAAGACAAGCACAAGATATAGACAACCAACACATAGACATATTGATTGAATTAAAAGAACACTTATCTCAATAGCACATGTAACGGTTCAAGGGCTGAAAAACCTTGAAAAACCTGTAAAATTCGTATATGGTTCGGCCTTAGGGTTTCTCCAAACTTGTTCCTCTTAATGAATGAAAATTAGAAAACTATATGTAGAAAATTGAGTCTGACGGCGTCAAGAACAAATGGGTGACGCCGTCATCTCGCCGCCAAAGAATTCTCGGACTGCCTTGATCTACATCTGACACCGTCATGTATTAAGTTTTTCTAGGCTGTCACGTATTTTACTCTTGACGCTCTTCCTTGTGACGCCTTCATTTCTGTACTGGGCCGTCATGAAATTTATTCTTGACGCCGTTAGGAAAATGCTCTTGACGCTGTCACCTACTATTCCCAGCTTGGAAAATTAAGTCTTTGGCGTTTTCTTCACTTTTATGCTCCAAAAACGTCCGAATTGCTTCCTTTTCCAGATTTCACTCCCAAAGTACCTAAAATCACAAAAGGAACGATTTAGGGCAATATTTGATCAAATAATTTCAATTCCGGGCTTAAATGACCCCCTAAAAGTGGTTCCTTTTTCGCCTCATCATATACCCTTACACTTGAGATTTGCTTGTCCTCACGCAAATGCGCTTTTATTCTACTCAAAATACAAGTTAGGGGTCATTTAACACTAATATAAAAGTAATTACAACAAATAATCGTTCCACTAAAGACCAAAGACAAGCACGGAGGTCATACACTAGCACCTCACAAATAGTGTTTAGATACTCACATCTCTCGGGTGTAATAAAGTATAAATTACAATATGGAAACGGAAAATATCTCTCACTACCTGTCATAGCAAAATAGATTACCATAGGCTTGGGAAAGGATCAAACCTCCACCACATGGCGTAAGCACCTAGGATAAACTATCAAAGAGGTCTTTTAAAGGGTTGTAACGTTAGGTGTAGGGATATGAAAACACGGTTTTGTTGGATATAGGCAGTCTTTACTGGTGGCGAGTTAACAATCTTGGTTAATTACATGTACAATGTGGCGTTGCTAAGCCAAGACTAGACTCAACTTAAGCTAATAAATGCAAAATAACAAAAACATAAAATAAACATAGAATGAAACGGGATGGTAGTCCGTATGTTTTTTCTCTTTTTCTTTTTCTAAATATTTTTTTTTTTTTTTTTTTTTTTTGCATACACTCTTACCCTACCATCCAAAATAATACATCATAGGGGATGAACATTCCCCTTACACTTGAATCTTTACATACTTTACAATAAACTAATCTAATAACTCGAATTAAGAAAATCAAAACACTTGGAGTACTTTTAAGATTAACGTACATATGGGGGTAATAATAAGATGTTCTTCCCCATTACTCCATAAAATAAGTACTTTACCCATGAGTCCCAATCGTCCCAAAACAATATGTACAAGGATATGACTCAACTTAGCAACCATGTAATCAATTAGATAGTTAACTTAGGGTTTAACAAATAACAATAATGCACTAAAGATGAGTGCATACACAGGAGGCTAAGGCGATTTGGGTGTACATTTAAGTGGGGTGTAATGCATGAGTAAATTCTAATGATCCCATGTTAGGATCTTCTTAGCCGGCTCGACATAGGAGTGAAGTAGGCACTCATAGGATTGGGGAGTTAAGTACGCTACCCCATGAATGGTATTAAGGAATATAATCCGTCATCCACGCAACTATAACAAGTAATTAACGTGTAAAAGACATCTAGGGAGTAGTGAAATCTAAGTAAACACATTTCTCCACTTATTGCTCACAACCTTAGTTTAATTTAGTTTTATTTTCATTTCTATTATTTTATTTTGATTGCATCTTTAGTATTGGGTTAGTTGACTAGCAACTAATTCCGCCCCAAATCCTTCAAACCCGAGATATTTACTTGCTTTCTAAAGAATTATAAAAATACAAAAAGAATCATCCCTCATCTCTAGAACTAGTATTTAGGTTTTCTAATCCTAGCGACACTATTCCTAGCTGAACGATCAATCCCCCGGTACTTGTCACTATACTATACTACAACGATCAGGTACACTGCCTGATGGGGGTTGTAAGCTTCTCAAGATCCCTTGAGAGGTAAAGCCTGGTGCGATCCCCACGCTACCAAGTTTTTGGCGTCGTTGCCGGGGAATAGTTATTATCTAGGATAGAATCTCTTTTTATTAGGTCTACTTGCTAGATTCCTTTCTAGTAAGATTTTATTTTTATTTTTAGGTTTTCTTTAGTCTATCTTATTTCTTTGTTTCCTTTGTTCGTAAACTATTTCGATGGATAACAACAACATTGATCGTTTGATTCCTGTTATTCATGTTTTTCGTCGTAGGATTTTCCAAATGCCCGCCCCACTCCCTTTAGTTGAGAATGAGAACCCGCCTAACCTCTCGCCCAACCACCACTTTGACAATAATTCTGAGTTAGAGGAGTCTGATCATGATGAGAACCGTAGGGCTAGTCCTTTTTACTATTCAGACTCCGACGAGGATCTTGATGACGGAGATGTGATTAATGAGAATAGGATGGAAGAGGAAATAAACCCTCTTAGGTATGTCGACCCTAGAACTAGGATTGAGTGTGATAGTTCATTCAACATGTAATTTCCTTGTAAGATCGGATTTAGGAGCTTTAACGCCTATCTTAACTCATCTCTCCCAATGAATATAATCTCACGTGATGAATATAATAAAATCATGGTAGATGAGTTAGAATACAAAGGAGAAAACATTATTGCTAGGGCAATACCATTGCATGTGTTTGTAGGAAGCTTGGTCTATCTTGTTGAGTTCATGGTTATGGAGAATCTAGGAGAATTTATTGATAATAAGTTGAGCTAAGTTGTGTTTGGAAAACCTTTCAAACGGTTGACCAACCTCGATGAAAAACTCATAGAAGGGTTAATTACATTCTCGGATGGGGATAAATATTTTGTCTATCAAATGCCCCGCACACACCCTAGGTTCAAGGATTTTTTCAGGGAGAAGTGTAGTAGGTATCCGCCCATAGAAATGCTAAGTGAGAATGATAAGAGAAAAGGGCTTAAATATACTCATGAAAAAAATAAAAGATACTATCGCGGATGTTTAGAATTAGGAGATGATTATAAGAAAGATGAGGCAACTATTAGATGGCTCACGCTTGGTTATGTGAGCATAAGCGATACACGGTAACCCTTGACCTTGAGTCTAGCTACAAGACTCGTAAATAAAGAAAAGCGCTTCTTGGGAGGCAACCCATGCTTTGTGTGATTTTATTTTGTTTGTTTGTTATTTGCTTCCTTATGCATGTTTTATTTTTATTGTTGGTAGATCATGTTTCTAAACTAAAAAGTGGAAATACTTTACTTTGTTGTTTGGCCTAGTCTTAACTCTACCTAAAAATATTTTTGCAAAAGATAAGTGTAAGGGGAAACCCCAAATATGTTTTAAAGAAACAAACCGATCATGATTCTCCACAATATTAAGTGAACATGTATATTCGTATTTGTTAGAGTCAAATGCTTGTATTGAGTCATAATGAAGTTTTGCAGGATTTTCCAGGAAGTAGGACCATGTTTTTCCAGAAATTTTCTAGAAACTTAACATAAGAATTTCTGCAGGTCACTTCTGACGGCGTCACGAGTTTACTCTTGACGGCGTCACGTGTAAAAATCTGGAAATTTTACCAGTTTTGTTTTTCTAACGGAGTTTTAAAGTTTTTGTTGAATTATTAAGTTTTATAATCTCCAGGAAATCTGCAAACTTCGTTCCACAAGCATTATATCTTATTTTGTTTTCTAGGATTTAGTAACTTATATAGATTGCCACCGATTTTATGCGAGGTTGCCTTGTTTGTTTTCTCAGGATTTACAGGTTATGTATGACAAGAAGATGATTTATATTCTGGAAGGGAAGCTTTGATTGTTCATTTTCTTGGAGGAAGATTTAACCTGGCCACCTTATTACCCATACAGAGCGAATCAGGGGAGTATTTGATTTCATTCTTTTTACTTATTTCACCTTTACATTCTTTACTTGAACATTGGGGACAATGTTCATCCTAAGTGTAAGGGGAGGGTAAAATGATGATACCTTATAGATACACTTTCGCTTGAGTTTGTTTGTTTGATAGTACATGTGTAATAAAACTATGAGAAATACTTGTTAGTGCAATTTTAGCGCCAAATTTAAAATTTTTTACAATATTTAGGAGTGAAACTTTAGTCATAGCTAGCATCTCATGGATAGGAGATTGTATGACTAGCACATAACCGTACTTTCAGAAAAATTTTCCACCCAAATATGTGAGGTTCGCCTTTAGATTTGATAGGAAAAGCATTTACTATTAGTGCTTATGAGTGTACCGGTAGCATTTAGATTCTAGAATTTGCGTTAGTGATGCATCCAGAGACCGCTAGTGAGACTACATTCGTGTGGTAGGATTTACTACATGATAAGAGGCATTAGGATCACCCTTGTGTTAAACCCGTATTATAATTACTTGACCATTTAAGTCCTATTAATTGGCTAGTTAAGTCAACTAATTTTTCCCACACCTTAGCGTTGTACTCATTTTTAGTACATGAAACCCCTAGTACACCCCTCCGAGCCTATCTTTTCGTTTCTAACTTTAAGCATTTTACTTAAAGGAATAATTTGTTACACCCCACTTAAATGTACAACCAAATCGCCTTAGCCTTCCGTGTATGCACTCATCTTTAGTGCATTATTGTTATTTGTTAAACCCTAAGTTTACTATCTAATTGATTGCATGGTTGCTAAGTCGAGTCATATCCTTGTACATAGTGTTTTGGGACGATTGGGACTCATGGTTAAAGTACTTATTTTGTGGAGTAATGGGGAAGAACATCATTTATTACCCCCATATGTGCGTTAATCTTAAAAGTGCTCCAAGTGTTTTGATTTTCTTAATTCGAGTCACTAGATTAGTTTATTGTAAAGTATGTAAAGATTCAAGTGTAAGGGGAATGTTCATTCCCTAAGATGTATTATTTTGGATGGTAGGGTAAGAGTGTATGCATAAAAAAATAAATAAATAAAAAAAATAAAAAAAAAAAAAAATCGAAAAATCAAGAAAAAGAAAAAAAATAGAAAAAGAAAAAGAGAAAAAACATGCGGACTACCATCCCTTTTTATTCTATGTTCATTTTATGTTTTTGTTATTTTTCATTTATTAGCTTAAGTCGAGTCTAGTCTTGGCTTAGCAACGCCAAATTGTACATGTAATTAACCAAGATTGTTAACTCGCCACCAGTAAAGACTGCCTATATCCAACAAAACCGTGTATTTCATATCCCTACACCTAACGTTACAACCCTTTAAAAAGACCTCTTTGATAGTTTATCCTATGTGTTTATGCCATGTGGTGGAGGTTTGATCCTTTCCCAAGTCTATGGTAATCTATTTTGCTATGATAGGTAGTGAGAGATGTTTTCCATCTCCATATTGTGATATTACTTTATTACACCCGAGAGATGTGAGTATCTAAACACTATTTGTGAGGTGATATTATATGACCTCTGTGCTTGTCTATTGGTCTTTAGTGGAATGATTATTTGTTGTAATTACTTTTATATCAGTGTTAAATGACCCCTAACTTGTATTTTGACTAGAATAAAAGCGCATTTGCTTGAGGACAAGCAAATCTCAAGTGTAAGGGTATATGATGAGGCGAAAAATGAACCACTTTTAGGGAGTGAAATATTGCCCTAAATCGTTCCTTTAGTGATTTTAGGTACTTTGGGAGTGAAATCTGGAGAAGGAAGCAATTCGGACGTTTTTGGAGCATAAAAGTGAAGAAAACGCCAAAGTCTTAATTTTCCTTGCTGGGAACAGTACCTGACGGCGTCAAGAGGCTTTTCTTGACGGCGTCAAGAGGCTTTTCTTGACGGCGTCAACAGTAAATTGCATGACGGCCCAGTACAGAAATGAAGGCGTCAAAAGAAAGAGCGTCAAGAGTAAAATACGTGACGGCCTGGAAAAAGTTAATGCATGACGGCGTCAGATGTAGATCAAGGCAGTCCGAGAATTCTTTTGGCGGCGAGATGACGGCGTCACCCATTTGTTCTTGACGCCGTCAGCCTCAGTTTTCTATATATAGTTTTCTAATTTTCATTCATAAAAGGAACAAGTTTGGAGAAACCCTAAGGCCGAACCATATACGATTTTTACAGGTTTTTCAAGGGTTTTCAGCCCTTGAACCCTTACATGTGTAATTGAGATAAGTGTTCTTCTAATTCAATCAATATGTCTATGTGTTGGTTGTCTATATCTTGTGCTTGTCTTGATTCCACCATGCTAGGCTAGATTTATCTTGTGTTTGCTTAGATCTAATGAAACCTAGATGTTGAAAATGTGTTGATTACTTGTTTATGGTTGTATTGGATGAATGATTTCAATGTTAGGCTTAAGAAAACTGGCAGATCTCCAAATGGTAACATGCTTGAACGTCTTAGGAAACATGAACAGATGTATACTAGGTTTTATTGGTTGTATTTAATGCATGAGTAAATTCTAATGATCCCATGTTAGGAGCTTCTTAGCCGGCTCGACATAGGAGTGAAGTAGGCACTCATAGGATTGGGGAGTTAAGTACGCCCCCCCCATGAATGGTATTAAGGAATACAATTCGTCATCCATGCAACTATAACAAGTAACTAACGTGTAAAAGATATCTAGGGAGTAGTGAAATCTAAGTAAACACATTTCTCCACTTATTGCTCACAACCTTAGTTTAATTTAGTTTTATTTTCATTTCTATTATTTTATTTTGATTGCATCTTTAGTATTGGGTTAATTGACTAGCAACTAATTCCGCCCCAAATCCTTCAAACCCGAGATATTTACTTGCTTTCTAAAGAATTATAAAAATACAAAAAGAATCATCCCTCATCTCTAGAACTAGTATTTAGGTTTTCTAATCCTAGCGACACTATTCCTAGCTGAACGATCAATCCCCCGATACTTGTCACTATACTATACTACAACGATCAGGTACACTGCCTGGTGGGGGTTGTAAGCTTCTCAAGATCCCTTGAGAGGTAAAGCCTGGTGCAATCCCTACGCATCAAAAAACCTGTAAAATTCGTATATGGTTCGGCCTTAGGGTTTCTCCAAACTTGTTCCTCTTAATGAATGAAAATTAGAAAACTATATATAGAAAATTGAGTCTGACGGCGTCAAGAACAAATGGGTGACGCCGTCATCTCGCCGCCAAAAGAATTCTCGGACTGCCTTGATCTACATCTGACGCCGTCATGTATTCAGTTTTTCCAGGTCGTCACTTATTTTACTCTTGACGCTCTTCCTTGTGACGCCTTCATTTTTGTACTGGGCCGTCATGAAATTTACTCTTGACGCCATCAGGAAAATGCTCTTGACGCCGTCACCTACTGTTCCCAGCTTGGAAAATTAAGTCTTTGGCGTTTTCTTCACTTTTATGCTCCAAAAACGTCCGAATTGCTTCCTTTCCAGATTTCACTCCCAAAGTACCTAAAATCACAAAAGGAACGATTTAGGGCAATATTTGATCAAATAATTTCAATTCCGGGCTTAAATGACCCCCTAAAAGTGGTTCATTTTTCGCCTCATCAACGGATTATGCTTAGATGAAATGAAATTGTTTTGTGGCTCATTGCAAAAGCTCGGATTAGAATCGTAAGCGAATGAATTACTCAAACCACAAAACAAACAACTTCCGTTTTGAATATCATTACCACATCATTCACATGTACACCAACGACATGGTAGACCGAAAAGTGGCTCACCACAACCGACGCAAGGAATAAACGATTGCCTTGGAGAAGGAATCGGACCATTCGAAGAATCAACAAAATGATTCGAGTGATTATCAAGTCTTGAAAAACATTTTGAAAAATCCAGAGGTGGGACAAGTGGTGTGCTTTGAGAGCTAGGAATTTCTACCACTTCCGTTATGGTCCATGGTTTTTGTTCTTGATAAACTTGATGATCAGGCAAGTCGTTTATTTTAGTCACCGTTTTAAGCTCAGTACGTTTGCTTGATAAAATTCGAATCGTAAATCGTGAGAGGTGTGGATCGACTCTTGACGGTTTGCCATTAATAGTACGTATTTCGGGATGTGAGGGGTGGTCGGAAGAATTTTGAGAATCATTGAAAGCATTCGGATATGCTTTGCACTATTTACAAAATCCGTTTCTAATATTACTTCCACACCGCTCACACCCACACTTGTAACAACGAAAATTGTCATCCACCAGACCTTTACAATGAAAACAGTGATAGTCGAGTGATGACATAAGAATTAAACATTAACGAGGGATGAGAAGAAAGAATTAAATGGTAAAGAGGATAAGAAGATAAGAATTAAACGTATAGGAGACGAAGATTATTTTTGGGTTTTTCGAAGAACACATCAATTAAAACGAGACCAACTCAAAAAGACAATTGTGAACTTAAACCAATAATCACAATGTAAATGGCTTCTTTGAAAAAGGTAAACCAATTGACAAGGATACAATGGCAAGTTTTAATCTTTTGTTTGGGAACTTATTAATGTTCACACCCCCAGTTGGTAGGTGTTCTGCCTTGGTTCTCGGCGGTGTGTTTTATGCTTATTTTTTATTTAACAAGAAAAACTGAAAATGTTTTTGTATTTTTTATATGATAGATATATATACAAAAGAAAAGGAAAATATTTTTTTTGTGTTTTATACTTTTTTGAAAACGATAACTTCTTGACGAAGGTTCTACAAGTCACTAATCGTTAAAATCGTAACGATATTGTCGCAACACAACCTCCCCGGCAGCGGTGCCATTTTGATAGTGCGTTTTTGAGTGCGTATCAAAATTATACAAAGTAGACGAGAGTGGAATTCGCTAATTAACCTTTAGGAAAAGTTTAACTTGCGAAAACTCGTGAATACAATATATATATATATATATATATATATATGTGATACCGGGTAAGTGATTACCCGGGTCGTGTCCCAACGAGGTGTGAATGGGCAATATCGTGTGAGATTCGAGATTAAAATGCTTGTAAGGAATGGTTGAGAGATTATTTGGTATTGTGAAATACGAGAAATTGCAAATAACGTATGAAAAATAAAATAAACGCAACTAAACTAGGAATACAAACAAGGAATGAAGATTTAAAACTTAAAAACTACTTAAAAGACTACGGGAATGATAATAGAAAGCTAGGGGACCCTAAAACGTAAACTAATTTAAAAACGCAAAAGTTAATTTAAGAAAAACGCGAATGCGCGAAATAAAAAGTTAATTTAGAGCTACGCTAATCCTACGAGTGTAAAAATCATTTTTCTACGATTCTAATGATGAAAGAAAATTTTTGAAAAAGAAAAATATTTTTTTTACTTTTTTTTTTTTATAATGATTTAATTACTAAATAAACTAAATTAACCATTAAAAATACTAAACTACTCCTAAAAATTCTGAATTTTTTTTGAAAACTAAATATACCTAAAATAAACCTAAGAAAAATAAAAACATGAAATAAGCAGTTGTATTAAGCAGAAATAAGCATGAGATAAGCTGCTAAGATTAAATAAGCTAAATAAGCTACAACTACATTAAAGATTTAATAAAGTAACACATAACATAAAACATGCAAGAGCTAAGATGGACGTGTGGTGTTTGTGTCTGTTTGGTACGAATGAATTGGCCCAGGTTCGATCCTAGTCCCAAACCTTTTTACAGAAACATTTTTATTTTTATTTTTTTCTTTAACAGACTCATCAAACACAAGGTACCCAACAAATTTCATAACTATGAATCATTAGGAAAAACTGTAAATAAGCCAATAAATGGGACAATCATAAGCAGATTGCTAAAGCTAATAACAGGGGACTTTTAAAACTAAAAAGCTAAATATTAATCTACTAAAAATTTGTATAGGCAAACTTAATTGAGCTAATGAAAATGACCAAATTTATAAAAACAACTTTTTAAGAAACTCAAACTACGCTAGATGAAAGCTAAAAAAACAAAACAGATGTGAGTTTACTACATCCAAACCAAACAGCTCCGCTACCTATGTTGCAAACTAGATTGAGGAAACCAAACAAGCTTGAAAGTGGAAACAGAGCTTATAAATGAAAACTAATAATACAAGCTATCTACAATTCAATGTTCAAGCAAATTAAAAATATATAAATAAACAAGAAATTATCAAGCCAAACCTAAGGCGAACCAGTGATGTGAGGTAGAGGAGTATGCAGGCCTAAGGGGGCATGTTTGAGGCACAAAATAAACGAGAAGAGATAAGCTAATGCTATAAGATAAACTGAATGAATAAAATCAACATGCCAAAGAACTTGAATGCAAACTTACGACTAATACGGGCTCACTTTGAACTTGTAAGACCAGCCAATATGTGGGACTTTGGACAGTTGGACTGAGCATTTCTAGAGCTGATTGCAGGCTCAAAATAAGCCTAAAGAAACTGAAGTAAGCTGAAATTTATGAATACAAGACTACTAACTATCAACATGACCAGGATTTTAACACTAACATAAACCTAAATCTAAGACTAAAAATGGGATTTGGGACTGATGGGCACTGATTGTGCAGGCCTAGTATGGGCTGGTAAATTGCAGGTACAAGCTAAGCAAGGAAATAAGCACTAGCACTAAATCCAAGTTGAAAAACCTAAATCCTATACTACAAGCTTCCTATAAAATCAAGACCGAGCATAAAATCCTACTCTAACCTACCTAAATCTTGGACCAAAAGGGGGGCTGCAAGGGCTGCATAAAGCTTATGCAGTGGACATGTGCAGGAGTAAATGGGGCATATGCAGCCGCCAATAAACTAGCAAAAAGGTGCTATAACCTAAATTAAGCTCAAACACCTAAAGTCTACAATTCTAATTGTATAAAAAAAACTAAAATCAAGCCTCTAAATCCTATTCTAACTTACTAAATTTTGTAATTACAAGGGATTGATGCAACCTAATCAGTATTTTTCTAGTTTGAAAACAGAAAAACAAGAAAAGTAACTTGGACTTAACTAGCTATCAATACTTAAAAAACTATAAACTGAGCTTATAATAGGTTTTGCAAGAATTTAAAAATGCAATAGAGAAAAGAAAAGAATTAGTAAACTAAATAACTTTTCATTGAAAATAACAGTACAAGAATCCTTAACATTGACTAGAAAAGAAACTAAAGTAAATCTTAAAACTAAATTTCCTACTTACTACCTACTCCTCACTTTGGAAACGAGGCCATCTATTTATAAAAGGAAAAAATTGAAAAACTAGGGTTCTTCATTCTTGTCCTCTTCTACCTTTCGCTTTTGTAAATGAATCTCAGCCATCCAATTTGTAGGATACTTGATCTCCAACCTTCATTGATTATTGGCGGGAAAATTGTTTAAGTAAAGTTTGGATTGCCAGCTTGGCAAATAGGTGGTAGGTAGGAGTTTGTGAGATCTTGGGGAAGGTGTGGGTGGAGGGTGCTTCATGTGACAATGGCTTGTTTGTATCTGAGGTGAGCTGGAAAGTGAGAAAGTGACAGGGGAGGGGAATGAAACTGGCGGGTAAAAGGGTTGAGGGGGGAAGAAGGTGAAGGTCTGTGTTTAACCAGGTCAGGGGAGGTTACGTTTTTATTAAACGTAATAGGTTTTGGGTAGGGTATTGGGCTGGATTGGTGATGGGCTAGAGAGGTGATTGGGCCAAGTGAAGTTTATGGGTGGACTGGATTGGAATTATAAGGAGTGGGGTGGTTTTTGTGTTATAGTAATTTAGGTCCATTTGGTATTGATTAGTTAAACAAGCGTAGGGACCAAACTTGTAAAATCTGAAAACTTAAGGGGTGTAATCTGCCATTCTTCCAAACTCTTTCCAAGGACTAAACTTGCCATATTTCATTTCTACAAGGACTTTGATGTTTATTTTCCACATTGAAATCACCCGGGGGTTAAAATTGCAAATTCTGAAAGTTGAAGGGCCATTTTCGCCAATTCCTGAATTTGAACTTCAAGGACCATTTATGAAAACTTTTGATTTCCCAAGGACCATATTGCAATTTTCTTCAAAAATATTTTACCAGGGACTAATTTTGTCAATTTGTGAAAGTTCAGGGACTGATTTTGACAACTCTTCATATTTTGCTCGTTTTTCGTCTGTTTTCAATCCTTTGTACCTTAAACATACAAAAACATACTCCAAGGATATTTGTGATGTTATTTGACCATTTTGAAGTGTTTTTGATTGTTTTGACTCGAAAATTGGACGAAAGATATGTGCAAAAAGGCACATATCATGACATATCATAAGATAATTTATCGCATGATGCTTATGAAGATAAGTTAACTTGAGGCATGTGGTTTTTGTTTGATTTTGTTTCATTAGTCACTTTCACGTAGGGTACGAGGTATCAAAGTGATAAGTCA
This sequence comes from Artemisia argyi, assembly GCA_030686995.1. Classification (NCBI taxonomy): domain Eukaryota; kingdom Viridiplantae; phylum Streptophyta; class Magnoliopsida; order Asterales; family Asteraceae; genus Artemisia; species Artemisia argyi. Next base: position 43,503,146 of record CM060701.1, read on the forward strand.
CTTTCATCATTGGTTTGTACTATTCTGAGGTTAAGATTGTGGGTCAGAATAGTACAATAGACAAAGGGTGCAAAAGGTCTGCTACTATGCTTGATATACTGTTCGTTTTATGCTTTTGAGATATGCTTCCTGGTTATTATTTGTGCATAGTGGTACTGGAACAAGTGTGGTTACTGATGATTGGGGAACGTGGTCTAATGGTTCATTGATTTAATCTCTTCACAGACCTTATAAAGTTACTAATATACGCCTTAGTGGAAGCTACAAGCTGGTCGTGATTTCATGGTTTCCACTCCTGCACTACACGTTACCACTGCTCATGTATTTTCTTACCACTGCTACGCTTGATTTTTCCACTACTCTGTTTCACGTTACCACCACTCGCTCTTCATTTCCGCTGCTTGCTTTAGATCGTTTCCACTGCTTGATTTTGAACGAATGAGTAAAGCTTTGTGCTTAAGAGAGTGAGGCTACGTTACTGCTCCTGTACATGATCAAAGGCTGTAAAATTGGCATATAAATCCAAGTCTAATGGTGATAATTGTTATTAATAATGCATGTGACTGGCTTGGAGGAGCTGTTGAATCAATTGGACATACTGGTGGCAGTTAACTCGTTTGAGTTACAGTGTTGGCGTGGACATGGTAGAGGAATCATTTAGGGTTTTGGATTTGAAGATTAATTGTGTGATAACTGGTCATTCATGTTGAAAAATTCTTTATTAGTACTGCCCATATGAGGATCAAGCTGGAATAAAGCGCAATCTGTCACAGTCTTGGATGTTGATTGTGGAGCTGGGAATATTATGCAAAAGAGTTTCGAGTGATGAAAATCACGGGTTTGTCGTCTTTTGCATGTAATTTGTAACCTCGTACAAATTCATTGAAGGATTGTCATCTTATGCAAGTAGTATTGTGTAATTATCCTAGTACCAATTCTATGATCATGGGACGGTGAAAGAGGTTCTTAATTATTTACATGGGTCAGCAGTATTGGTTGGAAAAAGGGCTACTCATGTCATGTAGTATGATATGAAGGCATATTGGTGATATTATTATACATGGTTGTCGAACTCACACAGGTTGTTTTTGGAGCTTGGAAAACATACACATTTGGATTTGGTTTCGGTGCTTAAAAGACTTATGGCTCGTTCTTATTGGTTTTAATTGATTACGAAGAAAAGTTTTTATCACATATTTGAAGTTGAAGTGGAAGTTCACAGGTTTGTGTGTTATCATACCTTTTCAGCATGAGGTAACTTGTTCGTGCGTTCAAGTGACTACGAATTGACAAACACTTGAAGGAGTTACATTATTGTGCTCAGTGATTTTTGTTAAGAGATTGCGATCTCCCTATACGTTAAGTGTACGTTCAAAGTCAGTTTTAGTACAAGATATAAGATATAAGTTTGGGTTGTTCTACTTCAGCATCAAGTTGGTAATACTTAGTTTTCTTCATCAGCGATCATTACATTAAGCCTACAGAATTGAAGATTCAACAAATGGTTAACATATGGGTTTCAGGGGAAGCTTATTGTTAAAATGATTAACCATTTATATGCTACATCGAGGTGAAGGTTTTTGCTACTGCTAGTTGTTATTACTACTGATGGTTTGGATTTCTATTGTTTCAAGTACATTTCAAGATGCTGAAAACTTAATGGTGGCGACTTTGAAACGTTGGAAAGATGAATTGGACATGTAATATTGATTTGTGGTTGTAAAGATCAAGGTTGCTTACATTTGTCCCCTATTTGATGATGACAAAAAGGGGAAGAAGATATACATAGAAGCTGTAACTTGAAGATCCTTGGTGATATAGCATTGTTTAAGGGGAAGTTCGTTATCTTTCAGACATAATAACTTCAGGGGAAGTTCATGCTTACTTGGTTTTGTCATATCAACTAGGGGAAGATTGTTGGGAATTATACTTGAGTTGATAAGACAAATCATGTGAAAGATGAAGGACTAAAGAAGACAAAGTGAAGAATGAAGAAACTGCAAAAGACAATGACTTGCTTTACAAATTTTTTTTTTGCATTATAGTCCTTTGTAGTATTTTGTAAACCCTAATGTCTCTATTATATAAAGAGACATAGGGTACAGGTTTTAGTCATTCATGTATGTCACAATGTAAAAACCAGTAAATGTGTGTGCGTGGGGAACCTAGCGTTAGGGGAATACGTCCAGGTTATTTGTGTGATTTGTTTAGCCCCAAGATCATTAGTTTGATCCTGTTGATGTAACCGTCTTACCATTGATCAGGTAAGATTGGGGCTTGTAGTAGTCATTGTATAAAGATGATGATGAAACCTTGTTAGGCAATAACAAAGATTGTTCTTATTATTCCGCTGTGCATTCTATTGTTCTTTGTTATTGTTCATCCTAGTCAAGCCTACAATGTTCTTAACACTTGTATCGATTCACAATGGATATTTTTGCAGGATTCCATGAATTAAAACATAGGTTTTTCTAGCAATTTTCCGAAAATAAAATATAAAAAATTCTGTCAGGTCAATTCTGACGGCGTCAGGGGTTATAGCCTGACGACATCAGATGTTATTTTCTGTAAAATTTCTCAGGTTTTGTTTTTTTCTGCTAGAATTGTAAAGTTTCGTAAAATCTATAATTTATAAACTCCAGGAATCTACAAATATTCATTCCATAAACATTATATCTTTACTTGCTTTTTAGGATTTATTATTATATAGATTTTACCACCGATTTTACGTAAGGTTTCGTGTTGCTTTTCTTAGTGTTTAACAGGTTACATTGGACAAGAAGATGATTACATTTCAGGAGTGAAGCTTTGCATGCTCATTGTTTTGGAGGAATATCTAACCTTGTTACTATATCATCCAAACCGAGCTAACTAGGGGAGTATTTGTTTCATTCATTTTCGTCTATCTTTACTTTACTACTTTTTAAGAACATTAGCGACAATGTTCAACTTAAGTGTAAGGGGGTAAATGAGGATACCTTAGAAACTACAATTGCACTTGTTTTTGTTTTTGTTTTTGTTTAATAGTAGATGTGTAATAAAACTAAAAAGAATACTTGTTAGGGCAATTTTAGCACAAAATTTAAAATTTTTTACAACATTCAGGAGAGAAACTCTAGTCTTAATAAGCGTCTCATTGATAGGAATTATTTGACTAGCACAAAAAAACCGTACCACTAAAAAATTTCCACCCCAAATATGTGAGGTTCACCCCTAGATTTGTTAAGAAAAGCATTCATTATTAGTGCTTATGAGTGTACCGGTAGTATTTAGATTCTAGAACTTGCGTTAGTGATGCATCCCAAGACTGCTAGTGAGACTACATTCGTATAGTTAGGATATACTATATGATAAGAGGCATTAGGATAACCCTTCTTTTAAGCCTGTAATATAATTACATTGAATTCACTGGTCAAGTAATTTTCCAACACCTTTGCGATGTACTCATTTTTAGTAAACGATACCCCTAGTGCAACCCCAGAGCCTATCTTTTTCGTTTCTAACTTTAAGCATTTTACATAAAGGAAGAATTTGTTTACAATCCACCCCCAAATGTTCACCCAAATCGCCTTAGCCTTCCTTGTATGCACTCATCTTTAGTCATTATTGTTAATTGTTTAAGCCCTTTGTTACGTGTCTAATTAGTTACATGGTTGCTAAGTCGAGTCATATCTTGTACATATTCTTTTGAGATGATTGGGACTTATTGGTAAAGTACTAGTGTAATGAAGTAATGGCGAAGAACATCATTTATTAGCCCCATATATACGTTAATGTTTTAAAGGATTCCAAATGTTTTGATTATCTTGATTCGAGTCTTTATTTTGATTTATGTAAAAGTTCAAGTGTAAGGGGAGGAAACAAGCTCCTTTGATGTATTATTTTGAATGGTAGGGCAAGAGTGTATGAAAAAAAATCGAAAAAACAAGAAAAAAATGAAAAAAAAAATGAAAAAAAAAATGAGAAAAAGAAAAGTAGAAAAAAACATACGGACTACCATCCCGTTCCTTTTATTTATGTTTATGTTTTTTCGTTATTAGCTTAAGTTGAGTCGAGTCTTGGCTTAGCAATGCCACATTATACAAGTAATTAACTAAGACAATTAACTTGCCACCAGTTAAATATCCCCTTATCCAACAAAACCGTGTTTTCCATATCCCTACACCTAACATTATAACCCTTTAAAAGACCTTTTTGATAGTTTATCCTAGGTGCTTACGCCAAAGTGGTGGAGACTTGATCCTTTCCCAAGCCTATGGTAATCTATTTGCTATGACGGGTAGTGTGAGATATTTCTTCCATTTTCATTTGTGATATATACACTTATAACACCCGAGAGATGAGAGTATCCAAACACTATTTGTAAGGTGCTAGTATATAATTTCCGTGCTTGTTTTGATTAGGGTAGATCATTCATTTGTTGTAATTACTTTTATGTTAATGTTAAATGACCCCTAGCCTGTATTTTAATTAGTGTAAAAGCTCATTTGCTAGAGGACAAAAAAATCCCAAGTGTAAGGGTATTTGATAAGGAAATATTTGTTATGATATTAGGGGGTCATTTAAGCCCTAAATCGTGTTTTTATGATCAAATACTACCTCAAATCATTACTTTTGTTATTTTAGGTACTTTGGATGAGGATTCTGGAAAATGGTGCTTTTTGGATGTTTTTGGAGTCAAAAGTGATGAAAATGACAAAGTCAAGAAACCATGCTAAAAATAGTACCTGACGGTGTCAGGAGTCACTAAGTTACGCCGTCAGATGATGAATCAAGAGGAGGAAAATCATTTACACTTGACGCGCCAGAAAGGAATTTGGATATTAACACGTGACGGTGTCACGTTATACCAAGAGTAGGCCGTCACGTATGTTCACAAAAAGAGACGACCAGAAGATTGCGCGTCACGAAACCCTAGTGACGGCGACTTGACAGCGTCAGGATCTAAAACACAATGTCGCCCCCCCTGTAAATCTATATATAGTTTTGTATTTTTCATTCATTAGGTGTGTAACTTTTTGGAAAAAAAAACCCTAGACGAAATTTACTGTAACTCTAGGGTTTCCAAGCCCTCTTAAGAAAACTGGCCATATTCCTACATGGTAATAGGCTTGAATGTCTTAAGAAACGTAATCAGATGTGTAATATGATGTTATTGGTTGTATTTAATGCATAAATAACTGTTTACGAGGTCTGGATAGGAAGAGATAGAAGCTTATAGATTGGGAAAGGACGTACATAGCCCCATGACTGGTATTAAGGAATAAAACCCTTTATCCAAACAACTATAAAAAATCAATTAATCAGTAAGAGATAATGTAAGTTATCAAATAATTATATCTTATATGGTTCTTGTGTTTAGATGGAATTAAAGAAAGAAAGAAAGAAAGAAAGAAGATGAAGATGAGAGATTAGAGAGGGGTTGGAGAGTTGGGTGATTTCTAGAGAGAGAGAGTTGAGAGAAAATAGAAAATGTTAGATTGAAAATATGGAAAGCACCAACCCTCTCCACATGTGGAGAGGGGTATATATATAGTTTACTACAAACGCCCACACCCGGTGTAACACCCCCAAAAATACCGCAGCGGAAGACTGTGTCATTGGGATGCTACTTCAGGGCACAAAGTACAAGGTATAGAAAACGACCTCTAAATGAGATGTTTTGAAAAGTTACCATTCGAATAGATAAAAGTCATAGTTTACAAAACAAAGATCCCAAATTAGAATAATACATAAGTTTTTAAAGTGTATCGAATGGTAAACGATAAAAGCGAAAGTCTCCAAAAGCATGCCCTAAGACTCTCAGCTCCACAAACCTGCTATCGCCCTTCTAACCTGAGATAAACATGCTTAAAAGTGTCAACATAAAGGTTGGTGAGTTCATAGAGTTTGTTTTATAACAGTTAAGCAATTAGTCATGAGTCTACACTTCATCTCCGAAGACCTCACCTTTGTATGTATGTCTCAATGGTCATCCAACAACTTAATTTGGAGCCACTGGAAGTTTCACAATCATGTATGTATGATTACTGGGTGCCATTTCCCAAAGTATAAAAGTTTAAACGTTTCAAGTATCAAGTAAGTATATGTGCATGTATCAATCATGTATGTATGAAATCAAGTATAATGCAATCAAGTATAAGTGTTATCAAGTGTAAATGAAATCAAGTATAAATGTAATCAAGTATTAATGTTTTGAGTATCTGTACAAGTAAGCAAGTAGTTGAGCATGTATCTCCCCCAAAGAGTTAAAACAAGTATAGAAAGAGTAGGGGCTATGACTCACCTCGAAGTGATAGTACAATGCAACGGAAAGATAAGGACAACAAGGAACAAAATCAACCGCGACCTATGATGAATGAATATGATCTAATTTAGATCGTGAAATGATGTAGAGAATATGCATGCACATGATAACTATACCACTCATAACTTGAAATTTTACTAGTTATAGTCTTATGAAAATACATTCCATACTTGAGAAAAATAATAAGTCTTAACTAGACTTGTGTAAACTTGTCGTAATATATATGTATCGAAAGTTAGTGTTATATACTTCGTCTTGAAAATCTTGATGTAACATCTAATGGTCGTAAAAATAAGCTCATAAGCATAAGTACTTCGTTAGTTATAAATTTCGGCAATTTAGTAGTATTTCTAGAAAATCTAGAATTTAGTACGTAGAAATAGTGTCATTATTATTTCTATTAAAAGCTGCCAATTATAGTGAGTTTTTGCCGATATTGAAACGTGAATATCTTTGTCGTTATAAGCCCGTTTTGCTTGTTCTTTATATCCATGGTTACGTCTTAGTATGTAGTAATATATTTTGGAAAGCTTGGCTCCTCCGGGTTATGTCTAAAGTCTCTTTTTGTCCTACGAAAAACGTCCAACAGCATGTATTTTTCCGGAAAATAGTTTTCGTCAATAAACTTGCAAAAATCATAACTTCTTCGTTATAAAGTCTTTTTAATCCATTCTTTCGCCTACGGATTTGTTTTTGAATGTATTTTCTAAAATTTTTGCCAAAGTTTACTTTGTATTTCCTGATTTTTCTGGGTTTACCATTTTGGGACAGTAGGTATATAAACTTGTTACAAATCCATTTTCAAGGTTCAAAACTAGTTTCTAACATCATCAAAACCTCTTGTAACCACCACAAAGCTATACTAATCCTACCATACACCTTCTTGGGGTGCCATGGGTTCCTAATCACTACTAAACAAGTTAATTTAACAAAGGAGTACCTACAACAAATTCTAGGGTTTGTATGATCAAAAGTCTACAAAAATAAGGTGGTATAGCTAGCTTGTGCATGAAATTAAGCATGAATACTATAAGATACATATGTTAATTAGATGAAAACATGAAAATAAATTTGATAACTCACTTTAAAATAATAGGTGATTAGATGATGAGAAACCTTGTGTTACTTGTGTTTTTGGTGTAAGATTCTTGATTAGGATGACAAATGGAACAACTTTATAGCTTTAACTCTTCAAAAATAATCACTTGATCATGGTTTTTGGTGTAGGTCGTGGGTTTGAGGAAGAAAGGAAGAGAGAAAAGTAACTTTTTGATCTAAAATTTTATAAGTGATTTGTGATTCAAGTTTGTAGATATTTAGGAAGTAAAAATGGTTTTTACTTGTGACTTTAATACATTATAAAGGAATTAATACATGAGGAAAAAGGGGGGGGGGCATGGCCGGTTTTCAATGTGAACAAGAGAAGAGAAATCGGTTTTGACTTGCTTAGGATAAGTTAGTGTAAGGTTATGTGTAAATATGAGTTATTAGTTACAATCGGGTACCGGGTTTAATAGAAATAAATGTTAACAAAGTTAACCGGGACATAATAGAGTCATAATAATGATAAAAATATGTTGGGAATAATTACTGAGTGTTCGGGTGTTTATTGTTTAGTTTTCACAAAAACCGTCGTAATATTCATAAGCTTACGTTATAAATAAAATAAATTTCCAAAATACTGGGTAAATGAATGTTATAACTTTTATGATGATAAAATGGATATAAAAATATGTCGGGACCATTGTGGGAATATTTAGATATATTCGTTATATTTATTTATCGCGGGTTAGCGTTCAATTAAAGAAAATAAGCGTAAAACGTTAGACGTACTAAAAATAATAATATGAATATTCTACGAGTGGTATAGTATGCACATGCCATTATGATGATCTGTAGACTATTTCTAGTCCGTATGAAGTGTCCCCAATGATAATGTATGAATTCGCACCTGAACCAATACGGTTACGCGAATTTAAGTATTCGTAAACAAAATTTACGACGAAATGAACAATGCACGTGAATAGTGAAAACTTTTCCGGAATGAATAGTGTTTTGTGAATAGTAAAATTTTTGAATGCTTCTCAGAATATCAAATTGACCTCGAAAATGATGAATAGTAAAACGATGAATAGTGATTTTGAAAACTTCGAGAAATGACCAGAATTTACGAGTTGTGACACCCGGGCTGTGGATCAGGCATACAGTGGGTAAAGACCCATCCTTCTTCCACGGTGTTACTTAAACTAAACTAACTAATACATATAATTAACTAACTACGAGCTAACTAAAATGCTATTGCATCAATTAGGTGACCGAGACTTTTATAGGAATATTTGTATTCCTAACAATCTCCCCCTAAGCGAGGTCACCTTTGAAATTAAGATCTTTAGTCTTTAAGCATTCTTTAGTCTTTGTAGCTCGTAGGATCTGATTCTTCTCTTTTCAACACACTTCGTACTTCAAGCAAGAGAACTTGTGATTTGAATTCCTTTGAGATATGTGATCTTTGAGCTTCTTTGAGATCATCAGCCAAAGTAAATCTCCAAGCTCATCCATAGTTGTATTGCCTTCATGTGATGTAGTGACAAGGGACCATCATGCTCACACCCTTTTGTATCTGGAGACGTTGCATTGGAGTTTGTGAATCAGGAGACTTTTTCATCAGAGTTGCGGAAACGTTGTTAGAAGTCTCTCAACATTTTGTTGTAGCAAATCTCTCATCTTCATTGATAGTGTGGAGGATGTGTGAGCATGAGGTATGGATTGACCCGATTCAGCTGGTAACTGGAGCCATCAACGCCATCTTTATATGTGTCCCTGAAATAAAACAGTTAGCAATAAAGATAGAGAACGAAAATGGCTTTGTCATTCGTTCTGCGAGGACAGACTACCCTCCGGTTTTGTGAAAACCGACCTGTGATCAGGTAGAGTCTCTTTTAAAGAAGACTCTCCTTGACAGGAATTTCCAGCTTATAGTAATGAATTTTCCAAAGAATCCACTTTGGAATCTTCATACTTAGCATGTTCTCATACCGGAACGTCTCAAAGCAGACAGCACGATAGAGTGAATCGATGAATGAATATTCACGGATTGATGAGAAATAGATTTATAGAAATCACTCGTGTGTCCTATGATAAACAATTTTGAGACACAACGAGAGTTTTGTATTTAGAATCACATTTCCATCAAAAATACTTTTGTTTGAAAGATATTGTACACAATCAATGTGCTCGAAAGATTAGTTGGTGAGCACATTGAGAGGTTTTAGCAAAAGTATCCGTCAATCCATATCCTGGAACAAGTTTGATTCAATTTTGAATCGCACCATCGTTGCTTTCCAGTTGTCACTTGATGATTGATCCAAGATGGATCTCACATGTCACCTACCAAGAGCTTGAGTGATGTTCGCTCTAGAAGGATTTCCATCTTCATTGTGAATATTTACATATCACTCGGATGTTCTGGCAATACCACAAGGATAATGCGTAGGACTCTAAATATTTTATCTTATTTTCTACATTGTGTGAAACAATAAGCATATTTAGAATGTGTCCTATCGAGATTTATGGATGATCTCATGGCTCTAGACTCAATAGTGCGTTTTGATCCGCTCCTGGAGACTGGGGAGGCGTCTCCTGTTTTAGGTATCAACATAGCTCGCAATGAGCGGTCGATACATTGCACAGGGTTCCCCGTGAGATTGAAACAAGCTCTTTTAAGAGAACTTGAGTGGTTAGGAAGTTTGGTGCAGTGCGTCACTGGGTCCATGACGTCTTGTCTTCAATACCGGTGTTACCTTAGTAACTGCCAGTAGATTATGAATTGAACCCGGTTTCTGCCCTAAGGTTGAATATTTGGAGGGCTATTTCTTTTCACCCTTTCTCTTTTCAATTCTTTTTAATTCTTCAACCCCTTTAGTGCTTACCGAGACTTCACCACTAGAACCTTGTTGGGTTTGTTCCAGTCCTAGCTCTATCTCAGTCCGCACTCTTCCCTTTCTCACTTTACTCCTTTTTTCAATCATTCCTAAGGACTTCTAATCTATCTATGGATTGTCCCTAGGAAGATCCTTCCGGTTCTGGTGGATCATGGGAACTTATACCTAACCTTAACCAACCTTATAACTCCATGCATAAGGATAAATGGTCGGTCTTTGGTATAACTTCCACAAACGCCTTTTGCTCCCCCTCAACATGTGCATCGATATACGAAAGAGTTTAGCACATATGTGGGAGCACATTTATTGAGTCGAAAAGATCACATTTGATTATCAGATTTCTTATTTAAATCACATTCTCTCCCCCGATCAAAAATTTCAAATCTTTCGAGATTTTTGATCTCAATTGATTTAAATAATTTAGAAAACGTTTTGGGAGAGAAATGTGGTCAATTTTAATATTTTCTGATAAAAAAAGAACTTTTTCTTGCTCCCCCTCAAACCGTGAGGGAGGTTTTTATGTGTCAGATTTGAAGAGTTATCAAAATATTCGAAGTTTTAACGAAAACTCTTTGAAAATTTACTCATTCTGACACATAACCATCACAAATCTTTTTGTTGCAAGGTTTTATGTACGAATTGCGGGGAGTTTTGATGATACATAAAATTTTGAGAAATCACTCTCCCCCTCAATCAATGATGGATGTTAAAGCATAAATATTTTTCATAAACTATTAACGTCATTGATTGAATGAAAATTTTATCAAACTTTTGAGTTCAGTTTGATTTTCATTCAAAATTTCATGGTACCACCAAGTTTTGCACAAATACTTTCCGGAAAAATCATAGAAGGGAAAGTATTTGGCGATAAAAAGAAGATTTATCTTCTTTATCAAGAAATAATGCACTGAAGCGTACATTAGATCGAGGGTGCATGAATGTAAAGTAATTCACGCTCGGATGAACGGCACCCTTTGCTAGGAACAACCGTCTTTTTGGCGACGTGTTTTCCTAATTTTGAAAACCGGGTTGCTATCTGAAGTAATAGCAAGCCATAATTTTGAAGAGCGGGTTGTAGCCTGAAATGACTACAAGCCATTATTTTAAGATCGGGTTGTAGCCTGAAATGACTACAAGCCATAATTTAAAGTCCGGGTTGCAGCCTGAAATGACTGCAAGCCACAAAGGCATGTTTTGAAAACATTTTGAACTTCTGTTCGAACTTCATTTAAAGACCCGTGTCATTATTGAATGATATTTCTAGGACCGTAAATGTTATCGACGCCAGAAGACATGCCTTAAAAAGAAACTATTTTTGGTATTTTCTAATTTTCTGATTTTTATGGGTTTTTTGTTGATTTTATATATCTATTTATAATTTAGTATAATATATGTACAAAGGATACTAATCAGTTTAAGAAGATGTTGACATGAGTACCAAAAATGATAGTATCGTTCAGCTCGTTGTAGAAATGAGTAGTCAACATCTCTTAAACTTTCACCACCAAAGCTTTCGAGGCTCCTGAATAATCGTTTGAAGCTGTAGATGCCATGACATAATTTTAACCGGGATTTTACAACTCTTGTGACTTAAACCGAGAGGTCGAATCTTTCCCGGGATTTTACTAAAGTCAACAAAAGAAACCGAAAGATGTAATATGCGATTTAAACTTAGAGAGAGATCTTGGATAAGTGACAATTAGCATTAAGTGTCAAGTCGCGACAAGTCAAGTTACAATAGATCCGATTGTAATAAGTCAAGTCGTAAGGATTAACTCACAACGTCAAATTACAATCAGACTAATTGAGACGACTTCAGTCACAACAATTCACCAAACACAAGTTGTTAACAAATCACTAGAATCTCACAACTGAGTCAATCGCTAGACACCCACCAAATCGATGAATTTTATTGCCTCCTCAATGTGAACCTTTGGTAGCTTCCACCCAAACCGACAATCACCTACATGAGACCACTTCCCCCAAGACGTTGAAGTGACGCAAAAAGTCTCATTGTATGAAGATCAGAAACCCGAAGAAAACGATAACACCGAAGTAACCGGGTGAACCATGGATCATCTTTGCGGTTATCAATCCCGGAATGTATGATGAAGCCCGATCACATGACCCTGTTGTGCATCCCCAATGTACACATTACTTTATGGTTTGGAGCAGTTGTCAATTCGGGGGAATATCAACATCTTCATTTCACCAAGTGCTTTCTAGTTAACTTACACATACCAACTCAATCCATATTGTACGCATGTATCCAACACAAGAAGAGATGATGACACCAAAGTAATAGGTTGAAGCACTGATCATCTCTGAGGATATCTCCTTCGGAATATATGATTAAGCCCGATCACGTGAACCTGTTGCGCGTCCTTGATGTACACAAATCTCTCCCCTGATGGTTGCGATCTTATCGGAATTATCATACCATTGTGTACATGAAGCATTAACCAGAAGCACTTCACCATAAACCATATCAGCTCCTATGAAGATGTTGATAAGCAATATCATCTCACGCTCCAAATATTCTTCTCATAGTTCTTCACACTGAAAGCTGTAGTAATCCATACCACAAGTATTAGAAGACAACTTCCCCCACATAGTTGGAATGATACACCAAATGCCACGAGTTAAGACACTGATTATCTCTGCGGTTGTGACATATGTCTTCCCGGCATATCTTCAATTAAGACGAAGTATTAAGTTCATCACGTGTACTCATTATGCATTCAGATGCATGTCTCCTTCCCCCTTGCTGGTTTTGATACCTCAGAATTAGCAACACATTTAATGCACACGTACTAGAAATCTTGTGAGAAGAACAAGCATTTGGTTAAATGGATCTGGTGAGAATCAACTGCTACAAAAAGACTCTCTCAGACTATCTTTACCACCTCTTATGTAGGCTATTTGAAGTGTCCACTGATGAAGTAAACCCAATATACCAAACTTGAGACTGAAGAAGAATTTCCCGTTCTTGTGACTTAAGCTTGCACTAGTGTGTGACTAAGAGCGGTGTAGAGAGTTCGTGCAACATCGAATCTCTAAGTACTCTATACTCTTCAACCAACCAACCATCAAGTATAAGACGTACATCACCTCTTGAGACTATCCACATTCGCATATGCATGTGACACTGAGCACTACAATGTAACTCCTTGAAGTGATAGCCATAACCCGTGAGTACTACAATGTAACTCCTTCCATCAGGTATAACTAGATAATCCAAGTCCCAATCATAAACTTTAAGAGTTCACGCAAGTCATCAATCGATACATGTAGTATCGATGATGAAATAAGTAGACGCCTTCGTAAAATACTCTTCAATCTCAATTAAGGGATGCCAAATAAACTCCGTGATCACTTGACATTTCATGTCCAAATTGTTAGCCGTTTAGACATTTTAACCGACATTTTCCATAATGTTCTTCGGGTTGATTAACAAAGTGCACATTAGTAGGAACAACAATCCTTGATTTAAGAACGAAAAGACGGATCATTATTCATGTGTGCAACTTCATAATCATGATAGTCATCATCAATACCTTGAGGAATAACTAGAGATTAGATTACTTGAGCAAGTGATCAATCATCATTCATAATACATCTAGATGGTGCATCTTGATCAATCTTCATTCGTTGAAGCTTGGAAGTAATCATCAAACATAAATCCCAGTCATCCTTAGTAAGTAAAATATTAGGTGTTGGAGGAGAGTCGTATGACGAATCGTATGACCATTCTACAATCATTAATCACCATGTGGTATATTCACACTTCTCCCCCTCAAAAATTGCAAGTGAGGTATGCCATTTTTTATTGAGCAAGTGAATAACAATACAATTAATCATGTATTTTATTCACACTTCTCCCCCTCAAAAATTGCATACGAGGTTGCCATTTTTTATTGAGCATGTGAATAAGAATACATTCAATCATGTAGTTTATTCACCCTTCTCCCCCTCAAAAATTGCATACGAAGTTTGCCATTTTTGAAAGAGCAAGTGAATACGAATACGAGCTAAGATGAGTAAATCCACATGATGATTGAATGAGCATTGAGAAAGCATGAAGCACGTTGTAGAGAATGGTCAAGTCTAAGAAGATTTCTCTTCTTCCGAAGATAAGGCGCACTGAATCGTACACCTTTCTTTTCTTTGATGAACGGGGCCTGAAGTGTTGTCAGCAGACACCATAATGATGGCATTGAGTAACAAGGCTTGAACTGAATTGTTCAAACATCATAATGATGAAGATCGAGGCCTGAACTGATGTAAACAGACGTCATAGTCGTTGAAGAGCGAGGCTTGATCTGATGTGATCAAATGTCATTATGTTGTCATTGAGAACCGAGGCTTGAACTGTGGTGTTCAAACATCATAAGTTAAAGAATGAGGCCTGAACTGATGTATTCAGACGTCATAGTCGTTGAAGAGCGAGGCCTGAATTGAAGTATTCAGATGTCATTATGCACATACATCAACATCGACATTCCAGAACCCTTGAAGCTGGAGAAATGATTGCTTTAGGCCTCCAGACTTTGAGTTTTCTCACATGGTGAATGATTGATGTACCTGCAACTGAGTAAGGACTACCTGCACTAACATCACAAACTTGATAGCATATATATGGGTTAGTGACAACAGTATCCAGACCCGTAGGGGTTTCATGGTCAACCATGCCATTATCATCAGTGAGTAGCTTTCCGATAGGAACCCACTTAAGTCCAACGTGCTTGAAAACTCTACCGGTTGGAGCCCACTTATGGCAAGTTCTAGGATTACTCAACTTCTTATGCATAGTGGAAGGTTTATCAATATTCCTAGACTCCAATGATTTAGGAGTTGGTATCCACCTAGGAGAAGTTTTCGGTTTGTTTTGCTTCACATGCATTGTAGATGACTTACAATAAACCCTAGACTTGGCAGGTTGAACCTTAGCATTGTTCCTCAATACACTAGGAGGCATCCTATAAGGTTGTGAACCTAATATACCATCCTTTTGAAGTAGGGCCCGTTTCCTAGCTTTTTCTAGATCATAGTCCTTTTGAACCTTAATGCTTGGTTCCGTCACTATTTTGGAACTATACCTAGAGGAGCTGGGAGCAGTAGCAACTACATGTTGAGGTTTCGCAGAGCTAGAATCATCAGACTTAGGAAAATAATGTGGAGTGACAGGTTTTGTCACAACTTGTTCCGCATCAACATGGGAGGCAAACCGTGTTTTTGAAAATTTTGTTCGTTCGGATCTAAACGCAGTCGGTTGTCTAATAACCGATTGGTTCCTAATTGATGGTAACACAGGTTTCCCCAAGATTGATGCTTTTGCAAACATAGTGTTCACACTATTCCCAGTTGCTTTTCTTAGCTCATTTTTCAATGCTGTAACAGTGAAACCCATTTTCTGAAATTGAGCTTTGAATTCATCATTTTTTGCAATCAAAGAGGTTATCTGTTCTAAAGTCTTAGTTTTAGTATCTTTGATAGATTCATACAATTCATTACACTGATGTTTCAAAGTCTCATTTTTCACAAGTAAATTAGCTACATTTTGTTCTAGTTCAATAATAGCGCAGTCATGTTTAGCTTTGACTTCATTACACATATCACACAACTCAGTAATACATTTCTTCAGGTTTTTGATTGTCAAGTTCTTTGTTTATAGCTGAGCTTTCAAATCATTAATAATAAAGAATTCACGGAAATCAGGAAGTTCCGGATCTTTACACGGTTGGTTAATCTGAAGACTTTCTTCCTTTTGTTGCATTGCAATTTCGAGAGAAATACAATGTTTTTCAAGCTGTAAAAATCTTTTTGAAAGTTCATTAAAAACTTCTTTATCAACCATATCCTTTGATTTAAAAGCATCATCCGTCAATACAGAACTTAACAATTCATCACGTTCAGCATCCTGATCACTTTCTCCCCCTTTATGACTCATATTTGTTGAATTAGACGTGGTATTGCTATCAGTCTTTTCCAACAAATTTGTGTCATAATTGAGTTTGATTTGATCAGTATGCTGTCGTTCATTAGAGATCACACTTTGTTGAACAGTTATAGGTACCTCAGCACATGACATTTGTTCATTAACCGGTCTAGGATCTGCATCCATGCCATGGGTGACTAGAGTCACTGAACTGCTGGTAGTGTCAAGCTTATCAGTCTCTGATCCTTTGCGCATCGTGACAACTGACCCAACATCCAAAGCTTTACCCGAGTCATTAATACCATCACATGATTGCACCAAAGTTGCCTTCTCTTTGTCGTCATTCAAATGTCTGTGCCGTGCTCTTTCCTCAATGAACACCTTAACATCACCCATGAGTTGGATGAGTGTATCTCTGAACGTGTCAACCTCAATTCCCGTGTGATCCGCAAAGCACTTTTTCGTCATCTCACTGTAATGGTCATACTCCAGAGTGAATTTCGAATCACAGAACACTTGGAGTTGTTTGTGGATCACACAAAGGGCAGCCATGGATTCCATTTTGAAAGAGTTTCCTTGGTCAAGTTGTTGTTGTAGTTGATCTAAGTTGAGAATCATTGTGTCAGTGAAATCCTCAACATCTTGACCAAAGAGTGTTGCAAATGCACGTTCGAATCCCATCTTGAATCCAGTTCCCTCTAAAAGAACCGAGAGATGTGAATGAAGTCGTCGAAAACATTCAATGCAGCTTTCATTTGCATTGTGAAGCACTTGTTGTGGCTGAAGCAACTCTCTCCCTTGCGAATTAGAGCACAAAGATTCCATATTAGCAATATTAGAATCAAACACCTTAATTTGTTGTACAATGTTGGAAGATTTAGACATGTTGTGATCGTTCACGGGATTTTACAATTCTATGATTTAAACCGAGAAATAGTTCTTTCGTGGGATTTTACAAAATCAAGAAAAAACCGTGAGACAATGATAAATTGTTGATGTTGGGAAGAAAGATGAGGTCTTGTTGGTGGTAAAGGAGTGAGATTGAGTTTTCAAATGTGACTCAATAAATCGATTATGCTTTCACAACAACTAGCACAAAAGTTAACTCCACGCGAGCCCGAATAACCTCAACCCAAAATAATTCTCAATCTCAGATACTTGAATCTTAACTAAAACCGTGTCCAAAACTTATACCCGAAAATATCCTCACAAGCTTTTAGACCAACTAAAATATATCACAACAAGAATTAGGACAAACTAGATACCAACAGAAATTCGGATGAAGAACTTTAGCTCATGGTGAGTAGCGAGCCCAGGTAATCAAAAGTAATCACACGGCCCAAAAAGAAAAACGTATCAAGTCAAAGCCCAATACTAATCCACCACTACCCCTAAACTCAAGGTTATAAAACATTCACTAATCACAACTTATCCTTGCCCTAATAAAAAATCACGCAGCCACCATACAAGTCCCAAACCAAATCACCGAATCTGAAGAAAAGTTCGTCACCCCTTTCCGTAAATATAAGTCATCAAACAACATGAATACACTTGTTAATCAAACCCCAAGGATACTCGTTCAAATCCTCACGCATAAAAAAAATCTCTCAATCAGAAGAACAAAATCGTCCCTGTTATGATTTAATCCAAACTCTCGTTCTTGTTTAATCTGAACAGCATGAGAAACTTTCTGTGATAACCAGAAGTGTACCAGGTAGGTAGATCAAATTGTATTCTTGTTTTGTAGAGTATTCGGATAAAAAAAAAGACCTTTGTGCTTTTACAAGATATGTGAAGATATCGTGTTTCAATTTAAAAGGATTAAGTTATATGAGACCAAACACGAATCTGAGATCGTTTAGCATGTTATACTTTTGTTCTTTGTCATTTTAACCCGAAAAGAAGGAAAGGATAAGACTGTTAATGTTATGTTCTTTCTATAAGATTTGACAGCAAATAACGGTCTATGATGAATTTTATCTTTCATTTACTTGATCACTTGAGGTCTTGACTTATCTTAGAATGGTGCGAAAGAATAAAAACTGAGATCTTGGTTTAGAGGTATGAGTACGAGGTGTGGTTGTGATTGATTAAGATTGTAGTTGTATGATGTGGGATTTAGTATTGCAAAAAGCTCGTTCTTGATGAATCTGTGATGATGTTTTGATGTTTTAAAGTTGATTAAGATCTTGTTCTAATCGCTACATTGATTTAATCACTACACTGATATAATCGCAACACAGATTTAATCGCAACTCAAATTTAATCGTAACTTGAGAACCCAACCTTGAGGTAAACACTACCAGGAAGTAAACCCAACCACGAGGTAACCGCAATTTTAAAATCTTAAACGAAGATTTGAGATGAACTTTGGGCAGCGTATGATTTGGACAACAATAATAAAAAAATAATTGCAAGTAAAGAACAACTAAACGCAGCTCACAAGTCACAAGTAGCCAAAACTAGTCGCTATCAGATTTTTGTTTACATCTCTCAACCTGCCAAAACCCACTAGCTGTACAACAACAAGACAAGGCACTTTACAATATTGTATTCAATCAATTGCTAAACGCAAATATGAAGCTGGAGTTAACCGCAAGGAAGAGAAACGAAATATATATACCCACGAATGTAAAAAAAAAAAAGAAAAACTTTCAATGACCACAAGAGTCAACCAAATCAGTTCTCAATCCAAGCTTAATGATTAACTAACTCACAAGAGTAGCAACATTTTGCGAATAAAACCACGAAATAGATAAAAGGAAGATTTTTCTTGATATACCCTTCGAACCAAAATATGGAACCACAAAAACCAAGTACAAATCCGAGAAAAACCAAGTCCTAAGATGAAACCTTGGCTCTGATACCAATTGTAAGTTATCAAATAATTATATCTTATATGGTTCTTGTGTTTAGATGGAATTAAAGAAAGAAAGAAAGAAAGAAAGAAAGAAGATGAAGATGAGAGATTAGAGAGGGGTTAGAGAATTGGGTGATTTCTAGAGAGAGAGAGTCGAGAGAAAATAGAAAATGTTAGATTGAAAATATGGAAAGCACTAACCCTCTCCACATGTGGAGAGGGGTATATATAGTTTACTACAAACGCCCACACCCGGGCTGTGGATCAGGCATACAGTGGGTAAAGACCCATCCTTCTTCCACGGTGTTACTTAAACTAAACTAACTAATACATATAATTAACTAACTACGAGCTAACTAAAATGCTATTACATCAATTAGGTGACCGAGACTTTTATAGGAATATTTGTATTCCTAACAGATAACTAGGGAGTAGTGAAATCTAAGTAAATACAGTTTTTCTCATTATAAGAAGTTCACCAATTTACTTTTCTTGTTATTTTATTTGCATTCGTAGTAATTTTGGGTTAGCTGACTATCAACTAATTCCGCCCACTCTTCCAATATCCGAGATTTTTATTTGCTTTCATAAAAACACAAAAATACAAAAAGAATCATCCCTCACCTCTAGACCTAGTTTAAGTAGTTTTTAATCCTAATGACACTATTCCCCTAAAGAACCGGTACTTGCCACTTACTATACTACATCGGTCAGGTACACTGCCTGGTGGGGATTGCAAGCTTCTCAATATCCCTTGAGAAGTAAAACCTTTTGCAAAGTTGCAAAACCACGCATCAATTACATATCAAGTGATACCTTTTACAATTTTAAATAGAACAAAAGGATTGATATCGTCTGGCTTGCATGGTGTGCGGATCATTTGCAAGTTGCGACTGACAAAGGTCACAGTTAATTACAGGGAGGTTCTAATGGTTTATGTGGTCATTTCACTTATCACAACCATTTTATGAAGTGGCGGGTTTATTTTGTGTTTAGTCGACTTTGAAGAATTCATTAAAAAGCGGGTCTTGGATATTTTCATATTTTGTTGACTTATCTTATACTTTGTTGACTTATTTTCATATTTTGTTGACTTATATGAAGAATCGAAAAAACTGAAATCAAATCAAAAACGGAAAAAACCGAACTAATTAAATAAACACTAAAAACCACATTTCCAAATACAAAACCGATTTCATTATATTATAGTTTAAAAATGAATAAATAAATAAAATATAGAAGCCCGTATTAAGCTTAGATTTGAAATATTTTCAACTTAAGCGTTTATGTTTGTGTTCCTAATGTATATGTATGTGTGAATGACTATATATCGATATGTATTCTAAATGGTCATACTACGTGTGTTTGGTTTGCATTCGTGTGTTTTCATCTATGGGGGTGTATCTTTAGAATTAAGGATAATACTATTTTGGGCTAACTGTACATAAATGTATCTTACTTGCCACATCTTATAGTTTTGTGTAGCCATCATATTTTTTCATCTAAAATCTCATACTTATGATTTTTTGCATATTCGTGTACCATGTGACCTCCTTAGAAGGTTACATGTTATTATTCGTATTTACATTATTATTTTTTTGTTCATGTCAATTATAAACCCACATCACCCTTACAAAACTCATTCCCAAACACCTCCCTTCTCTTGCACTTTTACTACCAACACTACCATTCCATCTTTACCACCACCATCATCATTTCAGCCGTGACCACCACTCACCATTGCAACTAACCACAAACACCATGACACTTCCTGTTGACATAAATAATGTCTTAAAACATTGTTAGCATATTAACAATGTCTCTATGATTTGATAATTACAAAGCATAAACTCATTAATCTAAAACTTATGACGTAAACAAGTTTTTAGTGCTTAATATTTGTCTTTGCTTCCATATCACTTAAGGTATGAATAAACAAAGGGTTTATTACATTTCATGATCAAAGGAAATTTTTCTAATCACTAGAATTTTCATAAAATGTATTAAACATCTTATATCTTTTACAAAATTACTTTTGGAATTAAAAGAATATGTTTAATTCATAATAAATATATGATTTCAAATTTCCAACCAAAAATGGTAAATTCTATCCAGAAAAATATTCCCCACTAAAAGACAAGAAAAACCAACGTTCTGAAATGGGCGGCCCCCTTAATTCCTTAGGCGGCCCCCTTAATCATTAAAGGGACCGGCCACTAATTAAGGGGACCGGCCACGCTCCAGAACAGTGTTTTTCTCCCCTATAAATACTGGATCAGTTCACACTTTTTCCTCACCTTTTGCACTTCTAAACTTTCTGATCTAGATCTATTTCTCTATTCTCTCATCCTTTGATCATAAGTGTATATATTCTTTGTTTCAAAGTGATCCAATTTTCATCCTCTCAAGTGCAAGAGAAGAATACTTCTATCTTCCTAGACAAGAAGTATTACAACTTGTTGTGATCTCCACATCCAAGTTGTTGGTGTATCATCAAGATTATTTACATATTCTTTGTGAAGATTGTTGTGAATATTTGCTTGTAGATAGTTGTGTTAGATATAGATTGTGTGATTAGTTGATAGCTTGGTGTGAAGAAGAAAGGCTAGGAAATCTATTGGTGTGAAGAAGATAGAGTTGAAGTAGTTAGTTGTGAAGTAGATTGATTTGAAGAAGGTGTGTAGAAGTTGTGACTTAGGTGTGAAGGTGTTGTTGTGTGATTATTGGTGTGTAAATTGGTGTGTATATTGGTGTGTATATTGGTGTGTAAGGTTTTCTCCGCCATAAGGGAGCTTGTTGATATAGTGAAGAAAACTCTCGAGTTAGGTGCTCGGGGAGTGGAGTAGGGCAAGGAAGGTGTCCTTGTAGCCGAACCACTATAAATCTCTTGTCTCGCGGTTCGATCCTTCCATCTCTTACTTATTTCATTACTTATCATTGTTATATATTTCTTATTGATATTTGTTTGTATTGTGCAACACTTGAGATCACATATTATCGAATCTAAGTTTTAAAAATTAAGTAAATACTAAAACTCTTTTTACAACTAATTAAAAAGACGTAAAACTATTCAACCCCCCCTTCTAGTTTTCCACAATTGGTATCAAGAGCCACGTCTAGCAAGAATTTTAAAATATATCGTATTTTAAAACTTGTAACGATCTATGGAATCTAAAAAATATTTAGAATGGCAATCTATGCAAAGACCACCACTATTTGAAAGTGATGGATTTTTATATTGGAAAAATAGATTCGAAGCCTATGTGAAGTCAAAAGATCTTGATCTTTGGCATATTATTACCTTTGGTGATTTTTCCCCTATTCAATATAATGTTGAAACTAAAATGGATGAAATTGTAGCTTTTGAAAAACAAAATGATGATTTGAAAAAGAAACTTGCAAAAAATAATGAGGCTAAAATGGTTATTTATAATGCGTTACCACGCAAAGAATATGAAAGAATTTTTATGTGTAATACCGCAAAAGAAATTTGGGTTTCTTTACTAATCACTCACCAAGGTAATAGTCAAGTTAAAGATAACAAAATAGATCTTCTTGTGCAACAATATGAACAATTTACGATTCCGGAAGAGGAATCAATTGATAATGCTTTTGCTAAATTTAACACCATTATCACAAGTTTAAAAGCACTTGATGAGACATTTTCTAGTAAAAATTGTGTTAGGAAATTTCTTAGGGCATTGCATCCGAAATGGCGAGCTAAAGTCACGGCTATTGAAGAATCAAAGAATTTGATGACATTGTCACTAGATGAGCTTATTGGCAACTTGAAGGTCCATGAAGAAATTATAAGAAAAGATTTGGAAATGGTTAAAGTCAAGAAAGAACAAGTCAAATCCGTTGCTCTAAAAGCCAAAAAGGAACTTTGTGATGATAGTGACTCAAGTGACGAGAGTGAAGATGAAGAATATGCAATGGCCGTAAGAGAATTCAAGAAATTCTTCAAGAGACGAGGAAGATTCACTAGATCATCACATGACGATAGAAAATCGTTCCAAAGAAATAGAAGTGACAATTACGTGAAAAGAAAATGCTTTAGATGTGGAAGTCCAAATCATCTCGTTGGTGAATGTCTAAAGCCGCCGAGTTATGATAATCAAGGTGCATTTGTTAGTAGAACATGGAGTGATAGTGACAAAGAAGAAGTGGAAAAACCAAGAGAAGAAAAGTGTTTCATGGCAAAAGCAACCGACGAAATATGCCTTGGAATTGACTTGGAGCCTGACGAATGATCAAGGATAGTGGATGCTTGAGGCACATGACAGGGAACCGAAAGCTATTCTCTACATATAAGGCATACAACGGAGGTAACGTTATTTTTGGTAGTGACTTGCGTGGAAAAATTATTGGCAAAGGTACGATTTCTCAAGACTCACTTACTATTGAAAATGTTGAACATGTAAATAATTTAACATATAACTTACTTAGTGTAGGCCAAATATGCGATAATAAATGTAGAGTTATCTTTTCCGAAGAAGATAGCGAAATAGTTAAGAATGGAAAAATTATAGGTAGAGGTATTAGGAAAGGAGGTGTATATGTTATGAAACTAGGAAACAAACCTGAAGATAGGATATGCCTAACGACCCTAGACGAAAACTCCACATTGTGGCATAGGAGATTAGGACATGCTAACATGCAACAAATACAATCTTTGGCCTCTAAGGAATTAGTTAGAAACTTGCCTAATCTAAAATATGACAAACATTTTTGTGATGCATGTAAAATTGGAAAACAAGCTCATGCTAGTCACAAAGCTAAGAATATAGTATCCACTACTAGGTGCTTAGAATTATTACATATGGATCTTTTTGGTCCATCCGCTGTGAGGAGCTATGGAGGAAACAAATATACCTTAGTAATAGTAGATGACTACTCACGATACACGTGGACTAGGTTTTTAAGTGACAAAACCCAAGCCTTTGAAAAATTCGAAATATTTAGTAAAATGATTCAAAATAAATTAGGATGCTCAATAGTTGCCATTAGGACGGACCATGGTAGGGAATTTGATAACGAAGTACAATTCGGAAAATATCGTGAGTTAAATGGAATATCTCACAATTTCTCCGCTCCTCGTACTCCTCAATCAAATGGGGTAGTAGAAAGAAAAAATAGGTCACTACAAGAAATAAGTAGAACTATGTTAAATGAACAATCCATTCCACAAAAATTTTGGTGTCACGCCGTAGATACATCGACTTATATTTTAAATAAGGTATCAATTAGAAGAATTCTAGGAAAAACTCCTTATGAGTTATTAAGAAAGAGAAAACCAAACTTAAGCAACTTTAGGGTATTTGGAAGTAAATGCTATATCTTAAACACTAAGGACTACCTCACTAAGTTTGATCCAAAATCATATGAAGGAATATTTTTAGGATACTCACAAAATAGTAAAGCATATATAATACTTAACAAACACTCCATGAAAGTAGAGGAATCACTAAATGTAACATTTGATGAAACACCACCACCTCCTAAAACGCTACCTTTAGAAGATGATGATTTAGTCGAAGATGAAGCCATTGAGGTTAGTAAAACAAAACCCATAGGAAATGATAATGAAGACATTCACTTAGAAAATAACGAAACCGTTAATATTAAAGAATCTAGATCACATCCATTAGATAATATAATAGGACATCTTAACCAAAGAACCCTTAAGTCACAAGCCCAAGATTAAAACAACTTCTTTTGTTTCCTCTCAGCATTAGAACCTAAGAATATTAGCGAGGCTTTAAAGGATGAAAGTTGGATTATAGCTATGCAAGAAGAATTAAATCAATTTAAGGCAAATGATGTTTGGGAACTAGTCCCAAATCCAAAGGATATGACTATCATAGGAACCAAATGGGTATATAGGAACAAGTTAGACGAGAATGGAATAGTTACTAGGAATAAGGCTAGGTTAGTTGCCCAAGGTTATAATCAACAAGAAGGAATTGATTATGATGAAACTTATGCCCTCGTAGCTACACTAGAATCAATTAAGATATTACTTGCCTATGCTTGCGCCCTAGATTTTAAGTTATTCCAAATGGATGTGAAAAGTGCATTCCTTAACGGTTTTATCAATGAGGAGGTATATGTGGCACAACCTCCAGGATTCATTGACTTTGCAAAACCTGATTATGTTTATAAGTTAAAGAAAGCTTTGTATGGACTCAAACAAGCTCCCAAAGCTTGGTATGATCGATTAAAAGCTTTTCTTATTAAACATGATTATTCCATGGGAATGGTAGATAACACTCTTTTCACTAAAAGGAAAGACCCTAATCTCATCATTGTTCAAATATATGTTGATGACATTATATTTGGATCGACTTGTCAAGACATGTGTGATGAATTTGCCAAAATCATGCATGATGAGTTTGAGATGAGTATGATGGGTGAACTTAACTTCTTCCTAGGATTACAAATAAAACAATTAGAAGATGGAATATTCTTTAACCAATCTAAGTACATTAAGGAAATGCTTAAGAAGTTTGGCCTAGAAGACTCAAAACCCATAAAAACACCCATGTCTACGGAGGTAAAGCTTACAAAGGACGATGAAGGTGAGTCCGTAGATAACACCAAGTATAGAGGAATGATAGGTAGTTTACTATACTTGACGGCAAGTAGACCCGACATCATGTTTAGTGTCTGCCTTTGTGCCCGTTTTCAAGAGGATCCCAAAACCTCTCACCTAGAAGCGGTTAAGCGTATCTTCCGATACGTTAAAGGCACTATACACTTAGGATTATGGTATCCTAAGGAATCCGGCATAGAAACTGATTGATGCCAAACCACCTAACTTATATTGACCAAGGAATGGTCAACAAAGTCAAATAGCCTAGATCAATGCTTCGCGGAAGTATAAGGTTTCCCCGGGTCGTATGTCCCGACGAGGTGTGAATTGTAATTAAACGGTTTCGTGATCGGGTGAATCTGGATGGAAAAGGGGTTTGAGATTGATTGAACTATGGAATCTACAAGAGAATAGCTTAAATAAGCTATATGAATAAGACGAGAAGGTAAGAAAAACCAGAAATGTTAAAAACCTAAAAACGCGTACGTTACGTTTAAATAAAACGCGAACGTACAAAATAAAAAGTAAAAACGGAAATCTGAAAACACCCAGGGGGTGAAAATGACTTTTTTACAAACTTAAAAGTAAAAGAAAATTTATAGAAAAAGAAAATAAATTTTAACCTTAATTAATTATTTAATATTAATTAATTACTATTTAATACTTATTATTAATATTTAAAATACTTAAATATAATACAATATTAATTAAATACTAAAAAAGGGTGAAAATAAAATTCCTAAAATTATAAAATGACTAAAAATAATTTTTAAAAATAAAAATAAGTGTTTTTGTCTTTTTGTGGTTTTTCTATTAATTAATTACTAATTAAATACTAATTATCTAATTAACTATTTTAAATTAAGAAAATATACTAAATGAACAGTAAAAATTCTAATAAAATTTCTAAAATTATTTTATATCATATAAAAGCTATAAAAAATATAAAAACTAGGTTTTACCTAAGAAAAACTAATTATGCTATTTTAAACTAAATATTAATTAATTTCTAATAAAACTAATATTAAATATAATAAATACCAAATGATGAAATAAAAATCTGAGAAAATTAATATAAATAATTTAATATAAGATATAATTAATAAAAATATAAAAATGACAAGTACTTAATAAAAATTTAAAAATGAAAATTAAATTACATTAAATAGAAGGTGAGGATATTTATTATAGTTGGTGGAGAAGGTGAGGAGGGGGGGGCATGAACCTGGAATTAGGGGGTTAATGGTGGAGAAGCAAGGTTAGGGATGAACAGTGAACGGGTTAGGGGGTGTTGACTGGGTGTTGACCGGGGGTGGGTTTTATTTTTATTTTGGATGGGCTTTGGTTGGGCCTAGGGGTGTTGGTTACTGGATCAGGCCAAAGGGTGGGTTGTTTTGGTGGTAATATTACAAAAGGGTGCACTTGGTAACTTAGTAAACAACAAGGACCAATAATGTAAATTCTGAAAACATGGGGGACTGAAAATGTACATGTTCCAAAGTTATCACAAGTACCAAAATGGCCAAACACCAATATTTCCAAAACCATTTTTGCTATTTTCATTTTTCAAATATTTCCCGGGGACTAAATTTGTAAATTTCTAAACCTCGGGGACTAAAATTGCCATTTCACCAAACTTTTATTCCAAGGACTATTTTTGACACATTTTGAATTTCCAAGGATAAAAATTGATTTTCCTTTCAAAAATATCCCACCAGGGACCAATTCTGCCAAAATCTGAAATTCCAGGGACTTAAACTGTAAATTTCCAAAACTTTCCAATTTTTCACCAAAGGACAAAATATGACAACTTATGATTGTAAAAGGACCTTTGGTGATAATTTTCTATATTTTGAATATCCAGGGACTAGTTTCGTAATTTTATGAAAGTTGAGGGACTGAAACTGCCAATTTTGCAAACTTTGTGCGTTTTTCATTTGTTTTTGCTCATTTTGAATCTAAAACATATAAAACACAATTTTGAAATATTTTTAGTATTTTGATGCATTACTGAGTGTTTTTGTATGTTTTGCAGTTCAGATTAAACCAAAAATGATGAGTGTTTGAGCACTCATCAATCCCCCACACTAAACTATTGCTAGTCCCTAGCAATACTGTTTTGAAAACTTGATGGATTTGAAAAACTCTTTACCAAAAGCCATCACTTCTGGAGTAGCCAGGTGTAAGAACTGTGGCACACCTGATAACCGTGTGATTTTTAGCAAACCACCAGCTTTCAACGGATTTGTTAAGTCTTTACCAAGAGCCGTTTGCTCCTGGACTAGCCAGCATCTTGATGGACCTAGTCAACATCTTGGTGAGCTGATTACCAATTATGGATTTTCCACGGCCTTTACCACAAGCCATAATCTTGCGGGCTAGCCAACTCATTTGTTTTTGGGGAGTTGATGAACCATACAATTTTGGGCAAATTGCCAGCCGTCAACGGATTTGATATGTCTTTACCAAGAGCCGTTTGCTCCTGGACTAGCCAATCCCTTTTGTCGCTTAGACAAGGCGGACTGATTACCACAAAAATTTTGAAGCACCAGTGAAAAAAAATTTAAATTTTTTGAAATTTTGGCAAAAACGGGGGTATTATATAGTAAAATGTGATAAAATTCGCTAGAATAGCGAATACCCCCCCCCCCCCCCCCCCCCCACACTTAGCATGAATATTGTCCTCAATATTCAAAATCCCGGCTATTAAGCCGACATTTTAAACGTAAAGGGGCAACATTACAAGCTAAGCGTGGAAAACACCATTTTGTTTTTTTCACTCTTTTGTAACCATAGCATGGGGGACTCCCCCACACTTAGGGTGAAAACCCTATATGCCTGCTACTGTTTTTGTTTACAGAGTCGCTAGCTTGACTCGACCCCTAATTTATTTGTCATTGGGGAAGCATGATGTGGAAGAAACAATCTCAATCGAACTTTCATTCAAAATGTTTGGACAAACATATGAAGCACGTGAAAGTTCCACACCGATGAGATATAGTACCGGCTCAAGAAAATGATACATGAAAATGCCGGGATCAAATATAGTGTCCTCATTCCCGAAGGAATGCAAAACAGGAGAAGTCACCCTGTAGGTGAAGAAAGGAAGAAAGATCTTGATGACAATCAAGATTGATTCATCATCATCGGAAAGAGAATTCATGATTGGTGTATCATGAATCTCATCAGTAAAGCTCGTGTGATCTAGACAAATTATGGGCGGGAGGGTTGGGAGTTTGATATCAACCAAATTCTCAGGGTTGAGAATATTTCCCTCCGGAAAACAAAGATTAACTTTGTCTAGATCAAAGTGAAAGTTATCATACTCCGGTGGAGATATGATATGAGTGAGTTCACCGGAGAACTCCTCAAAAGTGAATGAATCATAATCGGGGAGAGAAATTTGAGAATGAGAAGTGGTACTGTCACTAATCTTCTCTCCCATATGATCAAAGGTAAAGGCTTCAAATTCCGGTATAGGATCGTCGGAACCAATGTCACTATCCTTTATGGGGATAGGAGATGAAATAGGTTTCATTTTGAAAGCCTCGATTTTAGAAATGAGGAGATCGACATTCAATAATGTTGCACGAAGTGCTTCATCCTTGATTTCAGTGTCAATCTCGTCATTCTCTTCTTCTAAGCTGACTAGCTCAGAAGGTAATTCTTCCATATAAACGATGTCCTCACAAGATAACGAATTGTCATCAGTAGAATCGGAGAACATCTCATCATGATTATATGGGAAGAATAGAGGAGGAGGAATATCACACATATGATCAAAAGTCCCCTGTGACTCTCTCGGGATTGGGACAAGGATCTCAACACTAGACTTTATTAATTCGTCCGATTCCTTATTAGGAACAGTGCTAAGATGCTCATCCCCCATGATCAGAGAGTGAGTGTGAACTTCGGGTGTGATAACAGCAGACTGAGGGAGATACAAAAGACTAGCACACATAGATTCTATATTTTTCATGTGTTCTTCTGCTAGCAATTCTTGCATACTCTTATCTCCCTGTGCTTCCACGGAAGGAATCTCAACTGATGAACTGGATGAAGCTTTGTAATATTCTTTCATTTGAATAGAATCCTCATCATCATCGTCATCATGAATAAAACGGAACAAAGAGCTAGATTTGGCTGCTTTTTCTTTTGCATAAGCTTCCGTAACAGCTTTTTCAAAATCATCTATGGTTTCAATTTTAGCAACCTGCTCTTCCGTCAATATTTTAGCCATGCATTTCTCATGTGAATTTAGAGTAAATGAAAATTGCGGGGGTGGGGACTTGTCAAAACCAGAAGGTTGACATTGGTAATCATCATGAGGACCCCCACAATTCACACAAGAAACACTTAAGTTCTTTCAATATCTCAAGAACCTCTACTATAATGTCAGTAGCAGAAGGAGTTGTGTGAATCATTTGGTGCTGTGGGGGTGGGTCTGAAAACGAATAGTCGTAATTGTTACAAGGAATTGGATTCCTTGTTTGACAATCCGAGCTAAAGTGAGGACCTCCACAGTACTCACAACAGTAAAACTGTTGAGTTTGGATTGGTGTATTTTGATACGAAGCATCATTGAAATTTGGGTAATATGATTCTTGCTCGTATGAATGTGATGGGTAATCGAAAAAATTTGAAGAGTCGTTGAATGAGTTTTGATTATGATCATAAGCAAATGAATTACTCGACCCACAAAACAAACAACTCCCGTTTTGGATATCATTACCACATTGCACACATGTACACCAACGACATGGAAAACCGAAAAGCGGCTCACCACAACCGACACAAGGAACAAAATCTGGAGGTGGGACAAGTGGTGTGCTCTTAGAGCTAGCAATTTCCACCACTTCCGTTATGGTCTCGGGTTTTGGTTTTTGATAAATGTGAAGGTTAGGTAAGGCGTTCTTTTCAGTCTCTGCCCTAAACTCAGCACGTATGCTTGACAAACTTTTGACCGTAAACCGTGAAAGGTTAGGATCAATTTTTGAAGGTTTAGGAGCAATTGTGAGCTTAGGTTCTTGGACAACCGTAGGTTGGACGTATTTAGCACTTCCATCGTTAGAGGGAAGTACAGGGTCCTTTGTCACCTCGGTTTCTTGATTCATTTCCCTCACCGGAGAGGGAATAGGAATCTAAGGTCCATCATAATCACTACGACATCTCGATATGCTTGACAAGGCCATAAGTTTTTCAATTTTGCTCTCAAAGGCCCATTGTTCAAAGAAATCGTCATCGAGAGATGTCATATAGAATTATACATGAGAGGGGTATAAGAAGGAAGAATCAAACTGATAGAGGGTAAGGAAAAATATTTTTGGGTTTTTATGAAAAGATATGAACACGGGTGGATAAATGTACAATGGATTGAATTCCAAAAACACTAATCAGAAAAACCGTTTAGATACGCACACGACCTCCCCGGCAGCGGCGCCAAAAATTGATTGATGCCAAACCACCTAACTTATATTGACCAAGGAATGGTCAACAAAGTCAAATAGCCTAGATCAATACTCCGCGGAAGTATAAGGTTTCCCCGGGTCGTATGTCCCGACGAGGTGTGAATTGTAATTAAACGGTTTCGTGATCGGGTGAATCTGGATGGAAAAGGGGTTTGAGATTGATTGAACTATGGAATCTACAAGAGAATAGCTTAAATAAGCTATATGAATAAGACGAGAAGGTAAGAAAAACCAAAAATGTTAAAAACCTAAAAACGCGTACGTTACGTTTAAATAAAACGCGAACGTACAAAATAAAAAGTAAAAACGGAAATCTGAAAACACCCAGGGGGTGAAAATGACTTTTTTACAAACTTAAAAGTAAAAGAAAATTTATAGAAAAAGAAAATAAATTTTAACCCTAATTAATTATTTAATATTAATTAATTACTATTTAATACTTATTATTAATATTTAAAATACTTAAATATAATACAATATTAATTAAAAACTAAAAAAGGGTGAAAATAAAATTCCTAAAATTATAAAATGACTAAAAATAAGTTTTAAAAATAAAAATAAGTGTTTTTGTCTTTTTGTGGTTTTTCTATTAATTAATTACTAATTAAATACTAATTATCTAATTAACTATTTTAAATTAAGAAAATATACTAAATGAACAGTAAAAATTCTAATAAAATTTCTAAAATTATTTTATATCATATAAAGCTATAAAAAATATAAAAACTAGGTTTTACCTAAGAAAAACTAATTATGCTATTTTAAACTAAATATTAATTAATTTCTAATAAAACTAATATTAAATATAATAAATACCAAATGATGAAATAAAAATCTGAGAAAATTAATATAAATAATTTAATATAAGATATAATTAATAAAAATATAAAAATGACAAGTACTTAATAAAAATTTAAAAATGAAAATTAAAATTAAATTACATTAAATAGAAACTATCACTTAAAATTACTTTTGTTTTTCTTGATTTTTCTTTTAAAAACCTATTTAATACTTAAAAACAAACACTTTTTGTAAAAACAAACTTTTTGGAAATCAAAAATAAGCCAGAATAAGCCAATAAGTTGATACAGTTGACTTTAGTTGACCAAGGGGTAAAATAAGCTTAAATGGCAATGAGTGGGACCCACAATGGTTAAAACAGATGTAAATAAGTTAGATTAACATGTCTAAGCCAGAAAATACAAGTGGGGACTACAGATTAAGCAATAAGCTATGAATAAGCACTTCCAAAACTTCCAAACTGCTAAAAAATGGGACAAGATTTATTGCTTGAATTAGGTGGGACCCAGGGTGATTGAGGTCAAACCAAGGGTCAAAACATGGACCCTGGTAGGAGGAGGGTTGAAGGATGCAAGGTGGGGGGCTGTGGGACCCACTGGGTGGTCAGAAAACCACCACAAAGGAGGTGGTGGTGGGGAGGTGTATCTGCTGAGACAAAGCACAGCTCAGCCCTGCAGGTCACTTTGTGGCTTTGTGGGGCCCACAAGAAAAATTCTAAAAATCTAACAAGGCTAGAAACTTGAAGACTAGCTGGGGGAGAGCAATTAGAAACAATTTTTGCAGCTTCAATCCAAACACTAAATTCAATAAAAATCCCTCATTATTTGGAAAAATCTGAAACTGTGCAATTGACTTTTTGCCAAAAACTTAAGAACTTGACTTTATTGAACTTTGATTCACTCTAATGGACTTAATCTGATATATAATGCAATGTTAAAGCCAAATTAAGCTACTTTAACAAATTTCAAAGCTATGGTAAGGAATTGGACACCCAAAAGTCCAACAGTGGACTATCAAGGCCATTGGGGTGAGTTTTTGACTTTGGCTATGAAAAACTTGGATTTTAAACTTAATTTAACTTAAATATAACCAATACAGTGTGTACACACTAAAACAAGAACAACATAACAACTAGAATAGATAGTAACTAATTGATCCAAACACCCCCTTTGTGGTGGTCTGTTTATGTTTTTCAAAGCAGAAGGCCCACTTAATCCTTGAAACTGAAACCTAAGCTATCATACTCACTAGTTATCACTACCAAAGCATATTTAAACAATTACCAGGAACAAAAACTTAAAATGACATGTAACAAAATAAAATGTGAAAATCCTTACATGTTTCTTCCACAGTTAGCACAAATGGTGAACAAGACCCCAACCAGTAGCATAAAGCTCTTAAGAG
Organism: Artemisia argyi; assembly: GCA_030686995.1. NCBI lineage: Eukaryota > Viridiplantae > Streptophyta > Magnoliopsida > Asterales > Asteraceae > Artemisia > Artemisia argyi. The sequence goes on from CM060701.1 coordinate 43,536,460, forward strand.
CTTGTCACCAAGCTTAATTGAAACAGAAAGCAACCACAAGCACCCTTCTGAATCACTTCAACATAATTTTTGCTACTCAGTTGACTTTCTTTGACCTGAGGACTTATAGTGACAAAATAGTGTTTTGAGCTAAACTAAGCTCACAACAAGCTATGTGAAGCTTGACTAAGCTTAGTACCAATATTTAATGCTTAAGGAAGTAAATTAGAACACAACTGAATTTCAACTAAGAAAATTAGATTATGGATACTTGCAATAAGAAACTGAATTACTTGAATTAAAAGGTCACATTTGCTCTTTAAACAAGAGATTACAAAGCTGAAGTTAAAAGTTTACATTAATTTGAACTAACTCAAACCTAAATTAAACTAAAACTAAAAATTAACTACTTAAATTCTACACACTTGCTTCTGCTTTTCTTCTTTCTTTTATAGGTCCCAGAAAAGTTCCTTGACTCTTCCCACTTCAGTTTGAACCCTTGGATTAGCTTCTTGTGATCTCAACCGTTCAAAACGGATTTGGCGGGAAAAGCTCCACATGGCAGTTAGTGGGTTTGGTGTAGGTAATAAATGAGGAGGGGGGTTGGTGTGTTGGTTGAGTGATATTTATTATAGTTGGTGGAGAAGGTGAGGAGGGGGGGGGGGGGGCATGAACCTGGAATTAGGGGGTTAATGGTGGAGAAGCAAGGTTAGGGATGAACAGTGAACGGGTTAGGGGGTGTTGACTGGGTGTTGACCGGGGGTGGGTTTTATTTTTATTTTGGATGGGCTTTGGTTGGGCCTAGGGGTGTTGGTTACTGGATCAGGCCAAAGGGTGGGTTGTTTTGGTGGTAATATTACAAAAGGGTGCACTTGGTAACTTAGTAAACAACAAGGACCAATAATGTAAATTCTGAAAACATGGGGGACTGAAAATGTACATGTTCCAAAGTTATCACAAGTACCAAAATGGCCAAACACCAATATTTCCAAAACCATTTTTGCTATTTTCATTTTTCAAATATTTCCCGGGGACTAAATTTGTAAATTTCTAAACCTCGGGGACTAAAATTGCCATTTCACCAAACTTTTATTCCAAGGACTATTTTTGACACATTTTGAATTTCCAAGGATAAAAATTGATTTTCCTTTCAAAAATATCCCACCAGGGACCAATTCTGCCAAAATCTGAAATTCCAGGGACTTAAACTGTAAATTTCCAAAACTTTCCAATTTTTCACCAAAGGACAAAATATGACAACTTATGATTGTAAAAGGACCTTTGGTGATAATTTTCTATATTTTGAATATCCAGGGACTAGTTTTGTAATTTTATAAAAGTTGAGGGACTGAAACTGCCAATTTTGCAAACTTTGTGCGTTTTTCATTTGTTTTTGCTCATTTTGAATCTAAAACATATAAAACACAATTTTGAAATATTTTTAGTATTTTGATGCATTACTGAGTGTTTTTGTATGTTTTGCAGTTCAGATTAGACCAAAAATGATGAGTGTTTGAGCACTCATCAGAAACCATTGTCTATGCGGATTCGGATCATGCGGGAGACTACGTAGATAGAAAGAGCACTAGCGGCATTTGCACGTTTATGGGATGTTGTCTAACGTCTTGGTTTTCGAAGAAGCAAACCGCTCTTGCTATTTCTACTACCGAAGCCGAATATGTAAGCGCCGGAAAGGCATGTCAACAAGCACTATGGATGAAACAAGCTCTCATAGACTATGGCATTAGGTTAGAAAATGTCCCCATTATGTGCGATAACAAAGGTGCGATAGATTTAAGTAAAAATCCGGTGCAACACTCTAGAACTAAACTCATAGAAATACGTCACCATTTTCTTAGGGATAATGTACAAAAAGGAAATATATCTATAGAAAAGGTTGCATCGGAAGATAACATTGCGGATATATTCACAAAACCCCTTAAGCGTGAATTATTCAACCACTTGCGTTTAGGATTAGGAATGATGGAACAAGTTGACTAAATTATATTGAATTATTTCAAATTTATACTTGCATGAAATTTATTTTTCTTCCATTTCACCTTTTCTGAGTCTAGGAATCTATTTCGCACAAAACTAAAGATTGGGAAAATTTATTTTCTTTGCATAAACCTTTTTGTAAAACTCAATCAATTTTCTCTAAAAATTATTCTCACAATCTAGGAACCCCATGAAGATCATTTTCCTTGCATTGTTGACTAATTCTAAAAACATTGTATTTCAAAATCATGCATAAACTCTCACATGAATTGTCAAGGTATATAATCTAATATATGTCTTTGACATTCATGATCGAGCAAAAATTGAATCAAGGAGATTATTTGGATTGTTTCTTAGGATCGTTATTTCTTTTTGCTTCTAGGAGTCGAAACAATCACAACTCCACATTTGTTGCATATAGACACTCACTAAGACAAATTCACTAATAATGGTGTCATCTTGATCCATCACTAGTTTTTCACTCACTAATTATCCTTGCCTTCAATCTAAGATAGGTGCCTTAGGAAGCTTAAGTGTGCTTGCCTTTGTTTACCTCCTATTGCTTATTATGTGTTGATTATTTGCTCTTTTGCCTATATGTTTTTGCATGCATGCTATATCTTGATTAGATTAGACTCTATATTGCCTAAGAGAATTAAACTGGCTTGAATTCTAATCCAAACACATAACCTTTCTGCAAATTTTCTGCCAAAAACCCAATTCTGGCAACCTGGAAATCACCAGATGGGCGGCCCCCTTAATCATTAAGGGGACCGCCCCCTAATTAAGGGGACCGGCCATCTGATGGTCGGGTTTACAGAATCTTTTCTGCTTTTTAGCCCATTTCAACCTACATTTCCCAATTTTAACCAACACACTTTGTCCCAATCTTCTAAACAAACCTTATCCATCCTTAAACACACAAATCTTACACTATAAATATCTCCAATCCTCAAAACTATCCATTCATCCCATCATGAACTCTCCAAACAAATCAAAATCAAAAGCCTCAAGGCTAGCAAGGATGACGGAAAGACCCGTTCGGCGAAGAAAAAGCCCTCGAAACAAATCCATCATAACCAATGAGATTGGAAGTCATTCAACACCTCCAACTTCTTACTTCCCAAACTTTACCTCAAACCCACAAGGTCATTCATTTGATCCTCTTTACAAACCATACAACATAAACCAAATCCATGATCTTAGTGATCTCCTTGCTATGCATCTTGCACAACGCAACAAAGGGCAACCTCCATCATCACCCTATGCAAATTGCCTTCCCCACTCTCTCAATTTGGATCAAGTTACCAACCACACTCACTTTTGCCATTGTTGCATATTCCTTCAAAAACAAATCCTCTACTTGAGTGAAGATATTTCTTGGATTGAATATCTTCTCACTCGTAATCATCCAATACCACCCTTAACACGATACAACATCGTGAGATCCACCTCTTCCGCTCCATACTCCACCCCATATCTCTCTCAATCAAACATCTAAGCTTTATGCTTATGTTTCCATTCAAGCAAATAACACAATCAACTATGAGTTGCAAGCAAGTCCAAGTGCTCTTTCTAGGCAATATAGGACTATGTCTTTTCATTTGTTTTATTATGATTAATATGCCTTAAGCATATTAAATGTTGTAATGCTTTCTATGATGCTTGAATGAATCTATTTTTATAACTATTGCTTTGCATGTATATTTGCCTTGCTCTCTTCTAATATTTTGTGTAGCCAAGATTTCCATAGCTCATCTCCTTGGTGCTCTCAAATGAGGGGGAGTATACATCAAGGGGGAGCTTTAACCTTTTTGATTTTACAAAAAGGGGGAGAAAGAGAATGTTAAACTCTAAATTCTTGTCTAAAAATTATTTTTTAGACCTAATGAGTTTAAGGTTTTGTAATCATCAAAAAGGGGGAGATTGTTGACATAAATAATGTCTTAAAACATTGTTAGCATATTAACAATGTCTCTATGTTTTGATAATTACAAAGCATAAACTCATTAATCTAAAACTTATGACGTAAACAAGTTTTTAGTGCTTAATATTTGTCTTTGTTTCCATATCACTTAAGGTATGAATAAACAAAGGGTTTATTACATTTCATGATCAAAGGAAATTTTTCTAATCACTAGAATTTTTATAAAATGTATTAAACATCTTATATCTTTTACAAAATTACTTTTGGAATTAAAAGAATATGTTTAATTCATAATAAATATATGATTTCAAATTTCCAACCAAAAATGGTAAATTCTATCCAGAAAAATATTCCGCACTAAAAGACAAGAAAAACCAACGTTCTGAAATGGGCGGCCCCTTTAATTCCTTAGGCGGCCTGCTTAATCATTAAGGGGACCGGCCACGCTCCAGAACAGTGTTTTTCTCCCCTATAAATACTGGATCAGTTCACACTTTTTCCTTACCTTTTGCACTTCTAAACTTTCTGATCTAGATCTATTTCTCTATTCTCTCATCCTTTGATCATAAGTGTATATATTCTTTGTTTCAAAGTGATCCAATTTCCATCCTCTCAAGTGCAAGAAAAGAATACTTCTATCTTCCTAGACAAGAAGTATTACAACTTGTTGTGATCTCCACATCCAAGTTGTTGGTGTATCATCAAGATTATTTACATATTCTTTGTGAAGATTGTTGTGAATATTTGCTTGTAGATAGTTGTGTTAGATATAGATTGTGTGATTAGTTGATAGCTTGGTGTGAAGAAGAAAGGCTAAGAAATCTATTGGTGTGAAGAAGATAGAGTTGAAGTAGTTAGTTGTGAAGTAGATTGATTTGAAGAAGGTGTGTAGAAGTTGTGACTTAGGTGTGAAGGTGTTGTGGTGTGATTATTGGTGTGTAAATTGGTGTGTATATTGGTGTGTAAATTGGTGTGTAAGGTTTTCTCCGCCATAAGGGAGCTTGTTGATATAGTGAAGAAAACTCTCAAGTTAGGTGCTCGGGGAGTGGAGTAGGGCAAGGAAGGTGTCCTTGTAGCCGAACCACTATAAATCTCTTGTCTCGCGGTTCGATCCTTCCATCTCTTACTTATTTCATTACTTATCATTGTTATATATTTCTTATTGATATTTGTTTGTATTGTGCAACACTTGAGATCACATATTATCGAATCTAAGTTTTAAAAATTAAGTAAATACTAAAACTCTTTTTACAATTAATTAAAAAGACGTAAAACTATTCAACCCCCCCTTCTAGTTTTCCACACTTCCCATTTTTTTTCTTTTTCAGCCTTGAGTTTCTATAACATTTAATGGAGAAACGTACGGGTCTTGACTGAACCAAATTGTTTTAGCTCCACCGAAAAGAGGAAACAATCCTTCGATTTAAAGGATCGTAAATTAGAAATACAAGATCCATATAACTTAGATACAAGACAATTCTATCTCGGTTTCAATTCTTTCTATACAATGGTCTAATACTTACGAAGAAACCAAAATCAAGGCAACCTAAAGTTGGGTGGCAAATCACGTTTATAAGTTCAGCTGCGATACATGTTTTGGACTGTGTACATTTGCCTTCGTGTGCAAGAAAACATAACATTTAGCCAATTCAACCAAAAAAAATTCTCTATAATGAAGTTGCAAAGCGTCAAATGCTTAATTCAAACAACACCAAAGGTAAAATATTAAGGATTGTACTCCATTTCGAAAGCAATGAAAAAAATTTAGCATTACATGCATAATGATTTTCCATTGAATCGTTCCGATGATTTCGTGTGACACAAGGCCATAAAATCCAAATGATTATGTGAAACCCATATGGAGCTCCGGTGATTTTGTGAATCATAAAAGATTTCGTCATTTGACATCGCAAAACCAAAGAAAGATTTTTATTTATTTATTTTAATAACGATCTGTTTAAATAGGTTTTTGACTTGTTGATAATTTTTTTATTAATAATTTATTAATGTTGATGAAGATTGTTTAAGGAGAAGTGAAATGGGTGTAGGTAAAAAAAAGGTTTTTGGATAATCAATAAAAAAGACTGGTCAAAGGGGGTGTTTGTTTTATTGAAAAGAAAATGTTTTATGCCCACATTAAAAAAACGTGTGCCACATAGGCAATAACAGGTTTATAGGTCATCAGATATATGAAATTGCATAAATTCAAAAGTATGAGATTTTAAAAGATTAAATAAGATGGCTACACAAAACCATAACAAGCGACAAGTAAAATACATTTATGTGCAATTAGCATATGCTTTTAAGCTTAGGGAAAAAAAACAATCTTTTTAGATCATACAAGTTTGGTACTTATAAGCCAAACCTAACTACAAACGGTTAAATTCAAACCGAAAATCTGAACTTAAATTGTTGGAAACCTAAATATCTGAATCGAAAAAACCGATCAATTTTGGTTTTAGGTTTGTAGAAAGCGAATATCCTCTTTCAGATTGATTTTGACCCAAAAGAAATCGTGCTCACCCCTAACTAATATGTGTTAGTTGTTTTGTGTAGCTCGAGTCCTTTTATTGCCATTTGATATAGGTTCTTTCAATTTTCACTTCTTGTATGTCTTATATTTTAAAACTTATAATGGTAGCATACAAACCTAGAAGAGTTTATTTATTTGTCCATTTGTTCTCCTTTTTAGCATATTCATACCTGATTTTTCTTTTGAAATTTAGTGATAATATACATAAGCGCATCCCGCGTACTTAAGTTTTTATTAAGTTGTAAAAAGAGATGTCCACCTAAAGATAAGTAGATAAGTATTGTATTAGTTTAAAATAATACGAGGAAACAAAGTACACTTGTCAGGGATGATAGAGTAGAGAAAAAAAAATGTGGACTCAAACTTAATATTTTACATTTTGTTCTTGAGTTTAGAAATGAAAGAAAAAGTAAAAAGAGAAGAACAAAAAAACATGCGAGAAAAGGAGATTAACGAGGTTTTATTTTATATTTAATGGTTTTGAGATAGAAAGAAATAAAATAATAGGAAACAAAATTATGCTTTTATATTTTTTAGTTGGAGGGTAAAGAAAGAAAAACTAACGCGTTTACAAGTATACTTTTGTTGTATAGAAATTTTATGTTATATGTTAAGGCATCTAAATCACATGTATAAACTATAAGTTTCTTTATGTATTTGTTATCCAAATTATACCACTTATGAGAAAAAAGTTTAAATAGAAAATGAATCAAATCTTATTTACATCTTTTTTTCTCCTATCTCATGAAAAACTTGAGAACATGAATTTCTTTTGTTTTTATTACCACTTAGTTTCTCTTTTTCTTGAAATAAACTCGAGAGCACGGTGTTAAAGTTAGTTTTCTAATGAAGTAGCTCATATCAGTTTAATCGAAACTAGATGAACAGATATGTGATAACTTTTAGAGTAAACTGCAAAATACATCACTGTGGTTTGTCAGTCTTTACACTAAACATTGCTGCTAGAAACTTTAGGCAATAATCATCCCTCCGTTAGTAAAATCTAGATATAATGCATCCCTATAGACTAATGATGTAATTTTTACTCTGTTATTTTCATTATCTACTAAAAGTCAAACACATTTCTTGATAAAATCACTCCGCAAACCCTTTTATTATTTTCTTCTTCTTTTTCTTCTCACCATCTCTACTACCAATCATCATTATCTTCTTTTCACTACCTACATTACCATAAAATTCCTAAATCATTCACAATAAAATCACTTTCAACCACCCCAAATACCTAAACCCATCACAAAATACCATACATATCACTATAAAATCACTCCTAATGACCACAAAATATGAAAACTCATTGTCATCTTCTTCTCATCACCTTTACCACCACCATCTGCCATATCTAATAACAACATCATTTGGATATGTGGTGGCAAACTCTATGATCACCACCAACCCTAATACGGCCACCATGTTAGTGGTGGAGTTGGAAGTGACGGATGGCTGTGGTGATGGAGGTGATGGATGGTGGTGGTGGTGGTGGTGGTGGTGGTGGTGGTGAAGGTGGATGTATTGAGTGGTGGTGGGGGTAGTGAATGGTGGTGGTAGAGGCAGCTACTCGTGGTAGAGGTGATGAATGGTGGTGGAGGTAGCGAATGGTGGTGGCCACAAATCCGTTTGCCAGAAATTCGACTGATGAGAAGAAAATGGTGGTGGAGGTATTTTTGTGATGGTTAGGAGTGATTTATTGTGATAGGCACATGTATTTTGATGAGTTTAGGTATTTTATGTTAGTTATAAGTGAATTTATGATGAGTGGTAGGTAATGAGAAGAAAATAATGATGATGATGGGTAGTGAATGTGGTGAGAAGAAAAAGATGAAATGAATAAAAGGGTGCTTGGGTGATTTTAACAAAAGGTGGCTTTTAGTAGATAATAGAGATAGCGAAGAAAAAAATATATATATCACTAGTCCCTAATTATGTATTGTCTTTAGCTATACTAACTGAAGAATGATCATTGCCAAAATTTTCTAACAAAAATGTTTAGTGTGAAAACTGAGAAATCACAAGAATATATTTTGTAGTGTACTATATTTTTAATTTACAAGAATGTATTTTGTAGTTTTCGTGTCGAGTTTTAATCCTCAATCCTTTCATTAGAGAAATCCAAAAAACAATAGGTAGTCACTAACCACCCCGCCGAGTACCAGACCCACTAGTATGAATATTACAGACATACTTAGACTAGTGTAATACTATATATACATGTAAACGGATTTGGTTCTTTATTTTTCAGATTATCGGAGGTTTAACGAGTCTTTTAACTTGAATATACGCAAAATAACCGATATATCTTCTAACTCGTTCACTGGCTACCCTGAATTACTCGAGAACTATATACGTCTTAAACCATTAACACGAATCATTCTCTATGATAAGCATCAACCACCCATATAAGTATTATACTATATAATATAATTTTTAAAAGTGTGTCTTGAAACTTCGATTCGTTTGGTTTGGTTCAATATCGTACATTTCACAAATAATAATAAGATATCTTTTCAGATTTTTTTACGAGTTACAGTTTTTGGATCAAGCTTTTTGCCTTTTTAGTCCTCAATCCTTTCATGTTATCAATATTTCACAAAGATAAAATGAATACCCAATATCCGCAACGAAACCTAAAAACCAACAACTAATCAGAAACCAAGTACGACCGAGTATGAGACCCATGACTATGAAGATTCAATCCATGTCCTTAAACCATAAACACCAATCATTTATGACTTGCACAATTTTTTTATATGACACAGACAAACTCACGATATACACCGCTAGAGGTCTTTCTATATATAGTACTTTTACTCTCGAGTAAACATCAAAATACATCTATGTGGTTTGGCAAATTTCACAGTTTACATCCTTGTCAGAAAAGTTGGGACATCTAAATAACTCCATCAATAAACGTTACACAATATACATCTCTAGAGACAAACGATGCTAATTTTTCCCCCTCATGTTAGAACCATGTTAGCAGATAACGAAAAAAAATTGCATCGCTTGTCACTAATGATGTATATTATCTAACGTTTATTGACGGAAGGATGTAAATATCTTTTTTTTTTTTTTTTGGCAGAAATGTAAATTGTGAAATTTGAGAAATGATATATTTTGATGTAAATATCTCATAAATTATTAACTCTATATAATAGGGAGTAACTTATAAAATCACTCATAAAACTTTATAAAAAAAACCTAGCCCTCTTTCTCCAACCCCCAAAACACCACAACACAACAATGGTCGAATCCTCCTCCGTCGCGACTTCAGGCGCGTCCCTCCCGACAGCCCCCGACGGCAAAAAACGCCGAGTCACCTACTTTTACGAACCCACAATCGGCGACTACTATTACGGCCAAGGCCACCCCATGAAACCCCACAGAATCCGCATGGCCCACAATCTCATCATCCACTACGCCCTCCATCGCAAAATGGAAATCGTCCGACCATTCCCCGCCGCCACCACCGACATCCGCCGTTTCCATTCCGACGACTATGTCGATTTCTTGTCTTCTGTTGCTCCCGACATGATTATCGACCATACTAATAACAGGAGCTTGAAGAGGTTTAACGTTGGTGAAGATTGTCCTGTTTTTGATGGGATTTTTGAGTTTTGTCAGGCGAGTGCTGGTGGGAGTATTGGGGCTGCTGTCAAGATGAATAGACAGGATGCCGATATTGCGATTAATTGGGCGGGCGGGTTGCATCATGCCAAGAAGAGTGAGGCTTCGGGTTTTTGTTATGTGAATGATATTGTCTTGGGGATTCTTGAGCTTCTTAAGGTTCATAGGGTATGTCGACTTTTTTTTATAATGGTTTTTGTGTTATTAGTAGATATTAATGATTATGCGTGGTTTTTAAATGGTAGAATTGTATCTTTTTTAGGTTGTGTATGATTATTTTATGTTTTGAAGAGTACGAGTTAGTAGTTGTTTTATGTAAGTGTTTGGCAACGCAAGTGTATAAACTCGTTTTTTGTTAGCATTTTAGATAGGAGTATTGACACATAATTTAAAAGCAAAATGTTCGTTGCCAAACGACTGCAGTATTATATTGTAAATGCTTCTAAATGTTCCAAATAGCTCGCAATTACAAGGTTCATAGGGTATGTGGATTTGATGATTTTTGGTTGTTGTGTTTATAAGATAGTGTGTTTTGGGGGTTGTGTTTTTGAAAATAGATTAGTAGATTATCACTATGTTTGGCAAAACTAGCACTAGTGGTTAGTGTCGGAAGTGTTATATAAAAGTGTTTTGGTAACATAGCTGCGGGGCTTCATTTTATTCTGTTCAAAGTGAAACGTTTGTTGCCAAACAACCATTATATTCTAAACACTCCTAAACACTTCAAAAAGCTCGTAGTCAAACACAACCTATTTGTTTTCAAAATTGCGGTTTTCAAAAAGTAGGTCGAGATTCTTTTTTATTGAAAACTGTTTTGTCGGAAAGCGTAGATAACCACTTTTCCAAAAGGTTTGCTAAAGAGTAAAGACTATTTGTATTTTGCAAAAGTGATAATCAGATAATCTAATCCAGAATGCAATCCTAAAGACTTTAAATAAGTGATGACTAGTTTTGTTTTGATGGAATATAGGGCTTGGAAAAGAGTGACTACTATATGGGGTTATTTGGGGTTGTTTATTTAGAGAGGTTATGCTGTCCAATACGGCAATATATATTAGGGCGAAATAAGAGTTTTGTAATGCATAGTTATGGATTCGAAATTCCGAGTTTATCTTCTTGTGCTTTGATAAGAATGCATCCGGTGTTTGCGTTTGCTTACAAAGCTGCTTATTACGTTTTGATACCAATCCTTAGTTATTAGCTGTTTAAATATTTGCGTTATGGGTTGTTATTATGTGTGTTTCTAAAGTGATCAGGTGATAGTAGAGGTGGCAAAATGGGCTGGCCGGGCGGGCAACGGGCTAAACGGGCAACGGGCTAAACGGGCACGGGCTAAACGGGCACCGGGCTAAATGGGCACGGGCAAAACGGGCACATGTTATACAAATCGCTTTAGAAAAAACCCAAAACGACGAAATAAATTCCTGAAACGTAACAACTCATTTATATTTAAAAAATTAAATATATTATATTTATAAGTTTTTTTTAAAAAATAATTGTAATATTCTCCAATGGATAAAAAATATGTGCCCGTTTGTGCCCATCTAACTTTTAAATGGGCAATATATGCCCATTTCAAAAAAAAGGGAAGGGGCTAAATGTGCCCCACTCTTTTACAAATTTGCCAAAATTAGCCCATTTTTTTGATCGCGGGCACAAATTGCCACCCCTAGGTGATAGTTATAGTAATCATTAGTTTTGGTTTGATCATATAGGGTATAGAGTGATTGGTAATATGCTGTTTAGTTAAAGGGTGTTCGAGATTCCTTATCTGATGTAAAACAATGCAATACGCAATAAGCAGTTAAAGAAGCAATCCCAAACACCCCTTTAGACAACTTATGCTTATTGTTTTTTAAAACCAACTTTTAAGTGTTTGGACGAAGAGAAGTGCTTATGCTTAACTGCGTATTTAAAGCAGAAGCAAGCTTATTATGGTTAGCAGCGTAGGATTGCTTACTTTGAACTTAATAGTACTGTTGGTAGATCAAAATAGATGAGTTTTTGGGTGATATAAGCTGATTATCTTTTTCTGCTTCTTATAAAAATGTGTAAGGAGGCGTTTGGGATTTGCCTATGAAAGCTGGTTATCTGCTTTGTTTTGATATAAACCCTGAAACCTAATTTAGATAATCAGTCTTTAGGGTTTCCTGGAGTGCTTATCCAAACAGCTTATCTAAGTATTTGATGGTGAAAATGTGAAATAAGCAGTTATGAGTAACGAGGTTGAGAGTTAGGAGGTGTTGGTTTTGTAGCTTATCTGCTATTTGTGTTTTCATGTGGCACATAAGCAGTTATGGGAGTGTTCCGTACTGCTTATTAAAGATGCTCAATATTGTTTTTTAATTATTTATTATTATGTGTTTTCTGCACATATATTATTTGCGAGTGAAATTAACTTTTGAAAATCATATCACAAAGCAAAGCTGATAAAGTTTGGATAAGCAAAATCCTGCACAGTCCCTTACTTTTTCAAGTTGCTTATCGGATTATGTCAGAATGCATAAGCAGCTTTAACAAGAACTTCCAAACACCCAATAAATTATTTTGCTGTACTGTTCATCTGCTTCGAAGTTGTTAAAAAAAACTCTTTATAAGCATTAGTAGATTACACATGACACATACATTAGAAACTGATTATTGCAACTGAAAAGAAAATGTTGCAACAAGGAGAAATCACTTTTAAAACATGCATCCAAACCGCCTGTATTTATTTTCATGTCTAATTGGATCTAGTAACTAAAATATGGCTTCTCATAGTTGATTTTGAACATATTTGTGGATGATCATGATTATTGTTTGGTATTGTTTGGGTCTACCAAAGAGCTTGTGTCCTAATGGTACCCCATGTTGTGTGAGAAGCTCCCCAACCAATTGGTTGTGGGTTCAAGTTCTGCTTAGGACATGTGAGATAGATTTGTGGTGTACATACTGTGAGATAGTTACTTGCCGTACCAGAAAAAAGTTAATTGTTTGAGACTGATACTTTAATTAAGTTTGCTTAATCTCGTGTGAGTTTGCAATACGGATTATGGTTCTAAATATGTGCATACTTAATATGTTATCTAAGACTTTGTGGGAATTGTTTTACTTACCTACCAATGTTATTATGCAGCGTGTGTTGTATGTTGATATCGACATCCACCATGGAGATGGGGTTGAAGAAGCTTTCTTCACCACCGACAGAGTGATGACTGTCTCTTTCCATAAATTTGGCGACTTTTTCCCTGGGACAGGACACATCAAAGACATTGGTGCAAATCAGGGCAAGTACTATGCTTTAAATGTTCCTTTGAATGATGGGATGGATGATGAGAGCTTCCGTGGTTTATTCAGACCAATTCTTCACAAAGTTATGGAAGTTTATCAGCCTGATGCTGTGGTTCTTCAATGTGGTGCTGATTCATTGGCCGGTGATAGACTTGGGTGCTTCAATTTGTCGGTAAAAGGGCATGCAGACTGTCTTCGGTATCTTAGATCATTCAATGTTCCTCTAATGGTTTTAGGTGGTGGTGGCTATACAATTCGCAATGTTGCTCGTTGCTGGTGTTATGAGGTATCTTTCTCCCCCACTATATAAGGTTTATTGCGTGATTTAGTAATCAATAATCATTTTGTTGTTGATTTGGGGAGCCAAACACATATATGCTATGCAAGTTGCAAAACTATTATTTTTTGCTATGTAGGTCACATAACTAACATTTTTTGCATAGCATATATGTGGTTGGCTATTTTGCTATGTAGGTCACATAACTAACATCTTTTGTCTACGTAGGTCACTGAGCTATCATTTTGTTGTGGAGACTTGGTTGACTACAAAATGATAATTCAGTGACCTACGTAACAAGATGTTGATAAAAAAAGGTTGGTTACCCAAGTTAGCAACAAAGTCGTAGTTTACCCATATCTTCTTCCATAAGTAAGCTTGAATAATGCTGACTGACCTTAATTTTTATCAAAATTTGCAGACAGCGGTTGCAGTTGGGGTTGAACCTGATAATAAGCTACCTTACAATGAGTATTATGAGTATTTTGGACCAGATTACACTCTTCATGTTGAGCCAAGTCCCCTTGACAACCAAAATACTCCAAAAGATTTGGAGAAAATCAGGTCAGATATGTTATAAATACTAAATACTGCTTGTCTGTCTAAGCCTGATCACATACATTCTGCTCAATATATATGTAATAAATACGTTAGATTAGAAATGATGGATTGGTCATGCATCTCCACTTAAGTGATCCCTTGGTTGGTCAAAGAATGTAGACTCTTGAATATATAACACCACTTTGTGCCTATTGTCCTAATAGGTTCTTTTATCACAAAAAAGTCCATCCTCGATGTCTGGTTTGACATTAATGTATCTAATTCTTCCCTAATTAATGTTAGAAAATAGTTTCCTTGTACTATGTGATCACTGGTCATTGGGTATGTAGTCAAGGAGTTGTTTTTAATGTCTGAGAGTCTCGTAGGACTTTATAGATGACAATGCTTGAAAAACAATAGATTGTGTTCTCAACTTCCAAGTAATCAAGTCATTACGTCTTAACAGAAAATGTAGGAAGTTCCAAACTGGTAATATGCCTCAAAGGTTATGGTTGAAGTAGTGGTCTGATCTGAGAACTTAACACTTTCTTAACATAATTTAATCTGATTTTGTTATTGATTGTTAACAAGTTGTATGAAGCAGGGTGGGGAGATGTAGATTTATGTGCTTGCATAGTTGCTTTTATGAAGTGAAATATAAGCTTAAACCCATACAATGAGAGTTCCTTGAGCTTGTGTAATAATCTGTCCTCGTATATTTGCTTGTTGTCATCAAGACAGTTTGTGTTTTTGGTTCAGTTCATAACCTTATATACTTTTATGCATACAGTAGTCACATATATGTTGAAGTCATGAGACATCTACGTCTAGGTTTGTTTAGAGGGTTTGCCTTGAGATAATTAAGGGTTGGTATATTCCTATATGCATATAAGTTGTAATAAATAGCTAGAAGTTTGCAGCTTCAGTATATCTCCTCTTTAATATTATTATTGTAGATTTTAAAAACGAATCAACATATAAAATCTAGTTAGGTATCTTGTTTGTGATCTCAATAGTACACTTCAATGAATTTCTATCCAAGAACTCCTTTGGTACATGACTACATGAGTTAACTCAAAAGTAAAGGTTTTCGTTTTTTTTTTGCTTCGAATTTGGTGTTATCTTGTAGCATGGAAGGGACAAAATTATGGCATGGAAAATTACAAGCACCCGTCTGTTGATGCTATTCATACTAAAAGTGCGTGAAAGAAAAGTAACTATCACTAGGCAAATGATTAAGAGGGGATCGTTTGCCATTTAAACTTGAAGTATCATACCAATAGTCTTATCTAGGGTGTGGAATTGACCAGAAGAAAGTATTTGGGGTTGGTTCATGAAATCGGCAAGGTTGCTTTTGTATTGATATCTATTAAGTTAGGGAAATATATTTTAAATCGGTTAGCAAGGGATGATGCTTGTTCATGTTTAAAACAGTTAATTGATTCATCTTTTCTCACTTCCTGATATATCAAAACATCACAGGAACATGCTGCTTGAACAACTGTCTAGATTACCACACTCTCCTAGTGTGCCTTTTCAGAATACACCACCTGTCACAGAAGTCCCCGAAGAGGCAAGTGAATATACATGTTATGCAATATGAATCTTATTTGTCTCGTTCTAATTATCATGTATACTGTACTTAATTAAACAGGCAGAGGAACCAATGGAGAAGCGCCCAAAACCACGCATATGGAGTGGTCAAGAGTATGATTCTGATGTTGATGAGGAAGAAGAAAAGCCTCGACGTCAAAGCTTCAATGCAAATAACAGTCAAACAAGGTAACGTGTTTGACCTAAAGTAACTGTTGGACGGTACCAATTCTCATAATATTTGTATGAATCGCGTTAACTTTTTCTTGAAACCTTATACTTTTATTTGACTGGGAAACTATACCATTGTCAGGGATCATGCAAGGGGGGATGTAAAGGATGAAGATATGATGGATGGTGATGCTCCTTCATGAGCTTCTTTCTTTGCAATGGGAATTTGTTGTTCTATGCTACAAAAGCTATGTAGTTGTTACATTTCTCTGAATTAGAAAACATAGAAGAGTATTCCCCCAAATGCTAACTCTTGTAAATCTTTGGTTTAATTGTCTGAGAATGCATCATGGATGAAATGTTAGACTGATTTTGGTTCTTGAAGCTTATGTTTTATAGTTGGATCTTATAGAGGTCTATTACAAATGGGCAAATTGATGTGGTTCATTTTGAGTAATGCCATATGTTGCTAAAAATCCTTATAGATGTCCATTACAAGTGCATATTAGCCAAGGGTTTGTAAGGATTTATAACATTACTCGTCTATATTTACTTTGTGAGTCTCTTCTTTTTTATTAGAAAAATTGACGAGATCAATAGGGAGCAAGAACATAAGTAAACTGAGAACAGAAAGAGATTTTAAGGATTAAGGCTTTGCTTTCTATCTTTTGAAAGTAAGCATCAACAGTTCAATCACCAAGTTGTATGACCTGCAATTCACCTTTTAAAGCGATAGTACGAGTGCATTTGTTAACAAGAAAAATGGTTTCAAGAATGTCCCAAGCTTGCTTAGCAGTGTTGGGATTAACGATAACAAGCATACATTGGTCATGTTTGGCGTTTTGGGAGCGTTCAGGAGCGACAAGCGGTTGAGAAATCATTTGGAATTTTGAGAGATCATTTGGAATTTTCAAGAAACGATGAAAAATACTCGAGGGAATGCCTAAATATAGTGTGGAAACTCAACATGATAATTATTGCCGCATTTGCTTTGCATAACTACATTCGTAATAATGACAAAGAAGATGTGGTGTTTACTACGTTCGAACAATATCCAGATTACATGGGAGGTGATGAACTTTGTGATGTTCGTGGCTCAGTTACAAATAATGAAGGTATTTCTAGAGGAACGTCTAATGAGATGAAAAAAATTCGTAATGATATTGCCACATCAATATGGAATGCACGTCACAGATAAGTTATAGCTAGCGTATCACGAAGTTTATGTAACATCAAGCATGTAAAAGTAATTAGCACCTTATAAATAATAATTTTATTATTTGTTTAATCACTTTTTTTTAATGTGTATATGCCCTTTTTCGTAATTTTGACATTTTATAATTACAACTACAACTACGTTACCAAACACGTTTTTTAAACAAACAACTACTGTTTACTGCTACGTGTCGCCAAACATACCCATTGAAGGGTCGGAAAGTGAAAAAAAAAAAAAAAAAAAAAAAAAAAAAAAAAAAAAAAAAAAAAAAAAAGTTCTACGATTTGAAGATGGAATCGGCTTTAAGCCAATAAAAAATAGGAGGGTTTATGGTACTCGTAAAAGAATTTGTAGATTCATTGCTTTAGGGCATTAAAATTTTCACAGTGATTCTTGAAGAAGTAACACCATGCAACATAATAAAGTTAACAGCGTCAAGTTTGTCCACGTCAAGTTTAAGAGGGATGTGGTTCGTAATAGAGTTAACAGCGTAGAGTTTATCGATGTGTGATACGGTAAGAGGGGTATCATTCGTCAACAATGAGGGTTTGGGTTATGAAGAAAAGCAATCGACTTTGTTATGGCTGAGAAAGAATTCGACTATAGTTGTTGAAGTATAGGGAAAAAGTAGTTGACTTTAGTCGACTGAAGTTGTAAAAAAATGTGGAGAGTGGTCGAGCTTTAGTCAATTTTTGGTGTAAAGAAATTAAATAAAACACGGAGAAAAGGGTTTTGAAAATCGACTTTTAAAATACAAATACCCAAATAACCTATTGTAGGTTAGTCATCAAACACGTCGTCACTCATAAACCAAACAAATCAATCAACCTAAAATCTATTCCAAATCTTTTATATAATACAACAAAACCCTTAGTGGGGACTTTCGTATTTCAAAAAAAAATATTATTTCTTTATTAAGTAATATTTTAATTAATTATTATTTTTTAATTTATAAATTTCTAAATTCGTTTTGTTGATATATACTAAATAAGTAGAAGATAAATACAGAAAATATAGATAAGATGCAAAATTTTTAAATGATTATCTTTAATAATTTAAAAAAATATAATTATTTCTTTTAAAAACTATAATCATAAATCAAGCAAAACAAAGATTAAATTATTTATTTTTTAATAAATAAAAATGTTATTTAAAAAACTCGCGCGTGCGCGGGTATTATAACTAGTGGTTTCAGAAAAGTTAAATTCTTTTGATTAGCTAAAAACAAAAGCTTTCATTAAAAAAATAATAATAAAAAAAAGTAAATTTCCCAAATCAAGCTAACGACTAAGTTAGTTTTCACATATTCTGGCCCAATTTTATGGAGGCTCAAATTTAAATTCAAATAGCTGATTAATAAACTAAAGGCCCGTTTGGTTTGTAAATGGGTTTATAATTAATATTTGTATTTGAATTTGATTTATGATTTAAATTTGATATAAGAATAAATATAATATTTAATTTAAAATAATATTTAAAAAGTTAATGAAATAATTAATAATTAAATTTATTATTTTATTAATACTGAAGAAGAGAGAGATAGAGTGAATGAAAAATGAGCCTAGAAATTTATTAAAACCTACTCACTTATATTACTTTTATACAACCCCACATATTTGGATTATAAACAAAATCCTAATCCTAAAACTTAAACAATATATATATATGATTTGATTTTAAAATCACATATGATTTGATTTTAACGAATCACATATGATTTTTACAAATCATATATGATTTTTTTGAGCGGAAATTTTGAAAAAAAAAGTTCGTCGAAAAAAAAAATTCGTCAAAAGTATATAACAATGCATATCTATAGAAAGATAATTTAATTTTCGTCGCGATAATATATTTTTTTTCTCGCATAACGATTTACGGTTTGCAAAATATTTAATTTTTAAAAAAGGGTGAAAGTTTATTTTTTTATTTTGATAAAAAAAAAATTAGTAGCTAAGATTGCTTAATTGATTATATAATAAAACTTGGTTGTACACGAATCTTTTGGCAAATACCTATACGTTAGTACAGAGAACTAACATGAATCGTCCCAAACACCAGATTATATCAAACTACGAAAAGATATAACAAACAAAAGCCAAAAAAAATAAAAATAAAAATAATAAAAAATAAATGGAAGTTACCAAAAAACCTATCCGAATAATCTTTATGAATTATTATATATACTAAATAAAAGGGGGAATCGTTTACTGTAGCAGCACTGTTTTAACTACTTATTTGATTTTAAATCCCACGGGGGAGAATACATTGCACAATTATTTTTGTACATGCTCAAGTATTACAAATTCCATACATTGCTTAAGTTGCCTTACTACCAAGTTAAGTCCCCTTATATATCATGGACCGTTAATTGTATTGCTAAGCGAGAGTGAGTGGATAGATCTATCGAGGGTGACGCCTCCATTCGCGTTGGGTTGCTCCAACGGGACGAATGCATTTCATGTCTTAACGAATTGAGTGTCTGGTAAACACTCTGGTGGGGCCATTACTAAGTCTAGCTTCGGGGTCATGAGCTTAAGAGCCAATGTAGCATTTTTGACATTCTTGTCGGTTTACTTATTACTTGTGGCTTATGTACTTACGATTTAACTTATAAACCTATGATTATTCACCAACTTTATGTTGACCGTTTTTCGCAATGTATTTCTCAGGTAACTAAGGTAGCTCATGTGCATACATTTGGACCTTCATGGAGTCGCGGAGTCGACGCATCTCACCCTATATTTTCTGCACTTATGAAACGTTTGATCTTGTGGAACTTATTTTAACTAAATTGGCAATATCTTTTGGGACCTAAGCTTTGTAAACTCTGAATGTTTTAATGATCAAACGCTGTATTTTCTAAACGATATTTTAGGTCGTTCAATATAACTGTAACTATGGTGCTATGACAGTCACCCCCAAGTATTCCATTCCGCTGCCATTCAGGTATTTTGGGGGTGTGACATGTGACCTCCAGAGACCACTTAGGAGACCAAATCCAAACCATTGGGTCAGCCCATGTGGTTAGATATTTATTTTTTCTTTTGATCACAAAACCTAAATCCTATCCTCATCAAACAAACGGGCCCTAAAATAGAGTTGAGATCCATAAAGAACCCATACATGTTATTGAACCTATCAACCAATCATAGCTAGCCATTTATATTTTTCACATTTTTTTTAAAACAACATATCTTGCAAACGGTAAGATACAAAAAAAATACTATCGCAACGAGAATTAAATCATCTTTCTATAGATATGCATTGTTATATACTTTCGACGAATTTTTTTTTTTCCGAATAATTTTTTTTTTTTTTTTTTTTTTTTTTTTTTTGAAATTTTCGCTTAGAAAAATCATATATGATTCTTACGAATCATATATGATTTTTAAAAATCATATATGATTCGTAAAAATTACATATGATTTGATTTTAACGAATCACATATGATTTTTACAAATCATATATGATTTTTTTGAGCGGAAATTTTGAAAAAAAAAGTTCGTCGAAAAAAAAAATTCGTCAAAAGTATATAACAATGCATATCTATAGAAAGATAATTTAATTTTCGTCGCGATAATATATTTTTTTTTTCGCATAACGATTTACGGTTTGCAAAATATTTAATTTTTAAAAAAGGGTGAAAGTTTATTTTTTTATTTTGATAAAAAAAAAAATTAGTAACTAAGATTGCTTAATTGATTATATAATAAAACTTGGTTGTACACGAATCTTTTGGCAAATACCTATACGTTATTACAGAGAACTAACATGAATCGTCCCAAACACCGGATTATATCAAACTACGAAAAGATATAACAAACAAAAGCCAAAAAAAATAAAAATAAAAATAATAAAAAATAAATGGAAGTTACCAAAACACCTATCCGAATAATCTTTATGAATTATTATATATACTAAATAAAAGGGGGAATCGTTTACTGTAACAGCTACAGTGACGAAACAGTGGTTTTGTGAGACCGGTTACTGTAGCAGTACTGTTTATCCGTTTTTTTTTTTTTTTTTTTTTTTTTTTTTTTTTTTTTTTTTTTTGAGGTTAAATATTTAACAAAAATAATTTTTTTCTTCTTCTGTGGATATCGATCTTTTGCAAATTTAGTCGTTACTAAAAAAAATAATTTTTTTCAATCGTTTTATTTCGAGTTTAGATTAACCACAACATTTCAGCAATAATTTTTTTCAAACGTTTTATTTCAAGTTTATATTAACCACAACATATCCGCAGCAACGCGCGGGTACCCCGCTCGTTCTAATCGATTCTTTAAACCAGACGAACCTCTAAACAATTTTTTTTTTTTTTTTTTTCCTTTTTAAATCATGTAAATATATTGATTAATTAATTATAAGATTACACATGTCCCGATATATATACACTTGGGCCTAGGCTCAAACTATACTAATACAAATCTAATACAAATACTAATACCAATCTAATACAAATAGGTTCACTAACAGTAGCAAGCCTTTTTTATATTTCAGATGGGATTAGAATGTGGCTAGTGATTTTAAGAGTACACATAGCTCTGATCTCAAATGGGTTCAAATCAAGGCCGTCTCAAATGAGTTCAAGTTAAAGGTAGTTTCAAACGATTTCAAGGTCAAGGCAGTTCAAGACACGTCGCAAATGTGTCCAAGTTCAAGGTATGTTTCGAAGGGGTTCAAGGTCACGACACGTTTCAAAGGGGTTCAAGGTCAGGGACATCTCAAAGTGAATTCATGGTCAAGCTTTTATCAGATGAATTCATGGGCATGCCAAGGATCAAATGGTTCAAGTTCAGATATCAGTAGTTCATACCATTGGACATTCAACAGAGTTTCAAGCATTTATAGTATGTTCAATGGTTATATTAGTAAAGGGATAATTCCATACTTATCCAACCTAAATTTCAAAATTCTTAGTAAAAATGTAATAATAATACTTATAACATCTTGTTCTTCGAAATGTAATGATAATACTTATAGCTGTTTTGGTTAAAAAAAATTCCACAAAATTGATTGAGCTGGAACATTCTATTCATAGTTTCTACCAAAAATGAACAAGAAACATGCACCTTTGGTTTCTGCCTTATGAAGAGCAAACCAATGTTGACTAGTATCTTTTGCCACACAGATATTATATGATCTACACATTAAATCTCAAAAGACCCCGCAAAAGCATACATTTATACCAATTTCCGACCTATTTACCCTTTTTCCCAAACCATTTTATACAAGATTTACATGTTTGCATACCTATTGTAGTGTCCTTTTCGGGTCATCAACCTCTTCTATTATCCCATCAAGGTCGGACCTACGATGTTTGTTGAAACTGGTAGAAGTTAGGATGGTACATGACGCACATCATGCGGATTGGGAATCCTTGAAACAGCAAACCAACTAGATTCACGTGAGCGAACGAACTAAGTTGAAATCTTTGCCTTGGAGAGGCATGATACGATTTTGGTAACACGAGAGATTGAACCTTTAGTATATTGGACCATTTAAGATTCATTTTAGAACCGACCAGCTGACATATAAGATTGGAATTCTGACATAGTTCAGCAACATATATTACCCATATTACATTATAAACCTGAAGAAGCACTGATCATTTATTGACGAACCAAACTCGAAAAAAGCCAAACTCACTAGTCCAGTAGGCATTCATGAAATAACCAGAAATTTCCTACAAGTCAAGGATCAATTACAAATTCTACAAGTTGTAAACCATTAAAACTTCAAGTTGGTAGCCAGATTATGTTTGAAGTTCTGCCTAGGAATGGCATGATATTATTCGGAAAAGTTGGAAAGATAAACCCGATATACACTGGACCACTAAATATTTCAGACAGAGTAGGCCTAGTGGCCGTCAGACTTGAGCCTTGTTAGAGAACAGCTGGATTACACAAACCATGTTTCACCTATTCAAATCCCAGGAAATAACTTTCAGATTAGTCACTCGTAATCCCATTTGGAAAGGAATCCAACCCAAGAACAAACGTAGACTTGGTAATAACCAATAGAAATCATGGACTGTTAGGTCAAACGGTTGAAGCAGAGTCGAATTCCTATCGTGGAAGTTCGCTGAAATTCTCGATTATTATCATCTTTTCACCAATACCACTCTAGAGACCAACACAAACTGAACTTCGGGACGAAGTTCCTGTTAGAGGGGAAGACTGTCACAACTCGTAATTTCCGGTCATTTTCTAAACCTCGACAATTTACTATTCACAAGTTACTATTCATCGTTTACTATTCATCGATCACTATTCATCGTTTTCGAGGTCAATTCGACATTCTGAGAAGCGTTCAGAAATTTTACTATTCACTTGACACTATTCATTCCGGATGAAATATCACTATTCACGTGCATTACTCATGTCATCGTAAACCTAGTTTACGGGTATTCAAAATTCGCGTAACCGTATTGGTTCAGGAGCGAACTCATGCATTATCATTGGGACATTTCATACGGACTAGAAATAGTCTGCATATCATCATTAGGGCACTTGCATACTATTCCACTCGTAGGATAACTAAATTAATACTTTTGGTATAATTAACGATTTACGTATGTTATTTCAAATAAACACTAATACGCGAACTATAAATGTGACTAACATGTCCGACACTCCCGACTATTATCCCAATATATTTTTATATTCATTTTAATAATATAAAAATTATAATATTAATTTACCCGGTATTTTAGAAATTTATTTATTACGTATCGTACGTTTAATTTAATTTCGACGGTTTTCATAAAAATCAAACAATAATCACCCGAACTCTCCGTACTTGTACCCGACATATTTTTACAATTTTTACGACTTTATTATGTCCCGAATAACTTCAATAAAATTTATTTCTAACAAACCCGGTACCCGATAAAACCTAAAACCAACTAATACTACACAATCTTACCACTAACTCCCTAAATAATTACCCAACACCACCCCCCTTTTTCCTCCTTTCATGACCGCCCCCCCCCCCCCCCCCCCCCCTTCCTAGCCTCCTCATGAGCTAAACACTCACCAACACCCATTAATGCTTACCTAAATTTTGTCTCTTAAGTAGATATTATCACATTTCATCTCATTTCTTTCTCATAAAAACACAAGTTCAAGAAAACTTTTCTCTCATTTTCTCTCCATGGGGTGCTCGGCCTAGGGTAATCCAAGAAGCAAGAACAACAATTTTTCCAAGATCTAGGTGTAAACTTGTTCACTTAGTCATCCTTGTTAGAGTTTTGAAATAAAAACTCAAGGATTAGTAGGATTTTCACCATCCAAACTCCCTAAACCTTCAAGTAAGTTAACAAACTCATTTTTATAATTTTTACAAGTTATTACTATGGTTATATACTTTTCTTACAAGAACTCATGCATATAATGATTTATACCACTTTAGTTTATAAACTTTTAACTTTTGAATCTTAGAAAGTGATTATGGTTAGATCTTTGTTAGATCTACTTGGTTATGATGTTTAGGAACCCATGACACCCTAAGAAGGTGTATGGTAGGATTAGACTAGTTTTGTGGTGATTGAAAGTGGTTTGGTTGAAGTTGGAACAAGTTTGAAACTAGGAAAATGATTTTTGAAACTATTTATATACCTACTGTCCCTATTTTGGAAACGTGGGAAACTCAGCAACTCAGGGGTAATTTTTGACCAAAGATTTAGAAAATACTTTCAAAAACGAAACTTTAGGCGAAAGAACGGATTAAAACGAGCTTATAACGAAGGAGATATGATTTTTGCAAATTTAACGACGAAAACTATTTTTATAAAAACTGCATGCTGTTTGGCAGTTTTCGACGGATAAAAAGAGGTGTTAAACGTAACCTAGAGGAGCCGAGTTATGAAAAATATATTAGTATATACAAAAACGAATCTGTGGATATAAAGAACAAGGAAAACGAACCTAAAACGACCAAGTTATACGCGTTTTAAGATCACCAAAACCATATATATATATATATATTTGGTCACAAATAAAAATAATAACTTACGCACTAAATGGTATATTTTCTAGAAACGTTACTAAGGGCTATATTTTTAACAAATGAATACGTATGACTCAAGGGAATATTTATACGACTTAACGACGTTATTTCAAGGTTTTTGATACAAGGAATATAACGCTAACATTTTCATACAAGATGATACGACTAGTTATATACTTCTATATTGGACTTATTTTTCCTAAGTATGGAAACTATTTTACTATGACGATAACTAGTATTTCCAAATCACGAGTGGTATAGGTATCATGTGCATGTGCATTCATTACATCACGGCATGATCTAAATTAGATCACGATTATTCATTTAGGTTGCGGCTATTGTTCGCGCCTCATTGTCCCGATTACTTTACCATCGTTGTACCGTCTTTGTACTATCACTCCAGGTGAGTTCTCATAGCCCCGTTTTAACTACTTATTTGATTTTAAATCCCACGAGGGAGAATACATTGCACAATTATTTTTGTACATGCCCAAGTATTACAAATTCCATACATTGCTTAAGTTGCCTTACTACCAAGTTAAGTCCCCTTATATATCATGGACCGTTAATTGTATTGCTAAGCGAGAGTGAGTGGATAGATCTATCGAGGGTGACGCCTCCATTCGCGTTGGGTTGCTCCAACGGGACGAATGCATTTCATGTCTTAACGAATTGAGTGTCTGGTAAACACTCTGGTGGGGCCATTACTAAGTCTAGCTTCGGGGTCATGAGCTTAAGAGCCAATGTAGCATTTTTGACATTCTTGTCGGTTTACTTATTACTTGTGGCTTATGTACTTACGATTTAACTTATAAACCTATGATTATTCACCAACTTTATGTTGACTGTTTTTCGCAATGTATTTCTCAGGTAACTAAGGTAGCTCATGTGCATACATTTGGACCTTCATGGAGTCGCGGAGTCGACGCGTCTCACCCTATATTTTCTGCACTTATGAAACGTTTGATCTTGTGGAACTTATTTTAACTAAATTGGCAATATCTTTTGGGACCTAAGCTTTGTAAACTCTGAATGTTTTAATGATCAAACGCTGTATTTTCTAAACGACATTTTAGGTCGTTCAATATAACTGTAACTATGGTGCTATGACAGTCACCCCCAGGTATTCCATTCCGCTGCCATTCAGGTATTTTGGGGGTGTGACATGTGACCTCCAGAGACCACTTAGGAGACCAAATCCAAACCATTGGGTCAGCCCATGTGGTTAGATATTTATTTTTTCTTTTGATCACAAAACCTAAATCCTATCCTCATCAAACAAACGGGCCCTAAAATAGAGTTGAGATCCATAAAGAACCCATACATGTTATTGAACCTATCAACCAATCATAGCTAGCCATTTATATTTTTCACATTTTTTTTAAAACAACATATCTTGCAAACGGTAAGATACAAAAAAATACTATCGCGACGAGAATTAAATCATCTTTCTATAGATATGCATTGTTATATACTTTCGACGAATTTTTTTTTTCCGAATAATTTTTTTTTTTTTTTTTTTTGAAATTTTCGCTTAGAAAAATCATATATGATTCGTAAAAATCACATATGATTTGATTTTAACGAATCACATATGATTTTTACAAATCATATATGATTTTTTTGAGCGGAAATTTTGAAAAAAAAAGTTCGTCGAAAAAAAAAATTCGTCAAAAGTATATAACAATGCATATCTATAGAAAGATAATTTAATTTTCGTCGCGATAATATATATTTTTTTTTCGCATAACGATTTACGGTTTGCAAAATATTTAATTTTTAAAAAAGGGTGAAAGTTTATTTTTTTATTTTGATAAAAAAAAATTAGTAGCTAAGATTGCTTAATTGATTATATAATAAAACTTGGTTGTACACGAATCTTTTGGCAAATACCTATACGTTAGTACAGAGAACTAACATGAATCGTCCCAAACACCGGATTATATCAAACTACGAAAAGATATAACAAACAAAAGCCAAAAAAAATAAAAATAAAAATAATAAAAAATAAATGGAAGTTACCAAAAAACCTATCCGAATAATCTTTATGAATTATTATATATACTAAATAAAAGGGGGAATCGTTTACTGTAGCAGCTACAGTGCTTGCTGCAGTGACGAAACAGTAGTTTTGTGAGCCCGGTTACTGTAGCAGTACTGTTTATCCGTTTTTTTTTTTTTTTTTTTTTTTTTGAGGTTAAATATTTAACAAAAATAATTTTTTTCTTCTTCTGTGGATATCGATCTTTTGCAAATTTAGTCGTTACTAAAAAAAATAATTTTTTTCAATCGTTTTATTTCGAGTTTAGATTAACCACAACATTTCAGCAATAATTTTTTTCAAACGTTTTATTTCAAGTTTATATTAACCACAACATATCCGCAGCAACGCGCGGGTACCCCGCTCGTTCTAATCGATTCTTTAAACCAGACGAACCTCTAAACAATTTTTTTTTTTTCCTTTTTAAATCATGTAAATATATTGATTAATTAATTATAAGATTACACATGTCCCGATATATATACACTTGGGCCTAGGCTCAAAGTATACTAATACAAATCTAACACAAATACTAATACCAATCTAATACAAATAGGTTCACTAACAGTAGCAAGCCTTTTTTATATTTCAGATGGGATTAGAATGTGGCTAGTGATTTTAAGAGTACACATAGCTCTGATCTCAAATGGGTTCAAATCAAGGCCGTCTCAAATGAGTTCAAGTTAAAGGTAGTTTCAAACGATTTCAAGGTCAAGGCAGTTCAAGACACGTCGCAAATGTGTCCAAGTTCAAGGTATGTTTCGAAGGGGTTCAAGGTCACGACACGTTTCAAAGGGGTTCAAGGTCAGGGACATCTCAAAGTGAATTCATGGTCAAGCTTTTATCAGATGAATTCATGGGCATGCCAAGGATCAAATGGTTCAAGTTCAGATATCAGTAGTTCATACCATTGGACATTCAACAGAGTTTCAAGCATTTATAGTATGTTCAATGGTTATATTAGTAAAGGGATAATTCCATACTTATCCAACCTAAATTTCAAAATTCTTAGTAAAAATGTAATAATAATACTTATAACATCTTGTTCTTCGAAATGTAATGATAATACTTATAGCTGTTTTGGTTAAAAAAAAATTCCACAAAATTGATTGAGCAGGAACATTCTATTCATAGTTTCTACCAAAAATGAACAAGAAACATGCACCTTTGGTTTCTGCCTTATGAAGAGCAAACCAATGTTGACTAGTATCTTTTGCCACACAGATATTATATGATCTACACATTAAATCTCAAAAGACCCCGCAAAAGCATACATTTATACCAATTGCCGCCTATTTACCCTTTTTCCCAAACCATTTTATACAAGATTTACATGTTTGCATACCTATTGTACTGTCCTTTTCGGGTCATCAACCTCTTCTATTATCCCATCAAGGTCGGACCTACGATGTTTGTTTCTCTTCTAGTCAAATCATCACCTACTTCCATTGCGGACCTTTTTTCGTGTTTCATGCAATGTAGTTCTTTTCTGTCACCATTCATTTTCCAACTATCTGTCTAACGAACGTACGTGCACATCTTATATTACTGCGAGTATATGACATCATAACAAGTAAAATAGTTAAGAAACTTATCATTTTCATGCGTTCACTATGTTTGTATTTGTACTAATTGTACATGCTAGGTTAAAAGTTTATCAGTTTAGATGAAAATTATCTTTAAAGTTCCATTAACATTAAGAAAATAAGAAGCACATGAGACATATGGGCCTAATGGTTGCTGTTGGGCTACAGGTTTATGAGATACAAAAGATGTGGACTATGTTCATTTAAAGGCTTATAAGGTTACCATTCTTTTAATCATTGAGAATTACTGTTGAGATACATATACCCACTTGTTGACAACTCAATAAATTCTTGGGCCCTTTTGACATTTCCACAAGAAAAAAACACAATCTTACAAGTAAAACAAGACAAAATCAAACTATTATGGAGAAGGATATAACATTTGCTTTGATATTTATAGAGGCTATAAGTATATATGGGCAGAGGTTATATATACTTGCATTTGATTTTATTACGGTATTCTGATGATCAACCAGGTTTTGACCATCAGTAAAAAAAAGATGTTCACCCATTTGACAAGCCATGCAAATTGTTAGACGTGCATATTTTGCCTCGTATGTATAGTATAAATATTAACAAGAATGAGGGCAAAATATCGTTCGTGCTTGCTTTAGGGACAGACCACGGACCACCTACGCCAAAATTTGAATGCATGTTTTTCACACTTCCTATCTCTTGTTTTTACAGTAAGATTTTTTGTATTGCAACGAAGAACTTGATGTCATGCGTTGCAGAGGCATACAAAAACTATATATACGAACAATTTGCGGTCACTGCACATTACTATGTTAGTTGCGAGTTGTTGTGATAAGTCGTTTTAATAGATAAATTAAAACTGAAACAAAACAAAAATAAATTAACAAATAGTGTTATGTTAAGATGAGGCCATTTTTAATTGAAAATATTATCATATATTTGGCGGAATCGGATATATATCACGTTACGTATATATCTAAACAAAACTAATAATTACATATATCTCCTTCTAAAGACTTAAATATGACATGATAATTATATTTTAAACTAGTCAACCAGACCCGTGCGTTGCACACGGGCTGTATCTAAGTGTTCATAACGTAATGTTCACTAATTTTCATCATGTATTCATTGCGGGATCATGTCATTTCATTATTTGAATACACTTGCAAACATGAATAGTCATAAAAGCCCGTGCGATACTCATGGGCTGTATAAAAGTTTTCAAAGTCTAATATCCGTCATTTATTTTCGTCATTTTATATTCAGGATGTATTTTTGTCATTATATATATATAAGTTTTCATGATAGCATACATTTTGTAAGCATGATACGTATTTAAAATAATTTATTGACATGTAATCTTTTAAGATGTATTCTTTTACATAATATTTTTTGTCTATTTATTTTGGTATTGACTCTATCGTTTTTTATTTGAACTAACTAATATTAATACATCGGGCTAAGTTATAACTATTTCTTATGATAGTCAACAATTTCCGTGCGATGCACATGGGTTGTATAGAAGTTTTCATAGATTTAAAATACGTGCGATGTACATGGGTTGTATAGAAGTTTTTATAGCGTAATATTCGGCATTTATGTTCGTCATTTTATATTTAAGTTTTCATGGTGTCACACATTTGCTAAGCTTTATACGTATTTAAAATACTTTATTGTGTAGCACATGGGCTGTATATAAGTTTTTATAGCGTAATCTTCGGCAATTATTTTCGTCATTATATATCTAAGTTGTGATGGTATCACATTTCTAGGCATGACACACATTTAAAATAGTTTATTGACATTAAAAGAGTATATGTGAAGAGATTTTTTTCAAGAAGTTATATTGAAAAGAGTCTTTTCACATGTAATTTTTTAATATGTATAAGTTACATAAATTATTTTAAATATGAAGCGATGACATTAATGTTGGAGACCTTTTATATTCATCCTCGTGCGATGCACACAGGTTTGGACTGCCTCAGGACCCATGCGATGCACACAGGTTGGATCTAATTGTTTTTTTTCGTAATGTTCGGGACTAATTTTCGGTTCATGTTTGAAACTCTCATTTTTTATGAAAGACGGACTTCGTTGTTTAATAAATTACATTATTAAAAGAGAACTATAAAACAAATTTCCTTTTTAACAAAACTATAAAAACATAAAACATTAAAGTAATTAGTATATTCAAGAGTATAAATTATAATTCGTATAATAAATTATAATTCGTATAGTAAAATATTGCATGTTTAATTTGTAACGTACGATTAATATGAATGCTAAGTATTCATCTATATTGACACCGAGGGCCGTGGCGTTGTTCTTGTTGTTGTTCTCTTTGTCCTTGTTGTTCATTGGTACTTTGCATGTTTTGTTCTTGATACAATTTTTGTGACTTCTCCATCTCTTTCTTTAATGTGAAGAGGTTTTTTGCAAAATGTTATATTTAAATGAGGCTTTTCATATGTAATATTTTAATATGAGTAAGTTACATAAATTATTATTTTTAATTAATGCATTATTACAACATTTTTTCATAAACTATAATATCGAATTTGAGCATTCATTAGTAACTCACTCTAAGTATTTACAGTATGACGACATGAATCACATGATCTCAAACTCAAATGAATAATGCTTAACTCGTGATAGGTGTAGGATAACATTTGAAATACAATTTTCTTCTCATTTATAAACTTCTTTGATTTAGAAGATTCTCATTGTTAAGATGATAGTGTGAACATATTTTTATTATATACTACCATTTTCAATATGTAACATCGACATAATTTTCACAATTATATCAAATATCAAGTCACGCAATATTCCACGACGTTTAATTAAGAAAGTGACATTAACACACCACAAGACAAAAAAACTACATTAAGAGCAAAAATATTAAAATGCACCAACAAAGTGTAGTAATAATTATTGACTAAAAATTGAATGGTCGTCACATTATTTTCAATAACTTACTTGCTAACGAATCAATAGCATTAGCCCGTTCATCGGTATTACATGAAGTAAAATATTGCATGTTTAATTTGTAACGTACTATTAATATAAATGCAAAGTATTCATCCCACCGGTGGCCGTGATGTTGTTCTTGTTGTTGTTGTTGTTTATTGGCATTTTGCATGTTTTATTCTTGATACAATTTTTGTAACTTCTCGATCTCTTTCTTTAATGCTTCTTGACGTGCTACAAAAAACAATTAGATATAGTTGATCATTAGTAGCTTAAATACAGTTAATCAAAGTAAAAATGTTCGTGCATGTTCCACTTAATTGATAAGACAACGATGTGTAGGATCTCTTAAACCATTAGAGAAGATGATGTTTCTACCAAACCTCCTAAGCACCATCTTTATGTCCTACATTGTTACACACACAAAATACACGTGAAATTTACATAAAATAATATAAATCAATATGATTAATAAGTAAGACGATATGATGCTTACTTTACCACCATTATAAGTTGTAGCCCAATGTGCACGCGATGTGGATGAAGTTGTGGTTTGTCGTGTGTGATTTTTGACACATTATATAGTTGATAAAATATTTATAACTCATGAACGGGAAGGTAAAAAGACTAACCACTAATTGATGTGTTTAATTATGCATTCATGACATTTTTGGTTTGTATTCTTTGAGGTTTAGAGATGTTTGAAACATGTTGTACCGTACAAATTTTTGTGCACGATTTCTCATGCAAAACATATTGTACCGTACAATCTACATTTGTTGAAATCACACTTGAAGGTCATATTTGGAATAATCAACTCTTGAAACATTTATTAGGGGTATTTTGCATTTATAAGACAACCTAAGTTTATATTATACTAGTCAGTAATGCACGTGCGTTGCACATGGGATGTATAGAAGTTTTCATAGCGTAAATTTTTGTTATTTTATATTTAAGTTGTGATGGTATCACACATTGTCTAAGCTTTACACGTATTTAATTTGGGACATATTTTAGTTATTATATATATAAGTTGTCATGGTAGCATACATTTTCTAAGCATGATATGTATTTAAAACCCGTGTATTGCAGATGGGCTGTATATAAGTGTTAATAGCATAATCTTCGGCACTTATTTTCGTCATTATATATCTAAGTTGTGACGGTATCACACATTTTCTATGAATGACACACATTTAAAATAGTTTTATTGCATGTAATTTTCGGCACTTATTTTCATCATTAAATATCTTTATTGTCATGGTATCACACATTTTCTAAGCATAAGTAATTGAGATCCGTGCATTGCACACGGGATGTATCTAAGTGATCATAGAGTAATGTTCAAAACTAATTTTCATCATGTATTCATTGCGGGATCATGTCATTTCATTATTTGAATACACTTGCAAACATGAAATGTCTTTGAAATTTTATAAGGTACTTTTGTTACGTTAAGTTAATTGCTAGAACCAAATATATTTATCGTCTTATGAACTTCATCATTATTTCAATAGATGGTCTAAGTAAATTAATATATGCAAAAGGTTTATTAACTCCACATTTAAGATGGTTACACAATGCTTGCAAGAAACATGAATAGTCTCATGATCTCTTAGTTAGATTTTATTTCTGAATGATGAAACAAACTTGAAACAAAAAACCAAAAAATTAAAATACACACGAAAAGAAAACAAAAATGTCTTCATACACATAAGGATAGGATATGATACAATAAGTACATGAAGCAATTTTCTCTAGTGACATGTTTGTAGTTCATTTTTAGTTTTTTAATTACACACATTAGGATACCTATCCTCCTTATATATTAATACTTCAATGGTCAACATACCTGTTGTAAATTTGTAATCTATCTGACAATTATCTCTATCAGAACTTTGTAATCATAATCGAACTTTTACAAAGCAAATAATGAACTTTTACTACGCAAATACAAATTGCAAAACGATCATGTATCTTGAATTATATCTTTCAATATTCCATTATCGATCATTCATCAATTTTTCAGAAGACCCATTACCAACTCATTACAAATAGCCTCATTCTTTTTTGTTACAACTACTAAACCTGACTTCAAAAATACAGTATTGTTCACCATTCTACGCGCTCATTACAAACAACCTATTTCCTTTTGGTTACAACTAAAACCTGGACATAATACTCTAATGAATACTGTAAAACAGACTAATTGGACAAACAAACATAAAAGCATACATCATTTAAGTAAAACCACCAAGCAAAACATCCTCATCACTTGAAACTTCCCCATGCACCTCTTCACCCCACGATACCTGGCAATATTGCACATACAACATTGTATTCGCAGCCACATACTGCACCATCATCATTAATGAAAAAGATAATAATTGAAACCAACTTGAACAATCGAGAACCACTGAGACACTAATTCCATATTCATAAGAAACGCATTCAACATCTTAAGTATGCCAATTACACCAACTGTGTACAACAAAATCGAAAATGAAAGTAACTTTGAAGATTGTTTCTCGCTTTGACATAATACCTCTTTATCTGCGAGCCAATTTAAGTCGAACATTTGTCCTAAACACATAAATCATATGCACCACCTGTACCATTTGTGGGAAGAATCAAAGAAATACATATACTATTTTGGCCAAAAATGGCTCAATATTACAAAGATTATTTATAGGCTCATGATCAATTAATGCAGAATGGTTTGTATTCCTGAAACCGCAAAACCACTTCATATTCATCTTCCTCCATGCATTTAGTTGTTGCAATCAATATGGGAGATCCTTGAGTTGCCTGGAATCAATATGCACTTGTGTGGAAATCACATTCGAAGGCTTAATATGGCACAATCAATTCATGAAACATTTATTGTGAGCACTTTGCATTTATAAGACAACTTAAGCTTTTAGTATATAAGATAAGATATATATATAAGATATAAGATATAAGATGTCCATTGTACTCTTGTTATTGCTACACCTCAAAACCTAACATTGTCTTCTACAACTCAAAAACCCTAACATTAATTTAGGTCAATCATAATCATTTTAAGTTGAATTTTCGTTCATAGTCGGTTGCATTAATTTGCTCAAATTATGTTCTTGCTTTATTGATTGATTGGCAGTTGTACTTATGCAAGTTTAGTTGAGTAATCAATTATATTCCTACCAGCATCGTTGAATTTGATATGTGATTTGTTTTTGTTTCAAGCAATACAAAATTCTTTAATACTCCAAATTAAGTAGAAACTCTCCTGGATGGGTATAAGAAGTATTTGTTGCTTTATTGCTTTGGTAATTCGTCTTCGATTACGTTAACGATGCTCTGTATCTCATAGCCTCATACATTTTTTAAGCTTTTTGGTCACTAGATTTTAAAGAGCATATTAATGTTATGTGTCATTCTATGTTTGGTGCAGAGCTTTTTTGAGCCTTTTGAGGCGATGAGCGGTGAGCAATGAGCTTTTTGATTTTTAGTGTTCGTTTGGCAAAAGAGCGGTGAGCTTTGCTATTTTTTAAGAAATCTCATTTTTCCAATGCTTCTTTAAGAAGCTGTGAGCGGTAAGCTGTAGCTACAGCTGGTCACTGCTACTGCTCACATACTTTTGCCAAACATAGATATGTTAAGAAGATATGTATCAGAATATAACAAAGGTATAATGGACGTCTTATATTTAAAATATAATTATCATGTGTTTTAAGAGTGTTTTAAGGTTTCAAATATGTATAAAATAATAGTTACGATATTATGTCACATTTAATATATACATATGTTAATTTAATTGCTTATAAAAATATATAATATGTACATATGTTAATTTAATTATATATCATTTTTAATAATTTTATAATAATAAGCTCAAACTTAAACTAATTTGCCAAACAAATTTATGAAAATAAAAATATAGTTTCAGCTTATAATATAAGCCCAAGCCTCAGCTCTAGCCGAAGCCTCAATCCATTACCAATTATATTAAAAGACAAGGTCTGCGACGCCGTTTTGCTATGTGGGTTTCCCGCCAAAAAATGGTGGGCTCCTGTGGCCCGTTTTCTAGCCCAATCCCGGCCTGTTTTCCCACTTATAGGCCAGTCGAATATTCTCGACACACATACACAACCTACCAACGCTTGTGAGGGTTCCAGATTCTTCCCACATACACGCACCTCGCAGATCATGGGGGTTTTCATCGCCGGAATATTATACATCCATCAATGACCCACAAAAAAGAATGGGAAGCACAGGCAACGGTGTACCAAAGATTCCGGCGGCCTCGAGAAAGGTGGTCTACACCTTAATAAAGTGGGTAAATGTCTCTTATCTAAAGGTTTAATTATATTTTTACAGGAGACTTGATTAGAATATGATTATATTTTTTTCCATTTGAAGATTCGGTTAAACAAGAGTTAGGGTTGCAAATTTGGGGGTTTTTCGTCGCGCCGTTTATACTCGATCCGAGAATAAAGGTATGTTTTTTCGTCTGCGGCTGAAGAGCTGAGTGTAAGTTACGTTTAATTTTTGCGACTGTTTTTATCCAATTCAAATTTTCAATCATTTTTTCTTGAAGTGATTTGGTTGTGGTTGGTTATAAATGAAAGTTGATTATTCGATATGCTTATCCAGGTTTTGAGTGTTTTAAAATACTTGAGATACATGGTGTTGAAAAGGCTAATTAAGATTTTAGTGTCAACTATGAATTTCAGTGGTGTCTGAGATTGCATATTAGTCAAAGAAAATCTCTAACTGTTTGTAGAATTTTGTGTTTTTAGCATGTTCCTTTTTCGGACCATTTTATTCTTACGTTTACCTGCTTCTAATATTACATTCTATTATTACAGGCCAAAATAGTATTTCTACACCGGCTAATTATACACAACAAAAACACATGGATAATACAAATCCAAGTTGTCATACAGAAGGTTGTAAAATACACATAAATTCGACTTTTTCTTTATATACAAATGTTCCAATAAAACAACCACTTACACCTATGTTTATTGCAGTGAATGGAAATCCTTCAGTTGCCTATACTGAGAGTCCAAATGGAAAACGGAAAAGGCATTGTCGTATTTCAGCCAACTCTCCACCTACACAGATTCAAGGTACAAACACAAAGAGTAATGCGAACAACTTCAGCAGCCGTAGTAAAAGACCGAGATTTATACAAGGTATGTCAGTCAATCACATTTACAAAAAACTATTTTATATTCTATATGTTTAATATACTTACAAACTTTTATTCACGGAATGTAGTTGGATCAAATGATTTACCCAGTCAGACACAATAACCAACAAAGGTGGCTTAGACAAGGTATACTTAATTAGTATTTTAGTTCTTCATAAATGTAACTATTTATTTTACTTACTTAGTCTATGTTTACTTTACTTGAATGAAAACATTAGCCACGGTAACATATAAATAATAATTTCTTTTTTTTTTTGTTCAATAAAGTTCCACCAATCAGACCCTTTCTTTTATTGCAGAAAACAATGCAACAGAAGGGTACCTTAATTTATGTTTTTAGTGCTCATGCGCCATTGTGTAAGCTAGCCACCATCTGAAGGAGTCAACCAAGATTCTAAGCAACGTATCCATGTTGAGGGATGTTAGATGTGATGTTCTTAACGTGGATACGTTGCTCGAGAATTGGCCCTAATCCATAGCCGCCATACCATCACCTACTATTGTTGGAGTACTTATTTATTGTCGAAGTCGTAGACACAAATAAGTGACTCTTATAGTTTTTACCCTTTTTTTAATATAGGGTTTGAATTGGCCCTAATCCATAGCCGCCATACCATCATGATTACTATCTTTTGATGAACTTCTTAGTTTTTTCCTCAAAGAAGTATCATGATTATGACCATTATTCTGATGTTGACGTGCAGAAGTAACTCAAGGGATACTGATGTTGAATAAGAGTTTCAGAATCATCCAAAAGCTACACAATTTAAAACCGTTAAGCAGATTAGTTTAGGGAATTGTGACCGGGTTACATCGCCTATGGGTTTATACAAAACCACAAGGCCAACAAACTGACTTTGGTGATCCTG
Organism: Artemisia argyi; assembly: GCA_030686995.1. Taxonomy (NCBI): domain Eukaryota; kingdom Viridiplantae; phylum Streptophyta; class Magnoliopsida; order Asterales; family Asteraceae; genus Artemisia; species Artemisia argyi. Next base: position 43,574,258 of record CM060701.1, read on the forward strand.
TGGTTCTTTCCGCTGTATGTTAATCACACCTTATATGCGTGAAATGTATTATTGTATTATTTCAGATCGTTGTTTTCATTGACAGTTCTTTTATTTCTTTTCTAATTTCAGGATAGAGGTGGGTGCTCTGTAGAGGACTTCTGTAACCAGATACACAGAAGCTTGGTGAAGGAAGTCAAATACGTGTTGGTATGGGGCTCAAGTGCAAGGCATTCCCCCCAGCATTGTGGACTTAGTCATGTTCTTCAGGATGAGGATGTTGTTCAGATCATTAATAAAAAGGTATGATTACAGCATTGCAACGATCAACACTAGAGGTTCCTAAGTGGGCTGTTGGGTTGGTTTGTTTACGTCCGGTTTTGCATGAAATAGTTTCTGCCCAGTTTCATTAAGATTTAAGAATGTATTTAATAGTGTGCATAAGCCGAAAGATTGACCTTATGAAATATAACCTGAAACAAATAAGCTCATACGGCCAAAAATAAAATACTCCCTAATTTTTGTGGTTTTTGGTGTTTTGTAGGAGAATGTTGCAGGGAACAAGAATAAGGGATTAAGCTATGGAGGAGTCAATTCTTTGAAGATGTCTATGTGAATCGGGCCAAGCTGATGCTGCTTCTAAACTATGGATGAAGTGTTGACCAGAAGGGTATCTCCAAACATTTCATATATGATGTGTGTCATATTTCATCAAGTATATTTGATCATACAGAAACGTTGTCCAGTTTTCATGTTCAATGAATTGAAACTTTGAATTCGACACTTGAAACGTTGTCCAGTTTTCATCAAGTATAGCCATTTACCTCGCGAGGCCGCAACGCGGCCGGCCGCCGCCATACTAGTTTTGCCAAATATACCATTAGAGATGTTTGTTTAAGCATATTTATGGGCTTATAGTCTATATGTTTTCTGCTTATATTTCTTAAGCTCAATTTTTTTTGGCTAGTTTTGAAACTTGTGAACTTATACAAGTTTGTTATAATAAACCCACGGGTTCTAGAATATAACAAACCAAAAAAATAACATAAAATTTTCAAGCATAAAACTAAGGCTTATAAACATAAGTCGAAAACAAATAAGTTTATAAGCCCATAAATAACCTTAAACAAACAGCCTCTTAAACAGCTTTCACTTTTTTTTAAGAGTTAAATTTAAAAATATTATGCACAGTGAATGCTCATTCATATATGTATATATAAAATAACTAAGAGAAAAAAAAAAAAAAAAAAAAAAAAAAAAAAAAAAAAAAAAAAAAAAGATGCGTATTCAAGTTGGCTGTAGACTTGTATTCCTTTCTTTTACTCTGCAAAGAATACGAAATAATAATTGTTTTGAAAGTACAATGATCATTTCTTTATTTCACTCAATTATCTTTAGTTTTTTCGTCTATTTTCATAAACTAACTTTGCGTCCTACTTCTTTCTCAATAATTAATGTGCAAAAAGTTTATAACTCTATAGTAGCTAAATTAACAGTCACTTTAATTTATGTGAAAACAAAATTTAGTTTTCTAGATAGATAGAAGCTCGAAAAACAAAATTTTGAACAAAGTATTAACAATTATACTAAAAACTTAAGTAACTAAGTTAATAAGATTTCTAGTTTAGTATTAAATAAAATGATCTGTGTGTAAAAATATAATTTGAATACTTGTAATTAGGTTTTAATACTAGTTAATAATACACGTGATTGCATGAAAATTCAGAAGCTAGCATGGCAGGTGATATTTTTTTTATACATTAGTAGTAGTATTGGAGTATAAATTTGAGAAAAAAGCGTCTCAAATTAGTATATCTCTGAACAACACAAATTAGATATAAAATTTGTTTCGCAGTCACTTTTAAAGTGAGAAAACATTTTTTCTCTTTAATTTATCAAAAATAATTTAAAACCATGAAAGAGTTGCTTTTTTACATGTAGAAAACTCGTTGGGTTCCTTCTCAACTTAGAATCTCTCTCATCAATCATAGGCCTTAAATCTATCTATCAATCATAGCACCTATCTTTTCCTTTTGCTTATTTAAATTATCTTTTTTAATTGAAACTTAAAAGAATTCTAAAAATAGTCGGTCGTTAAAATAGAAATTTCAGAAATTATATCAAAAAGTGACAAACGTGCGTACTTGACTACTTATGGGGCTACTTCCCTGATTATGTCCCAAATATGAAGTGTACTGTGACACGGCTTATATGATAGCTTAGGCTACTCTAATTCATAACTATCACTTGATTTTCTATCTCAGTATCACGTTAACTCTATTTCTTCTTTCACACCCAACAATTCAATACCACTTCACCTTTTATCTCATTATTTATTTATTTATTAAAAACAAAGATTTTTATTCATTAAATTAATAAAAATGTTACATAGATAATTAAAAATGCAAACATACGAAATTTAAAACGTAAACGTTAAGTAAATATTAGAAACATAAACTTAAATGGTAAATTCCACCGCCTTTCTCACCTAGGCTGGAAATAGAATGCTTTGTCTTTTTGAAGTTGTTCGATTTCTCTGATTCTCAACTCTTGTAGCTTCAGTTGCAGCTCCTTTCATTTGATGTCTATAAATGCTTCAAGGGTCTCTGTTGACACTTGTATATTTGTTGACCATCAACCTAGCCAATGGTTCCTTAGACAAAAATCCTGAACTTGTCGATAAAGTCGCCCTTTCTCTTCAGCGCTTTTGCTGTCCCTGCCCATTGGACGTCGAACTTCCTACACTTCCTCATCGTCGTTGTCTCCAGCTTGCGTATCCAAATTAAAACCACCCTGTACAGACTACGCCATGTTGAATCCTGAACTAAAGCTCTAAGACTTGTATCTCGTGCTCTTTTCGTGTTGTATTGCTTCAAAGTTCGAAACTACCACGTCTTTCTATTTCGGACATTCCTTCAACACCTCCCAACAATGCAGAAGTGTAAACGCGGTTCCATATTCAAGTTGATATTCCACAAGTGCTTTTTGGATGTAATCACCGTTCCGGATCCACTCATCGTTGTCCGAAAGACATTACCGTATACATCACAAAATTGAGCAACTCTTGGACACACTATCTTCCATTTCTCGTTTATCATATCGTAGATTCGACAATAGATTATAGGACCATTTATATGCATGCGGTCTAAAACCGCATTCCAAAACCCAGCATCCTTTCTCGCATTACAAACAATGCAATCTTCAGATATACGAACCAAAACTTTGCACAATGCAGTTTCTTCTTCAAGTATCCATGGAGTAGACCTTAGTTATTCGTCATTTCAAACCACCTGCGTTTGGCATTTTCTTGTTACTTTCTTTGTCAGAACTAGGGGCTTCTTCGTTGGGAGACTCCTCATGAACGGGAGCCATGGTCTCCGAAAATTAAGGTGAGTACATTTTGTCGAGATTAAAATAAGGAATGGGAGACATAGGTTGGTTTATATTTGGTTGTGATGACAAACACCCCGTATAGATTTGTGAGCCGCAGTTGGGGTTGCCAAATGAGAACACGTTTTGTTGTAAGAATTGGGTAAAAGCATTTAGTTGGGAGAATTGGTTAAAAGTGTTTTGTTGTGGGTATGGGTTTCAGTATGGTTGGTTTTGGTAAGGTTGGTTACAAAATAATGATTTTAGTTGTAAGTTGATTTGTTGGTTTGACGGTAGAGTATTTCCGAAGTGAATGTTCCTTTGGGTGTCGGGGAGCATTTCGGGCATTGTTTCGTTGTTGACGTTTCGTGTTTCAGGGAGTGTTTTGTTGAGACATTTTGGTAGTAAATTGAGAAGTAGAATGATATTGAGAGTATGAAAGTTTATATGAGAAATTGTGTTTAAAAATGTAAAAGTTGGGGGTATTTATAGGTTAAAATGGGGTAGTAGTTTTTTTTTCTTTTTCTTTTTAATAACTAAAGGATAGTTGATTTATGGCTGTGACGCCATCACGAGGCCTTCTCGTGACGTTTTTTCCATTGTTGTCTTTTTCTTCGTGTTTCCATCTAATCAAGCTCAAAACACGTCTTTTTCCAGAATTTTGTATCCCGAGTACCTAAAACTCAAATCGAAAGGATTTAGATAAATGAATGATCAAATATATACGAATTTAGAGGTTAAATGACCTATTAAAAGCATTTGAAATTACACGTCATCATTGCTTCATATGATAGTGAGTTGAACACACCTCCTGTCTATGACACAGGTGGACTCTTAGAGGTACAAAACTGTAACACATGTTACGATAATGATATATTTAATATGTTTACTCATGAGACACCGTATTCTGAGTCTCCTGAATCTATTAATGACACATATGTGAGGGAGTAGATTGATAGCAATATTAATCCTGAAACTCCAGATAAGGATCCTAATGGAGTCTTTTTCACATAGAATGCAGTTCATGATGAGAAAACCCATGCTTACTTTGAATCATTGCTTAAAACATGAAGTATAGAGATTCAAAAAATTAAAATGATAAATTGCAAGGTTAAATCCACGAATGTGAAATTAACTGCTGAGCTTAAGAGGTACAAGGAAAATGAAAAAGCTTTTGAGTTAAATAAAAAATGAGAGTCTGAATTAGAAACTGATTATCAAAATTCTGCTTTTCGCAAATTTAGTTAGACACACTTGATGTTAATTCACATATGAAAATAAAAACTTTAAACAAGGAATTTTTTGATCTTAAAAACCAACTTTATAAACAAAAAATAACTTATCCTGATCTTGAAAAAGAGAAGAAACAGTTGAAAGCTGATTTTTCAAAACGTGAAAATGAACTTCATGATGAAATCATTGAGTCAAAGGATAAAATCAAAGAATTGGAAAATTTGCTTGTTAAGACTGGTCATTCAAATCAAACACTTCATATTCTTACTAGTAATCCAGATCCATTTACTGGACAACAAGAAAAATGGCTCTGGGTTGTGAAAATCCTTGGATACTCAAGAAAGCTTAGCAAGAATAAAATGTTCTATATAATGCTACTGTTTTGTTAAATAAGCATGATCCTCCCACTGTTTATGATTCTGAGAAAATGGTTGGATTTGTTGAAGAGAGTCGATCAAAAATGAAAAAAAAAAAAAAAAAAACTCAGAAATAAAACCAATTGATTATACCAAGCTTAACAAACTTTCTAAAGTTGTCTTTTTTCCACAAAAACAAAAACGAAAAACAAAAAAACGAGTTTCAAAACCAATAGTTGTTTCAAAATATCTTACGAACATGGAACATATGTCTTCAAACAATACTTTTAACACAAGTGTCACAAGAGGACTTCTTGATGAGGTTAAAACTAGCATTGAGTAACTTCAAAGGACTGCCGAATCTAAAACCAGACTCAATGTTAACACTTGGAATTCAAGCTTTCATGTAGAGATGAAAAGGTTGTTTGAACTCGAAATTTCTCCTCCACTAAGTAACATTAATGCGAGGGTAATTCATTTTGAGCAAGAATTTTTAAAAGTAACAGTTTGACTTTCTCAAGGACTACAAATACCTGGTGAAGAAAGCTAATGAATCTCTTGAAAACATCAATGTTTTGGAAAATTTAAATAATTCTCTCTTCGAAGCAGTTATGACTACCGATATTATGTCCATTATTATTAAAAATAATCTGTTGAAGATCATGAGATGAAATACTCCAATTTGAGAACTCAGTAATTGTTTCGAAATATGAAAATGCTCTTATAAAACTTAACAAAAGAAAACGTGTCATACTTTAAACAATGTGATTGTTAAAAGGAGAATGCAAGTATGATAAATTGTCGTATGAGCGTGCTCACAAGGACATGAAAGAGTAATTGATTTTTTGAGAGCTCAGCTGGAAAGTCAAAAAGGGAAGGGTATGGATACTAAGTTTGTAAAACCATTGACTACAGAGAAACCAAATGCTTCAAAAGAGGTTGAAAAACCAAAAATGTATATTTATCAGTTTCCCCTAAAATTTAATGAGAACAATGATCTAACAAAATCAATCACTCTACAACCTTTGCCCAAGCAAAAAGAAAAATAAAAAGAAGTTGTAAAAGCGGTTGTCGAGAAACCAAATGTTATAGCACCTAGCCTTTATAGGATTGGTAACAACACTACATCTGCCTCCACATCTAAACCATATGGGGCAAACAACATGAGCTTTAACAATAATCCTGAAGATTCTAGGAAAACTTATATCACGTCTAATGACAACAATGTGAATCCTAATGCGTATGTCTTACCTTTATAGGACTAGAAAGCACCTCTAGGAGCAGCAGACTATAGCCTAAGCATAATTGACAAGGAACAATAGAGTCTCGCCTGTCTCTAAGAGTAGATGCAAGTTAAGGAGAAAATAGAAGGACACCCTATGAATTTACCGCTTATAATAAGAGATATATTTTATCTGAATGTAATGTCAAATGTACTAACTTAAATGCATGTAATGACTCTGTTTGTTTAACGTGCAAGAAATGCTTACTTAATGATGTTCATGATGATTGTGTTTCTAAATATTTGGATGTTAAGACTGAATGGAAGAGCTTTCCAAAAGGAACAAGTGCTAAAACAATAGGAAGTCTATTTACATGATCTAAGTCACCCAATAGTGAAAAGACGCCTAGTACTTGCCTTAGTTGGAAACCAATTCGTAAAATCTTTACATTATTTAAATGTAGAGGACAAAGGATTGTCATTAGTATTGAACCAGTGGAGCAATTCCATGAATGTAAAGATGCTTTCAAAACTAATCACAAAAAACCAAAATCCAAATAGTTTCCAAAAACAGCTTTGTATGTTCTTTTATGTCTTTGGATCATCAACTCGAGTTGCTCTAAGCACATGACCGGGAATCTAAAGCTTTTGATCAATTTTGTCTGGAATTTCATGGGAACTGTACACTTTGGAAATGATCATGTAGCAGCTATTTTGGGTTATGGAGATCTTCTGTTGGGACAACCTTAAATAGGTCTCCTCATGTTTTAATGATGGCAAATAAACCTTCAAAGCACATAAAATCACAAGCGTTAGCCAAAAAAAAAAAAAAAAAAAAAAAAAACCAACCCAACAACTGGGCCTAGCGCGCTGCTGGTGCTCCGATGAGCCAGCCCACTTTTAGGTTCGGGATGCTTTTTGAAAGTTGGCTTTCTCCTTACCCGAAAAATATGGATCTTTCAATACATGTATGAATATCGTATGTGCTTCATTAGGAAAACTCGAAACAAGATTTAGAATTACAAGGATCCCAATTTACAACCACTCATTTTTGGCAAAACACCAACTCAAGAATTTTGATAAACGCCTCTAGGCAAGGCTTTTCTAAACCTAGGAAACTCATATATTTCACTTAACATCAAATGAAAGTATTCATGTGACTATAATCCATGTTTACGTCTTTTCTAATCATGTAACAGGTTTACTCCCTTATTGGTCAAATAAAGTCAAAAGTTCCTTTTTGTAAATGCATCCTTTCCTGTCATGGGATATATTTACAATGATGCAAAGCACTTAGCTTGTTTGCATCAAGATGATTATTGATTATGTCAATTTGTGGAAATTCATGAATTATGAGATTATGAATACTTGATGTTGAGTTACTTGAGATTATAAGCAACCTTTGATTTTATCATCCAACACAACCCATAATTATCATTGTCAATTCTTTTCTTTCTTAATGACATTATGATTAAGCCTTAATGAATCCTTTGATTATCTTCTACACCAAACAAACTCTCCAACCATTTCAAATTCCTCCCAAATCTTATCCCTAACATTATCTAGATATTCCTTATACTTGCATATACTTCTTGTCCCCTACATTCCCACACAAAATATTCCAAACATTCTCTTCTCTATATTCCAATCTAACCACTAGAATTTCACCACCTCATCATCTTTTTCATCCTACCATTCATTTCAAATCTCAAATAAACTTTCTCCACAAACCACCTACCTTTCCTACTTCTCCAACATTCAATTTTCAAAATTTGAATTCACCCAAAGGCTCCCCATCACCTTACCATCCCATCCTTCCAACTCACTATCTCTTATACTCACATCCTCCTTTCAAATTCAAATTACACGCATTTCCCTCAAAACCCTTTCCATCCCTCACACACTTGCCAACTCACTCCTTCTCATTTCAAGCACATGGGCAATTTGAATTTGAATATCACCTTAGGCTGCCATCACATCCATGCCAACTCAACCTTATCTATTCTCTTCTCTTGCACTCCTATGGTCTACCTTATGCGCTAACGAGTAGTGTACCAGATCATGTGTAGTGTAGTATTCGGTAAAGCCGAGGTCATCCCAAGAGCTATGTGTATCTAGATTCTAACTTAAGTCTATGTCACGTTTTAAAGGGGTTTATGATTTGCTTGAATAATTAAACTAATAAATAGAAATGAAATGCGAAAATAAAATTGATTTGAAAACAGTAAGGAGAAAGTGTACTAGCCTAGTTGTTCATCCCACATTGTTATGACTATGTTTTCTAATTAAGCTTCCTATTGCTTCAAGTGGGGCATAAGATTCACTAAACTCCTTTGGTCAATTCATCTAGCCTATCTTCCTAGAATCCTACCAGGACACCAAAGGTTAGGATCCTTATGGCTGTCAAGGCTTATAGGTAGACTAGTTTGAATCATTAAGCGCCGCTACATGCTAGATTAATTCTTTGTATGATGCGGCCTCTCTGATCTTAGACCACACATCTAACTTCTTAAGTTCATCCATCCCGAAGGGTGATCCTTTGGTCAATTCATACACAAGGGATTTGGTAGTCCTTTGGTCAATTCTTACCAACCCTTGCAACCTACTACTCTAGGGTCCTTTGGTCAATTCTCCTAGTGTAATACGTACAACCGGTCTTCAAAACTACCGAAACTAGGGGATCTATCGAATAACTAAGCATGTACACACTAGAAACAATACTAAAAGCATGAAAACATAATCAATACAATATAGGAATCATAACTAGGCTAGCACCAAAGGTGCTTAGCCGGTCATATTAAAAAGTACAACGGATTCAATGTTTTCATATAAATGAAAGATATGGAATCGTAAATGTAAACTAAAAATGAATCGCTAAAACTTATGGATGTTATATTGTGATCTCTCCCTTGAAAATGCTCCGTATGCTGCTGTAGATTGTCCTTCTAAAGCGTCCCTTCATTCTCTGACTTTTTGTGGTGTGGAAGATGTTTGAAATGCAGGAATTAGGGTTGGTATTTATAGGCCCGTCAAGGCTACAACGTAACCTTGAGTTGTGGTTACGACGTAGCTAGTGTAATCCTTGGACGATCTTATCCATTAGTAACGGTTACGGCATAACTTAGATGATTAGTTACGCCATAATATTCGGTGGTAACAATTACGTTGTAACCTTCATGCATGGATATGCCGTAATCTTTTTAGGGTTTTCTTCTACGTTTTAATCTTCATACTTAGTTACACCGTAATCTCATTAATATCTTGAACCCCATTCTATGTAACATCTACGCCGTAACTTTATGTGTTGGTTGCAACGTAACCTCGTATGGTAGTTATGCCGTAATCTTCAATGAGCATTGACTTGGTCTTCATTTATAAATCCTTATCTACGGCGTAAGTGGAGAGTATAATTATGCCATAACTTCTTCAAGCATACCAAAGTGTATAATCTTGTAAGTACTTTTTCAAATCCGCGTCTTTTTTGCTCCTATGCTCACTTATAACCTGGAAACATAATATAATGAAATCTAAGTATGTATCCACATAAAATGATACAATAATGAGCATATTAGGGGGAAATTGACACTTAAATATCAGGACTATTTGATGTCATCATTCCAACATTTCAAATTTGAAATCCAAACTAAGGCTCCCCATCACATCAAGCCAACTCACTCCAATTTATCTCAACCCCTTTTTCTCGCCCCCTATCCAAGCTAAGCATATTCTTTTAGAATATTCTCTTTTCTCCTAACCATGATTACTCATCTAACCTAGCCACGGTTCCTTCTAACCCAACCTCACTCTCTCACTTCCCTCTCACACATTTGAATTTCAAATTAAAATCTTCCCTCTCTCACTTATCTCAACATACACACTTCTTTTCCAATCAAAGGAATATTTCATGGCATATTCTTTCTCTCTTATCTATGCCATGTGAGGAATACCTAAACTACCCGTATCTAATTATCCCTTCTATCCTTCTTTCTTTGATAATTCATTTTTCACTTAAACACTTCACAAAATGATTTTTCATCAAATGGCTATTTGAGTTGGTTGACCTTGAGGATAAATAATGTTAAGGTCAAAGTGTGAAGTACAATTAGGGGTTTAGCAAGGTTTGATATTTAAAAGACCAAGATCCCAAGAAAATCTTACAGGGATCCTGGTGCACTACTGGCGCTCTGACAAGCCAGCGACACGCCAGTCTCGGTAAAATTTTACCAACTTGGGATCTTGGCCTATAAATATCCACCCTTTCCTATTGTATTCCTCACCCCTTGCCATTATTCTTTCTCTCTAATTTCTTTTCTCTAAATCCTCTAATTCTATCTTTTGTTCTTAATATTTCACATAACATCACTTGAAAGAACATATCTCTTGCAAGGGAAGAATCACAAGAAACTAATCCACTCTTGTGATTGTATCGAGAGTATTCTTATATATACCATTTCTATTAGAGTCAAGTCTCTAGGTTAGGTTAGGGCTTGATTAAACAATAATACACTTATTTATGCGATTTGGTTGTAAGGAAAGTCTTGTGTCGTGGTGACCAAGCCTAGATCATGGGAGATCTAGTTGGAGTTTGATACTTCTAGTGGGAAGTCTTTGTGGTCTTTATGGGAAGTCGAATCACGAGATTCTTTTGGGTTGTTTCCAAGGGCGGAATACCATTAGGAGTAGCTCTTCTTAGTGAGCACCGATCATTGTACATATAGGTGGAGTGAAGTTGTAACAGTTTGTAGTCCACCGAAAGGATTATACTTAGTAAATAGTATACGTGTCATGGATTTGCAACTGGATGTACGAATGGTATAAACCCCCATCCCGAACCAGTATATATCGTGGTGTCTGATGCAGGCTTTACTGACCAGGTCTTAATATTTATATTGTCTCGATTAACTAAGGTATACCTATTTGCACTAACGGACAAAGAATCCGGTCGCGTGTAGACTAAAAATTGGTAAAATCGAGGTCGTCCCAAGAGCTATGTGGTTTAGATTATACCTAAGTCTAATGTCACTATTTTAAATGATTGAAGGTTGAATGATTTATTAAACAAAATGAAACTGAAAGTAAATAAATAGGCAAATTAAATTAAGTTGTAAGCAATAAGAGAGAAGTGTACTAGCCTAATTAATAATCTTACATTATTTATGATTACGTTTCCTATTAAACTAATCTCATGCTTCAGGTGGGGCGGACATATATCACTAGGTTCATATGGTCATGTTCCCTAGCCTATCTCCTCTGAATCCTACCAGGAACCAAAGGCAGTACCCTTTTCTAGTAAGCCGACGTATGGTAGACGGGTTTGAGTTATTAAGTACCACTACATGCTAGACTTATCATGTATGGTCCGTTGTCACGATTAGGGCTACTTCGGGTTGACCCTGTTTAGAACTCAGGTCAACTCGGGTCGAGTTAATTCAGGTTTGGGTCAACTCAGATCGGGTCAGCTCGGGTTTGGGGTCAACCCGAGTATTTTACATTGTAAAGTGTTAGTTTAGTCGGGTCAACTCGGGTTCGGGTAAGGTCAAGGCTAAAAAAACATACCCGAACCCGAGCTTGTTTAGAACTCGGGTCAATTCGAGTTGAACCGATTGACCCGAATATGATTTTTGGCCCGAGTTGACCCGATCCGAGGTGACCCAAACCCGGTCGGGTTCGGGTTGGGTCGGGTTCAGGTCGGATTTTATGACACCCTAGTCAAGATCATAGACCATACTCTAACTATTTAAGTTTATCCGACCTGGAAAGTGGTCCTATGGTCAATTTGCACACAAGGTCTGTGGTTAGTTGTCAACCCAACCATATCCTCACAACTGAACTGCGTCGGGGTCCTATGGTCAATTCTCCTAGCATACCAAGTATGAACGTGTCTTTTAAACTACCGCAATTAAAGGTTCTTATGATAAAATAATCATGCACACACGTAGAAGCATTAAGAAAAGTATGAAAACATAATTAAAAAAAAAACGTAAGAATCATAACTAGGCAAGCACCAGAGGTGCTTAGCCGATCATATTAAATTTAACACTCGAATAAAGGTTTACAAATGCCATGAATTCGAAATGTAAATGAAATAATGAAATTCTAAAACTTATAGTGTTATAGGCATAATTTTTCCCTTGGAAATGCTCCGTATGCTGTAGTAGAATGGCCTCCTAAATGCTCCCAATGATCTCTGACTTTGTGTGAGAAAGTTGTATGACAAGTGCATAAATTAGGGTTGTATTTATAGGCCCGACACTTGCTACGACATAAATCATAAATGTGTTATGGCGTAGCTAGTGTAACGTAGGATGATCTTATCCATTAGCACTAGTTGCGGCATAGTTGGCAATGTTTGTTACGCCGTAACTCTAATTAGGGTTTCTTCTTACTTCGTAGTCTTCAATTGGGCTACGCCGTAGCATAATTCTTGGATCTTGGATCATCTCATTTTTGTTGCTACGCCGTAACTCCATAAGTGGTTACGGCGAAGTCATCATCTTTAAGAAAATTCAAAGTCTTGGATAAGCTACGGCGTAACTATGGGTTGTGGTTACGCCGTAGTTCTTGATTCGAGCTATTTCATACTTGAATTCCTTGCTACGGTGTAATAGAGAGTTCGAGTTACGCCGTAGCTATCTTTAGTATACTATGTAAATGTATCTTTGATGAGTTCTTTCCATTTTCCGCGTCTCTTTAGCTCCTATGCTCATTTGTGACCTGGATACAAAATTTAATGGAATCAAAGTATATATCGGTATAATAAGTGTAATAAATGAGCATATTAGGGGGAAATCGACACTTAAATATCATAATTATTTGATGTCATCAAATATCCCCCCACTTGAACTCTACTTGCCCTCAAGTAGACCTTATTAGAAGTATTCTCAAAAAGATATCCCCCACTATTACCCGGGAAATATGAGATTAAAAATATCTTATGCTAGAATTTTTCGAAGTCGAACACCACACGAAAGGGGAACTAACACTCATACTCTCTATATTTAAAGTGTCAATTTTCGGGGTGATCACTCAAAGCACAGTCATAGTAAGTATTCTATCATAAGCTTGGCGGTTACACAAATCACCACCACTAGAACTAAGGTCAAAACAATCCTAGAAGGCAATATTGGGTGAAGGCAAATACGGTTAAGGGTGTAGTGTCATTACTAACATACTACGGTGAAGGCGAAAAAGAACATCGATACATGACCGGAACGCCGGGCAAGACACAAATGCCAGCTCAAATCTCTCACCTAAGCATGATTCATGACTAAATGTTAAGAATAGATGAGTGGACGTCATGATGGACACATTACTTGGTCTTCATGTTGGTGTAGAGATATCACCAACTCATATCTTCTAATGTGATCAAAGTGGCCTCTTCGATACTCGGTCTTTAATAAGCTCATAATCCCGGTGCTATACGAGGGTGCACCATTTCTTTCAATAATTTTCATACAGAAATTCACATTTTTTTCATAACTAAATACAATGAAATTTACATCCCCCCACTTGAGATGAACAATATATAGTGATTTGGGGGGTCTTCAAATGATCTTCAAAAGTATGTCTTTGACTTACGTGTGATTCACGAATTTCTTCACTTAGACCTTGAACTTGGGCAAACAATGACGTCCTAATCATAAACTAAGACTACACAGTAGGCTAAGGTGTAAAGGTGTATCAAAAAAAATATATAGGGGTATCATACGAAAATATAGGCTCAAAAGGGTGTATCTAGGGGTATTGCACTAAAGATGAGTGCAACAAAAGGGTTTAACAACGGGGGCCGAGAAGTAAATGTGACTACTTAATAAACACACACATATAAGGCTATTTGGGTGATAATCCTAAAATATTGTCTCCTTAAACTATGTCTCCCAAATGCATCGAGGTAACTCGACACACTACTCATCTATGGTCTCGAAATGATGTAAGGCTAAGTTCTAAAGTTTACAAACTACCGACACACTCAATATTTGGTGGATTTTGGGTAAATCAGGGAAAAAGATAGGCTAAATCTCACCATGTAAGTTAAGGGTAAAATGTGCTCGGCTAGGGTCTATTCTAGTTAGGTTAGGAATAACATGTAAAAATTTAAAAATGGCATAATTTTTCAAAAAAAACTAGAAAAACGAGAGCAATAAAGTTCAAGTAATAATTCTACTCCTGTCCCCCCACTTGAATTGTAAAAAGTCCCTTTGTACTAAGAATAAATTATATGTGAAGAGAAAGTAGAATTAGAGAGAGAACTTCCCTGAAATTTGCTCCAAAAATGAAAGAAGGATCACGTGAGAATGCGTGCCTTTGACTTGCTCCATGAGCAAACTTCAACACCCTAAAATCACGGTACCACCACAAGCATAATCCTAAAAAAAGAAAAAGAAAAAGAAAAACAAACAAATCCTAAATCACTTTTGTAGTAATCACGGTTGCATTTAGGGTATGCAACAAGCCTTTTAAACCACTTGGTGTCCCAAGTGGACGAGTGTAGTCTTGTGAGGGTTTACAACGAATATACCTACAAAATTCATTTAGTTACTAATACAAGGTTATGGTATGAATGTTTCAAAAATTTTTGTTTTCAGGAAAGTGTTGCGGCGTAACCTCATTTATGAGTTACGCCGTAGCTAATGAAAAACCTAGAGCCATTAGGTATAAAGAGGATGGTTACGGCGTAACACCATGAGCTAGTTACGTCATAGTAACTAATCCGAGCATCTCATTTTCAGCCATAATGAGGTCGCCTTGATCCTCCTTGCTCCAATTCCTGCAAAACATGAAACAAAAATACCTAACCAACAAAAACAAAACAAAATAAAGGGATAATATGGGTTGTCTCCCGTAAGAGCACTTTTATTTATTATTGAGTCTATAAGTTAGACTCACTCTCACGGCTCACCACGTGGGTGGATGACGAACTTGACCAAGCTCGTCCATTTCCTTCATCAAATTATGTCGTATCCAAGCGACATTCGTGGAAGTGCGTAGGAATTCCTTCTTACCATGACTCACGACCTTAGTGAACTTCTCATCTGGGCCAATCGAATACCTAGTGATCTCGAATGTTTCAGCATGAATAGGAGGTAGCTTCTTTTAGGGTATTCCAAGCAATTTACACCTACATTGCTCGTAGGCTTCATCATCCATGTCCATAAACATCGTATCCTTGTAAATCAAGGTAGTCCACTATTCCTTCAAGATCATCATCATCGGAGTCCGTACCCTTATACCAATCATCATCGAGCTTGTCTTCAATTAGCTCAAGGATTTGTCTATTCCTATCCTCGTTTGGATTTATCGCATAATCTTGTGTCTCATCTTCACGCGAATCCTTGCATTCCTCTTCGTCCATACTCTTCATGTAGTCCTTTCAAATTTTCTACTTAGTCAAGGAGCCTATCCTACCATATCTTATCTTCATCCAATCGTCAAAACCCAATCTGTCGACCCATGGTAGTTCGCATATTTCACTATCATTGGTGAACTTCCAGTGGTACGACATATCTCCAACTCTTTCTTTACTATTTCCACCATTACACTCATCATCATAAGGGTTACAAGATGCCCAAAACAATTCTCCGTTGTCATTATGGATTCTAATCTTCTCACACCAATGTTCATTGCTAATTTTATCTCTTCCTCTACCACTCATGTTATGATCCATACTATCCTCATTTCTCTTTAGGTCTTTGGTTTCATTATTGGCGAATGAGTCATCATCGTCGACCGATTCACTTCTTCCCAAATTTTCATTTTCTTGTCCCTATCAACCTTACCATAGACGATTTGTATCCATTCGTCGAAATCTATCGTCCTTTCCATTTCAAATTCCTTTTAAATTGATATAGAGTAGAAACCCACATATGTTTATTACCCCGTAACCTTTCTTCATCACCTCCCCCTTCACAAAGCTCCTTACTAGGGTCGCATGATGGCCATAGGTCATAGGATCTCCTATTATCAACCAGAATGGCAACGCACCAATTGTATTTCATTTCAAGTTGAATTGGAATTCTAGAGGGGTTCTTATGTTGTCCGGTCTTAACTTGAGGATGACTTGCGACAATCTTGAGCTCTTTGTTATAAGATCAAAGCTTAACTCAAAGTGTTTAGTCATTCCTCCACGTGCAAAATATTTCTTTGAAACTTCATAAGCGCATGCGGAGGGGGAGTAGTTCTTGAAAACAAAAACTTTCAAGGTGTTAACAAAACAATATTTCTTATAACACTTTGGTTGATTTTAGAAATGGTTAAAGGTTGACATATTACACCAAACCAACCAAACCAATACTTATGTTTATGATGAAATAAAGCAGTTAGGTTTAAGGTTTTATCCCATGGTCCAACCAGATCCAGAGGTACCTACTCAAGAATATTGCATTAGTAAGAGTAAAAGTCCATAGGTCAAAAGTTAAAGCAAATGATTGAGTGAAAGGAAGAATTCTATTATTGTCAATAACTATCACTAGAACAATCACAAACAAGGTGATAGTAATGATGACATAATATGCATTGAAGGGTTTGAAGAAAAAAAAAAGAAAATATGATGAAATGGTGAAAATAAATGAGCCCTCCATAAACTTAGGATAGATTCCAAGTCAATATATATGCTACCTTTAATCTCAAAGAGATTAAGATATTGAAGATAGACATCATGGACCCAGAAATGCAAAGCACAACCCTTTCCAACCACTCAAGTTTTTCTCAATAGATTCTTGTTTCATTTCTCACGGAGATTAAACACGTAACATATTGGCCTCTCACTTCGAGATGTGTTGATATTGAAAAGGTGACAGACTGCTACAGTCTCTGCTTACTAAACTAAAATGCACTTTATTGAGTCTAGAGCCAAATGATATTCATAGATAAAATCTCGTATGACACATGCCAATTTACACTTGTTGTTTATCAACAATAACATAAGTTATACTTTTAGAGTCATTCATAGATTTTAATAATCTTCCCAGAACATTCATAGTGAATTCACACTTGTGATCCTTGATGATTGAATGGAAATTTGGCGAGTGTTAATATCAAACAACACTGAAAGTGGGTAGCTTCGTTAATTCTATACGTATTAAGCTTAGTATTAATGGTGGTTACTTTTGCTTCAAATGGTCTCCAGTTGTGGAATGATACATCGATATAGCAGCTCATCTGAATTATTGTTAGCACTTGTATGGCTTCTAATTCGGGAATAGCCCTTGTAAAGATTCGAAAAGTGGTAGCACATTATGCTGCAAATACTCTCGATATCCAAACTTGTAAGTGCTAGAAATCCTACTAAGGAGATTCCTTTCATGAATCAATTCCAGAAGACATAGGTCTTGGGTTTATACAATGTATTAATAAATGTCCTTAATGGGATTTAGATGATTGATTTGCCCTTCCAAGGTGAATGGAATCAGGCCATTCATAAGTAGAACAATTGTAGTGGATCAATTCTCTAAGAAAAGATCCACAATGATTAATTGGCGTAACACTATTATTATCTACCTTAGCTATGCAGGTACCAATGATGTAAGCCACTCGTGATGCACCATCATTGATACAAGATTTTCAACCATATTTTAATATTTATAATTCTCGTCTCCCTAAGGTCTACCTATGTAGGTATTGAATCAGATTCTATATTACTATGTGGGTATTGAATCGAATTCTATAGCTAGGTACTTGAATGTTTTGCTAGAAACCTGTTCACACTGTAAAACTAGTTCTCGTTTTGTTGCTTTGCACAAGTGGGTCTGAAAGGATTAGTGTGCAAAGAAAAACGTCTTTCACAACTAATACTTATAAAAATGTCGATGCGTCACACCGGTGCACACTAAACAAAATACACAAGTTGGGAATGAGAAAAGAGTGACAAAATGAAATAGAAATGAAGATGAAATAAGAACATGACAATATTCTCTTAGAGGAGTGACCATAGTGTATATATTTATCTAGGATAAATATATAAAGTGCATCCACAAACCTTAAGTATTTATTATGGTTGCCGACCTCCTAAGTTAGGAAGGGTTAAGTTTGATTTATTATAAAAATTGTGTACTTATAAATAATCATATGGAATTCTAGTTGCATTAGAAATGTTTCATGGAAGAACTAGAATGATACAGTATTTTGGCAACATGTTGAATAAAACCCAATCATGTCATTCAAGCATGCACGACTAAAAAGTAGAAAGTTATCTTAATTTTGGCAAAAACCTTGATGCTTGTAGGTTAACTGGTGTGTATTAATTACACACTCTTTTATTACCAAATATCGACCCAAATATGACTTTTTGAGCTAACAAATGCCAAGAAAACACGTGTTTTTATATTTGTGATGTGCAGGTACGGATATTACGAGAAACAAGCAAAAACCCGGAAAAACGGGCTCGAGAGTATGAAAGGTTCAAAAGCCGATGCCGGGAAGCATTTTTCAAGTACGGATCACTTATGAGCTCAATTTGTCATAATCTACCCTTGAAGAATCAAAACTTGGCAAGATTAGCCCTTGGATTATTGTTTCATAAATTGTCAGAAGTGGTCCTCATAGTTTCAGATGTTACACTTATGGTCCTTGTAATTTTGTTACCAAAATCTGAAACTATAAAATGCATAGCCTGGTCCAATATCTAATCTCAACAGCCCAACCCCTAAACCATTATACCAAGCCCAATCAACAAATAATAAAAACCAAAAGCCCATCCACCAAACCTGTGACCCGAGCCCACTCCCACCTCGGTCAAATAGTCAAAATAAGGGTAAAATAATATTACCCGTACTCTTTCCCTCCACCCAAACTTACCCCTCTCCCCAGAATCCACTATTCACCGATGAACCCTAATCCCTCAATCCCAAAAATTACCACAATTAAGGGTAATATAGTCAATTCATTGTGCTTCTAGAAGAGTGTCAGAGCTTGTCAGAGCAAACAAGCACATGAGGGGGACTACGTGGCAAGAGTTGATTGGAGAAGACACGTCAATTGGATTGATCTAAGGGCTGTTATTAATTGAGCAATGATTGGAATGATCAGATGGTGTGAAATTGCTCCAAAGAAACACAAAGTCACACGGATTGCCAACCTGGCAATCCGTGAGCTCCTACCTCACACCTCCTATAAATAGAGAATCATTTAGCTTAGTTTAGTGTGGAGTTTGGAGTAGCCAAACTCTGCCAAAATCTCTTTAGAATTGTAGCTTGTTTCAAATTTAGTTCTAATACTTTGTTTTTAATAGAAATTCGGCTTTGTTATTCAATAATTTTCTGCTTAATTCATATTGCTTATTAGTTCAGTTTATCACCTTACTTTTATTCAGCTTATTATAGTTTACTAAATGCTTCATCCAATGCTTTCATTTTCAATTCAGTTTTCAATTTAGCTCAAGTGTTTTGGAAATTCAGAAAATAAGAAAATTAAGTTTTGATTCAGTTTTCAATTAAGTTGAAGTTTAGTTTACTATTCTCAATCTGTTTTTTTAGTTCTTATAAGTGAGTAACTCAGTTTTCATAAGTATAAATTTTCAACGGTTTCAAAATCAGTCAACTGTTTTGGGAATATTGGTGATCTGCGATGATTTTTAGGAGCTAATTGATATGTTAAGCTGGCAATGGATGAGCTTAGCCTATCTAAAGATAGGCTGTGAGGGAAACCCCTCTGTTTAGCTGAGGGGAATTGATTTGTAAGTTCTTTTGTTCCTTTTTACCTTGTTATGAGCATACGTTTGTTTAATTAGTTGCTGTTTAAATTCAGTTGTTCAGGATTGTTGTTTGAGCTTCCATTTGTGTTAGTTTAGCTTTATTGATCACCAGTTTAGTAATTTGTAGCTTGTTTCATATTTCTTTAGTGTAACTGTGTAGATATAGGGGTGTTTGGATGTAACAGTAACTGAGTAATGTTGTTGTTATTTGTTCACTAAATTCTGGTTCACACTAGTTCATTTAGGTTGGTTAAAGAGTTTTAAATCATATAATCAGTAGGAATAGTGCATTCATAGTCAAAGTAGAATTTATTTGCGATTTACTGTTAGATTAGTGTGAATCAGTTATAGGTAGTGGTATGATAGTTACATAATAGATCATTGTAGCTTATTTTAGTGTAATCTCAACTTATAACAACTAATTAGAGTAGAATCATTTGTTCAAATTTGGTAAAAGTCAACTAGTGTAGGAATCTTATTAAGTCATCTGTTTTCAGATTTAAGTCCCATTGGTTGCTGATTTAGGTCAATTTTAGAGTAGTATAAGGTTGTTTCTGAATGTATTTCTTGGTTTATAGCATCTCAGTATGGGAGTCTAGTATTTGCCTTTTTAACTTTCTGGTTTAGAGCTTATTAGGACTGCTTTTGTAGACTGCTTATTAGGTGTTTCAGCTTGTTATCTTTTTGAAGTCCATAGGCTGCTTTTGTTAGATTTAGCTTTTGCTTGAATTTTATTGAATTTTCTGAGTTGTTTGAGTATAGTGTTAGTTAGTTCATTCAGTTCTTAGCTTATGGCTTATTAGTTTTGAATTGTGCTTATTAGTTGATTTGTACTAGAGTGCTTATTTGCTTGCGTATAGTTTATCTGTTGGTCATATCATAATTTCTGAGTTTCATTGAGTTCTTTATTGCATATTACATCTGTGTTAAGAGTTTGGTAAATTTTCTTTGGCAAGTGCTTATAAATAAGCACTTGCCATAAGCTGATTTGTTCTCAATAAGCACTTCTGCTTAATTTTACTTTTCCAAAATTTTTCTGCTAGTTTCTTATACTATTTTAGAATTTCTGTAAAATTTTCACAATTTTCTGAGTTC
Source organism: Artemisia argyi (assembly GCA_030686995.1). Classification (NCBI taxonomy): domain Eukaryota; kingdom Viridiplantae; phylum Streptophyta; class Magnoliopsida; order Asterales; family Asteraceae; genus Artemisia; species Artemisia argyi. The sequence continues at coordinate 43,595,199 of CM060701.1, forward strand.
ATTTACTATTTTTCTTAATTTCTTTTAGTTTAAAATCATTTTTAAATCAATTTTAAATAACAAAAATCCATAAAAATACAGAAAAAGTTCTGAAAAATACAAAAAATATTTTTATAATTTCTTTTATAATATTTTAGAATTTTTAGAATTAAATTTTTATTTTTCCACTTTTATTTTCTATTTTTCTTTATTTTTAATTCATTTTTAATTCCAAAAATAGGAAATAAATTCTAGAAAATAAATAAAAACTCAAAAAAATATTTTTCTTTTTCTTAAAATTCTTTTTAATAGTTTAAGATTTTTAGAAAATATTTTCAAGTTTGTAGAATCATTTTTCGTCAAACGTTACGTTTTAAATTTTGCGGTTGCATTTCCGTTTTCACGTTTTTAACATCGGTGCATATTTAGCTTGTACATTCTGGTTATTCCACTATTACTTTTCATTATTTGATTTCCAAAATCATATACTTCACTTTACCACTTTTCACGACTCGATTTTGCGATTCGATAATTCACGACTCCATTCTACCTTCGCTGGGAAAACGACCCGGGAAATACTTTCACCGGTATTTCTTCGGAATAATTATATACTACAATAAGACTTTATCATTAACAAATGAGTTTTTAGGCGAGTGCATAATCAGATTGAAATTGTTAATTGATGCATCAAAGATCTTGATATCGTCATACATGACATTCACAGAATGATAGGCTTTAGGCTCAGCCCGTGCATGTATGCATACATTGTTAATAGAAAACTCATTTGCATGTAAACTACTGCTATTATAAATCACGTTCTAGATCTACATCATTGAAAGGTCAATGGAATTTGTTAGGAATTATTGAAAGATCATACTGCTGACAGGTTCCTACTGATGACTTCTGCTGAAGCTTTAGTGTTTCTGCTGATGAGCTGATTCGTGCTGATAGAACGATCCTGCTGATATAGTATATCCGTAGGATATATTTAGTTTATTTTAGAACGAGATATAGAATATCTTTTATAGTTTTAGTTTATACATTACTTGTAAGAAAAGTTTAGGGTTCCTTGTAGTATAAAAGGAACACACGGATACATGTTTTGATATACGACGTGTTTTCAATCTATAGTGATTAATAAAAGATTCATAGAGGATCAAAGTATTATTAGTTTATTGTGTTCATATTACTTGTGTTTACTTCTGCATAGACATAAGTATACATAGATTTTCCATATAGTATTGCTTTTGATTATATTAGGAGTCTATCAATCCATTGGCTCAAAGATCTATCAAGGAGTAGATCCTACAAGTGGTATAAGAGCCATAGGAGAGTCTCTGTAAACAAAGAACAACTTTTCTTCAACACTCTCTCACCCTAATACAATGGATGATGCAGCATCAGATGCAATAGAGATCAATCAACCAAACAACACTCTGACACAACAAATTCAGCAGGTTACTCTCACCAGCAGCAATGCTAAGTTCCCTTATCTCAAGAAAGATGAGTACGAGATTTGGCAATGAAGATGCAAAACTGGATTACCAACAGTGATTTTAATCTCTGGAATGTGATCCTGAATGGCAATAGTAAGAAGAAGACTGGAAAAGACCCTGATGGTAATATTACCATTTTTCCTCCTGCTATTGCTAAAGAAGTTATCGTTGTTCAAAGAGAGAACAAGGCAAGAACTATCTTGCTTCAAGCTGTACCAAATGATCATATGGGAGATTTTCACTATCTTGGTGATGCCAAGGATATCTAGTTGGCCATTAAAGCAAGGTTTGGGGGCAATGATGAGTCCAAGAGAATGAGGAGGTCCATGCCCAAGCAGGAGTTCCAGGAATTCAAGATCACAGAGGAAGAAGGCATACACAAGTGGTATGACAGATTTCAGAAGATCTTGAGTCAGATGAATCAACTAAAAGCCAAGCCTGACAATGAGAACTGTAATTCCAAGTTTTTAAGAGCCTTACCTCCTTCTTGGTCCTAAGTCAGCATTGCAGTTAAAACCAAAGGTGGACTTGACTATATCTCCTTTGATGATCTCTATAACAAGCTCAGAAGTCTTGAGCTTGATATCAAGGGGCACTTGACTTATTCATCAACTCCTTCAAACTCAGCATTTGTAAGCACTACTTCCAACAAGTTGACACATGCTGCTGGTCTAAGTTCTTCATCAACAACATCTTCCTACACCTCTACTAGATCAAGGAATCATTCATAATCTAGTAGTGTGTTAGAGTATGTACTCCATTCTTTTGTTGCTGACTATGAACAACAGCAACAACTGGCCTTCTAAGATTTTGAGCAAGTTGACAAGTTGGACCTGGAAGAGATGGATCTCAAGTGGCAGATGGCTATGCTTTCTATTAAAGTCAGAAGGTTTGAGAAGAAAACTGGTAGAAATCTCAATTTCAGAGGTAGGGATCCAGCTAGGTTTGATAGGAAAAAGGTCAAGTGCTACTCATGTGGTCAAATAGGTCACTTCTTAAGGGAATGCACTGAGAAGACAGCTGATGACAAGACAAGGTACTCTGCCTTCAAGATAAAGGAGCTGGAAGCTGGTCAATCAAAGGCAATGGTTTCTGTGGATTCTTGTATTGATTGGAAGGAACATGAGTCTGATGATGCTGAAAGTAGTGCTTCTAAGCTCTACTCATGCCTGGCAGGTTGTGATACTGAAGATGAGAATGAAGAATTTGCTTTCATGGGCATCTCATCTCAGGTACCTAATTGTGTTTTTGGTCACTTAAAGACTCTTATGATGAAATAGAACCAAAATATAAAGAATGCTATATTCAAGCCCAAGCCTATAAAGAAGCAGTTAGAACATTAGAGCAACAAAAGGTTTGGTTTCAAAAGAATCACTTAGCATATGAGGAGAAAATTAGGGTGTTAGAGAGAGACCTAGAGAACACTAATAATTTGTTGAAGTTTTTTGAAAAAGAAAAAGCTAAAGTAGATTTAGAAAAACAAGAATTGCAGGTTAAGTTTGATAATGAAGTTGCAGGTCGTATGAAGTGGCAAGAAGGGGCTAAAAGTCTTGAGAGAATAATTAATAGTTCTCAGTCTACTAGGTCTAGAAGAGCATTAGAGTATGGAGATTATATAGGGCCAAATGAGGTTTATGACCCTAATGAATCAAGTGTTTTTGACCCTGAACCACCTTTACAATTTCAAACTCCTGTAAAGTATGTTAAAGAGGGGGAAATGCACACTGTTTCTCCCACCATTACAGGAACCTTTATGCCAACCTCACCATACCTGGACCTAGTTGAATCACAAATGAAAACTGGCATTAAGTCAACTGACTCACCTGACTCTAGCAATGAATCTACTGACTTTGTCTCTTGTTCTTTCAATGACAAGACCTTAGAGACCAATACCACTAGCTTTGCTAGTTGTGATTCCAGTGTCAAGTCAGACTCACCGAAGCCCTCACCCAAGTCTTCTTGCAAGTCTGCTGACTTCTCCCCAAGAGTTGCTGCTGATAAATTCACTTCAAAGACAGCTTCTCTTGAAGACTTATCTTTTACTTCTATGAAAAAACAATTCTTTTCAGTCTTTGCAAAACAATTCAGTTTATAGTATTGGTTTGAATGATTTTATGTGTAATAAGACATCTCTTGTTTTGAATAAATCTTCTAGAAAGAAGAAATGTTTTGTTTGTGGTAGTAAATTTTATCTTATTAAAGATTGTGACTTTCATCAGAAGAGAATGGGTGTTTGTGCTGACCAAAAGAGACCTAGACTATTTGTTCCACAAGCAACACAAACCACCAGCAGACCCAATCCTGCTGACAAATCAGCTTCTGCTGGTAGGCTAGTTTCTACTGGCAGGTCGGTTTCTGCTGGTAGGCCTTTTTCAGCTAGCTGGAAAAGACATGTTGCTAGGTCATTTTTTTGGATATAATACTACTTACTCTCAAAATGATTTTTGGCCTGGTTTTTATGACCCAATGTACATGGGAGGGGCATACTGGGATACTACTGTTAAGCCCTCAACAGGTTGTTCTTGGAGACATAATAGACCATCTGTAAACAGGGAATACAAGAACAATGGTGAATCTCATTCATCTACATGGCTTCAATCTAATGATCCACACGGCAGGCTCAAGTCATTTATGACTTGAGTCTCCCTATAGGACTAATGTTGTTGTATATTTTGTAATTGTAGGAACATCTTCTTAAGAGTAAAGATGTAGGTATTGTTGATAGTGGTTGTTCTAGAAGCATGTCTGGGAATCAAGAAAAGTTGCATGATTTTGTGCCCATTCATGGAGGCACAATGACATTTGGAGGAGGAGTTGGAAGGATCACAGGGAAAGGAACAATTAGCACTCCCAAGGTGGACTTTGAGAATGTTTACTATGTGAAGGAGCTACAAAACTTCAATTTGTTCTCAGTTTCTCAAATCTGTGACAAAAATAATAATGTTCTATTCACTAAGAAGGATTGTCTTGTGCTTTCAAAAGACTTCAAGTTACCTGATGAAAGTCTTGTTATGCTAAGAGTTCCTAGGAGTCACAATCTCTACACATTCAACTTGAATGATGTCCAACCTAAAGGTGATCTAGCATACTTGGTGGCAAAAGCATCCTTAGATGAGTCTACCAAATGGCACAGAAGGATGGCACATGTGAACTTCAAAACCATCAACAAGCTAGCTAAACATGGATTGGTCCATGGACTTCCTTCCAAAGTCTTCACCAATGAACACAACTGTGTTGCCTGCAATAAAGGGAAGCAACACAAAGCATCATACAAAGCTATTCAAGCAGAATTATTCCGGAACACATGAGCAGACAAGAAAGAAAGAGGTTCTTCGCCCAATTAAAATACTACTTTTGGGACGAACCTTTCTTGTTCTGAAGATGTCCTGATCAAGTAATCAGGCACTGTGTTTCGGAAAAAGAGGCGATGAAGATCATGAAAGAGAGTCATTGAGGCCCCTCTGGAGGCATCATGGAATGAACACCACTGCACGAAAAAATTTCGATGTAGGATTCTATTGGCCTACAATATTTTCTAGTGTAAAGGGAATGATACAAGCATGCGACACATGTCAACATGCTGGAAATATCTCAAGGAGGGATGAAGCACCTCAGAATTTTATACAAGTTTGTGAGGTTTTTGACGTTTGGGGACTAGATTTTATGGGCCCCTTCCCATCTTTAGGGGGAACGAATACATCTTAGTGGCCATTGATTATGTTTCAAAATGGGTAGAGGCACAAGCACTTAGGACCAACAATGTTAGGGTAGTTATTCATTTCTTAAAGAAACTATTTGCTAGGTTCGGCATTCCTAAAGCTCTCATTAGTGATAGGGGAACCCATTTTTGCAACGTAAAAATGGAAAAGGTCATGAAAGATATGGAGTCTCCCACCGATTCTCCATCGCTTATCATCCTCAAACCAATGGTCAAGTAGAAAACATCAATAGAGCGATTAAGAGAATATTAGAAAAAACGGTCAATCAGAACAGAAAGGATTGGTCATTTAAACTCGATGAAGCTTTATGAGCATTCCGAAGTGCCTATAAAAGACCAATTGGAACGACCCCGTTCCGCATGGTTTATGGCAAGGCATGTCACCTTCTAGTAGAGCTGGAACACAAGGCATATTGGGCACTTAAGGCATGTAATTTGGATTATATGATCGCAGGAACGAATAGGTTCTTACAACTCTAGGAGCTTGATGAATTAAGACTGGAAGCGTATGAATCCTCTGTTACATATAAAGAAAGGGCGAAAAGATGACATGACCAAAGAGTTAAGAGACCTAAGGAGTTCGCAGAAGGAGACAAGGTTCTACTATATATCTCTCATTTAAGGTTGTTTCCTGTGAAACTTAAATCTAGATGGTATGGACCGTTTACCGTGAAAAGCTCCTCTAAAACTGGAGCTTTTGTGTTAATGGACGATGAGAGTAGAGAATTCACTGTGAATATACAACGTGTTAAGCATTATCAAGAAAATGGTAATGAAATGATCAATGAGGAGGACATAACCTTTAACGATGAGGTCACGTAATAGCCCGTGACCTTGAGTCTAGCTACAAGACTCGTAAATAAAGAAAATCACTTCTTAGGAGGCAACCCAAGCTTTGTTTGTTTGATTGCCTGTTTGTTTGATTTCATTAGTTTCCGTATGCGTGCTTTATTTTTATTGTTTGTGATGAGTGTGTAAATACTCATCATTTTTACCTATTCTGAGCTGCCAAAACATCTAAAAACACTCAAAATTGCATCAAAATAATGAAAATATCCCAGGAATGTGTTTTATATGTTTCAGATGCAAAATAATCAAAAACAGATGAAAAATGAACAAAGTTTGCATAATTGGCAGTTTCAGTCCCTCATCTTTCTAAAGTTGTCAAAACTAGTCATTGGCTATTCTAAAAACTTGAAAAAGTCACCAAAGGTCCTTTTAAATCACAAAATTACATAATTAGTCCTTTAGTACAAAGTTTCACAAAATTGCAAGTTTAGTCCCTCAACTTTGAAAATTGACAAAAATGGTCCCCGGGATATTAAAACTTTGAGAAAAACAATTTTTGTCCTTGTACTTCTCTTTTATGGCAGGAATGGTCCTTGGTTGCAAATTTTTGGTGAAATTACATGTTTGGTCCCTGAAGTTTGCAAAGTTGGCAGATTTGGTCCCTGGGAAATTCAAAATTGGAAAAATCAACTTTGGTCCTTGAAATATTCAACCATGGAAAGAATGGACCTTGTTAAACACTTAGGGAAAATTACAAAACCGACCCCCAAGTATGCAGAAATTACACTTTTGGTCCCTATAATAAAACTACAAACCAAACGGACCAAAGTATTATTCATAAACCCCAAAACCAAGTCCAATCCAAATACCAACACCCACCAAGCCCAAGTATTTCCCAAGCCCAACCCTTAGCCCACTTCCCCTAATAATATATTTCCTCCGTTTTAAATAATCACACCCTGGGTCAAATAAAGTCAAACACACCACCCCCTTCTTCCCCACTTGCACCCTGCACTCAGTTACCTCAACCCACCATCTCCATCCCATCCCACCGCCCAAACCACTAGACCTAACCCTTCACCTCAGCATTAAATGCTGCCACTCCCCCTTGCCTATACCAGTCCAAATTGGCATACCCAATTTTCCCGCCAAAATTACATGGATGGCTAGGATTGAGTTTGATGGATCCAAGGGTTGTGGGAAATGCTCAGAAGCTCACACAAACCCTAAATGGTGGCTATAAAAGGAAAGAGATGGAGCAATGAAGACTCTGTAGTCACTTAGTTAAGAAGTAGAATCGAATTAGTGTAATCTTAATTTCTAGTTGTTAAATTTACTTTCAAAAGCTTGTAATCTGTTTCAACATTGTAATTTGATCTTTTGATAATCAAAAACTCAAGCATTTCAGTTCCAATTCAGTTTTCATATTTTAATTTAAGTTTTCTTTTTTTTTTCTAATCATGTTCTTAACTTAGTATTACTGTTATATAAGCTCACTTAAGCTCTTAATTATATAAGAAAAACATAAAAAAAGAAAAGAAAATACAAAAAAAAAAAAAAAAAAAAAAAAAAAAAAAAAAAAAAGCAGGTTACCTTTGCATTTGACTGTGGAAAGCTATAGGAAGTGCCAAGTAATGGTATTGGCAGATGGATTGTACCTAGCTTATCTCTGATAAGCTAGGAGCTTGTAGAGTAGCTCCTCGAGCATAATTGATCTTGTTTTGAGCAAAGATCCCTTGTAAGCTTCTAATTTTCTCATTTTTAGTTAAATTAATATTTACTGTAGCATAGCTTATTCCACTGCTTATTTGGTTTGCTTGTGCTTATTAGGTGTTATTTAGTCATAAGTGTAGCTTAGAATAGAGTACTGTTTCATAATAAACATTTGGTGATCAAATCCTAGGTTGACTGTGATCATTGTCCTATTTAATGATTTTTGGAAATTGTGGAATAAACCTGTGTTTCTTATGCTTATTAAAGCTTAATACAATATAATAAGTAAGTTCGTAGTGACCTCTTGGTCTTAAAACTCATTTTGAAAGATAAATCAACAAAACAGTGCATTAAAGGTGTGTTTGGATCAGTGTGATTCTGGGTGTTCTAGTGTATGTTTGTTGTTGTTCTCTGTTGGTACATGTCACTTAGGATCATATTAGCTCAGAACAACCATAATAACTAGGTCTTGTTTGAGGAAAAGCCAAAACACCATTTGATCTCATCTCATTTGTACCTGTTAAGGATTTTTTGTTCCAAAATCATCAAATCAGTTCATAAGTTTTTAGGAATGCTTGATTTCATGTTCTTATAGCTTAATATAACATATTCAGAGAGTAAATCAGGATCAAAATTCATAAAAGTCAACCTAAGCTTAATTTTTCAAAAAGTCAAACACTCTCTTGTTTCAGAAAAGCAAAAGTTGGGAGAATTATTGTGATTTTTGTGATAGGTGTGAGACCTTGATCTTTTCAGAAGTTAATCTTTGTCACCTAGTCTTAAAAGTTCTACAATCAACTTATTTTTAAGATTTTTATATAAGCTTTTGCAAGTGCTTATTTTGACCTGCAGGGCAAGCACATGCCCTGTGCACAGGATTTTAGACCATTTTTCCAAGTTCTTTGTGATCACCCAAGTGGACCCCACACCCTGTACCATGGCTTTTTGGAAAGCCAATAAGCCCATTAACAAGGTTCAGGGCTTATTTTGAGGTCTTTGGCTTATTTGATAGGGCTGCAAGTCCCTTTAAGATTGACCAATTCCTGAGTGTACACTGAGTCACTTAGTGTGTGACCCCAACTTCCAAGCACCACCTAGTGCTTATTAATAAGCCATAAGCCCAGCTTATTTGCTTATTCTGTAGTTGACCAGTTCACCTTCATAGTTCAAGTTTTGTTTTAGGCCCACCTTGACTTCTGTGGACCTCACAGAGGTTCAAAAACCTTTGGTTTGGCCTGTTTTCGCCTTTTGTTAGGCATAAGTGCTTATTTGTGGTTTCTAGCTTTTTTAGAATGCTTATTTGTTCCACTGTGCTTATTTCAAGTTTGTAATCATCTGTGTATGCTTAGTTTGTCATTTCTCAGCTTTTTCATAAATACACAAGTCCTAATAAGTTTAAAAATTCCACTATTAAGCACAAGGGGGTGCTCTTAGCTTATTAATAAGCTATTCCAAAAGTGTTTTTTGTAAAAGTTTCTTATTTTTAGCTTACAATCAACTGTCAATAAGAAAAACCAACAAAAAACCAAATTTAAAAATAGTGATAGCTTCTATTTAATAGATTTTATTTTTTAAAATTTTCTTTTTAGCTTATTAATAAGCATTTCATCATTTTCATATTTTTCATAATTTCATGTCACCTTAAAGTATTGTCAGTAATTTTCTTAGATTTTTCTCTTTTTATTTAATAATTATTAGAATTAATAATAATTTAATTAATTAATTAGATAATATTAGTAATTAAATAGTTTTCTTAATTATTAATTAACAAAAGTAGGTTTTTATATTTTTCCTAGGTTTCATAAATCATTTAGGACTTTTAGAAAATAGTTTCTTAAACTCTACTGTTCACTTTCTAATTTTCTTAATTACTTTAGTTAAATTAGGTTTTAATTAATTAATAAGTAATTATAATTTTTAGAAACTTTTTATAATTTTTTAGGATTCCTGAGATGGTTAATTAGATTTGTAAATTATTCTATAATTATCTAGTCATTTTTAGTATTATTAGTAATTTAAATAAGTTTAAATAGTTTAATTAATATAATTAGTATTTAATTAAAAGAAAACCCACAAAAAGACAAAAACATTTCTTTTTAATTTTTATATTTTCTTTAAGTTAATTTAGAAGTTTATAAAATAATTTTGCAAATTTTTAGTTTAATTTTGTAAGCTTAATCATTTTTAGTTTCTTTTAAATTAGATTTTAATTACTTTTTAAATAGTTTTATTAATTAATTAGTATTTAAATATTAAATAATAAAATAAATAATTTTCTTTTCATTTTTATTTTCTTTTAATTTTAAGTTTGCAAAAGTTTCACTTGCACCCCCTGTAGTTGTAAAATTGTTAAATCTCACTTTTCTCTGTCTGTAATCCGATTTCCAATTTGTGTTTGTATGATTATATCTGTATATCTGTTATTATTAAAATTATTTCAAATTGTTCAAATACCAAGCAATGAGTAGCATAATCACTTCTCAATCATCTTTGGCTACTGTCCTCAGTGCCACTCATTCTCAAAAACGTTTTCAAACGCCATTGCAATCTCGCTGGGACATAACAACCCGGGGAAACACTATACTATCCACGGAGCATTGGTCTAAGCTGTTTTTGATTTATTGACCTTGGTCAATAATATCTGACGGTTTAGCCCCAATCAAAATTTGGCGCCGCTGCCGAAGAGGTTGTTGCGTGTTTTAAAATTGTTTTAAGTTTAGTGGTTTTCAAAACCCCCCTGTACAAATTTCACCACTTTTGTAAAAATATCAATCATATCAAAAAGTTCATTAACACTTTTCCTGAAGTGTTAGCAACACCAAAACAATCAAAAACAACAAAACAAATCGTGAAGTTAAATTACTTCGGTTTCTTTAAGATTACAACCTACACAGGTGGAATACGGAAGTTCTGACATTAAATTGCGAACTGAAGAGAGATCCATTCTTCTCTCCCGCCACCCTGCGAGTAATTTTAAAGAGGTCGATTTCGGTTAACGAATCGATACCAAAAATATTTCCAAAAAAGTTTTTTTTTGCACTCACACCCGAAAAGTCCAAAAACAATTTTTTTTCTGTTAATAAATACATAAAATCTTACCACCGCAAACCAAGGCAGAACACCTACCAACTGGGGGTGTGGACATAATAAGTTCCCAAACTAAAGATTAAAACTTGCTATTGTATCCCTGTGAGTGGTGTACCTTTTTTAAAGAAGTCATTCACTTGTGATTATTGGTTTAAGTTCCCTGTTGTTTTGCCTCGAATTTGTTTTGAAAAATTGTTTTTAGTGCATGCGCACTCGTTCACAAACAAAGCGTAAAAAGCAGAAAAACATACCCGAGCTACGTACTGTTATTGAAGAACCAAAAACAGAAATGGACGACGGGCCACCACCACCCCCTGACCCTCCCAAGAATGAGCCAGCTCCCGATCTCCGAACGTTGGAGGAGTTGTGCCAGCCTACCATGCAAGGGAGGGGCGGACCTATTGCACCACTCACTATTGAGGCTACAGACTTTGGCCTCAAGCACCACATGATCCAACAAGTCCAAAATTCGAGTCAATTCCACGGATTACCGGGTGACGATGCTAACAAGCATCTTGATAAATACCTTACCGTCACCCAAAGCATGAAACAACATGGTGTCACCGATGATGCCCTCCGCCTATATCTCTTCCCCTATTCTCTCACCCATCATGCCACTGCATGGTTTGACCGACTCCCCAAGAATTCTATTCGTACCTTTGATGAAATGGTAACCAAGTTTTTAGCAAAATATTTTCCACCTTCCATGGTTACCAAGTTACGAAATGATATCAGCAACTTCTGGCAGCGTCCCGATGAGTCTCTATTCGAGGCTTGGGAACGTTATAAGCTCGCAATTGATCGGTGCCCTAACCACAATATGTTACAAGTTACCATCATAGATACCTTCTATAATGGTCTAACATTGAGGTACCGGGATAATCTCAATGCTGCTGCTGGTGGGACCTTCATGAAAAGGCGTCCCGAAGAATGCTATGATCTAATTGAGAACATGATTGCCCACCATAACTTTTGGGTAAATAAGTCATTCCTTCATCATCATCTCCTGAAATAGTGGCTCTCACTAAAAAGATGGATGATATCTCTACGGCTGTGTTGAGAATGAACCAAACTATGCAAAATCAATAAGTTCCAAATCAAAAAGTGAAAGCCGTAGCCCGAAGTTGTGAGACTTGTGGAGGCCCACATCTATATTCAGAGTGTCCAACTACTGCTGGTTATCCTCAAGAGAACGTTTATGCTGCTCAAGGTTCCTACAACACGGGGGTAATTCTGACCAACCACAAGGGGACCGTAATCTCTTAAGCTATCGTTCCAACAATTTTCTCGGACCTCCCGGTTTTAACCAAAATCAAAACTGTAACTCGAATCAAAATCAGAATCGAGGAGATTTTAACCAAGGTCAAAACCCGAACCAAAATCAAGGTCATTTTAATCAAAACAAATTTCAAAATGGCAATCAAAATCAAGGTTTTCAAGGAAATTATCAAATAAACCAAGGTCAAGGGAATTACAATCAAAGAAATAATTTTCAGGGTAACAACAACCAAAACCAAGGAAATTTTCAAAACAACCGTGCTCAAAATTTTCCTAACCAAAATCAGAATGTTGTTCCATCCCCGTCTTCCTCTGATGAAGTGTTAAAACAATTCATGAAAGCACAAGAGGAAACAAATCGGTTATTGATCAGCAAGATCTCTGAGCTTCAGAAGTATTTAAATGATTGACCCTCGGGCCCGGGTACACTGCCGAGCAACACGATCGCTAACCCGAGGGGCGATGATAAGGCGATCACTACCCGAAGTGGAGTATCATACAATGGACCCACGACTCCCTCTACCTCTTCTTCTCCTCCTACCAAGGTAGCGGAACGTGAACCTGAGGTTACCACGGACACGGTACTTCCTACTAATAACAGAGGTACCAACAACGTCCACCCTCAAGTTGTCCCGGTCCTGACTCGCATGTCAAAAGTTGTATTTGATCCTCCGGAAAGTTCTGATGAAATTCCAAAGAACAATCCCAAGCCTTCAATTCCATATCCTCCACGTTTAAATGATCAAAAGATCCGTGAAAAAGCTAATCATCAGATGGAAAAATTTTACCAAATTTTCCAAGAGTTACATTTCGATATTAGCTTCGCGGATGCTCTTCTTCTAATGCCTAAATTTACTTCAACAATCAAAAATCTGATAAGCAATAAAGAAAAACTCTGTGAGATGGCTAAAACTCCACTGAACGAGCATTGCTCAGCAGTGCTCTTGAAAAAGCTTCCCGAAAAGCTTGGAGATCCCGAGAAATTTCTCATTCCTTGCATTTTCCCGGGGATGGTTGAATGCTTTGCCTTGGCCGATCTTGGTGCAAGCATTAACCTTATGCCTCACTCAGTCTGGAAGAAACTCTTTCTTCCTACTCTCACTCCTACCTGCATGACTCTCGAGCTTGCAGACCGTACTATATCTCGTCCTCTCGGCATTGCCGAAGATATCTTCGTGAAAGTAGGAAAGTTCCATTTTCCAGCAGATTTCGTGATTGTTGATTTCGATGCTGACCCAAGAGTTCCTCTCATTCTCGGGAGAGGATTCTTAAGAACGGGTCGTTGATGCGTAGGGATTGCACCAGGCTTTACCTCTCGAGGGATCTCGAGAAGCTTACAACCCCCACCAGGCAGTGTACCTGATCGATGTAGTATAGTATAATGACAAGTACCGGGGGATTGATCGTTCAGCTAGGAATAGTGTCGCTAGGATTAGAAAACCTAAAGACTAGGTCTAGAGATGAGGGATGATTCTTTTTGTATTTTTATATTTTTTAGAAAGCAAGTAAAAATCTTGGTTTTGAAGGAGTTGGGCGGAATTAGTTGCTAGTCAACTAACCCAATACTAAGATGCAATCAAAATAAAATACTAGAAATGAAAATAAACTATATTAAACTAAAGTTGTGAGCAATATGTGGGAGAATTGTGTTTACTTAGATTTCACTACTCCCTAGATATTTTTTACACGTTAATTACTTGTTATAGTTGCGTGGATGATGGATTGTATTCCTTAATACCATTCATGGGGTGGCGTACTTACTTCCACAATCCTATGAGCGCCTACTTCACTCCTATGTCGAGCCGGCTAAGAAGCTCCTAACATGGGATCATTAGAATTTACTCATGCATTAAATACAACCAACAAAACCTAGTACACATCGATTCATGTTTCCTAAGACGTTCAAGCATGTTACACAATGGAGATCTGCTAGTTTTCTTAAGCCTAACATTGAAATCATTCATCCAATACAACCATAAACAAGTAATCAACACATAATTAACATCTAGGTTTCATTAGATCTAAGCAAACACAAGATAGATCTAGCCCAGCATATTGAAATCAAGACAAGAAAAAGATATATTCAAACAACACATAGACATATTGAATGAATTAAGAGAAGACTTATCTTAATTGAACATGAAAGGATTCAAGGGGTGAAAACCCTTGAAAACACTGTAAAATATGACCTAGGGTTTACAAAGTTTGGCCCTAGTTGTCTCCACACAAGTTCCTTTTTAATGAATGAAAAATAGAAAACTATATATAGAGTTTGATAGGTGACGGCGTCAAGAACAAATGTCTGACGCGTCATCTCGCCGCCAAATAGTTCCTCAGACTGCCTAGATCTGGGTCTGACGTTGTCATGTATTCACCTTATGCAGGCCGTCACCAATTTAACTCTTGAAGCCCTTGTTGTGACGCCGTCAGGTTTGCACTGGGTCGTCATGGATTTTACTCCTGACGCCGTCAGGGTCTTCCTCTTGACGCCGTCAGGTACTGTTCTCAGCATGGAAAATTAAGTCTTTGGCGTTTTCTTCACTTTTATGCTCCAAAAACGTCCGAATTGCTTCCTTTTCCAGAATTCACTCCCAAAGTACCTAAAATCACAAAAGGAACGATTTAGGGTAATATTTGATCAAATAGATTCAATTCCGGGCTTAAATGACCCCTTAAAAGTGGTTCATTTTTCGCCTCATCATATACCCTTACACTTGAGATTTGCTTGTCCTCAAGCAAATGAGCTTTTATTCTAATCAAAATACAAGTTAGGGGTCATTTAACACTATCATAAAAGTAATTACAACAAATAATCGTTTCACTAAAGACCAAAGACAAGCACAGAGGTCATACACTAGCACCTCACAAATAGTGTTTAGATACTCACATCTCTCGGGTGTAGTAAAGTAATATCACATTATGGAAACGAAAAATATCTCTCACTACCTGTCATAGCAAAATAGATTACCATAGGCTTGGGAAAGGATCAAACCTCCACCACATGGAGTAAGAACCTAGGATAAACTATCAAAGAGGTCTTTTAAAGGGTTGTAACGTTAGGTGTGGAGATATGAAATACACGGTTTTGTTGGATATAGGCAGTCTTTACTGGTGGCGAGTTAAAAATCTTGGTTAATTACATGTACAACATGGTGTTGCTATGTCACAACTCGTAATTTCATGTCCTGTTTCAAACGTCGAAATTCCAATTTTTATCTCGGAAGTTACTATTCACTTTTACTATTCACAAAACACTATTCATGTCCGAAATTTTTATTTCATATTCTCATAAGTTAAACTATTTTAACGGTAATCCGAGAGTTTGGCGCTCGTCGGATCATTTCTGCAAAAATCACGAAGCCGTGTCCGAGATTTACATTCAGGTTTAAACGTCCTTCCGGCACCCCGATATGTCCATAAAACAATATAAACAACAAAAATATGGTTTTCTTTCATTTTACGACAATTCTAAAAGTTTTGGAATTTTACGTTTTTCAGTTCAGCGTTTTACGCGAATTACGCGTTTTTAACCCGCGTTTCCAGTTTTAACAGCGTTTAAGCAACCCGATGGAACTTACCATTCATTTTATATTTATTTATGGATTATTTTGACAAGTTTAGTCATTCTTTCAAGTTTCATATTTTTACGATACCCGAATTTACGTTTCGCGATTTAAAACTTTACGGTTTGCGATTAACGGAACCAAAACTGACTCCGTAAACCAGATAATACCAAGCTTACTACATACTCATCAACCATGTGCAGCCCCCCCCCCCCCCCCATCCAATGTTACTTCAAGTTGACCATTTAATTACCATTTTGCCATCAAGATTAGATATTTGCAGGAAAAACAACTAAAACAATCACTAGTTCATTTTTCAAGATCAAAAACTCATTTCTCTCTTTTCTCCTTGGAGACTCACGACCAAGAAACACCATGGATCAAGATCCATTATTTTTCAAAGTACAAAGCATCAAAGTTGTTCATTTCATCATCCTAATCAAGAATCTTACAACAAAAACACAAGAAACACAAGGTTTTGCCTCATCTAATCATCTAATATTTCAAAGTGAGTTATCAACTTTATTTTCATGATTTCATCTAATTAACACATGTATCTTATAGTATTCATGCTTAATTTCATGCACAAACTAGTTATACCACTTTATTTTTGTTAACTTTTTGAACATACAAACCCTAGATTTTGATTTAGGTGTTCCTTTGTTAAATTAACTTGATTACTAGTCATTAGGAACCCATGGCACCCTAAGAAGGTGTATGGTAGGATTAGTATAGCTTTGTGGTGTTTGCAAGAGTTTTGGTTGAGGTTGAAACTAGTTTTGAACCTTGGAAATGGATTTGTAACACTTATATAAACATGCTGTCCCATTTTGTTAAATTCTGGAAAATCAGTAAATACAAAGTAAACTTTGGCAAAATTTTTAGAAAATACTTTCAAAAACGAATCCGTAGGCGAAAGAACGGATTAAAAAGAGTTTATAACGAAGAAGTTATGATTTTTGCAAGTTTATTGACGAAAACTATTTTCCGGAAAAATACATGCTGATGGACGTTTTTCGTCGGACAAAAAGAGGCTTTAGACGTAACCCGGAGGAGCCGAGCTTTCCAAAATATATTACTACATACTAAGACGTAACCGTGGATATAAAGAACAAGTAAAACGGACTTATAACGACAAAGATATTCACGTTTCAATATCGGCAAAAATCCTCTATAATTGGCAGCTTTTAGAAATAATAATAACACTACGTACTAAATTCTAGATTTTCTAGAAATATTAACCAAGTACCCAATTTCATAACAAATGAAGTATTAGTGATTTCAAGTATATTTTTATGGCTACAAGACGTTATTTCAAAGATTTCAAACCGATGACTTCAACACTAACATTGGTACATACGATATATATATATAAGTATATATATTGCAACTAGTTTTATTTTTCTAATAGTCATATTTTTCCTAAGTCTTGGAAAATGTATATTTTTGATAACAACAAGTGTTTTTCAAAGAGTAGAGTGGTATAGGAAACATGTGCATGGACATTCATAACATCATTTCATGATCTAAAGTAGATCGTACATCATTCATATTAGGTTGCGGCTAGTGTGCGCCCCTTGTTTTTCAGCTCATTACATGTTCATGGTACCATCATTGCATCATTACTCCAGGTGAGTCATAGCCCCTACTCTTTTAATCGTTTTGCAAACTCTTTGGGGGAGAATACATGCTCGTTTCACTTAAACGCATTACTCACTTTACATGGTTGATTACTCTAATATTTTCAGCTTTATCTAAATACTTGTTTGATTATCCGAGCACAAAACAATTCACTTGCTACATACTTGCTATTTACTCATGGACATGAGTGCATAAATTTAAACTATTTACCGATTTCCTAAGATTGCCTAAGTTAAGGACCGGTAGCTACAATTACTTGGGTATGTTTGATTACCTACAATTACTTGGGTATGTTTGATTACCTACAATTTCATGGGTATGTTTGATTACCTACAATTTCTTGGGTATGTTTGATTACCTACAATTTCTTGGGTATGTTTGATTACCTACATTTCCTAGGTATGGGATTACCTACATTACTTGGGAGCGTAACCTCCTACATATAGCTAGAAAACCTTTTCGGTGCCTTGAACTTAGTGCAATAAATATTCATTTTATGCGTTTTGCTTATGGTCATATTCATTTTGTGGCGACATCGCCATGGCTATTGTACATACGAAAATTACTTATGGAATTACGATACTTTTCCACCACTATTACTACGGAATTACGATGCCTTTGCAACAACCTTATGACTGATTTATTACAAACATATTACATTTGGCAGTGGGTTGTAAACACACAGGTTACAAGTCTCTTATGGCGGGACTTGGAACTGAGTGGATTTACGAGGCCTTTGCTGGGAAATCTTCATTTCAATGCATTACATTCTTTTTCACAAGACTCTATGAACTCACCAACCATTGTGTTGACACTTTAGCATGTATTTTCAGGTTTTAAGCAATGGCACGCTACTGGAGGTTTTGGCAGGGCATGGCATGGTCATAGAAGACTCTGATTATTCATTTGGGGACCGTTTTAAATTATTTTAAGGGCCTACTTCCGCATTATTTTTAACAATGTAGATTCAACATTTTTGGTTCAAAGATTTTATTCTAAACGATTGAAATGAATACCATTTTACACTTGTTTTGTAATACCAATTGAGTTACACCCCAGCTACATGTATGCTTCCGCTGGACCCGATTTTGGGGGTGTGACAGATTGGTACCAGAGCTTTGGCTATAGCGAACTAAGTGTTTTTAAAACCTAGACTATAGCTACTTTCAAGAAAACTTAACCCTATGACCGTCACGTGCCTGCCTGCCAAGCTGAAGCCTCATTTGTGGTTAGTTGCTGACATAGGTAATGAGATTTGTGTCTCATTATCTGATATAATATATTCATTTATTATAGTTGATTACTATAATTGTCTTTCATATAAGCATGTTCACGTATCATATATGTCACCGCATTATGTTTTTCCTTGCATAGTTTCATCATTGACCTCGAGTTTGGTCACCTGCCTTAGTCTTTCAGAACGTCTTGGTATTTGTGAAGGACATAGTCTTAGTATGACTGAGCTGAGTATTTCAAAATTCATGGAACCTCGGTGGGATATAGACTGGTCATCTATATTCAACCCGGGATAGTGAGATATAGGCTGACCACCTATGTCTGACTCAGAGATGAATTTTGCAACACTGAGAATGGTTATAATAAAATTCTGTCTGGAATAAATTCTCAACTCATTTTCCAAATGTTTCATTCATGTGTGTGTGTGTATACCCTCATTTTCAGAATATTCATACTTTTTATCACTTTGTGAACCGCCGCTTGGAAGCATGTCAATTGATCATTTCATTTCATGAACATTTACGTCTATGCACGATACACTTACATCACAGTATTTTCTTTTATCACAATATCAATTTTGTCGCAGTTGTCACAGTCTCTTCCCTTCTTACCATCACTATCATTTCCCCATCCCCATATATATAAGGAATTAGCTAACACTCTATAGATTCCTATGTCACTCATCACTCACTACTCCCAATATTGATAAGCGGATATTATCAATGACCTCTGTAGGAAAGACTTTCCATACCATCTAGGAGGAGGATCCCTCGGTACACTAAGATCATTCAAAACTCAACAGAAATATCAGGATATCACAAAACCATTCGAACCACTATCATTGGCCTGATCGCCAAAATTCCATCATCTAGAAAGTATTGGCTTGACTGAATTACAAGATTCGTTTAGATACGAGTGCTCACAAAACAACACCATAGAGATAAATCCAATCTCCTAACCAAGACTGTAGAACATTCAATTGAACATGGACTCACCAATAGACTTTATCCAAACATGTTAGACACCTATGCCTTTGTGCAGACATACATACCTGACTATTTTATCCTCTTAATACTTTCACTTTTAAATGGATTTTTTTCTCCAAACTACAGTTATACAAAACATATATCTTGTAAGAAATACTTTTCTAAGGCACTTATTTTGATAAGCAAATTCCTTTTGGTTAATCCTTTACAAACTATTGAATTGTTAGGAAATCTTAAACATCGATCTTTGGTAAACCATATTATCCACCTTATATTGAAAACTGTCCTATCTTGCATAACTATTAAATTTTGAAACATCAAGAAAAATGTTACTTGGAAAGCCGTTTGCTTAAACTTGTAGATTCATTTATTCGGGGAAGGTTTATGAACAAAACACAATCTCAAAACAAACTTTGAAAAATCAATCACTATATTACATTACTTATACATTTAGGATTTGGTGATTTAATGACATAGAGCTTGGGGAAAATCGTAGTAATGGAGACTAAGCATCGTAGGTGGAGAAAGACTCGATTCATGACATCCTACGGAGGATCACAACCTTATCCTAATCCTAATCTATTATTTTCAACAACACCCTTTGACAGACTTAACCTTGTAAGTTTTCTACAAGATTCATGATATCTATTTCAATTATTTCTAATAGAGGAATTTGATTCACCTCAAACTCCTAGCGATTTCATTTAGTTTCCTTTGGAACCACACCACCTATCATCTGCAGACCAATGGTCAGAATTAGAGAACGATTCAAACATAGGGAGATATGCTCAAAGCATGAGTGATTGACTCAAGAAATGGTTGGACTAACCAATTACCATAAATCAAATTCAGTTGCAACTATAGTTATCGCGCGAGTGTAGAGACTACACCATTTGAGGCACTCTATGGTCGAGGTGCCAATATCCATTGACGGAACGAAAATTGGAAAAGCACAACATACTAGTCTAGTAGGCATTCATGAAATAACCAGAAATTTCCTACAAGTCAAGAATCAGTTACAAGTTCAATAAGTTGTAAACCATTAAAACTTCAAGTTGGTAAGCAGAGTTATGTTGAAAGTTCTGCCTAGGAAAGGCATGATATCATTCAGAAAACTTGGAAAGTTAAACCCGAGATATACACTGGACCATGTAATATTTCAAACAGAGTAGGCCTAGTGGCCGTCAGACTTGAGCCTTGTTAGAGAACAACAGCAACAGGATTACACAAACACGTATTATCAGCTTTTTAGAATTGTCACTCATAATTCCATTTGGAAAGGAATCCAACCCAAAGTCAAACATAAACCTTGCAGGAGAACAAGTAGAAATCATGGACAGTTAAGTCGAACAGTTGAAGCAAAGTCGAATTCCTACCGTGAAAGTTCGCTGAAATTCTCACATATCATCATCTTTTTACCAATAACACTTCTGAGACCAACATTAACTGAACTTCGGGACGAAGTTCCTTTTAGAGGGGAAGAATGTCACAACTCGTAATTTCATGTCCTGTTTCAAACGTCGAAATTCCAATTTTTATCTCAGAAAGTTACTATTCACTTTTACTATTCACAAACACTATTCATGTCCGAAATTTTTATTTCATATTCTCATAAGTTAAACTATTTTAACGGTAATCCGAGAGTTTGGCGCTCGTCGGATCATTTCTGCAAAAATCACGAAGCCGTGTCCGAGATTTACATTCAGGTTTAAACGTCCTTCCGGCACCCCGATATGTCCATAAAACAATATAAACAACAAAAATATGGTTTTCTTTCATTTTACGACAATTCTAAAAGTTTTGGAATTTTACGTTTTTCAGTTCAGCGTTTTACGCGAATTACGCGTTTTTAACCCGCGTTTCCAGTTTTAACAGCGTTTAAGCAACCCGATGGAACTTACCATTCATTTTATATTTATTTATGGATTATTTTGACAAGTTTAGTCATTCTTTCAAGTTTCATATTTTTACGATACCCGAATTTACGTTTCGCGATTTAAAACTTTACGGTTTGCGATTAACGGAACCAAAACTGACTCCGTAAACCAGATAATACCAAGCTTACTAGATACTCATCAACCATGTGCAGCCCCCCCCCCCCCCCCCCCCACATCCAATGTTACTTCAAGTTGACCATTTAATTACCATTTTGCCATCAAGATTAGATATTTGCAAGAAAAACAACTAAAACAATCACTAGTTCATTTTTCAAGATCAAAAACTCATTTCTCTCTTTTCTCCTTGGAGACTCACGACCAAGAAACACCATGGATCAAGATCCATTATTTTTCAAAGTACAAAGCATCAAAGTTGTTCATTTCATCATCCTAATCAAGAATCTTACAACAAAAACACAAGAAACACAAGGTTTTGCCTCATCTAATCATCTAATATTTCAAAGTGAGTTATCAACTTTATTTTCATGATTTCATCTAATTAACACATGTATCTTATAGTATTCATGCTTAATTTCATGCACAAACTAGTTATACCACTTTATTTTTGTTAACTTTTTGAACATACAAACCCTAGATTTTGATTTAGGTGTTCCTTTGTTAAATTAACTTGATTACTAGTCATTAGGAACCCATGGCACCCTAAGAAGGTGTATGGTAGGATTAGTATAGCTTTGTGGTGTTTGCAAGAGTTTTGGTTGAGGTTGAAACTAGTTTTGAACCTTGGAAATGGATTTGTAACACTTATATAAACATGCTGTCCCATTTTGTTAAATTCTGGAAAATCAGTAAATACAAAGTAAACTTTGGCAAAATTTTTAGAAAATACTTTCAAAAACGAATCCGTAGGCGAAAGAACGGATTAAAAAGAGTTTATAACGAAGAAGTTATGATTTTTGCAAGTTTATTGACGAAAACTATTTTCCGGAAAAATACATGCTGATGGACGTTTTTCGTCGGACAAAAAGAGGCTTTAGACGTAACCCGGAGGAGCCGAGCTTTCCAAAATATATTACTACATACTAAGACGTAACCGTGGATATAAAGAACAAGTAAAACGGACTTATAACGACAAAGATATTCACGTTTCAATATCGGCAAAAATCCTCTATAATTGGCAGCTTTTAGAAATAATAATAACACTACGTACTAAATTCTAGATTTTCTAGAAATATTAACCAAGTACCCAATTTCATAACAAATGAAGTATTAGTGATTTCAAGTATATTTTTATGGCTACAAGACGTTATTTCAAAGATTTCAAACCGAGGATTTCAACACTAACATTGGTACATACGATATATATATATAAGTATATATATTGCAACTAGTTTTATTTTTCTAATAGCCATATTTTTCCTAAGTCTTGGAAAATGTATATTTTTTATAACAACAAGTGTTTTTCAAAGAGTAGAGTGGTATAGGAAACATGTGCATGGACATTCATAACATCATTTCATGATCTAAAGTAGATCGTACATCATTCATATTAGGTTGCGGCTAGTGTGCGCGCCTTGTTTTTCAGCTCATTACATGTTCATGGTACCATCATTGCATCATTACTCCAGGTGAGTCATAGCCCCTACTCTTTTAATCGTTTTGCAAACTCTTTGGGGGAGAATACATGCTCGTTTCACTTAAACGCATTACTCACTTTACATGGTTGATTACTCAAATATTTTCAGCTTTATCTAAATACTTGTTTGATTATCCGAGCACAAAACAATTCACTTGCTACATACTTGCTATTTACTCATGGACATGAGTGCATAAATTTAAACTATTTACCGATTTCCTAAGATTGCCTAAGTTAAGGACCGGTAGCTACAATTACTTGGGTATGTTTGATTACCTACAATTACTTGGGTATGTTTGATTACCTACAATTTCATGGGTATGTTTGATTACCTACAATTTCTTGGGTATGTTTGATTACCTACAATTTCTTGGGTATGTTTGATTACCTACATTTCCTAGGTATGGGATTACCTACATTACTTGGGAGCGTAACCTCCTACATATAGCTAGAAAACCTTTTCGGTGCCTTGAACTTAGTGCAATCAATATTCATTTTATGCGTTTTGCTTATGGTCATATTCATTTTGTGGCGACATCGCCATGGCTATTGTACATACGAAAATTACTTATGGAATTACGATACTTTTCCACCACTATTACTACGGAATTACGATGCCTTTGCAACAACCTTATGACTGATTTATTACAAACATATTACATTTGGCAGTGGGTTGTAAACACACAGGTTACAAGTCTCTTATGGCGGGACTTGGAACTGAGTGGATTTACGAGGCCTTTGCTGGGAAATCTTCATTTCAATGCATTACATTCTTTTTCACAAGACTCTATGAACTCACCAACCATTGTGTTGACACTTTAGCATGTATTTTCAGGTTTTAAGCAATGGCACGCTACTGGAGGTTTTGGCAGGGCATGACATGGTCATAGAAGACTCTGATTATTCATTTGGGGACCGTTTTAAATTATTTTAAGGGCCTACTTCCGCATTATTTTTAACAATGTAGATTCAACATTTTTGGTTCAAAGATTTTATTCTAAACGATTGAAATGAATACCATTTTACACTTGTTTTGTAATACCAATTGAGTTACACCCCAGCTACATGTATGCTTCCGCTGGACCCGATTTTGGGGGTGTGACATGCTAAGCCAAGACTAGACTCGACTTAAGCTAATAAATGAAAAATAACAAAAACATAAAATAAACATAGAATGAAACGGGATGGTAGTCCGTATGTTTTTTTCTATTTTCTTTTTCTTGTTTTTTCGATTTTTTTTTTTTTTTTTTTTTTTTTTTTTTTTTTTTTTTTTTTGCATACACTCTTATCCTACCATCCAAAATAATACATCATAGGGAATGTAAATTCCCCTTACACTTGAATTTTTACATACTTTACAATAAACTAATCTAATGACTCGAATTAAGAAAATCAAAACACTTGGAGTACTTTTAAGATTAACGTACATATGGGGGTAATAATATGATGTTCTTCCCCATTACTCCATAACACAAGTATTTTACCCATGAGTCCCAATCGTCCCAAAACAATATGTACAAGGATATGACTCGACTTAGCAACCATGTAATCAATTAGATAATTAACTTAAGGTTTAACAAATAACAATAATGCACTAAAGATGAGTGCATACACGGAAGGCTAAGGTGATTTGGGTGTACATTTAAGTAGGGTGTAACAAATTCTTCCTTTAAGTAAAATGCTTAAAGTTAGAAACGAAAAGATAGGCTCGGAGGGGTGTACTAGGGATTTCGTGTACTAAAAATGAGTACAATGCTAAGGGTGTGGGAAAAATTAATTGACTTAACTAGCCAAGTAATATGACTTAAATGGTCAAGTAATTATAATACGGGTTTAACAAAAGGGTGATCCTAATGCCTCTTATCATGTAGTAAATCCTAATACACGAATGTAGTCTCACTAGCGGTCTCGGAATGCATCACTAACGCAAGTTCTAGAATATAAATGCTACCGGTACACTCATAAGCACTAATAGTAAATGCTTTTCCTATCAAAACTAAAGGCGAACCTCACGTATTTGGGTGGAAAATTTTCTGAATAGTACGGTTTTGTGCTAGTCATACGATTCCTATCCATGAGACGCTTGCTATGGCTAAAGTTTCACTCCTAAATGTTGTAAAAAAAATTAAATTTTGCGCTAAAATTGCACTAACAAGTATTTCTCATAGTTTTATTACACATCTACTATTAAACAAACAAATTCAAGCGAAAGTGTATTTGTAAGGTATCATCATTTTACCATCCCTTACACTTAAGATGAACATTGTCCCCAATGTTCAAGTAAAGAATGTAAAAGTGAAATAAGTAAAAAGAATGAAATCAAATACTCCCCTGATTCGCTCGATATGGATAATAAGGTGGCCAGGTTAGATCTTCCTCCAAGAAAATAAACAATCAAAGCTTCCCTTCCAGAACATAAATCATCTTCTTGTTATACATAACCTGTAAATCCTGAGAAAACAGACAAGGCAACCTCGCATAAAATCGGCGGCAATCTACATATGCTAATAAATCCTAAAAACCAAAATAAGATATAATGCTTGTGGAATGATGTTTGCAGATTTCCTGGAGATTATAAAACTAATAATTCAACAAAAAATTTAAGACTCCGTTAGAAAAACAAAACTGGTAAAATTTCCAGATTTTTACACGTGACGCCGTCAAGAGTAAACTCGTGATGCCGTTAGAGGTGACCTGCAGAAATTCTTATGTTAAGTTTCCGGAAAATTTCTGGAAAAACTTCGTCCTACTTCCTGGAAAATCCTACAAAACTTCATTATGACTCGATACAAGCATTTTACTCTAACAAATACGAATATACATGTTCACTTAATATTGTGGAGAATCATGATCGGTTTTGTTTCTTAAAAACATATTTGGGGTTTCCCCTTACACTTATCTTTTGCAAAAATACCTTTGGGTGAAGTTAAGACAAACTAAACAACAAAGTATAGTATTTCCACTATTTAGTTTTGAAACATGATCTACCAACAATAAAATAAAGCATGCATACGGAAGCAAATAACAAACAAACAAAATAAAAATCACACAAAATATGGGTTGCCTCCCAAGAAGCGCTTTTCTTTATT
Source organism: Artemisia argyi (assembly GCA_030686995.1). Classification (NCBI taxonomy): domain Eukaryota; kingdom Viridiplantae; phylum Streptophyta; class Magnoliopsida; order Asterales; family Asteraceae; genus Artemisia; species Artemisia argyi. The sequence continues at coordinate 43,621,305 of CM060701.1, forward strand.
TACGAGTCTTGTAGCTAGACTCAAGGTTATGGGTTACCGTGTATTGCTTATGCTCACATAACCAAGCGTGAGCCATCTAATGGTCGCCTCATCTTTCTTATAATCATCTCCTAACTCTAAACATCCGCGATAGTATCTTTTATTCTTTTCATGAGTATATTTAAGCCCTTTTCTCTTATCATTCTCACTTAGCAGTTCTATAGGCGGATACCTACTACACTTCTCCATGGAAAAATCCTTGAACCTAGGGTGTGCACGGGGCATTTGGTAGACAAAATCTTCATCCCCATCCGAGAATGTAATTAACCCTTCCATAAGTTTTTCATCAAGGTTGGTCAACCTTTTGAAAGGTATTCCAAACACAACTTGGGTTAACTTACTATCAATAAATTCTCCTAGATTCTCCATAACCATAAACTTAACAAGATAAACAAAGCTTCCTACAAACACATGCAATGACATTGCCCTAGAAATAACATTATCTCCATTGTATTCTAACTCATCTACCATGATTTTATTATATTCATTACGCGAGATTATGTGCATTGGGAGAGATGAGTTAAGGTAGGCATTAAAGCTCCTAAATCCAATCTTACAAGGAAATTGTATATTGAATGAACTATCACTCTCAATCATTGTTCTAGGGTCGACATACCTAAGAGGGTTCACTTCATCTTCCATCCTATCCTCATTAATCACATCACCATCATCAAGATCCTCATCGGAGTCTAAATAGTAAAAAGTACTAGCCCTATGGTCATCATCATGGTCAGACTCCTCTAACTCAGAATTATTGTCAAAGTGGTGGTTAGGCGAGAGGTTAGGTGGGTTCTCATTTTCCACTAAAGGGATTGGGGCGGGCATTTGGAAAATCCTACGACGAAAAACACGAATAACAGGAATCAAACGATCAATGTTATTGTTATCCATCGAGATAGTTTACGAAGAAAGGAAACAAAGAAATAAGATAGACTAAAGAGAACCTAATAAAATAAAAATAGAATCTTACTAGAAAGGAATCTAGCAAGTAGACCTAATAAAAAGAGATTCTAACCTAGACAATAACTATTCCCCGGGCTCCGGCGCCAAAAACTTGATGCGTAGGGATTGCACCAGGCTTTACCTCTCGAGGGATCTCGAGAAGCTTACAACCCCCACCAGGCAGTGTACCTGATCGATGTAGTATAGTATAATGACAAGTACCGGGGGATTGATCGTTCAGCTAGGAATAGTGTCGCTAGGATTAGAAAACCTAAAGACTAGGTTTAGAGATGAGGGATGATTCTTTTTGTATTTTTATATTTTTTAGAAAGCAAGTAAAAATCTCGATTTTGAAGGAGTTGGGCTGAATTAGTTGCTAGTCAACTAACCTAATACTAAGATGCAATCAAAATAAAATACTAGAAATGAAAATAAACTATATTAAACTAAAGTTGTGAGCAATATGTGGGAGAATTGTGTTTACTTAGATTTCACTACTCCCTAGATATCTTTTACACGTTAATTACTTGTTATAGTTGCGTGGATGATGGATTGTATTCCTTAATACCATTCATGGGGTGGCGTACTTACTTCCCCAATCCTATGAGCGCCTACTTCACTCCTATGTCGAGGCGGCTAAGAAGCTCCTAACATGGGATCATTAGAATTTACTCATGCATTAAATACAACCAATAAAACCTAGTACACATCGGTTCATGTTTTCTAAGACGTTCAAGCATGTTACACAATAGAGATCTGCCAATTTTCTTAAGCCTAACATTGAAATCATTCATCCAATACAACCATAAACAAGTAATGAACACATAATTAACATCTAGGTTTCATTAGATCTAAGCAAACCCAAGATAGATCTAGCCTAGCATGTTGAAATCAAGACAAGCAAAAGATATATTCAAACAACATATAGACATATTGAATGAATTAAGAGAAGACTTATCTTAATTGAACATGAAAGAATTTAAGGGGTGAAAACCCTTGAAAACACTGTAAAATATGACCTAGGGTTTACAAAGTTCGGCCCTAGTTTTCTCCACACAAGTTCCTCTTTAATGAATGAAAAATAGAAAACTATATATAGAGTTTGATAGGTAACGGCGTCATGAACAAATGTCTGACGCCGTCATCTCACCGCCAAATAGTTCCTCGGACTGCCTAGATCTGGGTCTGACGCCGTCATGTAATCACCTTATGCAGGCCGTCACCAATTTAACTCTTGGCGCCCTTGTTGTGACGCCGTCAGGTTTGCACTGGGTCGTCATGGATTTTACTCCTGACGCCGTCAGGGTCTTCCTCTTGACGCCGTCAGGTACTGTTCTCAGCATGGAAAATTAAGTCTTTGGCGTTTTCTTCACTTTTATGCTCCAAAAACGTCCGAATTGCTTCCTTTTCCAGAATTCACTCCCAAAGTACCTAAAATCACAAAAGGAACGATTTAGGGTAATATTTGATCAAATAAATTCAATTCCGGGCTTAAATGACCCCCTAAAAGTGGTTCATTTTTTGCCTCATCAGTCGTGCTCTAATCGATGTTTTCGAAGAAGAAATCACTTTGCGTGTTGGTGGTGAAGCCATCACATTCAATCTTGATCAGACTTCAAGATACTCCTCCAACTATGACGCTGAAACGGTAAACCGAATTGACATCATCGATGTTGCGTCAGAGGAGTATTCTCAAGAATTCCTCAGTTTCTCATCAAGTGGCAGTACCACTCTTTCTTCTGAGCCTATCATATCCGACTCTTCCCCTTCTCTCACTCCGTTTGAGGGAAGTAACTTCCTTCTGGAAGAGGTCGAGGCTTTTCTTGCTCAGGATAGCGCAATCTCAAATGAGATTGATGAAAACTATCTTGACCCGGATGGGGATATTCTTCTTCTTGAAAGATTGTTAAATGACGATCCTTCACCCTCTCCGTCTCCAAAAGAACTTCATAAAGCGGAAATTAAGTGTATTGAAAAATCTGAAGAATTTCCCGAGGTTGAGCTCAAGGACTTGCCTCCTCATCTTGAGTATGCATTTTTGGAGGGTGATGATAAATTACCCGTCATTATTGCTAAAGACTTGAAAGATGAGGAAAAGGCTGCACTCCTAAAGGCTCTTAAGTCACACAAGCAAGCAATTGCTTGGAAACTCTCCGACATTAAGGGTATTAGCCCAGACTTTTGTACGCACAAAATCTTAATGGAGGATGACTTTAAGCCAGAAGTGCAACAACAGAGGAGGGTAAATCCCAAAATCCATGAAGTTATCAAACAAGAGGTTCTAAAACTTCTTGATGCAGGATTAATTTACCCTATATCTGACAGTCCTTGGGTTAGCCCAATTCATTGCGTTCCTAAAAAGGGTGGCATAACCGTTGTCACCAACGAGGAAAATGAGTTGATTCCAACTCGTTTGGTTACGGGTTGGCGAGTATGCATTGACTATCGTAAGTTAAATGAAGCCACCCATAAAGACCATTTTCCTTTGCCTTTTATGGATCAGATGCTCGAAAGACTAGCGGGGAATGAATACTACTGTCTTCTCGATGGTTTTTCGGGTTACTTACAAATCCCCATTGATCCACAGGATCAAGAGAAAACTACCATCACATGCCCCTATGGAACTTTTGCTTACAGACGTATGCCTTTCGGCTTATGTAATGCACCAGGCACGTTCCAAAGGTGTATGATGTCAATATTTTCCGACATGATCGGGAAAACCATGGAGGTATTTATGGATGACTTTTCAGTCATCGGGGATTCATTCCAGTCTTGTCTCTCCCACTTGGAAAAGATGCTAAAACGTTGTAAAGAAACGAACTTGAGTCTCAACTGGGAGAAAAGCCATTTTATGGTTAAAGAGGGCATTGTCCTCGGCCATAAAATTTCAAAAAACGGGATTGAGGTTGACAAAGCCAAAATTGATGTCATAGCTAAATTACCTCATCCCACTACCGTTAAAGGTGTTAGGAGCTTTTTGGGTCATGCCAGCTTCTATCGTAGGTTTATCCAAGATTTCTCTAAAATCGCCCGGCCTATGACCTATCTCCTCGAGAAGGATGCTCCTTTTATCTTCTCTCCTGAGTGCATTGAAGCTTTTGAAACCTTAAAGAAAAAGCTTACTGAGGCACCGATTCTTGTTGCCCCCGATTGGGACCTACCTTTTGAGCTTATGTGCGATGCTAGTGATTTTGCCAAAGGTGCGGTCTTGGGGCAACGAAAAGCAAAATACTTTCAGCCTATACACTACGCAAGCAAAACTATGACCGAGGCTCAGAGTCATTACACCACCACTGAAAAAGAACTATTAGCTGTGGTGTATGCCTTTGAAAAATTCCGGCCATACTTGATACTGACCAAATGTGTAGTGTATACGGCTCACTTGGCTTTGAAGTACCTATTTGCAAAACAAGATGCAAAGACGAGGCTACTCCGTTGGGTTCTCCTCCTCCAAGAATTTGATATCATTATCCGTGATAAAAAAAAGGAGCCGAGAACCTTGCTGCTGATCATCTCTCACGTTAGAAAACCCTCACCAGGATGTGTCCGAGAAACAGGAAATAAATGAAACATTTCCTCTCGAGACACTCAATGCAGTTTCTTTTCGTGGTGACTCTTCTACCCCATGGTTTGCCGACTTTGCAAATCACCATGCGGGTAACTTCATCGTGAAGGGGATGTCGTCCCAACAGAAAAACAAATTATTTAAAGACGTTAAACGTTACTTCTGGGATGACCCCTATTTGTTCAAAATCTGTGCCGATCAAGTCATCAGGCGATGTGTTTATGGACAGGAAGCCACTGATATACTCAAGGCTTGCCATGCTGGACCCACTGGGGGCCACCATAGTCCTAAATACACCGCCAAAAAGGTGTTTGACTCCAGTTTCTATTGGCCCACAATTTATAAGGATGCCCACGAATTAGTTAAAGCTTGTAAGTGTCACGGGAATATTTCACAAAAGAACGAAATGCCACAAAATGCCATTCAAGTTTGTGAAATCTTTGACGTCTGGGGCATTGATTTTATGGGGCCATTCCCATCTTCTCGTGGAAACAAATACATTCTCGTGGCTATTGACTATTTGTCAAAATGGGTTGAGGCAAAAGTCTTACCCACCAACGATGCCCGAGTTGTTGAGAAATTCTTGAAATCCCTCTTTGCTCATTTTGGAACTCCCCGTGCCATCATTAGTGATCGCGGTACACACTTTTGCAATGATCAATTCGCAAAAGTCATGCTTAAGTACGGTGTTACTCACCGTCTTTCTACCGCGTATCACCCACAAACAAGTGGGCAAGTGGAAGTTTCAAACCGTCGTATTAAACGGATTCTTGAGAGGACCGTAGGTGAAAACCGCGCTTCCTGGTCGGACAAACTAGATGATGCACTCTGGGCCTTTCGTACAGCTTACAAAACACCCATCGGGTGTACTCTCTACAAGCTTGTATACGGGAAGGCGTGTCATTTACCGATCGAGCTCGAGCACAAAGCCTACTGGGCCTTGAAACATGCAAACTACGTTCCTCATAAAGTGGGTGATCACCGTAAAATTCAACTCAATGAATTAACGGAACTTCGTGATCAAGCCTACGAGAACTCTTTGATCTATAAAGAAACGACAAAGAAGATCCACGACTCCAAAATTAAGAACCGCATTTTCAACGTCGGTGACAGAGTCCTTCTTTTCAATTCAAGGTTAAAGATCTTCTCGGGGAAATTAAAAACCCGATGGACTGGACCATTCACTGTTGCAAAAGTATACCCATACGGGACTATTGAGTTATCTCAACCCGAAGGTCCTAACTTCAAAGTGAATGGTCATCGTTTGAAACACTATTTTGGAGAGGACATACCATCCATGGTTGTCCCGGATCTCCAAACTTTCCCCATGGACAAACGAATCCGGGGATCGAGTCAAGCTAGTGACTCGGTGAACAAAACTTAGTAAAATATGGGTTTTCACCCATATCTCTGACTTCTTTCTACTTTCTAACACCCTAGTGTGGGGGAGTGGCTATCCCCCACCTTTTACAAAGTAAATATGGATATAAGTCTTAAAAAAAAAAAAAAAAAAAAAAAAAAAAAAAAAAAAATTGTGTTTGTATGTACATATAAATAAAGTGAAAAATTAAAATGATATTTCCACAGTTAGCTTAGAATATTACCTTTTTCCGTTCAAAGAGTTGGCATAATAGCCGGGACTTTGAATATTGAGGACAATATTCAATTCTAAGTGTGGGGGGGGGGGATTCTATCGAATTTTATCACAATATACTTTCTAAGTACCCCCATTTTGGTCCAAAAATTTTAAAAATTTTTCACTTTATTTCAAAATTTTTGTGGTTATCAGTCCGCTATGTCTAAACGACAAAAGGATTGGCAAATCCAGGAGCAAACGGCTCTTGGTAAAGATATCTCAAATCCGTTTACGGCTTACAATTTGCCCAAAATTGTATGGTATCTCAACTCGCCATATCCAAAAAAGTGAAAGAGTTAGCTAGCCTGCAAGATTATGACTTGTGGTAAAGGCAGTGGAAAAACCATAATTGGTAATCAACTCACCAAGATGTCGACTATGTCCATCAAGAGTTGGCTAGTCCAGAAGCAAACGGCTTCTGGTAAAGACAAATCAAATCCGTTGACAGCTGGTGGTTTGCTCAAAATCACATGGTTATCAGGTGGACCATAGTTCTTACTTGAACTGAATCATTTGGCTACTCCAGAAGTAATGGCTTTTGGTAAAGAGACTTCAAATCCATTAAGTTTTTCTCAAAAGATTGCTAGAGACTAGCAATAGTTTAGTGTGGGGGATTGATGAGTGAGTAAATACTCATCATTTTTACCTATTCTGAGCTACCAAAACATCTAAAAACACTCAAAATTGCATCAAAATAATGAAAATATCTCAGGAATGTGTTTTATATGTTTCAGATGCAAAATAATAAAAAACATATGAAAAATGAACAAAGTTTGCATAATTGGCAGTTTCAGTCCCTCATCTTTCAAAAGTTGTCAAAACTAGTCCCTGGCTATTCTAAAAACTTGAAAAAGTCACCAAAGGTCCATTTAAATCACAAAATTACATAATTAGTCCTTTGGTACAAAGTTTCACAAAATTGCAAGTTTAGTCCCTCAACTTTGAAAATTGACAAAAATGGTCCCTGGGATATTAAAACTTTGAGAAAAACAATTTTTGTTATGGTACTTCTCATTTATGGCAGGAATGGTCCTTAGTTGCAAAGTTTGGTAAAATTACATGTTTGGTCCCTGAAGTTTGCAAAGTTGGCAGATTTGGTCCCTGGGAAATTCAAAATTGGAAAAATCAACTTTGGTCCTTGAAATATTCAACCATGGCAAGAATGGACCTTGTGAAACACTTAGGGAAAATTACAAAACTGAGCCCCAAGTATGCAAAAATTACACTTTTGGTCCCTATAATAAAACTAGAAACCAAACGGACCAAAGTATTATTCATAAACCCCAAAACCAAGTCCAATCCAAATACCAACACCCACCAAGCCCAAGTATTTCCCAAGCCCAACCCTTAGCCCACTTCCCCTAATAATATATTTCCTCCGTTTTAAATAATCACACCCAGGGTCAAATAAAGTCAAACACACCACCCCCTTCTTCCCCACTTGCACCCTGCACTCAGTCACCTCAACCCACCATCTCCATCCCATCCCACCACCCAAACCACTAGACCTAACCCTTCACCTCAGCATTAAATGCTGCCACTCCCCCTTGCCTATAACAGTCCAAATTGGTATACCCAATTTTTCCGCCAAAATTACGTGGATGGCTAGGATTGAGTTTGAAGGATCCAAGGGTTGTGGGAAATGCTCAGAAGCTCACACAAACCCTAAATGGTGGCTATAAAAGGAAAGAGATGGAGCAATGAACACTGTGTGGTCACTTAGTTAAGAAGTAGAATCGAATTAGTGTAATCTTAATTTCTAGTTGTTAAATTTACTTTCAAAAGCTTGTAATCTGTTTCAACATTGTAATTTGACCTTTTGATAATCAAAAACTCAAGCATTTCAGTTCCAATTCAGTTTTCATATTTTAATTTAAGTTTTATTTTTTTTCTAATCATGTTCTTAACTTAGTATTACTGTTATATAAGCTCACTTAAGCTCTTAATTATATAAGTAAAAAAAGAAAAGAAAATACAAAAAAAAAAAAAAAAAAAAAAAAAAAAAAAAAAAAAAAACAAGCAGGATACCTTTGTATTTGACTGTGGAAAGCTATAGGAAGTGCCAAGTAATGGTATTGGCAGATGGATTGTACCTAGCTTATCTCTGATAAACTAGGAGCTTGTAGAGTAGCTCCTCGAGCATAATTGATCTTGTTTTGAGCAAAGATCCCTTGTAAGCTTCTAATTTTCTCATTTTTAGTTAAATTAATATTTACTGTAGCATACCTTATTCCACTGCTTATTTGGTTTTCTTGAGCTTATTAGGTGTTATTTAGTCATAAGTGTAGCTTAGAATAGAGTACTGTTTCATAATAAACATTTGGTGATCAAATCCTAGGTTGACTGTGAACATTGTCCTATTTAATGATTTTTGGCAATTATGGAATAAACCTGTGTTTCTTATGCTTATTAAAGCTTAATACAATATAATAAGTCAGTTGATAGTGACCTCTTGGTCTTAAAACTCATTTTGAAAGATAAATCAACAAAACAGTGCATTAAAGGTGTGTTTGGATCAGTGTGATTCTGGGTGTTCTAGTGTATGCTTGTTGTTTTTCTCTGTTGGTACATGTCACTTAGGATCATATTAGCTCAGAACAACCATAATAACTAGGTCTTGTTTGAGGAAAAGCCAAAACACCATTTGATCTCATCTCATTTGTACCTGTTAAGGATTTTTTGTTCCAAAATCATCAAATCAGTTCATAAGTTTTTAGGAATGCTTGATTTCATGTTCTTATAGCTTAATATAACATATTTAGAGAGTAAATCAGGATCAAAATTCATAAAAGTCAACCTAAGCTTAATTTTTCAAAAAGTCAAACACTCTCTTGTTTCAGAAAACCAAAAGTTAGGAGAATTATTGTGATTTTTGTGATAGGTGTGAGACCTTGATCTTTTCAAAAGTTAATCTTTGTCACCTAGTCTTAAAAGTTCTACAATCAACTTATTTTTAAGATTTTTATATAAGCTTTTGCAAGTGCTTATTTTAACCTGCAGGGCAAGCACATGCCCTGTGCACAGGATTTTAGACCATTTTTCCAAGTTCTTTGTCATCACCCAAGTGGACCCCACACCCTGTACCATGGCTTTTTGGAAAGCCAATAAGCCCATTAACAAGGTTCAGGGCTTATTTTGAGGTCTTTGGCTTATTTGATAGGGCTGCAAGTCCCTTTAAGATTGACCAATTCCTGAGTGTACACTGAGTCACTCAGTGTGTGACCCCAACTTCCAAGCACCACCCAGTGCTTATTAATAAGCCATAAGCCCAGCTTATTGGCTTATACTTTAGTTGGCCAGTCCACCTTCATAGTTCAAGTTTTGTTTTGGACCCACCTTGACTTCTGTGGACCCCACAGAGGTTCAAAAACCTTTGGTTTGGCCTGTTTTGGCCTTTTGTTAGGCATAAGTGCTTATTTGTGGTTTCTAGCTTTTCCAAAGTGCTTATTTGTTCCACTGTGCTTATTTCAAGTTTGTAATCATCAGTGTATGCTTAGTTTGTCATTTCTCAGCTTTTTCATATATTAATAAGCTATTCCAAAAGTGTTTTTGTAAAAGTTTCTTATTTTTAGCTTATAATCAACTGTCATAAGAAAAACCAGCAAAAAACCAAATTTAAAAATAGTGTCTATTTAATAGATTTTATTTTTTTAAATTTTCTTTTTAGCTTATTAATAAGCATTTCATCATTTTCATATTTTTCTTAATTTCTTGTCACCTTAAAGTATTGTCAGTAATTTTCTTAGATTTTTCTCTTTTTATTTAATAATTACTAGAATTAATAATAGTTTAATTAATTAATTAATTAGATAATATTAGTAATTAAATAGTTTTCTTATTTTTTAATTAACAACAGTAGGTTTTTATATTTTTTCTAGGTTTCATAAATCATTTAGGACTTTTAGAAAATAGTTTCTTAAACTCTACTGTTCACTTTCTAATTTTCTTAATTACTTTATTTAAATTAGGTTTTAATTAATTAATAAGTAAATAATTAGTAAAATAGTCTAAATATAATTTTTAGAAACTTTTTATAATTTTTTAGGATTACTGAGATGGTTAATTAGATTTGAAAATTTTTCTATAATTATCTAGTCATTTTTAGTATTATTAGTAATTTAAAATAGTTTAAATAGTTTAATTAATATAATTAGTATTTAATTAAAAGAAAACCCAAAAAAAGACAAAAACATTTCTTTTTAATTTTTATATTTTCTTTAAGTTAATTTAGAAGTTTAGAAAATAATTTTGCAAATTTTTAGTTTAATTTTGTAAGCTTAATCATTTTTAGTTTGTTTTAAATTAGATTTTAATTACTTTTTAAATAGTTTTATTAATTAATTAGTATTTAAATATTAAAATAATCAAATAAATAATTTTCTTTTAATTTTAAGTTTGCAAAAGTTTCACTTGCACACCCTTTAGTTGTAAAATTGTTAAATCTCACTTTTCTCTGTTTGTAATCCGATTTCCAATTTGTGTTTGTATGATTATATATGTATATCTGTTATTGTTAATATTATTTTAAATTGTTCAAATACCAAGCAATCAGTAGCATAATCACTTCTCAATCATCTTTGGCGACTGTCCTCAGTGCCACTCATTCTCAAAAACGTTTTCAAACACCATTGCAATCTCGCTGGGACATAATGACCCGGGAAACACTATACTATCCACGGAGCATTGGTCTAAGCTGTTTTTGACTTATTGACCTTGGTCAATAATATCTGACGGTTTAGCCCCAATCAGTTTGTGACTCATGTTTTAAAATAAATTGTGAAAATGCTTTACCTTGTTTTTTAATTTTGTCTTAACTTCATATAAAGGTATTTTGGAAAAGATAAGTGTAAGGGAAATCTAAATTTGTTTCTAAGAACGAAATTGAACATGAACCTCAACAATATTAAACGAACATGCATATTAGTTTTTGTTTGAGTCAAATGCTTGTATCGAGTCATAATGATGTTTTGCTGGAATTCCAGGAATTAAGGTGTGAGTTTTTCGATAAATTTTCTGGAAACTTAAAATAAGATTTATGTCAGAACACTCTGACGGCATCAGGGTTATAACCTGAAGGTGTCAGGTGTAAAACTCTTTAAAATTTTGCAAGTTTTGTTTTTCTACCGGAGTCTTAAAGTTTTTGTTAATTCTTTAGTTTTATAAACTCAAGAAAATCTACAAACATTCATTCCACAAGCATTATATCCTTATTATATATATAGATTGCCGCCGATTTTACGCGAGGTTTGCCATGATTGTTTTCTTAGGTTAGGTTATATTGGACAAGATGATGATTTATATTTCTAGAGGGAAGCTTTCAATGTTCATTTTCTTGGAGGAGGATCTAACCATGTTATCACATTATCCACACCGAACGAATCAGGGGAGTATTTGTCTCATTCTTTTACCTTCATTACTTTTACATCCTTTTAGTTGAACATTGGGGACAATGTTCAGTCTAAGTGTAAGGGAAGGGTAAATGATGATACCTTAGAGAATGCAATTGCACTTGAGTTTGTTTGTTCAATAGTATGTGTGTAATAAAACTAAGAGAAATACTTGTTAGGGCAATTTTAGCACCAAATTTAAAATTTTTTACAACATTTAGGAGTGAAGCTTTAGCCTTAATGAGCGTCTCATGAATAGGAGTTGTATGACTAGCACGAAAACTGTACCACTCAAAATTTTCCACCCCAAATATGTGAGGTTCGCCCCTAGATTTGTTAGGAAAAGATGCTTGTGGGTGTACCGGTAGTACTTAGATTCTTGAACTTGCATTAGTGATGCATCCCGAGACCGCTAGTGAGACTACATTCATGTAGTAGGATTTACTACATGATAAGAGGCATTAGGATCACCCTTGTGTTTAAACACGTATCAAAATTACTTGACCAATGAAGTCATAATTACTTGACTAGTAAAGTCAATTAATTTTTCCCACACATTTGTGTTGTACTCATTTTTAGTACACGATACCCCTAGTACACCCCTCCGAGTCTATCTTTTTCGTTTCTAACTTTAAGCATTTTACTTAAAGGAAGAATTTGTTTACAATCCACCCCAAATGTGCAACCAAATCGCCTTACCCTTCCTTGTAGCATTCATCTTTAGTGCATTATTGTTATATGTTTAAACCCTTAGTTAATTGTCTAATTGATTACATGGTTGCTAAGTCGAGTCATATCTTGTACATATTGTTTTGGGACGATTGAGACTCATGGGTAGTATTATGGAGTAATGGGGAAGAACATCATTTATTACCCCCATATGCGCGTTAATCTTAAAAAGTACTCCAAGTGTTTTGATTATCTTAATTCGAGTCATTAGAATAGTTGATTGTAAAGTATGTAAAAGTTCAAGTGTAATGGGAATGCAAATTCCCTATGATGTATTATTTTAGATAGTAGGGCAAGAGTGTATGCAAAAAAATAAAATAAAAAAATAAATAAATAAAATAAAATCGAAAAATCAAGAAAAAAGAAAGGAAAAAATAGAAAAAGAAAAAGAAAGAAAAAAAAATACGGGCTACCATCCCGTTTCCTTTTATGTTTGTTTTATGCTTTTGATTAGTTTATGATTAGCTTAAGTCGAGTCGAGTCTTGGCTTAGCAACGCCACATTGTACATGTAATTGACCAAGATGATTAACTCGCCACCAGTAAATATTGCCTTTATCCAACAAAACTGTGCTTATCATATCCCTACACCTCACATTATAACCCTTTTAAAAGACCTCTTTGATAGTTTATCCTAGGTGCTTATGCCAAGTGGTGGGGGTTTGATCCTTTCCCAAGCCTATGGTAATCTATGTACTATGACAGGTAGTGAGAGATATCTTCCATTTTCATATTGTGATATATACTTTTATTACACTCGAGAGATGTGATTATCTAAATACTATTTGTGAGGTACTAGTATATAATTTCCGTGCTTGTTTTGATTGAAGTGCAACGATTATTTGTTGTAATTACTTTTATATTAGTGTTAAATGACCCATAGCTTGTATTTTGTTTAGAATAAAAGCGCATTTGCTTGAGGACAAGCAAATCTCAAGTGTAAGGGTATTTGATGAGACGAAAAGTGTTACACTTTTAGGGGGTCATTTAAGCCCAAAGTCGAGATTATTTGATCAAATATTGCCCTAAATCATTCCTTTTGTAATTTTAGGTACTTTTGAGAAGAAATCTGGAAAAGGAAGCATTTTGGATGGTTTTGGAGCGAAAAAGCGAAGAAAACAACAAAGTCTTCAAATCATGCTGAAAACAGTACCTGACGGCGTCAGGATTTGCATGTGACGCCGTCACTCATTGGAAAAGAGGTGGATAATCAAGTTACACGTGGCGCGCCAGAATGTTTTTAAAAGATTTACACGTGACGGCATCACCAAGGCCGTCACGTACAAAATACAAGTGACGCCCAAGAGAAAGTTTACACATGACTGTGTCAGAATTGGATCTAGGCAATACGAGTATTCTTATGGCTGCGAGTTAACGGCGTCATAATTTACTCTTGACGCCGTCAGACTCAAAACTCTATATATAGTTTTTGATTTTTCATTCATAATATATAGCTTTTGGGAGGAGAACTTGGAGAAACCCTAGCGCGAATTTTACCTTATTTTTAAGGATTCCAAACCCTTGTTTCATCCATGTTTAATTAAAGATAAGTTTTCCAACAATCATTCAGTATGTCTATGTGTTGTTTGATTCCATCTATGCTTGTCTTCTCTTTAACATGTTAGACTAGGTTTTATTTTTGTTTGCTTAGATGTAATGAAACTTAGTTATTGATTATTGGTTGGTTGTTTGTTTATAATTGTTGTGGATGAATGATTTTGATGTTAGGCTTAAGAAAACTGGCAGACTTCCAATTGGTAACATGCTTGAACGTCTTAAGAAACATGATCAGATGTGTACTACGATAAATTGGTTATACTTAATGCATAAGTAACTACTAAGGAGGCCATGTTAGGAGCTAGTAGTCGGCTCGACATAAGAAGAGGTAGAAGCTTATAGAGTTAGGGAAGATCGTACACGGCCCTACGAATGATATTAAGGAATATAACCCGTCATCCATGCAATTGTAACAAACTAATCAACCAGTAAAAGATAGCTAGGGAGTAGTGAAATCTAAGTAAACACATTTTCTCTTATTATTGTTTTTCTCCACATTTACTTTAGTGTCATTTTATTTTATTTTATTTACATTTGTAGTTATTTGGGTTAGGTTACTAGCAACTAATTCCTCCCATTCTTCCAAAACCCGAGATTTTTACTTGTTTTTCATAAAATATAAAAATACAAAAATAATCATCCCTCACCTCTAGACCTAGTTTAATTGAGTTTTAACCCTGCGAACACTATTCTTTGAGTTGAACGATCAATCCCCCGGTACTTGCCACAATACTATACTACAACGGTCAGGTACACTGCCTGGTCGGGATTGAAAGCTTCTCAAGATCCCTTGAGAGTTAAAACCTTTTGAAAGGTTGCAAAACCACGCATCACTGAGGCACTCTTGAGACAAGCTGCTCTTGACACCCGCAAGAACATGGATTCTGCTGATCATGGTTCTGTTTCTGCTGATGGTTCTCCTGCTGTTGCTGCTGATGCCGATTCTGCTAATGGTATTTCTACTGGAGTACCCGTTTATGCTATTCATTCCACCATTCCTACTGATCCATCCCCAAGCTTAGATGAGCCTTTTACAAGATTTCCAAGCCCCACAGACCTTGGCAACCATCAACAAAGTGCTGGAATTTTCAACTCTTCTTTTTATGATGATGATGATTTTGCTCTAACTCTAACCAATCTTCAGTCATCTGTTGAAGTTAACCCAAATCCTACTAAGAGGATAAACACTATTCATCCTCAATCCCAGATTCTTGGAGATCCCAATGCCATGGTTCAAACTAGGAGATCCCAATACCTTTTGAAAAGTTGCAAAATCACGCATCACTGAGGCACTCTTGAGACAAGCTGCTCTTGACACCCGCAGGAACATGGATTATGCTGATCATGGTTCTATTTCTGCTGATGGTTCTCCTGCTGTTGCTGCTGATGCCGATTCTGCTAATGGTATTTCTACTGGAGTACCTGTTTCTGCTATTCATTCCACCATTCCTACTGATCCATCCCCAAGCTTAGATGAGCCTTTTAGAAGATTTCCAAGCCCCACAGACCTTGGCAACCATCAACAAAGTGCTGAAATTTTCAATCTTCTTTTTATGATGATGATTTTGCTCTAACTCTAACCAATCTTCAGTCATCTGTTGAAGTTAACCCAAATCCTACTAAGAGGATAAACACTATTCATCCTCAATCCCAGATTCTTGGAGATCCCAATGCCATGGTTCAAACTAAGAGTACAGTGAAAAAGACAAAGTATGGAGAATGTGCCTTTCTCACCTATGTCACTAATCTGCAAAGGGACAATCATACAGATCAGCAGCATTGCTTGGTTGCTTGTTTCCTATCTCAAGTTGAACCAACCAGTATTGTACAAGCACTGAGTGATCCTAGTTAGGTAGAAGAAATGCATGAAGAAATGCAAAAATTCAAAAATCAAGATATTTAGGTGCTTGTGGATCTACCTGCAAGAAAGATTTCTATTGGGACCAAGTGGATTCTAAAAAACAAAAGGGATGCTATAGGTGTTGTGGTTAGAAACAAGGCAAGATTGGTTGCTCAGGGTTTTAAACAAGAAGAAGGCATTGACTATAATGAAGTCTTTGCACTTGTAGCAAGGGTTGAGGCCGTTAGACTATTTCTGGCCTTTGCTTCTTATATGGGATTTGTGGTTTATCAAATGGATGTGAAAAGTGCCTTTCTCTATGGCAAGACTGAAGAGGAAGTGTATGTTACTCAACCTAAAGGATTTGAAGACCCACAGAATCCAAAGAAGGTGTATAAGGTTGTGAAAGCACTTTATGGACTTCATCAAGCACCCAGAGCCTGGTATGCAAGATTGTAAAACTTCCTTTTGGAGCATGTTTATAGAAGAGGTGCAATTGATAAAACACTCTTCATAAAAAAGAATTCCATAGATATCATTCTTGTTTAATTCTATGTGGATGATATCATCTTTGGTTCCACAAAGGAAGCCTGGTACAGAGAATTTGAGACTTTAATGAAGTGTGAGTTTCAAATGAGTGCTATGGGGGAGCTTACCTTTTTCTTGGGGTTACAAGTAAAGCAACAGCCTGAAGGGATTTTTATCCACCAGGAGAAGTATGTGAAAGTATTCTCAAGAAATTTGACTTTGAGAATTTAAGGACTGCAACTACACCTTATGAAGCTCCAAAGCCTAAGAATCAGAATGTACCAGATGAAGCTGTGAATGTTCACCTCTACAGATCAATGATTGGTTCACTTATGTACCTAAGAGCTTCAAGGCCTGATATCACCTTTGCATTCAGTGCTTGTTCTAGACATCAAGTCACTCCATTGACTTCCCATTTGAATGCTGTTAAGAAAATCTTTAAGTACCTTATAGGACAGCCTAAGTTAGGTCTTTGGTACCCAAGTGATTCTCCATTTGTGTTGGAAGCTTATAGTGACAGTGATTATGCTGGAGCTAACCTGGATAGGAAGTCCACTACAGGAGGTTGTCAATATTTAGGTAGACGGCTAATTTCTTGGCAATGCAAGAAACAAACCATTGTGGCTACCTCATCTACTGAAGTAGAATATGTTGCTGCTGCTAACTGTTGTGGACAGGTGCTTTGGATACAAAATCAAATGCTTGATTATGTGTTCAACTTTATGAACACAAAAATCTATATTGATAACCAAAGTACAATTTCAATAGTTAAAAATCCAGTGTTTCATCAAAGAACTAAGCACATTGAAATTAGACACCACTTTATCAGAGATGCTAATGAGAAACACTTAATCCAGGTGCTTAAAATTCATACAGATGATAATGTGGCTGATTTGTTAACTAATGCTTTTGATGGACCTAGGTTTAATTACTTAGTTGTCCACATTGAGATGGTTAACCCCTGATAACAGTTGTTTAAGGGGAGGCATAAGCCTAAGGGGAGGCATATGACTCTCGGGAGGATTAATGTTGTAAATTATGTATTTTATTATGATTTTGTTCACTAACTTTGTTTTGCAGGTTTAACTTTTGTATAAACTAACCATTATTTGTTTGAGTTTGTTTTGTGTGTTCTGTTTTGTGTGTTTATTTTGCAGGCAAGTGTGTTTGTTGTTGGACAAGAGTATATCTGTGTTTCTGCTGATGACTTTGGGACATATCAGTAGCATTGAAATACAGAATTGAAAAACAGAACAGATGGATTTTATTCATGATGGTAAATTACAAGAACATCATAAACCATACAAACCAGCCTACCACAAAAGATAACTAACCAAACATCTACCCTATCAACCCACTAGTCCATCTTCCTCTTCCCTTTGTCTTTGGGGCCAGGCATTTTCTTGTGGACCCCTATGGCTTGCATATCTTTGTCCCACACTCTTGGACAGGCAAGCCCCAACACTACCTTCATTGGACCTGGACGTTTCTGAGAGGCTTGAGGATTTTGAGGAACTGGGATCTTACTCATCCCAGCCACGACTCTCTACATCTCACTTTGAAGAAACTATGTGAGTGGTGGCGACACAGAGAGTGGTGTTGGTTGATAAGGTCCTTCTTCACTTGGTGGGTAGGATGGAAAATATTGGCCAAGTGGTACATTTGGATTAAAATGAGGCATCTGATCCTCAGGTGGAAAGAAAGATATCCAGTGTGGTTCATTTGGATGTTCAGAAGATTCCGATGATGAATCAGATGAAGTATCGATCACATTAGGGTTAGGGTTCATGGTTATTGTTGTTGGAAGGATATTTGATTACTTGATTTGGGTGAATTTTGATTTGAGGGTATTTTTATAAGCCTATTTAAGAGTTAATTGGGAATTAACGCAACTAAATGCGTGGTGGTTGAATGGTAAGAATTTGAGATATTTACTGAAAACCACGTTGACCATCAAGAAGATATTTACTGAGAAGAAGTTTCTGCTGATGGGTAATCCTACGGATTAACTGAGTACTGCTATTTGACTTTCATTCCAGCTGAGGGGGGTTATTTGTTGACCATGGTCAATAAATCTGGGTTTCTACTGACTGACCATATGTTTCTACGGATTGACTTATGGTTACTACTGATAGTTTATTTTGGGTCCTGCTGATATAGTATATCCGTAGGATATATTTAGTTTATTTTAGAACGAGATATAGAATATCTTTTATAGTTTTAGTTTATACATTACTTGTAAGAAAAGTTTAGGGTTCCTTGTAGTATAAAAGGAACACACGGATAAACGTTTTGATATACGACTTGTTTTCAATCTATAGGATCAAAGTATTATTAGTTTATTGTGTTCATATTACTTGTGTTTAATTCCGCATAGACATAAGTATACAGAGATTTTTCATATAGTATTGCTTTTGATTACATTAGCAGTCTATCGATCCATTGGCTCAAAGATCTATCAAGGAGTAGATCCTACATAATTAGGATTGGAGTTTAATCCTGACACGTGATAAGTGTCACGGCATTTAAATCTAATGGGGAAGAGGAATCGGCACCAAAAAAGTGCACGGGGTCTAGGTTTCCTGATAGTTTAAACATTTGAGGAAATTTACATAATCAAAATTTTATTTTAAAAACTATATGAACTCAGACTAATATTATGTGTTAAAAATAAATCTGTATCATCCAAAAAAAAAGAATGTTGTCCATTATTGTCACATTTGTTGTATATATTTTTGACGAATCGAGCCTAACTAAACACTCTAATCAACACATAAATTGATTACCAATACTTAGCCCACTAGCTAAATTCACATACTCGAGCAGGGAAAAAATATATATTTTGAAGCAGAAATGAGCTAATCCAAAGAAGTTTAATGGTGTTCCAATGACAAGAAAGTTGAGTATACGCCTGTTGCACCAAAGAATACCAAGGCTTCTACTTCTGAAGATGATACAAATTAGGCTTCTACGTCTAGACAACAAAAAATGGATGCTAAAGTGGTGAATAATTATAATGCGTTTGGTGTTCTATGTGATTTGGACGAGGTTTCTAATGCTAATGTAGAACCTAATGGTAATGTCTCTACTAGTTGGGGGGGGGGGGGGGGTCGTCGTCGAATTCAGGTTAGAAATTTGGCCAAGATGTGGCTGGTACGACATCTGGTAGTCCAAGTACTACACCTTTAATTGCAAAGATTAATGAACTTGAAAGTCAAATGCTTGATGGGAAGCTTGTGCTACTGGGTGATGATGGGAAGCCACTAAAACTTTGTAAATCAACGCTTCCTAGTTCTTCTACTGTGGTTTCTAAAAAATTTGATGATATGATTAATGATGATAGTGATAGTGAAGTGTCTAAACTTTAAAGTATACAATGAAACTGCCAATTTTATGGCTTTTACGAGCTCCAAAGTTAATAAAGCTTCTAAAAGTGGCAGTGGAGTAGGAAATAAAAGCTTGTAGTAACAATGAAAGAAAACTTATGATGAAGACCCGTACAATGATGATGATTGTGTTTATCCTGGTTTGACTGATGCTCAAATGCAGTTTGTTAATGCCTTTGGTATTAGTATTCGTGATCAACTTAAATAACATTTGTATTATGTCTCATAAGTGTGGTATTCCATTCTTATGATAGTTTAGGTTTGAGGCACAATTGGTGCGTTTATTTTCGTCTTGTTTTGGGTTGAGATGTGGAATTCACCCACATTCGTTGTACTTAATTGGTTTTTGAGGTAATAAATTTTCACAAGAACCTTGAATATATATATATATATATATATATATATATATATATATATATATATATATATATATATATATATATATATATATATATATATATATATATATATATATATATAGTGAAGTGTTCAAATGAGAACCCTAAATTTTGTGAGAACGTGAGAAGCAATCCTAGCCACTCATTTTATCCTCCTTTAACTTTAATCTAATAGCTAATATTAGTTAATCAACTTTTTGAAAATTTCTTAAAAAATTTTAAAAAAAAATTCGAAAATTTACAAAAAAATTCGAAAAAAAAAAAAAAAAAAATTCGAAAACTTTTTTCAAAAAAAATTTTCGATTTTTTTTTTTTTTTTTTTAAATTTTCGAATTATTTTCTTCAAAAAATTTTTTTTCGCAAAAGTTTTTTCGATTTTTTTTTTTCGGAAAATTTATTTTTTGAAATTTCTTTTTTCGAAAGAAAATTTCCGAATTTTTTTTCCGACAAATTTTTTTCGAATTTTTTTTTCCGAATTTTTTTTTCTGAAAATTTTTTTGTCACATGTGAAAAAAATTTGGAAATTTTCACGAAATTTTTTTTGTCACGTGTAAAAAAAAAATTCTGTCACATGTGAAAAAATAAATTCGTCGCATGTAAATTTTTTTTCGTCACATGTGAAAAAAAAATTCCGTCACATGTGAAAAAAAATTTCGTCACATATGAAAAAAAAGATTGGAAATTTTCACGAAATTTTTTTTCTCACATGTGAAAAAAATTCATCAAAAGTGAAAAAAAAATTCCGTCACATGTTAAAAAAAAATTCGTCATATGTGAAAAAATTTGCAAATTTTCACGAAATTTTTTTGGTCACGTGTGAAAAAAAATCGTCACATGTGAAAAAAAAATTTCGTCGCATGTAAATTTTTTTTCGTCACAGGTGAAAAAAAATTCCGTCACATATGAAAAAAAAATTTTCGTTACATGTGAAAAAAAAATTCGAAAATTTTTCAAAAAAGTTTTCGAAAATTTTTCAAAAAAAATTTCGACAATTTTTCAAATAAATTTTCGAAAATTTTTCAAAAAAGTTTTCGAAAATTTTTTGAAAATTTTTCAAAAAAATTTTTGAAAATTTTTTGAAATTTTCAAAAAAAATTTTGAAAATTTTTCAAAAAGATTTCCCAAATTTTTTTGAAATTTTTTCGAAATTTTTTTGAAAATTTTCAAAAAAAAATAGTTAGCTAATAATAGCCATTAGATCAAAGTTTAAGGAGGATAAAATGAGTGGCTATGATTAGTTTTCGCGTTTTCACAAAAATTAGATTTCTCACATTAATGGCCCCATATATATATATATATATATATATATGGGGCTTTATTTTCAGAACCCTGTTAACTATAGGAACTGCGAGAACTTCAATTTTGCATTAGAAAACATGCATGTTCACATAAAACATATATGTTTTCTTACATACACCTTAATACACATGCCTGCGTATTAAGGTGTATGTAAGAAAACATACATGTTTTAAATGAACATGCATGTTTTCTAATGCATAATTGGAGTTCTCGCAGTTCCCGCACTTAACAGGGTTCTAAAAATAAAACCATTTTGCATTGATTTGTTGCACTTAACAGGTTTTTATATGAACATGTATGTTATGCATGTATGTGTATTAAGGTGTATGTAAGAAAACATACTTGTTTTATATGAACATGCATGTTTTCGAATGCAAAATTAGAGTTCTCGCAGTTCCCGCACTTAACAGGGTTCTGAAAATAAAAATACACTATATATATATATATATATATATATATATATATATATATATATATATATATATATATGGGAAAAACATAGCTACATTACAAATGTAGCCAATTGGCTACATTCCCTTTGAAAAAAGTTTTAATAATGTACAGTTTAGTCCCTGCAGTAATTCCCTGACACATATTTTCCCCCTGTCCCCACCCTTTTTTTCAAAGGAAATGTAGCCAATTGGCTACATTGTATTGTAGCTATGTTATCCCTTATATATATATATATATATATATATATATATATATATATATATATATATATATATATATATATATATATATATATATATATATATATGGGATAACTTGGCTACAATTTTTGTGGCCAAGTTAGCTACAATCCTCATATAAATTACATAAGAAAGGCTTAGGGACCCACTAAAAATACTCAGGGACCCAAAAAGACCTACAAATTATAATACAAATTGTAGGGAGTTAGCTACAATTGCATTGTAGCTAATATATTCTCATATATATATATATATATATATATATATATATATATATATATATATATATATATATATATATATATATATATATATATATATATATATGTTGGCTACAATTATTGTAGCCAACTAGCTACAATCCTTCATTAAAAAAGGGTGGGGACAGGGGGAAAATGTGTGTCAGGGACATACCGCAGGGACTGAACTGTACATTATTAAAACCTTTTTCAAAGGAAATGTAGCTAATTGGCTACATTTGTAATGTAGCTAATATTTTCCATATATATATATATATATATATATATATATATATATATATATATATATATATATATATATATATATATATATATATATATATATATATATATATATATATAGTGTATTTTTATTTTCAGAACCCTGTTAAGTGCGGGAACTGTGATAACTCTAATTTTGCATTCGAAAACATGCATGTTCATATAAAACATGTATGTTTTCTTACATACACCTTAATACACATACCTGCGTAACATATATGTTCATATAAAACCCTGTTAAGTGCAACATATCAATGCAAAATGGTTTTATATGAACATGTATGTTACGCAGGTATTTGTATTAAGGTGTATGTAAGAAAACATACATGTTTTATATGAACATGCATGTTTTCTAATGCAAAATTGGAGTTCTCGCAGTTCCCGCACTTAACAGGGTTCTAAAAATAAAGCCTCATATATATATATATATATATATATATATATATATATATATATATATATATATATATATATATATATATATATATATATATATATATGGGTTAAAATAAAAAGAGTGTTATAATAAAAAGTGTAGGAAGGATTGTGAGGGCGACATGTGTCACCCCTATGTCACATCATATGACACATGTCACCCCACCCACCCACCCACTCCCCCCAAAAAAAAAAAAAAAAAAAAAAAAAAAAAAAAATCCCGCAAAAAAAAAGTTGTTGCATCACAATTATAAAAGTTACTGCATCACAGTTATAAAGTTACTGCATCACAATTATAAAAGTTACTGCATCACAGTTTTTTTTAAATTTTAGTGCATTGAGGTTATGAGTTACTGCAACATAGTTGATGCACTAAACTATTAACTATGATGCAGTAACTTATAATAAAGATGCACCAAAAACTTAAAAAATAATCGTTTTTTAATTGTGATGCAGTTACATACATATATGATGCAGAAAACTTATGATAATTCAGTTTCTTTATAACCATGATGCAATAACTTTATAACCATGATGCAGTAGCATTAAAACCATGAATGCAGTAACCGTGATGCAGTAAAATCATAATTGTGATGCAGTAAACGTGATGCAGTAACTTTATAACCGTGATGCAGTAAATTTATAACAGTGATGCAGTAAAAAATTTTGCCGGGAAAAAAAAAATTTTCCCAAAAAAATTTTTTTTTTGCTGGAAAATTTTTTTTCGGCGGGGGGCGGGGGCGGGGGTGGGGGGGGTGACACGTGTAATATGATGTGTCATATGATGTGGCAAGGGGTGACACATGTCACTCCCACAATCCTTCCTACACTTTTTATTATAAGACACTTTATATATATATATATGGAAGAGATTAAGTAAGAAGAATAATTAAAATAAGAAGGGTAAGAAGTAACTATAGCCACGCATTTTAATTTAGGAGGGAAAATTTGAAGAAGAATGCATACACTTTTTTAGGTGTATCTGAAATGTGTGATTGTGATTATTTCTTATCATTCATATTTTAATTATTCTTCCTATTTGATCTTTTATATATATATATATATATATATATATATATATATATATATATATATATATATATATATACACACACGTTTTGAAGATAATATATATTAATTAGTTCGTGTTTATTCCTGTCATTTGCTATTAGATGAACTAATTCACATGTTGCATGTTTATTTACTGCTACATATACCCGAGCTGATTGAACATAAATTTTCTTACAAAAGACTGTAGATCCTTAGAGATAAAATATTTTGCGTGTATGTGCGTAGATGAATACTTTATAATGACTTTATGTACTCGTAACTTTTGATTTGCTTTAATGGGAATATTTTGAATTTCAGTTAACACTTAGGAAATCCAATAAATAAAGAGACTTTGATCCACGTATATTGGATACATTAATCAGGGTATATGCTTTCTTTTAGAGTAAATCAAGAATTTTTTTGTATACAATATGAAAATAATTTGATTTGCTTAAGAATTGTCTTCAAGAGAATTAAGAATAAAATCTCTTTCGATATGATTCTCTAATCTATCCACTTTCTTTTAGCCATTGAGTAATTAAACTAATTAAATCTACCAATTAAAATCTAGTGGAAATGATTTTGGTCAACTTCAAGAATTTCTGTAAAAGCATTTCTTGGATATGATTTGGACTCAATTATAGGCTAGTGTTATTTCTGAATATGATATACACAATCTAAAAGTGTCTTTTTCTCTGTATCTTTTTATCATATTGTAAGTTATTGGATTATAAATGGATTGAATAATCAATACTACTATCGTATTATCATAAATACTCCGATCCAATTTTAACCTGCAAGATGTTCACATGGCGATATATATAGGGGGATTTCTGAAGTGAAGTAGTTGAGTAGCATATATTTATTTGTGCAACTTACAATTCAAGTGAAACTGATGATTACTGTTAAATTTGTTTTAACAAACAACTAATTAGGGGTTATAATCTAATGGAATTACATAGTCATGCAGAGTATGCACGTAATTTAAATCCGAGTAAGATCATTTGCATTTTCTAATAAAGATTTAGTATCCTCAGTTAGTATCATTTTGTAATATTATGAGAAGATACATAGATGCATCTAGTCTTAATTATCTCTCTATTTCTTCTCATTCTTTTTATTTCAATTTTTTTCCCCACAAATCTCTTGCCTGTAAGACTGTAATTACTGATAATTCAAACTATAAGAGTTTAAGATTAAATGCGCATGCAAACTAGATATAGATTATGTGTGTGTTTGTCCCGTGAAATTTTAACATATTCTACATCTCATCTCACACAAGAAAGCTAAAGAGTAATATAAAGATATTGCATATTGAATAAAAGGTATTGTAAATGCGAGAAAAAAAAAAAAAAAAAAAAAAGGTGATATCGGAATGATATTCATCTGTTACATTTAATATAAAAATGACGCGCTCAGCTTATGTACAACTTTAACTCCATCTGTCGATATTATGGTGCTTAGATTTCATTGCCATTATACAGTGTTGGTTTTTAACGGAAATATAGCGAACTAGCACGGATCGGAGCTACAACATAGCAAAGTGATTAAGCAAACATACATGTGGAGATTGGGTTATAAAGCCAATCTATCTAATTATGATTAAGTTCCTTAATTATGCGGGCGATCCAAGAGCGCGTAAGCACTTTTGTTTCTTCATAAAACATGTCTCTACTCAGAGGTTGTAAGTTGAAGCAAGCAAAGAAGTATCCTAGTAGTAACAAACTAAATACATCTGCTATACAATAATGTGGCTTAATTAATGTAAGTTGAAGCAAGCAAAGAGGAGTAGGGTAGTAGTGTGAACAAGAAAAGTATTCTGTGACATCCCTACATCCACTGTTGAAGTGTATTATTATATGGTGTGTCAAGTCAAGTTTCTCATATTTTTCTTCAACTTTAGATTTATTAGCTTTGTTCTTTTGGCTTCATTCCCTTCTCCCATCCACTAAATACCCTTTGCTTCCCCTCCTCTCTCTCCTCTCTTTAACCTTTTGCAAGCTACAGAAGCTACTCATCTATTTGCAGGTCTGTCTTCTTTTCTCCCCTCTAATTAGGGTTTCCTAAATGTTTCTTTATTGAGGTTGAAGTTTCATATGTTATCTTTTCAAGCACATGGCTACATATATACACTTTTGATTAATCAAAGAGCTAGCTAGCTCTTATCAAACACAAGAGCAAAAAAATAGTGTTTTTCTTTTCTGATCTTTTTGTGATCTTGAGTTGAAAGAGACATAGTTAAGTTAGCCACTAAATCAATAAAGTTTGTAAGAACATGAGCTATTTTTGTAGGTTTCTTTTTGGGTAATTTTGTTTTTGTGTCTTTACTTTGCTTGTAAAGTTGCGAAACTAGGCTGATCTGGCTAGCTAGGGTTTACTCTCCTACAATTTCATGAGGAATATATGCTTACATAATGCCATTAGTTCAACCAATGAAAGCATTATTATATATCAAGATTTTGAAAAACATACGGATCCCATTTCTTAAACAAGAGTCCAACTTGAAAGTCAGAGATAGATATAGAGGTTTTTAGATCTCCCTTATGTCAACTTATGATGCTAATTAATACGACCCAATCAATCCATACTTGAATCTAATTATCCAAAAACCAATTATCTCATATATGTGTTTTTTTAACTTTTTTTTTTAGTAAAACTAGCAAGACGGTGTAAAAACAAGAATACAAAGATTGCATAGATAACATACAAGCCGATCTAGGATTACATGTCCGGCCAACTAATCCAAACCGGATTTGATTGTCCAGAGATTGAGTTTTATTGATTATCGTATACATGTGAAGTGATCACTAGAAAGTTTTTTTTTTTTTTTTTTTTTTTTTTTTTTTTTTTAGAAAGGCTAGAAAGTTTTCTTTTGAACGACTATTTTTTATAAAAACTAACAAATAAGCTAATGGTCACTCATAATTTTGCAGGAAGTTATTGGAAAGTTAATTGTCTCATAATTTATATATAGTCTTGTTTGTATGTTTATAAATGTATATATCGATTTTGGCACTTACAAGTACGCATCGGTGTATGTGTATGAGTGACTCTTTTACATATATAGGTCAAAGAGTGAGTAAGAGAGAGAGAAAGAGATATATATATCGGGGTTTTGTATTAGAGTAATTCTGTAAAGATTGTACACAGCTTGAATTCATCAGTTTTTTGTGTCTCCTAGATGAAAACATATCCTGCAAGCAATCCAAGTTATTGATTATCCAAATTGTCATATGTATATGTGTATGCACATATATATGCACACACAACACATTACTGGCCAAGGACAACCTTCATTGAGCTTTAAATTAAATGATTTACTGAAGGTGTAATAATTCTGTGTCTATATGATAGGCCACACTCCAAGTTACTCAGGTGGAAAATGATAGTCAAGTCCATGTAGGAATTAACTTTTGTTTAATTGATCATGTACGGTAAGGATCTTAATATGTACTCCGTATCTGGTTAACTTGCTAGAGTTTCACTTGATATAGTAATTTTTTTCACAAAAAAAATACACTATTTGGTTTAACTATAATCAAATTTTATTTTGATAGCTTGCATATGTTTAATTTGAATATTCAAGGTCAACATTGATTTTTTTTTTTTTTTTTTTTTCCTTTTATTTTCTCGCAAAAGAAATCTTGGTTAGTTTAAGGTAATTTGGTTTTCAGTAATTCTGTATGAAAGAAAACTTCGATAAATAACAAAATAGCCGGTTGGCACTCAAGAGTCGAAATACAAATCAGCTTTATTCTCACTGAAAAGCTTAAGTACAATGAACAAAAGTGTCAAGCTCAGTTGGTTTGGTGTTAGAACGAACATATAACTTATAATAACTTATAAGTATGTGTGCATATATATTGCATTATATATATTGTCTATATATAATAAGATACATAGCATATATTATTTACAAAATACATTCTTGGCTGCAGGTTAAAAGTTGAAGAAGGGAGATAATGGCTTCATCTGCAAGCTCCTACAACTCTCCATGTGCTGCCTGCAAGTTCTTGAGGAGAAAATGCATGCCTGGTTGCATCTTTGCACCATATTTCCCGCCCGAAGAACCACAGAAATTTGCAAACGTGCACAAAATCTTCGGTGCTAGCAACGTCACTAAGCTTCTGAATGACCTTCTCCCTCACCAAAGAGAAGATGCAGTGAATTCCCTTGCATATGAAGCCGAGGCTCGTGTTAGGGATCCTGTTTATGGTTGCGTTGGGGCCATTTCTTTCCTTCAAAGACAAGTTGATCGCCTTCAAAAGGAGCTTGATGCTGCCAATGCTGATTTAATTCGTTACGCATGTAATGAGATCCCTTCGGGGTTGCCTGCAGTGCCTCATATGAGCTCAATGCAGCCAATAACTCCACGGCAAAGAACCATGGATCATTACTCTACTAGAAGGACCATTGATGGTAGTGGAGGATATCACACACAATCGCCACCTTCTTTTCCTTACCCTTATGCAAATAATTTTCAATGGAATGCGTCTAGTTCCGGTGGAAATTTGGGTGGTGATGGTGGAGGTGGAGGAGGAGGAGGACAAGGTAACATATGAATCTCTTTTTATCTTTATGAAGGTCACATGCAAGTTATAAACCATCTTTTGGACTTGTATTCTACATATGTAACTCTTTATATAAATTTGATATATACATTGTGGTTTACTAGCTATATTTTATGGCTACCTAAGCTATGATGTACTGTGTATGTGTATATTAGTATACATCTATTCACATGCCAGTCATCTAGCTATAGACCACCAATTGCTACTCCTCCCACGTAATCATAACTCCCTATATATTATTACTTTGGTGATTTTTAGCTTCAAGAAACTTGGGATCATTTCTTTTATTAATGCTAGCAACCTTCTTATATAGAGTTGAGTCTTTAGGCTAAGCACAACAATGAAGGTCGCCTGTGAGTTGACCGACTCGTATGTAGGTCGCCCTCGATGTGGCTTCTTGGTCCTTGTAGGTCGTCGGTCACGAAAATGGGTTAATTGATCGTCTTGATCGAATTCTTGTGCACACAAACAAACAAAATGTGTGTGCTAATTAATTAAAAAGAAATCTTTGTAGGGTATGTTGTTTTTAGTGTACGTCGCCTTGGTGTGGTAAAAAGTCTTCTTTAGGTCGTCGGAAAGAGAAAGCTGATGTGGTTACTGCTGTGCTTAGCCTAATTTTTATCTTCAAATAACTTGGGGTTGCTATCCTCTGTTATACCGGCATACGCCCACACCTATGTTGTTACCCCCTTAAGGGTTTGAGGGTTCAAAAAACGAGTTATGAGTTAAACACTTACACAGTCTTTCCGTATTAAAATACTAATATTGATCATATCATAACAACGATATCATTAACCATGAAAATATATATAAAAACTTAAATCTTATCCAAGTCGGGGTTTTTTTTTTTTTTTTCAATGGTAGATACTATGATAAAAAGGACTAGCAATAACCTAGATCAAGGACTACAAGATGGTGGATATACGTGAACTTGGGCTAGAATTCCATTCTATGTGTTTAAGTTTAGATTGTGACATCAACTAGAGATCCAAGTAAATGAATAAAGCTTTATATCGTCTACAATAGTGTTAGTTAGGTTAGCTTCTTGGCTTGGTGAGTTGAAGATCTTTTTATTCATATGCCGCCAAGTTAACCAAAGAATGGTGTGAACTATAACCTCAAGTAATTTTCTTTGTCGTTGAGGAACTTGCACTAGATTTGGGATGTTAAAAATGTCTTTTAGATTGGTTATCGCCGATAGTTGCATGTTAAAAATGTACCACTCAACGTACATTCCCCAAAACAATTTGCAATTCGGTTCATTTCAACCTAGCTAGATATGGTATCTTTACTTTTACTTTTTTTTAAGAAACATAAAGTTATTGCTAAACATTTGAAGGAAACCAAAAGTAGAAGATAAAGAATCTATAAGTTTAATTAAAGAAGTATTCTCTTGATGTAGAGGGTCTATGACTGACTCCTCCATTACCCACTAAGTAATTAATATACGCATGTTTGAACCTCATTTTTTGTTCTTCATGGAGCACTTTCTTTATTTCAGAATTTTAAAGTTTTCATTAACTAAATTAAGCCTATGGTTGCTAAAGTTCGCATGAATATGATTTTGTATTATTCGTCAAAAATGCAAATAAAGTCAGCAAATATATGATGTATAAAAGCATGCACCAAAGATGAAAAGTCCGTATGCCGGTTCTCATATGAGATTATATTTACTTAATGAGGCAAGTTGACGATCACAAAAAGATAAATAAACTATAAACACAATATGATAGGTACGACGATCACTAAAAGATAAATAAACTGTAAACACAATATGATAGGACGTATGTATGTGTAATGACAAGAAAAGCAACATAATCGAAACAGTAACGAAACCAGAGTAGGTCTTAGGGGTCCCGGAACACCCACAGGTTTTTGTGTCGTGTTGTTAATTCTGCTACAAGATCATAAATTTGTAAAAATGCACATGGTCCTTAAAAATGTATTTATAGTTGTATTTAATTTTCTGTAAAGGCATCGGGTCATTTATAGTCATGGTTTCGTCCCAACCCTCGAAGTCCACAATACAATAACAAAGGAATAAAGCGGGAACAAACTAAAGATACATAAATCTATTAATGTAATTTTGGTGATATTTCTTATTAACTTTCTTTAACGCAATTTCCATCAAGAAACAACAAGGGACGGAGCTTGAACCATTTCTTTAAAGAGGTTAAAGTTTCAACAATTTATTTTATGAGGGCCAAATGATCAAAATTATTATTTGTTGCACTAGCATCATGAACTAATTAAACTAAGAACAAAATCTTTTTGAGATGCCAAGGCCAACCCTTGCCCTATGAACCCTTTATCCCTGAGATCAACAAGAAGCTAAAATTGAGCAATTAGAAGATAATTGTACAAGTTAATTTTGGATTTTAACATTTCAATTAATCAAGTTATATCAGGGCATGATTTTTTACTTCTATTGTTTGGTGCCCATAAGTGTGACAAGAACCTACTTTAATCTACAAAGTGTCTTTGTGTGGTGGTTTTGAGTCCAAGCAAGATCTATCCGTGGTTGATTTTTACATAAATTTACATTTTAACGGAGCATTTCATTAAGCAAAGCTAAAAAGCAAGAAAAGTAAATAACTAAAACATGCAAATTTGCAATCATGAAGATATTTAAACTACATAGCCTTTTATGTTCTAATAATAACAAAGATATAACTTATGATATATGTGTCCTCCCATTCTAACAATCACATGGTCAAATACAAGCATATGGTGCTTCCAATGCATCCAATTCATCCCATAATAGTTAACCCCTGTATAAAATCCTTTTGTTACTCTCACTTTTAAAGTAAGATACTCTTAGATAAACCCTCTGAGTCTATCCTTTTGTTTGTTGCACCAATAAAAATTTGTTTTGTTACACCCTTACACCTTATTCAACCCTGTAGATTAAGTCTTTGGTTGGTTGCTAGTTACTTACGTGTAAAGTGTGTATTTCCTGTGTTCGCGCGGGTGCGTTTTTCTTATCTTTGATGAGGTCGAGAATTGCACATTGCAGTGGGAATGTGAAAGTAGTTATTATGACACACTCCAACTGTTTCACGCTTTCAGCCACATCTCGCACTTTTTCGTAATATTATAACTAATTTTATATAATAGGAGCTTCGGGTACCCGAGTACAAAATAACGAGGTAAAACCGAGTTGTAGAACTCAAGATATCATCTTTTTCGCGAGACTAATATAATCTGAAAACGACTAGCTTGTATAACCAGGGGTATTTTGGTAATTTAGTAGTTAAGGTAGTTAGAGGAGTGGTTGTTGGGGGTGAGGGTGTAGGATAAGAAGATTTGGTGTGTGTTGTAGGTGATTGAGGATGTGGCGCAGAGTGTGTAATATCTTTTATATTTTCTGATGTAAAATCAGTTAGTAAGAAGAACCCGTTATGCTCACTTACTACTAATTATTAGTCTATTTGTATATTTTAATAAGGAGAGATTGTTGGGTCTGAAAAACCGACCCAATAGGAACCGCGCAAAGTTCAAAGTAGTGAGATAGAAGAACATCTTCTATTGCCACCTCTTAAAATTCTGCCAATTGAATTTTTTTTGTTCATCCATAATCCCTTGGAAACTTTGGAGGTTCAAGAAATCATTAATTGGAGGTTAAAACATCAAGAAATCATCACCAAACTTTGAGGCATCAATACTTCATCATTTGTAATCCTCGTTTCTATATGATTTCTGGATTTGGTATGTTTCAATTAGTATTAGAGCGATCCTTGGCTACCATTCTTGACTGAATTCTGTTACAGATTGTTGTGAGAAGTTATTTGACTCGTTCGGTTTATTTAGTTGAACTTGGAATCACTATGTTTACTTAAAACTAGTTTTAAAAACCTGTTGCTGAAATTCTCATAAGCCACTCTCCAGATCAACTACTTCACCGTAAGTGCCAGGAGACCCACAAATATGAGGAATGGAAATTAAATTTAGTAGAATCCAATAAGCAAAGCAAGGAAAAAGGTAAGAATGAGAAACTAGAAGGGGGGGTTGAATAGTTTTCCCGGTTTTTAAGTTGGTTATAAAAGTTTACCTGAAAAACTTTGATTCAATTTGTTTATGAAATCAATCAACACCAATATGAACTATAGCAATATAATCTAACTTAACTAATATAAGAAAGATAAATGAAAAGCAAAGATGGAAATATCAAACTCGAGACAAAGAGATTTATAGTGGTTCGGCAACGAAGCTCTTCTTCGCCTACTCCACTCCCCTAGTACCCAACTCGAAAGTTCAATGCACTATGTCAACAAGCTCCATTTAGGCGGAGAAAACCACACAACGTCGCTTATCACGATTTCCGACACTAAGCTAAATGTCGAGTACTAATCTTAGCTAGTACCAATCTACCACGATCCACACGATCCTTACTTATCACACAATCAACACGATCCTAACCTTTCACACGATCCTCACACAATCTACACACTCTTTAATCTACCTTGATCCACTTAATCAACACACAAACACACTAGCTACAAGAGATCCCCAAGATCTCAACACGATCGCAATGATTCACACAAGATAGTAACTACAAGATTACAACACCTGATGTATATCAAGATACAATCACGCAAACAATTGGTAATGCAAGTGCACTACTCAAAGACTCTAACACTTTGTCTCTTCTTGACACCTTGTGTTCTTCTCTTGACAGGTAGAAGCATGATGGTGATCACTTGGTTGGATGAAAGAATCACTCTTAAAACAAAAACTAAACTAACTAAATGATTAAAGAAAGGTTTAGGTGATAAGGTGTTTTATCACATAAATTTGTGTGTGTAAAGGATACCTAAAATCTGTGAAATGGACATGTATTTATAGGCAAGAAGAAATTTGGCCGTTACAGGGGTATGACACCACTAAATACCCCACGGTACCACTAAATTTAATGGTACCGTGGTACCGTCCCAGACAAGAACGCTCCAATTTTAGATTTTAGTGGTGGAGGCTTATTTGGGGGAGTTTCTAACTAGTTTTTGGGGGGAAATTTGACTGTTATAAAATTTAAATTTATTTTCCCATTAAAACATTTCTTAATAATTCAAAAATACTCTATAAATTATATTTTTGAAAAGAAAGTTTTGTCATATTAAAAATGTGAGATTTAAGACACAAATTCACTTCTTTGATCATTTGTCAAGTTTGTAAATTTGTTTATTCATACCTATAGTGATTTACGTGAATACAGGATATTACGATTAAAAACTTTTTTATATTAGTCTTTACGTAAAGTGTTTTCACATTTTGTTATCATCAAAACGTAGAGGTATCGAAAGATACAAATAACGTTTTTAGATATTATTTGCATCAACAGTAAGTATAACTTTAACTTGTAGCAAAAATGGGCGCAAGTTACTTGTAACCATACATCATCAAAACATATATTCCTCAACACTTCTTATCTTTCTTATGTTGCATTATGATCAAAACATCTAACAAACCATTAAGAATGTTTAAACTATATTTTAGAGTCATTAAGTATTTACAATTTCAATCATTATCTTTCGAACCCCATTTTACATTTCATATAAGGTATGTACATGATGAGTGCTCAAACACTCATCATTTTTGGTCAGTCTGAACTGCAAAAACATACAAAAAACACTCAGAAATGCATCAAAATACTGAAAATATTTAAAAATTGTGTTTTATATGTTTTAGATGCAAAAAGAGTAAAAACAGATGAAAAACGTACAAAGTTTGCAAATTTGGCAGTTTCAGTCCCCCAACTTTTATAAAATGTCAAAAATAGTCCCTGGAATTCAAAATATGGAAAATTATCATTTAAGGTCCCTGTACTATTCAACTTTGACAAAATTGGACCTTTTGATAAACTTTTGAAAATTTACATATTCAGTCCCTCAAAATCTAAAATTTACATAAATGGTCCATGAACTACATAATTTGGCAGAATTGGTCCCTGGTGGGATATTTTTGAAAGAAAAATCATTTTGGGTCCTTGAGAAATCACAAATATCAATTTTAGTCATTGGGTGTGAAGTTTGGAGAAATGTCAGTTTTGGTCCCTCAAGTTTGGCAAGTTGTCAGATTTAGTCCTTGGGAACTTTGAAAAATGGAAAAATGCAAATTTGGTTTTTGGTTTATTTGGTTCTTGGTGATGAGACGAAAAATGATCCGTTTTTAGGGGGTCATTTAAGCCCGAATTTGAATTTATTTGATCAAATATTGCCCTAAATCGTTCCTTTTGTGATTTTAGGTACTTTGGGAGAGAAATCTGGAAAAGGAAGCAATTCGGACGTTTTTGGAGCATAAAAGTGAAGAAAACGCCAAAGTCTTAATTTTCCATGCTGGGAACAGTAGGTGACGGCGTCAAGAGCAATTCTCTGACGGCGTCAAGAGCAGAAGTCCATGACGACCCAGTACAGATTTGACGGTGTCACGAAGGTAGGGCGTCAAGAGTAAAAAGTTATGACGGCCTGGAAATGATTAAGTCTTGACGGCGTCAAATGTAGATCAAGGCAGTCCGAGAATAGTTTTGGCGGCGAGGTGACGGCGTCACAAGGTTGATCTTGACGCCGTCAGACCCATTTTTCTATATATAGTTTTCTAATTTTCACATTAAAAGAGAGAAGTTTTGGAGAAACCCTAAGTACAATTTTGGTGCAACTTTTACAGGTTTTTCAAGGGTTCCAAACCCTTGATACCTTTCATTGTAATTAAGATAAGTGTTCTTTTAATTCAATCAATATGTCTATGTGTTGGTTGTCTATATCTTGTTCTTATCTTAATTTCATCATGCTAGGCTAGATCTATCTTGTGTTTACTTAGATCTAATGAAACCTAGATGTTAATTATGTGTTGATTACTTGTTTATTCTTGTCTTGGATGAATGATTTATATGTTAGGCTTAAGAAAACTGGCAGATCTCCACTTGGTAACATGCTTGAACGTCTTAAGAAACATGAACCGACGCGCACTAGGTATTTATTGGTTGTATTTAATGCATGAGCCACTGTTTACAATCCCTATAGTTGTGTTGGGCATGGTGTAAGAGGAGATAAGAGCTCATAGAATTGGGGAGTTATGTGTGCCACCCCATGAATGGTATTAAGGAATACGATCCGTCATCCATGCAATTATAACAAGTAATTAACGTGTAAAAGATGTCTAGGGAGTAGTGAAATCTAAGTAAATACATTTTCTCCACTTATTGCTCACAACTTTAGTATAATTTAGCTTATTTTCATTTCTAGTATTTTATTTTGATTGCATCTTTAGTATTGGGTTAGTTGATTAACAACTAATTCCGCCCAAATCCTTCAAACCCGAGATTTTTAATTGCTTCCTAAAAAATATAAAAATACAAAAATATCATCCCTCACCTTTAGAACTAGTATTTAGGCTTTCTAATCCTAACGACACTGTTCCTAAGCTGAACGATCAATCCCCCGGTACTTGTCACTATACTATACTACAACGATCAGGTACACTGCCTGGTGGGGGTTGTAAGTTTCTCGAGATCCCTCGAGAGGTAAAGCCTGTTGCGATTCCCACGCATCAAGTTTTTGGCGCCGCAGCCCGGGGAATAGTTATTGTCTAGGTTAGAATTTCTTCTTATTAGGTCTACTTGCTAGATTCCTTTCTAGTAAGATTTTATTTTTTATTTTTAGGTTTCTTTAGTCTATCTATTTCTTTGTGCCTTTGTTCATAACCACCCGACACCATGGACAACGGGAACATCTTTGAACCCGTCATCCCACCACAACAAAACCCACCATTAGAACCCCTTAGGCCCCGAACCTTAGGAGAGTATTCCCGACCTAGCCACCAAGGCTACCGAAACACCATTGAGCTCACCGGAGCCAATGTGACCCCCTTGCGATCCGACACCATCCAGTTGGTGCAAAGCGGATGTGCATTCCATGGACTTCGTTCCGAAGATCCAAACCAACATCTTAAGGACTTCCTCAAAATCGTAGATTCCATAGACCTAGATGTTGCAACTAGAGAGACAACCCGATTACGCCTATTCCAATTCTCTCTACGGGATCAAGCTAGTCAATGGCTTGAGCGTTTACCCGCGGGATCCATCACCACATGGGATGATCTCACCACTCGTTTCCTTGCTCAATTTTTCCCACCGGGGAGAACTACTAAGCTTAGAAATGACATCTTGATGTTCCAACAACGTCAAAATGAATTTCTCTATGAAGCATGGACTCGTTTCAAGGACTTACTCCAAAAAGTCCCTCATCATGGCATAGATCTTTGGCTCCAAGTCCAAATCTTTTATGACCATATCGACATCTCCACGAGGCGAGCCATTGACCAATCGGCCGGTGGTAAGCTACGTGATCTAAGTGCGGAATAATCATGGGAACTCATAGAAGATCTTGCTCTCTATGACAACGAAAGTTGGAATGATCCCCGTGACTTGAACAAAACGGTCAAGGCAATATCTTTGCCTTCGAACAATTCTAGCACTCCCGACCGTAGGATCATGGAACTTGAAGGTCGAGTCAAGTCTCTCATGAAATCTTACGAAGCTCCAAAATCCTCAAGCCATGTAAGCAGAATCACTTCCACATGTAAATTATGTAATGGTCCTCACGAGACTCATAACTGCATGGAGCTTCCAAAACATGCTTATAACGAATTCACATCGTCACACGTGGGACGAGGCCCTCGAACTTCTGACGAGGCCTATGAGGCATGGAAGGATAAACCTAATTTCAGAGGGTACCAAACGCGGAGCGTATCCTTCAATGACTCCTCACCACTCACTTGGTCCGAGCATTTTCCCTCACAAAGCACTCCTAGGCAGAGCTGTGAAGACGCCTTGCGAAAGTTCATTCTATCTCAAGAATTACAGCTCTCCACGCTCGAGGCTAAATTTAGACAACAGCAGGCCGATGTGAATAACAAGATTTGTAATCTGTTAACTGCTATCAAAGAGCATGTTGTTAATAAGCCCATTCACGTTGATGAGGTTAAGTCTGTTACCATCATGAGTCCACCAACCTCCCTTGTGAAAATAAAAATCCCTAGCAAGTTATTCAAACATCTGTCCCCTAAAGGAAAAGAACCTGTCAACCCCCTAGGACCAACCCATTTCGTAAACACCATCACCACACTATCTGCTTTTACACCCAACTCAACCCATCAACAAACTAACAAAGTTGGTCATATAACTAAAGATGAAACCTTAATGGTAGACCACAATTTGGCCAGAAAACCTACCGACTCATCCGAGCAGTACACCGCGCGAGAATCTGGCAAATCGGATGAAGAGAAAGAGAAATCGGAAGAGCATGAGAGTAATCCAACCATTTTGGGTAAATCTATTGTAGAAGAACCCGAGAGAAAAATGGAGAATGTTACTAGTGGGAGTAGCGATAGGACTGAGGAAGATAACCATAAAGTTTTCAAGATCTCCTGCACCATTAAGGAAAAGCTCCTAACCGATAGTCATATAGATCCTAGCTCCCCAGTCAACCTAATCCCCTTTTCCTTGTACCATGAGACCTCCCAAAACGCATTGCGTGCGAAAGGGTAATGAATAATTTATCAATTAGGGTCGGAGAGCTTGTTTACAATACTGACCTCGCCGTGGTCGATGATGTAGACCCTCTCACCAATCAAACGTTAACCAACCTTGTTCTTGGGAAGCCATTTATCAATGAATCGGGAGTGATCCTCGATGAGAAAGATGGTAGCGCATTATTCACCAATGGTGTTAAGAAGGTAATTTTTCATAGGGGTAATGAGGAGGTGTACGAGTATCGTCCTTCCCTTGAGGGGAATATATATGGGTCGAAGGATGGGAAGTCGGAGAAGATAAGACGGCGTAATCCGAATAATCTCAAAATCCCCTGCATGATTGGTCATAAGTACTTCGATAACGTCTACATTAACGTATTCCTGCCAAAGAATTTTATGTCCTTATTCCATTATAACAATATCTGCAGATGGGGAATGATTTACAAGGGAGAGAAAGTGGTTGGTAAGGATCATGAAATCCAGGTGTTTGTAGGAAATATGGCATTTACTATGGAATTTACGATCGTGGACAACATCGAAGACTATGTCGACCCTAGATTATCACAAATTGTTTTTGGAGCGCCATTTTGCGAGATCACTAATCTGATAATTGATGATCGGAACGGTATTATGACCTTCGCTGATGGGATTAGGAGGGTTTCATACCAAACGCCATACAAGAGAAGAGTCCTTAAGGAAATCGATTGTGACGGGCTTGATAAGATAAGTTCCCAACTTATTCTATGCGATGAAGATGTTCGGAGAGGGTGTAAGGACACTTCTGATTTATCATGTGGATTCTTTAAGGATGTTAGTAAGCTTGGTTCTAAGTATCGAAAAGACATCTTCGAGTTCGAAGACCCGAAGTACTTACACTATGAAAGCGATACCGGTTTAGAAGAAGACCTAGAGAGTGGAACCAATGATGAGATCACGTAGTAACCCATGACCT
Source organism: Artemisia argyi (assembly GCA_030686995.1). Lineage (NCBI taxonomy): Eukaryota > Viridiplantae > Streptophyta > Magnoliopsida > Asterales > Asteraceae > Artemisia > Artemisia argyi. The sequence continues at coordinate 43,660,356 of CM060701.1, forward strand.
TGAGTCTAGCCACAAGACTTGTAAATAAAGAAAAGCTCTTCTTGGGAGGCAACCCATGTTTTGTGTGATTTTATTTGTTTGTTTGTTATTTGCTTCCGTATGCATGCTTAATTTTTATTGTTGGTAGATCATGTTTCTAAACTAAATAGTGGAAATACTTTACTTTGTTGTTTTGGCCTAGTCTTAACTCCACCTAAAGGTATTTTTGCAAAAGATAAGTGTAAGGGGAAACCCCAAATATGTTTTTAAGAAACAAACCGATCATGATTCTCCACAATATTAAATGAACATGTGTATTCGTATTTGTTAGAGTCAAATGCTTGTATTGAGTCATAATGAAGTTTTGCAGGATTTTCCAGGAAGTAGGACCAAGTTTTTCCAGAAATTTTCCGGAAACTTAACATAAGAATTTCTGCAGGTCAATCCTGACGGCGTCATGAGTTTACTCTTGACGGCGTCAAGTGTAAAAAAATCTGGAAATTTTACCGGTTTTGTTTTTCTAACGGAGTCTTATGGTTTTTGTGAATTATTAAGTTTTATAATCTCCAGGAGATCTGCAAACTTCATTCCACAAGCATTATATCTTATCTTGTTTTCTAGGATTTAGTAACTTATATAGGATGCCGCCGATTTTACGCGAGGTTGTCTTGTCTATTTTATCAGGTTTTACAGGTTATGTATGACAAGAAGATGATTTACATTCTGGAAGGGAAGCTTTGATTGTTCATTTTCTTGGAAGAAGATTTAACCTGGCCATCCTATTATCCATACCGAGCGAATCAGGGGAGTATTTGATTTCATTCTCTTTACTTATTTCACTTTTACATTCTTTACTTGAACATTGGGGACAATGTTCATCTTAAGTGTAAGGGGAGGGTAAAATGATGATACCTTACATATGCACTTTCGCTTGAGTTTGTTTTGTTTAATGGTAGATTGTAATAAAACTATGAGAAATACTTGTTAGTGCAATTTTAGCGCCAAATTTAAAATTTTTTACAACATTTAGGAGTGAAACTTTAGCCATAGCAAGCGTCTCATGGATAGGAGATTGTATGACTAGCACATAACTGTATATTCAGAAAAATTTTCCACCCAAATATGTGAGGTTCGCCTTTAGATTTGATAGGAAAAGCATTTACTATTAGTGCTTATGAGTGTACCGGTAGCATTTAGATTCTAGAACTTGCGTTAGTGATGCATCCCGAGACCGCTAGTGAGACTACATTCGTGTGGTAGGATTCACTACATGATAAGAGGCATTATGATCAACCTTGTGTTAAACCCGTATTATAATTACTTGACCATTTAAGTCATATTACTTGGCTAGTTAAGTCAACTAATTTTTCCCACACCCTTAGCGTTGTACTCATTTTTAGTACACGAAACCCCTAGTACACCCCTCCGAGCCTATCTTTTCGTTTCTAACTTTAAGCATTTTACTTAAAGGAAGAATTTGTTACACCCCACTTAAATGTACAACCAAATCACCTTAGCCTTCCGTCTATGCACTCATTTTTAGTGATTGTTATTTGTTAAACCCTAAGTTAACTATCTAATTGATTACATGGTTGCTAAGTCGAGTCATATCTTTGTACATATTGTTTTGAGACGAAAAATGATCCGTTTTTAGGGGGTCTTTTAAGCCCGAATTCGAATTTATTTGATCAAATATTGCCCTAAATCGTTCCTTTTGTGATTTTAGGTACTTTGGGAGAGAAATCTGGAAAAGGAAGCAATTCGGACGTTTTTGGAGCATAAAAGTGAAGAAAACGCCAAAGTCTTAATTATCCATGCTGGGAACAGTAGGTGACGGCGTCAAGAGCAATTCTCTGACGGCGTCAAGAGCAGAAGTCCATGACGACCCAGTACAGATTTGACGGCGTCACGAAGGTAGGGCGTCAAGAGTAAAAAGTCATGACGGCCTGGAAATGATTAAGTTTTGACGGCGTCAAATGTAGATCAAGGCAGTCCGAGAATAGTTTTGGCGGCGAGGTGACAGCGTCACAAGGTTGGTCTTGACGCCGTCAGACCCATTTTTCTATATATAGTTTTCTAATTTTCACATTAAAAGAGAGAAGTTTTGGAGAAACCCTAAGTACGATTTTGGTGCAACTTTTACAGGTTTTTCAAGGGTTCCAAACCCTTGATACCTTTCATTGTAATTAAGATAAGTGTTCTTTTAATTCAATCAATATGTCTATGTGTTGGTTGTCTATATCTTGTTCTTATCTTAATTCCATCATGCTAGGCTAGATCTATCTTGTGTTTGCTTAGATCTAATGAAACCTAGATGTTAATTATGTGTTGATTACTTGTTTATTCTTGTCTTGGATGAATGATTTATATGTTAGGCTTAAGAAAACTGGCAGATCTCCACTTGGTAACATGCTTGAACGTCTTAAGAAACATGAACCGAGGCGCACTAGGTCTTTATTGGTTGTATTTAATGCATGAGCCACTGTTTACAATCCCTATAGTTGTGCTGGGCATGGTGTAGGAGGAGATAAGAGCTCATAGAATTGGGGAGTTATGTGTGCCACCCCATGAATGGTATTAAGGAATACGATCCGTCATCCATGCAATTATAACAAGTAATTAACGTGTAAAACATGTCTAGGGAGTAGTGAAATCTAAGTAAACACATTTTCTCCACTTATTGCTCACAACTTTAGTATAATTTAGCTTATTTTCATTTCTAGTATTTTATTTTGATTGCATCTTTAGTATTGGGTTAGTTGATTAGCAACTAATTCCGCCCAAATCCTTCAAACCCGAGATTTTTAATTGCTTTCTAAAAAATATAAAAATACAAAAATAATCATCCCTCACCTTTAGAACTAGTATTTAGGCTTTCTAATCCTAGCGACACTATTCCTAAGCTGAACGATCAATCCCCCGGTACTTGTCACTATACTATACTACAACGATCAGGTACACTGCCTGGTGGGGGTTGTAAGCTTCTCGAGATCCCTCGAGAGGTAAAGCCTGTTGCGATTCCCACGCATCACTTAGCATCATTAGTCCTTGTGAACACTTTGGAAATTTACAAAAACAGCCCTTGAACTTTCACATAATTACACTTTGGTCCTTGTGAAATAACACTAAACCATATGGACCCTTTGTACCATTTTAAATCAAACCAAACCCAAATATTAAACCTGATCCACCCTTGGCCCAACACACCTCACCAGGCCCACTCCCTAACCCCTGGTAATATTAAAAACGGGTCAAACTTATTCGACCTTCCACCTCCCTTCCCCACTTGGCTGCTACCCCCTGCAACACTCAATCCTTCCCATCCCTCCACCTCAACATCACCATTTCATGTCCCCTCCACCTCACCACAACCTTCCAAGACCCTTAATTACCCTTAAATCTCTCACAAGCAACCCCAGCTGGCCTCTTCATATTTTTGGCGACAAAAAGGTTTTTAAACGGCTAGGATCAATTAGACAAATTCAATGGTGAAGATCAAGTGGGAAAAGCTCAGAGACTCAAGTGGGACACAAAAAGTCTATAAAGAAAGAGAAAAGAAGAGAGGAGAAAGAAGAATTAGATTAGTTTAGTTTATATAATGTCGAAATAGTGTAATTTCAATTATTCAGTTGTATCTTTCAGTTAAAAACACTTGTATTCAGTTCTTCCAATGTAATGTAACTGTTTTTTATCTTAATTTCAAGTTCCATTTAGTAAACTCAGTTTTAGCAATTTTAAAGTGAAATTGATACTTTTTCTTTAATCTTGTAAACAGTTGTTGTTTATTGTTCATTTAAGCTTAATACAGTTCACTTTTAAGCCTTATTAAGTTTTTAAAAGATTTGAATAAGTTTAGCTAATAATCACTAAAAATACTGAAAATACTAAATAAATTAGTAAAATATAAAAAATTAGTTTACAAGGAGATTGGTGCAAGGAGCAAAGTGAAAACTGGATGGCTTTGGTTTAGTAGTCTCAGGGGAGACTCTAGGTGTGGTTAATGGTCCTGTGTACCTTGTTTTGCTCTGGATCAATTGTAAGCAACAATCTTCATTTTTTGCTTTTTACTGTAGAAAAGCTTATATAATGCTTTTTCCTGTTGTTTTATGTTAATTAAGTGTAAATTAGATAGAATAGTGCTTAATATCATATGCTTGTTCAATTGAATCTGATAGTGCTTAGTTATTCATGTTTCACTGCAAAACTAGTGTAATATTGATTCATGTTGTTATACTATTTTTAGTTGGTGTTTATCTGGTCATTTCAGCTTAATATGTCATTGTAAGTGATATTGTATCAAGCTCATGGTCCAAATTAGTGTATTGCTTGAAAACTCATAAAATCAGCTTTTTAAGGGAGTGTTTGGTTTTGCTTGTTTCATCAAGTCATTGTGAGTTGCATAGGTTGCAGGGTGTTGAGATTTACTAAACTAGGTCTTACTAGGTTGTTGAAACCATAACATCAAGCCCTCACAACCCACAAGTCAAAATCATGGTTTAAGAACCCTCACAGTCCACTGTATGGACTTTTTGATCCATAAACCTTCCTTATCTATTCATAAGTTGTTAAATTAGCTTAATTAAGTTTTATAATATCATAGTATATCATATATAATCAGTAGTGATCATCCAAAACTCACTAAAGTCAACTTATTAAGTTTTCACAAAAAGTCAAAATGCATATGTCTCAGATTTTTCATTTCTTGCAAGAATTTTATAGAATTTTGTGATTTGATTCATGGGTTGAAACTTGTTTCTATTTGTTGTACCCCACCTCATCTTTGAAGTCCTATCTTCTCTTTATTTTTGCCATTTTTCTAGTGGGTCCCACCTTGGATCAAATACACCTGCAGGGAGGAACACCTCCCGTGCTGCAACAGACACCACCCACACCACCACCTTTGGTGGGCTTTTCTGACCACCACAGTGGGTCCCACAGACCCCAAGTGGTTTCTTTCAACCCCCTGGTTGTCTCAACATTCCAGCAAATAGTTTGACCTTAAGACCCCTGGGACCCACCTGAATCAACCCCACAAATCTGTCCCATTTTCAGTTTTGAAACAAGAAATCAATGTGCTTATTCTTGCTTATTAGCTTATCCTGTGAGCTTATTCATTTGAATCTTGCTTAAACATGTTCACTTAACTCATTCGAACCAGAATCTACCCTTGTGGACCCCACATAAGTCAATTTGAGCTTATTTCTTGTCTTAGTCAACCAAAGTCAACTGTGGTGCTAATAAGCATCCACAGTGCTTATTTTTGATTTCCAAAAAAGTTGTTTTTGTAAAATTTAGTTGTTTTTAGGTGTAAAATAGGTTTGTAAAAGAAAATTCCAGAAAAATCAAATTTAAAATAAGTGATAGTTTCTATTTAATGTAATTTAATTTTTAATTTTCCTTTTTAGATTTTCATTAAGCACTTTGTATTTTTTACATTTTTCTTAATTTCCTTTTATATCAAAGTACTTTCAGTAATTTTTATAGATTTTAATTTTGTCATTTAGCATTAACTAGATTTAATAATAGTTTAATTACTTATTAATTAATAATTAAGTTTAAATAGAAAAATTAGTTTTTATTAAGTAATACCTACTTTTTATATTTTTCCTAGCTTTCATATGTTATAAAACATTTTTAGGAATTTTTTTAGAATTATTACTGTTCATCTTGTAATTTTTAGAATTTAATTAGTTTAATTAGATATTAATTAATATTTAATATAATAATTAGTAAAATAGTGTAAAAATATATAAAACAAACTTTTTATAATTTTTTAGGTTTCCTGTGATGGTTAATTAGATTTGTAAAATTTTTCTTAATTTTCTAAGTTAGTTTGTTATTTTTAATAATTTAAATTAATTAAATTAGTTAAGTAATCTTTAAATTAGTAATTAATTAATATTAAATAATTAAATAGTGTAAAAATTATTTTTCTTTACCTAAAAATTTTCTTTTATCATTAGGATTGTAAAAAGTTAATTTTCATAGTCATAAGTATTTTATTTCCTTAAAACTCGCGTTTTATCTCGTACGTTAACGTAAATTTAAATTAAACGTACGCGTTTTAGGTTTTCAACGTTTCTGGTTTTTCCAAATTTCCAACCTTGTTAATATAGGTTATTTAAGTTATTTCATTGTACAAATCAGTAGTGTAATCAATCACAAACCCCTTTCCATCCAAATTCACCTGATCACAAAGCCGTTTGATTACAATCCACACCTCGTCGGGACATAACGACCCGGGGAAAACACTATATTCCGCGAAGCATTGACACTAGGCAGTTTGACCTTGTTGACCATCCTTTGGTCAAATTTAGGTTGACCATTTTGAGCCAATCAAAATTTGGCGCCGTTGGCGGGGAGGTTGTGCGCGTTATTCTAAAACGGTTTTCAGATTAGTGAATCGGGATATACATCCATTGTTTATTTACCACCCCTTGTTCATATTATCTTCTTAATTTCATATAAAAACAAAACTGTTCCCGAAAACATTTTAAAATCAGTTTTCAACGAACACAAAAAACAAAAAAACATTTTCTCTCTTATTTGTACAAAATGTCTTTCCAAAAACCCAAAAATATTCATCTTTACCCTCCTACCCTTTTTATTCTTCATTCCTACCCCTCTATACACATTTGATTCTTTCTATGTCTCATCCACACTTTCTTATTTGCCAATGGTGTGGTAATCCTCACAATGGTGGTAATTGCCCCAGTTGTGGCATGGTAGAGTCAGGAAACGGGTCTGTCTATAACCAAGATCCCTATTCTTACCATGACACGACTGATTTATTCCACCAGCTACCACACCATGAGACTCAGCAGTTTTACTGTTGTGAGTACTGTGGTGGTTCACACTACAGTTCTGATTGTCAATCGGGAAACACACTTGTCTATGAGCAGTTTCCTGATAACGATTATGACTCTAGCACATACGACTCACAGCCACATCAGTTTTACTGTTGTGATTACTGTGGAGGTCCACACTTCAGCTCCGATTGTCAAACAAGGGATCCATTTCCTTGTAACAATTGTGACACATCGTATTATGACGAACCTCCACCTCAGCCAATTCCTCAAAGTCTTCTCCTTGATCTTTTGGATTTAGTGAAAGACTTGAAAGGAATAACACATACCCCAGATAATCCAAACCAAAAATCGATGGAAGAATTGTTAGCTGAAGAACAGTCTGCTAAAATAAATTCCCAAGATGCATATGAAAAATCTATTAGGGAATCAATTGAAAAAGAAAAAGCAGCCAGATCTAGCTCTCGATTCCGTTTCATTCCTGATGACAGTGATGATGAAGATACCCTTGATATCCTTGGATTTTATAAATATTCATCAGGTTCATCAGATGAGATTCCATCAGTTGAGATTCCATCTCAACCTACTCTTATCACACCCGAGGTTCCCACTCACTCTCTGAGCATGGGGGACGAGCATCTTGACACTATTCCTAAAAGGGAATCGGACGAATTCATAAAGTCTAGTGTTGAGAACCTTGTCTCAATCCCAAGAGAGTCATAGGGAATTCTTGATCATTTGTGTGATATCCCTCCTCCTCTTGTCTTCCCGACTGATCATGTTGAGATGTTCTCCGATTCTACTGATGACGATTCGTTATCTTGTGGAGACATCGTTTTTATGGAAGAATTACCTTCTAAGCTAGTTAGCTTAGAAGAAGAGAATGATGAGATTGACACTGAAATCAAGGATGAAGCACTTCTTGCAACATTATTGAATGTCAATCTCCTTATTTCTAAAATCTAGGCTTTCAAAGAGAAACCTATTTCTTCTCCTATCCCCATTAAGGATAGTGACATTTTCTCCGATGATCCTATTCCGGAGTTTGAAGCCTTTACTTTTGATCATATGGGAGAGAAGATTAGTGGCAGTACCACTTCTCATTCTCAAATTTCTCTCCCCGTGTATGATTTATTCACCTTTGAGGAGTTCTCCGGTGAACTCACTCATATCATATCTCCACCGGAGTATGATAACTTTTACTTTGATCTAGACAAAGTTGATCTTTGTTTTCTGGAGGGAAATATTCTCAACCTTGAGAATTTGATTAATATCAAAATCCCAACCCTCCCACCCATAATATGTCTAGATCATACGAGCTTTACTGATGAGATTCATGATACACCAATCATGAATTCTCTTTCTGATGATGATGAGTCAATCTTGATTGTCATCAAGATCTTTCTTCCTTTCTTCACCTACAGGGTGACTTCTCCTGTTCTTCACTCCTTCGGGAATGAATACATTATCTTTGACCCCGGCATCACCGCTTATAGTTTATACTATTTTAAGCCTGGGTCTACTTATCTCATCGGTGTGGAACTTTCACGTGCTTCAAATGTTTGTCCAATCATCTTGAATGAAAGTCCGATGGAGATTGTTTCTTCCACATCATGCTTCCCCAAGAACAAATGAATTCGGGGTCGAGTCAAGCTAGTGACTCGGTAAACAAAAACAGTAGCATGTACTTAGGGTTTTCACCCTAAGTGTGGGGGAGTTACCCCTACTGTGGTTACTTATAAAGTGAAAATACAAAATGGTGTTTTCCACATTTAGCTTGTAATGTTGCCCTTTTATGTTCAAAGAGTCGGCATAATAGCCGGGACTTTGAATATTGAGGACAATATTCATTCTAAGTGTGGGGGGTATTTCGCTATTCTAGCGAATTTTATCACATTTTACTATCTTATACCCCCGTTTTTGGCAAAAATTTAAAAAAAAATTCACTAAAGTTTCAAAATTTTTGTGGTTATCAGTCCGCCATGTCTAAACGACAAAAGGATTGGCTAATCCAGGAGCAAACGGCTCTTGGTAAAGATATCTCAAATCCGTTTACGGCTTGCAATTTGCCCAAAATTGTATGGTAAATCAACTCGCCATATCCCAAAAAGTGAATGAGTTGGCTAGCCCGCAAGATTATGGCTTGTGGTAAAGGCAGTGGAAAAACCATAATTGGTAATCAGCTCACCAAGATGTTGACTATTCCATCAAGAGTTGGCTAGTCTAGAAGCAAACGGCTTTTGGTAAAGACAAATCAAATCCGTTGACAGCTGGTGGTTTGCTCAAAATCACATGGTTATCAAGTGGACCATAGTTCTTACTTGAACTGATACATTTGGCTACTCCAGAAGTAATGGCTTTTGGTAAAGAGATTAAAATCCATTGAATTTTCAAAACAATTATTGCTAGGGACTAGCAATATTTTAGTGTGGGGGATTGATGAGTGCTCAAACACTCATCATTTTTTGTCAGTATGAACTGCAAAAACATACAAAAAACACTCAGAAATGCATCAAAATACTGAAAATATTTCAAAATTGTGTTTTATATGTTTTAGATGCAAAAAGAGTAAAAACAGATGAAAAACGTACAAAGTTTGCAAAATTGGCAGTTTCAGTCCCCCAACTTTCATAAAATGTCAAAAATAGTCCCTGGAATTCAAAATATGGAAAATTATCATTTAAGGTCCCTGTACTATTCAACTTTGACAAAATTGGACCTTTTGATAAACTTTTGAAAATTTACATATTCAGTCCCTCAAAATCCAAAATTTACATAAATGGTCCCTGAACTTCATAATTTGGCAGAATTGGTCCCTGGTGGGATATTTTTGAAAGAAAAATCATTTTGGGTCCTTGGGAAATCACAAATATCAATTTTAGTCCTTGGGTGTGAAGTTTGGAGAAATGTCAGTTTTGGTCCCTCAAGTTTGGCAACTTGTCAGATTTGGTCCCTAGGAACTTTGAAAAATGGAAAAATGCAAATTTGGTTTTTGGTTTATTTGGTTCTTGGCATCATTAGTCCTTGTGAATACTTTGGAAATTTACAAAAACAGCCCTTGAACTTTCACATAATTACACTTTGGTCCTTGTGAAATAACACTAAACCACATGGACCCTTTGTACCATTTTAAACCAAACCAAACCCAAATATCAAACTTGATCAACCCTTGGCCCAACACACCTCACCAGGCCCACTCCCTAACCCCTGGTAATATTAAAAACGGGTCAAACTTAGTCAACCTTCCACCTCCCTTCCCCACTTGGCTGCTACCCCCTGCAACACTCAATCCTTCCCATCCCTCCACCTCAACATCACCATTTCATGTCCCCTCCACCTCACCACAACCTTCCAAGACCCTTAATTACCCTTAAATCTCTCACAAGCAACCCCAGCTGGCCTCTTGATATTTTTGGCGCCAAAAAGGTTTTTAAACGGCTAGGATCAATCAAACAAATTCAATGGTCAAGATCAAGTGGGAAAAGCTCAGAGACTCAAGTGGGACTCAAAAAGTCTATAAAGAAAGAGAAAAGAAGAGAGGAGAAAGAAGAATTAGATTAGTTTAGTTTATATAATGTCGAAATAGTGTAATTTCAATTATTCAGTTGTATCTTTCAGTTAAAAACACTTGTATTCAGTTCTTCCAATGTAATGTAACTGTTTTTTATCTTAATTTCAAGTTCCATTTAGTAAACTCAGTTTTAGCAATTTTAAAGTGAAATTGATACTTTTGCTTTAATCTTGTAAACAGTTGTTGTTTAATGTTCATTTAAGCTTAATACAGTTCACTTTTAAGCCTTATTAAGTTTTTAAAAGATTTAAATAAGTTTAGCTAATAATCACTAAAAATATTGAAAATACTAAATAAATTAGTAAAAAATAAAAAATTAGTTTACAAGGAGATTGGTGCAAGGAGCAAAGTGAAAACTGGATGGCTTTGGTTTAGTAGTTTCAGGGGAGACTCTAGGTGTGGTTAATGGTCCTGTGTACCTTGTTTTGCTCTGGATCAATTGTAAGCAACAATCTTCATTTTTTGCTTTTTACTGTAGAAAAGCTTATATAATGCTTTTTCCTGTTGTTTTATGTTAATTAAGTGTAAATTAGATAGAATAGTGCTTAATATCATATGCTTGTTCAATTGAATCTGATAGTGCTTAGTTATTTATGTTTCACTGCAAAACTAGTGTAATATTGATTCATGTTGTTATACTGTTTTTTGTTGGTGTTTATCTGGTCATTTCAGCTTAATATGTCATTGTAAGTGATTATGTATCAAGCTCATGGTCGAAATTAGTGTATTGGTTGAAAACTCATAAAATCAGCTTTTTTAGGGAGTGTTTGGTTTTGCTTGTTTCATCAAGTCATTGTGAGTTGCATAGGTTGCAGGGTGTTGAGATTTACTAAACTAGGTCTTACTAGGTTGTTGAAACCATAACATCAAGCCCTCACAACCCACAAGTCAAAATCATGATTTAAGAAACCTCACAGTCCACTGTATGGACTTTTTGATCCATAAACCTTCCTTATCTATTCATAAGTTGTTAAATTAGCTTAATTAAGTTTTATAATATCATAGTATATCATATATAATCAGTAGTGATCATCCAAAACTCACTCAAGTCAACTTATTAAGTTTTCACAAAAAGTCAAAATGCATATGTCTCAGACTTTTCATTTCTTGCAAGAATTTTATAGAATTTTGTGATTTGATTCATGGGTTGAAACTTGTTTCTATTTGTTGTCCCCCACCTCATCTTTGAAGTCCTACCTTCTCTTTATTTTTGCCATTTTTCTAGTGGGTCCCACCTTGGATCAAACACACCTGCAGGGAGGAACACCTCCCCTGCTGCAGCAGACACCACCCACACCACCACCTTTGGTGGGCTTTTCTGGCCACCACAGTGGGTCCCATAGACCCCAAGTGGTTCCTTTCAACCCCCTGGTTGTCTCAACATTCCAGCAAATAGTTTGACCTTAAGACCCCTGGGACCCACCTGAATCAACCCCACAAATCTGTCGCATTTTTAGTTTTGAAACAAGAAATCAATGTGCTTATTCTTGCTTATTAGCTTATCATGTGAGCTTATTCATTTGAATCTTGCTTAAACATGTTCACTTAACTCATTGGAACCAGAATCTACCCTTGTGGACCCCACATAAGTCCATTTGAGCTTATTTCTTGTCTTAGTCAACCAAAGTCAACTATGGTGCTAATAAGCATCCAAAGTGCTTATTTTTTATTTCCAAAAAAGTTGTTTTTGTAAAAGTTAGTTGTTTTTAGGTATAAAATAGGTTTGTAAAAGAAAAGTCCAGAAAAATCAAATTTAAAATAAGTAATAGTTTCTATTTAATGTAATTTAATTTTTAATTTTCCTTTTTAGATTTTCATTAAGCACTTTGTATTTTTTACATTTTTCTTAATTTACTTTTATATCAAAGTACTTTCAGTAATTTTTATAGATTTTAATTTTGTCATTTAGCATTAATTAGATTTAATATTAGTTTAATTACTTATTAATTAATAATTAAGTTTAAATAGCAAAATTAGTTTTTATTAAGTAATACCTAGTTTTTATATTTTTCCTAGCTTTCATATGTTATAAAACATTTTTAGGAACTTTTCTAGAATTATTACTGTTCATCTTGTAATTTTTAGAATTTAATTAGTTTAATATGATATTAATTAATATTTAATATAATAATTAGTAAAATAGTGTAAAAATATATAAAACAAACTTTTTATAATTTTTTAGGATTCCTGTGATGGTTAGTTAGATTTGTAAAATTTTTCTTAATTTTCTAAGTTAGTTTGTTATTTTTAATAATTTAAATTAATTAAATTAGTTAAGTAATCTTTAAATTAGTAATTAATTCATATTAAATAATTAAATAGTGTAAAAATTATTTTTCTTTTTCTAAAAATTTTCTTTTATCATTAGGATTGTAAAAAGTTAATTTTCATAGTCATAAGTATTTTATTTCCTTAAAACTCGCGTTTTATCTCGTACGTTAACGTAAATTTAAATTAAACGTACGTGTTTTATGTTTTAAACGTTTCTGGTTTTTCCATATTTCCAACCTTGTTAATATAGCTTATTTAAGCTATTTCATTGTACAAATCAGTAGTTTAATCAATCAAAAACACTTTTCCATCCAAATTCACCCGATCACAAAGCCGTTTGATTACAATCCACACCTCGTCGGGACATAACGACCCGGGGAAAACACTATATTCCGCGGAGCATTGACTCTAGGCAGTTTGACCTTGTTGACCATCCTTTGGTCAAATTTAGGTTAACCATTTGGAGCCAATCAGTACATTATTTTACAAAATAACTTAATAATTAAAGTTGCATTTAATTCATATACAATGCATCAGAATACTTTCATCATCTTGTAAAATCTCAACATTTGCACTATTTTGTAAAAACTCTTTAAATAATTTATAAAAATGAATTTGACAACTAGCAAGAATTTTCCAATTTGGGAATGGATTCAAATCTCATCTTACATTGCGAGATAGATTAACCATAATTATAATAAATCAAGACCAAAGAGGAAAGCATTCAAATGTACTCTTGCATTAAACCTTTCATAATCTATTTTTGGCAAATTAAGTTTGTTAAGTAAACACACTTTTAAAAATTAACAAGGGCTAAATGTATTTAAATCTATCTGTAGATTAAATTTGTTGATATAAATAATGCCTAAAAACATTATTAATATTTTTTGATATCTCTACGTTTTGATAATCACACAATGTAAAATCATTAAACGCAGACTTATTACGTAAACAAGTATTTGGTTGTAAATATTCATTTTAACTACTTGATCACTTAAGGTATAAACAAACAAATGCCTAATTCATTTTATAATCAAAGGAACATTTATTTAATCACTATATTTTTTTATAAAATGTTACAAACATTTTATATCTTTTATAAAATCAATTTTGATAAATAAAAGAAAATGTTTAATCCATAATAAATGTTTGAATTCAAATTTTCAACCAAAAATAACAAAAATGTTCCAGAAAAACCTTCCCCAGAAAAAGACAAAGCTGAGAGCCGTTACAGTATGGGCGGCCTCCTTAAACTTTAAAGGGCCGACCATTCTTTAAGGGGGTCGGCCACACTCCTCAGCCCTCAGCTTTTGCCTATAAATACTGGGCTATTCCTGGACTTTTTCCTCGCCTTTTGCACTCTTTCTGTTCTAATTCATCTCTTATGTCTTTCTAAACCCTTTGATCATATAATAATAAGCTTTTGTTCCCAAGTGATCCAAGCTTCAATCACTCAAGTGCAAGAGAAGAATACTTCTATTCATCAAGAGAAGAAGTATTACAACTTAGTGTGATCCTACAACCTAAGTTGTTGACGTATTTGATGCAGGAGTTACCGACCAAGTTTTATATTTGTAATAGTCTCGTCTACCTAAGGTCTACCTAATGCACTATCGGGCAGTGTACCCGGTCGTGTGACTCACACGACCAAGATTGTGTGAGTCCCAAGAGATAAGATGGTAAATCCGGGGTCGTCCCAAGAGCTAAGGTGCGGAAAATATCTAAGTTTAAATGTCACTAAATGAAAGGGGTATTTTAATAATTAAATTAACTAAACTAAAGAAATAAATAACAAAATAAATAGACAAAGCAAATAGTGTGAAAAGGGAAATCAGATGGAGAAAGCAGTATCAACCTAATTATTACCATTGTTATTAACATGACAAGTTTTCTAAACATGCATCCTATCGTTTCATCTGGAGGTTCAATTCAACAAACTCAGATGGTCAAATCGCCTATCATATCCTACATCTCGCCCTATTCTCCCAAATCGATTGAAAGGTTTAGCTACGGCGTAGTCTTTGTTATTTCTGTCTACGCCGTAGCTTGATCAAGTGCTACGGGCGTAGTTCTTCAGTAGTCACGTCTACGGTGTAGTTTTCTTGATAACTACGTCGTAACTTCATTTTGGCCTTGAGAGTCCCATACTGCTTGATTTTAAGGACTACGCCGTAGGTGGAGTGAAGCTACACCGTAGAGCCCTTTGTAGTGTCACTACGCCATAGTTGTAGAGTGAGCTACACCGTAGTCTTCGTAATTTTGTGCTACGGCAAAGGTAGATGGTGCCTCTATGCCATAGTTAGTGCAGAATCCATATACTTCAATGATTTTTACTTAAATCCTTCCAAATCCGTGTCTTTTCGTTCCTTTTGCTCATCTTTGCCGTGAAAATAGAATATAACCAAATAAGAGTATATATCCTAACATATTAATATAAAAGATGAGAAATTTAGGCGGAAATTATCACTAAAATATGGGTATTATTTGATGTTATCAAATATCCCCTCACTTGAACTCTACTTGCCCTCAAGTAGACCTTATTAGAATAATTCTTAAAAAGATATCTCCCGAGAACCTAGAAGATATAAATATAAAAATATCCTATGCTAGAATATATTAAAGCCGAACACCTCACGAAAATGGGAACAAACACTTATCCTCACTCAATAATCTAAGTGTTAATTTCGGTGTGATCACTCAATGCACTGTCATAGTAAGTATTCTATCATAGGCTTGGCAGTTACACAAATCTCCACCACTATAGCTAAGGTCAAAAAAAATTTAAAGGCAATATTGGGTGAACATTTATAAGGCTATTGGTGTAGTGTTGTTACTAACATACTATGGCGAAGGCGACAAAGGCAATGGTACATGACCGGAACGCCGGGCAAGACACCAATGACTGCTCGATTCCTTCACCTAAGCATGATTCACAACTAAATGGTATGATAAGACATGGGATTCACAATAATGGTGTAAAACAAAACATAGAAACAAATAGTCTTAACCTATAACCGAGTTGCTACCACTTGCCGTTAATCCAAGGTCAAAGCTCCAAGACAAAAAAATTGGATCATAACAAGTGAATGTACCATTAGAGGATGTCATTATGGGCACAACATTTGGTCTTCAAATCTTTATAAGCGATCGAGGTGGCCTCCTCGATGCTAAATCTTCATAAGCTCATAAAATGGTGCTATACACATTTGCACCAGAAAGATAAACTATTTACATACTGAATTTTCATTTTTTACTAATAACTATTACAAGAAAAGAAAATACATCCCCCCAATTGAGATGAATCATACTTGGAGTGAATTGGGGGGGGGGTCTCAAATGATCTTCAGAGATAGGTCTTCAACGTAGGCGTGATTTCTGGATCTCTTTAATCGAACCTCATACTAGAGCAGGTAGCAACTTCTCAATTACAAACCAAGACTACACGGTAGGTTAAGGTGAAATAGGTGCATCGAAAAATTTATAATATGGGTAAGAAATGAAAGGATAGGCTCAAAAGGGTGTAACTAAGGGTATCTTGTACTAAAGATGAGTGCAACAAAAGGGTTTAAACACGGGGGGTCGAAGAGTCAATGTGACTAATCGATAAACACACACATATAGGCTTTTTGGGTGATAATCCAAAAATATTGTCTTCTCAAAAAGTTTCTTTCAAATGTGTCAAGTAATCTCAACACACTACTCGTCTATGGTCTCAAAATGATGTAAAGGCCAAGTTCTAAAGTCTACAAACTACCGGCACACTCATGTTTTTGTGGATTTGGGTAAATCGGGGGAAACTTAAAGGGTTAAACTTCACCATGGGAATAAAGGTTAATGTGCTCAGCTAAGGTCTATTCTAGTTAGGTTCAGAAAAACATGTCAAAATTTTTAAGAATAGCATAATTTTTCAAAATAAACTAGAAAGAATGGGGCAAATAATAGTTCAAGTTACGTTCTACTCCTGTCCCCCCACTTGAAATGTACAAAGTCCCTTTTATACGTAATTAAGTAATGAGAATATAGGGGATAAGTAGAATTGGAACGAGAACTTCCCTGAAAGTTGCTCTTGAAAATGATAGAAGGATCATGTTTGAGAAAACGTGTCTTTGCTTCGCCTAAAGAGCAATCTTCATATTCCTGAAATCATGTAACAACCACAAGCATAAAACCTAAAAAGAAAATAGAAATCCTAACTCACTTTCGTAGGAATCACAGTTGAATTTAGCATATGCAACAAGCCTTTTAAACCACTTGGTATCCCAAGTGGACGAGTGAAGTCTCGTGAGGGTTTACAATAAACACACCCACAAAGTTCATTTAAGAACTAATACAAGGTTAATGTATGTTTGTACAAAAAATCTTTTCAATTTAGATGCTACAGGAGAAAAATACGGCGTAGTAGGAATTGTAGCTACGCCGTAGTTGGAAAAATCCTACAGACTGACACCTGGAGGGTGCTACGGCGTAGTCATTCAGTGGGCTACGCCGTAGACCTTTCCTGGGGGAGATTTCTATAGTAGAGACTCCAATTGTTAGCTTAATTCGTCGACCCCGCTTCCCTTTTACCTGCAAAAATCATTAGAACAAAACATACAAAATCAAACCACGCTAATAAAATGAAAAATGGAGGATAATTCAGGTTGTCTCCCAAAAGAGCACTTTTGTTTATTATCGAGTCTTTAAGTTAGACTAACTGCCGCGTTACCCATTTGGCAAGACAAGCTTCTCTGCCTTTCCTTTGTCACAATTGGTGGATGTCCTACTCCAAACTGTCGAAGGGATGTAAGGTGTGGATCGAAGAAAATCATCTCTTAAAAATTTTGCTTTTGCCCATTCGCTCCTATACTTCATTTTATTTGCTAGGCTTAACTGAACTTCACCAAATTTCACTTCCATCCAATCTTCAAATGGAATTCCCATATAGCCGACTTCTTTTCTCATGTGTTCGTTGAAACAAGCCTACACATATCTTTTAACAAGAGGTTCAGTTAGCTTTCCCCCATTACACTTTCTCCGAAGAGGATCACAAGTAGGCCAAGCATGAGTAGATCCGCCTTATTTCATAATTGCTAGCCTACAAAAATGAACTGTCCATTCTATCTCTTCTCCCGAATTAATCCCATTAAAATAATTTCTTAACCATGGGCTTTTATCAAAATCAGGTTCTTCATAACATGGCCAAACGTTAGCTTCCCTCCGTAGCTGTCTTAATCTAATATTTCCTCCACCATTTCAAGATTTGTTGAAGGGAGAACACGAAGGTATAAGTGCTTTCTTTCCATCTTTTATGCTTTCTTTTGGCTCACAACAATGGCTTACAACTGTGACTATTAGTGGTTTTTCACCATGCCATGGGTCGAATGAGCTATCCTCTTCATCATTATATTCTCTAGAGGAGCCTTCACTTTCATCCCTTAAGTCCGGATTGACATCATGTGTGATTTTTAAACATGAAGGTGTCATACAGTTAAAGATTTCACCTAAGATTCCAAACGTATCTGGCGGCTCCTCCTTAACAACGCTATTAGCTACACATGAATTGGCCATCTCCTTGTGCCTTTCCATATTCATCTTTTCCATATTCTCCAACCATTCATCTTGCTCTTCTTTCTTTTTCTTCGAATCTTCAAGGTATTTGTTTATTGTTTCTTCAAGACCAGGCCTCCTTTCCTCGATGGTGCCCGGTTGTATCATGTACAATAACTATTGTCGTTATTACCTTGGAATGGTCTTCCTTCTCCGTATTTAACCTCCTCGGTTCTTTCGTCATCCTCTTTCAAAGGGCAATCTCTAGCTAGGTGAGCTTCTTCATAAATATCGCATCCTACTTGAATGGCATGCACATTCTCCTTAAGCTTCTTTATATCATGCCCCCAAGCTTTCCAGCTTGTTAGTTATTAGGGCGATTCCATCCGAACTTTCAACTGCGCTTCTTCCACTTCCCCCATCGTGCCACTTCTGAGAGTGGTCTTCCATATCTTTAATTGGTTTTAGGGCTTGGATAGGGTTCATTCCAGGGATCGGCCCCTGAGAATCAAGCATTTGTCGGGTAGAAATATTGATTCCCTTGTAGAAAATGTTCACCATTTGTTGCTTGTTGAGATCATGAGTTGGACACTTGAAAAGAAGGTCATTGTACCTATCCCAAGCTTGGTACAATGATTCGTCACCTACCTGTTTGAAATTGTGGATTTCTTCGAGCTGTTGTGCTGTCCTTGAATGAGGGCAATACCTTTAGAAGAACTTTTTCTTTAGCAACGTCCAAGTGTTAATGGTTCCCGCAGGTAACCTATCAATCCATCTCTTGGCTGCACCAGTAAGAGTCATGGGAAAGACTCTAAGCATTACCGCATCGTGAGACACTCCAAGAATGTTGAACAGACTGACAATATAGAGAACATTCTCAATATGTTCATGAGCATCTTCGGTCTTTGCTCCTGAAAAGGGATCTTTTCGCAACTCCCTTATGAACTGATTCTTGATTTCAAACTGAACTTCTGCTCCAATAGCTGGCCTAACCAAACCAGGCCCTTGTTCTTCTCGCGTAAGAGCTAGGTACTCTTCGAGAGTGAGAGTATCGATATCAACATCACCATGTTTCCTGAAACTAGAAGAGAAATCATGAGTACTGAAAATACAACTTAAAATGCAAAACTTAAATAAAATCCTAAACTAGAAGAGAAATCATTGTAGTATACCCGGCAACGACGCCAAAAACTTGATGCAGGATTTACCGACCAGGTTTTATATTTTTAATAGTCTCATCGACCTAAGGTCTACCTAATGCACTATCGGGCAGTGTACCCGGTCGTGTGAGGTATAGCTAGATGGTAAAGCCGAGGTCGTCCCAAGAGCTAAGGTGTGGAAAATATCTAAGTTTAAAAGTCACTAAATGAAAGGGGTATTTTAATAATTAAATTAATTAAACTAAAGAAATAAATAACAAAATAAATAGACAAAGCAAATAGTGAGCAAAGGGAAATCAGATGGAGAAAGCAGTGTCAACCTAATTACTACTTTTGTTATTAACATGACAAGTTTTCTAAACATACATCTTATCGTTTCATCTGGGGGTTCAATTCAATAGACTCAGATGGTTAAATCGCCTATCCTATCCTACATCTTGCCCTATTCTCCCAAATCGATTGAAAGAGTTCGTTGGCGCGAAATGCAAGAGTCATTAAGTACCTCTACTAACTTAGACTAGTCTAGCGGGATGCGGGCACGGTCACATCTTACATCCCCTCTAACTTCTTAAGTATATCTTTTTGGTAGGTGATCCTATGGTCGATTCGCACGTGTATGGTGATATTTCTATCACCAAGTCACAACCTTCTAATGAAATGCGAGCACGGTCACATCTTACATTCCCCTCGAAGGACTACCAAATATCAATACCCTTAAAGCTAGAGTATCCTAAGACAAGCTAAGAAAGTACACAAATAAAACGACTAAAGATGTGGGAAAACTAAATCATATTAACAACAATTTCATAACAAGGCTAACACCAAGAGGTGTTTAGCCACTCATGTTCATAAATGCAGGAAAACAAGTGTTAACATAAGAAATGTAAACATTGAATTAATACAAATCGAATGAATGAATAAACTTATGATTATGGCGTGAATCCTCCTTTGGAATTGACTTGTATGCTGATAGAACTTCATTCGCCTTGCTCCCTGAATTCCTCCAAGCTTCTGTATGGTGAGAAGTGAATGATAAAACTCAGAATTTGGGCTGGTATTTATAGGCCCGACTATGCTATGGTGTAGATCTAGGTTTAGCTACGCCGTAGTCTTTGTTATTTATGTCTACGTCGTAGCTTGATCAAGTGCTACGGCCGTAGTTCTTCAGTAGTCACGTCTACGGCGTAGTTTTGTAGATAACTATGCCGTAACTTCATTTTGGCCTTGGAAGTCCCGTACTGCTTGATTTTAAGGACTACGTCGTAGGTGGAGTGAAGCTACACCATAGAGCCCTTTGTAGTGTCACTACGCTGTAGTTGTGGAGTGAGCTACGCCGTAGTCTTCGTAGTTTTGTGCTACGACGTATGTAGATGATGCCTCTACGCCGTAGTTAGTGCAGAATTCGCATACTTCAATGATTTTCACTTAAATCCTTCCAAATCTACGTCTTTTCATTCCTTTGCTCATCTTTGCCCTGAAAACAAAATATAACCAAATAAGAGTATATATCCAAACATATTAACACAAAAGATGAGAAATTTAGGGGGAAATTATCACTAAAATATGGGTATTGATTGAGGCAAAAGCAGTCAACTAAAGTTGACCAGGGAATGGTCAACCAAGTCAAACAGCTCAAGAGTCAATCTCCGTGGAATATAGGGTTTCCCCGGGTCGTTATGTCCCGACGAGGTGTGAATGGTTATCAAACGGGTTTGTGATCGGGTGAATTTGGACGGAAAAGGGTTTGAGATTGGTTAAACTAGGAATCTACAAGGAAATAGCTTAAACAAGCTATATAGATGATTACGTGAAAGTTAGATACCTAAAAACGTTTAATAACTAAAAACGTGTACGTTCAGATTAAATTTACGCGAACGTACAAAATAAAATGCGAGTTTTAAAGAAATAAAATACTTAAGGATATGAAAATTACATTTTTACAATCCTAATAATAAAAGAAAATTTTTGGAAAATTAAAGTTAATTTTTACACTATTTATATAATTATTATTAATTAAATACTATTTTCTATTTACTTATTAATTATTTAAATTAGCCTAAATTATAACTAATTATGAAATTAAACTAAAAATATGAAAAATAAATTTGGAAAAATCTAAAATATTATAAAACTAATTTTAAAATTAAAATTATATTTTTAAGACTTTTTAAATAATTATTATTAATTATTAACTAATTATTAATTAATAAAAACTAATATTAATTATTAAAAATACTAAATGAAAAGAGAAAAATATGAAAAAAATACTAAAATTGTTTTATAACTACAGAAACCTAGGAAAATTATAAAAATGAGAATTGCTTATTAAATAAGCTGAAAATAAGCTAAAAATATTAAATAGAAGTTATCACTATTTGTAATTTTGTCTTTTCTGGATTTTCTTTTACCAAACTATTTAAATATCTAAAATATGAAACTTTAGTGAAGGAAGTTGTTGTGGGACTTAAAAATAAGCACTTTGCTTTGCAATAAGCCTAACAGTGGAGCTTTTTAAGCTCAAATAAGAAGTATAAGCTCAAATAAGCTAACCAAGGCACACAAGATAGAAAATAAACTGAAAGCAACTTATGTATACTGGAAATAGGCTAAAGCAAGCAATGGAATGCACTGATAAGCTTGAATAAGCTAATAAGCAATCCCACCTTCACCACAGTCTAACACAGGTTAACTAAGGCAACTTGGGAGCCCTGTGGGGCCCACATGGGAATTTGGAAGTCCAAACAATAATCTAATCCTAAAAGTTGGGCTAGCAGGCTGTCCAATAAGCCAAGAAACACTCACTGGGGTCCACTAATAAGCACAAGAAGGGTTTCAGAAGTTGGGCTGAATAAGCTGAGACCTCAGCTTACAGGTGAATGGGACAAACTTAATGGGGATAGCAGCCCTACCTAATGAACTCTAAACCACGAAATAAGCTATAAGCCTTGAAGTCTGGCTTATTGGATTTCCAATAAGCCAAAAATCAACAGGTGGGGCCCACTAAGGAAGCCAAGAAAAGCACAAGAAAGTTGGGGGTTTGGCAAGGTCTGTGGTGCAGGGGAGATGCTTCCCCTGCAGGCCAGTTTGAGGCCACAAATAAGCTACAAACAAAAATCATAAAAATAAGCAAACAAGTGATTCCTAAAGATGAGATGGCCTATTTTAACCACAAGAAATTTCAACTTCTAAAACCAACCATAAAAATCACAATAAATCCTAGAAATTTTGCATTTCTGCACAAATGGACTTTTTGACTTTTTGAAATAAACTTGAACTTTTGACTTAAATGGATTTTGATTGAACCTAATTGATTACTTATGATATATTATGTCTAAATGGATTGAGATTTAACAACCTAAGCTACTTTTACACTTAATTCAAGGGTTTGGAACTCCTAATCATCAACAAATAAGCTGTTGGATGATTGGGTGTGCTATTTTGACTTTTCTTCTGAAATTGACCAAACCAAAGGCTAAATTAACATAATTACTGCCTAAGTGATGTTTCTACAATATCCTTTACCACAAACAACTACTCTAATACAAGTAAACCTTTTATGCCAAACACCCCTATATACTAACTGATTAGGAAGTTTGAGGTGAAAATTGTAACTAAAAGCTAACCTATTGATGCAAACTAGGGAAGTAAGCCAAATGGAATAATTACAAGCAATTTAGGACAGAAAATGAGTAAAACAACAAACTTAGGCATAAACAAGTAATTGGAATTAGTTCATGATCCACAACAGTGAGTTATGGTGAGAATTAAAGATGCAAACCTCAAAGCAGAAGCTTAAAGCTCATGAGAGCTTGATACCAAGCTGAATGGAACAGAAAACAATCCCAAACATACCTCTGCATCACCTTACCAAAATAATGCATTCCAGTTGACTTTCGTTGACCTGTGGATTTTTTGAGCTAAAACTTATTTTAAACCTTACAGAGCTATTGAAATCTTATAAATGACTTATGTGAACTACAAGAACTATTAAACAACAATTTTATCACATCACAGATAAAGAAAATGAATTTTTCAAGTAAAAAGTACAACTTGTGAATCACAAAAGTTTAACTGATTAACTGATTGGAAATGGATTATTGTTACATTAAGAAATCTTAATAGTACAATTGGAACCTTAAAATAAACACCGGGAATGAGAATTACATAAAAACATAACTAAAACTAAACTACAACTAAAAATTGACTAACTGCCTTCCTGCTTCCTTTTTTCTTTACTTTTATAACCCCGGGGGCTTGTCTCTTTCTTTCCCACTCATTCCCAACCGTTGGATAGCCTTGACTTGATCACATCCTTTGAAATCCTTTTTGGCGGGAAATGGGAGAAAAGGCAGGTGGGGGTAACTTGGAGTATTTCATGGGCATTAATTGGTTTTTGTGGTTTAGTGGTAGGCAGTGGGGAACAAGGAATGGGGTGTGTGCATAGTTGGTGAAGGTAGGGGGTACACAGAGTTATCAAGTGGGGAAGGAAGGTGGAGGTGGTCAACTGGGTGTTTGACCGGGGTTAAATAAAAACGGGGGTGTGGGGTTTTTTATTATTTGGTGGATTGGGTTTGGTTGTTGGGCCTGGTTAGGAAGTTGAGCCATGGGAGGTATAAGGTGGACTGGATCAGGTTGGGTATTGGATTAGGATTAGTTTGGTGGTTTAGTTTAGGGTCCATTTAGTTAGGTATTTAATCACAAGGACCATGAATGTAAGTTCTGAATTTGGAGGGGGCTGAATTGGCACTTTTCCAAACTTTCCACAAGGGTTAAACATGCTAAGTTCCATAATCCAAGTACCCTAGTTGAATAAATTTCCAATCTCAAACACCCAAGGACTAAAACTGCCAAATTTGCAAAGTTAAGGGACCAAACTTGTAATTTCACCAAACTTTCAATCCAAGGACTAAAATTGCCACAGTAAGTAACCACAAAACCAAAATTGATTTTTCTTCCAAAAATTTCCCACCTGGGACCAAATCTGCCAATTTCTGAAACTCCAGGGACCAAACTATAAATTTCCAAAACTTTTGAGATTTTTTTCACCAAAGGACTAAATATGACAACTTATGATTTTAAAAGGACCTTTGGTGATAATTTTCCATATTTTGAATGACCAGGGACTAGTTTTGACATTTTATGAAAGTTGGGGGACTGAAACTGCCAATTTTGCAAACTTTGTACGTTTTTCATTTGTTTTTACTCATTTTGCATCTAAAACATATAAAACACAATTTTGAAATATTTTCAGTATTTTGATGCATTACTGAGTGTTTTTGTATGTTTTGCAGTTCAGATTTGACCAAAAATGATGAGTGTTTGAGCACTCATCAATCCCCCACACTAAACTATTGCTAGTCCTTAGCAATAAACTGTTTTGAAAATTTAATGGATTTTAATCTCTTTACCAAAAACCATTACTTCTGGAGTAGCCAGATGTATCCGTTCAAGTAAGAACTATGGTCCACCTGATAACCATGTGATTTTGAGCAAACCACCAGCTGTCAACGGATTTGATTTGTCTTTACCAAAAGCCGTTTGCTTCAGGACTAGCCAACTCTTGATGGACAAAGTCAACATCTTGGTGAGCTGATTACCAATTATGGTTTTTCCACTGCCTTTACCACAAGCCATAATCTTGCGGGCTAGCCAACTCATTTTCTTTTTTGGATATGGCGAGTTGATTTACCATACAATTTTGGGCAAATTGCAAGCCATCAACGGATTTGAGATATCTTTACCAAGAGCCGTTTGCTCCTGGATTAGCCAATCCTTTTGTCGTTTAGACATGGCGGACTGATAACCACAAAAATTTTTAAACTCAAGTGAAATTTTTTTAATTTTTTTGCCAAAAACAGGGGTATTAGATAGTAAAATGTGATAAAATTCGCTAGAATAGCGAAACACCCCCCACACTTAGAATGAATATTGTCCTCAATATTCAAAGTCCCGGCTATTATGCCGACTCTTTGAACGTAAAAGGGCAACATTACAAGCTAAATGTGGAAAACACCATTTTTTTTCACTTTATTTGTAACCACAGTAGGGGTAATTCCCCCACACTTAGGGTGAAAACCCTAAGTACATGCTACTGTTTTTGTTTACCGAGTCGCTAGCTTGACTCGACCCCGAATTCATTGGTTCTTGGGGAAGCATGATGTGGAAGAAACAATCTCTATCAGACTTTCATTCAAGATGTTTGGACAAACATTTGAAGCACGTGAAAGTTCCACACCGATGAGATATAATCCCGGCTCAAGATAATGGTAAATGAAAATGCCGGGATCAAAGATGGTATCTTCATTCCCGAAGGAGTGAAGAAGAGAAGAAGTCACCTTATAGGTGAAGAAAAGGAAGAAAACCATGATGAAAATCAAGATTTGATCTTCTACCTCGAGAGCAGGCTCATTAGCCTGAATTTGGATTTCAAGGGTTAAGCTCAAAAACATCCCGGGAGGGTGGGTGGGAATTTGCAAATCCTCATGATTGAGTGCATCTCCCCCGGGCTATCAAACTCCGGAGGAGTCATGATATGATGAGCGAGTTCACCGGAGAACTTCTCATGAAGAGAATTATTCACAAGATGTGAATCTGTGAATTCATGTTCCGATATAAACTCATCACTATCCTCGTTCTGAATATCAAAGAGTGGATTATCAGAAATCAAAGTGAATTCAGATTCGAATTCAAATAGAGGATTGGTGAGAGTAGTATCGAATGTTTCGGGAACAAAGAGATTAACATTCTCTATTGGACTGTCGGGATCAGAAGTGAGTGACGGATCATGATATAGGAGACTTTCAATTTCTCTTAGATCGGCTTCAAAATCGAGGAGACCATCATCACTTTCCAATGAAAGTGGATTGATGTGAGTAAGTTCATCGGCGAATTCCTCAAGAAGAGGATAAGCATCAGACTGTGGGAGTGATGCCTCAATATACTCAATGTCTCCATGAGATGTACAATCATCATTAAAATCTGAGAAAGTCTCAAAATGATCGTTTGAACACTCAAGAAGGGAAGGAAGATCACACATATGCTCAAGAATTCCATGTGACTCTCTTGGGATTAGGACAAGGTTCTCAACACTAGACTTTATGAATTCGTCCGATTCCTTTTTAGGAACAGTGTCAAGATGCTCGTCCCCCATACTCAGAGAGTGAGTGGGAACCTCGGGTGTGATAGCAGTTGTTTGAGATGGAATCTCAACTGCTGGGATATCATCTGATGAACTTGATGAAGTTTTATAAAATTGAAGAATATCAAGGGTATCTTCATCATCACTGTCATCAGGAATAAAACGGAACTGGGAGCTAGATTTGGCTGCTTTTTCTTTTGCAATTGATTCCCTAATAGATTTTTCATAGGCATCTTGGGAATTTATTCTAGCAGCATGCTCTTCAGCTAACAATTCTGCCATGGATTTCTTATGTGAATTTGGAATTAAAGAACATTGTGGGGATGGGGATTTGTCAAAACCAAAAGGTTGACATTGATAATCATCATGAGGACCCCCACAATATACACAAGAAAAACTGGGAGCATTTTGAAATGCTGTGCTATTCAACTCCTCCTTAAGTTCTTTTAATATTTCAAGAGCCTTTAGACAAAGGTCTTGTTGAGTTTCTTGAGGAGTTGTGTGAATCATTTGGTACTGTGGAGGTGGGTCTGAAAACGAATAGTCTTAATTGTTACAAGGAAATGGATTCCTTGTTTGACAATCCGAACTGAAGTGTGGACCTCCACAGTACTCACAATAGTAAAACTGTTGAGTCTGGATTGGTGAATCATACGGGTATTGGTCATAACCAAAGTTCTGAGCATCACCGGAAAACTGTTCATAGACAAACGTGTTTCCGGCTTGACACTCAAATCCTTGGTGAGGACCTCCACAAAACTCACACAGATATGTTAGTATCTCATGATGTGGTGGCTGGTAGGATGAATCAGATGTGTCATGGTAAGGATAGGGAGCTTGGTTATAGACAGACCCATCTCCTGACTCTACCATGCTACAGCCGGGACAATTCCCACCATTGTGAGGACCACCACACCATTGGCAACCAAAATGGTGTGGATACGACATATGAAAGAATCAAAGGTTTAAAGAGGGGTAGGGATGAAGAATCAAAGATGTGAGAGGGTAAAGGTGAATATTTTTGGATTTTTGGATAAACATTGTGTACAAATAAGAAAGAAAATGTTTTTGTGTTCATTGAAAACTGATTTTAAAATGTTTTCGAGAACAGTTTTGTTTTTATATGATAATAATAAGATAATATGAACAAGGATGGCAAATTTACAAAGGATTGAATTCCAAAAGCACTAATCAGCAAACCGTTTTTTGAAAAACGCGCACAACCTCCCCGGCAGCTGCGCCAAATTTTGATTGAGGCAAAAGCAGTCAACTAAAGTTGACCAGGGAATGGTCAACCAAGTCAAACAGCTCAAGAGTCAATCTCCGTGGAATATAGGGTTTCCCCGGGTCGTTATGTCCCGACGAGGTGTGAATGGTTATCAAACGGGTTTGTGATCGGGTGAATTTGGACGGAAAAGGGTTTGAGATTGGTTAAACTAGGAATCTACAAGGAAATAGCTTAAACAAGCTATATAGATGATTACGTGAAAGTTAGATACCTAAAAACGTTTAATAACTAAAAACGTGTACGTTCAGATTAAATTTACGCGAACGTACAAAATAAAACGCGAGTTTTAAAGAAATAAAATACTTACGGGTATGAAAATTATATTTTTACAATCCTAATAATAAAAGAAAATTTTTGGAAAATTAAAGTTAATTTTTACACTATTTATATAAGTATTATTAATTAAATACTATTTTCTATGTACTTATTAATTATTTAAATTAGCCTAAATTATAACTAATTATGAAATTACACTAAAAATATGAAAAATAAATTTGGAAAAACCTAAAATATTATAAAACTAATTTTAAAATTAAAATTATATTTTTAAGACTTTTTAAATAACTATTATTAATTATTAAAAATACTAAATGAAAAGAGAAAACTATGAAAAAATTACTAAAATTGTTTTATAACTACAGAAACCTAGGAAAATTATAAAAATGAGAATTGCTTATTAAATAAGCTGAAAATAAGCTAAAAATATTAAATAGAAGCTATCACTATTTGTAATTTTGTCTTTTTCTGGATTTTCTTTTACCAAACTATTTAAATATCTAAAATATGAAACTTTAGTGAAGGAAGTTGTTGTGGGACTTAAAAATAAGCACTTTGCTTTGCAATAAGCTCAAATAAGAAGTATAAGCTCAAATAAGCTAACCAAGGCACACAAGATAGAAAATAAACTGAAAGCAACTTATGTATACTGGAAATAGGCTAAAGCAAGCAATGGAATGCACTGATAAGCTTGAATAAGCTAATAAGCAATCCCACCTTCACCACAGTCTAACACAGGTTAACTAAGGCAACTTGGGAGCCCTGTGGGGCCCACATGGGAATTTGGAAGTCCAAACAATAAGCTAATTGATGAGTGCTCAAACACTCATCATTTTTTGTCTAATCTGAACTGCAAAACATACAAAAACACTCAGATATGCATCAAAATACTAAAAATATTTCAAAATTGTGTTTTATATGTTTTAGATGCAAAATGAGCAAAAACAGATGAAAAACGTACAAAGTTTACAAAATTGGCAGTTTCAGTCCCCCAACTTTCATAAAATTACAAAATTAGTCCCTATTCATTCAAAATATGGAAAATTATCACCAAAGGTCCTTTTACAATCATAAGTTGTCATATTTTGTCCTTTGGTGAAAAATTGGAAAAGTTTTGGAAAATTACAAAATTAGTCCCTGGAGTTTCAATTTTGTCAGATTTGGTCCCTGGGAAATATTTTTGGATGGAAAAGTCAACTAAAGTCTTTGAAAAATTAAAAGTTGGCAAAAATGGTCCTTGGTGTGAAGTTTGGAAAAATTACAGTTTTGGTCCCTCAGTTTTGAAGTTTGGCATAAATGGTCCCCAAGTGATTTAAAATGGGAAAATTACATTTTTGGTCCTTTGGTTATTTAAACATGGAAAGTTTAGTCCCTTTGATTTCTTTTGAAACTTGCCAACACAGGTCCCCAACTTTCAGATTTTTACATGTTTAGTCCTTGTGTTTACTAAACTTAAAGAAACCAAACGGATCCTATGTTATAACCTAGCCCAACATCACTACTCAATCCACTACCCATTTAATTAAACCCAAAACCATACCAGCCCACCCTTCCTACTCTTTGGCCCAATCACCAACCTCAGCCCACCACCCAAAATTATACTCACCCCGTTTTTAATAAAACCACCCCTGAGTCAAACAGTTGACCACCTCCACCTTCCCTCCCAACTTGCCTGGTTCACCACTGCTACACTCCATCCCCCCTCCTCCACATCAGCCAAACCCACACCTTGTCCCCTAGCCTCCAATACATTCCAAACTGTATTAATTACCCATAAAATCCTCCAAGAAACATATACCTGCCAAAACCCAATTTTCCCGCCAAATCCATTTGAAGGGTCAGGATCATTTCAAGCCATCCAATGGCTCATAATGAAGTGGGAAAGTGAGAGATTATCTCCAGGAGCTATAAAAATAAAGAAAAAAAGTGAAGAATGAAGCAAGTAGTGTAGTATAGTGTAGTTTTATTTTCTTTATGTCGTTTAAATTAATTTTCAAGTTTCAATGTAATTTTCAGTTTTCAAATAATGTTTTTAGTGTTTTCAGTGTAACTATTCTCAATAATCAATTTTAGTTTTATGTTTGAATTCAATATTGGCAATTTTTATGCAAATTTGACAATCTTGCTTAAAAACTGTTATGTGTTGTTTCTATTGCTCCATAAGCTCACATTTAGTTCCAGTTAAGGTTTTATAAATTATATTTGGCACCAAACCTGTTTCAAGTTCTATTTTCAAGAAAATAAGAAAAATCCACAAAAAATAAATAAAAATAAAAAATCAGTAAGAAAGAAAGGAAGAAGACGAATGGAGCATGCCAGATGATATAAAGATGGTTTAGTGTCTCAGGGGAGACTTTAGGAAAGGTTTTGATTAATGATTCTTGGTTTGGAGTTCATTTGATCCCTCTGTAAGCATAATCTCCATTTTATGTAATTCACTGTAGCACTTCTTAATTATTGTATATATCTGTGTTATTCAGTGTTATTTAGTGTATGTATGTTAAAATATTGCTTTAGGTTACAAGTTTGTTCAAATAGATTTAAGCTTGCTCATTATTGTGATTCAACTGCCATCACAAGTAGTTTGTTGATTCTTGAAGTTCTTGTTGTTATTATAAGCATTTAGGTACTAAATTCATCTCAGTATATCATGCATAAACCTAGGAATCAGTTTCATGGCATGAATCATTGAGAAGCTTTGAAATTTGCAGATTTGGTTTTGTAAAGGGGTGTTTGGATGACTTATGTTTTAGATGCTCCTTTTGTTTTCTGGCTTGTTTCTCTGCACAACTAGTCCTCATAGGTAATATTGGAGCTAGTAAAACCATAAAACCAAAGTTTTTACATCAAAAAGTCAAAATCACCTTCATTGTCCCTTAACTGTTGACTGTTGGGAAATTATGATCCCATTTCCACCCATTTTGCTTAAATAAATCCCTAGTAACTTAATTTGGTCCTATTATAGCTTATTACATCACATTTAGTCACTAAATGTAGATCAAACCTCAGTTTAGTCAAAGTTATAAGTTTTCTTAAAAAAGTCAAAACCTATCCTTTGCTAAAAAACCAAAAATGGTGAGAATTAATTAGAATTGTGTGTTTGGATTGAAGCTTTGAAACTTGTTTCTAGTTAAAGCCCCCAGCTCATCTTCAAGATCCCACTTGAGTTACATTTTTGTGATTTTTTTACTGGGCCCCACACACCCTCAAAGACACTTGCAGTGCTGAGGATACCCCCTGCATAAGCAGATACTAGTCCACCACCACCACTTTGGTGGTGGTTTCTGACCTCCACAGTGGTCCACAAGCCACCCTCCTTGGTCCTTTCAACCCCCCCCCCCCCTTGGTAGGCTTTTAGTTTTGACTACAAGTTTGACCTCAAACCCCTTGGGACCCACCTGAATCAACCCCTCAAAGTTGTCCCATTTTCTGAGTTGAACCAAATATCCAAGTGCTTAATTTGAGCTTATTGGCTTATTCTGTGGAACTTTTTGGTGGATTCTTGCTCATACATGTCCAACACACTAGTTTGAACCAGAATCACCCATAGTGGTCCCATTTAAGGTCATTCAAGCTATTTTCTAGCTTTGGTCAACAAAAGTCAACTGATAAGCTATTAAGCTTCCACAGAGCTTATTTTTTATTCCCACAAAAGTTGTTTTTACAAAAGTTTAATGTTTTTATGTATAAAATAGATTTCTAAAAGAAAAATCAAGAAAAAACAATTTAATTTTAAGTGATAGTTTCTATTTAATGTAATTTAAATTTTAATTTTCATTTTTAAATTTTTGTTAAGCACTTAGCTTTTTTATATTTTTATTAAATTCCTTTTATATTAGTTTTATTAGTAATTAATTAATATTTAAGTTTTAAATAGCATAATTAGTTTTTATTAAGTAAGACCTAGTTTTTATATTTTTCCTAGCTTTTATATAATATAATATAACTTTAGGAATTTTTCTAGAATTTTTACTATTCATTTGCTATTTTTAATAATTTAAAATAGTTTAATTAGGTAATTAATAGTTAATTAGTAATTAATTAATAGAAAAATCACAAAAAGACAAAAATGCATATTTTTAGTTTTAAAACTTATTTTTAGTTATTTTATAATTTTAGAAATTTTATTTTCATTTTGCTAGTACTTAAATAAAATTATATTGTATTTAAGTTATTTAAATATTAATAATTAGTATTAATTAGTAATTAATTAATAATAAATAATTAATTAGTGTAAAAAGTAATTTTCTTTTTCTAAAAATTTTCTTTCATCCTTAGGTTTGTAAAAAAGTCATTTTCACCCCCTGGGGGTTTTCAGATTTCAGTTTTCACGTTTTATTTTGTACGTTCATGTAAATTTAAATCGAACGTACGCGTTTTTAGGTTTTGAACGTTTCTGGTTTTTCAAACCTTACAATATTGTTCATATATCTTGTTTAAGCTATTTCTTTTTAGATTCCTTAGTTTAATCACTCTCAAACCTTTTCCTGTCCAAATTCACCCGATCACAAACCCGTTTGTTAACCATCACACCTCGTCGGGACATAACGACCCGGGGAAACCCTATACTTCCACGGAGATTTGGTCTGAGACGTTTGACTTGGTTGACCATTCACCTGGGAAACTTAGTTGACCGTTTGGAACCAATCACTAATCCTAAAAGTTGGGCTAGCAGGCTCTCCAATAAGCCAAGAAACACTCACTAGGGCCCACTAATAAGCACAAGAAGGGCTTGGGAAGTTGGGCTAAATAAGCTGAGACCTCAGCTTATAGGTGAATGGGACAAACTTAATGGGGGTAGCAGCCCTACCTAATGAACTCTAAACCACGAAATAAGCTATAAGCCTTGAAGTCTGGCTTATTGGATTTCCAATAAGCCAAAAATCAACTAGGGCCCACTAAAAAAGCCAAGAAAAGCATAAGAAAGTTGGAGGTTTGGCAAGGTCTGTGGTGCAGGGGAGATGCTTCCCCTGTAGGCCTGTTTGAGGCCACAAATAAGCTACAAACAAAAATCATAAAAATAAGCAAACAAGTGATTCCTAAAGATGAGATGGCCTATTTTAACCACACGAAATTTCAACTTCTAAAACCAACCATAAAAATCACAATAAATCCTAGAAATTTTGCATTTCTGCATACAAATGGACTTTTTGACTTTTTGAAATAAACTTGAACTTTTGACTTAAATGGATTTTGATTGAACCTAATTGATTACTTATGATATATTATGTCTAAATGGATTGAGATTTAACAACCTAAGCTACTTTTACACTTAATTCAAGGGTTTGGAACTCCTAATCATCAACAAATAAGCTGTTGGATGATTGGGTGTGCTATTTTGACTTTTCTTCTGAAATTGACCAAACCAAAGGCTAAATTAACATAATTACTGCCTAAGTGATGTTTCTACAATATCCTTTACCACAAACAACTACTCTAATACAAGTAAACCTTTTATGCCAAACACCCCTATATACTAACTGATTAGGAAGTTTGAGGTGAAAATTGTAACTAAAAGCTAACCTATTGATGCAAACTAGGGAAGTAAGCCAAATGGAATAATTACAAGCAATTTAGGACAGAAAATGAGTACAACAACAAACTTAGGCATAAACAAGTAATTGGAATTAGTTCATGATCCACAACAGTGAGTTATGGTGAGAATTAAAGATGCAAACCTCAAAGCAGAAGCTTAAAGCTCATGAGAGCTTGATACCAAGCTGAATGGAACAAAAAACAATCCCAAACATACCTCTGCATCACCTTACCAAAATAATGCATTCCAGTTGACTTTCGTTGACCTGTGGATTTTTTGAGCTAAAACTTATTTTAAACCTTACAGAGCTATTGAAATCTTATAAATGACTTATGTGAACTACAAGAACTATTAAACAACAATTTTATCACATCACAGATAAAGAAAATGAATTTTTCAAGTAAAAAGTACAACTTGTGAATCACAAAAGTTTAACTGATTAACTGATTGGAAATGGATTATTGTTACATTAAGAAATCTTAATAGTACAATTGGAACCTTAAAATAAACACTGGGAATGAGAATTACATAAAAACATAACTAAAACTAAACTACAACTAAAAATTGACTAACTGCCCTCCTGCTTCCTTTTTTCTTTACTTTTATAACCCCTGGGGCTTGTCTCTTTCTTTTCCACTCATTCCAACCGTTGGATAGCCTTGACTTGATCACATCCTTTGAAATCCTTTTTGGCGGGAAATGGGAGAAAAGGCAGGTGGGGGTAACTTGGAGTATTTCATGGGCATTAATTGGTTTTTATGGTTTAGTGCTAGGCAGTGGGGAACAAGGAATGGGGTGTGTGCAGAGTTGGTGAAGGTAGGGGGTACACAATGTTATCAAGTGGGGAAGGAAGGTGGAGGTGGTCAACTGGGTGTTTGACCGGGGTTAAATAAAAACGGGGGTGTGGGGTTTTTTTATTATTTGGTGGATTGGGTTTGGTTGTTGGGCCTGGTTAGGAAGTTGGGCCATGGAAGGTATAAGGTGGACTGGATTAGGTTGGGTATTGGTTTAGGATTAGTTTGGTGGTTTAGTTTAGGGTCCATTTGGTTAGGTATTTAATCACAAGGACCATGAATGTAATTTCTGAATTTGGAGGGGGCTGAATTGGCACTTTTCCAAACTTTCCACAAGGGTTAAACATGCTAAGTTCCATAATCCAAGTACCCTAGTTGAATAAATTTCCAATTTCAAACACCCAAGGACTAAAACTGCCAAATTTGCAAAGTTAAGGGACCAAACTTGTAATTTCACCAAACTTTCAATCCAAGGACTAAACTTGCCACAGTAAGTAACCACAAAACCAAAATTGATTTTTCTTCCAAAAATTTCCCACCAGGGACCAAATCTGCCAATTTCTGAAACTCCAGGGACTAAACTGTAAATTTCCAAAACTTTTGAGATTTTTTTCACCAAAGGACTAAATATGACAACTTATGATTTTAAAAGGACCTTTGGTGATAATTTTCCATATTTTGAATGACCAGGGACTAGTTTTGACATTTTATGAAAGTTGGGGGACTGAAACTGCCAATTTTGCAAACTTTGTACGTTTTTCATTTGTTTTTACTCATTTTGCATCTAAAACATATAAAACACAATTTTGAAATATTTTCAGTATTTTGATGCATTACTAAGTGTTTTTGTATGTTTTGCAGTTCAAATTTGACCAAAAATGATGAGTGTTTAAGCACTCATCAGGTATTATTTGATTTTATCAGTAGTATACTTTGTAGATCATTCATTCATTTTTGTAAAGGTGTGTGCTTTAGTTAGTTAGTTGTGAATTTAAGTAATTAGGTAGATTTGTAGTATCGGTGGTGTTATAGAGTTGTGAGGTTGTAGTGGTGTGAAGTAGAAGCATATAAGTAGAAGTGGTGTGAAGTAGTAAAGTTGAAGTAGTAGTGGTGTGTAGTAGTAGCATAGAAGTAATCGAGGTGTGAAGTAGTAACTTAGAAGTAGTTGTGGTGTGAGGAAGAAGTGCAAGTTGTGAGAAGTTGTAAAGTAGTAGTGGTGTGTAGAAGTTTTGTAAAAGTCGTGAGAAGTAGTGAAGAAGTTGTGAAGAGTCGTGAGATTGGTTCTAGCTACGATTAGAACTCGATATTTTGCTTAGTGTCGGAAATTGGTGTAAGCAAAGGTGTGTTAGGTTTTCTCCGCCATAAAGGAGCTTGTTGACATAGTGAAGAAAACTCTCGAGTTGGGTGCTCGGGGAGTGGAGTAGGGAGAAGAGGTGCTTCGTTACCGAGCCACTATAAATCCTTCGTGTCACGGTTTGATCTTTCCATCTTTTACTTATTACCTTACTTATATCGTTATTGCATTAATACTTACATACGTATATAATTGTTCATATTATGTAAGTGTTGAATTCACATAAAACTCTAATTAAAGTTTTTGAAACAAAGTTTTTATAAATTAAAAAGATGTAAAACTATTCAACCCCCCTTCTAGTTTCCAAAAATTCAAATTTTAAGTCACCTAGTTTACATAAACCTTCCATTAAGTGAAAACATATTTTGTTTTGGAAAAGAAATCAAATCACTTTGTTTTTTTATTAAGTAAACTTTAATGAACACTTGCAAATTTAAACATTATTGGTTAATCAAAAATACACTTTTAGGCACCTTTTAAATAAGTGAACATTTGTGAAAAAAATAGAAACATATGACTAAACCAACTTTAAAACAACTATAAAACATCTGGTGGATCCTTGATGGCAAACGGATCCTGTCAGGATCTGTGTATCACTTGGATTTGTCATGTGATGTGACTAGCCCATTTTGCCTATTTAAGTCGTCATTTAATCGACACTCAAACCAAGCTTTTGCAATGTAACTTAACACATTCTCTAGTCTTTGAAACCCTCTTTAGCTCTTGATCATAATGCTTCTAACTCTCATTTATTGAAAGCACATTAAGACATAAAGATTCATTAAAACAAGCTTAGAGTTCATGTCATCCTTTCCACCAAAAGCACACTTGCATATGAAGATCCACCACAACAAGATTAGAGCTCTTGTCATCTTCATCCATTGAATGCTTCTTTTCAAGAGAAGATCAGCCATATCAAGTTTAGAGTTCTTAATATTTATATTAGTCATTCATACCTATTAGACAAATATGTCAAGGATCATCATCATACAACACCCTGTATCACCCATTTTATTCCAAACTAAAGGTTAGATAGGTTATGCATTTAGGCCTTAAAACACAAAGGAAATAGGTTTAGTAACACAAGGGTAATAGGTTTGTTAAGTTTAGGTCATAAAATATAATGGGTTTGGTTGTACCCAAAGAAGAACTTGATATCTAGCTTAGCATCGGTAAATATTGTAAGCGACGTTATAAGGTTTTCTCTCCCAAGAAAGGAGCTTGCTAACTTAGTGAAGTAATTCTTGAGTCGGAAACTCGAGCAGCGGAGTAGGGCGAAGATGAGCTTCGTACCGTACCACTATAAATTATCATGTCCGGATTGATCTCTCTTTTACGTAGTGTTTCGTGTTTAGTGTTTATTTTTGCATTGTGTTCATAATTTCTTTGTGTTGATATATTTTATTTCATGCTCTCTATTATCATTATTATTGCAGAATTATCATTGTCACTTATCATATTACATCACACTTGATTGGTTATTTGATACAAGAGATTTAAACTTTTAAAAAGAAATGTATCCCCCTTTGCGTTTCCACACAAGCCACCTTGAGAAAAAGTTTTTCTTCTATGTACTAACCAAGAATGTGGAAAAGTTCTAACATCCTCACCAAGAGTATCTTTGTGAGGAGGTTTAACATTAACACAAATTCTCTTTCGGTATTTCTAGTTTGCATCAGTTAACATTAATTTGTTGAACAACAATTAACCTCTCCAAGAGTATCTTAACGAAGATCAATAATTAACATTAATTTGATGAACAACAAAATATACTCACCATATCAGTTTTGTTGTGCAGTATCTTAAAATAAGTGTTCATTGTAGAAAACTAGAAGGGGGTTGAATAGTTTTTCCCAATTTAAATTTAGTTTATAAATCTTTTAGATTGATATTATGTGAAACATTTGGATGTTGAGATATAGATAATGCAAGTTAATATGAAAAGAAATAAATACGAGAATAATAAAAAAAGAAAATGATAGAAGCGTAACACAGTGATTTATAGTGGTTCGGCTATAAGGACACCTTCCTTCCCCTACTCCACTCTCCGAGTATCCAACTCGAGAGTTCTTAAGCACTATGTCAACAAGCTCCTTAAACCGGTAGAGAAACCTCATAACGTCACTTACACTTTTTCCAGTACTAAGCTAAATACCGAGTTCTTTACATGGAAGAACCAATCCAACACAACAACGCAACTATCAAAACTACTTTATGAATACAAGAGGGTGTATCAACAACAAGAAATAACTCAGTGGTCTTGAGGTGATGAAGAAGCTGAGCAAACTCTTCTCTTGAAGAATGGATGACTCGTATGCAAGAAATATGATCTCGTCTTGTAAGAAGAACCTTAAGAAATACAAGAGAAATAAAGCTACAAGAATGATCTTTAGATCTGAGGTTAGAGAGATATAAGAACGCGAGAAGAGATATGTTAGAATGTGGTGAAAACAAAGGAGCAATTTCTCACTATTTATAGAGTAAAATGTCTACTATACAACAGATTCCGCCAGATCCCTTACCAGATGGATCCGGCTAGTGTAATCTAAAGGATCCGGCAACTAGATCAGTCCAATCCAGATTTTGGGTTACAATTCTGGGTTTTAGATTATGGGTCTGATGAGGCAAAAAATGATCCGTTTTTAGGGGGTCATTTAAGCCCGAATCCGAATTTATTTGATCAAATATTGCCCTAAATCATTTCTTTTGTGATTTTAGGTACTTTGGGAGAGAAATCTGGAAAAGGAAGCAATTCGGACGTTTTTGGAGCATAAAAGTGAAGAAAACGCCAAAGTCTTAATTTTCCATGCTGGGAACAGTAGGTGACGGCGTCAAGAGCAAATTTCATGAATTTCCATGACGACCCAGAACAGATTTGACGGCGTCACGTAGGAAGGGCGTCAAGAGTAAAAGAGTCATGACAGCCTGGAAGTGTATAAGTCTTGACGGCGTCAGAAGTAGATCTAGGCAGTCCGAGAAGAGTTTTGGCGGCGAGGTGACGGCGTCACAAGTTTATTCTTGATGCCGTCAGACCTATTTTTTTATATATAGTTTTCTAATTTTCACACATAAAAGAGAGAAGTTTTGGAGAAACCCTAAGTACGATTTTGGTGTAACTTTTACAGGTTTTTCAAGGGTTCCAAACCCTTGATACCTTGCATTGTAATTGAGATAAGTGTTCTTCTAATTCAATCAATATGTCTATGTGTTGGTTGTCTATATCTTGTTCTTGTCTCAATTTCATTATGCTAGGCTAGATCTATCTTGTGTTTGCTTAGATCTAATGAAACCTAGATGTTAATTATGTGTTGATTACTTGTTTATCTTTGTTTTGGATGAGTGATTTATATGTTAGGCTTAAGAAAACTGGCAGATCTCCACTTGGTAACATGCTTGAACGTCTTAAGAAACATGAACCGAGGCGCACTAGGTCTCTATTGGTTGTATTTAATGCATGAGCCACTGTTTACAATCCCTATAGTTGTGTTGGGCATGGTGTAGGAGGAGATAAGAGCTCATATAATTGGGGAGTTATGTGTGCCACCCCATGTATGGTATTAAGGAATACGATCCGTCATCCATGCAATTATAACAAGTAATTAACGTGTAAAAGATGTCTAGGGAGTAGTGAAATCTAAGTAAACACATTTTCTCCAATTACTGCTCACAACCTTAGTATAATTTAGCTTATTTTCATTTTTAGTAGTTTATTTTGATTGCATCTTAGTATTGGGTTAGTTGATTAGCAACTAATTCCGCCCAAATCCTTCAAACCCGAGATATTTACTTGCTTTCATAAAAATATAAAAATACAAAAATAATCATCCCTCACCCTTAGAACTAGTATTTAGGTTTTCTAATCCTAGCGACACTATTCCTAAGCTGAACGATCAATCCTCCGGTACTTGTCACTATACTATACTACAACGATCAGGTACACTGCCTGGTGGGGGTTGTAAGCTTCTCGAGATCCCTCGAGAGGTAAAGCCTGTTGCGATTCCCACGCATCAAGTTTTTGGCGCCGCAGCCCGGGGAATAGTTATTGTCTAGGTTAGAATTTCTTTTTATTAGGTCTACTTGCTAGATTCCTTTCTAATAAGATTTTTTTTTTTATTTTTAGGTTTTCTTTAGTCTATCTCATTTCTTTGTGCTTTTGTTCGTAACCACCCGACATCATGGAAGGTGGTAACATCTTTGAACCCGTCATCCCACCACAACAAAACCCACCATTAGAAACCCTTAGGCCCCGAACCTTAGGAGAGTACTCCCGACCTAGCCACCAAGGCTACCGAAATACCATTGAGCTCACCGGAGCCAATGTGACCCCCTTGCGATCCGACACCATCCGGTTGGTGCAAAGCGGATGTGCATTCCATGGACTTCGTTCCGAAGATCCAAACCAACATCTTAAGGACTTCCTCAAAATCGTAGATTCCATAGACCTAGGTGTTGAAAGTAGAGAGACTACCCGATTACGCCTATTCCAATTCTCTCTACGGGATCAAGCTAGTCAATGGCTTGAGCGTTTACCCGCGGGATCCATCACCACATGGGATGATCTCACCACTCGTTTCCTTGCTCAATTTTTCCCACCGGGGAGAACTACTAAGCTTAGAAATGACATCTTGATGTTCCAACAACGTCAAAATGAATCTCTTTATGAAGCATGGACTCGTTTCAAGGACTTACTCCAAAAAGTCCCTCATCATGGCATAGATCTTTGGCTCCAAGTCCAAATTTTTTATGACCATATCGACATGTCCACGAGGCGAGCCATTGACCAATCGGCCGGTGGTAAGCTACGTGATCTAAGTGCGGAACAATCATGGGAACTCATAGAAGATCTTGCTCTCTATGACAACGAAAGTTGGAATGATCCCCGTGACTTGAACAAAACGGTCAAGGCAATATCTTTGCCTTCGAACAATTCTAGCACTCCCGACCGTAGGATCATGGAACTTGAAGGTCGAGTCAAGTCTCTCATGAAATCTTACGAAGCTCCAAAATCCTCAAGCCATGTAAGCAGAATCACTTCCACATGTAAATTATGTAATGGCCCTCACGAGACGCATAACTACATGGAGCTTCCAAAACATGCTTATAACGAATTCACATCGTCACACGTGGGACGAGGCCCTCGCACTTCTGACGAGGCCTATGAAGCATGGAAGGATAAACCTAATTTCAGAGGATACCAAACGCGGAGCGTATCCTTCAATGACTCCTCACCCCTCACTTGGTCCGAGCATTTTCCCTCACAAAGCACTCCTAGGCAGAGCTATGAAGACGCCTTGCGAAAGTTCATTCTATCTCAAGAATTACAGCTCTCCACGCTCGAGGCTAAATTTAGACAACAACAGGCCGATGTGAATAACAAGATTTGTAATCTGTTAACTGCTATCAAAGAGCATGTTGTCAATAAACCTATTCGCGTTGATGAGGTCAAATCTGCCACCGTCATGAGTCCACCAACCTCCCCTGTGAAAATAAAAAGTCCTAGCAAGTTATTCAAACATCTACCTCCTAATGGAAAAGAACCTGTCAACCCCCTAGGACCAATCCACTTCGTAAACACCATCACCACGATATCTACTTCAACATCCAACCCAACCCAACAACAAACTAACAAATTCAGTCGGACAGCTAAAGATGAGACCTCAAGGGTTGACCATGATTCAGCAAGAAAATCTACCAACTCACCCGAGCAATACACCGAGCACGAATCCGGCAAACCGGATGAAGGGAAAGAGAAATCGGAAGAGCATGAGAGAAATCCAACCATTTTGGGTAAATCTATTATAGAAGAACCCGAGAGAAAAATGGAGGATGTTATTAGTGGGAGTAGCAATAAGACTAAGGAAAATAACCATAAAGTTTTCAAGATCTCCTGCACCATTAGGGAAAAGCTCCTAACCGATAGTCATATAGATCCTAGCTCCCCAGTCAACCTAATCCCCCTTTCCTTATACCATGAGACTTTCCCAAAACGCATTGCGTGCGAAAGGGTAATGAATAATTTATCAATCAGGGTCGGAGAGCTCGTTTACAATACTAACCTCGCCGTGGTCGATGATATAGACCCTCTCACCAATCAACCATTAACCAACCTTGTTCTAGGGAAACCATTTATCAATGAATCAGGAGTAATCCTTGATGAGATGGATGGAAGTGTAATGTTCACCAATGGTGTTAAAAAGGTGATTTTTCATGGGGTAAATGAAGAG
Organism: Artemisia argyi; assembly: GCA_030686995.1. Classification (NCBI taxonomy): domain Eukaryota; kingdom Viridiplantae; phylum Streptophyta; class Magnoliopsida; order Asterales; family Asteraceae; genus Artemisia; species Artemisia argyi. Next base: position 43,702,279 of record CM060701.1, read on the forward strand.
GTTTACGAATATCATCCTTCCCTTGAGGGGAATCTATTCGGATCCAGGAATGGAGAGTCGGGGAAGATAAGGAGGCGTGATCCGAATAATCTCAAAATTCCATGCATGATCGGTCACAAGCATTTTGATAACGTCTGCATCAACATATTCATGCCTAAGAATGTTATGTCCCTATTCCATTACAACAATATCTGCAGATGGGGAATGATTTACAAGGGAGAGAAAGTGGTTGGTAAGGATCATGAAATCCAGGTGTTCGTAGGAAACATGGCATTTACTATGGAATTCACGATTGTGGATAACATAGAAGACTATGTCGACCCCAGGTTATCACAAGTAGTTTTGGGAGCACCCTTCTGTGAAATCACTAATTTGATAGTGGATGACTTAAACGGAATCATGACCTTCACTGATGGGATTAGGAGGATTTCATACCAAACGCCATACAAGAGAAAAGACCTTAAGGAAATCGACTGTGACGGGCTTGATAAGATAAGCTCCCAGCTTATCTTGTGTGATGAAGACGTTAGAAGAGGATGTAAGAACATTACTGATTTATCTTGTGGATTCTTTAAGGATGTTGGCAAGCTTGACTCTAAGTATCGAAAAGATGTCTTCGAGTTCGAAGACCCGAAGTACTTGAACTATGAAAGCGATACTGATTTAGAAGACGACCTAGAGAGTGGAACCAATGATGAAATCACGTAGTAACCCATGACCTTGAGTCTAGCTACAAGACTCGTAAATAAAGAAAAGCGCTTCTTGGGAGGCAACCCATGTTTTGTGTGATTTTATTTGTTTGTTTGTTATTTGCTTCCGTATGCATGCTTAATTTTTATTGTTGGTAGATCATGTTTCTAAACTAAATAGTAGAAATACTTTACTTTGTTGTTTTGGCCTGGTCTTAACTCCACCTAAAGGTATTTTTGCAAAAGATAAGTGTAAGGGGAAACCCCAAATATGTTTTTAAGAAACAAACCGATCATGATTCTCCACAATATTAAATGAACATGTGTATTCGTATTTGTTAGAGTCAAATGCTTGTATAGAGTCATAATGAAGTTGTGCAGGATTTTCCAGGAAGTAGGACCAAGTTTTTCCAGAAATTTTCCGGAAACTTAACATAAGGATTTCTGCAGGTCAATTCTGACGGCGTCAGGGGTTTACTCTTGACGGCGTCAGGAGTTAAAATCTGGAAATTTTACCGGTTTTGTTTTTCTAACGGAGTCTTATGGTTTTTGTGAATTATTAAGTTTTATAATCTCCAGGAGATCTGCAAACTTCATTCCACAAGCATTATATCTTATCTTGTTTTCTAGGATTTAGTAACTTATATAGGATGCCGCCGATTTTACGCGAGGTTGTCTTGTCTATTTTGTCAGGTTTTACAGGTTATGTATGACAAGAAGATGATTTATATTCTGGAAGGGAAGCTTTGATTGTTCATTTTCTTGGAGAAAGATTTAACCTAGCCATCCTATTATCCATACCGAGCGAATCAGGGGAGTATTTGATTTCATTCTCTTTACTTTTTCACTTTTACATTCTTTACTTGAACATTGGGGACAATGTTCATCTTAAGTGTAAGGGGAGGGTAAAAAGATGATACCTTACATATGCACTTTCGCTTGAGTTTGTTTTGTTTGATGGTAGATGTGTAATAAAACTATGAGAAATACTTGTTAGTGCAATTTTAGCGCCAAATTTAAATTTTTTTACAACATTTAGGAGTGAAACTTTAGCCATAGCAAGCGTCTCAAGGATAGGAGATTGTATGACTAGCACATAACCGTATATTCAGAAAAATTTTCCACCCAAATATGTGAGGTTCGCCTTTAGATTTAATAGGAAAAGCATTTACTATTAGTGCTTATGAGTGTACCGGTAGCATTTAGATTCTAGAACTTGCGTTAGTGATGCATCCCGAGACCGCTAGTGAGACTACATTCGTGTGGTAGGATTTACTACATGATAAGAGGCATTAGGATTACCCTTGTGTTTAAACCCGTATTATAATTACTTGACCATTTAAGTCATATTACTTGGCTAGTTAAGTCAACTAATTTTTCCCACACCCTTAGCGTTGTACTCAGTTTTAGTACACGAAACCCCTAGTACACCCCTCCGAGCCTATCTTTTCGTTTCTAACTTTAAGCATCTTACTTAAAGGAAGAATTTGTTACACCCCACTTAAATGTACAACTAAATCGCCTTAGCCTTCCGTGTATGCGCTCATTTTTAGTGCATTATTGTTATTTGTTAAACCCTAAGTTAACTTTCTAATTGATTACATGGTTGCTAAGTCGAGTCATATCCTTGTACATATTGTTTTGGGACGATTGGGACTCATGGGTAAGTACTTATTTTATGGAGTAATGGGGAAGAACATCATTTATTACCCCCATATGTACGTTAATCTTAAAAGTGCTCCAAGTGTTTTGATTTTCTTAATTCGAGTCATTAGATTAGTTTAAATGTAAAGTATGTAAAAATTCAAGTGTAAGGGAAATGTTCATTCCCTATGATGTATTAATTTGGATGGTAGGGTAAGAGTGTATGCAAAAAAAAAAAAAAAAATCGAAAAAAAAAAAAAAAAAAAAAAAAAAAAAAACATACGGACTACCATCCCTTTTTATTCTATGTTCATTTTATGTTTTTGTTATTTTTCATTTATTAGCTTAAGTCGAGTCTAGTCTTGGCTTAGCAACGCCATATTGTACATGTAATTAACTAAGAGTGTTAACTCGCCACCAGAAAAACTTCCTTTATCCAACAAAACCGTGTATTTCATATCCCTACACCTAACGTTACAACCCTTTAAAAGGCCTCTTTGATAGTTTATCCTAGGTGCTCACGCCATGTGGTGGAGGTTTGATCATTTCCCAAGCCTATGGTAATCTATTTTGCTATGACAGGTAGTGAGAGATATCTTCCGTTTCCATATTGTAATTTATACTTTATTACACCCGAGAGATGTGAGTATCTAAACACTATTTGTGAGGTGCTAGTGTATGACCTCCGTGCTTGTCTATTGGTCTTTAGTGGAACGATTATTTGTTGTAATTACTTTTATGTTAGTGTTAAATGACCCCTAACTTGTCTTTTGAGTAGAATAAAAGCGCATTTGCTTGAGGACAAGCAAATCTCAAGTGTAAGGGTATATGATAAGGCGAAAAATGATCCATTTTTAGGGGGTCATTTAAGCCCGATTCCGAATTTATTTGATCAAATATTGCCCTAAATCGTTCCTTTTGTGATTTTAGGTACTTTGGGAGAGAAATCTGGAAAAGGAAGCAATTCGGACGTTTTTGGAGCATAAAAGTGAAGAAAACGCCAAAGTCTTAATTTTCCATGCTGGGAACAGTAGGTGACGGCGTCAAGAGCAAAACCTTGACGGCGTCAAGAGCAAATTTCATGAATTTCCATGACGACCCAGAACAGATTTGACGGCGTCACGTAGGAAGGGCGTCAAGAGTAAAAGAGTCATGACGGCCTGGAAGTGTATAAGTCTTGACGGCGTCAGAAGTAGATCTAGGCAGTCCGAGAAGAGTTTTGGCGGCGAGGTGACGGCGTCACAAGTTTATTCTTGACGCCGTCAGACCTATTTTTTTATATATAGTTTTCTAATTTTCACACATAAAAGAGAGAAGTTTTGGAGAAACCCTAAGTACGATTTTGGTGTAACTTTTACAGGTTTTTCAAGGGTTCCAAACCCTTGATACCTTGCATTGTAATTGAGATAAGTGTTCTTCTAATTCAATCAATATGTCTATGTGTTGGTTGTCTATATCTTGTTCTTGTCTCAATTTCATTATGCTAGGCTAGATCTATCTTGTGTTTGCTTAGATCTAATGAAACCTAGATGTTAATTATGTGTTGATTACTTGTTTATCTTCGTTTTGGATGAGTGATTTATATGTTAGGCTTAAGAAAACTGGCAGATCTCCACTTGGTAACATGCTTGAACATCTTAAGAAACATGAACCGAGGCGCACTAGGTCCCTGAAACGGTTGCTTGATGGATTTGAATTAATAATAATAATAATAATAATAATAATAATAATAATAATAATAGTAATAATAATAATAATAATAATAATAATAATAATAATAATAATAATAATAATAATAATAATAATAATAATAATAATAATAATAATAATGCGAGATGAAGAGGCTTTAAGAGAAACAGCATCATCAGTTTCTGGGTTTACTAAGAAACATCATCATTAGAGCTGTAAACGAACTGAACGTTCAGTGAGCATTTCATGAACCGTTCGGTAAAATGTTCGTTCGTTTATTAAATGAACGAACATGAACAATATTTTACGTTCGTTTAGTTAAATGAACGAACATGAACAAAAGTCTCGTTCGTTCATTTATGTTCGTGAACGTCCGATTAGGCGTTCGTTAAAGTTCATTTATGTTTATTTATATATTTATTTTCATATATCATATATTTTAATTTTATAATTTTAAAAATTGGTTTGTTTAAACAAAGCAACACTTATAAAACAATATATTGTGAAGAATTCAATAAAGTTTATGTTTGTTTGTTTATTTTTATTTATATTCGATCGTTTATGTTCGTTTAGTGTTCGTTTACTGTATTAATGAACGAACATAAACAAACATGAACAATTCATTTTATTAATAAACGAACATGAACAAGAAAATTCGTCCGTTTAAGCGTCCGTGTCTGTTTATTTGTCCGGTTAAAATTAAATGAACGAACATGAACAGGGCTCCGTCCGTGTTCGTTTGATTCATTTACAGCCCTAATCATCATCAATTTCTGGGTTACGAAGAAGAGTCAGTTGATGAGCATGGATTTACTGCGAGACAGCATTATCAATTTATGCGAGATGAAAAGGCTTTAAGAGAAACAGAGGAAGAACAAACATGGGTTGAAGCAGAACAACTTCAACAAGAGTGGAAGAGAGACGTAGACAAGATCAAGAACATGATGCGTTGTTTAGGTTGGAATCTCGGGTTGTGGAGGAATCTAATTACGAAACAGAATAATTTCGTGCGTTTATGTAATGTTTTATTTAGCTATGTTTTATTTTTACTAATTGAAGTTTATGTAATGTTTTATTTTGTAACTTTTTTATTTCATTTTTTTTTTAATTTCTTAACTTTTTTTCTATTTCTTAATATAATTTTTAAGTTTATTAATGAAATCATAGTTTGGTTAAATAAATGGAAAAGAAAATTTAGTTAAAGGGTTAAATTGAAATATTAGAATAGTGGCTCTCAAAATATAGTGTTGAGATGGTGTTATAATAAGGGGTGTCTTTTTTATATTAATGTTGAGATGATAAAACTAATATGACGTTGACATAACAAAAATTTTTTTTTAATAACTTAAGTTATCATACCTTATACTCTTGTCGTAGGAAAAAAAACCCCTCAAATAAACAATTTTTATTTGTTTGTCAAGGTTGATGTGGTTTCATTGGATCCAAAAAAATAAAGCAAACTGGAGTCCTATGTCTATATTTCTTCCCATGTAAGAAGTTTCAGCTTTTTCAACCGCCCCCTTCCACCGGGCCCTAGTGCATGCCCTACCTTTTTACTGGACAACGCATGCAGGCATGAAGATTGGTTTTTTCTGGAAATTCTTAAAATATCTAGTTGTAAACAAATTATTGGAGCTAGGGTTACAGTGTAGGTTTCTTCCCTAACTAAACGACACCAATAAATCAAAGAAGCACTACATTTGCTTGTGTTTAATTATAGGAAATATTGCTAAATATATATAACTTAAAAATAAGGTTATGTACGTTTAGATTTGAAACCTGCATAATTTGTTTGTAAGTCATTAATAAATCATTCACCCATGGATATAATCACTCTAAACTGAATGTGCACTTACTTGTACATGTTTAAGCCGTTAGGAATATGTTTAACAAAACCTTTAAAAATATTAAAGCTGCCATCTTGAAAATTAGCTAATTTCAATTGAATATTATGGCTTTGCAACACACGTATCCACCAGTATTATATAACTTTGTGTAGCTACTAGCTAAGCTAGTGTTGATACTTGATTTTATTTCGCCTTTTCAACAATAATCTCGAATACTAGTTAATTTTGTGTACGATGTAATAAAACAATGTATATTAGTATATGCTACAACCCCTGAAAAAGACATGATTGAGGAAGATATTAAAGTTTTTTCTCATTCTTTGATTGTTCATAGATTTAAAAAATCAGTCCCAATATGAACGGAATGGATCACTGATCCCCTATTTGCTTGTATGAATTCATTCTAAGTAGCTTCTTCTAGCGTCTTGATACAGAGTTTTGTTTTAAAAAAATGTCGTTAATAAATAAGTTAGTATATACTACAAGAATGACACAAGTAGACAAGTAATTGGTGACACAAGTAGACAAGTAATTGGTGACATAAAACAGTGACATATTAATGAGAAGATTGTGTAAATAAAATGACAGAGATATATACTCACACTCCTTATATATAGGTATATAAGGTATATATTAACTCTATGTTTAGTCACTTTTTCATTGCAGGAGAAACACATGAACACTATTATGACTTAATTATTTTGGTTTCTTACCTTTTAGTGACACTTTTGTCTTCGTGTCACACAACATAACAATTTTCATGTAGCTAAATATTTACGCATGGATAAATTATAGAGAAAAAAAAAAATAACAATAAGACTCCTTAAGAAAAATGAAGTTATCCAAGTTTGAGTGGCGACTTTGTCATATTCACCGTATATCTTTTAGATCTCTTACAATTTTATTTATTTATTTTATTTTTTTAAACGGCGATTAGATTAAAAGCTCACTAGCAAGACACTAGTGAAAAAAGAAATTACAATGTGATTGTACAAGCAATTTTAGGAACTGAGATCCAATCCAACCAACTAGGATGTAAAATCTTATTAACCAACTGGGCTAGCTCAGTTGGCTACCAAGTGTAACATTAGGAAGGTTTCTTTGGAGAGGTCTCAGGTTTGAGTCTCACCATGGACCTTCAGGGGCCCGAAATAAATAGAAGCAGGAGTGGGGTTTATATCCCTTAAGGAGAAAGGTTCGAGGCTTGCATACTGTCCAATTGGATGTCACTGTGGGCTCGAATCACTAACAACTACTAACTCGCCGTTCAAAAAAAAAAGAAAAGAATGTAAAATCTTATTCCTATTCAAATCCAAGAATGCGGGAAAACCATAATTTCTTCCATCAGAGTGTCTTTCCTCGTAGGTTTTAAATCAAAGCAAATTCGGTTTCTGTATCGCCACATTATCCAAAAGGATGTTTGAATCACAACATCCAAACAGATTTTAGATCTCTAATTACATTCTTGCTTTCTCATTTCTCTTCAACCTCATATATATACTACTTCACAATGAAAAGCGGACCATTATATTCTTTTATATGTAAACTTCTTTTTGACTTTTCCGAAAAGATTGCTTAAGCTTCTTATAAGTAACAATCATCTTGATATTGTGTAGTAGAACAATGGTACATCCGAAGCTTATGATGAAGAAGTAAAACATTTTTTAATTAACATCAATCGAAGAGGTAAAACATAATTATGAATTTGTTAAAACTCAAGTGAATTAGACATAGATACATGTCGTTTATGTATATATTTTTCATTGACCAATACATAATGTCAACTTTAGCTCGAACTGCATAATACTGTATACAAACACTTCACAAATTATGAGTTATTGACCAATCATCCGTGGAACTGTAACACTGAAAGCAAAGCAGTAAGTAATGTTTTCTGAAATGACACACGTACGCTTAATTTCTTCTATACTATTGTGGGTGGCAGCAGGTATAAAGACGGTGGTTACTTTTTTATTTAAACGGGGGCTACTTTTTTTTATTTTTGTTTTTATAATTTTGTTTATATCAAAAAGCTATAAACCTGAAAGTGCGGAACAGAAAATATAAAGTTTAATATGTCAAACGCTTAAAACTGTCAAAAATACGGAATAAAAACTGACAAAAACTGAGCTGCGCTGAAAAAAAAATGACAAAATTGAGAGACAAGAGGCTGACACCCTTTTCCCCGTTAATATAGTACATCCCTTGTGGGTGTACAGACGTATAGTGGGGTATAATTTGAGTCCTTTCAAGACTGTTGAAGATCTTTCATGTCCACAATAAAAGTTTAATAACATTAAACTTTAAAAAATATATATTTAAAAAAATATATATTTAAAAAAATAAATAAATAATAATGGAAAAGTGTGTCTTAGTAAATAAACTTTATTTTGTTCACTTCAGTTACTGAATTTAGGGCTGAGCACCGAAGGTTCAAAACCGAACCGACAAAAACCGAACCGGACCGACGGCCCATCGGTTCGGTTTCGGTTTCAGGTTTTACATGATTTCGGTTTCGGGTCGGTCCGGTTCGGCTCAAAACCGACAAAAACATACCAAAATACACTTAGACCGACAAACCCAAACCGAACCAACGAAAACCAAACCGAACCGACGGCCCGTCGGTTCGGTTTCGGTTCCGGTTTTTCATGAATTTCGGTCCCTTTTTTTCGGTTCGGTTCGGTTCCGACCCGATGCTCAGCCCTAACTGAATTTATGAAACATAATATTTGGTTCGCTGAACAAACAAAAATATATGCGCATATCATTGAACTTGTAAAATATGACATTTATGTTACTTAACTTATCCAAAAATATGCATTCAAGTTATTCCGATTAACACTAAAATTATATAACTATATTCTTCCTATAAGTTAAGTAACCTAAATGAACAAAATAAAACTTCATTACCTTAGGCGCTTTTTTTTTTTTTTTTTTTTTTTTTTTTTTTTTTTTTTTTTAATTTTAGATATTTGCTTATTAACCCCACAATAAAATATAGGATATTCATTTCTAGGTTATTTACTTATTTCATAAAATTAATGTAATATATTGTTACCCTTAGGTTATTTACTAATTTTCATATATTTTATTAATAAAAATGCTTTGTAATAGTTGACTATGACTTTTAAGTTTTGCAAGACCAAATGTAATTGATTAGTCAATGTATTAAGTTAAAAGCCAAACCAAATAGTCAAAATATATGCAATGTGATTTTAGAAAATACTATGTGGCCAAATTATAATGAAATAAGACTTAAAGGACTAATATTGCCAAATGGGCAAACTTGGGTCAGCTTTTAATAAGTCAATGCTTCATTGACTCTCCCTCATTGTGTAAAAGTTTTTAGAAAGAGTGTGTGTGAGTAGGGTTGTGATTTTCAAAGAGAAGGAAAAGAGAAGAATATACTAGTGATTAAATTAAAGAACGGTTGAGGTCCCAAATTAAGAAATAAGCTTATACCAATCATCCTTATAATTAAGTGACTTCTAATTCTAGTTGAATCGGTGATTTTGAAAGTTAGGGTTTATAAGTAAAATTTGAGGGTTTTGGAAAAATTGTTTTTAAAGCAAACAACGATGGTAAAGTGTTTAGGGATTATATCTGTTTAATGATCTGAATTGGAAAATTTTGGGGTTTTTTTTCATATGATCATCAAGAAAGAGTAATTTATTTATTTATTACTTTTTTTATTATTATTATTACTTTTTTTTTTTTACTCCCAAGTTTTCTGTGGTAGGGGTAGGATCTTTCTACATTCTATCTCCCTCATACCTCGCTCCCGCAGGATTGGGTATTGTTGTTGTTGATTATTTTATTTTTATTTTATTTTTTTTTAACTTGAAAGAGTAATTTATTTACTGTAAACATAAATGTTAGATTAAAAATAGTGAGTAAAAATTAGAGATAAAATGCACAACAAAAAATAAACTAGAGTTTATTTCGAGAAAAAGACAGTGACACTTTATCTTTCACAAGTAGAATTAAAAGACACAATGAATGTAGAAGTCAAATCAGAAATGAATTATATGTAGCAAAAGCCAAAATGATATGACAACAGTAAAAGTAGCAGGGATTTTGTAGGTCTGTTTTGACGTGTTTTAGAAGCAAAGGGGGTGCAGTTGTAAATTGCCAGGCTTTGTTCTTTGGCTTTAACTATGTTTTTTACACTAGGACCCACCCTATTTTCGTCCCTTTTCTTTTCAACTTCTTTTTAAACATGTACTTTTAAACAATATTCCAAGTGGTTCTTGTACGTATTAACGTATATAAACTTAGCATGAAAACAAGAAAAAAAGACATGATTTATTACACATTTTGGGAGGTTTCTGGAGTATTCATAAGAAAATTAATTTTCTCTAGGGTCGAAATTTTGACATAATGTGTCAGTTGTTTCTTAGACGGATGGAAATGGTATACTACGGCGTCGTCGAGTTTTCATTTATATTTATCATAATGCACTATTTCGAGATGAGCAAATGATACCAAAATCCGCACCTTTTCATTATACTGTATGATTACTCTCACATAGCGGCGATAGTGTATAGTAACGTTTAAATTTTTATAAGTAAGGGCATTACTCATTTTTTTAAGTTTTTAAGTTTTAATCAAGATTTTCTCTTTGGATAGGTTAGTGATTCTTGTAAATTAATGGAACAAATGATACTAGTAAGGGCATTATCATGAATTGACTTTGAGTTACACCAAAGATAAACTGAACCTAAACTGTGGATAGGGATGACACCCGTGGGCAATGGGCACGAGTACCTTTAACCCGTCATTCACTCACGCAGTTTTTTTTTCACCATCACCCACTCGTCACCCACCAATGGGTACAAATTCCCTTACCCGCGGGTATTTGTTGCCCATGGGTAAACTCATGGGTTAGTGTTATGCAACAAAATTACAAAACGATGATATGAAAACTAACTATGAAACTGCGTAATAAGACACCAATCAATTTGCCAAATACAACTTTGATTATTTGATCTTTCATACTCTCTTTTTAGTCTTGAAACTCAAACAAACTTTTACGTTAATGTGTTTTTTTAAAACTTGGTAGTAATTGTTAAATGTATACCTGCAACATCATAAATATTTTAATTAATATAATTAATTTTAACATGGGTTTATGGGTACACCTACGGGTATACCTGTGGGTATTTTAAATAGGTGTAATGGGTTTATCCGCGATGCGTATGCCTTACCCGTCACCCACCCGCCACCCACAGATGGGTAAAGATTTTCACCCACGACCCACCCGTAGGTGAAAATTAACGCGTTTACCCACCCATTTATGGCGGGTACCCGCGGGTTGTGGGTTTTTTCTCGCCCATTGCCATCCCTAACCGTGGATCAACAATAATTGGAATTCCCAATTTTGGTCATATATGATTGCTCTATCATATGTTCATTCATATGATATGATATGCTACTATTGCCTTATAAAAACAATAGAATCGCCTAGAAATGATATCTTTTAACAATTTGGTGCATGCATACCCTAATTAAAAGCCGAAAGCAGTCTTTTAGTTGATCACCAATGATTATTTCTGGAACAGAGCCACCAATGATTAAAGTCATCATATATTAACATTCTCATACTCTTTTTTAATTAAGAAGTAGGGCCGAAATGAAAATTAGTTTAGTTGAACCCAACTACGGATAGAGAAAATGTTACACATGAAAATATAGCCCATAGGCCCCATACATTGTGGACCTTATAAAATCCTAAAATCACCAAAGAGCCCAACCTGAACCAATAGACGCATCATGCATTTATTGATTTTATTCATAGCTCAAAGTAATTGAGCTTTAGTTAAACTCCACTTTTACCCTTAATATACATATAACTACTTAATTACTATTACTATATCAAGCAACATGTATACGAAGCAAGCCTAGTCGAGCTATAAATATATATATCAATTATTTATCGAACTAGAGCTTATAACGTATGCATATTCAAGCTTGAGTTTGGAATTTGAAGCTTGATCTAGCTTGAGTTGGGTTTTGAGCCAAGTTATAGTTATCGAGTCGACTTTGAGTTTGAAATTACTTGGCTAGATTACATCAATATGTATTTACATAGTCTCTAATGACCATCCAGTGCATACTGTATTTGAAAGATTTTGTCTTTAACACATGTAATACGAGTGCTTGTTTCGGTTAGACGGTTACATCTTACATGCAAATGTATATATCTGATGCGCAAATGTAACGACAGCAAGGCAAAATATTAGTTACAAGTTTACAACTAATTAAATATAAAAAATATATAACATCACTAGAATTGTTATGCAGTGGTTTTATCGCACTTAAACTTGTTTGAAACATTAGGTGTAACATTTTACACATCTCTCTTAAAACTTAACTACAATCCAAACTAGCTCGTGCAGCCCATTTTCAAAGTTCACCAGCTCGACCAAAACCATTTTGACCCATGGCGAACACGACCTGAACCGCGTCAATAACGGATTGTCCTAAAAAAATGTCGAATTTGTTAGACCGGGCCACCAAAGGGCAACACCACGCACAATGAGGGATGACGAACCAGGATGAGTCTCGAGACACCCATGAATTTTTGGGATGCAGTGATAAATTTGTTACAAAAACTTACATTTTTCTTAAATGCACCCGATCTCTAAAACTTGTGTTTAGAGTATTGTTTAGTTTATTCTAAGTGCACCTGATCACTTCTTGTTTCTTCCTGACCATGCATGAGACGCCGAGTTGGTGCCAAAACCACACATGAAGGTACAAAATATGAAACCGATGGTGCGAACCAACCAACGAGTTATGCATATATTGTTATGCCACCTAGATTCGCAATGTCGTCTTTAAAAAAAATTAATTTTGCAATTTAAAATAACTTGCAACACGAGTTGTTCGTCTGTCTTCCACTTCTATATAAATTCAAGTTAATTATATTCAGATATTACACAGATTATGTCTTAATTCTTGAACATTGTGTTCTTTTGACAAAAAAAAAATCAAAAATAAAATAAAATTTGTGGGGAAGAGTGTTGTGAGTTATTGGTATATTAAAATGGCGAACATGTAAATGGTAGTGAAGATGGTGATCACTACAGTGCCAGCTGATGAAGTTGTGGACTTGTGGTATGTAAGAAAACAGCGTGACACTGAACAGTCTGAACTAAATCTTATAAACTAATGACCGAAACTTTTTATATCATTACAGCTTGAGTTGACACGCAAGACGTTTGAGTAAGTAAATCCTCCAGGTCATGACACTTGTCACCATGCATCCCACGTGTCAAAACACTCCACTCCAATACCTTATATATCCCTTCCTACTTGCTGATCTTTTCACCATTTCATCACACTAAACTAGTAAACCACCATCAGCTACCAACCACCGTCATCCGCTTTCAAGCACAGCCACCATCCAAAAGACATGGCACGCATCACCCTCTTTCCCAAAAGTGGATTCTTCCGGCATCTCATTGTTTTTGTCATTTTCAGTTGGGTTCTAGTCCTGGCGGTGCTCACCATCGGAGTGGCGGTGACCGGGTATGTGACGAAATAACGGCCTTGTCATCTCTAACCTTAAGTTCAGTCAGGTTGAGGAATTTGGGCCAAATAGAGTGAAGAATGTGAGCCTCGGAAGACCTAATAAGCTGCTAGGACTTTAGTAATGTAAATTTGGGTTTTATGGCCCCTCAATAAATTTGTTCTACTTTTTTCATGTTATTTGTGCCATTGTGTGGCTACCACAGAGCAGATTACCGGGTTTTTAATTATCAAGTAAAGACAAAAGAAACAGGTGATAGGATTACTTTTAAGAGAAAACTGCAAACTAATGTAAAATTCCATAAGAAATGGTAATTTGTTTCCGAACTCTTCTTGTCACTTGCAGATGCAAATATTTTCTTCCTTGAAGTTTGTTAACACAGCTAACAATTCCTCGTGAGGTGACCGATTAGTAAATATAACATACTAAACATTTTTACCGAAACATATACTTGGGGGCCATTGGAAGAGTTGATTGGAATCCTTCCTTTCTTCAAACAGAAGGAACAGTGTTAGAATCAAACCCTTTGAGTAATCAGGAGTAATATAATTAGCTCATAAAAGTCGAATAAGACCAATTTGATGATGCAAATGATGTATGAAGTTATTTTGGTGGTTACCAAAGGATATGTATGAAGTAATCTACAACTAATTAACAATCCGCATAGCATTCTGCAGGACTGATAAATTTCTAACCAGCCAAAGTCCCAACAGAACTGAACAAAGTGGTTTCCAAAGCTTTAACCCTCAACCTTACCGCACCAATTTGGTTTGGTCTAAACCGTACAATGGCAAACACGCAACTTCAGCGCTAAAAAGTGTCTAGTTTTCATACGCCATCATTGAAAATATATACACCAGCGGAAATGACCGTACTTGTTCCATACTCGTAATAAATATACATTCAAATTAATAGAAAAAGAAAAAACACCTGAAAGGATCAGTTTAGGTATTATTTGTGAAAAAATTCTGCAACATCTAATGACCCTTTCTAGTGCTGGACTGTGCATGCGAATTCATTGGGCAGGGTCCTAAGCTCAATGCCTCAATAAGTAGACAGTGTAATATGTTTTATACATGACAATTACTAAAGGAAAAGCATCACAGTACAAACAACATACTATATGGTTTTGAGTTTAGAGATCAGAGACTGGCCTCATCTACACAGAGATCGGTTCTGGCAATGCCTCTGGTGGAGCTCCACTGCTACCATTGAGAACAGTGACGTTGCCATCAGCATCGACGTCAACAATGACTGAATCGCCTTCCTTGATCTCACGTGCAAGCATCTTCTCTGCCATGCTGTCTTCCAATAACCTCATGATCGCACGCCTTAATGGCCTTGCACCATAGCTAGGATTGTAACCTTCCTCCACAACACGATCCCTGAACCTCTCAGTTACTTGAAGCTCGATGTCTTTAACCTTTAACCTCTCGAAAACTTCCTTCAACATTATATCAGCGATTTCTTTGACTTCAAGTTTCGTTAACTGTCTGAACACGATCATTTCGTCTAATCTGTTCAAGAATTCAGGCCTGAAATATTGTTTCAGTTCCTCTGTGACTAGACTCTTGATTCTGTTGTAGCTGCTGTCCTTTTCGTCGTAGTCAAGGTCAAACCCGATTCTGCGTCCACCTTTTTCAATTACGCTACTTCCGACATTTGAAGTCATGATAAGAAGCGTATTCTTGAAGTCAACAGTTCTACCTTTACTGTCAGTCAACCTACCGTCTTCTAAGATTTGAAGCATCATGTTGAATACATCAGGGTGAGCCTTCTCAATTTCGTCAAATAGGACGACGGTGTATGGCCGACGTCGAACAGCCTCAGTTAACTGACCACCTTCGGTGTAACCAACGTAACCGGGTGGTGAACCAATGAGCTTTGAGACAGTGTGTCTCTCCATGAACTCACTCATGTCGAGCCGAATCATGGCTTCTTCTGAGCCAAAGTAGTACGCCGCTAAAGCTTTAGCAAGTTCAGATTTTCCGACACCAGTTGGTCCGGAGAAGATGAAACTGGCGATGGGCCGGTTGGGGTTTTTTAATCCTACACGGGCACGGCGAATGGCGCGACTAATGGCTTTGACAGCTTCATCTTGGCCGACGATTCGTGTGTGAAGTGTCTCTTCCATCTTGAGGAGACGGTCAGATTCATCTGTTGAGACTTTCTCAACTGGTATGCCGGTCCAAGACGAAACAATGTGCTGAATGTCAGCTTCGGTTACAGTGGGGCCTTCCTCTCCTGCTTCTGTTTCGGCCTTGCTCATCTCTTTGTTCTTATCTACAAGAGCTGATATCTGTGTCTTAAGATCCATTTCACGGTCTCGTAATTCCCCAGCCTGTGTGCATAGAAAAACACCAGATTATTTAAGAAAAGTGGCCATTTACTTATGAATTTATTCCTGATGTTGCATCTCTAAAAACTAACATATCAAACAAGCAGAATCATAATTTAGTAAAAAATGGGGAACAGGTTAAAAAGTCCCCAAAGTGTTACTTTATTGCATAAAACCTCCTACGATGACTTTATTACATATTTTAAAACTTTGTGCGGAATGTGTTTCAGATAAAATTAACCCAAAGCGTACCCAAGAAAGACCCATTTTGAATCAGTTTCGACCTGCTATCCAACCCAATTGACCCATACATTTTTCCATCGGTGGCAAAAAGCAACGTACCTTTTCAAAGTCCTGGCCACGAACTGCTTCATTCTTCTCTTTAGTTATTTGCCTAAGCTCTTTCTCAAGCTCTCTGGCTTCTTCTGGGAGCTGAAGGGCATCGATCATTGATTAATGGCTGATTAAAGTACAACAACCAAATTAAAGATACATAGAATACACATACTTGAGCATGACAAAGTCTAACACGAGAACCAGCTTCATCGATTAAATCAATAGCTTTATCAGGTAGAAAACGGTCACTGCACGTAGAGAAAACGGTCATAAGATCAGATGCATACTGGAAAACATAATCACAATAGATCATTTTTTTATATTAATACCTAATGTATTGATATGACAACTGGGCAGCAGCTACCAGTGCTTCATCGGTGTAACGGAGCTTGTGGTGAATCTCATATCGTTCTCGGAGCCCCTTCAAGATTTGTATGGTCTCATCAACTGTTGGCTCAGGTACCTTTACAGGCTGGAAACGTCTCTCGAGGGCCGGGTCCTTCTCAATATGCTTCCTGTACTCATCAAGGGTTGTTGCTCCAATACACTGCACCAATTGCAACATCCAGTTTGTGATAATTAGAGTCGGAAAAAACAAACAAACATATACCACCAACACGACTAGCCTTCTATAAAAAGGTAAGACTAATAAAATTGTGGAAACTGGAACAGGTATAACATCTGTAAAAAAGACATTTCCGCATTTTGATCAACTTATGCAGCTATCAAACTTGCATCAAGTTTCACTTGCCTGTAATTCGCCTCTAGCAAGAGCAGGCTTCAAGATGTTAGCAGCATCAATAGCCCCCTCTGCAGCTCCTGCCCCGATTAAAGTATGGACCTCATCGATAAAGAGGATTATTTCGTCACTCTGCTTGATTTCTTCCATCAGCTTCTTTAGTCTCTCCTCGAACTCTCCACGGTACTTTGTGCCAGCAACAAGTAGACCCATATCCAGAGTAATCACCTGAAAATCAGCAACATAAATAACAAATGGCCGTTTATTTTGGAAGAACCACACAATAAACTTCCTAAAACCTATAGTATTTGTAACTTACCTTCTTCCCCTCAATTGTTTCTGGAACATCACCAGTCGCAATTCTTTGAGCTAGGCCTTCTGCAATAGCAGTTTTTCCAACACCAGGTTCTCCAATGAGACAGGGGTTGTTTTTTGTACGACGTCCAAGAATTTGAGTAACTCTCTCAATTTGTGGCTGCCTTCCAACAACAGGATCCAACTTACCCTACATAATGGAAGAAACTTAATTTAGTAAAAAATAAACTTGCTTAAACCGGATATCAGTCAAATATTGGACAAAAGTTACCTCCTCTGCTAGCTTTGTCAAATTGGTACCATATTCCTCTAATGTTGGCATTTTGTTACCAGAGGTCCCACCACCAACTCCAGCGCCTACAGCTTCTGCACTCTCGCCAACCATTCTGATCACCTGATAAACAAGTTGAAGTTTGATACAAAGGACATATGATATTTATCAAATGATTTTAGCAAATAGCAGAGATGATGAAGATAACATGCCTGTGTGCGAATGTTATTTGGGTCTGCACCGAGATTCTCAAGAACGCGAGCTGCTACACCTTCACCCTCACGAAGCAAACCAAGAAGCAAGTGCTCTGATCCAATATAATTATGACCTGAAATATCAAGCAATGGTGTTAATTAAGTTGTTACTTATCTATTTATTGGTTCATCGACATACATAGTGTTTGGACAAGGGGTTACCTAGCTGCCGGGCCTCCTCTAGTGACAGTTCAAGTACACGTTTTGCACGAGGAGTGAATGGAATCTCAACAGCAACAAATCCACTACCCCTACCAATGATTTTCTCTACCTCAACACGTGCATCTTTCAAATTAATTCCCATTGACTTTAACACCTTTGCTGCAATACCAGTACCCTCACCGATAAGACCCAATAAAATCTGCTCTGTACCAACGAAATTGTGACCAAGCCGTCTTGCCTCTTCTTGTGCAAGCATAATAACTTTAATAGCCTTCTCTGTGAAGCGTTCGAACATGGCTTTAGGCACAATACGAGACGGCTTTGCTTTCCGAACAGAGGTGGCGGCTGCAACCTTTGAGTGGAAATCCTGGCCTCTGTTGACCAAGTTGTCTAAAGCATTGACTCCACGCAAACCAGAGAACGTATTCACCCTCATTGTAGAAGCTTGTAAGGTGTACATCATCTTGACTGCTCGTTTGTTATTACCAGATCGCTTTGAACGGACCTTGCTTTCACCAGACACCGCTGAAGGAAAGCTGGTGGATTGCACCAAAGCCCCCGCCATGATTCCAACTTAATAACTCTGTAAATCATGAACTCATCTCGTTATTACATTCCATATATCATCTAGTACTACAAAGGATCAATACCCTAGCCCAAACATATTCTAAGTCTATAATATAACCAATTAACACATCATTCGTAAATAGCAGGAAGACATAAGTAACATATATATGTTAAGAAGATGTGAAAAATGTTTCCGACTGACAGATTAGCATGTCACTATACAAGCGTCAAACTATGGCAAATTGGCAATAGGTATCAGTATTTCAGATAATCCCCATATTAGCATGTTCTAATGACTAAGCTATACGTCAAAAATACATATAATTCTTCCTGATATGTCCACAAGTATAGGCATACTTTATTCGGAAAGTAAAATTGATCAAAGCAGTTACGTTTTGTAAGGCGTGCTTAAACTAGCAAACTAGATGATAATAATTCAACAAAACTAGTTGCAGAAACAAAATCTATAAACATAATAAATATATAAACACAATTTAATCAGTCTCTACCTAAAATAACTATAAACCGCTTATCAACATAATCAGATACTTAAACGTAATCGCTTATCAAGATAAGCAGATGCTTATTTTGAACAAAATAAGCTAAAATTCAGCACTGTAACGGTAAAATCAATCAACAAATGAAACGAAATGACTAATAAACAACATAATTCACCTAAATTGAAAGCGAAACCCTAACATATATATTATAAGGTGAAATTAGGTGAGGTAACTGACCGGAAGAAGATAGATGACGTGTGAAATATGTACGGAAAAGGAGAGTTTCCGGTTAATCGGAGAAGGTGGTAGGTCCGGGGGATGGACGAGATAACATATATGGTATATGTGATCGAGTGGTTATTATTATATATTTATCTTTGTTTTGTTTGTTTGTTTAAATAAATGAACTAGCATTAACTACGTACATGAATAATATTTGTACACGCAACTTCTTCATCGCCTTCTCTCATCCACTGTAATAATACGTACTTAATAGTTAATAAATAATTCTAATTACAGTACTTATTACTCTCTATTTAGGGTGAGCATAACATAGACCGAATCGAGAAATTGGACCAAACATATTTCCGTCAGGTCTTTGGTTCACATTTGTTTCAAATTACGTCATCATTTTGGTCCAAGTTTGAATTTTACGCGCAACCGAT
Organism: Artemisia argyi; assembly: GCA_030686995.1. Taxonomy (NCBI): domain Eukaryota; kingdom Viridiplantae; phylum Streptophyta; class Magnoliopsida; order Asterales; family Asteraceae; genus Artemisia; species Artemisia argyi. The sequence goes on from CM060701.1 coordinate 43,721,829, forward strand.
CATTATGCTTTGTTTGACCAGACCAAACCGATTAAACCGGATCTGATAAGACCAACTCTAGTCTGGACCGAAGATGTTTTTTTTTTTAAAACAGAGCCATTATGTGATTTTAAATCGGTCATTTAATAGACGTTTAAATGGTTTGAAGTTTTTTTTTTTTTTTTTTTTTTTTTTTTCTTTTTTTTTAACGGTTAGTTAGTAGTTAGTGGTTAGATTCATGCAGTGATATCCAAGCCTTCCTCGAACTTTCATCTTGGGAGAATAAACTCCACTATTTTATTTTTTCCGCTTTGCCTAGGAGAAAAACCCAATTAGCAAGCCTCAAACTCGAAACTTCAAAAGAAAACAACCCCTAAGAGCAAAGGGAGTGGTAACACCAAATAACACTAACACCACTGTCACGTCAGCGCCACATTATTTTAACACCAAATAACAAAACACAAAAAAAATCAGGAAATCATAACACTTAATAACACCACTTTTAAGGCCCACTTTTTATTAAAATAACAATTAAAATTCTACCTTCAACAATTTCATTCATTAACATTCAAACACTTCGTTTATAAACTTAAACATTACAATACGAAATAAAAAAAACCATTAAATTAAACAAAACGACATAAAAGAAACTACGAAATAAAATACGATAAGTAAATAACTAAAACTAGTCGTCATCTACTTCCATAAAGCCCTCACGTTCACCCCAAATATGCTCCATAAGCTGTTGTTGGAGATTAAGATGAACATCTTTGTCACGTAATTCCTTATTCCTTCGACGACAAACATCACATCTGTCAATCCATCTGTCTTAACAATGCTTTGTAGTCACTTAGTGCATACTTTTGGTCTTTTAAAATCATGTTATGCAATATGATGCAAGAATACATGATTCTACGTATCTTGGAAACCTCGTAAGCTCGTGCTGGTTGTTGTATTATTCCCCATCGTCCTTGGAGAACACCGAAAGCACGTTCAACATCCTTTCTTGCACTTTCTTGTCGCTTTTTAAAGAAACTGTGTTTCTCGTCTGAAGCTATTGTGAACGATTTGACGAAAGTAGCCCATTGTGGGTAAATTCCATCGGCTAAGTAATAACCCTTATCAAACACAACTCCATTTACTGCATACGGAGCTATAGGGGCTTCATCTTTAAGAGGTCATCGAACAACGACGAATTATCTAAAACATTGATATCATTATTCGCTCCCGCTATACCAAAAAAAGCATGCCAAATCCACAAATCATACGACGCAACAGCTTCAAGCAATATAGTCGGGTATTTTTTATGACCACTAACATATTGCCCTTGCCATGACACCGGACAATTTTTCCATTGCCAATGCATACAGTCGATGCTACCAAGCATTCCCGGAAACCATGTTCCTTCTCGTGTTTTGCATATAAGTTTTCAATGTCATGCATATTTGGTTTTCTTAAAAACTCAGGTTTAAACAAATCAATAACGCGCATATTGAAGTTATCCAGACCATCACGTCCTGTAAGTGCACTCATTTGCAAATACTCATCAAATGCATCCGGTGAGTTGCTGTATGCCAATTGGCGAATGGCCATAGTGCATTTAATGAGAAAACTAATACCCATTCGACCTGTACAATCGGGTTCTTGGCTAAAGTATGCAAAATGAGCAAGAAGAGGATCGGCAGTATATGATTCAATACCGGAAACTATTTCTAGAAATAGTTTCTGACTCATACGAAATCTATTACGAAAGTCTCTATCTGGATACTTACAATTTTGAATAAAATAGTCGGCTTTCAAACGCTCTTATGCAAGCTCACGCTCACGGAGAATTGGGTTACGGGTTAACCGGAAAGATGATTCGGCTTCTTTTTGTTGTATTCGTTGGTACTCATAGGCGGCCATAATTGCTAAAGCATCGGCTTCATCTTCGATATCGGAAAGGCTTACATGTGCGGCGTAAGTTAGATGTGGATCCATTGCGAAAGAATTTTTTTTGAATATAAGATGGTTTTATTTTTGTGTTTGTAAAAGGATTACAATAACTAATCTATATATAAGGTTTAAAAATAAATAAATAAAAAATAAAAAAATTGGTACTTTTTACAAATACTAGCCGTTGTACACGGCATAGTTTTTTTTTTTTTTTTTTTTTTTTTTTTGGAATTCAAAATGTACCGTTGCAAACTTTTGGAGGGGGGCTTTGTGTGTGTGTGTGTGTATATATATATACTAGACGAGTACCCGTGCATAGCAACGGATTTTCTAGCGGCAAATAGTTATAGGTGTGATATTATGGTTAAGTATTTTATGTAACGTTTATACATAAAACATAAAACAATAAAAATGACGAGTACCCGGCAGAAGGGGGTGTTGTATTATAAGTTGTTGCAATGGGTATTGATGAAGCACGTGTTACCACATCCTGGAAGACATGGCCAACAACATTTTTTACCAATGAGATTAGTGAGTAGTGCAGGTAGTATTTGACTTATGGCATTTCCCAAAAAATTTTGCATATATGATTTAGAATCAGGCTTTCTTTTAGACAATATCGCCTTTAAAAAATGCCATGTTATTAAATGATTTGGGTGAATCAAAACATTTAAGTTTGAATGAATCCAGAAGCTAAGGTGCTAATCTCAAAAGAACCTACCGAATCGTTCTGATTAACTTGGTCGAACAATGTTCACAATAAAAGTGCACCTTCGTCACAAGCAGCCAGGTTCTTAATATCTAAACCAGAAAGAAAAAGTAGATAAGAAAGAAACATATGATACACATCTAAAGAAAAGATACGACGAAGGGTACAATCGTACATGATAAGCACGATAAAATATGATTCAAGATAGCCATATATGTTTACTACGAATGATAAATGTCAAAGAGTTCAGATGCTAATGAATCCTGAAACATGTTATGGGCACACAATTAACTGATTTTAGAGGTTTTAACTCGTTCTAGTTTCCCACATACCATGCCTGCAATGAAAAAAAAAAAAAACATAATTGAAAAAACAAATAATTAATCAGTCTCAACATTAAACAAACACAATTGAAAAAAAAAACACAAAAGAGTGGAGTAAAGGAAATGGCGAATCTAGAACTTGTGAATCGGAATTTCAATACCACCGAATACTTGATCGTAACTGCACCATAAGAATTGACATAAACGATATTAAAATGTTGATATCACATTTAAAATCAAATCAAAAATGGCATAAAGCTGACAAACATGCACCAAACAATTCATAATTGATTTGATACATTCACAAGAATTTGAGAATCACACGGAAAAGATGAAAAAATAAAATCTTATCTATGATTAAAATCCTGAAGAATCGAAGCTGAAAATATGTGGCGATTTTATGATGCTGATGAAAGGGTTTTTTAGAATGATATTGTGTCATATACTCTTATGTTGGTATGAATAAACTTTGAAAGCTTTCCAAAAAGTCTGGTACAAACACTTGATAAGGATGGACCGTATATCTTGAGGCTGGCCCGAATTTTATGAAGCTTACATGAGAAGTTTTGTTACAAAGTCTTATTTCCTTAATTAGTGGTAAAATTCAAATTAATATTCACAAATAGTTTATCTCAACAACCAATATTCACAAATTTACGCTTGAATTTTAACACAACAAATAGACCAACAGTTTAATGAATGAGTGAACAATGAATGTGAACAATGATGTATCCTTAAGATAAATAAGACCTTAGGCCTCTTAGGGTATGTTTGGCGAAAGTAACTGTCGCTGGAACTGGAGATTGTGCTAGAGATGGTACTGGTGCTGGAGATTATAAAAAGAGATTATTTTTAGAGTAAACTACATTTTTAGTCCTTGTGGTTGTATCAAAATCTCACTTTTGGTCCAAAATTCAAAAAACGTTCAATATCAGTCCAAAAGTCCACGTGGACTTCACTTTTGGTCCAATTTTCGTCCCTAGTTAGTTTAGTCGTTAAGTACGTTGCACCGTTAGTCCTTTAACCTAACGGTCGTTAGCAATGTTTGCACCGTTAGTCCTTTCAGTTAAAAATTTGGAAAAATTCAAAAAAAAAAAATTCCAAAAAAAATAATTTGAAAAATTCTAAAAAAATTCTAAAAAAAAATTTTTTGACGAATTTTTTTTTTCCAAAAAAAAATTTGAAAAAAAATTTCTAATCAAATTTTTTTTTAAAAAATTCGAAAAATTTTATAAAATTTTTTTTTTTTTGACGAACTTTTTTTTCCAAAAAAAAAATTTGAAAAAAAAAAAATTCTAATAAAATTTTTTCTTAAAAAATTCGAAAAAAATTTCTAAATTTTTTTTTGACGATTGTCCCGGTTTGACACTAAAATTAAAATGTGTGTGTGTGTATATATATATATATATATATATATATATATATATATATATATATATATATAAATGTATACGTATATATATATATATATATATATATATATATATATATATATATATATATACATATTAGAAATTTTTTGGAAAATTTTATATATATATATACACATTTTAATTTAAGTGTCAAACCGGGACAATCGTCAAAAAAAATTTAGAAATTTTTTTCGAATTTTTTAAGAAATTTTTTTATTAGAAATTTTTTTTTTCGATTTTTTTTTTTTGGATTGTTTTTTTCGATTTTTTTTGGAATTTTGGAAAAAAAAAATTCGTCAATTTTTTTTTTTTTTTTTTCGAATTTTTTAAGAAAATTTTTTATTAGAAAATTTTTTTCAAATTTATTTTTTGGAAAAAAAAAATTCGTCAAAAAAATTTTTTTTAGAATTTTTTCCTAATTTTCAAATTATTTTTTTTTGGAAAAAAAATGTTTTTTTCGAATTTTTTCAATTTTTTAACTGAAAGGACTAACGGTGTAAACATTGCTAACGACCGTTAGGTTAAAGGACTAACGGTGCAACGTACTTAACGACTAAACTAACTGGGGACGAAAATTGGACCAAAAGTGAAGTCCACGTGGACTTTTGGACTAATATTGAACGTTTTTTGAATTTTGGACCAAAAGTGAGATTTTGATATAACCACAAGGACCAAAAATGTAGTTTACTCTTATTTTTATAAGCTACATGAAGTAACCTTTGGTTTTAAGAGATTATGGAAGATTATTTTTTTAGAAGCTTATTTTTTGAGTAGCTTATTTTTTGAAAAAATAAGCATAATCTCTCAACAATTTTGTGTGCCAAACATAGCCTTAATAGACTATTACCCACAGAAGAGCTGGACCAACTGTGATCACTAATAAAGACTATTAACCACAGAAGATCTTGACTAAATGTGATATCTCATGGAGCAAGTAACTAAACCCACTTGACATTTCTTGACGGGTTTTGCCTAGAATTCTAACCATGATGTATATTTATGGGCTTATGGTAGATTCAAAAGTGCAAAAACCTTTTCATAATAAAGAAAGTGCTCAAAGTGTTAAAATGAATGAAATTAGAAGATTGAGTCTTTACAGGGTTATAGTTTTAATGGTTCCGGTTCCCGATAATGCAAAAACCTTTTCATAACAAATGAACAGACCACCTGAATGAAACACACATGCCAAACTCATTCAGACATTATCAAGAATATCTGGTGTGTCTTGATTACACATTACCCTAACATGTGAGCAATTAGAAAAAATAATCGTTGTTGAATTTCTTAAAATTGCAGATGATTCAAATCTATCGTGATATAAAAATTAACTAAAATAGTTACCTAATTGTTGAAGGGCTTGAATTCAATGTGGTTTTTTACATTTTATAAAGTGCCTGCAATAAAAAATATGCAATTAAAATCATGAAAGTAGAAACAAAGAAATAAGTGAACACATTTATTTAAACTTCCTAGGTAAGCTTAATAGTTGCGATTTTTGGATGATGATGATGAAGGGTTTTCTGAATGATGGTTTGATACTTTGTGCATGAATAAAATCCTGATGCGTTTCTTAATGCGTAATTGGGGTGGGTTACAACTGGTATCATGAGGCTTACATGACAAGATTTAAGAAAAAGTTTTATCTTTACTATCTATTATGGAAAAATGGTCAAACTTGAAAAGTTGAGTCTTGAAAGTCAAATGTGAGAGAAAATTAATATAATTAATACTCTAATTAAAACACCTCATTACTTAAAAGTACAATAATTTATTCATATTGTACAACCAATTAAAAACATATCTATCAAATTAAATACAACCAATTAAAACACAAACCGGGTTGACCCGGTAATTTGACCCATTTTCGACCCAACCTAGCAAGTTGACCCGGTTTAAATCGACCCATTTTCGACCGGAGCAGTTCAACCTAGAGCTGGCAATTTTGACACGAAACCTGTTAAAACGACACGACACGACCTGTTCTTAACAGGTTTCGTGTCAGGTCTTAACAGGTCCGGACCTGTTAAGACACGAATAAAATTAACAGGTTTCGTGTCTTAACAGGTCCGAACCTGTTAAGACACGATAAGAGACCTGTTACTGTTACAATATTATTAAAGATGGATATATTGGTACTTGTGTGGACCGGTCACAAACACAACACATACACATTAACACAACCACACATCTTCTTCTTTTCTCTCAACCAAAAACCACACATCTTCTTCTTTTCCGGCGGGCATCACCTCACCGCTGGTCACCACACCATACGACCACCACCATTCGATTCCCCATCACCTCCTCTTCTCGATCCACTACTACACGCGCCAATATTTCTTTCTTTTGACCTCGTTATATTTCTTTCTTTTTGTTGGGTTTAAAAACGTGATATAAATGTGGGTTTACATGTAAAACGAGGTTTTAAACAAGATTTGGTATCCAGCTCTATATACGATACAAGAAACTTTTCTTGATTATTTGGTATCCAGCTCTATATATGGTTTTAAACAAGATTTGGTATCCAGCTCTATATATGGTATCCAGCTCTATTAAAAACGTGATAACTTTTCTTGATTATTTTGACCTCGATGTGATGTTCTTGAGGGTGTTAGGATTAGTTTATTTGAGGGTGTTAGGATTAGTTTTTATGTGATGTTCTTGAGGGTGCTAGCTCTAGTTACAGGTCCAAATCATGTGTATTCGTGTTCGTGTCGTGTAACCTGTTAACTTATCGTGTCGTGTTCGTGTTCGAAAAAAGTGACACGATTTGTTATCGTGTCGTGTTTGTGTTTAGGTCTTATCATGTTCGTGTCTTATCGTGTTCGTGTCTTATCGTGTCGTGTCAACACGATATGCCAGCTCTAGTTCAACCGGTTGAACTACCCGGGTCGAACCGGGTTTCAAAACATTATCCATTACTTAAAAATACAATGATTTATTCACATTGTACAACCAATTAAAAACATATCTACTAAATTAAATACAACCAATTAAAACACAAACCGGGTTGACCCGGGATGCTTCAAACCCGACGGATTGACCCGGTTTAATTTGACCCGTTTTCGACCCAACCTAGCAAGTTGACCCGGTTTAAATCGACCCATTTTTCGACCAAAACGGTTCAACCGGTTGAACCACCCGGGTCGAACTGGGTTTCAAAACATTATCCTTTACTTAAAAGTACAATGATTTATTCACATTGTACAGCCAATTAAAAAACATATCTACCAAATTAAATACAACCAATTAAAACACAAACCGGGTTGACCCAGGACGCTTCAAACCCGGCGGATTGACCCGGTTTAATTTGACCCATTTTCGACCCAACCTAGCAAGTTGACCCGGTTTAAATCGACCTATTTTTCGACTGGAACAGTTCAACCGGTTGAACCACCTGAGTCGAACCGGGTTTCAAAACATTATTTTTCGTTTATAACCTATTAACTTTTTTTTATCAATAAACTATTTGTCACTATAAAATCCCGTTGCTATGCACGGGTATTCGTCTAGTTTACTTAATAAGTGATCAATTCAAAATTTTACGCATGTTCCATTTGAGATCAATATTTCCTTTATTAACCCTAAATGCCCTTTTGGCTTTCAAGGTTTCAAGGGTAGAATAGATGAGTACCCGTGCATAGCAACGGGATTTTATAGTTACAAATAGTTTATTCATAAAAAAAAAAAAAAAAAAAAAAAAAACAAAAAAACAAAAAAACAAAAAAAAACTTTATAGGTTATTAATGAAAAATAATAAAAGTTTGAAGATTAGGGAATTAAACATAATGTTTTGAAACCCGGTTCGACCCGGGTGGTTCAACCGGTTGAATCGTTCCGGTCGAAAAACTGGTCGATTTAAACCGGGTCAACTTGCTAGGTTGGGTCGAAAACGGGTCAAATTAAACCGGTTAAACCCGTCAGGTTTGAAGCGTCCCGGGTCAACCCGGTTCGTGATTTGTATTAATTGGTTGTATTTAATTTGGTAGATATGTTTTTAATTGGTTGTACAATGTGAATAAATCATTGTACTTTTAAGTAATGAGGTGTTTAATAAGAGTATTAATTATATTTTATAATTTCTTTTAATAAATTTTTTTCAAGATTTCCACTTTTCAAGATTGACTATTTTTCCTTTATATGTAACTAGACGAGTACCCGTGCATAGCAACGGATTTTCTAGCGGCAAATAGTTATAGGTGTGATATTATGGTTAAGTATTTTATGTAACGTTTATACATAAAACATAAAACAATCGAAGTGATGTGTGGAAAGTTCTCTTTTAGCTAATCGAGAAGATGAAACTGATGGTTGTTCCACATAATCAGAATGGGGTGTCGCATTATAAGTTGTTGCAATGGGTATTGATGAAGCATGTGTTACCACATCCTGGAAGACATTGTCAACAACATTTTTTTTTTTACCAATGAGATTAGTGAGTAGTGCAGGTAGTATTTGACTTATGGCATTTCTCAAAAAATTCTGCATATATGATTTAAAATCAGGTTTTCTTTTAGACAATATCGCCTTAAAAAAATGCCATGTTATTAAACGATTTGGGTGCATCAAACCATTTTAGTTTGAATGAATCCAGAAGCTAAGGTGCTAATCTCAAAAGAACCTACCGAATCGTTCTCATTAACTTGGTCGAACATCATTCACAATAAAAGTGCACTTTCGTCACAAGCAGCCAGATTCTTAATATCTGAACCAGAAAGAAAAAGTGGATAAGAAAGAAACATATGATACATATCTAAAGAAAAGATACAACAAAGGGTACAATCGTACATGATAAGCACGATAAAATATGATTCAAGATAGCCATATATGTTTACTGCCAATGATAAATGTCAAGAGTTCAGATGCTAATTAACTGATTTTAGAGGTTTTAACTCGTTCTAGTTTCCCACATACCATGCCTGCAATGAAAAGAAAAAAAAAACACAATTGAAAAAACAAATAATTAATCAGTCTCAGCATTAAACAAACACAATTGAAAAAACAGAATACAAAAGAGTGGAGTAAAGGAAATGGCGAATCTGGAACCTGTGAATCGGAATTTCAATACCACCGAATACTTGATCGTAACTGCACCATAAGAATTGATATAAATGATATTAAAATGTTGATATCACATTCAAAATCAAATAAAAAAATGGCATAAAGCTGACAAACATGCACCAAACAATTCATATTTGAGTTGATACATTCACAAGAATTTGAGAATTACACGAAAAAGATGAAAAAATAAAATCTTATCTATGATTAATATCCTGAAGAATCGAAGCTGAAAATATGTGACGATTTTATGATGCTGATGAAGGGGTTTTTTTGAATGATATTGTGTCATATACTCTTATGTTGGTATGAATAAACTTTGAAAGCTTTCCAAAAAGTCTGGTACAAACACTTGGTAAGGATGGGCCGTATATCTTGAGGCTAGCCCAGATTTTATGAAGCTTACATGAGAAGTTTTGTTACAAAGTCTTATTTCCTTAATTAGTGGTAAAATTCAAATTAATATTCACAAATAGTTTATATCGACAACCAATATTCACAAATTTACGTTTGAATTTTAACACAACAAATAAACCAACAGTTTAATGAATGAGTGAACAATGAATGTAAAAATGATGTATCCTTAAGATAAATAGACGAGTACCCGTGCATAGCAAACATATAGTTTATTGATAAAAAAAAGTTTATAGGTTATAAATAAAAAATAATAAAAGTTTGAAGATTTGGGAATTAAACATAATGTTTTGAAACCCGGTTCGACCTGGGTGGTTCAACCGGTTGAACCGTTCCAGTCGAAAAATTGATCGATTTAAACCAGGTCAACTTGCTATGTTGGGTCAAAAACGGGTCAAAATAAACCGGTTCAACCCGTTGGGTTTGAAACGTACCGGGTCAACCCGGTTTATGATTTGTATTAATTGTTTTAATTGGTTGTATTTAATTTATTAGATATGTGTTTTAATAAGAGTATTAATTACATTTCATAATTTCCTTTAATAAGATATATGTAGTTAATATTTCAAGATTTCACTTTCAATAATGTTGACCAAAGTTTCAAGAGTTCACTTTCAAGGTTGACCATTTTTACATTATATGTAGTTAAGATATATATATATATATATATATATATATATATATATATATATATATATATATATATATATATGTGTGTGTGTGTGTGTGTGTGTGTATCTTTATTTTCAGAACCCTGTTAAGTGCGGGAACTGCGAGAACTCTAATTTTGCATTAGAAAACATGCATGTTTATATAAAACATGTATGTTTTCTTACATACCTTAATACACATACCTGTGTAACATATATGTTCATATAAAACCCTTTAAGTGCAACATATCAATGCAAAATGGTTTTATATGAACATGTATGTTACGCAAGTATTTGTATTAAGGTGTATGTAAGAAAACATACATGTTTTATTTGAACATGCATGTTTTCTAATGCAAAATTAGAGTTCTCGCAGTTCCCGCACTTAACAGGGTTCTGAAAATAAAGCTCCCCATATATATATATATATATATATATATATATAGGGGACTTTCTTCCGAGAACCATTTTATCTGCGAGAAATGAGAGAACCACCAAAAACATACATGCACGCCTTTTAAAATAAAACAAAATACATGCAAATCATCAATAATCGTTAGTATCCACCTATGTTCTTTAATATCATCATGAACTAATCATCTTTTTTCACAAAAACCTTACACACGACCGCAATATTGTCGTTGCATGCCTTATAAGAACATACATGCACACCTTCAAAGAAAACTTTTGTATTTCTAATTTCTTATCAAATTCTTTAGAACAATTATGTTTTTTTTAAACATATATGTTGTTTTTAAAACATATGTGCAAAATTACAATTATTGAAGGCGTACATGTATGTTTTTTATGGTTCTCTCAGTTCTCGTAGATAAGATGCTTTTCGCAAGAAAGCAAATAATATATATATATATATATATATATATATATATATATATATATATATATATATATATATATATATATATATATACATATATATATATATATATTATTTGCTTTCAATCTAGCAACGCATGTTGCTCTATTAACGTACGTCGAAACGCAGGCCTAACACAAGCATGGAGGAAGTGGTCATAATGCGAAAACGGCGTTGAAACCATGTCAACTAGACAATAACGCCTAACTTGCGTTACCACTCCTTAGCCTCTAAAGTTACCTCTAGTGGCCATTTGATCTACACTTAAAGGTTATTAGATACTATTTCACTACTATTGAAACTAACAAATAGAAAAAAGTAAACTGATAAAATATGCATAATTGCATATTATAAAAAGCAACCATTATGTTTCGTCATTTCTTTAATTATTTTCATCCAGCTGTGACGAATTTTTACATCTCTTTAATGTAATTTAGTCAACCAAGTCAATTTGAGAAACTATCAAACATAAGAATTAGACGTATAACGACCAAAAAAAGCACGTCGATACCAATCCCTAAACAAAAACCAGAGAAGCATACAAGGTTTTGTTACAAGTAAAATACAAAACATGCTAAAAGTTCATAAAGTATCACACTAATACCTTGTTGTCCACCTACAGACACGTCGATACCAATTGAGAATATTCAAGGATGTGACTTAGATGATAGATCATCATGGAACAATATCAACCAACCAAAAAGATGTAACCGGTCAAGCTACTATCGTATTTGTTTCCTTTGATATCTTTGAGACACTAGTTTCGACTTATACACCCAAAATCAAAGCATAATCAAATGCTCGCGAAGATGAACATATATATGGTGTGAATACATATATTATGCTAAACGAGTATCCGCGTATAGCGACAGAATTTGAAATTTTATAATGCAAATAGTTGAAGTTGGATATTTTGGCTAAGTGTTTCATGTAACGTTTATGCATACAACGTAAAATAATTAAAATGTAACTGAAAAGGGTTATAGCATACGAAAATTCAACTAAAAGAAAAGAAAAAAAAAAATTAAAATGTACCAAAGAAAGTATAAATATATATAATTAAAATAAAACATGACAAAAATTAGTTGAAACATTTATCTTCTCTTACAATTTTTTTTCTTCCTATTTTACTTTACAAATGACTTTTATATATGTAGTTGAAATCAAAAGTATATTATAACATATATATTAAATGTGATTGTTAAACTTTTTAATATAACCATAATACAATTTCTTTAAAAACAAGTCAAACCTTTTTTTGTTAAAAACGTAAACAAGAAGTTCAAATTTAAAAAGTAACTTTAGATATAACACATTCTATTTTTTTTCTTTAAGTGTTAAAGAAAATCATTTTCTCTTTATATATAATATTAATAATATATTTGTCGATTTTACCTTTGCAAAATAAGTAACAACTCACAAGCCACTGATGTACATGTAGCCATGTAGAATTTTGCGCATTATATAACATAATTAAATAGTCGGCTATATGAGACTACTGGGTCACACACAATAAGTCAATAACACGAGACTTTAGTTTACCGTAAATATATAATTGATCAAATAAGGTAAAATCGATAAGGGTGATTAACAAATAATGGACCTAAACTAGACAAGCAGACGAAGCTAATCTGCTTGACCTGGGTCATACACCTCTAGAGGGGTGAATCGGCTTTGGGTTTGATCCATTACTTAAGCGAAAAAATAACTATTTTACTAGATAAGATCATATCTTAAAAATAAGATAATTAACTGTTTATAATACTCCGCAGTTAATGTATATCTATTATTTAAATGGAAAATGATCTTTACGATAGATTCAATGAATGTAGACGTTTACTTATTAAAATGACATGTTTACTAAATGGATGGGATAGATAAAATTGGAAATTTTAAAAATATAAATAATTTAAAGGATTTTGCTAACAACAAGCATATAAATGCTGTTTAAGCATTTCATATATAAAAACACTTTAAATAAACTCATATATTTCATAACTATACATTTTTAATTATTTTACACATGATATGTGATGTTAAGTATTAAATGTTTGAAGATCATTAAGTGGTAATTATCTATACATGTAATGCTTAAAAAACACGTATGGGGTTGTTATTAGCAAAGGGAAAATACCATAAAATGTAGTAAACTTCTCCTTTTGTTATTCTATATAGTCATATTTTTTTCTTTAAATTACTAACAAACTTTCATCATTAGACGTTTCTGTGTATCGATGACATCATATACTTGCATCGTTAGTCCATTATAATAACAATCGTTAATAAATAACTTAAAACTTGGTTATCTCAACATATACTTGCATCGTTAGTCCTTTATATTAATGACCGTTAGTAAATAACTTAAAATTTGGTTTTCTTACATTTTTCACGTTTTCTTCCATTTTTACCCGTTTTCGTCTGTGTTTGCACGTTTTCGTTCATTTTTACACGTTTTCATATGTGTTTGCACGTTTTCATCCGTTTTTACAGGTTTTTGTCCGTTTTACACTATTTTGTCCTTTTTACACGTTTTATTTCGTTTTTGCACATTTTTACACATTCTTTTATGTTTTTGAATGTTTTATCCGTGTTTGTTTGTTTTTACATGTTTTCAGACGTTTTTACACATTTCCGTTCGTTATTACACGTTTTTCCATTTTTACACGTTTTTGTCTGTTTTTATACGTTTGTTATGTTTTTAAACGCTTTCGTCAGTTTTTACATGTTTTCATCTGTTTTACACGTTTTTCACCAATTTTTACACTTTTTCATTCGTTTTTACACGTTTTTATCCGATTTTATACGTTTTTGTTCGTTTTTATATGTTTCTAACGTTTTTGTCCATTTTTTCATTTTTTCACCTATGTTTCGTATGTTTTTACACGTATTTATCCATTTTTACATGTTTTCGTCAGTTTTTACACATTTTCGTCCATTTTTACACGATTTCATCCAATTTTACATGCTTTTGTTCGTTTTTATACGTGTAATAACAGACGAAAACGTGCAAAAATGAATGAAAACATGCAATAACTGACAAAAACACGTAAAACATATTAAAACGTGTAAAACCGTAAGAAAACGTGTAAAACGGATGAAAACGTGTAAAAACTGATGAAAACGTGTAAAAACGTATAAAACAGATGAAAACATGTAATAAAGGGTGAAATCATGTAAAAACGGACAAAAACGTGTAAAAAGGGTTGAAAACGTGAAAAAACAGATGAAAACGTGTAAAAACGGATGAAAACGTGTTAAAAACTGACGAAAACGTGTAAAAACGGACAAAAACGTGCAAAAACGAATGAAAACATGTAAAAACGGACGACAACGTGCAAAAACTGACCAAAATGTGTAAAAACGGATGAAAATGTGCAAAAACGAAAGAAAACTTGTAAAAACGGACGAAAACATGTAAAAACGTATAGAAATGGACGAAAACATGTAAGAAAGGACGAAATCATGTAAAACGAACGAAAACGTGTAAAAACGGATGAAAACGTGAAAAAATAGTTGAAAACATGAAAAAACAAACGAAAACGTGTAAACACAAATGAAAATGTGCAAACACAGACGAAAACGTGTAAAAAACAGACGAAAACGTGTAGAAACATGACAAAAACCGTGAAAAACGTAAGAAAACCAAATTTTAAGTTATTTACTAATGACCGTTAGTATAAAGGACTAACGATGCAAGTATATGATGAGATAACCAAGTTTTAAGTTATTTATTAATGATTGTTAGTGTAATTGACTAACGATGCAAGTATATGATGTCATCAATACACAGAAACGTCTAACGATGAAAGTTTGTTAGTAATTTAGGGGGAAATGACTACACCGAATAACAAAAAGGGGGAAGTTTACTCAAAAAAAATTTATGCAAAAGGTGAATTTATATTACTATTCAAAACTTTGTACATCATAATTCAAGCATATTTTGATAGGACATGTCCAAGATCAGATACAAAGTAAAACATACAAACTACTAATACTGTATCCGATATTTGATACAATCTGATAATACTCTGTTTGTCATAGCCAAACAGTATAGCCAATTCCAGCTTTCCTCCAAGCATCAGGATTTGGTTTCACTTTTTAAGCACCATCCCATCTAGTTACATTTCCATTTCTTCTTCCCACCATGATCACTCAACCTGCCACCACAGTGAATCAAAGTAGGATAGGAGAATGGCTTCACTAGGAAGTTTACTACATTTTTGTGGTATTTCCCATTAGCAAATCCCATAATGTAATTAAGAAAGTGGACAAGTTGTTTTGACAAACTAAAATAGTAATGACTAATGAGGACAATCAAAAAGAGATAAAGGTAGTAGTTGAATAAAATTTAAATTATACCACGTTTTTCATCAGGACAAAACAAAAACAGGTAACAGTACAAAGAATTTAAGGGTGCGTTTAGTTGGAGAAAAAATTCTTTTGTTTTCTATTTTTAGTTTTGTAAAACTTTGGAAGGGAAATTTATATCCACAAAAACTAGGGCTGCAATCAAGTCAAGCTTTTATCAAGCAACTCGAGCTTGACTCGATCGAGTCAAGCTTTTATCAAGCTCAAGCCCTAAAATTAGCTCGAAATATTTAACAAGCCAAGCTCAAGCTTTGGATAGCTTGGCTCGAGCTCGTATCAAGCTTTTATCAAGCTTTAATATAGATATTTTCATATAAATTTCATATAAGTAATTAGGAGCAAATTTGGTTATTAAGCTAATTATAATTTATAAGGGCTTAGTTCGTAAATATTGGATAATGTATTCTAGAAACCTTTAACCCTACCAAACGTCCAAATGATTTGTATTCTAATGATCTAATCTAAGCCAGGGGCGGAGCCAGGATTTGTAGTTAAGGGGGGCTGAAGTTCATTATATAAACCGGAAAAATAAAAGTTTAAAAATTGTTTCCAACTTTAGTTTATACAAACAAAGCATTGTGGGGGGGGGGGGGGGGGGGGGGGGAGGAAGAAGAAGACCTTTTTTTAAATATAAACGCCTTCGATAATCAGTTTTGTTGCACCTATTCACCCTCTTATATTGGTTATTAATGTCTTATCAACTGATCGTATGCATGTCACCAGAAACGCAGGGGCGGAGCCAGGATTTGTAGTTAAGGAGGGCTGAAGTTCATTATATAAACCGGAAAAATAAAAGTTTAAAAATTGTTTCCAACTTTAGTTTATACAAATAAACCATCATAAAAACTTACGAATGCATTACTAAACCTATTCTTTTCTAACATATTTGGTGGATAAAAAGTATAGCAAACTTAAAATAAGGTCATTTTTTTTTTTTTTTTAATCTATTTTGATGCTTTTGAGTAGAGGAGAGCAACAAAGCCGAAACTTTCTAAGATTTCTTGATTTATATTTTGGGTGTTCAAAAAATATACGTATTCAGGTATCCAAAAACTTGATCATAATTTACTAAAATTTTTTTATGAAATGACAGTTTTGGAAGTCATATAAAAGTTTTTCAAAAATTATAGATATCTCAATATTCAGATACATAAAAGTGTAATCTGAAATTTCGAATATCCGAATTACAAAAAACTTAGATAAAATATAATGTCTAACATAAAACTATCATCGAAAATTTCGGATATCCAAAATTTGTGATATAACTAGTTGTTGACAAGTCCTTTAAAATTTTTAGATTAACAACAAAAAAATATTGTCAAAAATGTCTCATTTCATATTTTCTCTTTAGTGGTCACTTAGATAGGAGATATTTCATGTCGGTTGTTTTCTTTTTTTTTCATGATATAAAAGTCGCTAGTTGAGAGATGCTAGTGATATATTAAACATTAAATTATGGGCTAAACAATGGTATATTAATACAATCATTGAGCTTATTGGAGGGGGCCTAGCACCCGCTAGCCACCCCTTCCCTCCGCCCCTGATCTAAGCGTCTCCTCAATCTCCTCCACTCATTCAACCACCAAGTCCAAAGTTTCTCTTTTTTTTTTCCAAAAGTATTCGTAAGTTCAGTTATCAATTTATCATTATCAAGATCTTTAATTTAATAATCTTAAGTGTTGCATCATCAATCTATATTATATACATGTATCTATGTTTTTTATCTTGCCATTGTTAAGTGTTAGCATCATCAATCTATTTACGCAAGTACTCCATATGTAAATATTTACGCAAGTATTACTTAATATTGTGTTGTTACTATTGCTTACTTAAAATACATATACTTATTGTTGAGTTTAGCTATTGAATAAAATATTTTTGTATTCATTCAAGCTTTTCAAGCCAAGCTCAAGCTTTGCTCGAACTTACTCAAGCCAAGCTCAAGCCTGGATGATGAAAGCTTGACAAGCTATCAAGCCAAGCTCAAGCCTAGTGTTTTTCTTTCAAGCCAAGCTCAAGCCTTGTTGAGCTTGAGCTCGGCTCGACTCGATTGCAGCCCTACACAAAACACTTAAAAATATAGAAAACGCGTTTAGTTGATGTTTGTATTTTCTGTTTTGAAGAAGTGAAGGGATGGTTGTGGGTTACAAAGGAAAACAACTAAAATTGTTTTGTAATTTTCCTTGTTAAGTTAGGAAACAGGGGATTTTGTGTTGCAAAACATTTTATTAGAAAACACTTATTTGAACGCGATATCTGTTTTCCTTGTATTTTACAAAATATTTTGTTAAAAATAAAGGTGTTTTCCCTCAACTAAACGCACCCTAAGAGTTACGATATTTATGGCGATTTATAGTGGTTCGTTGTACTCCATTACTTCTCTAAACACGCATTGAGAAGCCTTTCCACTAGATAAAATGCTGGCATCATATATAGAGATGAAAAAAGGCTTACATGAGACCACTTTTTAACAAATATTCAAGCTACCAAAGCCTAGTAATTGTTGGCATAACATGTCAAACTAAACATATATGTTAGAGGCTTATCAAATTGACAAGTTTGAAGGCTCGCCAAGGGTAAATATGTAATCAGGTGGTCCAAATTAGACTAAAGAATGACTATTGGTTAGTTTAAAAAGTCTTGAGCAGTAGTTGATATTTTCATTAGCACTTCATTTCTAATAAAACATAAACTTGTACTCAGCTTCAACAGAGGAGCTTGAGCTCGACATAAGGTAGGACAAAGTATGATTATGGGTTTTATACTTGTATGCAAATTAAAGCCAATCAGAGTAAATGCTCAATCTGTTTTCTAGTGGTTGAGAGTCGAATCTAATTATCTAATGATAGTTCTAATTAATACTTTCGTCTATATGTTTGAACGGTCGAGCTTATGGACACCTTAATTTTTATTTTTATTTTGAACGGCTTATGGAGTATGGACACATAGAATAGCAAAAAATTTTGTTCGATACTATGCTCAGAGCAAACTCATTTCACTCATATAAATTCGAGAATACCAAGCATTGAAAATCAAAATCTTTTGGTGATGAATTATTACTTAGCCACTTCAGATTAAATTTGTAGGCGCGATAATGTTTAGAGTTTTGAACGAACCTATTCAATCTACAAAACCATAGAAAACGAAGTCATTTCTACTTGTTTCATAATTCTTATCAATAGATGAACCAGGTTGCAGTATAATGTGAATCTGTATCATATTCAGATACAAATATAACAAGAGTAGTATACTAGTATTCACAATACAAAGGCGTCGCTCAAGCTTATTTTTGAATATATTTTATAAAGTATTTGTCTATTTGATTAAGACCAATAATGCAATAAATAACGTTGTCACATCTACTTGGATTATGCATTAAATTGCTAATCCTCGATCCAAAATCATCATATTCAATCCAGCTCTGCACAATCGTAACCCTGCAAGAACTCGTCTGGTTGTCAACTTCGGCCCTAAAACACGGGCCCAAATATGTATGACCTCAACATCCTCATGATTATAGAATCCAGGATATTCCAATGTTGATGGAGACTTATAGCAGGCCGTGCAGATAATATACAACACACATATAGACAGAATTATATAAGATAATCTATATATAAAATTGAATGAAGTTCTTATGTATATGTTTGAATATCTGTCTGTGTCTTCAAGCAAAAAGTTAAGAAAATATGTTTCATGAAGATGTTGACTTTGAATCTGTTAGAAAGTCATTTACTGTCAAATGAGTAAATCAAGTTATTAGCAAGATGATCAAAACTTAAACTTCTCAACACATATATTGTCCAAATTAATGTTTTCTACAAATGGTATACAATTGTAAATACGTACAAACATGCATACTTCACAAAACTACTATGCATTTGACTGGTTTGAGTGTTATGATATTCCTGATAAGGACATGATCGAGCCCATAGGCCATAAGGACGATGAAGAATGTAACCAAATCTGTAGTAACCAAACGTTAATATGGCAACATTACATATATAAGGTACAAATGTGTAGTAACTAGACGTGTAGTAACCAAAATTAAGATAAATGTGCAGTAACCAAAATTAAGAATCAAGAATGCAACTAAATCTGTAGTAACCAGACATTAATATGCCAACATGTATAAGGTACGAAACTATAGTTTAAGATAAATGTATCGGACGGTTTGTAGATCACCCAAAGGATAGTTTACAACCTACACAATGCTTCAACCAATATGTCAATATTCGTGAAAAATGAAAAAGTTAGACAAAATAAAAAGTCCAAACTTGCTTTAACCAATTATGAATTTTGACCAGCTACCCAACCTGCATGTCGTTGTCCAGTGTGTTCCTGCGTATATATACCAAAAACAATTTAGGAAGAGAGTACATGCAAAATGCTCCAGGAAAAGATCCAAATTTGCTCTCTTAATCTAACTAGATGCTACGTATGCAAATACAAACCCATGTCACTATACTTAATACCACACTTCATATCCAACAATTCTATTTTCTTCCTAAAAGATGCTCATGGCCTCATCAACACACTTCATTTGCATTACTCTCTTCATCACATCTTTCACGCTAGTTTTTCCACTCAATGTAGTCATAAAATCAACTGTTATCTACCCTTTAACATGTTCCAACTACACTCGCACATGTGATTCCTATCTTTACCACATCTCTAAAGGCCATAAACTTGAAGATATCGCCTCTTTCTACTCAGTTAACACCTCTAAAATCACACCTATAACACACAACACTAATCTAGATTATTTAGTTTCCGTTCAATGTGCTTGTGCAAAAGATAACAATAGCAATGCATACTATTACTATGATTCTGTATATAAACGGAAACCAGGAGAGAGTGTTGAGTTTATAAAAGATGAGTATTATAGTGGGCAAGTGTGGAATGTTAGTGAAGAAAGTGATGAACAAGTTAATGTACGTATTGTTTGCGGGTGTGTGGAAAATGAGTTTCAGGAAGTTGTTACGTATACTATACAAGCTGAAGATACTTTGATTGGGATTTCTAGCCTTCTTAATGCAAAAGAGGTTGAAGTTGAAAATATGAATAAGGTTTTGACTAAAGATCCGAATTATATGGATATTGGGTGGGTGTTATTTGTACCTAAGGAGAAAAACATGATACGAGCATCGAAGAAATGTAAGTATCCTTTTCGACCCGTTTACTTCAGAATGGGTATGGTGGGTTATGTTTTATCTCTAACAGGTCAAATCGTTGAATAAATTGCTAATGAGGAAACATGTTGAAATATGGCCATGGTGTACTTTTAAGGGTTTTTGCATAAAATAGCAACATACTATTTCATTTGTATCATTTTAGCCATCGTGCTTTCTTTTGTACATGCAAGTCATCAAAAACGGTTTTGTGTCCCGTTTTGGTCATTTTGTAACAACAAAACCTTTGAAAAAGTGAATATCAACACTGAGAATGCTTATATAAAAATATTGAATCTCTGTGTAAAATTGTTACTTTTTATATATGATGCTAAAAGTGTTTCGGGTCAACCCTACCCAACTCACCCATTTTGACACCTATACTTTTGTGCTTAAACTTTATATTTATGATTTACTATAGCAGGGAAATTGAAGACTTGGATAATAATCGTGTTCATAGTGTTACCTCTGTCTGTGCTTATTGCGGCTTTCTTGGTCTTGTTTCTGTATAGAAAAAGACAGGCTTACAAAATCAAGAAAAATGAATCGAAAATCATTAATAAGAGAATAGGCGCTGAGAAGATGCCCCTCGAAAATCATTTTTTTAATATAAATATGGAAGGTTAGTTGATGGTCAATTTGGGTTGTAATGTTGTATTATGTCTCAGCCGGGTCAAACGCGTCAAAGGTTGCCCAAAATATGTTTACAACCTTCTAAATTAACTTCAAAATCTTTGTTATATATATTAGTTATTATAAAATTCAAAATATTAAATTTAGATTAAAAAAAATAATAATAAAATAAAAATAAATAAACGTGTTTGTAACAATGAATGCACAACAAAGTCTGAATATACCTATGAATGATGCAGAGGCAGCAACAAATATTGAGTCTGAAAAACCAGTTATAATCAGTCTGGAGGAGATTGAGCAGGCTACAAATAATTTTGATGAAGCGCGGAAAATAGGGGAAGGTGGATACGGTAGTGTGTACTTTGGCATAATAAGAGAAAGGGTATGTAACTGAGTGACGTGTATGTGCCTAACACTAGTATTACACAATAGTCTAACACTAGTATGTGCCTAACAGGAAGCTGCAATAAAGAAGATGAGATCAAACAAGTCAAAGGAGTTCTTTGCAGAACTTAAGGTTCTTTACAGGATACATCACAACAATGTGGTAAGAACTTTATGTTACACACACACACACACACACACACAAAAAAAAAAAAAAAAAAAAAAAAAAAAAAAAAAAAAAAAAACCCTTATATGATCGGTTTTAAAACTTTGCTCTCTAGGTGCAACTTCTGGGATATGCAAGTGGCGACAACCATCTTTATTTGGTATATGAGTATGTCCAGAATGGAACACTTAGCGAACATCTTCGGGACCCTTTGCTAAAAGGTAAGTTTCTGGTGACCCATTCACTATTGGTGGCAACTTCAACCTAGTTACATATTGATGGGTTGATGGTTATGTTTTATACCTAACGGGTCAAATAAATAGATAGCTTAAAAGGAAACGGGTCAGAAGTAGCAAAGAGTGCAATTTAATGCATATACCCAAGTCATTGTATTTAAATATTTTGATTATTATCGAGATAATATAAGTTTTGACCATATGGCGGGACAAAAAATCCAGCACAACTTGTTTCGCTCACACAGAGAACTACCCATTTTGACCTGTTACCCAACCAACCCATATATAAAGAAGACAGTTCAATCGTTATAGATTCTAATACAAGAAATTATCAGGTCACCAGCCGCTTTCATGGTCAGCGAGAGCAAATATCGCACTCGATGCTGCTAGGGGAATTGAATATATTCATGATCATACAAAGGCACGTTATGTTCATCGAGATATTAAAACAACTAATATACTTCTAGACTTGGGACTGAAAGCAAAGGTACCTGTGAAACCTATTAGCATCATTGTTAAAACTTAATGATTTGAAATATGATTTGTTCAAGATCATAATGGTGGTCAAATTATCAACTAACAGTACTAAGGTGGTCATGTAGGTTGCTGATTTTGGACTGACCAAATTTGTCGAGCGTGCAAATGAAGATGATTTCATAGCCACAAGAGTTGTGGGTACACCAGGCTATCTAGCTCCTGAGTATGTTTGACACCATTACTTGATAATACATATGTACACCTAAAGGTGGAAAAAAGGTGGTTTTGTCAACGGGTTAATATGTGTGCGAGTAAAAAATCGTCATTTTAGCTTATTGGCAAAACACACATTTTTGTTTGCATTGAAACACATTTGACCCATTTCTTTTTCAGCGAACTTTCCTGATTTTAACCAGTAGAGATAAAACATAACCTGTGTTGACCCATTGATAAGTAAATGGGTCAAAACCGTCACCTCTACGTATATCGGATGATTATTACAGACTTAGTAAAAATCACAAGTGGTAAGAATTGATGGTAATTATCATGACATTATCTTCAATTTGTTTATGCAAGGTCGATAAGCGAAATGCAAACTACATCAAAAACTGATGTTTTTGCATTCGGGGTAGTTCTAGCAGAGCTGATAACCGGTCAGCCAGCACTTGCACGTGATAAGAAGGATCCAAAGAAGTTCAAGACACTAATTTCAGTGGTAAGTCCTAATGTTTTAGTTTACTGCAAGCATTTCAATAATCTATTTAATTTCTATAGACACATTTTCAAATGATTGTCCACTTTACTGAGTCAATCTATCTATAAAATTAACCATTTCTCTTCCAAAATGACTAGATACGTGCAATATTCCAAGATCAAGATCCGACAACAGCATTGGAAGCTCAAATTGACAACAATATAAAAGACAGCTATCCTATAGATGAAATGTACAAGGTTGCAACTCTTCCCTGCCTCTAAATTTTAGAGATGGGTAAGTCATATGGTACTTGTGGTTGGGGTTGAGGAGCAAGAATATTGTCCATCATTTTTGTATACAGTAATCAATGCATTAAATATGATTCAAAAAACTATATTACAACGATAACATACTAAAATCTTAGCTGAAGCGACTTAGGAAGGTAAGTACTGAAGCTACACGTTATGTGACTCTTAACCCATTTGACATGTTTCGTTTTTTATAGCAGATCCGCACTTTTGAGTATTTGGATAAAGAAAAGTGTTTATCTGCGTTTTTAGGGTGTTGTTTTCAATAAGCAATTTGAGATTATGGATTTTCAAACTTGATTATTATTGGTGACTTCAAAATTACAAGCTTACCCATGTTTTCAACTAGCTTAACTTAAGCATAGGTTACTAGTATTTAAATATGCAATCCCAAACACCCTTTAGTTAAAGCATTAAGACAAACTCCAAAACCCCTTCAAATGGAAAAACAAGTAGTCTTAATTGACACAAATCTTAATCAAATTGAATCTTGGCCAATAAAAGCAAAACAAATAATTAAGTGGCATTGTTATTGTTGTTTATATTAACAAAAGTATACCCACTTGTCAGATGGCTGAAACAGCTCTCCAGTGCTTGAGTGAAGATCCAGCTAGTAGACCAGAGATGAGCAATGTTGTCACGATGTTGGGCCAAGTTGTGATGTCATCAAGAGAATGGGAAGCTTCACTTGGTGGGACCAGCCAAGTGTTTAGTGGGGTGTTCAATGGAAGGTGAAACAACACAAATCATTCTGGTAGATAATCATCGCTTACTCGTTATAGCACAACGTAAACTCATGAAAACCTTATATCATATTATGCAATTGGGAAACAGTAATGTATCTATTGTCATAAAAATATGAGTGAACATTTCAACAACATAGATGGACATTGGACACTCAAACAATGACATTCTTACAGGATTTGTGGCATTGTGTTTTGAAGGTGATTGTATGATATTGAACATTTAGAAGCGTTACAAAATCTAACATAACTAGTACACAACTTGCTAGGCAGTTCACGAGAAATCAATACTAACCCTCCATGTGACAAAAAGTAAGTGAAAAGATGTGAAACGCTTATATATGAATGCATGCTGTATATATAAGAGCTGAAAGATGTAGCGAAACAATAATCAAATTCAGCTTCCTGACTTTTGGAGCTCAAATCAGGCAAGTATGCAAATGTAATCATCGACGTGATACATCAAATGACTAGAAAAACTGTACTCAGCAGAGATTGTAAATGCTTCAACGCGAGCATGCATGTAGCAACTAAGCATGTCAATAGCCAATGAGCCAGGTCTTGATTTTGATCTGATTCAATCATTTTTATGATCCAAATCAAAAAGAATGTGACAGAAAGTAAATGAACACTGCAATTTGCACAAACATGCCTTGTTAGGGAGACGCCAAATAGCCCGACGAGGAATTACTGTTCACCATTTTCTCCTATTAGACAAGTCAACAAATTGAGCACTGCAGTTTGCAGAAACAGCCAGGAAAAAGCAAAACATTGCTATTATATAGATAACACCTGTTTACAAAATGGCATCATTTGAAACAAGTAGAGTTCAGCTCTGAGTGTCTTCGCACACATCCAATGAGCTTGATCACTTGAGATTGCATTTGCCAACTACTCAAAAAATATTCTTAATTACAAGCAAACAATATAGTTTGCTGCAAATTACAAGTACTAAATGAGTTTAGAAAATATTTCTGAGCAAAATACACAAAACAAGAAGCAAGTCTAAGAGTGATGATATATCAGCAACCTCCATCTTCATTTCTTTGCCTGCCAGAAAATATAATTAAAATAAAATAACTTTTGATCAGTTAAAATAAGATATGGCAATTTCAACTCATAAACAAGAAAAAATAATATGGGTCAATTGGGGTTATGTTTTATCGCTAAAGGGTCAAGCAGGTAAAAAAATACAAACAAGAGGAACGTTGAAAGTTGCCCAATGTGTATTTATTTGCCTATTTCCTAACCCAATTAACTAATATTATCATTACAAATAAACTAATACTTCCAGTATTATAGGTCCATAACAAAACTATAATATGTCTTTATTTGAAAACACTTTTGATATTTGACAGATAGGTAAACATATAAACTGAACATCTCCACTAGGTATAAAATTACTGGTCTCTATATAGTAACTGTACCTTAAAGCGGGGGGATTTCCGTACAGAGGAAGCAGATACAGGTGACAGAATTGATGATTGTACCCCTTGAACATTTTTAGGTTTCCTGGCTCGTTTGCCTTGTCTGGAGCGATCAACCGTTGCAGGGGATCCATTTCCACTCTCGGTGGATACTGAAGAGAGTGGGGCTGACATGGTTATGATAGTAGTTTCTTGAGGATGAGAAGCAATTTCAAGTATTTTTTCTGCAAAAACAATCGTGACAGTTTCAAGCATTCCATAAGGAACCATGCTCTAAAAAAAGATGGCAACTTTGACCCATTAACTAATGAATGGATCAAATCCGGGTTATGTCTTATTTCTAACACGTGACACAAAAATGATTAGTTTAAAAAAACCAGGTCATATGGGCTGGAACTTGGAAGTGACCAAAAGTCTGTTTCTAGTGCCTTACTTATCCTAAATCACTTTATTAGGAAATAAAATTACTGTATTAGTTTATACTCATTTATTACACACCAATTATATATAATATAGTTCAAAACTTTCTGAATAAATATGTATAATGTACACCAGACTAGATCCATTTTGACTCGTTGCATATATAACATTCATTACATGTTACCCCACCCGCCCATTTTGCCACCACCTACTCCAAAATTTTATATACTATAGTGGCAGAGTGTAAAAGTAAGAAGTGTCAGAGATCGAGCCATTACCTCCAGCTGCAACCTCTTGAAATTTGGCTCTCATAGTTCTGACAAAATTATACAAGCCATTAGTAATATTTAGTTCTTCGATCATTTTTTTTGCCTCACTCACTTGTGGGTGACAATCAAGCACTGAGCACAGCAGAAGCAAAGAATTAGAGCCCTTCCCAATATAACTTTCACTAAAGCTAAAAAGTAAGCAAATGAGATCACACGTGTAGTACTTACAAGAATAAATATCTTTTTCAAGACGAATAGTAAAGGAATACTCTTCATTTAGATTCTTTGGGTGTATGTTGGTGAATATGAACTTTATTCCTGAAAGAATAATGTAAAAAGTAAGATAGATTCTACAAATGCAATAAACTTTGATCATATCAAGTAAGTTATGTACCACGCCCCCTTTCGATTCTGAAGCCAAGCACCCTATTGTACCATAAAATTGCCTCCTCTATTTCTTCTCTACATTCCGCATCCTGCTTGTGCTTTTCCTCGGATTCTTTTAGAACTTTTAATAAGCGAAAATAAAACAGAAGAGTTCGATTAATAATATTGCATACTTATTAGCTAAAATAGTTACTCGTAAGGAGTAACTTGTAATATCAACTACATATAAAGCAAAACAAAAACCAGAAACAAAGTAGGAACTTTTGTAGTAAATGAAGAATATCAAGTCTCAGCAGTAAAGAGTACAAGTACAAACGCAATACCTTCAGACTGGTATGATATGATTTCTGCATATTCATCCTTTCTACTCCTTTGGTCAGCCACAATTTTCTTGAGTTCTTCAGCCCTAGCTTTTGTAGCAGAAATGGAATCTGCAATAGCCATCTTTTTTGCCTCTTTTCGCGTCTTCACTACACATCCATTAGCAAAGAGAAACACGTATAAATTGGAGTAAAATGTTAATGCACTGAGCATATTAAGGGGTACAACAGTATAAGCCATTCCTCATGTTGGTGAAAGGAAAAAGATAAAAGCTGTTCTGAAAGACTTGAAAACCACTGTTTATACGCATCCTGAAACTAAGGGGATGTTTGGATTAGCTTATTTAGTAGGTTATTAGCTCATTTGATTTTGGAGAAGTCAATATTCAATAAGCTCATTTACAGCGCTTACGAGCCTATCCACTTGAGCTTAATGACTTACATAAGCCATAGCTAAAGCTCATAAACTATAAAACATGAGCTTATTTGACTTTTCCAGAATCAAATAAGCCCATAAGCAGTCCAAATAAGCTGATCCAAACACTCCCTAAGCATTCCCATTCACAATGAAATATTAATACATTAGCTACACTCCAGATATGTTTTGTCCATTTAGAGTCGACAAAGGGGTTGAATTTGTAGGAGAATATAACGGTTGTTAAGGTATTACATAGAGCCAAGTAGATGATAAAATTATATAAAGTTAGTTAAGGGATTAAGGACTGTCTCAGGACGTAAATGAAATTTACAAGCACTTTCAACCTGCAATTTATATACTTAGTCCATCGCAATCAAGGCAGAATTACATAAATGCACCTACTTTAAACGCTCTTACTTACGCTCTCTTTGCCAAATGAGCTTCAAGTCTAAACGCTAAACGCTCTTAAAAACTCCTTGCCAAAACCGTAAAACAGTAAATAAACGAAAGAATACCAGAAAGTGCTTTGACCAAATCCTCCTCCGCCCCTCGCAACTCCAATTTCATCCTCCCTATCTTCTCTGAAACAACAACAACACCCACATCAAATAAATCGATTACACGCAACATTCCACTATCGCGTAACTCGTCATCTTACAAACAACAAAACCCCCAAACACAACAAATAAAGTAATAAACCCTAGTTTACTTTTTATACAAATCTTGCACCAAATTACATACATTATAAATAAAGGTTGAATCTTTGATATCTTTTATTAAAATTAAGGTTAATTAAGTGAAAAATAAAAATAAAAAAAGTACCTTGATTAGTTACAGTTTCATTAGCTTGGGATCTGATTAAATGCATGGATTTAGTAAATGATTGAACAAAGGTTTCCATTCTTTGTTGTTGGATTTCTATTTCTTTATTGCAAATCATTTGAATTTCACCCATTTTTTTTTTACCTGATTTTGGTTTGTGTGTGTGTGTTTTTAGTGTGTGTGTGTTTTTGGGATTTTTTTTTGAAAATTGTGTGCGCTCTCAAATTTTGGTGTGGAGCCCGCCGTTTATGTGTTTTGTGAATTTGCTGAATTTCGGATTGTGCCCTTGGAAGTTTTATTGTTCAAAATTTTACCCCTGTAGAAAAATAGTGGCGGACGCATTTTGCTGAGTTGTTATGAATATGACCGGTAATGTAGTTTGTAGAATTAGTGGGGTGCATGCGCTATACTGCGATGTAATATCAATAAAGAGATGATGGTCGGTAGTAATCTAAAGAAACCTAAAAGAAGACAATCCTACTCTAACCATCTTACTATCAATAAAAAGTTGTTAATATGCAAAAAGCTTACAACGGATATGGGTGAATCACATATCTCAGTCCATTACATATGCAAAAAGCTTACATAACAAAATACTTCCTATATTCTAAACAAAAAAACAAACCACTAACCACATGATAACAAAATACCTTGGAGATTAAAGCCATACATGACATTAAGAGCATTCAAATTCCCTGGAAGATCATAAATTTGCTTCGAATAATCATCATAGTCATCAAACTCATCTTCACACTCATGACCACCACCAAACAGGTTTGTTGATTCGTCGAACGTATTAAAGAAACTAATGACACCAACAAGGATGTGGTTTCTGATCGTACAATGAAAGTTAATGAGGATGAGTTGTTAAAGACTAGTAATGCATCACAAGATCCTCTTGTGAGTGATATGAAAGAGAAGGAGCAGTATGGGTCTTCTAAGATTAGTATTTCTCCTGCTCCGTCTATCTCTTCTACTAAGAGGGTTAACTCATTTTCTAAGGTGGGTGAGGTTGTGGTTTCTGCACGTAAACATTTCATCCAAGGTTAAAATAGCTTATTTTCAGGATTCGTGTAAAAACAAAAAAGGGTTTTGCTTGTTAAAAGTTTGATTTTATTACATGTGAACTAATAAATAATTCTTATTGGATGACATTTCTAATAAAAATGGATGAAATACCTAAAAATCTGGATACACGCAGCAAATACTTCATTCTCATTAGGTGAATTAGTTTCTTACAACTAATTGTAGTAAAAATGATCATATCAATCACAACCCTAAAAGGTTGTTGTTAGAAAAACCCAACAAAAATAATAAAAATCAAAGTCATATGATAACAACCTATTCAAAATAATTAATAACTGTGAAATATTAGAGCAATGATACATATGCATTTTCTCTCTTTAAATTTTAACTTTTGATTTTGCCATTTGTAATCATCTTTTCATAGGCATGCATTTTAGGCATGACAATCATTTTCCGAAACAATGAGGGTAAGAATTGTATCGTAGCAGAAGTTATGTGGCAAATATCGAAATCACAACTGTAACACTCATCATTTTTTATTCCAAAATCACTATTTATCACTTTCTTTTAACTAAAAAAAATTGTTTTTACATTGTCTTACGATTCTGCGATAATTCAATAGGTTTTTAATGTAATGTTACATGTTTAGCAGCATTTGTTAAAGAAAAAAAGATTAATTATCTCGTCAAAAACCCTTAATGTTTGTCAACTTTAAGTCACTAGTGACTGAACTCTCAAAGCTAAATCAAACCCTGTTAAGAACAAAATCATTCCATGCTTTACTTATCAAAATTCCCATTTTACGTGACCCGTTTTACGCCACGAAAATCGTTAGATTCTACGCGATAAATAATGACATTACTTCTGCGCGTAAAGTGTTTGATGAAATGCCCAACAGAACTGTTTATTTATGGAACTCCATTATTAGAGCTTACGCGCAAAGACATTGTTTTCGTGAAGCGTTTAGGTTGTTTAAGGAAATGATTGCTTCGGAAACAAAGCCTGATGGTTTTACTTATGCTTGTGTTTTACGCTCGTGTGGAGAAAGATTTGATTTAGATGGTGCTAGGCTACTGCATGGGCTAGTGATTGTTAATGATTTGGGGTTTGATTCCATTTGTGGTAGTGCACTTGTGTCGGGTTATTCTAAGTTAGGCTTAGTTGATGAGGCGAGAATGGTGTTTGATAGGCTAGAGACACGAGACTTGGTTTTGTACAATACGATGATTGCTGGTTATGGGTGTTGCGGGGATTGGGATAAAGGGATGCATTTGTTTGTTGTGATGAGAAGAATGGGGATTCAGCCGGATGGATATACTGTTGTTGGGTTATTGTCCGGTTTGACGTGTTCTAGCTTGCTGGAGATTGGTCAAGGAATCCATGGTTATTGTTTTAGAAGTGGATTTGATTCTAATGCACATATAAGTAGTGTTCTTGTTAGTATGTATTCGAGATGTAGCTGTATGAGTTCAGCGTATAAAGTATTTGATAGTTTATTGCAGCCTGATTTAGTAACATGGTCTGCATTAATATCCGGTTTTTCACAGTCTAAAGAATATCATAGAGCATTAGAATTTTTCAGAAAAATCAACATTGGAGGTAGAAAGTCTGATTCTGTACTTCTTGCTACTTCACTGGCTGTTACTGCACAGTTGGTAAATTTGGCAACAGGCGCTGAAATACATGCATATGCCATCCGTCATAACTTAGATTCAGACATCATGGTGTCATCTGCTTTAATAGACATGTATTCAAAGTGTGGTTTCCTGGATTTAGGGATCAAAGTATTCGATCATATGCCTAATAGAAACATAATTTCATACAATTCGGTGATATCAAGTCTCGGTTTGTATGGACTTTCATCTGAAGCTTTTGAAGTGTTTAACGGGGTTCTCGAAAGAGGTTTAAAACCCGATGAATCAACTTTTACTGCTCTATTATCTGCTTGCTCTCACGGTGGTCTTGTAAAAGAAGGTCGTGATATTTTCAGAAGAATGGATGTTGATTTTGGGATTTCAGCTAAAACCGAGCATTATGTTCACTTTGTGAAACTTCTTGGTATGGCTGGAGAGTTGGACGAGGCTTATAATCTTGTTGATTCTTTGGGAGATGATGTGGATTCTGGCATATTGGGTGCACTTCTTTCTTGTTGTGATGTACATAATAATTCAAATCTTGCGGAAATTGTAGCTCAGCGACTGCTTGACAAAAATCCAGACAGAAGCACTTACAAAATTATGCTTTCTAACTTACATGCTGGAAATGGGAGGTGGGATGATGTGAAAAACATTAGAGATGAATTAAATGATGTAGGAAATGGGAAAGTTTGTGGGGTTAGCTGGATCGCAGTATAGCATATGTAAATCTTTTGATGATCTGGAAGTCAACTGTT
Source organism: Artemisia argyi (assembly GCA_030686995.1). Lineage (NCBI taxonomy): Eukaryota > Viridiplantae > Streptophyta > Magnoliopsida > Asterales > Asteraceae > Artemisia > Artemisia argyi. The sequence continues at coordinate 43,753,844 of CM060701.1, forward strand.
TGAGTTAGAAACCGGTCTATTTGTAACGTGCGGGAAATTTGGAATTTTGACCTTCTGAAAGCCTACTAGGCTACAAGCAGTGGTGCACTATGGCTCACTCTCAATCCGGTAAGAAGCTTTAATGCCAGATTATTGGTTGGTTTGCTTCTATAAAGCAAGTGGAACTAGGAGACAAGTATGTGATATGCTGATACTTGGATTCGACTATTCAAAATTTAAAGGTGTGAAGTGCATATACATGTGTTTATGATTATATAAATACTGATCTGAAATCTAGCACTCTAAAAAAATTACTCAATTAGATAAAAGTATACAATAAAACTTATCAAGTTGTCAATCATGTTACTTTTCTTTACCATGTGTATATTAGTCGTGAATGGTGAGCTGGCAAATAATATCAGTGGAGTGTGATCATGTTGCATTGTTCTTGGGTATATTGTGGGGCTGCTTGCTCCTACGATAAAAGGTCATTTGGGTGATGCCGCCTCTTAGCTAGCTTCCTTTGTTGACTGCAATGAAGGAATCAAGGTACTTGCAAAAGGTTTTGGAGGCTAATAGGTGCTTGTGCAATTTGGCAAATATAGATGGCAATAAACTAGGCAGTGTTTAACAATAAGCACAAATGTGGTCTCAACTTGCTTTGAAAATCAAGCTCAAAATCATTTCAGTTGGTTGATTCTACCATGGGTTTTTGCAGCACTTTTTTTGAATATGTATCAGAAAGTACTTTAGAGATGTACATAGTATGTTTATCTTTGGTTCCGCTGGTAGGTAAAATCCGCAATCACATGAGATAAACTGTTGTAACTACAATGTTTAACTGTATTTGTTTCTTCAACTATGTTGAATCTGAGGTCAATTTTTTATTTTATTTATTTATTTATTTATTTATTTTATTTTTATTATTATTTTATCTATTGTTACAAAAGGAATAGTTCTTTATTTTATCAGTTCTTTTTTCCGCAATCATAAACTTGCATATTCTTCCATTTTAATATTCCTTTTTAGTTTTGCAAACTACAGCTGCTCCTTTGTTTTGTTAAAGGAAAGTGCAAATGTTCTTCTTGGTAAAAACACACACACTGGATCGCCTTGCCGTGGGCATTCGATCGCCACACGAAATTTCCCCTACTTGGTCGTCCACACGATCGAGTTTACCATTTGCTTTGCTTTTTGTGTGTGTGTAGAAAAGGTATTTTTGTGGGGTATGTTTTTTGTAGTGTAGATCGCCCTTACTAGGGCACCCAATCGCCTGCAGGTGAGAGACGTGGCTGGGAAAATGGGGGAATTGACAACTCTTACTGTGACTAGCCTTAAAGTTTGTGGAATTGTAATTGATCTTGAATTCCAAGTCAATTACTCTTTATTTTTCTAGATCTAAGTGGATCAATTGATACGTATAGTAGTGTAAACTCACTCTCATTCTAGATTTACTAGCTCGTTGATCACAGAAAGGAAATTGTCCAACTACACATTGATGAGCGCTAATGTATAACAGATTTACCATGCGTTATTGTTCCTTTTACGAGAACTCATTGATGCGGTTATGTTTTAGACTTTCACACCGGATTAAACATTTGTTACTCGACTCAAAACTATAATTCTTTTTATAAATTGTGGGGTTTTTTTTTTTTTTTTTTTTTTTTTTTTTTTTTTATGTTAGCTAAAAGAATGTGTGGAGCCCACACTATATGAACATCTTTTTGGGAAGGGGCTTAAATAATAAGGGAAAATGATCACTGCTGTAACAGCAGTGATCATTCGCTGCTGTTTAAGGCTTCGTCAGAGACCATTTTTGCTGCAAAATGAACATTCAGGGACCATTTAGTAACATGGGGGGGGGGGGTGATTTTTGTGTGTGCAGCAGGTAACTCCCTACTGTGTTACAGCAGGGATGTTATCCCCAAATAATAATATATGAACATCCATTAGTGGAAAAAGTGAGTCCCTTTTAACAAAATAATAATATTAAATTGATGGGTTCCATTATCTTTCCCCATAAAGTAAAAAAGAAACACCACCTTACTTTTTTTCCCCTTAAAGAGCAGCAACATTATTTTGATAATCAATAAATAAAAGAATCATAAAATCAAAGCCGAGTGTTTTGACATGTTAAGTCAAAATGAGGCAACTATCGCAAGACTAAAAACGTGCATTATTTTAGTGTCCCTCTCAAAAATATTTATCTTCTACTGTACAAATTAGTTCATTTTCAAATTTTGACACATAAATAAAATGGTCAATTAAACCTCTCTGCTAGTCTACTCTAGTTTAGTATGAAGACTTTCACATAAGAATGACGCGTTCAGAAACAATAACTCAAATTTAGGGAGCACAGTACGGGGACGATCAACACGCCAAACGCACCTATTTGGACCAATGGCGCCGCCATTGGTGGTACCACCCAACGCGCCATCGGCACCTCCGCCAACAAAATGGCTTACCCCATTTGGAAAAAGTTACCTTTTTTTATTTTTTTTTTATTTTTTTTTTTGGTTAAATCAAATTTGAAAAAAAATGTAACGTACCCCTTTTCACCTATAAATACTCACTTTTAACTAAACAAATTCCACACATTTAACCCAAATCACAATTTGAATACATTTTATCATAATTTTCATCTACTCTTTCAGGTTTTATATTATTTTCTTTCCAAAAACCATGGCTTGTAATTTCTCACACAATATCAAAGAAATCAATGATGGTGTTCAGAAACTGATTGACGACGATTACATTCGTCAGGAAAAAGTTATCGAGTTAGCCGAGATGTTTAGCAACGCAAGAACCTCGAAAGAGGATCTGAGGAAATAATACACGAATTGCAAAGGCATCTCGCCGGAAAGACGTGTTGTTATTGACAAATTTTTGGACGAAGAAGGTTGGAAAGATTAAGAAAACGTTGGGGAGAAGTGTGTCACAAATACAAGATAATATCAGTAACAAAATCCGTTGGATGCATAAGGAAAACATTATGGGTGGTTCGTCATCACAACAACATACACACCAACCCATGTCTCCCAATTCTTCATTTCCACTAGAGGAACAAGTTGATGAGCACGGATTTACTGAGAAACAACTATATCAACTTATGTGAGATGAAGATGTATTAAATTAAACGTTAGAAGAAGAAGTAAGGTTTCAGAAAGAGTGGGAAGAGAAAATTAGGAAAGAAACAGAAGAGGATGATTTATTCATGATCGAATTTGGGGTGGTGGAATCTGATGATTATAAAACAGATTAAGCTATGTATTGTTTTTAATGAACTACATGAATGAAATGTGTTTAATAAAATGTATTTGTTGTATTAATCGGGTACTTGTTATAATTAAAAATACCCACTATAAATACACACTTTAACGCACACATTTTTTTAAAACAAAAAATGTCACAACAAAACACCAACAATATATGTTACTATCGTCTTCTTCTTCGGGGAAAAAATCGAAACCAAAGAAAATTGTCGTCATAACTCATGATTGGACAAAAGCCTTGGTGTTGATACTAAAGGGATGCGGCTGGAAGACGTAGCGCGTAAAATCAAAAACGCGATCTGAGTAAAATATTTTGGCTCAACTTAAATGGCGAGTTTTATTTTATGTAGTGTAATTTTAATTTATGTTTAATAAAATATGTTTGTTTTTAAATAAATAAAATGACAAAAAAATGGTACCAATAACATGTTATTGGTATGTTATGGATGAGATGTTTTAGTTATTTGTGTGTTATTGAGAGGGGGATGATGTGGCACTGAGTTAACATACCAAAGTAGACGAATAACATGTTATGACACCCAGCACTCTTAGAGCACTCGGTATCGTGCACATTAACGTGCCAAATGCACCCAAAACCAACCATTGGCGTGCCAAATGCCATACCTGGCAAAATGCCAAACTTGCGTTAATGGGAATTGAGCTAGTGAAATGGCTCACGCCATTTGTGGTGTTTTTATTTATTTATTTATTTATTTTTTATTTATTATTATTATTATTATTATTATTATTATTATTATTATTATTATTATTATTATTATTATTTTGTGGGTATTGTGAGTGAGTGGGTATTTTTAGTGAGGTATTTTGTGGAACCTAATAATATGTTAATGGTGTGTTATGAGGAAGGGGTGTTTGATTGATTGGTGTATTATTGGGAGGTGATGATGCGCTAAGCTTGCATACCAATAACGTGTTAACCGTCTCAACAATACCTAGTGCTTTTAGTATGAAGACTTTCACATAAGAATGACACATACAAAAACAATCTTTTGTAATAAATGGAATAATCATTGAATAGAAAACAACGTACTGACGTAGCGCGCGCACACACAAATCACTTAACGACACTAAAGTTTTGGACAATGAATAATAAATCTGGATCTCTAAGCCACTAAAAATATTTAAGAAACTTGAAGTCTTGAACTACAAATTACAAGGGCAAAAGCTGCATAATTTTAAAAGTTATGAGGAAAATATTGAAACAAACAACTTGATGGTTAACAACCGCCTTCACTTTTAACCACCTATGTGTTCAAATTTTAAAAAGAAAAATGTTAACACCTCAAGAGCTTTAGTTTTTTTAGTCGGCCCGGACGTCCATGAATTTTTGTGTCGTAATAATACTTGTTCAAAATAAACCTCAATTTTTCTTAAATGCATCCGGTTTCTGAAAATTGTGTTTGTACTACTGTTTAGTTTATTCTAAGTGCACATGGTCGCTACGTGTTAGTGTTCTGTACCTGATAATAGGTGAATACCTGTGTATAGCAACAAAAATCTAAAACAACAAATAATTATAAGGCAGAATTACATGTATATCCTTGAAAATTTCAAAAATTACATATATATCCTTTTTACAAGTTTTTTATGCATAAAGTACAATGCTTTTAATGCATCAAAAGGATATATGTGTAATTTTTAAAATTTCCAAGGATATATATGTAAATGCCCCATTATAATTATGAAATTGTGGTTAGATGTTTTGTATATGAAATAGATGAATATTGATTATTTAGTTAAATTTTCAACTTATAAGTAGTCATGGATGGAAAATATATAAATGTAAAGTATAATAGAGGTGGGTGCAGTTGATGTTATAGGGCGTGTTATCCACCGCCACTTCATCATATACCCTATAACACCACACCACTATAACATAAACACCATCTACAATAAAATTCCTACACCACCAAAAATACACCACTCACTAAAAAAAAAAAAAAAAAAAAAAAAAAAAAAAAAAAAAAAAAACTCGCCAACTGAATGGCCATGTGCCCTATAACATGACTATGACAACATCCTTAGTGCAGTTTGGCTAAGCCATAGGGAAAAAAAAAGGCCTATAACGGTGTTATAAACCATTGCACCGTCCTCTCTAATATTGAAAGAATAGAAGGTAGTGGTAGATTAATAGCTTCACTGTCTACACTTTGAAATTTTCAAGTAAATGTGTTCTTTAAAATAAATAATTTGACTAACATAAAACTCCACTTTTTCGCTTGCGAAACCAATGAAGAAAGTGAACTATCAGGTAAAAAAGGTGATAAATAATTGTGGTGATTTTGTTTGGATATCGTGATTTTTTAATTAAAAAGTGAAAAAATAGTTGTTAACAATAGCATGTAGGACTGATGCAGTGATGCTAACAAAGCCTGTTGATGCAGGTTTTACTGACCAGGTTTTAATATTTATAAAGTCTCGTTTACATAAAGTCTACCTTTTACGCACTAACGGACAATGTATCCGGTCGTGTGTGGTATAGTAAAATGGTAAAGCCGAGGTCGTCCCAAGAGCTAAGGTGCGGAAATTATCTAAGTTGTGTCACATTTAAAAGGGGGTTTTATGATTGAAAGATTAATAAACTAATAAAAGTAAATAACAATGCAAATAAATAAATAGAAGAAAATCAGTAGAGAGAAGTAGTGTTAACCTAATTACTACTCTTGTTATGATCATGATTAATTTTCCTATGGGTGCATCCTATCATATCGTTCGGGGATATGATATTCATTTCGGGTCAGATGGTCAAATTCGCCTAGATCTATCTTATACCTTGTCCTATCCAAAGCTATTGTAAAGCCTTAGGTTCATCGGTACGAAGACATAAGAGTCATTAAGTGCCTTTACTAACATGGACAAGGCTAACGAATGAGGCATGGTCAGATCTTACACCCCTCTAACTCCGTTAAGTGTCTAGCATTGGTAGATGGTCTTAGGGTTAATTCGCTCATGTATGGTGATATTGCTATCTCCAAGTCACATCCCTAGCTTGCTTCCTAGGGTTAATTCCACAAGTATCTAGAGAACAACCAACACTAATCACTACGGGAACTAGAGTGTCCCAAGCCTCACCATGAAAGTAAACAAACAATAGATAATAGATGTGTGGAAAACTAAATCAATAACATAACAATTTCATAACTAGGCTAACACCAAAAGGTGTTTAGCCACTCATGTTCATAATTGCAGTAAATCAATGTTGAGTTAATACAAATCTAAACATGAATCGAATACAAAGTAAAGGAATGAAAACACTTATGATCGGTGTGTGATTCCTCCCTTGGAATTGACTTGGATGTGCCTAGAACTTCATTCTCCCTCCTTCCTGAGTTTCTCCCAACGTTTCTGTGGTGAGGAGATGGGAAGTGATATGAAAAACTCGGAATTAGGGTTGGTATTTATAGGCCCCGACTATGTTACGGCGTAGCGTATTAGGGTTGCTACGCCGTAACCTTTGCAAATTGTGTTACGCCGTAACTTGATCAAGTGTTACGGGCGTAAAGTCTTCATGATAAGCTTCCTACGGCGTAGTAGATAAAGTTGCTACGCCGTAGCTTCTTCCTTGGCCTCGTTAGTTCTTTACTGCCTCAAATGAGATCCTACGTCGTAGCTTGGAAAGTTGCCTACTCCGTAGTGTTCTTTAGTGGACTTCTACGCCATAACCTGTTGTTGGGTTATGCCGTAGTCTTCATAAATTCATCATTACGCCGTAAGTAGGAGAGCTTCTACGGGGTAATCTTCGTGAAGCCTTGCTACGGCGTAGGTAGATGAATCTCTACGCCGTAGTTAGTGCATAATCCATAATTTCCATAAATTTGCTCCAAAGTCCTTCCATTTCCACGTAAGTTCATTCTTTTACTCATCTTTACCCTGAAACCAAAATAGGAAGAAATAAGAGTATATATTCTTCATAAAAGTAGAAAAGATGAGTATTTTAAGGGGGAAATTAACACTTAGATTGGGGGTAAATTTGATGTTATCAAATATCCCCCCACTTGAACTCTATTTGCCCTAAAGTAAACCTTATAAGAATGATTTTCAAAAAGATATCCCCCAAGAAACTGGAGAATATGAATTAAAAAATCCATATGCTAGAATTTATCAAAGCCGAACACCTCACAAAATTGGAACAAACACTCACATCTCTCTCCTAATCTAAGTGTTAATTTTAGAGTGATCACTCAACGCACAGTCATAGAATGTATTCTATCATAGGCTTGGCAGTTACACAAATCTCTACCACTAGAGCTAAGGTCAAAACAATTCTTAAAGGCAATATTGGGTGAACACATATAAGGCTATTTGGGTGTAACGTTGTTACTAACATACTACGGCAAGGGTGACAAAGGCAATGGTACATAACCGGAACGCCGGGCAAGACACCAATGACTGCTCAAATCCCTCACCTAAGCATGATTCACAACTAAAGGGTAGGATAAGACATGGGATGCACAATAATGGTGTAAAATGAAAAAGAAAACAAATAGTCTTAGCCTATAACCGAGTTGCTACCACTTGCCCTTTGATTCGTGTGAATCAAGTTATAGTATAAGTATAGTATTACTCAAGAGATCCGCAAAGAAATACGGATAACCCGAGGTCGTAGTCCGTGTGAAGGATGAATGGAATTTCGAATTCCCAATTCGTGAAACGTGTCGTGAAAGTGGTAAAAAGTGATTTGAATGATATTATACTAATGAAATAGTAAATGAAGCACAAATAATCAACTAAACACGTAATTCAAGTAAGGCAACTAGAAACGTAACGTAGAAACGAAAAACGTAAGTTAAAACGGAAAATAAACGTTAACGTACGAAATAAAACGCGACTTTTATGCTACGCTACTCCTACTGACTTGGAAATAATTTTCAAAAGTTAAAAATGATAAAAGAAAATTTTGAGAAAAAGAAAAATATTTTTTTGACTTTTTGTTTATTTTTTATGAATTAAAAACTAATTTAACTAATTAAAAATTAAAAGAAAATGTAAATAAATTGAGAAAAATGCAAAATAAATTTCTAAAATTCTAAAATAACTAAAAATAATTTTCTAATATTTTTTTGGATTTTTCTGGGGTTTTTCTGATTTTTTTGTATTTTTCAGTAATTAAAAAGTAATTAAAAATGATTAAAAATGAAAATTAAATAGGAAAAATAGCAAATTAACTCAGAAAAATATGAAAATTTCAGGGAAAATCTAAAATAATATTTTAAAGCTAGGAAAAATATAAAAAGTGAAAAATAAGCACTGGAAGTGCTTAATGGGCAAAAACAGCTTATTGGAAAGTGCTTAATGATAAGCAATGTTTGACCCAGTTGACCAAGACTTTGACCAAGTGATTTTTGACTCAAAATATGCTCAGATGAACAGGAATTGGATCAAGAAATACTCAGAAACACAGGTAAAAGCTTAAACAGATTCAAATAAGCAAAGATTGAAAAGCAATAAGCCAAAACAGAATAAGCAAATTGCAAAAATTCAATGGATCAAGTAACTTCTGGTACTAAGTAACTATAATGAACCACAATCCATAGATTTTAACCAATAAAACAAATTAGCAGGCCTATTATAGAAATCAGCAACTAGAACTACTAACTCAACTTGCAGCTTAAATTTAAGTCAACAAATAAGCTTAGAAGTAAAAATGAGGGGAGCAAAAGGCTCACCAAGAATCAGAGATCACAAAAATACCACTAGAACAGATTTTAGATCTAATTTACTAGCTTACAACCACCTAGAAAATGTTTCCAAATCTGATGTCCAGGGGATTTATGACCCAAACATGTACTTTCAATAAGCTTTTTCAATGAGCAAATGATTTTTAAAACTGAAATTTCTTTTTGATTCTATTACATAAGCTGACAATCTTCATAAAACAGCAATTCAAATAAATTTCTAAAAAATTTAGAGTCCTACAAAAGGCTCTCAAAGATATGATCTCAAAACTGAATTATAACCAGTTTGACTTTTTGTTTTCAAAGAGATTTTGACTTAAATGAATTTGGGACTGATCTAATGGATTACCTAAGTTGTAGTAGGCTAAAACTAAACTAGATTAAGCTTTTTAATACTAATATGCAACTACTTTAATGATTATCCTACCCCTAACTCCAACAGATAAACTAATGGGATGAATTAAGAGTGACTTTGACTTTATAAGAAGTGACTGCTGAATTTTATGAGTAGATTTACCTAAATGCACCTAGTATGAGCTATCTAAACTATAATTACCCTCTGAGATACAACCTAAACCAGCAAACTGCCATAATCCAAACACCCCTAATTGACTGTCAAATCTTAAATAAGCCAATATTCCTCAAATCCAACACCAATTAGTATCAACTCAGAAGAAACTAACACAAACTGAATCAGCAACACAGATCTCAGATAGCAATATAACTCAGAAACAACAAACACCTCAGATCCAATATGATGAGATATGAAACAGTAATGCACTAGAAGATATCAAACTCAATCCAATCAAATAAAATACAACTAAATAACTGGAGTCAAGTAATATTAGACTTAATAAGCAACAACAAGTAATTAAAAGTAAACAAACACAGATCTACACTACTTATACTATTTTTAGAGGAAATTAAAAAATGCAAAGGACTTACAAATCCACCTCAGCCAAACAGAGGTGGTCTCCCACACAGCCTATCTTTAGATAGGCTAACTGCTCCTTGTTAGCTATCTTTTACTCCAATAAGCTTAGCTTATTTTAATAAGCTATATCAGTTTACTAGTTTTGACCCTTTTGAATTTTTTAGAAGTTTTTGATGAAACAGTATATCAATGTTTATATAAGCTGATAAAAACAAATAACAAATATATAAAACTTAATTTGAATCAATAAAAACTACTCTGAAATATTATTATTTTTATTTTTATTTTTTTTATTTTTTTTTTATTTTTTTTTTATATATAAAGCAGATATATCAAACAAAAATGTTAAAACTATTTAAACTTTTGAATTAAACTATATGGAATTTAAACTAAAGCAGAAATTAAGACAGAATTATAAAGGAAACTTAATTATATTAAAACTAAAAGAAATTCAGTACAATGCTTTTTGAAAGGAAAATATAATAAACATAAAACATAAAACTACAATAACAGTTTTAAAACCTACACACTCTATACATGAAGGAGGGGGGGGGGAGGGTATTTATAGATGCTGAGGAGAGCTTGGGATCCTTCTAGTCTTGCCAAGTCATCAATCCGAGGTGCAATTTGTGTTTGTTTGTGTCCCTTTTCAGCCATTGATCATGCTTCCAGAATCATCCAATCATCCGTAGCCCTTGATTGATTGATTGATGTGACACCCTCAATCCTACGTGTGTGATTTGATTGGTCCACGTCTGACATTCCCTGACCCTTACTGACACCTTCTAGAACCTTAATCATGAGGTAATCGATTTAGTATGAGGTAATTTTGGGTGAAAGGTGAATTAGGGTTCGGTGAATAGTAGTTTTTTTGGGTTGTGGTAAATTTAGGGGGTGGGAATATGGAATGGGGGTGTTTTTATTGTTTTGTTTGACCGGGTAAAGTGGGTGTGAGTTGACCAGGTCAGTAAGGTGGACCGGGTAGTATTATTTAGATGGTGGGCTTGTGATCAGTTGGGCTTTGGAGGATGGATTGGGTAGTTTTAGTGGATCCGGTTGTATAAATTTTAGGAGTAGTATATTTCAATCAAGGACTAATGTTGTAATATCCAAAAATCATAGGGACTAAAATTGTAAATCTCCAAATATTAATCCAAGGGTATTTCTTGTAACTTTAAGAAACTTCAAGGTTGATTTTGACTTTCTGAGCTTAGACTTTGACCATTTGACTTCCCCGTCTTCGGCTTTTGACACTTTCCATTCTCGTGCTCGTTTTTGTCGGTTTTGGCATCGTTTTTGTTCATTTTTCACATATCCATACCTGCACATACACAAACATAAAAACATACATTCTCTTGGCATTTTTGGTTAGTATTTGGTATTTTTGGTCTGAAATAAGGCCTAAAAGGATGTGTGATTAATCACTCATCACCGTTCATCCAGAGTCCAAGTTTCAAAATGCGAGAATTGGATCATGTAACAAGTGTGTGCCATTAGAGGACGTCATGATGGGTCACCACACTTGGTCTTCATGTTGGTGATTAAGAACCAACAACTTCATTCTTCAAATATGACCGAAGTGGCCTCTTCGATGCTAAATCTTTCAAAGCTCTTATTATGGTGCTATACAAGGGTGCACCAAAGTAAACATATCTACATACAGAAATTCACAATTTTTTTTTGATATCGATAACATATCCCCCCACTTGGGATAAACAATACATGTACAATAGTGGGTTTTCTCATGATCTTCAATGATGAGTCTTCAACGTAGGTGTGATTCTTGAATCTCTTGACTTGGACCTCAAATTAGAACAAGTGGCAACTTCCCAATCATAAACAAAGACTACACGGTAGGCTACGGTGTATAGGTGTATCGAAACAATAATATGGGTAAGAAACGAAAGGATAGGCTCAAAAGGGTGTATCTAGGGGTATCTTGCACTAAAGGTGAGTGCAACAAAGGGTTTTAACACGGGGGTCGAATAGTCGATGTGACTAATCGATAAACACACACATAAAGGTTATTTGGGTGATAATCCTAAAATATTGCCTTCTTAAAAAGTTTCTTCCAAATGTATTAAGAAATTTCAATACACTACTCGTACACGGTTTCAAAATGATGTAAAAGCCAAGTTCTAAAGTTTACAAACTACCGGCACACTCATATTTTTTGTGGATTTGGGGTAAAACAGGGTGAAACTGAAATAGGCTAAACCTCACCATGGAATTAAGGGTTAATGTGCTCGGCTAAGGTCCATTCTAGTTAGGTTCGGAAAAACATGTCAAAAGTTTTAAAAGTGGCATAATTTTTCAAAATAAACTAGAAAATTAAGGGCAAAACAAAGTTCAAGTAAATAATTCTACCCCCCCCCCCCCCACTTGAGTTGTACAAAGTCCCTTTTGTACATAAAATAAAAAATAAGGAGGAAAAGTAGAATTAGAACGAGAACTTCCCTTAAATTCACTCTTGAAAACAGAAGGATCATGTTGAGAAACGTGCCTTCACTACGCCTTATGAGCAAATTTCAATTCCCTGGAATCACACAACAACCAAAAGCATAAAACCTAAAAAGAAAAAGAAAATAAAAAGAAAAACCTAACTCACTTTCGTAGGAATCATGGTTGCATTTAGCGTATGCAACAAGCCTTTTAAACCACTTGGTGTCCCAAGTGGACAAGTGAAGTCTCGTGAGGGTTTACAGGGAACACACCCACAAAGTTCATTTAAAAACTAATACAAGTTTAAAGAATGTTTTGTAAAATAAAAAGCATTTTTAAGGTTCAGAAGGTAGCTACGGCGTAGCTTAAATGGTGTGCTACGCCGTAGTTGCTGAATAAATCCAGTATGAAACCTGTAGGGTGCTACGGCATAGTTAATGGAAGAGCTACGCCGTAGCAAGGCCCTGGAGAATATTTCTTAGAGTAAAAGTCCAAAATTTTGTTCCCCATCGCAATGCTTCCTTGGGTACCTGCAAAATATTAGTACAAAACATACCAAACCAACAAGAAAGAGAAAAATAAAAGGAAAAAGATAATTCGGTTGTCTCCCGAAAGAGCACTTTTGTTTATTATCGAGTGTTTAAGTTAGACTCACTGTTGCGGTTAGTAGTGTCCATTAGTCATTTCATATATGCTAGTGTATTTGCGTCCTAGTGATGAGGCGAAAAATGATCCGTTTTTAGGGGGTCATTTAAGCCCGGAATTGAATTTATTTGATCAAATATTGCCCTAAATCGTTCCTTTTGTGATTTTAGGTACTTTTGGAGTGAATTCTGGAAAAGGAAGCATTTTGAACGTTTTTGGAGCATAAAAGTGAAGAAAACGGCAAAGTCTTAATTTTCCTTGCTGGGAACAGTACCTGACGGCATCACATAATTCTACATGACGGCGTCAAGAGTAAAACAAGAGGTGAAGTGGATAAAGTCCGTGACGATCCAGAGAGTTTTTACACTAGGGACATGACAGCGTCACCATAGGCCGTCATGGTCCCATTACATGTGACGGGCCAAAGAAAAGTTGCACTTGACGGCGTCAGATCTGGATCTAGGCAATCCAATATTACTATGGGCGGCGAGTTGACGGCGTCAGATTTTTCTTCTTGACGCCGTCACGTTGGAAAATCTATATATAGTTTTGTAATTTTCATTCATTAGGGGAGGACAATTAGAGGGATAACTTGGAGAAACCCTAGCACGATTTTTACTGTACTTTCAAGGGTTTTTACCCTTTGAAACCTTTCATGTTCAATTAAGATAAGTATCATTTCAATTCATTCAATATGTCTATGTGTTGTTTGAATATATCTTACGCTTGTCTTGATTTTAACATGCTAGGCTAGATCTCTTGTGTGTTTGCTTAGATGTAATGAAACCTAGATGTTGATTATGGGTTGATTGCTTGTTTATAATTGTTACGGATGAATGATTTCGATATTAGGCTTAAGAAAACTGGCAGACTTCCATAGGGTAACATGCTTGAACATCTTAAGAAACATGAACCAATGCGTACTAGGTTTTTATGGTTGTATTTAATGCATGAGCGAATTCTAATGATCCCATGTTAGGAGCTTCTTGCAGGCTCAACATAGGAGTGAAGTAGGAGCTTATAGAGTTGGGGAAGTACGTACGCCACCCCACAAATGGTATTAAGGAATATAACCCGTCATCCATGCAATTGTAACAAACTATCAACCTGTAAAAGATATCTAGGGAGTAATGAAATCTAAGTAAACACAATTTTCCCATTTATTGTTCACACCACTAGTTTAATTAGATTTATTTACATTTTTGTTATTTTATTTTGATTGCATCTTAGTTATTGGGTTAGTTGACTAGCAACTAATTCCGTCCACTCTTCCAAAAACCCGAGATTTTACTTGCTTTTATAAAAATATAAAAATACAAAAAGAATCATCCCTCACCTCTAGACTTAATTTTTAGGCTTTCTAATCCTAGCGACACTATTCCTGAATTGAACGATCAATCCCCCGGTACTTGTCACTATACTATACTACAACGATCAGGTACACTGCCTGGTGGGGGTTGTAAGCTTCTTGAGATCCCTCGAGAGGTAAAGCCTGGTGCAATTCCCACGCATCAAGTTTTTGGCACCGCAGACCGGGGAATAGTTATTGTCTAGGTTAGGATTTCTTTTATTAGGGCTACTTGCTAGATTCCTTTCTAGTAAGATTTTATTTTATTTTTAGGTTTTCTTTAGTCAATCTTTTTTCTTCGTGCCTTTGTTAGTAAATTAAATTCATTGACTATTCCGTTGACCATTATGGAAAACGCGAATCCACCCCTTTCCCCTAGAGAAGTGGCTCTGTTGCATGAACAAATTGAGAATGAGATTAGGGAACTTAGGGAGCTTAATAGGTTGATTAATGTTGAGCTCGACCATGCATTTAATGACCTAGCGATCGCCTTGTATTCAAATAAGGACCTAGGACCTATTGATTTTGAGAATGTGGTTGAGGAACTTGAGGAAGGGGAGATAGATCCAAAGCTTGATGACTATTTCAATCTATACTCCACTAAGGAGGAGATTGCATACTATAATAATCTTATTGATAATCCTCGACCTCCTTTCACTAGAATTGAGCCTAAGATAAAGAGAGGCGATCCTAAGAGTGCAAAAATACCATGTATGATTGGGTATAAACATATTGACAATGCTTACATTGATTTTAAATCCCCAATCAACATTATGTCCTCAAGTGTTTATAATGATATAGTGAAAGCAAGACTTGGACCTAGAAAGGATACTAAATACCCCGGTGGAATTTGTAACTTTGTCGGGAGAGTTAAAGGTCTACATGTCTTTGTTGGGAACTTTACTTATGTCACTGACTTTATGGTTGTTGAAGACCTAGCTAGTGTTATTGATTGTCGCTTATCCCATGTTGTGTTTGGTAAACCATTTGTTGGAGAGTCCAAGTTAGAATATGATGAGATAGAAGGGACAATCCGATTTGCTAGTGAAACCGATAGGATCACATATAGGATGCCTAATAGAATGAAAGAATTTCGTTTTGTGCCTCGATTCGACATGGATAACATTGGTGCTTTTTAGGACATCAATGAAGAGGATAAGAAAAAGAGCATGGACTATGTATGGGAGAAGAAGAGCCTTTTCTACAAAGATTGCTTGACTCTAGGACCGAAATATTAAGTTGATAAGGAATTTGCCAATAGGATTATAAGAGCAATTGAGAAAAAGGTGGTTGGTCTCTATAAAGAACATTTACAATCGGAGAATGAGACCAACGATGAGGTCACGTAATTGCCCATGACCTTGAGTCTAGCTACAATACTAGTAAATAAAGAAAAGCGCTTCCTGGGAGGCAACCCATGCTTTGTGTGATTTTTATTTGTTTGATTGTTATTTGTTTCCGTATGCATGCTTTATCTTTATTGTTGGTAGATCATGTTTCAAAAATAAAATGGTGAAAATACTTTATTTTGTCGTTTGACTTCGTCTTAACTTCATCCAAAAGTATTTCGCAAAAGATAAGTATAAGGGGAAACCCCAAATATGTTTTTAAGAAACAAAATTGATCATGATTTCCCACAATATTAAATGGACATGTATATTCGTATTTGTTAGAGTCAAATGCTTGTATCGAGTCATAATGATGTTTTGCAGGATTTTCCAGGAGGTAGGACATAAGTTTTTCCAGAAATTTTCCGGAAACTTAACGTAAAGATTTCTGCAGATCACTTCTGATGGCATTAGGAATTAATTACTGACGGCGTCATGTGTAAAATTCTGGAAATTTTGCTAGTTTTGTTTTTCTAACGGAGTCTTAAAGTTTTTGTTAAATATTTAGTTTTATAAACTCCAGGAAATCTGCAAACATTCATTCCACAAGCATTATATCTTACATTGTTTTCTAGGATTTATTAGTATATAGATTGCCGCCGATTTTACGCGAGGTTGTCTTGATGGTTTTCTCAGGTTTAACAGGTTATGTATGACAAGAAGATGATTTATATTTATGGAAGGGAAGCTTTGAATGTTCATTTTCTGGGAGGAAGATCTAACCTTGTTACCACACTATCCACACCGAACGAATCAGGGGAGTATTTGCTTTCATTCTTTTACCTGTTTTACTTTTACATTCTTTAATTGAACATTGAGGACAATGTTCATCCTAAGTGTAAGGGGAGGGTAAATGATGATACCTTATAGGATACACTTTCACTTGAGTTTGTTTGTTTGATGGTAGGTGTGTAATAAAACTATGAGAAATACTTGTTAGTGTAATTTTAGGGCCAAATTTAAATTTTTTTACAACATTTAGGAGTGAAACTTTAGCCTTAGCAAGCGTCACATGGATAGGAGTTGTATGACTAGCACAAAACCGTACCATTCAAAAAAAAAAATTCACCAAAATATGTGAGGATCGCCTTTATATTTGATAGGAAAAGCATTTACTATTAGTGCTTATGAGTGTACCGGTAGCATTTAGATTCTAGAACTTGCGTCAGTGATGCATCCCGAGACCGCTAGTGAGACTACATTCGTGTAGTAGGATTTACTACATGATAAGAGGCATTAGGATCACCCTTATGTTAAACCCGTATCCTAATTACTTGACCATTTAAGTCATATTACTTGGCTAGTAAAGTCAATTAATTTTTCCCACACCTTAGCGTTGTACTCGTTTTTAGTACACGAAACCCCTAGTACACCCCTCCGAGCATATCTTTTCGTTTCTAACTTTAAGCATCTTACTTAAAGGAAGAATTTGTTACAACCCACTTAAATGTACACCCAAATCGCCTTACCCTTCCGTGTATGCACTCATCTTTAGTGCATTATTGTTACATGTTTAAACCCTTAGTTAATTATCTAATTGATTACATGGTTGCTAAGTCGAGTCATATCCTTGTACATATTGTTTTGGGACGATTGGGACTCATGGGTAAAGTACCTGTAATATGGAGTAATGGGGAAGAATATCATATATTACCCCCATATGTGCGTTAATCTTAAAAGTACTCTAAGTGTTTTGATTATCTTAATTCTAGTCATTAGATTAGTTTATTGTAAAGTATGTAAAAATTCAAGTGTAAGGGGAATGTTCATTCCCTATGATGTATTATTTTGGATGGTAGGGTAAGAGTGTATGCAATAAAAAAAAACAAAAAAAAAAAAAAAAAAAAAAAAAAAAGAGAGAGAGAAAAACATACGGACTACCATCCCGTTTCATTCTATGTTTATTTTATATTTTTGTTATTTTTTATTTATTAGCTTAAGTCGAGTCTAGTCTTGGCTTAGCAGCACCATTTTGTACATGTAATTAACCAAGATGATTAACTCGCCACCAGTAAAGATTGCCTATATCCAACAAAAACCGTGTATTCCATATCCCTACACCTAATGTTATAACCCTTTGAAAGACCTCTTTGATAGTTTATCCTAGGTGCTTACGCCATGTGGTGGAGGTTTGATCCTTTCCCAAGCCTATGGTAATCTATTTTGCTATGACAGGTAGTGAGAGATGTTTTCCATTTCCATATTGTGATATATATTTTATTACACCCGAGAGATGTGAGTATCTAAACACTATTTGTGAGGTGCTAGTGTATGACCTCCGTGCTTGTCTTTGGTCTTTAGTGGAACGATTATTTGTTATAATTACTTTTATATTAGTGTTAAATGACCCCTAACTTGTATTTTGATTAGAATAAAAGTGCATTTGCTTGAGGACAAGCAAATCTCAAGTGTAAGGGTATATGATGAGGCGAAAAATGATCCATTTCTAGGGGTCATTTAAACCCGGAATTGAATTTATTTGATCAAATATTGCCCTAAATCGTTTCTTTTGTGATTTTAGGTACTTTTCGAGTGAATTCTAGAAAAGGAAGCATTTTGGACGTTTTTGGAGCATAAAAGTGAAGAAAACGGCAAAGTCTTAATTTTCCTTGCTGGGAACAGTACCTGACGGCGTCACATAATTCTACATGACGGCGTCAAGTGTAAAACAAGAGGTGAAGTGGATAAAGTCCGTGATGATCCAGAGAGTTTTTACACTAGGGACATGACGGCGTCACCATAGGCCGTCTTGGTCCCATTACATGTGACGGCCCAGAGACAAGTTGCACTTGACGGCGTCAGATTTGGATCTAGGCAATCCGATATTACTATGGGCGGCGAGTTGATGGCGTCAGATTTTTCTTCTTGACACCGTCACGTTGGAAAATTTATATATAGTTTTGTAATTTTCATTCATTAGGGGAGGAAAATTAGAGGGATAACTTGGAGAAACCCTAGCACGATTTTTACTGTACTTTCAAGGGTTTTTACCCTTTGAAACCCTTCATGTTCAATTAAGATAAGTATCATTTCAATTCATTCAATATGTCTATGTGTTGTTTGAATATATCTTACGCTTGTCTTGATTTTAACATGCTAGGCTAGATCTCTTGTGTGTTTGCTTAGATGTAATGAAACCTAGATGTTGATTATGGGTTGATTGCTTGTTTATAATTGTTACGGATGAATGATTTCGATGTTAGGCTTAAGAAAACTGGCAGACTTCCATAGGGTAACATGCTTGAACGTCTTAAGAAACATGAACCAATGCGTACTAGGTTTTTATGGTTGTATTTAATGCATGAGTGAATTCTAATGACCCCATGTTAGGAGCTTCTTGCAGGCTCAACATAGGAGTGAAGTAGGAGCTTATAGAGTTGGGGAAGTACGTACGCCACCCCACAAATGGTATTAAGGAATATAACCCGTCATCCACGCAATTGTAACAAACTATCAACCTGTAAAAGATATCTAGGGAGTAATGAAATCTAAGTAAACACAATTTTCCCATTTATTGTTCACACCACTAGTTTAATTAGATTTATTTACATTTCTGTTATTTTATTTTGATTGCATCTTAGTTATTGGGTTAGTTGACTAGCAACTAATTCCGCCCACTCTTTCAAAAACCCGAGATTTTACTTGCTTTTATAAAAATATAAAAATACAAAAAGAATCATCCCTCACCTCTACACTTAATTTTTAGGCTTTCTAATCCTAGCGACACTATTCCTGAGTTGAACGATCAATCCCCCGGTACTTGTCACTATACTATACTACAACTATCAGGTACACTGCCTGGTGGGGGTTGTAAGCTTCTCGAGATCCCTCGAGAGGTAAAGCCTGGTGCAATTCTCACGCATCACCTAGCATATCAATGACTCGTTCATCCCTCTTGTAAGCATCACCAAGATCCAAACATCCTTTGTAAAAATCTTTAATCTTTTGATAAGGATAGTTGTATCCGTTTTCTTTATCCTTATTGCTAATGTCGAGAAGGGGTTTGGCTCTACTCAATTGCTTCCGATTCCAATGCTTAAAGTTCTCAACCACTCTTGGCATCTTAAAAATGGTGATATCATTATTATTCGAGAGTCATACTACTCCATTTAACGTGTCAATTTGGATTCCTGACAAGTCTTGGAATGGTTTTCCTAGAATTATTTCTTCTAAACCATTTTCCAGAAATTCGGTTACGTCATCAAAGATCATAAAATTGACCAAAAAGGAGTAGGTCCCTATAAATATGCTAACATTTTTTACTTCACCAAGAAAGTTGTTTCCCAGGTATTCAATCTCTTTTTTAAATATTTAATTATAACTTTCCTTAGACATAAGATTAATGGGGGAGCAAATATTAACGAAAGGATGAAAATCGACAAACCCTATTTTGCAAGTAAGTTGCAATGTGTACGGATTTGACTGGTGTATTCTAATTCCTGTTTCGCGAAGACTAGGCTGCGTTTGTAGGTCAAGAGCATCTTCCTCGTCCATTCTAGGTGGAATAACATCCATAGTGTTAATTTCGTGATGTCCTGTCCCATCATCCATTCCAATTCTGTGACCACTTTCTTCAAAATCATTGAAAGCGTCAAATTCTTCAATAGGGGAGCTGTCACTGTTGCTAAGAGGAACTCCTTGAATTTCTTCCCCATCGAGAAACTTATCTAAGTCGAACTCATCCCGGTCCTGCACATGGTCAACAACACTAACACTACCCTTTTCGGGAGGAATTATTAATTTATTAGCATTAAAAGTGATCTCCTCCCCTCCAACCTCAAGGGTTAGATTCTTGCCGTATACATCAACTTTGGCATGTGCGGTGGCCAACATAGGTCTTCCTAGTATTATAGGAATCTTATTTGTTGATATAAATAATGCTTAAAAAGGTTATTAATATCTCTCAATAAACCTATGTTTTGATAATCACAAAACTTGAATCAAATTAAGTCAAGATTAAGAAGTAAACAAGTATTTGGTAACAAATATTTATTTCTACATCTAATATCACTTAAGGTATGCATAAACTAAGCATCTTATGCATTACATGATCAAAGGAAATTTTGTCTTAAGACATAACATCTTATAAAATGATATAAACATTTTATATATATTTGTAAATCATTTTTGGTAATGATATATTAAACCACAAAGATATGATTTCAAATTTCCAACCAAAAAGGGCAAATTTTATCCAGAAAAACTTTTCCAACATTCAGGAGGGCGGCCCCCTTAATTTTACTAGGCGGCCCCCTTAATGATTAAGGGGACCGACCTCTAATTAAGGGGACCGACACGCTCCCGAACAGTAAAATCTCGCCCTATAAATATTGGATCATTTTACACATTTTCCTCACCTTTTTGCACTATAAACTTTCTGATCCAACCTCCATTTCTAGATCCAAAAATCCTTTGATCATATAATTCATAAGTCTTTGTATCCAAGTGATCCAAAGCTTCATTCATTCAAGTGCAAGAAGAAGAACACTTCTCTACATCCATCTAATTGTAGTAGTGTTGTGAATAGCTAGTTTCATATTGTAGTTGTGTTAGATATTTGTAAAAGTGTTGTGTAAATTTGTTGATTGTAGAAACTAGGTGTGTTGTAAAATAGTTTAGTAGTTGTGAATTAGTTGTGCATAGAAGAAGGTGTGAAGTTGTGAAGGTGTGAAGCCTTGAAGAAGTTGTGAAGTTGTGAAGAAGGTGTGAAGCCTTGAAGAAGTCGTGAGATTGGTTCTAGCTACGATTAGAACTCGACATTTAACTTAGTGTCGTTAACTCGTGTAAGTCAAGGTGTGTAAGGTTTCTCCACCATAAGGAGTTTTTTGACATAGTGAAGAAAACTCTCGAGTGTGGTACTCGGGGAGTGGAGTAGGGCAAGGAAGGTGTCCTTGTAGCCGAACCACTATAAATTCGCGTGTTGTGATTTGATCTTTCTAACTCTATCTTTTCTTCATTACATTTCAATACTTTCATTATTACATTAGAATTGCTTATATTGGTTGTCATTTGAATTCACTTGAGATCGAATCGAAAGTTTTTAATAAGCTACAAAATATTTTTGATAAGAAACTTTTAAAAGGACATAAAACTATTCAACCCCCCTTCTAGTTTTCCACATTATTGTCTTCAATAATATTCAAAATGAAAAAGTCTACCGGAAAAATAAATTTATCAATTTTTACCAAAACGTTCTCAACTACCCCCAACGGGGTTTGCATAGACTTGTCGGCCATTTCAATATCCATTTTAATAGGTTTTTATTTCCCTACCCCAAGTCTTGTGAACATAGAGTAGGGCATAATACTAATGCTAGCTCCTAAATCGGCTAAAGCATTACTGATATTTAAATTACCTATCAAACATGGTAGAGTGAAGCATCCTGGATCTTTCTCTTTTGGTGGCAACTCGTTCCTGAGAATGGCTGAGCATCTCTCATTAAGTTTTACCGAGTTTACCCCTTCTAGCTTGTCTTTTGCCTCCAAAAATCCCTGCAAATGTTTAAGATTACACGTTTTGGTTTTGATAGATTTGACTAGAGGTGCATTAATAGGAAGGGACTCCAATTCCTCAAGCAATAGTTGCTCCTTTTCGATCCTCATTTTGACTTTCTCGGAGAATGTCTTGGGTTCGATTTCTTCGGCAGCTATTACTTTGGTTTCTTCCGGTGATGGTTCCACATGTGAGTTAGTATCCCTTTTCAGACATTCTTTAACTACATTGGTACATTGCTCGATTTTTAACTCAAGATTTCTGATTCCAATGTCGTGAGCTTTGAGAGACGAAATCGTGCTTTCAACAAAATTTCTCAACATTTCCTCTTCACGCTCTTGTCTTT
Organism: Artemisia argyi; assembly: GCA_030686995.1. NCBI lineage: Eukaryota > Viridiplantae > Streptophyta > Magnoliopsida > Asterales > Asteraceae > Artemisia > Artemisia argyi. Next base: position 43,776,386 of record CM060701.1, read on the forward strand.
TCAAGGATTCTGCAATGTACCTCTACACAGTTTCCTCCAAATTGTTATCTCTGCTTCTCCCTACCAGGCTTTTAACTTCTTCACTATGTCGGTTCTTATCAGCTTCATTTCCTTCCTTCCTTGCTCTTTCAAACTCAGCTGCGTACCCACAATCATTTTTTGCTAAAGTCTTCATTACCTTATGTTTGAAATTATCCTTGGGTCCATATCCAGTTTCCAGATGCCATTTATGGACATGTTCAGTTGTTCTTTGTATAGCTTGGAAAGCTTTCTCTGGAGTTAGCCCAGGGATGGGTCTCTGTGAGTCAAGGATGTTGCGAGTATGTTCATCAAGCCCTCTATAGAAGACAAAAACCCTCATTTGGTTGTTTAGGTCGTGCGTTGGACATCTATAAAGGAGCTCGTTGTACCGCTCCTATGCTTGGTATAGTGTTTCTTCTTTAATTTGCACAAACCTGTAGATTTCCCTTAAAGAATCTGCTAGTTTAGTAGGTGGGCAGAATCTTTGGATAAATGCCCTTCGTAAATTTTCCCATGTTGCTTTTGATTCACGAGATAAGCGATTAAACCATTTCCTTGCTTGACCGGTGAGAGATATAGGAAAAATTTTGGGCATAAGCTTGTATGTGGAGACATGGGCACTCCCGTAAGTGCTTGCGATGTACAAAACTTCTTCCACATGTTCTTGTGCATCCTCATCATCACTTTCTCCTGAAAACTGTCTATCTTGTACTTCCTCAATGATTTGTCCCTTGATCTCAAATTTTACTGTTTCAGGCTCCGAATTTACCCCTCTATCATATTCTTCGTTGTTCCGGTCCATGTATTGTTCCATAGTCATTGAGTCAATATCGACTTCGTCATTCACTTCCGTGTCTGAGTCTGAAAGGTCACAAAAAGAAAAAAGATTATGAATAGAAATAGGAGATTTCTTTTTTTCCGGAACTGCCTCTCGGGAGTATCATAAGGAGTTGCCAAACAAGGCCTAGCGCTTCTAGTCTTGTATCCTGACATAGTAACAAATAAAAATAAAAACTTAAATAAAATTCTAATAGCTCCCCGGCAGCGGCGCCAAAAACTTGGTGCAGGTTTTACTGACCAGGTTTTAATATTTATAAAGTCTCGTTTACCTAAAGTCTACCTTTTACGCACTAACGGACACTGTATCCGGTCGTGTGTGGTATAGTAAAATGGTAAAGCCGAGGTCGTCCCAAGAGCTAAGGTGCGGAAATTATCTAAGTTGTATCACGTTTAAAAGGGGGTTTTACGATTGAAAGATTAATAAACTAATAAAAGTAAATAACAATGCAAATAAATAAATAGAAGAAAATCAGTAGAGAGAAGTAGTGTTAACCTAATTACTACTCTTGTTATGATCATGATTAGTTTTCTTATGGGTGCATCCTATCATATCGTTCGGGGATACGATATTCATTTCGGGTTAGATGGTCAAATTCGCCTAGATCTATCTTATACCTTGTCCTATCCAAAGCTATTGTAAAGCCTTAGGTTCATCGGTACGAAGACATAAGAGTCATTAAGTGCCTTTACTAACATGGACAAGGCTAACGAATGCGGCATGGTTAGATCTTACACCCCTCTAACTCCGTTAAGTGTCTAGCATTGGTAGGTGGTCCTAGGGTTAATTCGCACATGTATGGTGATACTGCTATCACCAAGTCACATCCCAAGCGACTTGCTTCCTAGGGTTAATTCCACAAGTATCTAGAGAACAACCAACACTAATCACTACGGGAACTAGAGTGTCCCAAGCCTCACCATGAAAGTAAACAAACAATAGATAATAGATGTGTGGAAAACTAAGGCAGTGTTTGTTTTTCTGCAAAAAGTCTGAATAGCTTCTTATGTCTGAATCGGTCAGACATTTTCCCATTTTATCTGTTTGTTTTCTTTTAGATTTAAGAGGCTAAAAATTATGAATAACCTCTTTTTCGGTCAGATGTTGGACAACCCCTGTTTACCTCTAAAAACCCACCTAAAAGAAGCCAACAACAAGCTCTCACATCTCCATTTGCTACTCCATCATTTTGATATGCTGATTCTAGTCGATTTGTTGTTCCATCTTTAAATCAATATTCTTCCCCCAAATAATAATTACATTTAAAACCATAGATTGATTCCAACATTGAATTCACACTTGAACTGCCTTTCGAAAATGTTGAATCATATCATCAATTTGGAGATTTAAAGATTATGTATTTTTTTCGTTTAGGCTGCTGTGTTTGGTTGATTTTAGATGGATCTATGATTTTATGAAAAGACAAGAAGAGGTGTTCATAGATGCCCAAAATAGATAAGCAAAAAAGAAAAAGAAAAACATAAGCAAACACATGTTATTGTTTTGATTTATGTGGCGTGGAAGAAGGTATACCCTTTTTACTTGTCTATCTATTTTGATTTTGGTCTATACTGATTTATGCTATTTTTCTTTGTTTTCAAATAAAAGTTCCAGCATAACCAGTTGGTATAAACAAATATCTTATTTATTTTTTAAATTTTGTTTCAAAACATGTGTACTTATTGTTTAACTATATCAAGTTTATGATTCAAATGCCCTTTACATGTATAAACACCCTTATTTTTCATAATAATGAATCTGCTTTATGTTTAATTCATTCAGAGATTTAAAAAAAAAAACAAACATCATTATTTAATTTAGATTCAGACTTATATACCATATTGTTGAGGCAACATGATCAAGATCTCTTTATGTTTTAATGATGACAAACAAACCATCGAAACACATAAAATAACAAACGTTAGTTCAAAATCGCTGGAGCCAATGTTTGCTCCTGGCGCGCTTCCCGCGCGTCAACGCGCCAGGAGTCTGTATGGTTCCGGGCGAATTTTGAAAGTCGGCTTTCCCCTTACCCGACAAATGTGGATCTTTCAATACAGGTATGAATATGTTATGTGCTTAATTGAGAACACTCGAAACGAGTTTTGAGACATGAGAGATCCTACTTTTAAAACACCCATTTACGGGAAAACGCCAACTCATGTTTTCTAACTATCGCCTCTAGCCAAGGCTTTTCTAAACTTAGGGAGCTTGTATATTTTACATAACATCATGTTGAAGCATCCATATGCTCATATCCCGTGCTTACGTCTTCTCTAATTACGTAACGGGTTTACTCCCTTATTGGTCAAACTAAGTCAAAAGTCACTTTGCGTAAACACATCCTTTCCTTCTTGGGTTGTGCTTTACATCAAGGCAAAGCACTTAACTTGTTTGAACCAAGGTATTAGTTGAGAACGTCGAGTCATGGAAAGTCACGAGATATTGAACTATGGATTCTCGACGTTGTGTTACTTGAACTTATAGTAACTTATGATTTTCTCAACTTATAATCTTAATTGTCTAAACCTTTTCCTCTTAATGACAATTAGATTATGCCTTAATCTTCTCTTAATCCCATTTATACAAAAGACAAAACCACTCATATCCAATTATATCCAAATTAAATATTCTCTTACACAATCCCTTACACAATCTCTTACACCCTTACATATTCCCTTACACACTACATCTCAACCATCCATTCCTTTACAACACATCTCAACCCTTCATATTAAACACATGCCAATTGTTGGAAACCCTAATATGGCTCCTCTCATCCTAGCCATTGAATTCAAACTAAACTCATCTCAACCATCCATCCAATCTCATCTCTATATCACCATATGGGCTTGATCTTAGCCATTGAATTCAAACTAAAACAATCCCAACCGTTGATCCACACTTACCCCCCAAGCAAAGGAGGCTCCCTTTGATCTCATCCATCCATTTCAAACAAACTCATCTCAACCCTCCATTCACCCTTTCCCCCCAAGCAAAGCATATTCCTTGGAATATCCTCCTCAACCCTAACCTAAGCATGTTTGATCTTAACCATTCATTTCAAATGAGATTATCTCATCCATCCATATTCCCCACATGCAAAATTATTTGAAAACCAATGGAGGCTCCCTTTGATCCTAGCCATCCAATTCAAACTATTTCATCTCAACCCTCCATCTCATTCTTCCCCCGCAAGCCTTAGAATATTCCTTGGCATCTTTTCTATGCCATGTGAGGAGATACACTTCTACCCCTTCCAAATTACCCTATATACACCTTAAACCCTTGGTAATTTGGTTTCTCTTTAAACACTTCACAAATGATTTTTCAAATTGGCTATTTGAGTTGGTAAACCTTAGAATGATTAATGTTAAGGTTTAGTGTGAAGTACAATTGGGGGTTTAGCAAGGTAAGGCATTTATAATGCCAAACACCCAAAGCCTTGGGAATACTTTCCCTGGGTGTCTGGCGCGCCTCCCACGCGTCAACGCGTGGGTGACGCGCCGGCCTCGGTAAAATATTCCCAAGTTTGGGTTTTTCCTATAAATACCATGCCTTGCCTCTTGTATTCCTCACCCCTTGCCATTATTCTTTCTCTCTAGATTCTTTCTCTTTAAACACTCTCAAATCTCTCAATCTCTAATCTTGTGTTCTTGATTTCCACACTAACATCTTTGGAAGAACACATATCTTTGCAAGGGAAGAATCACAAGAACCTAATCCATTCTTGTGATTGTGTCGAGGGTCTTCTTTTTTATACTCTTTCTATTACAATCGAGTCTCTAGGTTAGGTTAGGACTTGATTGAACAAACATTCATTCATTCATTCAATTGTTTGTAAGGGAAGTCTTGTGTCTTGGTGACCAAGCCTAGATCATTGGGGATCTAGTTGGGGTTTGATACTTCCGGGTGGAAGTCTTGGTAGTGATCTTTGTGATCCTTAGGTAAAGTCGAATCGTGAGATTCTTTGGGTGGTTTCCGAGGGCGGAATACCGTTGGTGAGTAACTCCTTCTTTGTGAGCATCGATATTGGTGAATATCGGTGGAGTGAATTGTAACGGTTTATAGTCCACCGAAAGGATTATACTAGTGAATAGTATCGGAGTCGCGGATTCGCAACTGGACGTACGGATGGTATAAACCCCCCATCCCGAACCAGTATATATCGTTGTGTTCTTTATTTGCTTTATATACTTTGGTTGTAATAGTGGTTGTTGGATTAATTTACAACCACTTGGTGTTCTCTTTGGCTTAAAGTTTTTTAAACATCTAAAAAGCCTAAGAAACCGTATTCACCCCCCCTTCTTCGGTTCTACAATTGGTATCAGAGCGGTATACTCAAGTTTTTGAGCATTAAAGCCTTCCCGAGAAGTCGTTTTAAGTCAAAAACTTCTTTCCCAAAAATCTAAAATCCTAACTAATATTTTTGGTAAAATAGAGTATAGATCCATGGCTCAAGAGAACTATGTAGAGGGATGTTCTATGCAAAGACCACCTTTGCTAGAAACTGAAGGGATTTATTTTTGGAAAACCCGGTTTGAGACCTATGTTTGGTCCAAGGACCTTGACTTGTGGGAGGTCATTCAAAACGGAGACTTTGTTTTCATGATGCTTGATCCGGAAACCAAGTTGATGGTTGAGAAGCCATATTCAGAACTCAAAGAAGATGAGAAGAAGAAGATTGTCAAAAATCAAGAGGCTAAGATGATGATCTACAATGCTCTACCTCGAAGGCAGTTCGAGAGAGTCCATGTGTGCAAAACTGCCAAGGAGATTTGGCATTCTCTCATCATCACTCATCAAGGGAACTCACAAGTTAAGGATTGCAAGATTGACTTACTCATTCAACAATATGAGAAGTTTTTAATCTTGGAAGAAGAAACCATTGACAATGGTTATACACGATTCAATGCTATTATCACAATCCTCATGGCATTGGATCCGAGCTTTTACAACAAGAATCATGTTAGAAAATTCCTTGGTGCTCTTCCAGTGAAGTGGCAACCTAAGGTTACGGCTATTGAAGAAGCAAAGAACTTGGCGGAGCTTCCTCTAGATGAGCTTATCGGGAATCTCAAAGTTTATGAAATGATTCTTGAAAGTGACAAAGTTGTGACCAAAAACAAAAAGGAAAATGGGAAATCTTTGGCACTTAAAGCTAAAGTCACTAAAAGTCATACAAGTGTCGTTGGTGGTAGCCTTGAAGAAAGTGATGAAGAAGAAATGAACAATGAAGAATTCAACCTCATGGCTAAGAATTTTAGAAAGTTCTTTTGAAGAGGTGGAAAGTTTCAACGAAGGAATCGGCTTGATAACCGCACTAATGATCGTAGAAACAAGAATGGTCAAGACTCAAAGCGTGATGATGGATGCTTCAATTGTGGTGAAAAGGATCACTTCATTAGTGATTGTCCAAATCCTCTACATTATAAAGCATTTGTTGGTGATGTATGGAGTGACGATGAAGAAGACAATCAAGCAAACAAGGAAGCAACATATCTTATGGCAATTGAGTCTCATGAGGTACAACATAACCCTACTACTAGCAAAACTTCTTTTATAAATGAATTGCAAGAGGAAAATGAGGAATTACTTAATAACTATGAGAAAGTATTTAGAAAATTAAAATTAACTATGAAGGAAAAATGCTCTTTTCAAAAGGAACTTTCTAAAGCTCTTCACAAAAATAATGAACTTGAAATTGAAATAAAGAGACTTGTCACTCTACATGAGAATGTTGAACCATGTAAAGATTGTGAAAACCTCACACTTAAGGTTGTCTCTTTGAGTGAAGAAGTCTCGGAACTTCAAAAAAAGTCATTAAATGTTACAAAACTCAAAAAGAGTGAAAATGATTTAAATGAGACGTCCCAAAATAAGGAATGAACTTGCAAATAACGAGAAAACCACTTCCAAAAATATAGCTAAACCCCTAAATTTTGAGAAAGTAAATGAAAATAAAACTCTCAAATTCTCCGAATCCGACGTGCTGGTTGACGCATCAACGCGCCAGAAGCGCGCCAGGATTCTGAGAAAAAGAGGTATTCAAACTAAAAGTTTTATCAAACCTATCAATACTCAAGTTCCTCTTGCAAATACTCAACATAATCAAAGACACATTGTATGGAGAAAAACCACAAAACCATACTACAACCCTGATACATACAATGGTCTTAAATATATTCACGCTAGAATTGACCAAAGACCTCTCCTACCTACCCCAAACATGAGACCATATTCTTTAGATCAAAGATATGAAAGATCTAACTTTCAAAACAAAACATATTTTCAAAGCAATCCTTGGTCTACCCTTTCAAAATATGGAATTGAACAATTGTATTTATTCCTTCAAGACCCAAGAGTTTTCAACTTGGGCTTTTTATGTGCTAACCATGTCGGACCCAAGAAACAATGGGTACCAAAATTTTGAGATGAACTTCAAATGTTAGGTATGCTCTAAGGAAAGGCCACTTTCAAGATCTCAACCTTGTAATGATGTTGACGTTATGCATACCTTACTCGAAATCATCTCTAAGGAAAAGGATACAAAACTAGGTAATGTGTCTTGCAATCACACTATTAATCTTGTATCCATTGTAGATAATTCAAATTTGTGGCATAGGAGATTAGGTCATGCTAACATGCGATTAATTCACAACATTGCGTCTAAGGAATTAGTTAGGAAATTACTTAAAGAAAAATTTGATAATCATTTTTGTGATGCATGTAAAGTAGGTAAGCAAGTCCATGCAAGTCATAAGCTTATAAACATGATTTCTACATCAAGAGTTTTAGAACTATTACATATGGACTTGTTTAGACCATCCGCTATTCAAAGCTATGGAGGAAACTTCTACACTTTGGTAATAGTGGATGACTACTCAAGATTCACTTGGACACTATTTCTAAAAACGAAAAATGAAGCATTTAATAAATTCAAAGCCTTAGGGAAAAATTTGCAAAACCTACTTGGATGTTCAATTGTTTCAATTCGAACGGATCATGGTAGAGAATTTGATAATGAAATTCAATTTGGAGTCTTTTGTGATAAATATGGTATATCTCATAACTTCTCGGCTCCTCGCACTCCTCAATCTAATGGAGTAGTTGAAAGGAAGAACCGGACGTTACAAGAAATGAGTCGCACTATGTTAAATGAACAATCCATACCTCAAAAGTTTTGGTGTCATGCCGTACAAACCGCATCCTACATACTTAATAGGGACTTGATTAGAAAAATCATTAATAAAACACCTTATGAGATTCTTAGAGGTAAAAGACCATCCCTAGAATACTTTAGAGTTTTTGGTTGTAAATGCTTAATCTTCAACTCATTAGAAAACTCTAACAATACTAGTAATTACAATGGGATTTTTCTAGGTTATTCACTAACATCAAGGGCTTACATTGTGCTAAATAAGGAAACCTTAAAAGTTGAAGAATCGTATAATGTAATCTTTGACGAAACTCCCCCAAAATCTAGAACATTGCCTTTAGTTGATGATGACATCATAGCAGAAGATGCATGTCAAAATAAGATTGAATTATCTAATAATGATCTAGAGGAAATACTACCTAGAGTGGAAAATATTAAGGAAATAAGATCATCCCATAGATCAAGTCATAGGAGAATTAGATGAAAGAACCCTTAGGTCACATGCCCAAGACAAAAGCAATGACTTTGCATTTGTATCAACCATAGAACCTAAGAACATTAAGGAGGCCATAAAAGATGAAAATTGGGTCAAGGCAATGCAAGAAGAACTAGATCAATTCTTAAGAAACGATGTATGGATCTTAGTCCCATGTCCTAGTGGTTACACTATTATAGGAACCAAGTGGGTCTTTAAAAACAAACTTGACGAAAATGGTGTAGTATGTAGGAACAAGGCTAGGCTAGTAGCTCAAGGTTATAACCAACAAGAAGGTATTGATTATGATGAAACATACGCACCCGTTGTCCAATTAGAATCTATAAGAATTTTGCTTGCTTACGCTTGTAGTCATAATTTTAAACTTTTTCAAATGGATGTGAAAAGTGCATTTTTAAACGGAGTCATCAAAGAGGAAGTGTATGTTGCACAACCTCCTGGTTTTATTGATTTTCAAAAACCTAATCATGTTTATTAGCTAAAAAAGGCTTTGTATGGACTTAAACAAGCTCCTAAAGCTTGGTATGATAGGTTATAATCTTTTCTCTTGCTTAATGAGTACAAAATGGGTATGGTAGATAATACTTTGTTCACTAAAACAAAAGAACAACATCTTATTATTATTCAAATCTACGTAGATGATATCATTTTTGGGTCAAGATGCCAATCGCTTTGCGATGAATTTGCAAACTTAATGCATAATGAGTTTGAAATGAGCATGATGGGTGAACTTAGTTTCTTTCTAGGATTACAAATCAAGCAATTAAGTGATGGGATATTTTTCAATCAATCTAAGTATATTGGTGAAATGCTTAAGAAGTTTGGCTTGGAAAATTCTAAGGCTACAAAAACCCTTATCTCTAGAAAAAGAGTTCTCACCATAGACAATGACAACAAATCCATTGATAGTACTAAGTATAGGGGTATGATAGGAAGCTTACTTTATCTAACGGCAAGTAGGCCCGATATAATGTTTAGTGTTTGCCTTTGCGCTAGGTTTCAAGAAAATCCCAAAATCTCCCACTTAGAGGCCGTTAAAAGAATATTTAGGTATGTTAAGGGAACTCAACATCTAGGTCTTTGGTATCCAAAGGATACAGGGGTAAAAGTATTGGTTTATGCCAATTCGGATCATGCGGGAGATATAGTTGATATGAAAAGCACTAGTGGAATATGCACATTTGTAGGTGCTTGTGTAACATCATGGTTCTCTAAGAAACAAACTTCCTTCGCCAACTCCATAACGGAATCCGATTACGTTGCGGCCGGAAGGGCTTGCCAACAAGCGTTATGGATGAAGCAAGCGTTTGTTGATTATAACGTCATATTAAACGAAGTACCTATACTATGTGATGATACGTGCTCTATCAATCTAAATTCAAGCCCAATTGATTACCTTCGCATGAAACACATTGAAATTAGACATCATTTTCTAAAAGACAACATCACTAAGAACCATATCACTATAGAGAAAATTCCTTGTGATGACAACATCTCTAAGATCCTAGCAAAACCCTTAGATAAAGATCAATTCAATTATTTAAGATTAGGATTAAGAATGAGATTACTAGAAGATGATGAGGATATAAATGATAAATAGGAAATGGTGGAAGAATCTTTAGTACAAGTCTTTAATTATGATCCACCAAACTCCTACTTTTCACAAATAATCATACAACCTTTTGTATTAACCATTGGATAATAACCCCCTTTCACATCTTCATCCTCTTTTAAATCTCTAGAGACTTATCTTAGAACACATAACTTCCTCCACCATACTTTAGAAAATAACACTCACAATAGGAATCATGTCTTATTCGGAAGGGTCCGTTAACAATAATCAAGGAAATCAATACCCGGAGAGCTCTAAGAGATTGAAAAGGTCATTCACGGATATGATGAAGAAGAAAGGTGATGATAGGATTAAGTTTGAGTATGAGTTAAGGACATTTTCGGAAAGTGAAGTGTGGGACTTAATCAAGGAACCATTAAGTCCAAGGTTGTGTGAAGATGAGTACTCCGTTTGTTGTGAAAACACCTCACACATGGTCAATGCTCTCAAAGAATCAAGGATTGAGTTTAGGGTAATGCTCTTGTCCATCCATGAAGGAATCATGGAATTGCTTGCCACTATGTCCAAAATGAATAGGAAGTTGGAAGATGATAAGGTGAATGGGAATGGGAAGATAGTGAAAGAAGAGTTCAACCTAGGCACAAACCTAGGAATCTAGACATCAAATCTTTATGTTGCCATCAAGTACTAGTATAGTGCTTTTAGACAAAGTACTAGGATAGTTCTTGTCTAATAAAATGTGTAGCATATTTTGTTCATGTATGCTTGGAATGAAATGCAATCTTTTGGAACTTATATAACTTGTCATATTATTGTGTACTAACCCATGTTGCAAGTCTCCAAATGGTAACCTAACCCATTTTGAAACTTTCACATGTGAGGATCTCTTGTTGGTTGCATGTTGTGATTTCTATGTATAGCTAGGCCACCGCAAAGGTGAGGCTCTTGACCCATGGATCCCCGCCTTGAAACAAGGGGGAGCAACGATCTAGGGGGAGCTATTTTCAAGGGGGAGCACATTTCGGTGCACATACAAGCTTGCTCATTCATCCCACAGGCCCAAGTTCGAAACCTGGCTTGATTGGTAGTCCCACCTTTTTGATTCGACAAAAGGGGGAGAACGAAAGCAAGAGCGTGAACACCATTCTAGAAATGTTAAAGGCTTCAACAAATTACAAGGCAAAGGTCAAGACGCAAGCTACACCAAAGGCGCGCTTTGTCTTCACTAAGTTTTGTAATTTTATTTGCTTTCGGTTTTTGTTTGTCATCATCAAAAAGGGGGAGATTGTTGAGGCAATATGATCAAGATCTCTTTATGTTTTAATGATGACAAACAAACCATCGAAACATATAAAATAACAAACGTTAGCTCAAAATCGCTGGAGCCAATGTCTGCTCCTGGCGCGCTTCCCGCGCGTCAACGCGCGGGTGACGCGCCAGGAGTCTGTATGGTTCCGGGCGAATTTTGAAAGTCGGCTTTCCCCTTACCCGACAAATGTAGATCTTTCAATACAGGTATGAATATGTTATGTGCTTAATTGAGAACACTCGAAACGAGTTTTGAGACTTGAGAGATCCTACTTTTAAAACACCCATTTACGGGAAAACGCCAACTCATGTTTTCTAACTATCGCCTCTAGCCAAGGCTTTTCTAAACTTAGGGAGCTTGTATATTTCATGTAACATCATGTTGAAGCATCCATATGCTCATATCCCGTGCTTACGTCTTCTCTAATTACGTAACGGGTTTACTCCCTTATTGGTCAAACTAAGTCAAAGGTCACTTTGCGTAAACGCATCCTTTCCCACTTGGGTTATGCTTTACATCAAGGAAAAGCACTTAACTTGTTTGAACCAAGGTATTAGTTGAGAACGTCGAGTCGTGGAAAGTCACGAGATATTGAACTATGGATTCTCGACGTTGTGTTACTTGAACTTATAAGTAACTTATGATTTTCTAAACTTATAATCTTAATTGTCTAAACCTTTTCCTCTTAATGACAATTAGATTATTCCTTAATCTTCTCTTAATCCCATTTATACAAAAGACAAAACCAATCATATCCAAATCAAATATTCTCTTACACAATCCCTTACACAATCTCTTACACCCTTACATATTCCCTTACACACTACATCTCAACCATCCATTCCCTTACAATACATCTCAACCCTTCATATTAAACACATTCCAATTGTTGGAAACCCTAATATGGCTCCTCTCATCCTAGCCATTGAATTCAAACTAAACTCATCTCAACCATCCATCCAATCTCATCTCTATATCACCGCATGGGCTTGATCTTAGCCATTGAATTCAAACCAAAACAATCCCAACCATTGATCCACACTTACCCCCCAAGCAAAGGAGGCTCCCTTTGATCTCATCCATCCATTTCAAACAAACTCATCTCAACCCTCCATTCACCCTCCCCCCCCCCCCCAAGCAAGCATATTCCTTGGAATATCATCCTCAACCCTAACCTAAGCATGTTTGATCTTAACCATTCATTTCAAATGAGATCATCTCATCCATCCATATTCCCCACATGCAAAATTATTTGAAAACCAAGGGAGGCTCCCTTTAATCCTAGCCATCCAATTCAAACCATTTCATCTCAACCCTCCATCTCATTCTTCCCCCCAAGCATTGGAATATTCCTTGGCATATTATTTCTCTCTTTTCTATGCCATGTGAGGAGATAGACTTCTACCCATTCCAAATTACCCTATCTACACCTTAAACCCTTGGTAATTTGGTTTCTCTTTAAACACTTCACAAATGATTTTCCAAATTGGCTATTTGAGTTGGTAAACCTTAGAATGATTAATGTTAAGGTTTAGTGTGAAGTACAATTGGGGGTTTAACAAGGTAAGGCATTTATAATGCAAACACCCAAAGCCTCGGGAATATTTTCCCTGGGTGTCTGATGCGCCTCCCACGCGTCAACGCGTGGGTGAAGCGCCGGCCTCGGTAAAATATTCCCAAGTTTGGGTTTTGCCTACAAATACCATGCCTTGCCTCTTGTATTCCTCACTCCTTGCCATTATTCTTTCTCTCTAGATTCTTTCTCTCTAAACACTCTCAAATCTCTCAATCTCTCTATCTCTAATCTTGTGTTCTTGATTTCCACACTAACATCTTTGGAAGAACACATATCTTTGCAAGGGAAGAATCACAAGAACCTAATCCACTCTTGTGATTGTGTCGAGGGTCTTCTTTCTTATACCCTTTCTATTACAATCGAGTCTGATTGAACCAACATTCATTCATTCATTCAATTGTTTGTAAGGGAAGTCTTGTGTCTTGGTGACCAAGCCTAGATCATTGGGGATCTAGTTGGGGTTTTATACTTCCGGGTGGAAGTCTTGGTAGTAATCTTTGTGATCCTTAGGTAAAGTCGAATCGTGAGATTCTTTGGGTGGTTTCCGAGGGCGGAATACCGTTGGTGAGTAACTCCTTCTTTGTGAGCATCGATATTGGTGAATATCGGTGGAGTGAATTGTAACGGTTTATAGTCCACCGAAAGGATTATACTAGTGAATAGTATCGGAGTCGCGGATTCGAAACTGGACGTACGGATGGTATAAACCCCCCATCCCGAACCAGTATATATCGTTGTGTTCTTTACTTGCTTTATATACTTTGGTTGTGATAGTGGTTGTTGGATTAATTTACAACCACTTGGTGTTCTCTTTGGCTTAAAGTTTTTTAAACATCTAAAAAGCCTAAGAAACCGTATTCACCCCCTCTACGGTTCTACACATATATTCAGATTCAGATGTGCGAATCAGATTCAGACTCACAATCTCTTAATAAACAAACTATACCTAAATCAATAACATAACAATTTCATAACTAGGCTAACACCAAAAGGTGTTTAGCCACTCATGTTCATAATTGCAGTAAAACAATGTTGAGTTAATACAAATCTAAACATGAATCGAATACAAAGTAAAGGAATGAAAACACTTATGATCGGTGTGTGATTCCTCCCTTGGAATTGACTTGGATGTGGCTAGAACTTCGTTCTCCCTCCTTCCTGAGTTTCTCCCAACCTTGCTGTGGTGAGGAGATGGGAAGTGATATGAAAAACTCAGAATTAGGGTTGGTATTTATAGTACCCGACTATGTTACAGCGTAGCATATTAGGGTTGCTACGCCGTAACCTTTGCAAATTGTGTTACGTCATAACTTGATCAAGTGTTACGGGCGTAAAGTCTTCATGATAAGCTTCCTACGGCGTAGTAGATAAAGTTGCTACGCCGTAGCTTCTTCCTTGGTCTCGTTAGTTCTTTACTGCCTCAAATGAGATCCTACGTCGTAGCTTGGAAAGTTGCCTACTCCGTAGTGTTCTTTAGTGGACTTCTATGCCGTAACCTGTTGTTGGGTTATGCCGTAGTCTTCATAAATTCATCATTACGCCGTAAGTAGGAGAGCTTCTACGGCGTAATATTCGTGAAGCCTTGCTACGGCGTAGGTAGATGAATCTCTACGCCGTAGTTAGTGCAGAATCCATAATTTCCACAAATTTGCCCCAAAGTCCTTCCATTTCCGCGTAAGTTCGTTCTTTTACTCATCTTTACCCTGAAACCAAAATAGGAAGAAATAAGAGTGTATATTCTTCATAAAAGTAGAAAAGATAAGTATTTTAAGGGGGAAATTAACACTTAGATTGGGGTAAATTTGATGTTATCACCTGTCTTCTTGAGGTTACAGATAATGAGTTATTTATATGAACATTAAAACTTTGGTGTTTGCTATAACCATTAAAATTTACATGACAACATTGAATGCTAGATGGTCGCCGCTAACATCCGCTTCTTCAATGTTACCGCAACAACATTGCATGAATACCGTACTAGCTAGTTAGCAAGAGTGCGTAGCAACCTTTCAAATATAGGTCGTTAAAGGATGGAATGTTATTGGTTTCAATATGATCCTAATGATTATTCAGCTTGATTTCGGCTCTTACACTTTGGTTTTTCATATTGGCCTATACAGGAGTATCTCCAAGAAAGTTACAAATGAGCTTTCATTACAATGCAAACAATAGATTTAGCAAGCTTCATTCATTCAAACATTTTGACTTATATTAATGAATGGAATGTAAAGTGTGAGATAGATAATGTTTTGAGAGTATGTCTAAGTTATAGATAAATGAAGTAGTATGATTCAATGGGAAAAAGACATTCATATAAATTATTATATGATTTCATATTACTAGACATATACCCATGCAAAGTGACGGTGTATAGCGGCAAATAATTATACTTGCGAAATCGTGATTCTAGTTCGACCTTTGATGCAAAGCTTGGGTTTTTTGAAATACAAAGCGTGTGTTTCGGAGAAATAAAACATGTTTACGACTTAAGGGTTTCTAAAGTTATACATGGTAGTAGCTGATTTGATAACGAGAGTAGATTCAATATGCAAGAAGTATGAAAAGTATGACATCAACAAATTAAAGGATGAAAACAATAATATTAACATTTACCATATATAAGACTAGCTTCATGTCACACCCCGCCACGGCGGAAACGCGAGGGTGTAACTTCATGGATATAATCACAACACCTGGTGTCAACATAGAGAACAACTACATGCACATAAATAGAGCAATGTACCAACACACAGTGTTGTAATAATACCCCAAAACAAAATAACCAAAACAAAATCCGAAACAATACATAAATTCAAACATAGATGCTAAACCACTTCCAATGCAACTAAGGTCTCGTCTATCCACTTCCTTCTATCTTATCCTTAGAAAGCTCACCTGAAAATGATGCTTAAAACGTCAACATAATGTTGGTGAGATTCATAGGTTTACGACACACATACACTCTCAAGGCAACCAGTACACTGTGATTACAAAAATATAGTTGGACAAATAATTATAGTTATCATATAGCTACATGTATTTGCAAGTCAAGAATCACACACAAAGACAACAACACTCATAAGGCAACCAATAGGACGGCTCGTGTCCTCCGACCCCAAAATAATTACAATAGGACGGCTCGTGTCCTCCGACCCCAATAAACATCAATTAGGTCGCATGCGCGAGCAACAGGATAAGCATCCTCCTAATTGGATCCCATATACATCCACACAAGCAAATAATCACACATAGCATGCATACGATAACATTATAAGTCCAAGCTCTTTAACACCACACACATAATCACAGTAAATCAAATCATTTAAGACAAGCATCATTCCCATCCCAAGTTTAAAACAAAGTAAAAATATGGGACTATGAACTCACCTTAAAATCCGCAGCTTCCACAAAAACAACTCACAATCTATAGCACACAAAAATAATCCACATTACACAAGGTCAAGCTAAAAGCTACAACCCATGTAATACACATATGATGGATGTCTAAGACTCATATGACCCACCATGGATCTCCTAGACACCACACTAACCACTACTATAACTTAATACTCACTAAATCCCTTGCACTTTTAAAATCAGAAAATGCAGAATTTTTGGGTACATTCACTCACATAAAATCACGACAAATAAAGCTCAACAACT
Source organism: Artemisia argyi (assembly GCA_030686995.1). Taxonomy (NCBI): domain Eukaryota; kingdom Viridiplantae; phylum Streptophyta; class Magnoliopsida; order Asterales; family Asteraceae; genus Artemisia; species Artemisia argyi. The sequence continues at coordinate 43,793,021 of CM060701.1, forward strand.
CACACCAAAAATTTAACATGGTCTCTCATAAGCATAGTAGCTAATCCCAGAAGTCCATGGACTAATAACACACACAAATACTCATAAGAAATTCAAACTTGTCAACTACTCAAATTCGGATCTGAACGCACACCAAAAAGTTTTGATTTTTAATAATTACTTCCACAAGTTTTTATCGCGAATCCTCTTCGTGGTAGCCTAATATAACCTAAAACTTAACTATTCCAGAAGGCCAAGTCAAAATACCACTTTTACAACCGCATGACACCCTCAAACTTTTACCCAAAATCTGTCCCGGTTTGACAGCTTTGACACCTTAACAAAGAAAAATCAAAAGACCAACTTCCCTATCTTGAAATCAATCTTGGCTGGACTTTTTGGAAAACTCTTTCATTATACTTCAATTTAGACCTAAAATTCATGACTTAACTCATCACCATCTGTTATTTACACTCACATCTTTACAGCCTTACAAATATGTCCAAACTCTAACTCAATAACTAGCATGTTTTACGCTCAATTCTCTTAACCAATCACCATACTATTATCATTAATTGATCCCAACATGTTTAATAACATTAATTTACAGAAACTTACAAACCCTAGATCCATCATACTTAATATTACATGAATACCAATAATTAATCAATTAATTGAACATAGGTTTTAAGGATTTTACCTTGATTCTTGATTTTAGCCTCAAAACTATAAACCCTAATTTTTCCCCTCTTTTCTTGCCCTTGTGATCGACTCAAATTGCAGAAAATAAGAGTTATGGGTCGTTTGTTATGTTTATATTGCTAAGGGTTGGGCTTGTTTGGGTTGAAGTAGGATTCCTTGGACCTAAGTGTCATATTTAGACTCAAATTGGGTTTCCTTTTCCTTCTTTTTTTTCCCTGGCCGATTTTCTTATACCATATATATATATATATATATATATATATATATATATATATATATATATATATATATATATATATATATATATATATATATATATATATATATTAAACTTAATTATTACACTCAAAATCTCATACTTTTCATATTTTATGTATTCCCATATCGAAACCCAACGTCTTACACGATAAACCGGAAAAATATCATTTTCAAAAGTAAAGTTTCCAAAAATAGAATTTCACACTCTTTTTGAAATATAACTCATAAAAACAAATCCCACGTAAATTACTAACGCTCAATTACTTGAACGAAGCCTCGTTACCCAAAAACACAAAAACACCAAAACTACACAAGTCATTTCTACACAACAAATGTGATCAAAATGAACTTTCCAAAATTCCAAACTTCCTAAATCACAATAAAATCATTTACGCAAAGGGATTTAGTGCTAAAACTCACCTATATCACACATATAACACTACAATCACCTATAACACACCAAACAAACGTCAACCGAGTCAAGACTATCAGTCAAACTGACCTGCCAAAACCACGGTTGTTACATCATCCCCCACTTAGGGAAATCGCGTCCCGAGATTTCAACTACTATAGTCACCACTCACAACATCAAAAGGAAATTTATAGATTTTTATGCGGAAAAATACCACACCATAAAATCACAGAGAAAGAATCGCAAAAATGTGAACCGACTAAATACTCGAATTCACACGATAGAAAACTTTCCGTCAGCGATACACGCAAATAGATACACTCCCTGATCAATAACACCAATGATCAAAATGATTTCTCACAGGTAGGTACGATACCCTCGAACCAAAAGAAAATCCAAATGATAACCGCAGGAAACACCACATATAATCGATACACACAAAACAAACATTAATTACATCTGATCCTCACGTTCCCAAGTAAACTCAGGACCACGCTTAGAATCCCACCATACCTTTACCAACGCTATCTCACCATACTTCAATCCTTAACATCTCGATCTATAATCTCAACAGGTTTCTCAATAAAACGAAGAGTCTTGTCAACCTTACATTCATCTAATGGCACATGCAGACTAGCATCCGCCAACCACTTCTTTCCATTAGATACGTGAAACGTATCATGCACTCTACTTCACTCCTCAGACAAATTTAACCGATATGTTTCAAATCCAATCCTTTCCGTAAATCTCAAATGGTCCTACGTATCTCTGTGCTAGCTTGCCTTTCTTACCGAAACGCACAACACCCTTCCAAGGAGATACTTTTAACCTCACAATATCACCAACACCAAACTCTAAGGGCTTACAGCAATTATTCGCATAACTCTTTTTGGCGATCTCTTGCTGCCTTATGTCTTTCCTTAGTCAGAAAACCTTATTCGTAGTCTCTCATTCTAGTTCAGGACCAATTAGTTGGCTTGTTCCAACCTTTGCCCACAGAATAGGTAATCTACATTTCCTTCCATATAATACTTCAAACGACACATTCTTAATACTAGGATGATAATTGTTGACATAGGAGAACTCAGCTAAGGGAAAATGTATACCTCAGCTTCCTCCAAACTCAAACACACCCATGCTCTCAGCTCACCATCCAACGCCTGATTTGTACGCTCACTTAGTTCACTCCTTAAAGAATGATAAGTCGCACTCATCTACATACGCGTTCTCAAGACTCCATAACACGTTTACCACTATCGCGAAGTAAGTATTTCATCATGTTTCTTGATGATTAACGCGACACCCCATGGCTCATTACCAACTCACCGAGCTAAAAGTCTTGCCTACTCCTCCATACATCTCTTGCTAAGGTAATAATACGTCTTATCCATTCTCGGATGTATCAAATACCTTTCATGATTGATGCCCTTACGCCTCCTCTCCGTGAAACCAATAACTGGTCCGCAAAGTACATTCCTCCATCTTCGTTCCGTTCCATTTACTGGTCTAAACCAAGTAATCATTCTTCTTACATGTTCTCATCCTTGAACCTCTCTCTAGGCCGTCAACATCATCCCCTTAACTCCGAACTGAATTATCATAATCATCGCTCACAAACATCTAAGTTTCACTCATTCACTCCCGCTCAGCGCTCTTACCACGATGTCCTCCCTTCCTTAACTATAGCGAATCAGACAATCGTAGTCACTGAGAAATTCCACACCCAACTTCTCTTCAACATATATTAACCTCTTGTCAAATATATGCTAAAGATTCTTATGATCTGGGTAGACCACACTCTTTGCTCCATAAAATATCATCTCCAAGTTCTACTCCCCAACTTTAAATCATGTATCACATAGTTCCTCTCATGGATCTTCCACCTCCGCGATGCCCACGCAATCTGAAGAACGTATATCTTGAAGCTAAACCTCTCACTTGAACAACTTGGCAACATCCTCTTCTTCTTCAACAAACAAATTGATAATCAAACGACAATCTATCCTAAGTAAACGACGTGAACCATGAAACCGGTCAAACTAAAACGTATATCAACGAACTCAAAAGGGGTACGAATTACCGACTATCGAAGTAACGAACATCAAAATCAAAGCTAGAAAAACACAATGAGAAATTTTCCCCCAATAAAAATAGTCACGGATAAAATGTTCATGAACGCCCATACAAAGAAAATATAAAATACACGTACCCATAAAACATCTACAAACGTACCTCAACGAAAGAAACACTCGATGAACCAAATACATAACAAGTTTGGTAAATGAGAACCATAGACAGTTCTTATTCCCGTACTCGACCTTCCCAAAAACAAATGAACACCGTTTTTCACAAGACATATCTTAAACTTATACATTTTTTATAAAATATATATTAACCATTTTATGTAAGGCATCAACATAACCATTTTTTTTTCACACTTCATTTCCCATAAAAATATTAGTTTCCATCAAACGACCTTGAAATACCCAAAACGAATTTGTAAAATGCCATAAAGACTCTAACACAACCTCTTAATCGAGCACGAAAGACATTGAAGAATTCCGTAATCAAAATAATCCTCAAACGAACTCATACCAGTGAACACTCACGCAAATACATTGCAAACCAAGCGAGGAACTTACAGACTCATTCGTACAATGATCAAACCAAAATCATAGAAAAACACCGATACTAACAGGTCACAAAACATGTCACAAACTTCAATTTGGTGTGTGTAAATGAGGGATCAAATATCCACACCAACTCGTCACGAACCAACAATACTCGAAGAACAATATAACATTCATTCGCGGAATGAATGCAAGAAATAACCAAAGAAACGAACCAGTATCCAACAAAAACGAATTAGATTACCCAACACCTATCATGACATCGAATAGAAAGAATATGGCATCTGTACCATCATGGTACGAATGGGAATTCCAACCAAAGAATTAGGTATACAAACGGAGTGTCTAGCAAACGAATCAACTTAAATACCACAACATAAGTACCCACCGATAATTGAGGTATCAACATATGATAGGTAGGATGGAATCTTACCACCTACACACCCCAACATATAACGACCGCCCAAACGGTTAAGAGAATACTTCTCTAACCATACAGTCATCACCAATCATGATATCACATACCATCTACCACCACATATAACAACAAACATCAATCAATGCAATAATGGTCACAAGTCCACATGTGTGATACCCTTATAATTATGTTCGCGACCATAGTTATAAGCCTATTCCACACACATACTTACTTCCAAAACCACACATCTCAATGATAATGCACATATACCACATAACACCTAATACACCATGCAATCCCTGCTATCATACTTGCAAGTCCACTTGTGTTGTGATGCATGTATAATTATGTTGGCCACCATAATTATCTATGCCCCTTTTCACAAGTGTACTCCCTCCTATGACAACACATCATGCAAACAATCATGCAAACAAAAACAAAGACGTCGCAAACAATCATCTCACATGGAACAATTCCATCGATCACGTAAACTCTATAATCAAAATTACTTGGATAAAGTCGATCCAATATCCAAGAGTAATCACGCTCCAACATGGCTCCAGACGGCAAAAGACAATATTCAAATTTCAAAACATAACACAAAACAAAAGACGTCGCATGATGGCTCAACTCCACTCTCGCACTTATCTCCCCACTCAGATCAATTCAATTTACTACTCGCTGTGGATTCTAGATTTGAATCCACACCATTCCACCCTAACTCCCTTTCATCTTTACTCAACCACCCATTCATGTTTCCTACATGTCGAGGTAGTCGACAACATGCAAAACCATTTCTATTTCTTTTCTTTTTTTTTTCTAATTCTGTATGATTCACAAGTGCATACAAATCACGAGGTTTAGACTAAACCACCTCTCCTTCCTATGTGAAGTGAGGACACTACCAAGGGTATTTGGTAATGGCACCATCTCCAGAAGTCATCGTGGTTCCAAACCTCTCCACTTCTTCTCCACCAACGTTTCCCATAAACGTCCTCTCCTTGTCCGAACATAGATACATGCTATCGGGAACTCGGATTCTGCAGTTAATCCGTTTCATCCGACCACTTCTCTCGCATCCGATAGCGACACGGTAGTCTAACGAAGTATCTTACGCGTGGACGATGATATAATAAGTCGATATATATACAATACTACATGTAGGGGATAGAATAGACGTCCGAAACTCAATAAAATATCATAAATATAGGAAAATAGACATATAAAATATTATACTTACACATAGATCCTAAATGCAACTATATGAGGGACTCCTAGGTTATAGTCTAGGTTAAACCACCTAATTCTCTATAACCAAGGCTCTGATACCAATCTGTCACACCCCGCCACGGCGGAAACGCGAGGGTGTAACTTCATGCATATCATCACAACACCTGGTGTCAACATAGAGAACAACTACATGCACATAAATAGAGCAATGTACCAACACACAGTGTTGTAACAATACCCCAAAACAAAATAACCAAAACAAAATCCGAAACAATACATAAATTCAAACATAGATGCTAAACCACTTCCAATGCAACTAAGGTCTCGTCTATCCACTTCCTTCTATCTTATCCTTAGAAAGCTCACCTGAAAATGATGCTTAAAACGTCAACATAATGTTGGTGAGATTCATAGGTTTAAGACACACATACACTCTTAAGGCAACCAGTACTATGTGATTACAAAAATATAGCTGGACCAATAATTATAGTTATCATATAGCTACATGTATTTGCAAGTCAAGAATTATACACAAAGGCAACAACACTCATAAGGCAACCAATAGGATGGCTCGTGTCTTCCGACCCCAAAATAATTACAACAGGACGGCTCGTGTCCTCCGACCCCAATAAACATCAATTAGGTCGCATGCGCGAGCAACAGGATAAGCATCCTCCTAATTGGATCCCATATACATCCACACAAGCAAATAATCACACATAGCATGCATACGATAACATTATAAGTCCAAGCTCTTTAACACCACACACATAATCACAGTAAATTAAATCATTTAAGACAAGCATCATTCCCATCCCAAGTTTAAAACAAAGTAAAAATATGGGACTATGAACTCACCTTAAAATCCGCAGCTTCCACAAAAACAACTCACAATCTATAGCACACAAAAATAATCCACATTACACAAGGTCAAGCTAAAAGCTACAACCCATGTAATACACATATGATGGATGTCTAAGACTCATATGACCCACCATGGATCTCATAGACACCACACTAACCACTACCACAACTTAATACTCACTAAATCCCTTGCACTTTTAAAATAAAAAAATGCAGAATTTTTGGGTACATTCACTCACATAAAATCACGACAAATAAAGCTCAACAACTCACACCAAAAATTTAACATGGTCTCTCATAAGCATAGAAGCTAATCCCAGAAGTCCATGGACCAATAACACACACAAATACTCATAAGAAATTCAAACTTGTCAACTACTCAAATTCGGATCTGAACGCGCACCAAAAAGTTTTGATTTTTAATAATTACTTCCACAAGTTTTTATCGCGAATCCTCTTCGTGGTAGCCTAATATAACCTAAAACTTAACTATTCCAGAAGGCCAAGTCAAAATACCACTTTTACAACCACATGACACCCTCAAACTTTTACCAAAAATCTGTCCCGGTTTGACAGCTTTGATACCTTAACAAATAAAAATCAAAAGACCAACTTTCCGACCTTGAAATCAATCGTGGCTGGACTTTTTGGAAAGCTCTTTCATTATACTTCAATTTAGACCTAAAATTCGTGACTTAACTCATCACCATCTGTTATTTACACTCACATCTTTACAGCCTTACAAATCTGTCCAAACCCTAACTCAATAACTAGCATGTTTTACGCTCAATTCTCTTAACCAATCACCATACTATTATCATTAATTGATCCCAACATGTTTAATAACATTAATTTACAAAAACTTACAAACCCTAGATCCATCATACTTAATATTACATGAATATCAATAATTAATCAATTAATTGAACATAGGTTTTAAGGATTTTACCTTGATTCTTGATTTTAGCCTCAAAACTATAAACCCTAATTTTTCCCCTCTTCTCTTGCCCTTGTGATCGACTCAAATTGCAGAAAATAAGAGTTATGGGTAGTTTGTTATGTTTATATTGCTAAGGGTTGGGCTTGTTTGGGTTGAAGTAGGATTCCTTGGACCTAAGAGTCATATTTGGACTCAAATTGTGTTTCCTTTTCCTTCTTTTTTTTCCCTGGCCGATTTTCTTATACCATATATATATTTTTTTATTTATTTTTATTAAACTTAATTATTACACTCAAAACCTCATACTTTTCATATTTTATGTATTCCCATATCGAAACCTAACGTCTTACACGATAAACCTTAATTTTACGATAAACCGGAAAAATATCATTTTCAAAAGTAAAGTTTCCAAAAATAGAATTACACACTCTTTTTGAAATATAACTCATAAAAACAAATCCCACGTAACTTACTAACGCTCAATTACTTGAACGAAGCCTCGTTACCCAAAAACACAAAAACACCAAAACTACACAAGTCATTTCTACACCACAAATGTGATCAAAATGAACTTTCCAAAATTTCAAACTTCCTAAATCACAATAAAACCATTTACGCAAAGGGATTTAGTGCTAAAACTCACCTATATCACACATATAATACTACAATCACCTATAACACACCAAACAAACGTCAACCGAGTCAAGACTATCAGTCAAACTGACCTGCCAAAACCACGGTTGTTACACTTCATAACCCGCCCGATGGGCGGGTTAGCTTCATAATATTATTTTTTAAATTTTAAGTGGACGTACAAAAATAATAATATAGGCGTACATGTATTCTATGAAGATAATAATAATGAATGCATAAAAAGTTATGAGCCATTAGTAATCATGTTCAACACATTTACTTATTTCATACAAAAGCGAGTCCGCAACTTTTATTAGTTACGTTGGACCATGATCTAAATTTTAAGAATATCATAAGTTTAATATAAAAAAGACATTTATAACAACAAAGACAAAACAAATTTTAATCCAGTCATTCCTATAAACATCATAGCAAAACTATTTTTCTGCAATTATTCAAATCAACGCCACAATCTAACCATGTTATATGGCAACTATTGACACTTCTTCAACGTCTTTGACATACTTTTCTCCATCGGACCAAATGCTCTATAAGGGTCCAGATAAGTCCCATTATACTTTATTCCATGTAGTCCCAAAGCTTACATAGTAACAAAATGATTATCATGCGCCTAAGGGATATATATATATATATATATATATATATATATATATATATATATATATATATATATATATATATATATATATATATAAGCATGGTAAGATATGATATCATTAAATGATGGAAACAAGTTATAATTCCATCCTACTCACAAGAATGTTGCTAAGAAATACATGACGAAGAACACGTAAAGCTCCAGATTCGTAAAAGAAACATATGTAACTGAAAATAAATATCCTTAATCAAAGCTGTAAACAAAAAAAAGAACAGAAAAATACATAATTAGTAGAATAAACATCTTTAAGTGAGCATTAATAAGAAGCTGGTATGAAATAATAAATATATACATACGTGAAATAATGTTATTAACATATAAATGCAATGAATTTCTTCACTAGGCGAATATTATATGCGCCAACACAACATTACAGTATTTGTATAAATATATACAGGCATACAACCATGTTTATAGAATGCAATAAATTCATTAAAATACTCCAAGTCTTGTAACCTTAGTTTTTAGTATAAGTTGGAGAATAAATTGACCTTTTTAAGGAATTCCAAAGCTTGATAATAAGTTCATGTCATACATTTCTTTGAGAGCTCAAATTGACCTTCTTTGTGGCTCAAATTCCTGCAAGGAGAAAGATCATGAGTGTTTAGTTGTCGGTGAAGGACTCAGGGATAATGAGACACATTAGAGGAATGAGTACATTAAAGGAAAGAAATACTCAAACACAGATAAATCAAGCACACAACGATATTCTCCTCACAAGTTTAACTATATTAATGAAACACCTCTAATTAGGATACTACATTATCAGTTAAACTTATCATCTTAACACATTTGAAATGTTAGAGAACCTTTAGTATATTATGATTTTTAAGGGCCTTGGCATGCAGTCATAATGAATCTCAACTTTTTATCAGCTCGTCTAAAAAAAGTGCAAAGTATTGCTACATGTTGACTTTAACCATTCATTTACACGTTTTATCAAATATTAGAATAACTTTCAAAAATTATCTTTATGTAGTGAGTGAACAATCTTAAGACCTTGAGACATATTTACTTATAGAAAGTGTATAGCGTCTAATCTTTTTATACAAAATTGCTAACTTTGATTCCTCAAAAGGAAGACATCCAACCAATAATACAGAAAGGATGACTCCACATGACCAGATATCAACAACAACACCATCATATCCATTTTACTCAAACCCGTTTCATTGAATGGGCCACAATAATAATGAATATAGCCATTTTATCAAGTTCTAACCTGAAGGTTGCCGTTGTTAGCTACAAAATGGACAATACGAAACCAAATGTCATCACTGAAGAAGACTCCTGCCTAGTCAATTAGCTGGAAAATTGATGCGTAGGGATTGCACCAGGCTTTACCTCTCGAGGGACCTCGAGAAGCTTACAACACCCACCAGATAGTGTACCTGATTGTTGTAGTATAGTATAGTGACAAGTACCGGGGGATTGATCGTTCAGCTAGGAATAGTGTCGCTAGGATTAGAAAACCTAAATACTAGTTCTAAAGATGAAGGATGATTATTTTTGTATTTTTATATTTTTTAGAAAGCAAATTAAAATCTCGGGTTTGAAAGATTTGGGCGGAATTAGTTGCTATTCAACTAACCCAATACTAAAGATGCAATCAAAATAAAATACTAAAAATGAAAATGAAACTAAATTAAACTAAGGTTGTGAGCAATAAGTGGAGAAATTGTGTTTACTTAGATTTCACTACTCCCTAGATATCTTTTACACGTTAATTACTTGTTATAGTTGCGTGGATGACGGATTGTATTCCTTAATACCATTCATGGGGTGGCGTACTTAACTCCCCAATCCTATGAGTGCCTACTTCACACCTATGTCGAGCCGGCTAAGAAGCTCCTAACATGGGATCATTAGAATTTACTCATGCATTAAATACAACCAATAAAACCTAGTACACATCGGTTCATGTTTCCTAAGACATTCAAGCATGTTACCATTTGGAGATCTGCCAGTTTTCTTAAGCCTAACATTGAAATCATTCATCCAATACAACCATAAACAAGTAATCAACACATAATTAACATCTAGGTTTCATTAGATCTAAGCAAACACAAGATAAATCTAGCCTAGCATGGTGGAATCAAGATAAGAACAAGATATAGACAACCAACACATAGACATATTGATTGAATTAAAAGAACACTTCTCTCAATTACACATGTAAGGGTTCAAGGGCTGAAAACCCTTGAAAAACCTGTAAAATTCATAACAGGTCCGGCCTTAGGGTTTCTCCAAAACTTCTCTCCTAATGAATGAAAATTAGAAAACTATATATAGATAATTGAGGCTGACGGCGTCAAGACCAAATGGGTGACGCCGTCATCTCGCCGCCAAAAGAATTCTCGGACTACCTTGATCTACATCTGACACCGTCATGTATTAGGTTTTTCCAGGCCGTTACGTATTTAACTCTTGACGCTCTTCCTTGTGACGCCTTCATTTCTGCACTGGATCGTCATGAAATTTACTCTTGACGCCGTCAGGATAGTACTCTTGATGCCGTCACATACTGTTCCCAGCTTGGAAAATTAAGTCTTTGGCGTTTTCTTCACTTTTATGCTCCAAAAATGTCCGAATTGCTTTCTTTTCCAGATTTCACTCCCAAAGTACCTAAAATCACAAAAGGAACGATTTAGGGCAATATTTGATAAAATAAATTCAATTCCGGGCTTAAGTGACCCCTTAAAAGTGGTTCATTTTTCGCCTCATCATATACCCTTACACTTGAGATTTGCTTGTCCTCAAGCAAATGCGCTTTTATTCTAATCAAAATACAAGTTAGGGGTCATTTAACACTAATATAAAAGTAATTACAACAAATAATCGTTCCACTAAAGACCAAAGACAAGAACGGAGGTCATACACAAGCACCTCACAAATAGTGTTTAGATACTCACATCTCTCGGGTGTAATAAAGTATAAATTACAATATGGAAACGGAAGATATCTCTCACTACCTGTCATAGCAAAATAGATTACCATAGGCTTGGGAAAGGATCAAACCTCCACCACATGGCATAAGCACCTAGGATAAACTATCAAAGAGGTCTTTTAAAGGGTTGTAACGTTAGGTGTAGGGATATGAAATACACGGTTTTGTTGGATAAAGGCAGTCTTTACTGGTGGCGAGTTAACAATCTTGGTTAATTACATGTACAATGTGGCGTTACTAAGCTAAGACTAGACTCGACTTAAGCTAATAAATGAAAAGTAACAAAAACATAAAACAAACATAGAATGAGAAAGGATGGTAGTCCGTATGTTTTTTTTTTTTTTCTTTTTTTTTTTTTTTTTTTTTTTTTTTTTTTGGCATACACTCTTACCCTACCATCCAAAATAATACATCATAGGGAATGAAAATTCCCCTTACACTTGAATTTTTATATACTTTACAATAAACTAATCTAACGACTCGAATTAAGAAAATCAAAACACTTGGAGTACTTTTAAGATTAACGCACATATGGGGGTAATATATGATGTTCTTCCCCATTACTCCATAAAATAAGTACTTTACCCATGAGTCCCAATCGTCCCAAAACAATATGTACAAGGATATGACTCGACTTAGCAACCATGTAATCAATTAGATAATTAACTTAGGGTTTAACAAATAACAATAATGCACTAAAAATGAGCACATACACGGAAGGCTAAGGCGATTTGGGTGTACATTTAAGTGGGGTGTAACAAATTCTTCCTTTAAGTAAAATGCTTAAAGTTAGAAACGAAAAGATAGGCTCGGAGGGGTGTACTAGGGGTTTCGTGTACTAAAAATGAGTACAACGCTAAGGTGTGGGAAAAATTAGTTGACTTAACTAGCCAAGTAATATGACTTAAATGGTCAAGTAATTATAATACGGGTTTAACACAAGGGTGATCCTAATACCTCTTATCATGTAGTAAATCCTACTACACGAATGTAGTCTCACTAGCGGTCTCGGGATGCATCACTAACGCAAGTTCTAGAATCTAAATGCTACCGGTACACTCATAAGCACTAATAGTAAATGCTTTTTCTATCAAATCTAAAGGCGAACCTCACATATTTGGGTGGAAAATTTTTCTGAAAGTACGGTTATGTGCTAGTCATACAATCTCCTATCCATGAGACGCTTGTTATGGCTAAAGTTTCACTCCTAAATGTTGTAAAAAATTTAAATTTGGCGCTAAAATTGCACTAACAAGTATTTCTCATAGTTTTATTACACATCTACCATTAAACAAACAAACTCAAGCGAAAGTGTATATGTAAGGTATCATCATTTTACCCTCCCCTTACACTTAAGATGAACATTGTCCCCAATGTTCAAGTAAAGAATGTAAAAGTGAATTAAGTAAAACAAATAAAATCAAATACTCCCCTGATTCGCTCGGTATGGATAATAAGGTGGCCAGGTTAAATCTTCCTCCAAGAAAATGAACAATCAAAGCTTCCCTTCCAGAATATAAATCATCTTCTTGTCATACATAACCTGTAAATCCTGAGAAAACAAACAAAGCAACCTCGCGTAAAATCGGCGACAATCTACATAAGTTACTAAATCCTAGAAAACAAAGTAAGATATAATGCTTGTGGAATGAAGTTTGCAGATTCCTGGAGATTATAAAACTTAATAATTCAGCAAAAACTTTAAGACTCCGTTAGAAAAACAAAACCGGTAAAATTTCCAGATTTTTACACGTGACGCCGTCAAGAGTAAACTCGTGACGCCGTCAGAAGTGACCTGCAGAAATTCTTATGTTAAGTTTCCGGAAAATTTCTGGAAAAACTTGGTCCTACTTCCTGGAAAATCTTGCAAAACTTCATTATGACTCAATACAAGCATTTGACTCTAACAAATACGAATATACATGTTTACTTAATATTGTGGAGAAGCATGATCGGTTTGTTTCTTAAAAACATATTTGGGGTTTCCCCTTACACTTATCTTTTGCAAAAATACCTTTAGGTGGAGTTAAGACTAGGCTAAACAACAAAGTAAAGTATTTCCACTTTTTAGTTTAGAAACATGATCTACCAACAATAAAAATGAAGCATGCATACGGAAGCAAATAACAAACAAACAAAATAAAAATCGCACAAAACATGGGTTGCCTCCCAAGAAGCGCTTTTCTTTATTTACGAGTCTTGTAGCTAGACTCAAGGTCATAGGTTACTACGTGACCTCATCATTGGTTTCACTCTCTAGGTCGTCTTCTAAACCAGTTTTGTATTCCGGACCTAGTTGCAAGCATTCTTTGTAGAAACCAAGCATCCTATTCTTCACATACTCTACTCCTCTACGTCTATCCTCATCATTCCTATAATAAGCCGCTTGCTTGTGTTCGTTTTCTAAATTAGAGAGCAGACGGTATTGCTCAATCTTGTAGGGCATTTGGTAGGCAATCTCATCATTCTCTTCCTTGAATCTAACTATCCCTAGAGTCGGATCATAGCTCATCCTAGTGGCCTCAACAAATGGTTTTCCGAATATTATTTGGCTTAGGCAATCATCTATCACCGGACGAGTGTCTTCTACTATCATAAAATCGACCTCATAAGTGAGATTACCTATAATCACATGCAATCCCTTCACTCTTCCTACAAAATTACTTATCAAATTCTTATTGGGCATCATCCTAAAATCAAGTTGCTTCTTCATTACCCAATTGTAATAAGTCCTAGTCATGATGTTTACGAGAGATTTAAGATCATTATAAGCTTTCCATATATGCATATGCCCGATGTTGCATGGTATGTTGATGTTGGAAGGGTCTCCCATTTTGATAAGGGGTGTGCCAAGGATATATGGTATCTCGGGATCATTGAATAAATCCTTATGATATTCCTGTTCTTCCTTGGTGGGCAAATATCAAAGTACTCTTCTACAGTCTCTACTTCCTCTAACTCTTCTCCTTTATTAACCTCACCTTCCCTAATTTCATCCCTAGTCTCAGTTTCTACTCCAACTTCATCCTTGTCACTTTCTTCTATATCCTTATCAATTTGTTTAATGGTGACAACATTGACAAAGTGGACGTGTTTGGAAGACGAGGGGTCCTTGGTTTGGATTCCGCTATTGGTGTCCCTAGTGTCCTTGATGAGGCGAAAAATGAACCACTTTTATGGGGTCATTTAAGCCCGGAATTGAATTTATATGATCAAATAGTGCCCTAAATCGTTCCTTTTGTGATTTTAGGTACTTTGGGAGAGAAATCTGGAAAAGGAAGCAATTCAGACGTTTTTGGAGCATAAAAGTGAAGAAAACGCCAAAGAGTTAATTTTCCAAGCTGGGAACAGTAGGTGACGGCGTCAAGAGTAACAATTTGACGGCGTCAAGAGTAAATTGCATGACGGCCCAGTACTGAAATGAAGGCGTCACAAGCAAGAGCATCAAGTGTAAAATACGTGACGTCCTGGAAACAGCTAACACATGACGGCGTCAGATGTAGATCAAGGCAGTCCAAGAATTATTTTGGCGGCGAGATGACGGCGTCACCTATTTGGTCTTGACGCCGTCAGCCTCAATTTCCTATATATAGTTTTCTAATTTTCATTCATAAAAAAAGGGAGAAGTTTTGGAGAAACCCTAAGGCCGAACCTAATACGATTTTTACAGGTTTTTCAAGGGTTTTCAGCCCTTGAACCCTTTCATGTGTAATTGAGATAAGTGTTCTTCTAATTCAATCAATATGTCTATGTGTTGGTTGTCTATATCTTGTTCTTGTCTTAATTCCATCATGCTAGGCTAGATCTATCTTGTGTTTGGTTAGATCTAATGAAACCTAGATGTTGATTATGTGTTGATTACTTGTTTATGGTTGTATTGGATGAATGATTTCGATGTTAGGCTTAAGAAAACTGGCAGATCTTCAAATGGTAACATGCTTGAACGTCTTAGGAAACATGAACTGACGTGCACTAGGTTTTATTGGTTGTATTTAATGCATGAGTAAATTCTAATGATCCCATGTTAGGAGCTTCTTAGCCGGCTCGACATAGGAGTGAAGTAGGCACTCATAGGATTGGGGGATTAAGTGCGCCACCCCATGAATGGTATTAAGGAATACAATCCGTCATCCACGCAACTATAACAAGTAATTAACGTGTAAAAGATATCTAGGGAGTAGTGAAATCTAAGTAAACACAATTTCTCCACTTATTGCTCACAACCTTAGTTTAATTTAGTTTTATTTTCATTTCTAGTATTTTATTTTGATTTCATCTTTAGTATTGGGTTAGTTGACTAGCAACTAATTCCGCCCAAATCCTTCAAAACCCGAGATATTTACTTGCTTTCTAAAAAATATAAAAATACAAAAATAATCATCCCTTATCTCTAGAACTAGTATTTAGGTTTTCTAATCCTAGCGACACTATTCCTAGCTGAACGATCAATCCCCCGGTACTTGTCACTATACTATACTACAACGATCAGGTACACTGCCTGGTGGGGGTTGTAAGCTTCTCGAGATCCCTTGAGAGGTAAAGCCTGGTGCAATCCCCACGTGTACCAAGTTTTTGGCGCCACTGCCGGGGAATAGTTATTTTTTAGGTTGAATTTGATTTTTATTAGGTCTACTCATTAGATTCCTATCAAGTGAGATTTTTTCTTTTTATTTTATAGCTTTCTCGTAGTCTATCTTTTCTTAGTGATTTTGTTTGTAATTTGCTTTAAATGGACTTTACACTTAGACTTCTAAGATTGCAAGATAAGGTTGAGCGGCTAACACACCAAAGAGTTCAAAATACCTCATTTAGAGACACCTATGAATCATATGAGCCTTTACCTAGGTGATGAGGCAAAAAATGAACCACTTTTAGGGGGTCATTTAAGCCCGGAATTGAATTTATTTGATCAAATATTGCCCTAAATCGTTCCTTTTGTGATTTTAGGTACTTTGGGAGTGAAATCTAGAAAAGGAAGCAATTCGGACGCTTTTGGAGCATAAAAGTGAAGAAAACGCCAAAGTCTTAATTTTCATTGCTGGGAACAGTAGGTGACGGCATCAAGAGGAACATTTTGACGGCGTCAAGAGTAATTTGCATGACGGTCCAGTACAAACATGAAGGCGTCACAAGTAGAGCGTCAAGAGTAAAAGACGTGACGGCCTGGAAGACCATAACACATGACGGCGTCAGATGTAGATCAAGGCAGTCCGAGATATATTTTGGCGGCGAGATGACGGCGTCACCTATTTGGTTTTGACGCCGTCAGCCTCAATTTCCTATATATAGTTTTCTAATTTTCATTCATAAAAGGGAGAGAATTTTGAGAAACCCTAGAGGCCGAACCTATTATGAATTTTACAGGTTTTTCAAGGGTTTTCAGCCCTTGAACCCTTTCATGTGTAATTGAGATAAGTGTTCTTCTAATTCAATCAATATGTCTATGTGTTGGTTGTCTATATCTTGTTCTTGTCTTAATTCCATCATGCTAGGCTAGATCTATCTTGGGTTTGCTTAGATCTAATGAAACCTAGATGTTAATTATGTGTTGATTACTTGTTTATGGTTGTATTGGATGAATGATTTCGATGTTAGGCTTAAGAAAACTGGCAGATCTCCAATTGGTAACATGCTTGAACATCTTAAGAAACATGAACTGACGTGCACTAGGTTTTATTGGTTGTATTTAATGCATGAGTAAATTCCAATGATCCCATGTTAGGAGCTTCTTAGCCGGCTCGACATAGGAGTGAAGTAGGCACTCATAGGATTGGGGAATTAAGTGCGCCACCCCATGAATGGTATTAAGGAATACAATCCGTCATCCACGCAACTATAACAAGTAATTAACGTGTAAAAGATATCTAGGGAGTAGTGAAATCTAAGTAAACACAATTTCTCCACCTATTGCTCACAACCTTAGTTTAATTTTGTTTTATTTTCATTTCTAGTATTTTATTTTGATTGCATCTTTAGTATTGGGTTAGTTGACTAGCAACTAATTCCGCCCAAATCCTTCAAACCCGAGATTTTTACCTGCTTTCAAAAAAATATAAAAATACAAAAATAATCATCCCTCACCTTTAGAACTAGTATTTAGGTTTTCTAATCCTAGCGATACTATTCCTAGATGAACGATCAATCCCCCGGTACTTGTCACTATACTATACTACAACGATCAGGTACACTGCCTGGTGGGGGTTGTAAGCTTCTCAAGATCCCTTGAGAGGTAAAGCCTGGTGCAATCCCTACGCATCAAGTTTTTGGCGCCGCAGCCCGGGGAATAGTTATTGTCTGGGTTAGAATCTCTTTTTATTAGGTCTACTTGCTAGATTCCTTTCTAGTAAGATTTTATTTTTATTTTTAGGTTTTCTTTAGTCTATCTTTTTCTTTGTGCCTTTGTTAGTAAATTAAAATTCATTGACTATTCCGTTGACCATTATGGAAAACGCGAATCCACCCCTTTCCCCTAGAGAAGTAGCTGTGTTACGTGAACAAATTGAGAGTGAGATTAGGGAACTTAGGGAGCTTAATAGGTTGATTAAGGTTGAGCTCGAACATGCATTTAGTGACCTAGCGACCGCCTTGTATTCAAATGAGGACCTAAGGCCTAATGACTTTGTGAATGTTGTTGAGGGACTAGAAGAGGGGGAAATAGATCCGAAGCTTAATGATTACTTTAATCTATATCCCACTAAGGAGGAGATTGCATATTATAATAATCTTATTGATAACCCGCGATCTCCTTTCACTATAATCAAACCTAAGATAAAGAGAGGCGATCCTAAGAATGCTAAAATACCATGTATGATCGGGTACAGACACGTTGAGAATGCTTACATTGACTTTAAATCCCCAATCAACATTATGTCCTTAAATGTTTATAATGATATAGTGAAAACAAGACTTGAACCTAGAAAAGATCCTAAATACCCCGGTGGAGTTTGTAACTTTGTCGGGAGAGTTAAAGGTTTACATGTCTTTGTTGGGAATTTCACTTTTATCACCGACTTTATGATTGTGGAAGATCTTGCAAATGTTATTGATTGTCGATTGTCAAATGTCGTGCTTGGTAAACCGTTTGTTGAGGAGTCTAAGTTAGAATATGATGAGATAGAAGGGACAATCCGATTTGCAAGTAACACCGATAGGATCACTTATAGGATGCCTAATAGAATGAAAGAGTTTCGCTTTATATCCCGATTTGATAAGGATAACGTTGGTGCTTTTGAGGACATCAATGAAGAGGACAAGAAAAAGGGCATGAATTATGTATGGGAAAAGAGGAGTCTTTTCTACAAAGATTGCTTGGCTCTAGGACCAAGGTATAAAGTCGATAGGGAATTTGCCCAAAAGATTATGGGGGCAATTGAGAAAAAGGTGATTGGTTTCTACAAAGAATATTTACAATCGGAGAGTGAAACCAACGATGAGGTCACGTAGTAACCCTTGACCTTGAGTCTAGCTACAAGACTCGTAAATAAAGAAAAGCGCTTCTTGGGAGGCAACCCATGCTTTGTGTGATTTTTATTTTGATTGTTTGTTTGTTATTTGTTTCCGTATGCATGCTTTATTTTTATTGTTTGTAGATCATGTTTCTAAATTAAATAGTGGAAATACTTTACTTTGTTGTTTTGGCTTAGTCTTAACTCCACCTAAAAGTATTTTTTGCAAAAGATAAGTGTAAGGGGAAACCCCAAATATGTTTTTAAGAAACAAACCGATCATGATTCTCCACAATACTAAGTGAACATGTATATTTGTATTTGTTAGAGTCAAATGCTTGTATTGAGTCATAATGAAGTTTTGCAGGATTTTCCAGGAAGTAGGACCAAGCTTTTCCGGAAACTTAACATAAGAATTTCTGCAGGTCACTTCTGACGGCGTCACGAGTTTACTCTTGACGGCGTCA
The DNA here is from genome assembly GCA_030686995.1 of Artemisia argyi. Lineage (NCBI taxonomy): Eukaryota > Viridiplantae > Streptophyta > Magnoliopsida > Asterales > Asteraceae > Artemisia > Artemisia argyi. Next base: position 43,812,625 of record CM060701.1, read on the forward strand.
CGTGTAAAAATCTGGAAATTTTACCAGTTTTCTTTTTCTAACGAAGTCTTGAAGTTTTTGTTGAATTATTAAGTTTTATAATCTCCAGGAATCTGCAAACTTCATTCCACAAGCATTATATCTTATTTTGTTTTCTAGGAATTTAGTAACTTATATAGAATGCCGCCGATTTTATGCGAGGTTGCCTTGTTTGTTTTCTCAGGATCTACAGGTTAGGTATGACAAGAAGATGATTATTTTTCTGGAAGGGAAGCTTTGATTGTTCATTTTCTTGGAGGAAGATCTAACCTGGCCACCTAATTATCCATACCGAGCGAATCAGGGGAGTATTTGATTTCATTCTTTTTACTTTTTCACTTTTACATTCTTTACTTGAACATTGGGGACAATGTTCATCTTAAGTGTAAGGGGAGGGTAAAAAGATGATACCTTACATGTACACTTTCGCTTGAGTTTGTTTTATTTAATGGTAGATGTGTAATAAAACTATGAGAAATATTTGTTAGTGCAATTTTAGCGCCAAATTTAAATTTTTTTACAACATTTAGGAGTGAAACTTTAGCCATAGCAAGCGTCTCATGGATAGGAGATTGTATGACTAGCACATAACCGTATATTCAGAAAAATTTTCCACCCAAATATGTGAGGTTCGTCTTTAGATTTGATAGGAAAAGCATTTACTATTAGTGCTTGTGAGTGTACCGGTAGTATTTAGATTCTAGAACTTGGGTTAGTGATGCATCCCGAGACTGCTAGTGAGACTACATTCGTGTAGTAGGATTTACTACATGATAAGAGGCATTAGAATCACCCTTGTGTTAAACCCGTACCATAATTACTTGACCATTTAAGTCATATTACTTGGCTAGTTAAGTCAACTAATTTTTCCTACACCTTAGCGTTGTACTCATTTTTAGTACACGAAACCCCTAGTACACCCCTCCGAGCCTATCTTTTCGTTTCTAACTTTAAGCATTTTACTTAAAGGAAGAATTTGTTACACCCCACTTAAATGTACAACCAAATCGCCTTAGCCTTCCGTGTATGCACTCATCTTTAGTGCATTATTGTTATTTGTTAAACCCTAAGATAACTATCTAATTGATTACATGGTTGCTAAGTCGAGTCATATCCTTGTACATATTGTTTTGGGACGATTGGGACTCATGGGTAAAGTACGTATTTCATGGAGTAATGGGGAAGAACATAATTTATTACCCCCATATGTACGTTAATGTTTAAAGTACTCCAAGTGTTTTGATTTTCTTAATTCGAGTCATTAGATTAGTTTATTGTAAAGTATGTAAAGATTCAAGTGTAAGGGGAATGTTCATTCCCTATGATGTATTATTTTGGATGGTAGGGTAAGAGTGTATAAAAAAAAAAAAAAAAAAAAAAAATACGGACTACCATCCCGTTTCATTCTATGTTTATTTTATGTTTTTTTTTTATTTGTCATTTATTAGCTTAAGTCGAGTCTAGTCTTGGCTTAGCAACGCCATATTCTACATGTAATTAACCAAGATTGTTAACTCGCCACCAGTAAAAGCTTCCTTTATCCAACAAAACCGTGTATTTCATATCTCTACACCTAACGTTACAACCCTTTAAAAGACCTCTTTGATAGTTTATCCTAGGTGCTTACGCCATGTGGTGGAGGTTTGATCCTTTCCCAAGCCAATGGTAATCTATTTTGCTATGACAGGTAGTGAGAGATATCTTCCGTTTCCATATTGTAATTTATACTTTATTACACCCGAGAGATGTGAGTATCTAAACACTATTTGTGAGGTGCTAGTGTATGACCTCCGTGCTTGTCTTTGGTCTTTAGTAGAACGATTATTTGTTGTAATTACTTTTATATTAGTGTTAAATGACCTCTAACTTGTATTTTGACTAGAATAAAAGCGCATTTGCTTGAGGACAAGAAAATCTCAAGTGTAAGGGTATATGATGAGGCAAAAAATGAACCACTTTTAGGGGGTCATTTAAGCCCAGAATTGAATTTATTTGATCAAATATTGCCCTAAATCGTTCCTTTTGTGATTTTAGGTACTTTGGGAGTGAAATCTGGAAAAGGAAGCAATTCGGACGTTTTTGGAGCATAAAAGTGAAGAAAACGCCAAAGTCTTAATTTTCCTTGCTGGGAACAGTAGGTGACGGCGTCAAGAGGAACATTTTGACGGCGTCAAGAGTAATTTGCATGACGGTCCAGTACAAACATGAAGGCGTCACAAGTAGAGCGTCAAGAGTAAAAGACGTGACGGCCTGGAAGACCATAACACATGACGGCGTCAGATGTAGATCAAGGCAGTCCGAGATATATTTTGGCGGCGAGATGACGGCGTCACCTATTTGGTCTTGACGCCGTCAGCCTCAATTTCCTATATATAGTTTTCTAATTTTCATTCATAAAAGGGAGAGAAGTTTTGAGAAACCCTAGAGGCCGAACCTATTACGAATTTTACAGGTTTTTCAAGGGTTTTCAGCCCTTGAACCTTTTCATGTGTAATTGAGATAAGTGTTCTTCTAATTCAATCAATATGTCTATGTGTTGGTTGTCTATATCTTGTTCTTGTCTTAATTCCATCATGCTAGGCTAGATCTATCTTGTGTTTGCTTAGATCTAATGAAACCTAGATGTTGATTATGTGTTGATTACTTGTTTATGGTTGTATTGGATGAATGATTTCGATGTTAGGCTTAAGAAAACTGGCAGATCTCCAAATGGTAACATGCTTGAACGTCTTAGGAAACATGAACTGACGTGCACTAGGTTTTATTGGTTGTATTTAATTCATGAGTAAATTCTAATGATCCCATGTTAGGAGCTTCTTAGCTGGCTCGACATAGGAGTGAAGTAGGCACTCATAGGATTGGGGAATTAAGTGCGCCACCCCATGAATGGTATTAAGGAATACAATCCGTCATCCACGCAACTATAACAAGTAATTAACGTGTAAAAGATATCTAGGGAGTAGTGAAATCTAAGTAAACACAATTTCTCCACTTATTGCTCACAACCTTAGTTTAATTTAGTTTTATTTTCATTTCTAGTATTTTATTTTGATTGCATCTTTAGTATTGGGTTAGTTGACTAGCAACTAATTCCGCCCAAATCCTTCAAACCCGAGATTTTTACCTGCTTTCAAAAAAGTATAAAAATACAAAAATAATCATCCCTCACCTTTAGAACTAGTATTTAGGTTTTCTAATCCTAGCGACACTATTCCTAGCTGAACGATCAATCCCCCGGTACTTGTCACTATACTATACTACAACGATCAGGTACACTGCCTGGTGGGGGTTGTAAGCTTCTCAAGATCCCTTGAGAGGTAAAGCCTGGTGCAATCCCCACGCATCACTAGGATAGATTCTTATGAACAACCTCCATGTTTAAGATCTAGTTTTAGTGAGGCCAATAGGAAATGCGACCTAGTTTGCCAAGGAATTATGGAGAGAGCCATTGCAACAAATCATAAGTTGGATGAAGCACTAGGTTTGCTATTATCACTACCTAAGAAAACAATTGAGGAGGATTTAGCCGAGCATGATCACATTGATAAAAAAGACCAAGGTTTTATGATCGATGATGATGAATCTCAAGAAACAGATGATGAATCTCTTGGGCAATTTGTATATAGCAGTCAGAATATTGAGGATGATCCTTATGATTCGGACATAGAAGTTGAGATGCCTAGAGAAGCACGTGAGATACTTGGGAAAATGCTAGGGTTAGATTATAATAAAACACATGTTGAGGATATAGGTGATCTTGAAACATGGAATGATGAGGTCAATAACATAAGCCCACAAAATACTCAACCATCATTTGAGGCACACACATCGCCCGTGACTTACCCGGAAGAAGTAGAAGAAACTTTAGGAATTCCGATGGAGGTAGAACCCTTGGACCAGGCACCATTAGAGGATATAGGTTTGAATACTTGTAGTGATAACCTTACTCCTAGTTCTAGGGAATTTCCTAATGTTGATGAACCGGAACCTCAACCTTTACACAACTTTCCATCCTTAGATATACATCTAGGAGACAAAAGAGGAACCGACCCACCCATCAACCAATATTATCCGGGTAGTTTTAGGATGAAGGAAGCCATTCACTCACCCCCTTCACCTCACGTGGCATATTCACACCCTAAGGGTGTGTATCGCTACTTTCACCCACACTTGATCCTAAGTGTAGGGAAAACCTCCCCTATTTCCGTTAAATAAGGGTAGAGTCAGGTTCGTGAATCGAACAAAAACAAGCGCTTCTTGGGAGGCAACCCATGTTTTGTGTGTTTTTATTTGTTTGTTTGTTTGTTTGTTTGATTTTATTTGTTTCCGTATGCATGTTTTATTTTTGTTGTTTGTGGCTCATGTTTCAAAGTAAATTGTGAAAATGCTTTATTTTGTTTTTACCTTCGTCTTAATTACATATAAAGGTATTTTGCAAAAGATAAGTGTAAGGGAGATCCAAATTTGTTCATAAGAACGAAATTGAGCATGAACCACAACAATATTAAATGAACATGTGTATTAGTAATTGTTTGAGTCAAATGCTTGTATCGAGTCATAATGATGTTTTGCAGGATTTTCCAGGAAGTAGGACGAAATTTTTCCAGAAATTTTCCAGAAACTTAACATAAGAATTTCTGCAGGACACTTCTGACGGCGTCATGAGTTTCCTCTTGACGGCGTCACGTGTAAAATTCTGGAAATTTTGCTAGTTTTGTTTATACCGGAGTCTTAAAGTTTTTGTTAATTCTTTAGTTTTATAAACTCCAGGAAATCTGCAAACATTCATTCCACAAGCATTATATCTTTAATTGTTTTGTTTCTATTCCTAAGTCCGGAATTACATCTAGTTGTGAGTTTTCTTTGTTCGGATTGATGCTTTGGGTTTTTGTGTTTGTTTTCTCAGGTTTTACAGGTTATGTATGACAAGAAGATGATTTATACTCTGGAAGGGAAGCTTTGATTGTTCATTTTCTTGGAGGAAGATCTAACCTGGCTACCTTATTATCCATACCGAGCGAATCAGGGGAGTATTTGATTTCATTCTTTTTACTTATTTCACTTTTACATTTTTTACTTGAACATTGGGGACAATGTTCATCTTAAGTGTAAGGGAAGGGTAAAATGATGATACCTTACAGATACACTTTCGCTTGAGTTTGTTTGTTTAATGGTAGATGTGTAATAAAACTATGAGAAATACTTGTTAGTGCAATTTTAGCGCCAAATTTAAATTTTTTTACAACATTTAAGAGTGAAACTTTAGCCATAGCAAGCGTCTCATGGATAGGAGATTGTATGACTAGCACAAAACCGTACCATTCAGAAAAATTTTCCACCCAAATATGTGAGGTTTGCCTTTAGATTTGATAGGAAAAGCATTTACTATTAGTGCTTATGAGTGTACCGGTAACATTTAGATTCTAGAACTTGCGTTAGTGATGCATCCCGAGACCGCTAGTGAGACTACATTCATGTAGTAGGATTTACTACATGATAAGAGGCATTAGGATCACCCTTGTGTTAAACCCGTATCATAATTACTTGACCATTTAAGTCATATTACTTGGCTAGTCAAGTCAACTAATTTTCCCACACCCTTAGCGTGGTACTCATTTTTAGTACACGAAACCCCTAGTACACCCCTCCGAACCTATCTTTTCGTTTCTAACTTTAAGCATTTTACTTAAAGGAAGAATTTGTTACACCCCACTTAAATGTACACCCAAATCGCCTTAGCCTTCCGTGTATGCACTCATCTTTAGTGCATTATTGTTATTTGTTAAACCCTAAGTTAACTATCTAATTGATTACATGGTTGCTAAGTCGAGTCATATCCTTGTACATATTCTTTTGGGACGATTGGGACTCATGGGTAAAGTACTTATTTTATGGAGTAATGGGGAAGAACATAATATTATTACCCCCATATCTACGTTAATCTTAAAAGTACTCAAAGTGTTTTGATTTTCTTAATTCGAGTCGTTAGATTAGTTTATTGTAAAGTATGTAAAGATTCAAGTATAAGGGGAATTTTCATTCCCTATGATGTATTATTTTGGATGGTAGGGTAAGAGTGTATGCAAAAAAAAAAAAAAAAAAAAAAAAAAAAAAAAAAAAAAAAAAAATCGAAAAAATTAAGAAAAAGAAAAAGAAAATAATAGAAAAAGAAAAAGAAAAGAGAAAAACATACGGACTACCATCCCGTTTCATTCTATGTTCATTTTTATGTTTTTGTTATTTTTCATTTATTAGCTTAAGTCGAGTCTAGTCTTGGCTTAGCAACGCCACATTGTACATGTAATTAACCAAGATTGTTAACTCGCCACCAGTAAAGACTGCCTATATCCAACAAAACCGTGTATTTCATATCCCTACACCTAACGTTACAACCCTTTAAAAGACCTCTTTGATAGTTTATCCTAGGTGCTTACGCCATGTGGTGGAGGTTTGATCTTTTCCCAAGCCTATGGTAATCTATTTTTCTATGACAGGTAGTGAGAGATGTTTTCCATTTCCATATTGTAATTTATACTTTATTACACCCGAGAGATGTGAGTATCTAAACACTATTTGTGAGGTGCTAGTATATGACCTCCGTGCTTGTCTATTGGTCTTTAGTGGAACGATTATTTGTTGTAATTACTTTTATATTAGTGTTAAATGACCCCTAACTTGTATTTTGAGTAGAATAAAAGCACATTTGCTTGAGGACAAACAAATCTCAAGTGTAAGGGTATATGATGAGGCGAGAAATGAACCACTTTTAGGGGGTTATTTAAGCCCGGAATTGAATTTATTTGATCAAATATTGCCCTAAATCGTTCCTTTTGTGATTTTAGGTACTTTGGGAGAGAAATCTGGAAAAGGAAGCAATTCGGACGTTTTTGGAGCATAAAAGTGAAGAAAACGCCAAAGACTTAATTTTCCAAGCTGGGAACAGTAGGTGACGGCGTCAAGAGTAACAATTTGATGGCGTCAAGAGTAAATTGCATGACGGCCCAGTACTGAAATGAAGGCGTCACAAGGAAGAGCGTCAAGTGTAAAATACGTGACGGCCTGGAAAAAGCTAACACATGACGGCGTCAGATGTAGATCAAGGCAGTCCGAGAATTATTTTGGCGGCGAGATGACGGCGTCACCTATTTGGTCTTGACGCCGTCAGCCTCAATTTCCTATATATAGTTTTCTAATTTTCATTCATAAAAAAAGGGAGAAGTTTTGGAGAAACCCTAAGGCCGAACCTAATACGATTTTTACAGGTTTTTCAGCCCTTGAACCCTTTCATGTGTAATTGAGATAATTTTCTTCTAATTCAATCAATATGTCTATGTGTTGGTTGACTATATCATGTTCTTGTCTTAATTCCATCATGCTAGGCTAGATTTATCTTGTGTTTGCTTAGATCTAATGAAACCTAGATGTTAATTATGTGTTGATTACTTGTTTATGGTTGTATTGGATGAATGATTTCGATGTTAGGCTTAAGAAAACTGGCAGATCTCCAAATGGTAACATGCTTGAACGTCTTAGGAAACATGAACTGACGTGCACTAGGTTTTATTGGTTGTATTTAATTCATGGGTAAATTCTAATGATCCCATGTTAGGAGCTTCTTAGCCGGCTCGACATAGGAGTGAAGTAGGCACTCATAGGATTGGGGAATTAAGTGCGCCACCCCATGAATGGTATTAAGGAATACAATCCGTCATCCACGCAACTATAACAATTAATTAACGTGTAAAAGATATCTAGGGAGTAGTGAAATCTAAGTAAACACAATTTCTCCACTTATTGCTCACAACCTTAGTTTAATTTAGTTTTATTTTCATTTCTAGTATTTTATTTTGATTGCATCTTTAGTATTGGGTTAGTTGACTAGCAACTAATTCCGCCCAAATCCTTCAAAACCCGAGATATTTACTTGCTTTCAAAAAAATATAAAAATACAAAAATAATCATCCCTCATCTCTAGAACTAGTATTTAGGTTTTCTAATCCTAGCGACACTATTCCTAGCTGAACGATCAATCTCCCGGTACTTGTCACTATACTATACTACAACGATCAAGTACATTGCCTGGTGGGGGTTGTAAGCTTCTCAAGATCCCTTGAGAGGTAAAGCCTGGTGCAATCCCCATGCATCAGTCCTTCCTAGGTGTAGTTAACGCTTGGTTGTTGAGGGCTTTCAACAAGTTGTCAATCTTATTGGTCATCTCCGTTTGTTGTTGGTTGAATTCGGTTTCAAACCTAGCTATGTGAGCTTCTTGAGATGCCATAAACTTTGACATCAATCCTTCAAGATTGTTGGTACTACCATAGTTGTTAGAAGGATTGTTGTTGAAAGTACGGTTGGAGGGTGGACCGTTTGGTTGGTAGCGATTAGGCGGATCGGAAGAATTAGGTTGATTTTGTTTCCACCTAAGGTTTGGGTGATTTTTCCAAGAGGGGTTGTATGAATCACCGTAAGGTTTTGGCTCGGGCTTGAAAGTGTACCACTTATCTCCCGCTTCGTCGGTACGCGAGGATGCGTAGTCCGCAAAAGCTGTTCCGCGGAGTTCCACACAATCACGAGTGTCATGTGGACCACTACATAATTCGCATGAAGAAGTGATTTTGTTCACTTGGCTTGAAGGCTTAGGAGCTTCGTAGGATTTCATGAGAAACTTGACTTGGTCCTCAAGTTCCATGATCCTACGGTCGGGAGTGCTAGAGTTATTCGAAGGCAAAGATATTGCCTTGACCGTTTTGTTCAAATCACGGGGATCATTCCAACTTTCGTTGTCATAGAGAGCAAGATCTTCTATTAGTTCCCATGATTGTTCCGCACTTAGATCACGTAGCTTACCATCGGCCGATTGGTCAATGGCTCGCCTCGTGGAGAGATTGATATGGTCATAAAAGATTTGGACTTGGAGCCAAAGATCTATGCCATGATGAGGGACTTTTTGGAGTAAGTCCTTGAAACGAGTCCATGCTTCATAAAGAGATTCATTTTGACGTTGTTGGAACATCAAGATGTCATTTCTAAGCTTAGTAGTTCTCCCCGGTGGGAAAAATTGAGCAAGGAAACGAGTGGTGAGATCATCCCATGTGGTGATGGATCCCGCGGGTAAACGCTCAAGCCTTTGACTAGCTTGATCCCGTAGAGAGAATTGGAATAGGCGTAATCGGGTTGTCTCTCTAGTTTCAACATCTAGGTCTATGGAGTCTACGATTTTTAGGAAGTCCTTAAGATGTTGGTTTGGATCTTCGGAACGAAGTCCATGGAATGCACATCCGCTTTGCACCAACCGGATGGTGTTGGATCGCAAGGGGGTCACATTGGCTCCGGTGAGCTCAATGGTGTTTCGATAGCCTTGGTGGCTAGGTCGGGAATACTCTCCTAAGGTTCGGGGCCTAAGAGGTTCAAGTGGTGGGTTTTGTTGTGGTGGAATGACGGGTTCAAAGATGTTCCCGTTGTCCATGATGTCGGGTGGTGAAGAGTTACGAACAAAGACACAAAGAAATAAGATAGACTAAAGAGAACCTAAAAATAAAAATAAAATCTTACTAGAAAGGAATCTAGCAAGTAGACCTAATAAAAAGAAATTCTAACCTAGACAATAACTATTCCCCGGGCTGCGGCGCCAAAAACTTGATGCGTAGGGATTGCACCAGGCTTTACCTCTTGAGGGACCTCGAGAAGCTTACAACCCCCACCAGGCAGTGTACCTGATCGTTGTAGTATAGTATAGTGACAAGTACCGGGGGATTGATCGTTCAACTAGGAATAGTGTAGCTAGGATTAGAAAACCTAAATACTAGTTCTAAAGATGAAGGATGATTATTTTTGTATTTTTATATTTTTTAGAAAGCAAATTAAAATCTCGGGTTTGAAAGATTTGGGCGGAATTAGTTGCTATTCAACTAACCCAATACTAAAGATGCAATCAAAATAAAATACTAGAAATGAAAATAAAACTAAATTAAACTAAGGTTGTGAGCAATAAGTGGAGAAATTGTGTTTACTTAGATTTCACTACTCCCTAGATATCTTTTACACGTTAATTACTTGTTATAGTTGCGTGGATGACGGATTGTATTCCTTAATACCATTCATGGGGTGGCGTACTTAACTCCCCAATCCTATGAGTGCCTACTTCACTCCTATGTCGAGCCGGCTAAGAAGCTCCTAACATGGGATCATTAGAATTTACTCATGCATTAAATACAACCAATAAACCTAGTACACATCGGTTCATGTTTCCTAAGACGTTCAAGCATGTTACCATTTGGAGATCTGCCAGTTTTCTTAAGCCTAACATTGAAATCATTCATCCAATACAACCATAAACAAGTAATCAACACATAATTAACATCTAGGTTTCATTAGATCTAAGCAAACACAAGATAAATCTAGCCTAGCATGGTGGAATCAAGATAAGAACAAGATATAGACAACCAACACATAGACATATTGATTGAATTAAAAGAACACTTATCTCAATTACACATGTAAGGGTTCAAGGGCTGAAAACCCTTGAAAAACCTGTAAAATTCGTAATAGGTTCGGCCTTAGGGTTTCTCCAAAACTTCTCTCCTAATGAATGAAAATTAGAAAACTATATATAGGTAATTGAGGCTGACGGCGTCAAGACCAAATGGGTGACGCCGTCATCTCGCCGCCAAAAGAATTCTCGGACTGCCTTGATCTACATCTGACGCCGTCATGTATTAGGTTTTTCCAGGCCGTCACGTATTTAACTCTTGACGCTCTTCCTTGTGACGCCTTCATTTCTGCACTGGATCGTCATGAAATTTACTCTTGACGCCGTCAGGATAGTACTCTTGACGCCGTCACATACTGTTCCCAGCTTGGAAAATTAAGTCTTTGGCGTTTTCTTCACTTTTATGCTCCAAAAACGTCCGAATTGCTTCCTTTTCCAGATTTCACTCCCAAAGTACCTAAAATCACAAAAGAAACGATTTAGGGCAATATTTGATAAAATAAATTCAATTCGGGGTTTAAATGACCCCTTAAAAGTGGTTCATTTTTCGCCTCATCAAAAATAACATCCATATATCTGAAATAAAAAGTGAAAAATAGATAGATAGAAAAGATGCTTAGAAATAAATTTTGGGACAACAATCACAAGTTTAGTTTTTGCTAAATAAAAACAGCATACCATTATTAATCAGGAGCTAATTCTTTGCAAGAATAGCAGCCTTAAGTGCCAACACTTCACACATTACATTCAACTACTTACCTGAACAAGATAACAAATACTTTGTTCATAAAAAGAAATAAATCTCCCCAATAATGCTACACATTGAGACATCATATCTTTTTCAACATCAAGATGCATTACTTGTTAAATGATTCTTAGAGATAAAGTAAGATCCAGTTTAATATAAACTTTTATTCAAACATGTAAAAGTGGAGGAAAGGATCAATAACGTATTCCAAAAAGTGACTACCTGAAGAAGCGTACGAAGGAAGTTTGCATAAAGGAAATTATTTACAGTGGGATTGAATTGTTTGAAACATAACAATAAAACTGAATTGAAAGATTTGACATAAACATGATCTGATAGAGCAACTATGAAGATGTTTAGCTTTCAGATTTATGGTTTTTGCATACAATGCAATTAGAATCAAATAATTTCAAATAGTAAAAAAGTTTAATTACAATACCCACTTCAGAAAACTAAACATGAAAAGGTAGCCATTACAACACTATGTACTTACTGTTTTTTTATTTGCACTACATTTAACAAAATTATGTGCCTACTGTTCTTTTATTTGCACTACATAAGTGATAAGCCAGTCCAACACTATGTGCATATTGTTCTTTTATTTGCACTACCTAAGCAAATCCAAACACTATTTCCTGAAGCGGTTTTAGAGCAGTGGGAAACGAAATAATTTGCAGCAACAAATTCAAACTTTTGATTAAAATGTCCTCATTTGACACAGAAAGGGTGATAGAAGCAAACCCGTGAAATTTTAGAAATGTGCTCCATAGGTTAAGAAGCTAATCTCCAAGCAAACGAAAATCGAAACTCAGTTACTTAATAAACAACTTAAAAGGCATATGAATAAAAATGCAAGAAATGTCACGAAGTACTAATAAAAATGCAGGTAAATTTTCACTTATAACTTCAAAAATCATGCCACAATAATAGAATGTAACAGAAAGGAAGTTGTAAAAAAAAAAAAAAAAAAAAAAAAAAAAAAAAAAAAAAAAAAAAAATCCTTACCTCGACTTTCATTGGCATTCAAGTTTACACGACAACTTTTAGAAGTACATGTCAATGTCATTAACAGATCATCGGATTTTTTCTGTCACAAAAGCTCGTGAGGACACTGCAACCTTGCGAAGTCAACCAAATCATATAGTCCTGAATCCTTGTCACTAACATGCGTTTCAACCGGCCGTCTATTATCGCAAGAACAAAAAACGCATGTAGCCAATCATTGTTGAAAATGAGAATAAACAATGAACATAAGGATACTTACAAAACTTATATTTTAATAATAAGACAATGCATTACCCAAAAAATTGTTATTTACCTTCAACGTTAACGTCAATGAATCTCGCATGCTGACTTTCTCATAAGCTACATGCGTCTCAAAAGAGTATCCTTGTTCCCACTTACGAAGACCCTGTGATACACCTATTTAACCACACATATCTAAACCCTATCTAACCATGTTATGTTATATAGTTTTTGCTATTAGATATGTAATTACTTTTTGAGCATAATGCCAAAATGATCATACCTCAGCTGACGTGTTAGTGACCAGTGATTAATAATTCCCCTTAGACATGTCATCTATCTATTAACAAAAAAAAAAAAAAAAAAAAAAAAAAAAAAAAAACACTCAATTCCAATTTTAGACCATATAGACACGTAAATCATCACATAGTGATCAAACAAACAATGAGAATCATATGAAAGATTGATCAGAATTTCTCAACATAAAAGCAGAATCATAATTGAAAGAAGAAAATGAGATTGAACAAACCTGAGTTGGGTTGATTTCAAAATTGGTTCCACTCAATTCCAATTTTAGACCATATAGACACGTAAATCATCACATAGTGATCAAACAAACAATGAGAATCATATGAAAGATTGATCATAATTTCTCAACATAAAAGCAAAATCATAATTGAAAGAAGAAAATGAGATTGAACAAACCTGAGTTGGGTTGATTTCAAAATTGGTTCCACTTTTCGCCACCGAACCGAGCTCACAAAAGAAAATAAGAACATGAACCGCCGCTAAAAGTTACCTAGTAATTTGTAAATAACCATTCTCAACTTCCATTACAGCCGACTGCAATTGGAAACAAAATGCAATTATCAACTAAAAATCATAATAAGTTGAAAATAAAATAAAGAAAGGAAAATAATTACTTGAAATATAATTTTCGATTTTTCGACATTCACTAAACCATGGAAACTAATTAGAAAACAACAATAATCTAAAGCATAACACCACATTTCAGAAACATGCCGAGAGTAGCTGTGACATACATCATTTCCATGATTGCTTGTTCCTTCTCCAAAAACAACCTTTACCCTGGATGGAAAAATCAAACTCATATTCAGGTACGATTTATACTACTGATAACCATGTATACTGATAATCACAGCAAAACATTCACTTCCACCGAAAGCAAACAAAACCCATTACCTAAATCCATTAAAACACAAAAGCTATAAATTAAATCACCCAAAAACAACATTAAGCTCACTGAGACATTTCATCAAACCCCTGGCATGCAAAAAGAAACAATCAAACCCACAAAATCCACTATGACTGAAATTAAGATCAATTGCAAAAAAACATAAAATAGCATCCAATGAAAACACTGATTCATTTACAAAAAAGAGACACAATAATATTATATGATTAAAATTGAAAAGATATACCTGACTGATCAAAATTTTGGCAGGATTAAGTAGATCGTATGAAATGAACTGTTGATTATCTAGCGTATGATGATTTGGTGAAACCGTTGAAAATCAATAAAATGATAATAAATAAATAAATAAATAAATAAATGAGATTGGTTTGTTGTTACTGCGTAGTTATTGATTGTGTATGAACACCGGTTGATGATGATATCGATTGAGAAGAGATGTTTTTTAGGGGAGGCGTTTTGTGATATGATTTTCAAATTCAAAATGGATGATTAATAGGATAATGATGGAACGTATTAAAAATAGTGAGTGAAATCAGGAAGGTGTGATTCGGTTTCAATCTGAATCAACATTGATTGATGGCGTGATTTTAGGTTTGCTTAATATTTGAATTCATATGTAATTGTAAATAGGCATGTATATTTTGTTTTAAAAGATTTCAACACAAACACTCAAGAGCTCTAGTGGTTGAGTGTTTGTTGTTTGTTCAATAGGTCGCAGGTTCGAATCCCCTTAGTGTCTAATTTTTTAAACTAATTTCGTGATACAGTCAAATTGCCTACATGGATGATGACTCGTATTATCCAGTTATCACTTCATGCCAAGTGGCATTTGAGGGTCATGGTACAACTTTCAAAGCATCAAGTGCAACTCATATCTTGCCTCATATATATGTAAAGATAATACTGCCATATATAATAGACCAGAAGTTTCTCTTATGTTTGTTTGAATTTCGTGGGATATATAATACTGCCATACATAAGTTTATTAAGTTTTAAGTTTTCAAGAAAATCATTCACTTTTTATAAGTAGTTAAAATTAAAGTCTTGCCATACATAAGTTTATTAAGTTTTAAGTTTATTAAGTTTATACATAAACCAAGATATAGCCAAAGTAATACCACTGAATTCGTCCAAATTTAAATGAAGTTACTAAAGTTAAAATTTTGGTTTTATTCAGTTAGTGGATAGTTAAATTCCAAATGAACAAGGTGGCCTAATGATTAGTTTTTTTAATGTTTTTACAACAGCTTTTTTTTTTAAAAGTTTTAGCGTATGCATCTATTAAGTGGTTGATTAAAAAATTAGAAAAATATCACAATATAATCGAATTAAGCTGCACATATCTAGGTTAAAATCTCACTTTCTCCAGATAACACGAAAAACCAAATAACACTTAAATCTTGTGTTCTCAAGTTTTTTGAGTAAGAAAAAGTAAAGAAATAAAAAACAAACATTTTCAACCTAATTTTGAGATAAAATATTTTACTTCAAAATCAACCAAATTAGCCTTCTTTTTCAAACCTTTCGTATTCTTTTCCTCCTTAAATAACACTTGAGAACATAACATTTTTTGTTTCACTTCATTTTCTTCAATGTTCTTCCTAAAGTGATATTCTAAAACACAGTGTAAATGGGTGCTATATTCAGCTTGATGATGCCTTCTGAATCTCAACTCAGACTATTGTGGATGTGGGTTAAATGGTTTGATTTTGAATTAAGTTTTGAAAATGTAGTCAAAAGGATATGGTCTTTGGTGCATCAACGGTGAATAAGTGCTACTTGCTTTTGCTATCTGAAAGCAATTATCATGTGTTTAGGTTAACTGTCTAAGTTAGAGTGTTGCTGTTTTGTCTGATATCAGACAGAATATAATATCTATTGAGAATAGATAGTTAGTTGTATCAACTTTGTGTTTATGATGTAATCGGTGTTTTAGTCTAATATATACTTCACCTTCTGCACGAATAATAATAATAATAATAATAATAATAATAATAATAATAATAATAATAATAATAATAATAATAATAATAATAATAATGCTAAGAGTGGTGTTTTTATTCTTCATTGAATAAGCTTTTGTATTCAGAAAGGAGTGGGAGCACAGCTTGTGTCTAGACTCCCATCCAACTTCATGTAAATTTTTTATTGTTCTAATAAAAGTGTTGGTTCATTATTAAAAAGAAAAATAAATAATAATAATAATAATAATAATGTTCTCGGTCTGGAGTTTCAGTTCGTAAGGAGGTGGATATTGGGCTTCGTGGAGAGAATGACAAAACCTTACGTCCTGCCGATATGTTACTTTACTCTTGGGATGGTGGCCTTGATGTTTGTGTTGATCTTACAGGATCGTCACCTTTGACGCGTTCGTGTATGGTTGATTTTATGCCCGGTCGGGCGGTAATTGAAGCCGCACAACGTAAACGTGTCAAGTACGCAGCTAAATGCGCTGATATCGGATATGGGTTCCTCCCCTTTTCATTCTCTTCTTTTGGAGAACTTGAAAAGGATGCAGTGTCCTTATTAAAGCGTATTAGACGATTCTCTATGACCCAAGACATTGGAGCGCGTGCTGCTCCGCATATTTTTAGTAGGATTGGTTTTGCTATAGCTAGAGGTGTGGGGGCTCAGTTAGTATCTCGGCTCCCCACTAATTTCTTGTAAAATCCCTATTTGTTGTTCAATAAAGTGATGTTCCCATAAAAAAAAAAAAAAATAATAATAATAATAATAATAATAATAATAATAATAATAATAATAATAAAAGTGTTGGTTTATGATTTTGTGCCGGGTTGCGCGGTGATTGAGGCTGCACAACATAAATGCGTCAAGTATGAGACTAAGTGCCCGAATATTGGATATGGGTTCCTCCCCTTCTCTTTCTCTTCTTTTGGGGAACTTGAAAAGGATGCAGTGACCTTACTGAAGCGAATCCGAAAGTTCTCGATGACCCAAGACATTGGAGCACGTGTTTCTGCTCATATCTTTAGTAGGCTTAGCTTTTTCATAGCTAGAGGAGTGGGAGCCCAGTTAGTATCTCGGCTCCCTACTAACTTCTTGTAATCGTTTGAGTTTCTAATAAAGTGAAGTTATAATAATAATAATAATAATAATAATAATAATAATAATAATAATAATAATAATAATAATAATAATAATAATAAGAGTGGTGTTTTTATTCTTCATCGAATAAGCTTTTGTATTCAAAAAGGAGTGGGAGCACAACTTGTGTCTAGACTCCCATCCAACTTCATATAAATTTTTTATTGTTCTAATAAATGTGTTGGTTTATTATTAAAAAGAAAAAAAAAAATAATAATAATAATAATAATAATAATAATAATAATAATAATAATAATAATAATAATAATAATAATAATAATCTTTTATATAATAAAACAAAACCCCAAGTGGGGACTTTTTCATTTCAAAAAAACTAAACCATACCTTATTTAGTAATAATATTATTTAAAAAAAAGATTATTTTCTTATTAGGTAACATTTTATATTTATCCATAATACAAGTAGAAGATAAATACAAAAAATATAGATAAGATGTAATTAACAATAGGATTAAAATTTTTAAATAATTATCTTTAATAATAAAAACTATAATTAAACATCATAAATCAAACAAAAAAAATATTAAATTATTTGTTTTTTAATAAATAAAAATATATGATTCAAAATTTTTTTTAAAAAAAAACCGCGCGTGCGCGGGTATTATAACTATTTTATATAATAAAACAAAACCCCAAGTGGGGACTTTTCCATTTCAAAAAAACAAAACCATACCTTATTTAGTAATAATATTATTTTAAAAAAGAGATTATTTTCTTATTAGGTAACATTTTATATTTATCCATAACACAAGTAGAAGATAAATACAAAAAATATAGATAAGATGTAATTAACAATAGGATTAAAATTTTTAAATAATTATCTTTAATAATAAAAAACTATAATTAAACATCATAAATCAAACAAAACAAATATTAAATTATTTGTTTTTTAATAAATAAAAATATATGATTCAAAAAAATTTTAAAAAAGCCCGCGCGTGCGCGGGCATTATAACTAGTAATAATAATAAAAGAAAAAAAAGAGTCAATTACTTAAATAAACTCTTTTCTATACCATTTTATTAAAATGACCCGAGCGTATTTCATTTACAAAAATGGTCTATCAAATTGCGCCACCATACAATGGAAGACATGTATTGATCTCGGGCACATAAAAAAACAAAACAAAACATAAACTCCAAATTCTAAGCGCACAAGCGCAACTCACCCATTTAAATTTTGTGCGCCTAAGTTTATAAAAAGAAAATAAATTTTATTAAAAAAATTACAAACCCACAAAATCCAAATTCCATGCGCACAAGCGCAACTCACCCATTTAAATTTTGTGCGCCTAAGTTTATAAAAAGAAAATAAATTTTATTAAAAAAATTACAAACCCACAAAATCCAAATTCCATGCGCACAAGCGCAACTCACCCATTTAAATTTTTGTGTGCTTAATTTTATAAAAAGAAAATAAATTTTATTAAAAAAATTACAAACCCACAAAATCCAAATTCCATGCGCACAAGCGCAACTCACCCATTTAAATTTTTGTGCGCTTAATTTTATAAAAAAAATTACAAAAACACAAAATCCAAATTCTTGCGCACAAGCGCAACTCACCCATTTAAATCTTTGTGCGCCTAATTTTATAAAAAGAAAATAATTTTTATTAAAAAAAAACACAAAATCATGCGCACAAGCGCACAACTCATAAAATCATATATTGTGCGCCTAATTTTATAAAAAGATTACAAAATCAACATTTTGAGTCTCGTATCTAATGATACATCATCACCATCAATGTCTGATGTGTTACAAAATCAGCACAAGCGCACTAATTCATTTGTTTGTGCGCATTAATAAAAAAAAGAAATTACAACGAGATTTTCAAGTAAACGTGAGTCGGTAAAGTGATGTTGGTGAATTGTGCTTTCAATGACATGTGAGTAGTAGCTTTCAAGTAAGTAAATATCATAAATGTTGCTTTCAAGTAAATGTCTCAATCTTCAACTCCCACAAACAACAAATTCTAAAGCGCACATAGTATGGTTGGCGCACTAATTAAATGTGCGCTTGGTCCATTTTGGTAAAAGGTGGAAAAAAAGTTTATTATCGTAAAATGTATATGAGGAAGGTTCATTTTGGTAATTTGTTTAAAAAAAAAGAGTGTAAGCTAGAGGGTAAAATTGCATATAAAGAGAAGTTTGGTGGCAAATACATAAGTAAACAAGTTAGCAATTTAACGACCGCCATATCCTGACCACTTTTTTTTTATCCTAAAACAAAGTCGTGAAAAACAAACTGGGCAAATAACCCTAACCTTGACCCCAGTTTTTCACCTCTTTCATATCTTTATCCTAATCTCAAACATAACAACCGATAAAACCTTCCTTTTTTATATCAATTATGCACCAATTCACCTTAATTTCATCCTAAATTCCTTACTATAAAAGGAAACTTATCTACCTAATCATATTACAACTATCAATTTGATCATAGTTTGTTATCAGCTTCAGTTTTTATTAAATTAGGTACCTTTAGTTTTATGTTTTTCAATTCGCTAGATTATGTTTAGGGCTCAATTTTTTTAATATATAAATTGGGTTTTTGTTGACTAATAGTGATATGTTAATAATTTGTTACAGGTGGTATGTGTGATATTGGTGTATAAATGATAGGGTGTTTTTATACAAGGGGATAAATGGCATTAGTAACCCACCAGCTTCAGGTAACCTTATTTTTTTGCGAGTCATTTGTTGTTGTCGTTAGAAGTCAAAAACGGCTTACTTTACTGGGAAGTTATGTTCTTTTGTTGGTTAGAAAGTCATCATCTATTAAGTTCTTAGTTTCAGTTGGCGGAACGTCAATATAGGTTTAGTTTTGGTTAACCATGCTTTCCAAACGACTACACAAACCGGGTAAAGCCCTCCTTTTTTTATGGATGATAGTCACACGCCTTTTACCACTTGGCCGCCCTTATGTGGTTAACTTAGACATAGTTAACGTATTTATAGCATCCTTGTAGACATGTAGTTATGTAGATAGAAGAAAGATAAGATAAGTCACCAAGTCTAGATAGGATACTCAACTCGACAACCTTCGAGATTTTTTGATTCTTCAGTTATAAACCAAAACTAGTTGTATTATAAACACCCTTAAAACTAAATGAAACTGAATTACTAACTGAATCATAAATATTTCTGCCATTAGCTTGGTGCGCCATGATACTTTTTTTCTTTAGTACTGTAATTAATGTTACCTTCTACACATAGAAAATATCTTCTGCGTTGAATTTTTAGTCCGTAATTTGGCTCGGTGCAACTGCAAAGCTTGTAGGTAAACTTCTCATGGATCTTTTATAATTGCCTTTGCAGGGTTCATATGCTCCACCAAGATCTTTATCATTGACGAGAGGGATTGAATCAAAGAAGTTCATAGTATCATTTCCAATTGTTAGAAGAACAGATTTTGTATTTTTGAAGCATAGATCTTGTTTATGGTAAGTACATGTCTCTGCTCGTTCATATTTTGATCTTTTAACATTGAACTGTCCGTGCTGGGACTGTCAAGGTTTGTGGTATAAATTCTGATAGGCACGATTCAGGGTGCCCTTCCATTTCACATTTTCTATCATTTTTTATGGAAACGATACTGCTAGTAATATATGTAATAATTAAGGGGTATTATGTAACTTAGGTTAATTGTGTAATTTTAGAATCAGGTAACAAGCTTACTTGGTAATGAAGTAAACTTGGGATGTAAACTAACTAGGATTAGGAGTTGGTTTTGATATGTCTGAATATAAGTACAGGTCATTTTATTATTGTATTCTTATCTGTACTCCATACAAATAACATTTGGAGGTATTCTTGTGTCGATTACTTTCTTGTTTCTTACAGTCCATTATAGCTTTGTGTGCTGCGAGGTATCCCTTAACAAATACTTAGTATTGAATTGCTTAATTTGGATTTGAGAAATTCATAATGGAAGTAAATTAGGATCAATAGCTTGTGCGAACATGTATGGAGTTATGGGCATTTAATAAAAGTGTATAGCTAATTTGATGCTTTAATTATGATCCTTCACCGTATTACTGCTAGTTAGATAATGTGTTATATACTTATATCACTATGACTATGTTTACATATATTTGTGTTACTTGCCAGTTTGATATTGTATCTCTTCACATAGAAAACTTTTCGTCCATCCTGGCTTGTCAGAGTTTGTGCTATATCAGTTAATTGGACATGATTATTTAGATTCCTGAGCTCAACCGATCTTATTTAAATACGGAAAGAGAGTATTCTGTTGCATATCTTTTGTCTAATACCACCATACAATGGCGGAAATTGTTCAAAGTTTGTGGAGTATTAACAAATTCTATGTAGGTGAAATTGATGAAGTTGCGAGAGAATGATCTGATTGGTAGTTCCTATATTATGGTGGTGAAAACCAAGTGAGCATAAGATATAAGGCTAGACACAATGGTGACAACTCCCCTCACCGCCACATCACCACTCCCCTCACCTTTCAGACCAATGTTCACCACTCCCCTCACCTCCAAAAAGTACCCCATATACTAACATACTCCACAAAGTACCACACACACTCACATACACACACACAGAATGGTGAACACCCTCAACACCCACTCCTCTTTTTCCTTTGCTTTGTGCGTGACCCAAGGGCCATACAGTGGAGATGGCATGTGATGTGGGAGGGTAAGGGTGATGGCTCACCCTCCATTGTGTGTAGTCTAAAGGACAGTTAGACCTTTTTCTCCTAGCATCTGGACACATAATTGTAATACATGAGCCTGCTGTATTTTCTGTTACTAACTGAGTGGATTGATCTTCTATTCTCCATGGTGGGAATTTTCTTCTGCAGCATGGACACCAAAAGGCTATTGCGTTGTGCTTGGTGTTTTTGTGTCTCTGTCTTGATTATATATCATTTTAATCTTTAATATGAATAATTAGATGATGGATGCTATGTATATCCAACATTACATCTGTATTGATCTCTTGTTTCTTTAGTAACTGAAAGGCAATGTCAGATTTTATTTTGGTTTTTTGCTTTACCAAACCTTGTAAACTGATGTATTTTTAAAAATAAACAGTTTAAAGACCCCCCTTACAAAGAGGAAATCATTACAAATATCATCCTTCAAAGGTAACGTCCAGAACGATGAATCAGGAGGCAGTAGAAAAGGGTCAAAGTCAACAAAGAATCCTGTCAAACTTTCCTATGTGCCACATGATCGCAAAGAAACCTTTGCCGAAACACCAAAGAATAATCATGCCACTCCTATCTCTAGTGTGGATGAGACCACTGCAGGGTCTCAAGCCATACAATACCTATTTAGAAGTTGGTTGACTTTGTTACGCACACCTTCACCTAGTCAAATACCTGATGAAACATTGGAGGAACCATGCTCAAATGAAATGGTGGAAACTGACCACAAGATCCAACACAGTGGAAGAAATATGATTTTGAAAGCCGTTTGGCGCAGCTTTTCAGGTCTGGACGCAGCGATAAAGATACCTGCAATGATATTGTAAGTCATAGTATGCTAACCCTTAAATGCATCCATGTGCAGGTGGGAATTTCGACCCATATACCTATAAATTTGGGTTATTTTAAATTTAGGATGGGCCAAATAATATTATTTTACATAAATAAAGTAACCAAGTAAATGGGTTGAAATTAATCCAAGGTGTCTTAAATCTTTGTATTCAAGGACATAGATCAAGTTTTTTTTCATATTCGGGAGTATTGTTTTTGCAATCATATTCAAGCAAATAATCATTTTTTCAAAGTATAAAAATGCATTTATAATATCTTTTTGCAATCACATTGAATGGAATAGCTATTTTTGGAGCCATCGGACCCACAGGTCAAAAGTCAAAACTTATAATTTATTAATGTTTTTGGTATTGTTCAGATGGGCCAGGTCGGTCTAGCCGAAAAACTCTGTTTAGAACTTCAGGTTTTAATGAACAATTAGTGGGTCGGATACACAGGAGTAAAGTGTTCGAAGAGGTTTCATGCATTAAAGTGACTTTCAGCCCATTTGACTCGTTTCGTTTTTTGCTATTTTTCAATTTTTTCGTTAGATTTAGAGAAAAAATAGTTTTAACTTACCCATTCCCCTAGTAAATGGGTCTAATTGCCACATGTACTTATGACAAATGACTAGTTGTCACGATTGCTAATTTAGTTCCGACTTCTGACTTATACTTGATTCCGATGATCTGAATAATCAAACATTTTTTTTCAAATTTACAATTTTTACATGCATACGCTTCACCCCTCTTCATGTTGCCTAACTTGTTTGGCTTGATATGCAGCATACCCCTGTACCTGGCAGTCAATATGAAATATGGACCAGAAGTTGCAACAGAACTGACTCCTTTATGGATATGTGGACCTCTGCTTGTTGCACTATACATCAAGATCGTTCAAGGGTTATGCTTACTCTATATTTATAGCTTCAAGCAGTCGGTCAAAGTGGTAAAGAACTTACCTGTTTATTATGATTATGTTGTTAGTGGAAAGCTCAAAGAAATTATACACGTTCGCGTATGGCAACCTGTGGAGGACTTTAGAAACTTAGGCTACAAAGGAATATGGAAACAAGTTCAAGAATGGATAGTTGATAAGTATTTGGACTATATCGAATCAATATGGCCCCATTATTGCAAATTGATCAGGTTTCTGAAGAGAGCCAATTTCATCTAGGTTTGGAACACGATATTTTATTGTTTTCATCCTCCTTTTATATTCGTGTAACGTTTTCGAATAGGGCAGATTTGAAGCAAGAGGTAGGAAACCCCATTTTGAAATTGCAGTTCATCTCAGTGTTGAGGATCACAAGCAAAAAAAAAAGTTGTATTTTGTATCTTGAAATACATTGTATTTGAGTTACATTCTCAGTCTTTGAGATCATCCATTTTTTACACAACATAATGTCATGGGATGATTTTGGAGTTGGTTTCTTTGTTTTGGTTTTTACACTTTCTTGATTTCAATAATGTTCTATTGTTTTCTTGAATGGATGTTTTGTGGGTACTGTGTTCGCGCATATGGGAGTATTTTGATAAGTCCGATCCTGTATAACAAATCAATCATGTTGGTTTACAGTAGGTAGTGACTGGTGTCATTCATTCATGGCTATGAACAGCTGTTGACACTTACGGTATGCGCATGAAAAAAATTGGTTTATGATACACTCCTGAACTTTTTTGGGTAAAAGGTCAAAAGACCCGGTAAATAGCAAAAAAGCCATTCTTACACATCCAAAGGTTTACCTTTTTTTGCAGCAAGAATTTAAATTGTTGAAGAAATACAATTGACATGATAATGCTGCATATGATCATATCAATTATGTTTATTAATAAACTTGCACAGACCTATTTTTTATCGTTCTTTGCAATGAAATTGGTTGCTAGAGTTGTAAGAGCAGTGAAACTAAGTGTTTTGCGTTTTACAACATTAAGTTTTATTACGTTTTCTTTGGC
Organism: Artemisia argyi; assembly: GCA_030686995.1. Taxonomy (NCBI): domain Eukaryota; kingdom Viridiplantae; phylum Streptophyta; class Magnoliopsida; order Asterales; family Asteraceae; genus Artemisia; species Artemisia argyi. The sequence continues at coordinate 43,836,931 of CM060701.1, forward strand.
GATTTTGTACAACTGATCATTGTTTGCGATTTTCTAGGAAAGCACTGTGAAAAGCTGCAAATTAAGGAACCATAAATCTCGAGCATAAGATATAACTGCCACATAAGCATGTTAAGACTAAAATGTCAAACACTTTGATATAACAGGTTTGCATCATATACAAATAATGGTTCTTGTTATGTTCAAAGTTCAAACCCAGAAATCCAGAATCATTGTGATTTCTGTAATGTTTAGTACTGATGCACTGTCCAATATCATAGTTCCAAAAATCACAATTATGTTAGCTAAATGATGAAATGTGTCTTAGTATTATGTTGAGGTAGTTCAGAAGTTGTTGAACTTTGGCATTTGATTCTACGCATAGTACATGAACAAGCTGTTTCCTGTTGAGCATGCAATCATATTGGTTTTCGGGTGCCAAGCTAAATGAAGCAACTTTGAATTTAAGTCGCAAGAAAATTCATTAATTCCTGTGTCTGAAACATCATTCCCTGGGAACAGTGAAGGAGTTGAAAAAAATTGTAAATATACGAAAATCTAAGAATATGATGGGCAAATAGAACATAATAAGAGTTAAGAACCTTGTCGGTAAAATCCCCGTGTCAAGTTGGTTAAGGATGATCTTCTAGGCCTTGAAGTTGCTTGCTGTTGTCGTTTTCTGTTACCAACACCAATAAGAATGAAAAATGGGTGAACTGGGATATGGGCCAGAACTGGCCGGCTCAGGTTGGCACTTGGACGTACGCGTACCCATCAACACTTAAGTACGATTAAAAACTATACACACGCTTGTAACTAGTGTTATTTTATTTATTATATTTTTTTTTTGGGTTACATGGTTTCCGACTCGACATAGCGAGCCGGACTAATCCATTTGAAAACATGCTAGACTACTTTTACCCATTTGACTGGTTTGACCCATTTTGTGGTGTTGCAAAATTTCCTTTTAATTTTCCATTGTCATTGCCATTAGTTAAGTGACGTCATTCATTAGGTTTGAACAATATTTAAGTTATCTTTATATATAAAGAAATTTAGATATTTGACAAATAGTCAGATATTTCGCTTAATATTCATGGCAAAGTTGAAAAGATACACTAAAGGAAGGATAGATAAGGCACCGGTAAGAGTTTCTGCTAGCTTCCACTGTAGTTCCTTCTTCACTTCCAACTCCATTAGAGAATATTCTCATGTGATTGCTATGTCAAATAAGAGAAAATCGCAAGTTGATATAGCTGTATAAGTTGAGCGGTTACTATGCAAGAAGCTGCGAACTAAGTTTTTGTAATCAGTAGAGGTGGCAAAATGGGCCAACCAAAATGGGTAATTAGCAGTGAGGCTGAAAACGGGTCTGGTCAATGTTGAACCAAAATTGTTTGTCCTTAGCTGAATTTTTTTATAATAGCTGGTGTGTCAAATATGTTACAAAAATTTACTTTATTAAAAATAATCTTGTTTTCTGACCAAAGGTTGGGAGGTTTTATGCACTAAAAATACACTTTGGGCGACTTCCAACATTTTTGACACTTTATTTTTAGCTATCTTATTCTATTTTACCCAATTGAGCCATCAGGATAAAACATACCCGAATTGACCCATTTATAAGTAAAAATGGGTCAATCCTGCCATCTCTATAAGTTCATAGATGAAATAACGCTTTTATAGTGTGGCCTACCTATACGATCCTGTTGCAAAATGACTCCCGTCTCCACTAATGCAGCAATCGAATTTGTCAAATATGGTGTCATTGTTATACAAATCGGTTAACTGCACATCATCATAAACTTAACCACAAGAACACAAAATGTAGCAAATTAAATTCAATAATTACAAAGTTTCCATAAAATAGCTTTGACCTTTGGGCGAAGATGCTCGTGTATTTTATAAGTCACAACTGGCGAAGTCGCCATACGCATGTCCCATAGCTAAAAAACCATAAAGCATCCATAAGTACAGTCATTGTCATAATTGAACTCAGACCTTAAAGAACTAAAAGGAAAAACATACCTTTAAATTCATGTAGTCACGGCTTAAGATGTGTTTTCCATCTGCTGAAAACTTTATACTTGAAATTGATGCTATGATTTCTGTAAAAAAAGTTTTCTGTCCTCGTGACTCAGCATCTTGCAACCTGGAAAAAGGTTTTAAAAACGGGTAAATAAATGATTTCATTTTGCATTAAAAAAATGTTGCACCTTGTAATCAGATAATTAAAAACAGAATATGTTAATCCAAAAATCAAAAAATGATTATAAACTCCAAAAAGAAAATTCAAACACCCCCTAAGAAAAAAGTACAGAAAATCATAAAGAACTCACATTGTAGCACTACCATCACATAATGCTGATTGTCGCATGTCCACTAGCCTAATAAATCCCCTTGAACTACTATAAGCGAGCAGATTACAATGCAGTGGATGGAACTCGGCTGATGTTATCACCTCTGATCATGAAGTAAACATAACAGTATAATGTTATACAATCTTACAAGCATCGAATACATAAGCAGGAAAAGTACTACTATAATATAATTTACCTGTAAGATCATCCATGTTTGATGGCTTCATGTCAATGATATTGAAACATTGATCACTAACCTCAAGGTTCCACAGGTTTATTCTAAGGTTGTCAGCAGAAATAAACGTCTCGCCATCACTACAATAGGTTCACAACACCATATCAATATTCATGTGATACTGAATGATCTGAATAAGATAATCATTAATATACTATTTGCATAGTTTGGCACCTTTGGATTGTCTAAAACACTAACGTATTAAATATATTCTTGCATTTTATAAAGTACTTAAATTCAAATACGAAACTTAATTTTCTATCGACCAAAATATTTTTTTTTTTACAAATCATATATTCACAAATCATTTCCATCATAGCATATCATAAACTAATTATCCAAAACTGATTTTTGACCCTTCTAATCAAATTCATTAAATTCTAAAAGAGGAGAAGATGTGCCTTGAAGAAACTGATAAGCACCTTATGCTCAACATAAACCGTGAAAATTTAAAACAAGACCAATGTAAATTATAATACTATGTGACATATTTTACCTATTATTAGAGATAGAGTTGATATTATAATCATGAGCATGTGAATACATCTTCCGACATCTTGCAATAGCAGCATCCCCGATACTATGCCCCTAGACAGAAATGGGATTCATATTTCATAGTATACATTAGTTTTCAGTAAAAAAATAATTCTTGAAAATCCATATAAAATGATACCATACTCTAAAAGTACTAACATTTAGATATCCTGTATTAGAAGGCGAGATGCTTGTTCCCGTATTATCATTCCATTCTAGACGATGACCATTAGAAGTCGATGATTTACCGCTAACAAAACTGCTTTCGGACAAAAGCGAATTCTCTGAAGAAACATATGGACTAAGGTCCATTTCTTTGACTTTCTTGACTTTTTGTTCCTTAACCTGGCTTTACGCATAATGAGTATGTATTAGCATCACTATGTTTTCGTATTGAAACATACGATTTGCTGAAATATACTATTACTTAGTAGTAGATGGATGTGTCGGGTCGGGTTGGGATGGCCCACTAGCACTTTTTTGTCTTTTTAGGATGCCGTGTATTATTAGAAACTTGTCGTACCTATTAATAATATATTTTTCCCAATAAACCGATTTAGAAGCTTTTTATGCCTTTTGACCCATTAGAGATATGGTATAACCTAAATCAACCCATTACTAATAAGTTACTGAAACATTATAAGTGTATCACGAAAGAAAGCCTATTTATTCAACTTAAAGCCTTAGTCCTTATATACAAATACCAGAAGTTAAATCTTGAGAAGATTATACCTTCCAAAGTTTGATGGTTTTGTCATTTGTTGAAAGTATAAAGAGTGATCCATTCAAAGGCGTGCACCATTTCATCTTGTTAATCTTCTCTTCAATTTCCAAACTTCTAAGATAATCAAACTGCAAAACATGTGACAGTATTATGAATGGTTTCAAAATCAAATATATGAAAGTATTTTACTCTATATATGTAATGAAAAGCAACCTCAGGCTCATGACTCTGGAATTCCATCTTGTATCTATACTCCGGATGATGCATGACAGAAGCATCTGGACCTTCTGAATCATTTTGAGAATGTCGCTTACTTGTCACCTACAAGTGCAAAAAGGGATAAATGATTGAAGATCTGAACACATTAGTAGATAAAATGCCAAAAATTAAATGGTTTGTGAATAGGATAGTCAGTTCATAGCAACACATACAAAACAAATAATATTTGACCCTTACAGAATCATATAATCAGTCTCAAAACGCAAATCCAAACACCCCATATAAGAATCAGAATCCATTAAAACTGGGTATCGGAAAGATTCAAGAATGTAGTTCTTACATATTTACAAGCCTTGTCCTCGAAAATGACAACACGTCCACCTCGATCACCAACAGCAAGATAATCACCACTCTTATCAAACTCAATAGCAGATATCACATCAACTACATATAACAAGAAACATCAAACACTCATAAAATCCTGTTCAAAAACTAGTATTCTGAATATCAAACCATTTTGGCCTAGTAGCTAGCTGTTTTGATTCACATACTATTTGCGTATTAATTCAACCGATGGGTGTCCAAACCCAATCCCACGTCGGTAGAAACATAATCATATAAGTCTGATGAGCTACTCTATATATCTCCAATTGGTTTTAGAATGAAACCTCAGCTCACTTATATGTTGGGTTTGGTGACACTCTGGACCGAAGATCCTAACATCAAGTAACATTGAGCAAAGTGTACCATTGGAACTTTAGTCCAATGGGTGGAGCTCTCGTGCACGAGTCAATAGACCCGGGTTCGAGTCCCACCTTTGAAAGTTCTCAATGGTACCATCCCCACCGCAAATGCTCAGATTGACGGGTTAACGAGGGGCCTATTTTAAAAAATGACCAGGGTTCAAAGCTCACCTCCTAATAAGTACATTGGGACAAATGTTCATTGCCAGGCCGGGTCCTTAAGGAGGGTCCGGTTGACATCTTTAGGATGCATGGACCAGGGTGACTGTTCTTCACCTTTTGGAGAACATTGAGCAAAGTGTGTATTTTACAATGAAAACTCACTTGGCTTAAATGTTGAGCCAAGTGTTTCAGTGTTCGGGCATTATGTTTTCCTTGGAAGTTATTAAGTTCCATATGATAGATATCATTTGTTCCTTTTTAGCATTGATTATTTTACTACTTACAAAAACGATCATATGATTACAAACCAATAAAAAAAAAAAAAAAAAAAAGTTGAAAATTACTGTTCTCGATATCTTCACCAGGACTACGTTCGCCAAAAACCTGAGAAAATTTCCAGTCAAGAGATGATGACGACGTGGCAGCCGGAAAACTCATTGAGAAGGTATGCTATCCACTTGGGTATTTCGTAAGTTTAAAATATTACTGCTATTCTTGTTGGCCACGAATGTTTTTTTCTTTTGTCGTCTAGTTCATGGATACTGACGCCGCCTATGATTCTGCCACATATGACGTTAGCTGGGCCCAACTTGTTGTTATAAATAGTCCCTTCACTTTTTGTGTTTGTCAAATAAGGGTGTCAAACTGTCAAAGTACCCAGCTAAACCTGAATAAGCTTATTCTGGCCGGGTTATACATTTTGAAAACCGTCACTTAGGTTAACCCGATTAACACGAAATTTTATTACGGTTGATAATTTTACGCTTATTTGGGTTTCCCGGTTAACCAAAATAATCTGTACAAAGGATTTTTCAATTTGTTCTCGCGGATTTCTTTGTTTTTTTTAATAAAATGTACCAAACCCTTATTAGGGTCGCCTTATGCGTCTCGCCCCATAAATCAAAGGTAGAATGCAATGTTAAAACTGGCTCAATGGTCCGTTTAAAAGAAAAACATATGAAGTTTTTTTATGTTCATGTTACCTGAGGGGGCATTGAGAAAACACATTTCTTTTGACCGAAAAATATGAAAGTCCTGATTAATAGTCCTGATTAATCTATTAGAGATACTACACTGTTAACAATATCGATTTGGAGGGGGGGGGGAGGGGGGGGAATGCTACCGTAAAATGTTTCTCCTATGAAGTTTTAATCAAAAAATTTCCTAAGTGTTAACATTAGAGTTTAAGAAATAGTTTAAGAAATACTGGAGTATATATGATTCATTCAAGTCTAGAAAAGACAAAAATCATAAAACAAATAACATAGAAAACTAAACATTAACATAAACAAAAAAATAATGCAACATTAGTGAATTTCTAAATTAAAAAACAAAAAAAAAAAAAAAAAAAAAAAAAAAAAAGTTTGAATGATATGGGGGTTCTTTTATGAAACTTTGACATCTTATGAGCTCTTGTGATTTCTTATCATATTTTAAGGGGATCATAGTGTAAAATATGTTAACAAATTTCAGATTTTCACTCAAAGCTGATAACTGTTTCGTGAGAATTTAGGGGGTGCCACCACCCCTTCCTGTCATGCTTGTTTAAATGTTAAGAACAAAAAGGTTATCACCAAGTATTGAAGTAGTAAAATGTTTATTTGGTTCGTATGATAATAAATTCGTTATATATGAGAGACTAGCCAATAACACAACACATATGAGGGTGTTGTTTTGACCACTGTATTGGCCAAAATAAAAAAGATAACAAAAACATGTACAGTCGTAGTAATAAACAAGAATCCTATGCGAACCATCTCGCCATATCGGAGTATATGAAAAACAGTGATTCACATATCCCGTTTTTATAAATGTTAAGCATACAAAGAACTTCATGTTTTAATCGATTATATTTCTGCATCAGTCTTTCCTAATAGCATTTTAGTTCTGCTTAACTGGAGGTGTTTGCATAATTAAACACATTGCTAAATATCTTACACAATGCAAGAGTCTTGAGTGATTATTGTTACAAAATTAATCTTGTAGTTACACTCCAGTGGAGGCAAAGTTCAAACTAGCAACTTGAGATTAGCTTACAAGCGGATAGCTTAGATGGTTCCGGAGAAGATGAATTTGCAAAATGATTGTCACATTCCTCAAAGTGTGTGGAATGATGAATCGATCTGAACATTGTATTCCACAAATTATACTTAGGACGAGAAATGTAAATTTAATGATGTGGACGAGATGTGTAAACATGCAAACATTACTGGTTATATTGCGACAACATACAGATAAGATTTAGTTAGCATGTTGTCACGGACTTGTCTCTACAAGGTCTTCCGTGCGGCACTTAGTCTCGACTAAGCTCAACCTTGCTCGAATACTCAACGATGTATGCAACTAAAGAAAGCTTCAAAGATAGGAACAAGTGGAATATGAAAACACTTTGTATTACTTAGAACTTTTACAAGAGAGCTTTACAAGTGAACTTCTTGGATGATCTCTACAAATGAGGCTACCATCTATTTATACTACTCCTAGGAAGCCATGTACAAATTCTAGAGAATTCTATGGTAGGAAAGTTCTAGGACTTCCATGAGCTTCTAGGGCTTCCATGTGATTCTAGAGCTTCCTATATCTTCCATACTTTTCCAAGGGCTTCCAAACTTATCCATAATCTTCCAAGAGAAGTGTAGAATAATACGGAATCCCGATCAACCTCGAAAATAATCGTATCAATTAGGCAGGTCGTGACATCCTCCCCCACCTAAGCTCGCGACGTCCTCGTCGTGCCTTCCTCATGATACTTCTTGATCTTGTCCGCAAATTGCGACAATAAATCTTCGGCTTCCCAACTCGCTTCGCTATCGGGCAACCCACGCCACTTGATCAAGTACTCCTTGTAACTCGGCACTCCTCGTCTTCGTATTGTACGATCCGACAAGATCTCTTCAACCTCTCGATCGTACGAAGTTACAACCGCTGTTGGTGCCCGCTTGGACACCCCCCGTTCCGGGTCTTCCTCGTCTCTATGATAAGGCTTGAGAAAGCTAACGTGGAAGACCGGGTGAATCTTCAACTTGGGCGGTAGTTGAAGTCGATAAGATACTTTTCCAACACGTCCAATCACCGGGAAAGGGCCTTCATACCTCCGTATTAATCCCTTATGCACCTTCCTCAATGACTTGAATTGTTGAGGCAAGAGCTTCACCATCACTTGGTCTCCGACCTCGAACTCGACGTGTCTCCTTTTCTCATCCGCCTACTTCTTCATCTTCTTAGCCGCTTTGTCCAACGATGCCTGGGCCAAGTCCGCTTGCTCATGCCATTCCTTCATCGTCTTGTAAGCGGCCGGGCTACTCCCCTCGTATGATGCGGCTAAGGCATTGGGAGTCAATGGTTGGCGCCCCGTGACCAACTCAAAAGGACTCTTCCCCGTGGCTTCACTCCGTTGCATGTTGTAAGAGAATTGAGCAACATCAAGGAGCTTCGCCCAATCATGTTGGTTGGCACTTACGTAGTGCCGAAGATAGAGCTCCAATAGTGCATTCACCCTTTCCGTTTGCCCGTCTGTTTGGGGATGAAAACTCGTAGAGAAGTTCAACTCTGTTCCCATCATCTTGAACAACTCTGACCAAAAGCGCCTAGTGAATCTAGGATCTCGATCGCTAACGATCACATGTGGCACTCCCCAATACTTCACCACATTCTTAAAAAAGAGCTTAGCCGTATCGTCCGCCGTAACATCGGGTGGTGCGGCAATGAAAGTTTCATACTTCGAGAATCGATCGACCACCACTATAATACTCCCACTTCCTTCCGACTTCGGCAAGCATGTGATAAAGTCCATGGAAACGCTCTCCCATGGTCCCTTGGGCGTAGGTAAAGGTTCCAACAAGCCTCCGGACTTCTTTTGCTCTATCTTATCTTGTTGGAAAATAAGGCACGTCCGCACGAATGTCTCTACATCGTCCTCCATCCTTGGCCAATAATAAGTGCCTTCAACCAATGCCAACGTCCTCTTGATCCCCGGATGACCGGCCCACTTTGAATCATGACACTCTTTCAAGATTACCTATCTAAGATCACCCCACTTAGGCACGTAAAGCCGATCTCCTTTTGTGAACAACATGTCTCCTTTAAGCCAAAATCTTCGAGCCTTCACATCTTTTGCTAAGGCCACGAGCTTCTTGGCAAAAGGATCATATTCCATTCCTTCCTTGATTCGATCTTGGAGGAAGAATTGCGCTTGGGTGATTGCCGTAAACTCCGCCTTGCGACTCAATGCATCGGCTACCACATTAGCCTTCCCCGGCTTGTACTTTAATTGATGGTCGAACTCGGCTAGGAAGTCTTGCCAACGAGCTTGCTTGGGACTTAACTTGTTTTGGGTTTGAAAGTAACTCGTGGCAAGGTTATCCGTCTTGATCACGAATCTCGAACCCAACAAATAATGCCTCCAAATCCGCAAGCAATGGATGATTGCCGTCATCTCTTTCTCTTGCACAGTGTACTTCCTCTCCGTCTCATTTAATTTTCGACTCTCGAATGCGATCGGGTGTCCGGCTTGCATTAGAACTCCTCTAATTGCAAAGTCCGATGCATCCGTATGTAACTCGAAGGGCATGGTCACATCCGGTAGTCTCAACACCGGTTCCTCCATAACCTCCTTCTTCAAACTCTCGAACGCCGCTTGGCACTTCTCATCCCACATCCAAGCTTTGTTCTTCTTCAATAAGTCCGTCAATGGAGATGCTATTGCCGAGTATCCCATGATGAACCTTCGATAATAATTCACCAAGCCAAGAAAAGATCTCAACTCCGTCACCTTGGTTAGTGGTTCCCACTCTTGGATAACTTTCACTTTTGCCCCATCCATCATCAATCCACCGTCTTTGATCTTGTGCCCCAAGAACTCGACTTCGTCTTGGGCGATGGAGCATTTTTCCAACTTCACATAAAGCTCGTTGTCCCGCAACACTTGGAACACCTGTTTCAAATGCAATACATGCTCCTCCAAGGTATGACTATAAACAACAATATCGTCCAAGTATACCACCACAAATTTATCAAGGAACGGGTGAAATAACTTATTCATGAGGGTGCAAAATGTAGCGGGAGCATTTGTTAAACCGAAATGCATGACTAAAAACTCGTAAGAACCATACCTCGTGACACACGTCGTCTTAGCCTCGAATCCCTCCGCTATCCGTACTTGGTAGTACCCCGATCTCAAGTCTAACTTGGAGAAGTATCTCGCCTTTCCAAGTTGATCAAACAAATCTGCAATGAGATGAATAGGGTACTTGTTCTTTATCGTTACCTTGTTAAGTGCCCGGTAGTCTATGCACATCCGCAAGGATCCGTCTTTCTTTCTTTGAAATAGCACCGGCGCACCATATGGGGCCTTCGAGGGTCGAATATAGCCCGCATCCAATAGATCCTTGAGTTGTTTACGCAACTCCTCCAACTCCGGCGGTGGCATTCGGTAAGGGGCTTTAGCGGGTGGTTTGGAACCCGGCTCCAACTCGATGGTGTGATCCACCTCCCTCCTAGGTGGTAGCTTCTTGGGCAATTCCTTGGGCATCACGTCCTTGAACTCATCAAGTACCTGCGCAATCTCCTTCGGTACCTCCACTTTGCCCGACTCGTCATCCGTCTCTAGCCTTGTTACCGCCAAGTAGCAAGGTTCACTCTTGTTGTACCCTTTCTTGTATTGCATGGCCGAAAGGGTCTTCACTCCACACTTAGAATCCCGCTCCGTGCTAACCATGCAAGTCTTTCCACCATCTAGGATACATAAAGTGTTAGCAAATGGCATAGGGAAAGCTCGTACCTTATCGAGGAACTCCAACCCAAGAACCAAATCGAAATCATCCATCGGGACCACCGACAAGTCAATCGTCCCCTCCCATTCTCCAATCTTCACACGAACATCTCTTGTCACTCCTTCCATTGGTTTGGCTTTTGAGTTTACCGGCTTAAACGTTCCACTCCCTTTTGTAGTGCTAATCCTTAACCGCTTGGCTTCCTCAACCAACACAAAATTATGAGTGGTACCGGAATCAACTAGAGCACGTAGCTTAATCCCATTGACGGTTGGTTCCACAAATTGTAGTCCTTTTCCTACAACTTTTGGCACCTCCGTCTTGGCTTTGATTGCATTCAAGATCCTCATCGTACTCATGCATCCACCTTCGCTAGTACTTTCATCTTCATGAGCTATTATTCCATTGAGGCTAGCTTTCTTGGGGCAATCTCGCGCTCTATGAGGTCCATCACATATGAAGCATCCTCCCGTCTTATAATTCGTCTTCAAGTCCTTGCCCTTTCCGGTTGGTGGCTTACGTGTATTATCGTTCTTTACTTGAGCGGTTTTCTCTTCTTCACCTTTCTCTTGGTTCACATTTCGATCCTTTGGCTTAGACGATTCCCTCCTAGTACCAAAATCGATCAAGGCCTCGGCATGGGCGATAGCCGTAGCAAGGTCTTGAACGCCACGTCTTTCCAACTCCGCCTTAGCCCATCCTTGTAAACCATCAAGGAAATAGAAGAGAGAGTCTTGGTCGGAAAGTTCCAGAATCTCCAAGACAAGTGTAGTGAATTCCTTAACATAATCCCGGATTGTTCCGGATTGCTTGAGTTTACGAAGCCGACTCTTTGCCTCGTTCTTAGCATTCTCCGGATAGAATTGCTTCTTAAGTTCTACTACAAAATCAGCCCAAGTGTTGATAGTACACGTACCTCGCTCGATATCTCCATATTGACGCCTCCACCATAACGCCGCGGTATCCTTCAAGTATTGGGTCGCCATCTTGATCTTGGTGTCGTCATCCGTGATTTTGACACCTTCCAAGTATTGCTCCATTTCCCACAAGAAATCATCGACCGCCCTAGCTTCCCGTTTTCCCACGAACGGTGATGGTTTAGGAACATCAATCTTCGGAGCATGATGGCTAGCTTCGCCACCTCCATTGGCCATGGACCGCTTGCATAGCACCACATCAGCTTGCAAGTCTTCGACAGTTTTACGAATGTTGGAGATCTCTTCTCCAAACTCTTCTCGCAATTTCTTGATCTCACCCATGAGCATTTCCTTTAAGCCATGGATTTCGCGCTTCATGTCACCGCTAAGAGCATTAAGAACGACCCTAAAGTCCTCTTTCATGCTCGTAAACTCGGAGTTAAGACCTTCCAAGCCCTCAACTTGGTCCTTCAACTTCGTCACGGATGTCTCAACACCCATCAATCTCGTATCCAAACTCGTTACTACGTCCTTAGACGTTCCTATCTTCTTGGGTTCTTGACGCTTATCGTCTCGACCTTGCCTCTCATCAAGAATCACACTTCCACTAGCACCAATCTTCTCGGTTACGTTCGCCATCGCCTCGAATCAACCTGGCTCTAATACCACTTGTCACGGACTTGTCTCTACAAGGTCTTCCGTGCGACACTTAGTCTCGACTAAGCTCAGCCTTACTCGAATACTCAACGATGTATGCAACTAAAGAAAGCTTCAAAGATAGGAACAAGTGGAGTATGAAAACACTTTGTATTACTTAGAACTTTTACAAGAGAGCTTTACAAGTGAACTTCTTGGATGATCTCTACAAATGAGGCTACCATCTATTTATACTACTCCTAGGAAGCCATGTACAAATTCTAGAGAATTCTATGGTAGGAAAGTTCTAGGACTTCCATGAGCTTCTAGGGCTTCCATGTGATTCTAGAGCTTCCTACATCTTCCATACTTTTCCAAGGGCTTCCAAACTTATCCATAATCTTCCAAGAGAAGTGTAGAATAATCCGGAATCCCGATCAACCTCGAAAATAATCGTATCAATTAGGCGGGTCGTGACAATTTGCTACTTATAAAACTAAAAGTTAAGACACAAGCATATAGTTAGTACACGTTCCAACTTGAGAATTCGCCCGAAGCTTTCAATTCTTTTCTGCCCAGTTAGATGCCCATCTCAGATAAATAAATTACTGATCATTTGCTTCATCAGAGTGCATATCACATTTCAAGTTTTATATAAAAGCTAGCATTGACATCTTCACCATACTCACGGATTAATTATAATTCAAGCTTTCAAGCAATCAAAGCAGAGGTGCCAATTATCAAACGTGAAACAAGCATTTCTCCCAAATCAAAGCAATGTGGCAAAATGGACAAATGTGTCAAACCGAGTCTATATTAGATCAGAATCGGGGTTATATGGAATGTATATAATTAATGTCATCTTCTGATTATTGCTAATAGTTAACTTATGGTTATGATGGCAAAAATTACATGCTTGAATTCACTATTTTATTTAAAATAAAACAATTCAGGATATTTGTTCTAGCAATTGAACATACCAAATTTGAACAATTTTCTTTTTAGCTATGTTTTCGGAAACATTACCTGTTAGAGATAGATATCAATCTGATAGACCTAGAAGACTATAAATCAAAGTGATTGCACTATGTTACCACCATTGCAATGGCGGTTTATAGAACATAATAAATGATACTAACAATGTGCAAAGTATGCAATTCTAATAAACTAGCTCGATCAAATGGTTAGACATTATTCGTAGTGACTCGTCTCAATGATCATGAATTCGAAATTGGTAATCTATATGACTACATTCGAATACACATATCACGAAATAACATCTATTCCAAATGATTAATAATAATTAACCTACCATAAAATTCAGTTGTCATATCTCGAATCTAGATTGTGTATTCAAGGCGAATATATATATTTAGAACCACCTTAAATCAAACGCAATTGGCAATGTACGTTTGAAGACATTTGGCAATGGAATGTAACCTACAGTTTAGGTTGGTAGAAAAGTCCTAAAATGTTGAAATGGATGGATTTAAGATTATTTATATATATTATACACGATATAATGGAAATGTGAAGAGAGGCCACCTCGATCAATTGTTAACAAGAAATGATCCACAAAGAGTATCCATCACTGCAAACTGCATATTCTCTGAGGGTTTCCAATGACGTTTCCTTTGATTAATGAACCAGTTGTTTATTTGTTTTGGGTCCAAGCCTGTTGATTCTGCCAACGCAATCTTATCTGCTTCCTGCAAAAGGTTATATGACATTGTGTTAGCATAGAAATGATTCTAGTGTTTAGAACGGAAATAAGTCCTAAAAAAGTGAATGAACTTTTAATAACTTTAACTCGTCATAGGCAGATGCTACCTTGATACCAATCTTTATCTCCCTTGTTAAATCATTCTCCAAACATGGACATATTCTATTAAATATGGTGTTTCTTACAAAAACAAATAGATCTAGCATCATCACCATGGTTTACACTTGAACTTGCTGCAACTTTTTGGCATTTGATAAAACTTAACAAACCTCTAGGCATTTGAGTAATTAGCGTGCATGTTCTATGATGCATAATGACTTTAGGGTATTATGAAATGTGGTTCAATTACTTACAGTAGGATAAGGCCATCTATAGTGAATGTTCCACCAATCAAGAAGTACTTGTCTTGCTTCTTTGGGTAGTTTTCCTTTCTTTTTCTTGTTTGAAAATTCATGCTTCAGGGAACTAATATATTTGCTGTATTTGCGTAAAAGTTTTTCCTTTAGAGCTCGATCTTCGTGTGTCCAGTTGGCTTTCAGCACTTCTGTTTCGCCTCTACTTATTAAATCTTCCTCTGACCTCTCTACACTTTCATCTGCTATGGTAAATTATACGTGAGATAAACATGCATAGGATTATAATGGATTGATACATGTTTAAGTGACTTAAGCAATATTTATGTCAACATTTTACAGGGAACATGAAAATGCATGTGGCAATGTAAAGAAAGAAAGAAAAAATTATAATTTCATGTAAATTAAAAATTTTACACAAACATGAATGTCACAAATGTCTTGTCATAGTGGCAGACCAAGATTATAAATGATCGGGGAGCAAATTCTTTTGAACCAGCTATAAGAGATAAAATGAACAGAAAAGTAGGATTTCATTAAAATAATTGAGTATAATAAAAACTAAGTTTCTTTTACATATTAATGGACTAGCTAATTAAGTACTAAAAAATGCCGTTCAAAAAAAAAAAAAAAAAAAAGCACTAAAACACAAAACTTCATAGGTCACCCGTGACACCCGGGACCCCATAGTTCGCCCATGTCTAGCCAGATGATACAAGTAACAACCCAGGTGAAATGATAATTAAACCTATGTAGAGAAAACTGAAACACCAAACAACCACCAACTTCACACTTTAATGATGGATTCAAAATTATAAGTCAATTGTTTGTTAACTAGGATTGTTTTGGCCTAATTACAAATGTGAAAGAGGGGGAAAAGTTTTTATAAAATCAGACGCTAGAAACATACAAGAAGACAAATACAAATATACTAAATTATAAAAAGAGTAAATTACATGGTTCGTCCTTGTGGTTTGGACAGAATCACTACTCTTGTCCCCCAACTTTCATTTTTCATGGTTCGTTCTTATGATGAAGCTTGATAACACCATCCGTCCTTATCACTAAAAGTCGAGCGACGAGTGTAGTGATTTCGTCCAAACCACAGGGACAAACCATGTTAGTGACAAGGACGAATGATGTTATGAAACTTCATTATTAGGACGAACCATGCAAAAATGAAAGTCAAGGGACGAGAGTAGTGATTTCGTCTAAACCACAAGGACGAACCATGTAATTTACTCTTATAAAAATAAGATACAAGACGATTTACGCGTTTGACATTGAAATCCTAAAACTACAACCGGGTTTGAGCCTCTAATCTGCTTTCTAATACTAGGATTATATCCAACCAATCCATACAACAGTTATTTTCTAATCTAATCAATCCAAGAATGCAAGAGATGTTTGATTTCTCCATATAATCCAAGTAGTGGATTGACAAGAATCATTGAAGCATATTTTTGACATGTTGCTTAGATGAGACTTATCTCCCAAAGAATCAAGATGAGAGTTATTTTGTTTCCAAAATCTATATAAAACGATATAAAAAGAGTGCATAGATTTTTAAGTTTTAACCTTGCGAGACACATTTCTTTTTCAGAATTAATGTCAGTAAAACATTCAAAAGTGTCACTATGTAGCATTTTCCTGTGTGTCACTAATAGCTATTGTAATGACACTGTATAAGTGTCAATAATAGTGACACCTTTTGTGTGTCACTAATACCTCTTTCTATATGATGTTGACTTATGTGTCAAAATAAAAATGAAATTCTCCCTTGATCCTTGTCCTTGACATGATGATTAGCTGCAAACGATTACACACGAGTTTCACTAGAATACTCGATCTTTCTATCTTAAAATAATTGTTCACTAAAAAAAATAAAATAAAAGAAACATAATTATTACCGTTTTTTCTTTTTTTTTTTACATGATAACATTTTTACCATTAACTTAACTAAAAGATTTCGTGAAAGTTTATAATAAACTTATAACATCAAGTGCGGGTAATATTGTAAAATCGACCAAAATGCTTTATCCATTTTTAAACTTTGAGTAATGGACAATTTCATTAAGACAACTTAAAAAGAAAACACTAACTTTAAATTTGAGACGGATGGAATACTACATTTATATTGAACCAGTCATTTTCAGTGTGATTATTTACATATAAATCATTTATATATACAATCATACACTAATCTTTAAACTCATGAATTGGTAGTATTTATTTGTCACTATATATTTACGTAAACAACATGCTTAGATGTGTTGTCATGATCACATTATGAGTTTCATACGTATGTATTTTGATAAAATTTTGCTGTTCAAGAAAAAAAAAATGATTTGTAATCCAGTATTCTCCAAAGTTTTAGCCTAGTGGTGGCGATTGAGATTCTCATGTGGACATTAAGGCCAACCTATAGGCGCATAAACCTACTTTGCAAGAGATTTATCATGTTCCGTAAATCAAACACACGCTCTCTTTAGTGGATCGTTCAGTTGGCTCCTTGAGGCCACACGTATTAGTTAACCGATGTTGCCGGTTATCAATATTATATCACAAATATATATTCTTTTCAAAAGAAAAAAAATATCAAAAACAATATACCTAGGACAAAGTAAGTTCACAACTCTGGAGTCCGGAGGATCAAAAGAGTTGAATGATTCCATGGATGATGTGAAAACACCAAAGAGATTGAGTGGAGTGAGGTCAGGTGAGGTGGGGCCACACAAAAAGTATACAAGTGCTGTCAAGAAAATGAAAGATATGATAACACAAAGGTTCGTTTGGTCGAATCGCAAGCAGAGCCGAGAGTGAGCCTTTCAATATGTATGGCATCAGATAAATAAATGAAAAAGGCAGACAATGTTTTATATCCCGCAAAGCACGCACCAACCTGAGCCTGTACGAACCCTAGTTAAACTAGACCCCCATGAACTTTCAGGACAGTATATTTATTGTTACTTTTTAAAAAATTAAAAACAATTTAGGTAACACTGACATATACTTTATCTTTGTTTTGAAAAAGGTTTCATATTCACTTACTCCTCCTGGCTAGACTTTATAATTTCAACTGTATTTCAATTTAATACGAGTAGCTTTGTTGTTCAACATAATTTATAATAGCTTTTCTCAGAACCAGTAGTTTACTCTCACTGTCTCACATGAACTAAATGAAGATCCATAACTCCATAAGACAGCCTCACACTATAAGCTTTCTACTTTCAAAGAACCAATTGTTTGGAATATAGATTCTTGTTGGTTAACACTTTTTGTTTATTTACTCCTGAGATGTTAATTGAATCGAGTTTAGCATTCATGTTTTATACTTCTATTAGCAAAACGTTGATAACGCACAATGGATACGAGTCAATATGTCCCTGAAGACATATACGTTTTATAGGCCTAACTTAGCATACGATTTATAAAGCTAGTTTATGAGAAGACGATCTATGAATCTAGTTTATTAGATGAGAAAATGTAAATATATATATGGTGGAGGGACTTTTCATTTTTTTTGTGTGGGGAAAACAAAGTATAATGTTAGCATCATAGAATGAAAGCCATTTTTGAATACCTCTAATGCATACACATATGCTATACAAACAAAGTAAGAAAGAAAGGAATAATATATATGTGAATGTCTTCAATGTTTTCGGCTTCCCTCACTAAAGATTGTTAAATGATAAAAATCGCCAAGTGCATGTATATGATCAATTTTTTGTTCATTTCAAATTCGTTTTGTTTCCCCCCTTGTATACAACAGATGTCGTAGTGGTAGACACATATCTTTTTGAACAAAAAAAGGTCCGAAGCCCGCAAAAAATTTATAACACATCACCCCTCAAAATTCTCTTTTATCAAGTAATTAGAATTATAATAAATAACCCTTAACAAACATGCTCAAACAGTACAAATAATACTTATAAAACTACCAATGGGGTATGTATATCCTACATTTGTTCCACAAAAGTGAATAAACAACTGAAAATTAGGACAGTTCAACTCAATTAAGAACAGTACTTGATCACATAAAGTGTGTTGACGAATCATGCCCTATTTTATTAAACATGTGTAATCAGTTCCAGTAGAGAAGTTCAAATATCTGCTTTAATCATTGTTTATTCAATGACTAAAAGTGATAATATAATTTTTTTTTTTTTTACAGGCTTCTTTAACTTAAATTTGCAATGATGCTTAACATATCTACAGTATTCTTCTACTTTTCTTTTATGAGGAAGCAAGTATAAAAATATTTTGCTTTTTAGTACAGTAATCTATAGTCACAGACAGTAAATAAATAAAATGAGGTTAACACCATTCTTGTGATGAAAAACAAAATGGCATAAGGTTATGATCATTTGTGTCTTATCTTTTTCCATGCAATTGAAAAAACAAACAAACAATACAATCATGAAAGAAACTGTGGCCCTACTTTAAAACCTTTTCTTTCAGAAATTTTATAAAAAACTGTATATGTGTCAAGTGTCAACAATGATTGTTCTACAAAAACATAAATTTGAAAAACTCTATCTTATGAGGTATTGAAATTTGGTTTTAGAAAAGAGGGAATGACCAGAATTCTTTCACATAGGTATTTTGGACACTTTCTTAATGGCGTTCACATGCTTCCAATTAGAAAGGTGATTTGTTGTACGCTAAGACAAGCAGCAGTACCTGGTTCAATTCTCTTTTGTAAAGTTTAATTTGTTTTTTAGCGTTTTGCTAGAGTTTTAACGAGACTTTTCATTATTACAAAAAAAATATAATAATAATAATAATAATAATAATAATAATAATAATAATAATAATAATAATATTAATAATAATAATAATAATAATAATAATACAAAAATAAAAAATAAATAAAAAATAATAATAAATAAATAAAAATAAAAAAATAATAATAAAAAATAAAAATTATATCGTGTGCTACTGTGCTAGGGTTCGAATAGTTACGATAATTTGAAACATGTTTGATTCTTAATTATCAGGTGGGAGCAACAAATATAGCGAATCTGTTCGATCAAATATTCAAGGATAATGATTTTTGCCGGAGATCTAGTTCTTGCTCTTGCCTTGGCAACGATCAAAAGGTTTTAAGAATGAAAAATGATTTGTAGGCCTAACTAATGGACCTAAATATAGACCTACAAATATGATTGGTGGAAAAATACTCTTTTATCATAAATACCCTTTTCTCTCTCAAATATGCAATTTTTTTTTTATTAGAAAAATCTGCCAAGGTTTTAGAAAATCTTGTACTCTGTAGTCTGTAGAAGTAAAAAAATGTCACTTGTAGCTAGGACTATCACTAAAAGCTAAGTGTCACTAAAAAATAATTATTCCGTCTCAAAATTATTGTCCACATTTTCTTTTTTGAGACGTTTCAAATTAATTGTCCACTTCTTGTTTTAACCAATCAAAAAAGACTTTAGTGTGTGTAGATGATATTTGATTGGTTAAACAATGTAGTGGTCTCATTTTTTTTAAACAATGTGTTTTTGTCCAGCGATAATAATTTTTGGACAGATAGGGTATTTTTAAAAAGCTGGAAAAAAGACACTCGCAGATGTGTAAAAATCTCACAAATGTGCAAAAAAGTTAGGTATATCGGTGAAATCTGAGAATTATGAAAAACATTTGAGACAATGTGTATTTTTGTGATTTTCCCATGACTTAATAATATGAATAATCATGATCAATACTAAATTGCGCTTAATTTGAACTCCAGCCTGGAGCAGGCAATAAATAAGATTTAACTTTGATCTAGCTCAATGTACATTATAGCCTATGTCGTACTTTTTTATAGAAAACAAAGACGAGTAGTAAATGAAGTGTGTCGGCAAAAATAGATAACAAAGAACCTCACAAAATTTTCACCTTTTTCCTGGGTTAGATATTTAGATAAGATTATAATGACATATAATTCGTAGTATTAAAAATTATCAATAGCAATTGTTAGTTTTCAATAGTTATACATGTAATAATAATAAAAATAAAAACTTTACAAAAATAAAGTGATTTATTTGAATTTTGCCTGCTATTAGCCTCTTGAAAACCAGTCCGAGTACAAGGGTTCTTGAAAAATGGATAAGGTTTTTCATGTTCAGATTAATCGGAGGTTTAGAGAACCTTTCTTAACTCAGATGTACCGTGTACGTGGCGCCGCCGGGTTAATCCCAAGACCATTTCGGAACCTTTCCTGACAACCCAAAATGTACACAACTAGCAAGTTTTGAACCTTAAGCTCTAATAGGTCATTCGGTGGTGGTTATTTGCTAACTAAACTTTCTAAGGAGTCCTTTATGGACATAAATTATCACTTTGAAGTAAATAGTTTTCTTCAAACAGCTTGATATCTACTTGTTTAAAACTGCTTATTAGCCAAGAAAAGATCAATCGGTATAGAGACAATTAGCTACGCCAGCTAGGGTTTTCCCGATTCATCTTCTATACAGCCACCAACACACGGATGAAAACCACCACTTTAGCTCGCTCAGTGGTATAAATAAAAGAACCAAATTCCAATAGGACGTACATAACCATAGTATTTCATATGACTCGTGCAAAAATATATATATAATCATAATAAAATAAAGATGGGACATAAAGATGATGAAACCCATACATAGCACAATAACCCATAAATAAAGTACGGTAACAAGAGTGTGTACCTGTGTTGTAGGTTACAGTAGTTCCTTTGCAAAGATTATTGAGTTGAGTTTGCATATTATTCAAAAACGTTGTTGCTTCATCAAAAGGCCTAGCAAGATCCAATCTATACTTATCCAGCATCTCACAATATGTTTCCTTCAAAATAATCACAAAAATGAAGTTCTAATCAAATAGTAGCCATAAATTTGATGATTTGTAGATGAAAAATATATTCCAAAACAACATCATGTACTTGATGTGTGACAAAAAAAAAAAAAATAATAATAATAATAAAATAAAATAAAATAAAAAATTGTGGGACTAACAAACCATGAATTCATCAAGCTCTGGATCATCGCCGAGGCAAGAACAAGAACTAGATCTCCGGCAAAAATCATTATCCTTGAATATTTCATCGAACATATTCGCTATATCCGTTGGAGCTCCCACCTGATAATTAAGAATAAAACACGTTTCAAGTTATCGTAACTATTTGAACCCTAGTACAAAAATCCTTTTTATTTTTTGAATGACAAATTCTTATTAAAACTCTAGCAAGAAGCTAGAAAACAAATAAACTTTACAAAAGAGAAATACAAACATGCTTTGGATCAATGATCTGATCGTTCCAATTAGGACGAAAACTTCTATTCCTATGGGTGATCCAAGAAAAAGAAAGGGTTTTGATTTCGTAACCAATCGTATGTTTTCTTGGTGGTTTTGGATCAAAACACAAAGTTCTAACAAAATAAGCTAGATAAGAATTCAACCCTTGATTACTAAGTTTAAACTTTTAAAGATCTTGCTAGAACTCAAAGTTAGAAAGAAAGAACAAAAAAAGATGTGATCGGCAAGTCGAAATCCGCATAAATCACTTCTACAAAATGACAACCATGATCATGATGTACCCCTTCCATGCGGCGACATGTATAAACATATTTCCTAAGATTTTGATATTAGATCCATCAGTAACACAAACTATAAAAAAAACTAACCCGATACCTACGTAGTACAAATACCTCTCAAACACACATACCTTTTGGCAAGCAATATAAACTTGAAGCAACTTAGGATAAAGCGGATGCGACAATATCTTGGCTCGATTTTCTCTTAACAAATCGTCTTCAAGTTCTTCATCAGCTAATTCATTATTGTTTTGTTGTTTATCATTACTACTAGTAGTTTGAATATTTGAACTTGATCCAAACATCGTCCTAGGTTGATAATTGTCTTGTTGAACACCACCTTGTTGATAATTCGTTAATCCGTAAATTTCTTCCATATATAATCTATATAAAACACATAAAAAAAAGTATGGGAAATGAATATGATTGGATATAGAAGGAGGAAAGAGAGTATGTGAGTGAATTTAGCGTACAAACAATAAGAAGAAACCTGAATGTTTGGTCTCAATGATCTATCAATTATCATCATCATCTTCATCAACATCATGCATTATTATCATCATCTTCTTTCACTTCTATCTTTCTTTTTTTGTTAAAACCACGCACCACTTTATGCGCGTTGTTTTCCGCTATTGAGATAGTGGGGTAGTGTTAGATGTGGTCCGTTGGATGTGCTCCCTATGGAGCCAATGGAGGTTAGGGTTTGGATACCATGTTTATTTATTTGTAAAAAGAGTAATTAAAATGTCAAACTTATACATCGTGTATTTGCAAGTTGACATAATATCTAATTTAAGGTAATATTTAGTTCAAATCAAATCCATAAGAATAATAGCCTCATCATGCTTGAAAACATATTTACGCTAAACACAGTAATGAAGGTCAATTTCTTTTATTTTATCTGTCACAACAACTTTCTCTCTTCAGTAACCTTCATGCAATTAGGTGACACAATAAAGACGACCTTCATAATTTCTTTTAATAAATAAAAAAAAAATAAAACAATTTTAACAATAAACTTAAATATTCATTAATAATTAAAACCTTACATAATAATTCAAATAATATTGAAACATTACAATAAAATTCAAATAACATTAAAACGACTAAATTAGTTTTGATTTTGATGGCGTCAAATGTCTTCCACCAGATCGGCTTTTAGGCTAAGATGAGTTGTTTTGTCGACTATCTGCTTGGTAATTTCCATTGATTCCAAATGCGTTCTTATGGGATCGTAAGAACGGTGCTGCTCCCCTAGAAAGAATTTGAAAGATATCGCCCGCCCTTCGTCCTAAATTATCATATTTTGTAATATGAAATATGTGTACATTATATTTGATAGGAGTTTTTTGTCAAAACCTTTAGCCGGATGTTTAATCACTAGCCACTTGTACTTTAGAACACCAAAAGCACGTTCTACATCTTTCCTTGTTGCTTTGTGCATCGTCTTATACAATATTCGTTTGTGATCATCCGTCCCTGAATTTAATGGACTTCATAACAAGGGACCATTCCGGATATATCCCATCAGCAAAATAATATCCCAGTTAATAAGGCACGTCTGAATTCCACATCCGGTGCTCTCCCGTTTTGAGATCGTTGAAAAGAAGCGATTGACGTAAAACATTAATGTCGTTATTCATCCCGGCGACACCAAGGAGTGCATGCCAAATCAATGCGATCACTTCCAATAAAATGAAAGGATCTAACCCGTGATCACCCTTACAAAATTAACCTTTTAAAGCATGTGGGCAACTAGCCCATGACCAATCTATACAATCAATGCTTCCTATCATCCCAAGAAACCCATGCTTTTCGTAGTGATGAGCATAGAGTTTTTCAATGTCAGTAACCGTTAGCTTTCGCAAATACTCTGTTGGTCCCGTTTACTTGGTTAACTATAACTAAAAAGCTAAAGTAACCAAGTTGTATGACTTTAAACAAAGATGTATAAAATGATTAACAATAAAGTAACGTAAATATAAGAGACAATATTTTCCAACGTTTAATTCTTTATTAGAAGTTAATCAAAAAGAATCGTACCCAAGTGTTTGCGGAATAACACTTGGGATTGAAAACGACAAGTTTGGTATGAACTCCTCACTAAACTCAATCAGTGTTGAGTAACAACTTTCAGGACCCACTGAGCTATCTCAGGGGTTGTGTTGTTATTTGGAGGAGTAAAAGTGGTTTGTGAATGCTTTGCATTAATTGCACAAACTTGTCAACTTTTACTCCTCTCTTATGCTACCTATTTATACACAAATGTGAACAACTCTATTATACAATGGACCTAAGTGTTCCTCAATAAAATCTTGATAGATTTTATTCTCTGGCAAGGGAAACTTCTTTGGGTTAAGTCCAAAAGGCACTTTCTGCTGACAGCCTGGTTTTAACCATTTGGGGAAAGTTTGACCTTAAAGTGATAAAGCACTTTAGTGAAACAGATTAAACTTTCCCGCCCAGTCCCGCCAAAACTTCAGTCTTCTAGTCATCAGTCTTCAGTACCATGAAGTTGTTGAGGAGTCATGGGGTTCAGTGAGTTATTGTCATCCTCACTGAACCCATCACCTTCTTCTTGGCTTAGATCACACTTCACTGAGTTCCGCCTCACTGAATGGAGAACCTTTCTTCTTAGGCTCGGTCTAAGCATCTTGAAGATGACTCACTGAGTTACTGTTCACTCAGTGACTTGTTTATACTTAGGTTATTTTACGTTCAAATCCTTGTAAGAAGAAGATTGGGGAATTCAGTGACCCAACAATCTCCCCCTATTTGAACATACAAATAGCCTAAGTGTTTCTTGATTCAGTGTGAGTTGGTAGGGGTCTTCATCTATTACTGAATGTTTGTTGTAATTGTAAGTAGGACATAACTTTTAAACAAAAAAAAACATCAGTTTATTCATAGCTATTACATTATCCTACAAATTACAAACAAAATAAAGATAGTTGTTGCAGATCAGATGTTCAGATGATAGCCAAGTGCCTCAAGCTTAGCTTTCTTTGATCTCAGCAGGTGTCTCTCAGGATGCTCCTCAATCATAACCCTAAGGTCCTGACAGAACCTTTGGTTTTCAGCACTTCTTACAGGAGAAGCTAACATCAGGTGCGTTAACATTGCCTTGACCCCTGCCCTGTCCATATCGGACCATCTTTGGAAAGCAGGGTCTCCATATTCATCCATAAAGCATAGACCTCTTTCAGGGGCTTCAAGGACCGTATTGTTCACAAACGTGATCCCTTCAGGAAGCGACCTGTCACACTCTAACCCTGGAACCTTGATCTCAGGCTCGGATTCAATGTGCTTCCTTTTTCTCCTGGTGGCTTTTGATGGAGCAGTTCCTGTTGTTGGAGCAGGAAGAAGGGAGGGAATATTGAGGGCTTCAGGCATTGCGCTCAGTCTGTTATACCTTTCCTTCAGTGACTTGAGAAGGTCGTGTACTACAGCATTGTTTTTCTTGGCAATGATGGGACGGAGTTCATCAAGTTCAGTAATCCCAAAGTCAGCAAATTTGAATGGGTTATGAATGTCAATA
This sequence comes from Artemisia argyi, assembly GCA_030686995.1. Taxonomy (NCBI): domain Eukaryota; kingdom Viridiplantae; phylum Streptophyta; class Magnoliopsida; order Asterales; family Asteraceae; genus Artemisia; species Artemisia argyi. The sequence continues at coordinate 43,862,393 of CM060701.1, forward strand.
ACTCTTTTATCAGCCCCCCTGAAGACTGTGACCACTGCGGGTTTGGTGTTCCTGTGGATTTTAATGTCAGTGATGGTCTCAGGCTTCAACCTTTCCTTCATCACCCAATGATATCTTTCAACCCCGGTCTTTCTGATTTGAGCATCCCTTTTCAGCTTTGCTTCCCTTTCCCTTTTAAGAGCATTCATCTCTTCTTCCTGAGCCTTTTTAAAGGCTACACCAGCTTGCTCATGTGCTAGTGCCTTAGAATCTAGACCAATATTTTCAGCTTCCTCATGAACAACCTGTATCAGTTCAGGCTTGCTTAATCTCTCTTCTTCAGCTACCTTTGCCAAGTACTCAACTCTTTCCATATGGGCTTGTATTTGGTCATTGGTGAGTTGATATACTTTTCCATTGATTTCATATGGGACCCTGATTGGTTCATCAGGATCAACTCTGATCATTGTGGAAGCAGGCTGAAGCACAGTTGTAGGTTCAGAGGTGGTAGCAATACTTTTTCCTCTGTCCTGAATGAGAGTGGAGGAGGCTGGTTCCTCTTGAGGTGGAACTTCGGTGATTGGTGTGGCTTCAGTGACATGCTCCCCCTAAGAGTGAGAGGGCTGTCCAACTTCTTGTTCATCAGTAATAGGGGTTTTAGGAACATTCTCCCCCTCAACAATTGCCGGAGCTGCAGTGATGGCAAGTGTTGGAGTTACTGAAGATGAAGTAGAGGTACCCTTGAAGACTTGAAACATTTCCGTCACCATTGACTTGATCTCCGCAGTATCCTGATGGATGATAGATACCTTGGAGTCAAGTGCAGCTTGAGAGTTTTCAAGGGCAGTCATTCTGGATCCCATTGTCCATGCCAGAGAAGTGGACTTCAGGGATTGAGCTGTCACTGATGCTTCCAACTGAGTGAAGGAAGACTTGAGAGACTCCACCGTGGAGCTGAGATTCTGAACATTGGAATCCTTTATTAAACCAAGTAACTCAGTAAGAGCCGCCGAGTTTACCTGGTACGTCTCAGATGCTTGAAGAATTTTCTTGTTGAGTTCAGGATCATCCTTGACTGATTCTTGAACCGACTTAACCCCATTAGTCAGCTCTTTAAGGGATTCCAAAAATGAGTTGATGTGAGAAGCCATTTGTGTCAGGGAGTATGTGACAGTAGAATTTTGCTCCCTGACATCATCGTTGTATTCTTCAACAGCATCTTTGAGGAGGTGATAGTGGACTGCTTGCTCAGTATGCATGTCAAACACCTCTTCAGTGACCCCCCTGTACAAAACATTGGTCATTTTCTTGATGAATCTTTTGAAGGCTTTTTCAGTGAGAGGAGTTTGAGCGTCTTCTGAGGTTTCCGGCTCGGAATGTGTTTCATCTTCATCGTGGTTAGAGGTTTGAGGAGACTGAGTAACAGGTTCAGGGACTGTCTGCTCAACCTCCATATTATCTCCGGCCATGAAGACTTCCTCGTCACTGTTAAATTCATCATCAGAGAATAAGACAGCCTGAGCATCTGCCAAGGAGGTAATCTGCAACAAGTGGAGGTTATCCGGCTCCTCTTCATAAGAAGATTTGCCTTCGTTTTGGCCAGGTCCTGACCCCTCAAATCCGGTAGGTTGGGTTTTACCTACCTGGTCTTTAAGGCCAGTTCCCAAGTATTGCGCACCTCCGGGAGTGGTTATGGGTTCCATATCAGCGGGTGGTTTATATCCCTCTGAATCTTTGTCCCCCGTGACCCCTTCAGACACTGATAGGTTTTGCTCAGTGTCATCCTGAGGAGTCGTGAATGTTGTGTCCCTGTCAGTGGGTTGTATGTTTCCCTCTGAGTCTTTGGGATGAGTTTTTGTGCCCTCGGACAAAAACGTTGTTTTACGAATGTCCTCATCAGGCACTTGAGTGGTTATGTCCCCCTTTCCAACAGGCTTGTTCTAGCCTGTCGAAGATTTAGGAACGTTAACTCCTTGATGCTTGGGTTGTGATTGACCCGAGCGTTTAGCGGGATGTGATTGTTTGTGGACCCCCTTCTCAGTGGAGTAGTGCTGCCCCACCGAGGATTTAGGATCCCTTACTCCCTGAGACTCTGGTTGTGATTTGCCAGAGCCTTTAGCAGGATGTGAAGGTTTGGCTAGTTCCGGCTCCACTGTCTTGTTTATGACAGTAGAGTCTTTGGGAATGGGTATGCCCGAGGACACTGAGTGTGATGTCTCAGTGCCCTCCGTTGGCTTTTGTTGCAGGCCTAGTGACTGGGTTATTATTCTCATGGTGTCAGCAGTCAAGGGCGGTTGTGGTTGCCTCATGGTAGGCTTGGGATCAGAGGTCTCAGTGTCGAGTGACTTGGGTTGAGCCACCTTCCTGGACCCATGTCCCTTCTTCCTCTTTACCTTCTTGGTGGGAGAGGGGACTGGTGAAACTTTATTGTCACCCTGGATAGCAGAACGCATATACATTGTCAGGGTGACAGGTGTAACCTCAAGAGGGTCACGTGAGTAATTTGCCTTGTGTAGGACATCAGGCTCAAAACCTGCTATGTCAGGCTTAACATACTCAGACCCAAGCAAGTCTTGTAGGGCACAGGAAACGAATCTAGGATATGACATGTGTTTTTGCCTAGACTTCCCCCCTAACTTTGCTATGAGGTCCCTGTAGATGATTTCTCCAAGGTCAATCATTTTACCCTCAATGAGACAGAACACTATCATTGCTTGAGTAGTGTTCAATTGCTCAGTAGAGGATTTATTTCCCTAGAGAACCTGAATGATAAAAGTCATTAGAATCCTCCAGGGAGCAGGGAACCAGGTCTTTATTATAGGGGCTTTGGATAATAGGGACCCTGGTGTCACCTCAGGGTGATTTTTGTCATAGGGTCCCAGTTCCAGTAAGACCTCCTTCACCTCTTTCTCAGAGGGTTGGGCAGTGAAGGTCGTGGTATAGTCAAGGCCTGTGGCTTTGACAAAAGTTTTATACTCAAGAGTTAGGGACTTGGTTCCATTCTTGACTGTAAACTTTATTTTGGCCTCTTTTGGCGCATCAGGGTTTTCAACCACCGCTGTGCACTAAAATTCCCTCAAATAGTCATGATAGATGACTGAGGGGGTTTTTGTGAATGAGGTGGTCAGGAAGCAGTTCTGAAGGAACTTCACCACATCCCTGTATTCAGGGTACCCTTCAGGGTAGGCAAAGTTCCCCACCACATTGTTCTTGGTAAGGTCTACGCTTTCCATTTGGAAATCCACATTGGGTGCGTATTTTATGACCTTAGAAGAAGCCATTTAGATAAAAGCCAGGTTTTTTTTTTTTTTTTTTTTTTTTTTTTTTTTTTTTTTTTTTTTTTTGAAAAAAAATGGGTATAAGTGAGGGAAACACACGCAGTTTTGAAAATGATTTGCAAGAGTTTTGCTATGATTTTAAAAGCGTGTGTGTGTGTTCCCTTTTTGTGGGGGTATTTATAGGGTGAGAATTAGGGTAGTGATGTTGCGGATACCAAAAGTTAATTTATTTAACCCAAACGGCATAATAATTTTGGTTTGATATCCGCATTAAATATCACGATTCCCATTACCCTATTTTCTCTCACATCGTGGATGAACAGTTGTGCGGCTCTGCAAACAATGCACTTTTTCAGAGTAGAAATCATCACAACTTTTGTGTGTGAGGGAGCATTTAATGCTCAGTGGTGTTTGGTGAGAGAGATGTGGGGGCCCAAGGAGTGGATGCCAGTTGTGTAAGTGACATATATTCCTATATTTAATAGGATTCAGTTACCTACCTGGGACATTAACTAACTAAATACTTAGAGCATTTAGTTAGGGTATTCAATGCCATTTTTCATCCTGAGCCCCCTGAATGAATTATCATTCAAAAAATTTCAGGAAGGGTGTGATCAGGGACCTAGAGAATTTACATCATATTGGAACACTTTTGATCAGTTCCCTGATTCTATGTCCAACATGCCCAGTTCAGCTTTCAATCTTGTGAAAGTGGGTTCATCCAAAGGTTTAGTGAAGATATCAGCTAGCTGATACTCAGTGGGGATGAAATGTAGTTCAATTTCTCCCTTAGAGATATGGTCCCTGATGAAATGGTATCTGATGTCAATGTGTTTGGTTCTTTGATGAAGTACTAGATTGTTTGAGATGGCTATGTGATGCGTGGGAATCGCAACAGGCTTTACCTCTCGAGGGATCTCGAGAAGCTTACAACCCCCACCAGGCAGTGTACCTGATCGTTGTAGTATAGTATAGTGACAAGTACCGGGGGATTGATCGTTCAGCTTAGGAATAGTGTCGCTAGGATTAGAAAGCCTAAATACTAGTTCTAAAGGTGATGGATGATTATTTTTTTGTGTTTTTATATTTTTTAGAAAGCAAGTAAAAATCTCGGGTTTTGGAAGAGTGGGCGGAATTAGTTGCTATTCAACTAACCCAAAACTAAGATGCAATCAAAATAAAATACTAAAAATAAAATTTAACTAATTTATACTAAAGTTGTGTCTAGTAATTGGAGAAAATGTGTTTACTTAGATTTCACTACTCCCTAGATATCTTTTACACGTTAATTATTTGTTATAATTGTATGGATGACGGATTGTATTCCTTAATACCATTCATGGGGTGGCATACATAACTCCCCAATTCTATGAGCTCTTATCTCCTCCTACACCATGCCCAGCACAACTATAGGGATTGTAAACAGTGGCTCATGCATTAAATACAACCAATAAAGACCTAGTACGCCTCGGTTCATGTTTCTTAAGACGTTCAAGCATGTTACCATTTGGAGATCTGCCAGTTTTCTTAAGCCTAACATATAAATCATTCATCCAAGACAAGAATAAACAAGTAATCAACACATAATCAATATCTAGGTTTCATTAGATCTAAGCAAACACAAAAGAGATCTAGCCTAGCATGATAGAATTAAGACAAGAACAAGATATAGACAACCAACACATAGACATATTGATTGAATTAGAAGAACACTTATCTTAATTAATCATGCAAGGTATCAAGGGGTTGGAACCCTTGAAAAACCTGTAAAGTTACACCAAAATCGTCTTTAGGGTTTCTCCCAAAACTTCCCTCTTTAAATGTGAAAAACTAGAAAACTATATATAGGAAAATAGGGATGACGGCGTCAAGAACAAAGGTGTGACGCCGTCATCTTGCCGCCAAATACTTCCTCGGACGGCCTTGATCTACTTATGACGCCGTCAAGGCCTAGGCCGTCACACAAATTACTCTTGACGCCCTGTGTGTAACGCCGTCATCAACTACGGATTTTTATTATTGAGGTTTGACGCCGTCATGAGTTTACTCTTGACGCCTTCATGTACTGTTCCCAGCATGAAAAATTGAGACTTTGCCGTTTTCTTCACTTTTATGCTCCAAAAACGTCCAAAATGGCTTCTTTTCCAGAATTCACTCTCCAAGTACCTAAAATCACAAAAGGAACGATTTAGGGCAATATTTGATCAAATAAATTCGGATTCGGGCTTAAATGACCCCCTAAAAACGGACCATTTTTCGCCTCATCACTATGGCACTTGTAGGACCTTAGATTAACCAACTTTATCACACATAATATAAGCACAATAAGAAGGAAAGATGGTGACTTGTTATGTATAGATATGTATTTCGAATTTAGAGAGAGAGAGATGAAATATGAGAGCTTTTATTCAAAGAAAACACACACAAATACACACACAAGCACACACCTCAAATGACTCATTTGAGGTGTTTATATAGTTAGACATATAACACCCTAATAGGCTTGGATGGGCTTGGTCATGGATTGGACTTTTACATTAAGTATGGACTAGTTGTAATACATAACTTATAACCTATTAGATTAGTCCAAACCATAAGCCCATTGACTATTCTATTGTAATCTATGACACATTACAAAGTTACATGTATGAGAATGACCATCAGTTCTAAATACATATTTTTAATGCTAACAATCTCCCCCTAAGGGGTGGTCATTCGAATGATGCTCCACGTGAGTGGATCTTCCGTGTTCTTTGTCTTTAACTTTGTGTGTCATTGTAGAATAGTCTTTTGTCTTTGTTCCTTCATGCTTTGTGATCTTTGATAACTGATTTTCATCGTTCTTTGTTCCTTTGTGCTGTGGAGTTATCTGCCTTTCATCATTTCTGCGTCTGTGGTGGTTGTTTGCCATTCCAACATGCTCATACATCTTTGGACTTTGATATTTGTATGCACGTAGTTCCCTTTCTTTCACTTTGATCTTTAGTCTTTATACTTTGTGGATTCTTCTTTTTGGCGTAGAATCTTTCTTTGAACTTTGTGTTGTATAGATCTTTGAGGGAGCTTTCTTTAACTTCCAGATGTATGTAAGAGCACGTGGAATCTGTCGCCATGGAGATGAAGTATCCCTGCATATAAACAGTTAGCAATAAAACATCCGGTACTTACAGATAAGAATTAGAGATCGTCAACAGCATAGTGTGAAGACTCCTTCTAACCCTTACCAAGGCCGTTCCCATGTCAGATACTCTCGAGAGAGCTTACAAGACCTACTAAGTAGCTCAATGACTGGGTGAGTCGCTGGGGATCACTCCACGACTGTAGATCGTTTGAAACCACCGCGAACACTAAGCGTAACCCATAAAGAATTACCGAAGTGACCTGCTGTCAGGGCTGTTTGATGTTGACCATGGCAGGAATTTCCATTCAATCATTGAGAATCACAAAAGTGAATCCTCTCATAAATGTTCTGGCAGATTGTTAAGATCTGCGTAGGACTCTTAAGTTTACATCTGGTGTCCTTAATGATGAACAACCAGTGTAGAGATCATGTGTTCCTATGAGATCTTTTGATGAATCTCGGGGCTCTAGACTCGATAAGTGCACTTTTGGTTTCTTATGTGGAGATTAGGGAGAGGTCTCCTGCTTCAATATCAACCATCTCTAAGAGACAGGTCGATAGATTACACCGGTTCCCCGTGAGAATGAAACAAGCTCTTTTAAGAGAACTTGAGTGGTTAAGATGGTTTAGTGCAGTGCGTCACTGGGTCCATGACGTTTTTGTCTTCAATACCGGTGTCACCTTAGTAACAACCAGTAGCATACGAATTATACCCGGTGTCTGCCCTAAGGTTGAACATTTGGAGGGCTATTTCTTTTCACCCTTTTTCATAACTTTTCTTTTTAATTCTTCAACCCCTTCTTTCTCCTTTCTCATTTTCTCCTTTTTCAATCATACCTAAGGACTTCTAATTCTAATGTATTGGATTTGTCCTTGGGTAGATCCCTCCGGCTCTGGCGGATCATAGGACGGTTTTACCTAACCTTAGTCACCTTATAACTCCATGACTATCCTATCATTGATCACATGCCAAAAAACCTTTTTATTGAAAATCTCTCAAAGTGTTTATGATAATAAAACACATTGTTGACACTTCGAGAGTTTTGCATTTCTTTTGAAGGACTCCCCCTTCACATGTGCTCATGTAATTTTTAAGAAATTTGCACATGCGGGAGGAGTTTGCACTTTTTGAATTGATCCACTTTCAGTGAACATGACCGATTCGAGACACGCTTACATCACTAGTTAGACTAGCTTGAAGTTATTACCCGTCCTGGTCAAGTCCAAAGAAAGTCTCTCGATACGGTACATTCTACTCAGACAAGTCCTATTCGAGACACGCTTACATCACTAGTTAGACTAGCTTGAAATTATTACCCGTCCAGGACAAGTCTTTTTGATTAATGACATTTAAGCTTCGTCAATTCGTTAGTAATACCTGAGTCGAGCTCTTTTGAGATTCTGCCATAATCTTTAAACATCTTTGATCACATTTTAATCATGTCTTCTCCCCCTCAAAAATAGCATATCGTGATATTTTTGATATCAACTGATTAATAAAAAGCTTTTGGAGAGAAAGACAGATTTGATTTTGCATGAAATCGGAACATTTTAGTTGTTTATACTCCCCATTAATGATAGCATATTTAAAATTACTTAAGGGTTTTGAGGGAGTTATCTTGAGCACTTATTTTGAGAGATTTTGAGAAATCTTTTGAACAATCTTGGAAAAAGTGCTCAAGAATTTTGGTAGAAAACGAGTTTATACTTGAAATCTTTTTCGTTTGTTTAGACTCGAACTTTTTGAAAAAGAGTTCGTCATTGAACGTACGAGTCCTTGATTTGAAAATAATCAGAAGTCGTCATTAGAGTCCGGGTTTCGTACTGAAGTATACGAAAGCCATAGTGAAGAAAATTTTGAGAAACGACATGTTTTAGAAAAACATTAAAAAAGAAGAACTCCCGCTCAAGCATCTGTACATGTCCGTATCATTGTTGAATGACATTTCTAGAAACGTACAGAATATTGATTTATACGAGAGACATGTCGTGAGAAGAATATTTTTGGATTTTTTGATTTTATATTGTTTTTGTATTTTGTTTTTGTTGGTTTTTCAAATTTTGTATTTTGTTTTTCAAAAATATTTACAGCGAAGCGATTTTGAAATCATTTTTCAAGAAGATTCGAGAAGACGTTCTAGCTCCTCAGGAGTTAGGCTTCGCATGCCAATTCGTCGAACTAAATAGTCAAACCATTCTTTTGGAAGGGCTTTAGTAAAAAGATCGGCGAGTTGGTAATCTGTCTTAACGAAAAATAATTCAACAGTACCCTCTTCCATGTGTTCTTTGATGAAATGGTAGCGGACTTTGATATGCTTCGTCTTAGAGTGATGTACGGGATTGCACGAGATGGCTATGGCACTTTTTGAGTCACAATACATAGGTATTCTGTCAAAAGTAAAGCCATAATCTGTGAGCTGTGTCCGCATCCAAAGAAGTTGGGCACAACACGCAGATAGAGACACATACTCGGCTTCGGCGGTTGATAGCGCAGTACAATCCTTTTTCTTTGAAGACCAGCTTACAAGCTTTTCACCCAAAAATTGTGCTCCACCTGATGTACTCTTTGCTGTAACTTGATCACCAGCATGGTCTGCATCTGAAAATGCTGTTAGATTAAACTCCGAATCCTTCGGATACCAAAGTCCCATGTTAATGGTGCTTCGTAGGTACCGAAAGATCCGTTTAACCTCTTTGAGGTGAAGTTCGGTAGGCTTTGCCTGAAACCGTGCTAACAAACATACAGCAAATTGAATATCGGGTCGGCTAGCAGTTAGGTACATGAGAGAACCGATCATGCTCCGATATTTCTTCGAGTCGATAGGTTTCCCAAACAAATCAGCACCTATTTTTGGTGAAGTGACCATTGGTGTACCAACAGAATCACAGTTTTCCATTCCATGTTTTTTCAAAATCTCTATAGTATATTTAGCTTGATTGATAAAAATACCACGAGGGGATTGATGTATTTGTAAACCAAGAAAGAATTTTAGTTCCCCCATCATGGACATTTCAAATTTACTTTTCATGAGATTTTCAAAATGTTTTGAATGGTTAGGATTGATTGATCCAAAAATGATGTCGTCCACGTAAATTTGAACGATCAAAATGTCATCTTTGAATTTTTTGATAAACAAGGTGTCATCAACCGTTCCTTTTGTGAAATTGTTTTTGAGCAGGAAAGATGATAGTTCGTCATACCACGCTCTTGGAGCTTGTTTTAAACCATAAATTGCTTTCTTAAGCTTGTAGACGTAGTTTGGATGATCTCTGTCGATGAATCCCTCTGGCTGACTCACATACACTTCTTCTTTCAGAGTTCCATTCAAGAAAGCTGTCTTAATGTCCATCTGATAGACTGTGATGTTTTTGTGAGCTGCATAGGCTAAGAAAATCCGGACTGCTTCAAGTCTAGCTACAGGCGCGAATGATTCTTCGAAATCTATTCCTTCTTCTTGTGGATAACCTTTAGCCATGAGACGAGCTTTGTTGCGAATTACAGTCATTCCCTCATCCAGTTTGTTCTTCCACAACCACTTGAGATCAAGAACACGTTTATCAAGTGGTCGTTCAACAAGTTCCCAACTGTCATGTAACAGGTATTGAAGAAATTCCTCCTGCATCGCTTCAATCCATGGGTTTTCTTCCATTGCTTCCCGAATGTTCTTAGGTACTTTCGTGCTTATTGAGCAAATGTAAATGCACAATTCGAGATCGGTGGCAAGTTGTCTCCTCGTCTGAACTGGCATTGAAGGATCACCAATAACATGTACTAACGGATGGTCTTTTGTCCATTGAAACGTAGAAGGGTACCTTTGGTTGAACGAGTGTGTGTTAGATGGTTCTTGTAACCTTGAAGAAGATTCAGCAGAGTCTGATGCAAACGGGTTTTCAAATACTTATTCTTCTTCTTCTAACGCAACATCGTTTGAATTATTTGTTGGTTCTTCTTGAAAATTTGTGTTTTGGTTTTGCTCATTAACGTTTGGTAGAACAGTTTCAAGTACTGGAGTTGCTTGAGTAGATGTAGATGATGTTGATGTAGTTGGTGCTTCAGCTTCGATTGTTGTAGATGCATCCAGTGGTGGTGGTGGTGGTTGATGGTTTTGAGCGGGTGCAGCGGAATGTTGTTGAGATGCATTTGTCGAAGTTCCACCATAATATTCATCAAACATTAACTCGAAGAAATTTTCCAGTTCTTGTTCTGAAGGTTTATCCGTGTTTGTTGAATGAGCTCCATTAGGCACGAGTCCTGAACTGATGTGTCCAGAAGTCTGACTGTTTGGTGCGGGTCCTAATCTGGTTTGATTAGAAGCCATCGGATTAAGCGCGGGTTCTAGAGCGTATCTCTCAGAAGCCATTTGTGAAATCTCGTCAAACTTCACATTCATCGTCTCCATTATCTTTTTCGTTCTTCTATTATACACCCTGAATGCCCTCGAGTTTTCTGAATATCCAATGAAGATTCCAATATCACCCTTAGCTTTCAACTTTCCTAGATCTTCTCTGTCGTTCGTCGGATAGCACAAAGCGCCAAACACGTGAAGGTAAGAGATGTCAGGTTTCCGGTTATTCACAAGCTCATATGGGGTTTTAATGAATCTTGGATGGATTAGGGATCAGTTTTGAGTAAAACAAGCAGTGGCTACAGCATCAGCCCATAAGAATAGTGGTGCACTAGAATAAATCAGCATTGTGCGAGCAGCTTCCACAAGTGTTTTGTTTCTTCTTTCAACTACCCCATTCTGCTGTGGAGTTCTAACAACTGATGTTTGATGTGTAATTCCAACATCTTCGAGGTAAGTTCTTAACTCCTGGTTTGTAAATTCTGTGCCATTGTCTGTTCTTATAATCCTTACTAGAGCTTGAAGTAGAACTTGAATACGCTTCAGAAAGGTGATGATGATGCCTGGTGCTTCTTCTTTTGATCTCAAAAACTTTACCCAAGTATATCTTGAATAATCATCAACAATAACAAGAATATACTTTTTCCCATTAATGCTTTCAACTCTCATTGGGCCACATAAGTCCATGTGCAACATATGTAACCTTGCTTCCGAACTAGGTACGGTTTTAGGTTTATATGATGCTCTTTTACTTTTTCCTTGTTCGCATGATGGACATAGGTGTTCCTTGGTGTATTTGAACTTAGGAAGTCCAGTGACGATGTTGTCTTTGGCTAACTTGTTGATGGTGTCGAAATTGAGATGGGATAATCTTCTATGCCACAGCCAGGACTTAGTTTCGGTTGCCCTTGTCATAAGACAAATTGGTGATGTAGAAGCCATTTGGTTGATGTCGATAGAATACAAGTTTGTTCCACGATTACCAGTTAAGAGATCATTACCAACCAAATTTCTAATAAAAACCGTGTTTCTCCTGAATGCGACTTCTAAATCTGCATCACAAAACTGCCCAACTGAAAACAAATTATGTCCCAACCCTTCGACGTAGTAAACTCGAGTGATTAAAAAATTCCCAAACTGAAGATCTCCAAAACCCAGGATAGCTGCTACGTGATCATTTCCAAAGCGTACAGTTCCCATGAATTTCCAGATGAAATTGATCAGCAGCTTTAAATTCCCGGTCATGTGCTTGGAGCAACCCGAGTCGACGATCCAAAGACATATTTCGATAACCTGCCAAAAACAGAAGATTTTGTATTTGGAAACCGTTTTGAATTTGGTTCCACTGGGTTAGGGGTAAAATCCGAATCACATTCATAGAAAGTATCAATTTGACCATTTTGAACAACTTTCAATTTGCCATCCTGAAGAATGAATTCTCTACCCGTTGGTTTCCAAACACAATACTTAAGATAGTTCCTAGGCATTCGACTAATAGTGGTAGTCTTAAAGCGTGCAACTAATCTTTCTATAGATCTGGATCTAGCACTAGGTCTTTGTGGAACATACTTCTGTTCAGGCGTAACATTCACATTCTTAGAAACACATTCATCATGAACATCATTAATTAAAGATTTCTTGCATATTAAACAAACAGAGTCATTACATGCATTAGAACCAATACTTTCGACATTACATTCAGATGAATCATGTTTCTTATTAAAAAGCGATAAATTCCTAGGGTGTTCTTCTACTTCTTCAACTTTATTCTTGCTACTACTCTTAGATGCAGGCGAGACTCTATTGTTCCTTGTATTGCTCCTAGGCTGTAGTCTGCTGCTCCTAGAGGTGCTTTCTAATCCTGTAGAAGGTAAGGCACACACATTAGGATTTATATTGTTGTCCTTTTTAGCATCCCTAGATTCTTTAGAATTAGTCTTTATGCACTTGTCATTTGTCTTAGATGTTGAGGCAGACGCATTAGTGGGACTAATCCTAAAAAGGCCAGGTGCTATCACTTTTGGTGTATCGACAACCGCTTTTCCTTTATCAACAATCTTTTCATTGTCACTTTTCTTGGGCAAGGGTGTTGGAGTGACTGGTTTTGTCAAATCTTTTTTCTCATCGACTTTTGGAGCAAACCTTGAAATTGACATTTTTGGTTTTTGAACCGTGTTAGAAACATTTGGTTTCTCCGAAGTCGACGGTTTTGCAAACTTAGTTTCCTCACCCTTCCCTTTTTGACTTTCAAGCTGAGCCCTCAAAAGATCATTTTGCTCTTTCATTTTCTTTAATTCACGCTCATACGACAGTTTGTCATATTTGCATTCTTCGCTTTTTCGATCAAGTTGTTTAAAATATGACACATTTTCTTTTTCAAGCTTTATAAGAGCATTTTCATATTTTGAAACAATTGCGGAGGTCTCAGCTCTTAGTTGTTCATCGTCTTGAACAGAATATGTTTGTAAAATGATGGACATAATGTCAGTGGTCATAACAGCTTCGAAGAGAGAATCATTTAGGTTTTCCAAAACATTGATTTGCTCAAAAGATTCATTAGCCTTCTTTATCAGGGATTTGTGATCTGTGATGAAGTCAGCTGTTTCTTTCAAAAATGCTTGTTCAAAGTGAATTACACGAGCATGAATATTATTAATTTGAGGAGCAAATTCATTTTCAAGAATCTTTTTAAGCTGTAAATGAACCGTGGAATTCCAGTTAATCTCATTAAGTCTCGTTTTAGATTCTAAAGTCGTTTTAAGTTGCCCAACTCTTGTTTTAAGATCATCAAGATATCCTCTGGCAGCACTTGAGTTAAAAGTGTTGTTTGAAGACATCTGTTCCATGTTTGAAAGCGATTTGGAAGCAACTACTTTCTTAGAAAACATTTTCGAGAATGGTCTTTTTATGGAAAACACAGATGGTTCTTTTTGTGGAACAAAAGTAATACCCGAAAGTTTGTTCAATTTGTTATAATCAATGGGTTTCAAATCCTTTTGTTTCATTTTAATAATGCTCTCTTCGACATGTTCTATCGTTTGCACAGAATCCCGAACGACGGGAGGATCATGTTTGGTGTAAAAAACACTACCATTATACAAAGCATTCTGTTCATCCTGAGCTTTCTTGAGATTACAAGGATTGTTGTTACCGAGAGCCATTTTGTGTTTCGTATGGTAAATCGGATTAGTTTGGTTTGAAATCATTTTCATAGTTTGACTTGACTGACCCGACTTAACCACCAATTCTTCTAGATGTGCAATCTTGTATTCTAACTCTACGATTTCTTCCAAAAGTTTATCTTCTTTCTTTGCAAAGTCCTTTTTCAACTCATCCCGTTCTTTTTCAAGATTGGTATAAGCTGTTTTTTGTTTTGAAAGTTGGTTTGTTAATTCAGAAATTTCTTGTTTTAAAGAGTTAATGGTTTTTGTTGAACTTATTTCAAGATTAGCAAACTTGTTTTTCCATTCCCTATCTTTAATAAGTAATTTCTTATAACCAATTTCAAATTCCGACTCGCGTTCTTTGTGAATTTGAAAAGTTTTTGCATTTTCCTTGTATCTCTCAAGCTCAGTGGTCAATTTCTCATTCGCGGCCTTAACATCGCGATTGACCTTTTTTACTTTCTCGATTTCAATACCACAATTATTTAATAATGATTCAAATAAAGCACGTGTTTCCTCATCATTCTCAGCATGCTGTGACACGAAGCCTCCATTATGATTCACATCTGGAGTTGCTGAAGAAGTATTGCTACTACTTGGCGTGTCCAGGTATGTATCATAAGTGGGTGCTTGCTTCTCGGAATGCTGTTCCTCATGAGGAGACGTATCAAATATATCATTATTATGACATGTGTTGAAATTTGATACCTCATATGGTGCATTGGTGTCATAAACAGGAAGTGTGTCAGAATCCGTGTCATACTTAGCTTCCTGAAGATTCGCCATGAATATGCAGTTCGCATCGATATCCTCTCTATCTTCCATGTCATCCATAAGAGCCATAAAGTCATTCTCCTCTGCATTCAACTGAAACCCTGCCTTAGCCTTTTGTGCCAACATCACTGCTTTCTGCAAGTACTCTAGATCTTTCTTGTTCGGCTTAGTAGGACAGTTCCTTGCCATATGACCTACTCCTTGGCAGTTGAAACACTTTACCGGATTACCCTGATTCACATTTCCATAATTCCCAACAACTGGAGTTGCCACATTCCTATTCTGATTACCCATTGCCTGATTACCAACATTCTGACCCCTCTGATTTCCAACATGCTGACCCATCTGATTCCCTGCATACTGACCATACTGATTCCCTGCATACTGACCTGCATTCTGCATATTCTGATTACCCATGTTAATTCCAGTAGCATATCCTTGCTGATTCCCATAAACTCCAACCATTTGGCCTCCATTGCCCATATTGAAACTCGGCTGAGCGATCTGCCTGTTGCGAGTATTCGATGAAATCCTTTGGTTGTTGTTTGTTGGGGTAGAATAGCGTCCTTGAAATGCTTTTGTCAGAAAAGCAAACGCTTGTGTCAAGGCTGCAGTAGCTTCATCATTGTCAGTGAATTCTGGTTCTTGGAAATGTGGGTATTGCTGTTGTGGAATAAGATGTTGTTGTTGCTGTGGGTAGACCTGTTGTTGGTAGACCGGTGTTGGTTGTTGAATGTAGGATGGTTGCATGTAGTTGTGAGTGGAAGATGATGGTTGTTGTTGTGTATTCACTGGTATAGGTGTTGGTGTATCGGCCATTAATGCTAGAGGATCATGTTTTTTAGCTAGTAATTCAGCTCTTACTTCATTAGCTTCATCCTGATTTTGCTTCAAGAAATCATACACCTGATCATAAGTCACTTCATGCAAATTCTTTGTCTGATAAACAATAGTGACATATCTTCCCCATTCTGGTTGTAACTCATTCAGAAAAATGGTGTTGTTAGCAATATTTTTCTGACTGAGGTTGTGTCTCGATAAATCATTCATGATCTTACAGAATCTGTGGTAGTACGTCTCTATGGATTCACCAGGAATTGAAGTAAACTTGTGAAGTTCCTTAAGCAATTGTGTTTCCATTTCCTGTTTCCCGATGTCTGTCCCATACATTAACCTCTTGACTCTTTCCCAGACTGCATGGGCACTTACTTCACTGTCAACAGTAGCATAGATGGTTTCAGGTAAACCAAGAACGACGTAATGAAATGCCTGATCATCAGCTTCAATCTGTTTTCTGTCTTCCACAGTGTATTCAGTCTCATTCTGATCTCTGTAGTATGGTTGTACTGGGGGGTACCATTTGGATCACCAGGGTCTAGTACTTGTGATGGTTTGAAGGGTCCATCCATAATGGATTTGATGAGAAGAGTTCCATTTGTTTTGCTCTTAAGATAGCGCATCATACGACTAGCCCACTGTGAGTATCCACCCTTTGACAGCATGGGAGGTCGGTTTTCGGCACCGGCTGCATGAATGTCTTGCTGAGTTGCCATAGATGAAGTGTAGATGGATAAAGTTGATTCTTGGATCGTTCCAACGAAATAGGAGTAGAGTTTGGAGTAAATAGTTGCAAGATTTGACGGTGAAAGTTTTGACTTCAATAACTTCTTCGCGTAGAATTCCCAAGTACTCGAGATATGACCAAGTTCCAAGTTTTCGAAAATTATGACAAAGTTCTCGAAAATTACAAGATTGCGAAACTTTGTCCAAGATCTCGAAAATTATAAGTTTGCGAAACTTTGTCCAAGATCTCGAAAATTATAAGTTTTTCTCGAAAATATCAGGTTTGCGAGAAAAAAAATTGTGCAATTTTTTGAAAATAACAAGTTTGCGAAAAAGATTGTCCAAGATTTCGAAAACTTTTCCAATTATGATGGCAATAAAGTATTGCGAAAAAATCTTGGCCGAGGACTTTTCGATAATATTTCAACACAAGAAGTTTTCTCGATAAAATTTCAACACAGGAAATTTCAACAAAGAAACTTTCCAACTTAGATGGCAATAAAATATTCTCGATAATATTGCAACATAGATTCTCGATAATATTGTGCAGTATTTTTCGAAAATGTGCACTTATCGAAAATTTGCAATACTTTTCTAAATTATGCAATTTAGAAAGTTAACCCAAGTCGAAGTGTTTTTTCTAACTTATACAAGGAAGAAAAACACCGAGTAAACCACGGAATCGTATGATGATAACTAGGATGAGATTCTCGATAAATGGTAGCCAAATCGTGTAGCTCAAAGCACTCCAAAATCAAGTTTGTGTTCCAAGAAACTTGTACTTTTATGCATAAAATCACCAAAACTTGAAGAAAGTTCCAAACTTGATGATTTTTATCAAACTTTTTTAGATCTCGAAAACAAGTACAATACCAAGGTCGAACTTTTAAGCTTTAAATCTTCAAAAAAAATTGAAACTTTCTTGTTAGAAAGAGTTTATAACACTAGTTTGTAATAAAAAAAAGTGTTAAAAACACAAAACAAACAAGAAAAGTAATGATTTTTTTGAAAACAAAAACGTGTAGGTAGCTTAAAAAATACGAAAAACACAAACACCCAACACTCCTAAATCATTGTTAGGCGATTGATACCACTTGTAGGACCATAAATATCACAACTTTATCACAAATATAGAAGATTAGAGAAGTAGAGATGGAAAGATGGTGACTTGATATGTATAGATATGTATTTCGTATATAGAGAGAGAGATGGAAATGAGAGCTTTTATTCAAAGAAAACACACACAAATACACACACAAGCACACACCTCAAATGACTCATTTGAGGTGTTTATATAGTTAGACATATAACACCCTAATGGGCTTGGATGGGCTTGGTCATGGATTGGACTTTTACATTAAGTATGGACTAGTTGTAATACATAACTTATAACCTATTAGATTAGTCCAAACCATAAGCCCATTGACTATTCTATTGTAATCTACGACACATTACAAAGTTACATGTATGAGAATGACCATCACTTCTAAATACATATTTTTAATGCTAACAGCACTTGTATTATCACAAAAGATATGTACCATCTTATACTGAATGCCATAGTCACTCAGTTGGCTCTTCATCCATAGTACATTTGCACAACATCCTGCAGCAGCCATATATTAAGCTTCAGCTGAGGACATGGCCACTGACTGTTGTTTCTTTGTACTCCAACACACAAGTTTACCACCAAGAAATTGGCAGGATCCTAAAGTACTTTTCCTATCCATGTTACATCCTGCATAGTCAGAGTCAGTGTCTTTGAGATCAAATCCTGAACATTTTGGGTAATACAAACCAAGGTTTGGAGTACCCTTCAGGTACCTGATGATTCTCTTGACAACAGTGAGATGTGATTCTTTAGGGTCAGCCTGGTATCTGGCACACAGGCAGACTGAGAATTGGATATCAGGCCTTGAGGCAAGTAAGTACATGAGCGAGCCAATCATTCCTCTGTATTGGGTTTGATTCACTGACTTTCCAGTGAGATCAGGACCAAGGTTATTTGGAGGAACCATAGGAGTTTTTACTGAAGAGCAGTCAGTGAGCTCATACTTCTTTAGTAGGTTCCTGAGGTATTTCTCTTGGCAAATGGATATTCCTTTTTCAGTTTGTTTAATTTGGAGTCCAAGAAAGTATGTGAGTTCACCCATCATGCTCATTTCAAACTTTGTGGTCATCAGTTTTTCAAACTGTTTGCAAAGTTTGTAACTTGTTGAGCCAAAGATGATGTCATCAACATATACTTGGACAAGAATGACATCATCCTTTGTTCTGTAGATGAACAGTATGTTGTCAATCTTTCCTCTGACAAACTTGTTTTGGATCAGGAAGGCTGAAATAGTTTCATACCATGCCCTGGGTGCTTGTTTCAGTCCATAGAGGGCTTTGTTAAGCTTGTAGACATGGTTAGGGTATTCACTACTTTCGAAACCAGGAGGCTGTTGCACATAAACATCTTCTTTGATGTTACCATTCAGGAATGCACTTTTAACATCCATTTGGTAAACTTTAAAGTTCATGTAAGTTGCATAGGCAAGGAAGATCCTGATGGCTTCCATTCTAGCAACAGGTGCAAAGGTTTCCTCATAGTCTATACCTTCCTGTTGATTGTATCCTTTGGCAACCAGTCTTGCTTTGTTTTTGATGACTGTGCCATTCTCATCAGTCTTGTTCTTAAAGACCCATTTCATACCAATGATTAAAACACCCTGGGGGTATTCAACAAGGGTCATGACATCATTTCTGTCAAATTGTTCCAATTCATCTCTCATGGCCTGAACCCAACTTTCATAAGTCAGGGCTTCTTTAACATTTTTAGGCTCAATCTCTGAGAGATAGTCAGCATAAAGACATATATTGGTGGCAGCCTTAAGTTTAGCAGCCTTGCTTCTTGTGAGCATGCCTTCAGTGGGTTCACCAATGATGTTCACAAGCTCAATGATTTTGGATCTAGTCCAGCTATCCTAAGGTTTGGGATAAGAATTTGAGCTTGAAGGAGCCTGATTAGGTTCAGACTTAGGAACATGAGGTAACTCATCATTATGTGCTTCAGTGACAACTGTAGGAACAATTTGTTCTGAGGGTTCCTGAACAATTTGTTCGGTGGTGTCAGTCTCATTTGAGACAGGCTGAGTTTCAATGAACTCACTGATAGGTGGTTGGGGAAGGTTGTGAGGGATGATGTAATAGGAGACGTCAGCATCAGCTTGGTATTGGGTTGAGGGATTGTTCTCAGGATGATATTCATCAGGAGGATATCTTGATGAGTCATTAATACCAATTTCTTCTACTGAGGAATTTGAGAACCTGATGGATTCAGTGCTCTCATCAACAGTAATGTGATAAGTTTCCTCAGTTTGTTGTCTCCTTATGTTGAACACCCTGAAGGCTTTAGAAACCATGGAATATCCCAGGAAGTATCCATCATCAGCTTTGGCATCAAATTTACCCAAGTGATCCTTGTGATTATGTATAAACACAGGACACCCAAATACATGAAAGTAGCTGATGTCAGGAATCCTTCCTTTGAATATTTCATAAGGAGTCTTGTTATGCCTTTTCACAATGATTGACCTATTTTGAGTGTAGCAGGCTGTTTTAACTGCCTCAGTCCAAAAATGTTTTGAGAGGACTGAGCCATTCAACATTGTTCTTGCTGCCTCAATGAGTGTTCTATTTCTCCTTTCAGCTACTCCATTTTGTTCAGGAGTATAGGGAGAAGTGAAATTTTGAGAAATTCCTTTCTCATCACAAAAACACTCAAGGTCTTGGTTTTTGAATTTAGTGCCATTGTCAGTCCTGATCTGTTTAACTTTGACATCATTTTGTTTTTCAATGTTCCTGACAAATGACATGATGGTTTCAGCTGCCTGACCCTTCTTGGTCAGGAAGTAAACCCAAGTATATCTTGAGTATTCATCCACAATGACCAGAGTATACTTCTCATGGTGAATGGACATTGGATTGACAGGTCCAAAAAGGTCCATATGAAGAAGATGTAGGCAGCTTTTGATAGAAAAGGTTTGTTTGGTTTTGAATGATGCCCTGTGGTGTTTTCCTTTTTCACAAGCAGAACAAGGCTTGTCTTTGGTATACACCAGGGATGGAAGGCCCAGAACTTTGTTCTGTTTGGCCAGGTTGTTGATGTTCTTGAAGTTGAGATGAGAGAGTCTCCTATGCCATAGCCAGTTGATTGTCTCACTTGCCTTAGAGAATAGACAAGTCCCATTCTGAGTCAGGGATGACATGTCAAGGACATATACATCATCCCTTCTAGGGGCAATCAACACAACTTCCTTATTGGCATTAAAGATGGTCCGTCTCTTGTCATCAAACTAAACTATGTATTTGGCATCACATAGTTGAGAGACACTTATCAGGTTGTACTTGAGACCATTAACATAAGCTATTCTTGTAAAAACTATACCATTGCAGTTTACTGAACCATAACCTTCAGTGGGAGCTGATGAGTTATCACCAAATACTACTTTGGGTCCTGGTTCTTCCACATATTTGTGTAGAAAACTTTTCACACCAGTCATACTTCTGGAGCATCCACTGTCTAGATGCCAAGTAGGAACCTTGATGTGTTTCTGCACAAACAGTAAACTGGGTTAGTTTTTCTTGTTGACCCACTTTCTAGTGGGCTTAGTCCTCAGGGACTTTTTGAACTCAGTTAGTGAATCATGGTCTGAATCATGGTCCTTAGTCCTCGTGGAAGTTGATGCCTCAGGTGACTGAGAAGTGTTGGTTTGGTATTTCCTTATGGACTGAATCACTTTGTCATGTCCCCTGGTTTCATGGGAGGGATCTCCACAGATGTCACAGCAATCTTTCATTATACAATCATCAGGAAGATGATCATTGAAACCATAGTGAGGACATGGTGAGAAAGGCTTGGCCTTCAGTCTTTGTTTGGAAGGTGTGGCATACTGATAGCCTTGGTTTTTGTATAGACCTCTTGCTTTTAAAGAAGCAGTGTAGGAAATGTGATCATAAGTTCTGTGGTCCTCTTGTTTGCATATCATACAAAACAGGACTCTGTAGCATTTATCAGTGCTGTGATTTGGATAATTGCATAGCTCACATCTCCCTGAGGGTCTTGGTGTGGTTTTTGGTTTGGAAGAACCTGAGGATACTGAGGGCTTTGTAGATTTTGAGTCAGAGTTTTTTTCAGTAGACTCAATTTTCTCTCTCAGCATCCTGACAAGTTCAGCAAGCTGATCAACCTTTGAATCAGTGCTTTCAGGCTTCACTTCAGTGGTTACTGAAGGTTTTTGTTGTTCAGTGGGTGCAGGAGTAAGTCTTTTCAGAATAGTCCTTCCTAACCCTAATTTCTCTTTAGGAGAATGTGGTTGATAGACTAATGGTGCAAGGTCAGAATTGGGTTCTGCTCCCTGAAGTTGTTTCAGTGGAGGGAGTGGTGAATCAGACTTAGACTCAGTGATGGACTCAGTAGGACTAAGTTCACCAGTGACTCCTAGCAGCTCCTTAATAGCCTGACTTTCACGCTCCAGGATTCTTCCAGTATTAAAATTTGGCATTTTACTATCAGGATTGTTTCTTTCAATCCAATCACTGGGTTTAGGAGCAAGTTCTTTGCTAGAGAGTATGTTTGTTGACAGAAAAGTTGTTGAATGGCTGCTCTCACCAGAAACTTCAGTGAGTTGATCATCACCCAAACCAGTCTTTTTGGAGCTGGGTGAGAGACTCAGTGTTTCATAAAGTTTGGGGTTTTTCTGAGTCCATTTCCAAATAGTTTCCTTTTCTTTCTTAAGTTCTTCCTGAAGAGCTTGATTTTGTTTTACTAGTTCAGTGTTTTGAATTTGAAGTGTAACACTTTCAAGCTTGGCATGTTTTAAAGCAAGTAATTCATCTCTACTATGATTTAATTCAAAACTTAGTTTGTTAAATTTTGAAAACAAGTTCAATCTTTGCTCTTCAACATACTTAAGATCAACATTAATATAATCTAAGTAGGATTTTCAATCATCATCATCATCCATAGAAAGTAAAAGATTTACCTTCCTCATTGTGATGTTGACCCATTCTCCATTTCTTGCATGACTCTTCCCCACAGCAAGTTTGTTGTCTTCTGACAGAGCCATCAGGGCACTGATGTGAACTTCATCATCATCAGAGGACACTTCAACCTTATCCCAGTCATAAGTTTCTGCAACAAGCCCTTTGTTCTTGGCTTGAGTAGGCTTTGGAACCTGAGGAGGCTGAGAGACTGTTGAGGATGATTCAAGAAGGGCAAGTTTAGCTTTTGCCTTTCTGTACTTGGCTTCAAAGTCAATTTGAGGGACTTTTTCAAATCTTTGACTAGACTGAAGCATTTTTGGTTGAAATTTGCTGGGGCCTGAAAAAAAGTTACTTCCTGAAAATTTGAAGGATGGTTTTGAGGTTGTTTTTGAAAAACAATCTTTAGCAAAATGTCCCATTTTACCACATTTGAAACATTCAGTATTATCATTTGCTTTTGAAGGGAATTTGTTTTTCTTAAAATATCTTTTTGAATTAGCGAGGAGTGCTCTTTCATGAAATTCAATTTGAAGATCATTCAGGTACTCCTCACTGGTTCTTTGGTCAACCTCATCATCAGAACCATCCTGAAAATCCTGCACAACACCTTTAGAATAGAAAGCAGTTGATATGGGTGAAATTGTCAAGGCCTTTTTGGTCTCCTGAGCTTTACGAGGGTATCTCCTGGTGATAAGGTTGTCCTCATAGACAAAATTCCCATAGATGGCAGGGAGCTCAATATTCTGAATGTGGTTTGCATTTCTCAATCCCTGAGAGAAGTTTAACCACTTCTCAGGGAGACTGCTGACAAAACCAACATTGATCTCATGTTTTGACAGTATAACACCATCATTTGTCAGCTCATTCAGGAGGGTCTTATACCGAGTATAAGTCTCAGAGAGACTTTCAGAATCCTTGGCCTTGAAGGTATTGAATTCAAGCTTCAGGTCCATGATTCTATTCTCTTTCGTATCAGAAGGCCCTTCATAGCTATGAACCAGGTCAGTCCATGTCTGCTGGGCAGTGGGACAGTTGATCACTGATTCCATTATATCATCAGGAAGGCATGATATAATGATGCTTTTCAGGCGTTGGTCTTGATTGACCACCCACCTTTCATCTGGGGTCCACTGAGCTTCAGGTTTGATTAAACCTTGGGCAATTGTTGGGACATATGGACCCTCATTAATCAACTTAATGTAATAAGGTTCCATCCCAGTTAAGTAGCAAAGCATTCGCTTTTTCCACTTATTAAATTTGCCAGCTTCTAGTCGAGGGGCAGTTGCTGAATAACTTCCACCCTTTTTGTCAACAAGCTGGGGAACATCTATGTCAGTCATAGTGGGATCTTGATTTTAAAAACTTGAGCACTCTTAAGTTTTGAAAACAGGTTTAAGTTTTACAAATCAGAGGCTCTGATACCACTTGTTGGTCCCTTTTACTTGGTTAACTATAACTAAAAAGCTAAAGTAACCAAGTTGTATGACTTTAAACAAAGATGTATAAAATGATTAACAATAAAGTAACGTAAATATAAGAGACAATATTTTCCAACGTTTAATTCTTTATTAGAAGTTAATCAAAAAGAATCGTACCCAAGTGTTTGCGGAATAACACTTGGGATTGAAAACGACAAGTTTGGTATGAACTCCTCACTAAACTCAATCAGTGTTGAGTAACAACTTTTAGGACCCACTGAGCTATCTCAGGGGTTGTGTTGTTATTTGGAGGAGTAAAAGTGGTTTGTGAATGCTTTGCATTAATTGCACAAACTTGTCAACTTTTACTCCTCTCTTATGCTACCTATTTATACACAAATGTGAACAACTCTATTATACAATGGACCTAAGTGTTCCTCAATAAAATCTTGATAGATTTTATTCTCTGGCAAGGGAAACTTCTTTGGGTTAAGTCCAAAAGGCACTTTCTGATGACAGCCTGGTTTTAACCATTTGGGGAAAGTTTGACCTTAAAGTGATAAAGCACTTTAGTGAAACAGATTAAACTTTCCCGCCCAGTCCCGCCAAAACTTCAGTCTTCTAGTCATCAGTCTTCAGTACCATGAAGTTGTTGAGGAGTCATGGGGTTCAGTGAGTTATTGTCATCCTCACTGAACCCATCACCTTCTTCTTGGCTTAGATCACACTTCACTGAGTTCTGCCTCACTGATTTCTTCTTAGGCTCGGTCTAAGCATCTTGAAGATGACTCACTGAGTTACTGTTCACTCAGTGACTTGTTTATACTTAGGTTATTTTACGTTCAAATCCTTGTAAGAAGAAGATTGGGGAATTCAGTGACCCAACATACTCTGCACCATATAACTCCATAATGGCCTCACAAAAATTTTGGAGACACTCACGAATTATTGTCGCACCCATTTGCACATATTCATCTAGAGCATCAGGATTGACTCTGTATGGCAATTTACGAAGTACACTTCATCAATGGAGAAATACCAAGTGTGCCCGCACAATTAGGAGTTTGTTCGAAATAAGGTGAATGATCGGTTACCTCTCGAACAATTCGTGTGAATAGTTTCCGCTCATTTGGAAACGATCATGGAATGGTCTATTGTCGTAAATTGGGTTTTCGCAGAAGTAAGCCGCCACTAAACGGTTATTAGCACCAAAACGATCCCCAGCAACTTGGTTTCGTGAGATTTTAGGTTGTGCTTCATAAGCCTTCCAACACTCTTCCGCAAACATCATAAACTCGGTACTAACTTCATTTTCATCATCCGAAGATGTGATATATTCATAATCGAAACATATATGGTTCTAGTGTTCTTAGATCAAAATGAAGAAGAAAGAAATAATAATAGAAGAGTAGAAGAAGAAGTTTTAGAGAGAGAGTAGAGAGAATTGGGAACTTAGAGAGAGAAAGAAAAATGTGGAATATTAGATTGCTTGAAGTTCCAACCCTCTCCCTTGGGTGGGAGAGGGTATTTATACAAACTACTTGGTGCTTCATGAAACAGGCTGTAGAGCGAGCACAGTGGGTGAAGACCGGACTCACTCCACAGATACTATTTACATATTAACTAACTAGTAATCAACTAACTAATACATAAACTAACTACGAGCTAACTTAATGCTATTACAATAATTAGGTGACCGAGACTTTTATAGGAATATTTGTATTCCTAACAATCTCCCCCTAAGCGAGGTCACCTTGGAGATTAAGCTCTTTGATCTTTAAGCATTCTTCAGACTTTGTAGCTCGTAGGTTCTGATTCTTCACTTTTCTGCACACTTTGTACTTCAAGCAAGCGAACTTGTGATTTGGATTCCTTTGTTATATGTGATCTTTGAGCTTCTTTGAGATCATCAGCCATTGTAAATCTCCAAGCTCATCCATAGTAGTATCGCCTTCATGTGACGTAGTGACTTTAGGACCATCATGCTCATACCTATCTGGATCAGGAGACTTTTCATCAGAGTTGCGGAAACGTTGTTAGTAGTCTCTCAACATTCTTTGTAGTGAGTCTCTCATCATACATGATCTTCATTGATAGTAATTAGGATGTGTGAGCATGAGGTGTGGATTGACACGATTCAGCTGGAGTTGGGTATCACCGTCACCATCTTTATATGTGTCCCTGAAATAAAACAGTTAGCAATAAAGATAGAGAAAAAATATGGCTTTGTCATTCGTTCTGCGAGGATAGACTACCCTCCGGTTTTGTAAAAACCGACCTGTGATCAGGTAGAGTCTCTTTTAAAGAAGGCTCTCCTTGACATGAATTTCCAGCTTCTAGTAATGAATTTTCCAAAGAATCCACTTTGGAATCTTCATACTAAGCATGTTCTCATACCGGAACGTCTCAAAGCAGACAGCACGATAGAGTGAATTGGTGAATAAGTATTCACAGATTGATGAGAAATAGGTTTATAGAAGTTACTCGCGTTTCATATGATAAACATTTTTGAGACACAACGAGAGTTTTATGCTAAGAATCACATTTTCATCAAAAATACATTTGTTTGAAATAGTGTACACAATCAATGTGCTCGAAAATTAGTTTATGAGCACACTGAAAGGTTTTTGCAAAAGTATCCGTCAATCCATATCCTGGAACAAGTTTGATTCAATATTTGAATCGCACCATTGTTGCTTTCCAGTTGTCACTTGATCATTGATCCAAGATGGATCTCACATGTCACCTACCAAGAGCTTGAGTGATGTTCGCTCTAGAAGGATTTCCATCTTCATTGTGAATATTTACATATCACTCGGATGTTCTGGCAATACCACAAGGATAATGCGTAGGACTCTAAATATTTTATCTTATTTTCCACATCGTGTGAAACAATAAGCATATTTGGAATGTGTCCTATCAAGATTTATGGATGATCTCATGGCTCTAGACTCAATAGTACGTTTTGATCCGCTCCTGGAGACTGGGGAGGCGTCTCCTGTTTTAGGTATCAACATAGCTCGCAATGAGCGGTCGATACATTGCACAGGGTTCCCCGTGAGAATGAAACAAGCTCTTTTAAGAGAACTTGAGTGGTTGGGAAGTTTAGTGCAGTGCGTCACTGGGTCCATGACGTCTTGTCTTCAATACCGGTGTTACCTTAGTAACCGCCAGTAGATTATGAGTTGAACCCGGTTTCTGCCCTAAGGTTGAATATATGGAGGGCTATTTCTTTTCACCCTTTTCACATTTCATTTCTTTTTCATTCTTCAACCCCTTCAGTGCTTACCGAGACTTCATCACTAGAACCTTGTTGGGTTTGTTCCAGTCCTAGCTCTATCTCAGTTCGCACTCTTCCCTTTCTCACTTTACTCCTTTTTTCAATCATTCCTAAGGACTTCTAATCTATCTATGGATTGTCCCTGGGAAGATCCTTCCGGTTTTGGTGGATCATGGGAACTCATACCTAACCTTAACTATCCTTATAACTCCATGCATAAAGATAAATGGTCGGTCTTTGGTATTACTTCCACAAACGCCTTTTTTCTCCCCCTCAATATATTCATCGATATTCGAAAGTGTTTAGCACATATGTGGGAGCCTATTTATTGAGTCTAAAAGATCACTTTTGATTATCAGATTTCATATTTAAATCACATTCTCTCCCCCGATCAAAAATTTCAAATCTTTTGAGATTTTGGATCCCAATTAAATAAGTTAGAAAACGTTTGGGAGAGAAATGCGGGCAGTTTTAATATTGTCTGATAAAAGGAACTTTTTCTGTTCCCCCTCAATATGTGAGGGAGGTTGTTATGTGTCAGATTTGATAAGTTTACAAAAGCTTTGAAGTTATAACGAAAACTCTTTGAAAATGTTGTCATTCTGACACATAACCATCACAAATGGTTTTATTGCAAGGTTTTTGTACAAAGTGTGGGGAGTTTTGATGATACATAAAATTTTGAGAAATCACTCTCCCCCTCAATCAATGATGAATGTTGAAGCTTAAATATTTTCATAATATTAAAGTCATTGATTGAGTGAAAAATTTTATCAAAATTTTGAGTTCAATTTGATTGTTAATCAAAATTTCACGGTACCACCAAGTTTTGCACAAATACTATCCCGAAAAATCATAGAAGGGAAAGTATTTGGCGATAAAAAGAAGACTTCTCTTCTTTATCAAGAAATAATGCACTGAAACGTACATTAGATCGAGGGTGCATGAATATACAGTAATTCACGCTCGGATGAACGGCACCCTTTGCTAGGAACAACCGTCTTTTTGGCGACGTGTTTTCCTCATTTTGAAAAACCGGGTTGCTATCTGAAGTAATAGCAAGCCATAATTTTGAAGTCCGGGTTGTAGCCTGAAATGACTACAAGCCATAATTTTAAGACTGGGTTACAGCCTGAAATGACTGTAAGCCATGGTGTTAAGAATGTTTTGGGAAACGACATGTTTTAGAAGAAAAAAACTTTATTTGAAACCGAAAAACTCTTGCTCAAGCATATGTATGATTCCGTGTCATTATTGAATGACATTTCTAGAAACGTACATAATATTGATTACACAAGAGACATGTCGTGAGAAGAATATTTTTGGATTTTTTGTGATTTTTCAGATTTTTATGGTTTTTATAGGTTTTATATTTTTCTATTTTCTTTTTGATTTGATACTATGTACAAAGGATACTAATTAGTTTAAGAAGATGTTGATATGAGTACCGAAATGATAGTATCGTTCGGCTCATTGTAGAAGTTAGTAGTCAACATCTCTTAAACTTTCACCACCAAAGCTTTCGAGGCTCCTGAATAATTGTCTGAAGCGGTAGATGCCATGACATAATCTTAAATGGGATTTTACAACTCTTGTGACTTAAACCGAGAGGTCAAATCTTTCCCGGGATTTTACTAAAGTCAACAAAAGAAACCGAAAGATGTAATATGCGAGTCAAACTTAGAGAGAGATCTTGGATAAGTGACAATTAGCATTAAGTGTCAAGTCGCGACAAGTCAAGTTACAATAGATCCGATCGTAATAAGTAAAGTCGTAAAGATTAACTCACAACGTCAAATTACAATCAGACTAATCGAAACGACTTAAGTTACAACAATTCACCAAACACAAGTAGTTAACAAATCACTAGAATCTCACACCTGAGTTAATCGCTAGACACCACCAAATTGCTGATTTTTTTTGCCTCCTCAATGTGAAGCTTTGGTAGCTTCCCCCCAAACCGACAATCATCTTCATGAGACACTTCCCCCAAGTGGTTGAAGTGATGCAAAAAGTCTCATTGTATGAAGCTCGAGAACCCGAAGAGAACGATAACACCGAAGTAACAGGGTGAACCATGGATCATCTCTGCGGTTATCAATCCCGGAATGTATGATGAAGCCCGATCACATGACCCTGTTGTACGTCCCCAATGTACACATTACTTTCTGGTTTGGAGCAGTCGTCTATTCAGGGGAATAATATATCGACATCTTCATTTCACCGATTGCTTTCCAGTTATCTTACATATACCAACTCACTCCATATTGTACGCATGTATCCAACACAAGAAGAGAGCGATGGCACCAAAGTAACAGGTTGAAGCACTGGTCATCTCTGCGGATATCACCTCCGAAATATGTGATTAAGCCCGATCAAGTGAACCTGTTACGCGTCCTTGATGTACACAAATCTCTCCCATGATGGTTGCGATCTCATCGGAATCATCATACCATTGTGTACATGAAGCATTAACTAGAAGCACTTTGCGATAAATCATATCAACTCTTATGAAGATGTCGATAAGCAATATCATCTCACGCTCCAATTGTTCTTCTCATAATTCTTCCTATTGAAAGCTAAAGTAATACATACCACAACTATCAGAAGACCACTTCCCCCACGTAGTTGGAGTGGTACACCAAACGCCACAAGTTAATACACTGATATTCTCTGCGGTTATGACATTTGTCTTCCCGGGATAACTTCAAAGAAGAAGTATTAAGTTCATCACGTGTACTCTTAATGCATTCAGATGTATGTCTCCTTCCCCCTTGCTGGTTTTGATACTTCAAAATGAGCAACATATATTAGAAGAACATCATTTGCTCAGATATATCCTGTGAGAATCAACTGCTATAGAAACTCTCAATGACAATCAATACCAACCCTTATGTAGGCTATTTGAAGTGACCACTGATGAAGTAAACCCGATATACCAAAGTTGAAACTGAAGAAGAATTCTCCAAATCCATAACTTAAGCTTGCACTGTTGTTGATTAAAGAACGATGTAGAGAGTAAGTACAACACCTCTTGAGACTATCCACATTCGCATTTGCGTGTGACACTGAGCACTACAATGTAACTCCTTGAAGTGATAGCCATAACCCATGAGTACTACAATGTAACTCCTTCAATCGGGTATAACTAGATAATCCAAGTCCCAATCATAAACTTTAGGAGTTCACGCAAGTCATCAATCGATGCATGAAGTTTCGATGATGAAATAAGTAGACGCCTTCGTAAAATACTCTTCAATCTCAATTAAGGGACGCCAAATAAACTCCGTGATCACTTAACATTTCGTGTCCAAATTGTTAGCCGTTTAGACATTTTAACTAACATTTTCCATAATGTTCTTCGGGTTGATTTACAAAGTGCACATTGGTAGGAACAACAATCCTTGATTAAAGAACGAAAAGACGGATCATTATTCATGTGTGCAACTTCGTAATCATGATAGTCATCATCAACACCTTGAGGAATAACTAGAGATTGGATTACTTGAGCAAGTGATCAATCATCATTCATAATACTTCTAGATGGTGCATCTTGATCAATCATCATTCGTTGAAGCTTGGAAGTAATCATCAAACGTAAATCCCAGTTATCCTTAGTAAGTAGAATAATAGGTGTTGGAGGAGAGTCGTATGACGAATCGTATGACCATTCTACAATCATTAATCACCATGTGGTATATTCACACTTCTCCCCCTCAAAAGTTGCAAGCGATGTTTGCACTTTTTGATTGAGCACGTGAATAAGAATACAATCAATCATGTATTTTATTCACACTTCTCCCCCTCCAAAATTGCATACGATGTTGCCATTTTTGATTGAGCATGTGAATAAGAATACACTCAATCATGTAGTTTATTCACTCTTCTCCCCCTCAAAAATTGCATACGAAGTTTGCCATTTTTGAATGAGCAGGTGAATATGAATTCAAGCAAAGATGAGTAGATCCACTTGATGACTGAACGAACATGGAAGAAGCATGAACCGTATTGTTGAGAATGGTTAAAACTAAGAAGATTTCTCTTCTTCCAAAGATAAGGCGCACTGAATCGTACATCTTTCTTTTCTTTGATGAATGGGGCCTGAAGTGTTGTCAGCAGACACCATAATGATAACATTGAAGACTGAGGCTTGAACTGATTTGTTCAAACGTCATAGTCATTGAAGAACGAGGCCTGAACTGATGTAAACAGACGTCATTGCAGACATACATTAACATAGACCTTCTATACCTCCTAAAGTAGGAGATATGCTTGCTTTAGGTCGCCAAACTTTGAGTTTTCTCATGTGGTGAATGATAGATGTACCTGCAACTGAGTAAGGACTACCTGCACTAACATTACAAACTTGATTGCATATATATGGGTTAGTGACATTGGTATCCAAACCCTTGGGGGATTCACGTTCAACCATGGTACTACCATCAGTGAGCAACTTTCCGGTAGGTATCCACTTAAGTCCAACATTCTTGAAAGTTCTACCCGTTGGAATCCACTTATGGCAAAGTCTAGGATTATGAAGTTTCTTATGCATAGCTGAAGGCTTATTGATATTCCTAATCTCCACAGATTTAATAGTTTGTATCCACCTAGGAGAAGTTTAGGTTTGTTTTTCTGCATATGCATTGTAGATGACTTTCTAAAAGTCCTAGACTTAACTGGTTGAATCAAAGGAATGTTCCTCAATAAATCATAAGGCATCTTACGAGGTTGTGAACCTAAGATTCCATCCTTATGAAGTAGTGCCCTTTTCCTAGCCTTTTCTAGATCACAGTTCTTGTACATGCCATTAATATCGAAAGAGTTTAGAATCTTAATGCTTGTTTTCGACACTATTTTAGAACTAACCCTAGAGGAGCTGGAAGCAGGAGTATCTACATTTTGAGGTTTAACCGAACTAGAAGCAGGTATCTTAGGCAAATAATGTGTAGTGACTAGTTTTGTCAAAACTTGTTCCGCATCAACTTGGGAGGCAAACCGTGTTTTTGAAAGTTTTGGTCGTTCAGATCTAAACGCGGTAGGTTGCCTAACAACGGATTGGTTTCTATTAGATTGAAAACCTGGTTTCCCCAAGATTGATGGTTTTGCAAACTTAGTGTTCACACTATCCCCTGTTGCTTTTCTTAGCTCGTTCTTTAATGCGGTTATAGTGAACCCCTTTTCAAGAAGTTGAGCTTTGAATTCATCATTTTTGGCAATCAAAGAGGTTGTTTGTTCTATCGTCTTAGTTCTCATTTCTTTGATTGAGTCACCTAAATCCTTTTGATGCTTTTTCAAAGCCTCATTTTCCTTAAGCAATTCAGCCACATAGATTGACAGTTCACTAATTCTTGTCTTAGTTGCATTAATGTCCTTGTTAGTTTCGACTAAACTACATTTCACATTCATAGCAGAGATATGTTTCTTCAAGTTGGTGATTGTCAAGTTTTTGGCTTCTAGCTGGGCTTTTAAATCATTGATCATAAAGAATTCACGGAAATCAGGAAGTTCCGGATTTTTACATGGTTGGTTACTTTGAAAACTTTCTTTCTGTTGTTGCATTGCGATTTCAAGTGAAATGCAATGTTTTTCAAGTTGTAAGAATCTGTTTGAAAGTTCATTAAAAATTTCTTTATCAACCACGTCATTTGATTTAAAAGACTCAGCTGTAAACAAAGAACTTGACTCATCATCACGTTCAGCATCTTGATCACTTTCTCCCCCTTTATGATTCATATTTGTTAAATCAGAAATGGTATTACTATCAGTCTTTTTCAACAAATATGTGTCATAAGTGGGCATAACTTGATCAGTATGCAGTCGTTCATCAGAAAGCACATTATGATGTTCAGTTAGGGTTACCTCAGCACATGACACTTGTTCTTTAACTGGTCTTAATTTAGTGCCCATGTCTGGAGTATCACTAGTCACTGAGTTGCAGGGTGTGTCAAGCTTATCAGTCGCTGATTCTTTGCATATCGTGACACCTGACCCAACATCCGATGCTATACCCGAGTCACCAACACCATCACATGATTGTACCCTACATGCCTTCACCTTGTCATCATGTGCAGGTATATGTTGTGCCTTTTCGTTAATGAATCTTTTCACTTTATCCATAAGCTGGATAAGTGTGTCTCTGAACGTGTCAACCTCAATTCCCGTGTGATCAGCAAAGCACTTTTTCGTCATCTCACTATAATGGTCATACTCCAGAGTGAATTTCGAATCAAAGAACACTTGGAGTTGTTTGTTGATCACACAAAGGGCAGCCATGGATCCTATTTTGGAAAATTCTCCTTGGTCAAGTTGTTGTTGTAGTTGATCTAAGTAAAGAATCATTGTGCATGTGAAAGTCTGAACATCTTGACCAAAGAGTGTTGTAAATGCACGTTCAAATCCCATCTTAAATCCAGTTCCCTCTAAAAGTACCGAGAGATGTGAATGAAGTTGTCGAAAACATTCTATGCAACAATCTTTTACATTATCGAGCAATTTAAGTAGCTGGTAAAGTACATTCTTAGATCTAACAGAGTCTGAAGTAGTAGACATGATATGAGCGAGCACGGGATTTTACAATTCTATGATTTAAACCGAGAAATTGATTCTTTCGCGGGATTTTACAAAATCAAGAAGAAACCGTGAGATGATGCTGAGTACTTTAGTGATTGAGTGTGAGATGATAAACTTTGCAAGGTACAGTAAGTAATCTAAGTCAAGTCACAACAAGTCAAATCACACCAAGTCAAATCACAATTAGTCAAATTGCAGGAATCAACTTGCAATGTCAGATTGTAATTAGACAAATTGCAACAACTAAAATCGCAACGATTCTCAAATCACAGAACTATTCAACTCGCAGCGTATAATCAACTCACAATAACATGATCAACTAGCAGTACGATCTGGTTTGGTTGATGCAATCAGTTATGGTGAAATTTTGGTCTAAAAACTTAAAACCTCAAAAACTTCACTCCGGAGTGATTATGGGCCTCGAAACTTTGCTTGAATCGATAAATCATTCAGCATGTCATTCACCTCTATCTCATGGTCGTTTTGACAGATATTTCGCTAAAAACGGAGTTACGGTTCAAAAGTTATGGCCGATTGAAGTTTTGACGTAAAAGGTCAACTTTGGTCAACTCGCTGAACATCAACTCGCTGAATGAGCAACTCTCTAGAATGGCAACTCTCTAGAATGGCAACTCACTGAAAGCCAACTCTCTAGAATGGCAACTCTCTAGAATGACAACTCTCTAGAATGTCAACTCTCTAGAATGGCAACTCTCTAGATTGTCAACTCTCTAGAATGGCAACTCTCTAGAATGTCAACTCTCTAGATCAACTCGCTAGACCAACTCGCTGAATAGGTCAACTCGCTACTACAATAGGACAAATCAGTCGCTTTCTAGCGATTTGTCCTTTTATCCCAAAATAGTAAACCACCAACTCGCTAGTCAGAATTTCACCAACTCGCTACCAATAATCACCAACTCGCTACCAAGAAAAACAACTCCGAGACTCAACTCGCTAGAAAGAAATTTGCCTCGAATTGCTTCAAAAATCAATTCCGTGAATGATACAACTTATCCAAGTGAAAGACTACTATCCTAGAACATCATAGAACATGAAAGTACATCACTATCACTCAACAAGTTACAAAATGAGATCAAACTAGAGAAATACTACACTAACAATTCAAACCAAATAAGAACACAAAACCACTCCACAAATTCGAGCACCAACAATCCTAGGATGAAACCATGGCTCTTGATACCAATTGTGATATATTCATAGTCGAAACATATATGGTTCTAGTGTTCTTGGATCAAAATGAAGAAGAAAGAAATAATAATAGAAGAGTAGAAGAAGAAGTTTTAGAGAGAGAGAGAGTAGAGAGAATTGGGAACTTAGAGAGAGAAAGAAAAATGTGGAATATTAGATTGCTTGAAGTTCCAACCCTCTCCCTTTTGTGGGAGAAGGTATTTATACAAACTACTTGGTGCCTCATGAAACAGGCTGTAGAGCGAGCACAGTGGGTGAAGACCCGACTCACTCCACGGATACTATTTACATATTAACTAACTAGTAATCTACTAACTAATACATAAACTAACTACGAGCTAACTTAATGCTATTACAATAATTAGGTGACCGAGACTTTTATAGGAATATTTGTATTCCTAACAGAAGATGAATCAGCAATAAATAGCTCATAAGAATTCATAGTGTGAAAGTGTGAAAAAAAATAGTGAAATGAGGGTGTTATTTAAGAGAATGTATATATAGAGAATGTGTTTGAATATGTGAAAAAATAGTGAAATGAGTGTGTTATTTAGTGTGAAAGTATAAGTTTATTATTATTTTTTTCTTTTTTTTTTAGTCCCAACACTCAAATCCAAGCGATAAAAAAAATGCAAAAGTACCAATTGATTGGTGGTCGCTTGGACGATCTTTATTCACTCAACATGCAATCGATCGATCATGATGAGGGTTCCACAGCAAGGACGATCAACACCGATCAATTGCGTTCTATCAGTTTTGGGGTTGGTGATTCGGGTTGGGGTACGGCATTCTCTTCGAATATTTTTAAAATGACAGTTTCATTAATGTTGGATGTTCAATAGAAGTTTTGAGTGTCTTAATTTGAACAAATTCTTTTTGTGTCCCCAATGTTATATTTCTTTTTAGTTTTATTAGTGGTTTTACGAGTTGTGTTCCCCGAGATTGTGGATTTATACACACTTTAAGCAAATTGCAAAAAGATTTTTTTTAGATATATAATTAAGTTCTTAAAATGAAAAATATTTAAAAGAAAGAAAACAATTTTTATCTATATATTTATATTTTTAATCTTTTTATATTCTTAGATTTTTTTAATAATATTTTTATATATTTATAAATGTATATTTAAATTTTATTATATATAGAAAATAAGGATGAATAGATAAAATGTTATTTTTGGATAAGATACGCAGGTGCGGCGTACTTTAGAAAAAGTACGTAGTTTTTCTGGGATTTTAATTTTTAAATTTTAATTTTTAGAGTTTTAGATTATAATAGAAAACAATAAACGAAAATATGAAATAAGCAAATAAAGCAGAAATGATAAAGAGCAAAAATAATCAACTAATGGCGATAACACAAAAAAAAAAAAAACAAACAAAAAAAAAACAAAAAAAAAAACAAAAAAAACTAATGAAGATAATCAAAACAAATAAAATTACGAAAACAACCAAACAAGTAAAAGATAATCCAAGGCACGTAATCACATAAGCAATCACAGAACCTCAAATAAGCACTTAAGCAAGTTTATATATAGGTTTTTATTAGGTTTTGAAAATTTTAATTTCTGAGGAGCTAAGTGTGGCGGCTTTGGATGTAAAGCCGGCATACTAATTCGAATTTTTAAAGAGGGAAATGGAAAAACAAAGAAAGTGCGGCGCACTACAATTGAAGTGCTGTGTACTTGCAGACTGACAGAACACAGTTTCACATTTAGATTGATTTAAAATCACGTATAAGCAATTAAAAAAAGCAAAAACAATCAAACAAACTGATAACAACTAAAACAATTCCCCGGCAACGGCACCAAAAACTTTGATGTGTTTCGAAAGCTTTAAATTTATAGTACTAATTTTACCGGATTCTTAATACACAAAACACACGGGTAAAGTATAACCTCCATTTATAGTAAATGTTTTTAGATAAGACCAGGTTGTTCCAAGGGAATTGTAGCTTTCTTAGAATGTTGTAAATGTGCTAAGGCTAAAATGATTGTCACGTATCAAATTAACCAAACATTAGAAATGATTGAGATTGTTTTCAAGATTAATAAAACATGTTTGTTTAAGCTAGAGATACATGAGTCCAATAATGAATATAACGATATGCAACCAAAAAAAAGCATACAAGTGGTGAATAACGGGTAATTATCAACACGAGTATATCTACAAAATATGCAAAGAAACCCTTTCGACCTATGATTCTAAGCATATCAAGCGCATTAAGATAGGTTTATGGTCAATGTTTATACAAGTATACTTCTACGAATCAAGTTCATTAGACATGAGATTAGGCTTTAAACACATAATCATACGGGTTGTCTAGCAATTTACTATCCTGATGCGTGGGAATTGCGCCTCCGCAACAGGTTTTACCTCTCAAGGGATCTTGAGAAGGTTACAACCCCCACCAGGCAGTGTACCTGATTGTTATAGTATATTATAGTGACAAGTACCGGGGGATTGATCGTTTAACTCAGGAATAGTGTCGCTAGGATTATAAAGCCTACTAAACTAGGTCTAGAGGTGAGCAATGATTCTTTTTTATTTTTATATTTTATGGAAAGCAAGTAAAATCTCGGGTTTTGAAGGAGTGGGGGAATTAGTTGCTAGCTAACTAACCCAATTAACTAAAGATGCAATCAAAATAAAATAAAATAAATGAAAATTAAACTAATTTACTAATGTGGTAGAAACAATAATGAGAAAAGTTGTGTTTACTTAGATTTCATTACTCCCTAAATATCTTTTACTGGTTGATTAGCTTGTTACAATTGCATGGATGAAGGGTTATATTCCTTAATACCAGCCGTAGGGCCGTGTACAATATTCTCTAACTCTATAAGATCGTACACTCCTATGTCGAGCCGTTAAAAGCTCCTAACATGGGATCATTAGAATTCACTTATGCATTAAATACAACCAAAAATCGTAGTACACCTCCGATCATGTTTCTTAAGACGTTCAAGCAAGTTACCAATGGAAGTCTGCCAGTTTTCTTAAGCCTAACACCGAATACAATCATCCATAACAATTATAAACAAACAATCAACCAATAATCAACATCTAAGTTTCACTACATCTAAGCAAACACAATCCGTAACAATTATAAACAAACAATCAACCAATAATCAGAGGGAATGTACATTCCCCTTACACTTGAATTTTTACATACTTTACAATAAACTACTCTAATAACTCGAATCAAGATAATCAAAACACTTGGAGTACTTTTTAAGATTAATGCACATATGGGGGTAATAATTGATGTTCTTTCCCATTACTCAATAACACAAGTACTTTACCCCTGAGTCCCAATCGTCCAAAAACAATATGTACAAGATATGACTCGACTTAGCAACCATGTAATCAATTAGATAATTAACTAAGGGTTTAAACATGTAATAATAATGCACTAAAGATGAGTGCATACAAGGAAGGCTAAGGCGATTTGGTTGCACATTTGGGTGGGTTGTAACAAATTCTTCCTTTAAGTAAGATGCTTAAAGTTAGAAACGAAAGGATAGGCTCGGAGGGGTGTACTAGGGGTTTCGTGTACTAAAAATGAGTACAACGCTAAGGTGTTGGAAAAATTAATTGACTTTACTAGTCAAGTAATAT
This sequence comes from Artemisia argyi, assembly GCA_030686995.1. Lineage (NCBI taxonomy): Eukaryota > Viridiplantae > Streptophyta > Magnoliopsida > Asterales > Asteraceae > Artemisia > Artemisia argyi. The sequence goes on from CM060701.1 coordinate 43,900,745, forward strand.
GACTTAAATGGTCAAGTAATTATGATATGGGTTTAAACACAAGGGTGATCCTAATGCTTCTTATCATGTAGTAAATCCTACTACACGAATGTAGTCTCACTAGCGGTCTCGGGATGCATCACTAACGCAAGTTCTAGAACCTAAATGCTACCAGTACACTAATAAGCACTAATAATGAATGCTTTTCCTATCAAATCTAAAGGCGAACCTCAAATATTTGGGTGGAAAATTTTTCTGAATTGTATGGTTTTGTGCTAGTCATACAACTCCTATCCATGAGACGCTTGTTAAGGCTAAAGTTCACTCCTAAATGTTGTAAAAAATTTTAAATTTGGCGCTAAAATTACACTAACAAGTATTTCTCTTAGTTTTATTAAATACCTACCATCGAACAAACAAACTCAAGTGCAATAATATCCTATAAGGTATCATCATTTACCCTCCCCTTACACTTAGGATGAACATTGTCCCCAATGTTCAATTAAATGATGTAAAAGTAAAATAAGTAAAAGAATGAAAACAAATACTCATCTGATTCGTTCGGTGTGGATAGTGTTTTAACAAGGTTAGATCTTCCTCCAAGAAAATGAACGCTCAAAGCTTCCCTTCCAGAAATATAAATCATCTTCTTGTCATATATAACCTGTCAAACCTGAGAAAACAATCAAGGCAACCTCACGTAAAATCGGCGGCAATCTATATATATTAACAAATCCTAGAAAACAATTTAAGATATAATGCTTGTTGAATGAATGTTTGCAGATTTCCTGGAGTTTACAAAACTAAAGAATTAACAAAAACTTTTAAGACTCCGTTAGAAAAACAAAACTCGCAAAATTTCCAGAATTTTACACGTGACGTCGTCACGTGTTAAATCCTAACGCCGTCAGAAGTGACCTGCAGAAATCTTTATGTTAAGTTTCTGGAAAATTTATGGAAAAACTTATGTCCTATTTCCTGGAAAATCCTGCAAAACATCATTATAACTCGATACAAGCAATTGACTCTAACAATTACTAATATACATGCTCATTTAATATTGTGGCGAATCATGATCATTTTTGTTCTTATAAACAAATTTGGGGTTTCCCCTTACACTTAGCTTTTGCAAAATACCTTTATATGAAGTTAAGACAAAATTAAACAACAGAATAAAGCATTTTGTTGATATAAATAATGTTTAAAAATGTTATTAATATCTCTCAAATAACCTATGTTTTGATAATCACAAAACTCAAATCAAATTAAGTCAAGATTAAGACGTAAACAAGTATTTGGTAACAAATATTTACCTCTACATCTAAAATCACTTAAGGTATGCATAAACTAAGTATCTTATGCATTACATGATCAAAGGAAATTTTGTCTTAAGACATAACATCTTATAAAATGATATAAACATTTTATATATATTTGTAAATCATTTTTGGTAATGCTATATTAAACTACAAAGATATGATTTCAAATTTCCAACTAAAAAGGGCAAATTTTATCCAGAAAAACTTTTCCAACGTTCAGGAGGGCGGCCCCCTTAATTTTACTAGGCGGCCCCCTTAATCATTAAGGGGACCGCCCTCTAATTAAGGGGACCGGCACGCTCCAGAACAGTATTTTCTGGCCCTATAAATATTGGATCATTTTACATATTTTTCTCACCTTTTTGCATTATAAACTTTCTGATCCAACCTCCATTTCTAGATCTAAAAATCCTTTGATCATATAATTCATAAGTCTTTGTTTCCAAGTGATCCAAAGCTTCATCCATTCAAGTGCAAGAAGAAGAACACTCCTCTACATCCATCTAATTGTAGTAGTGTTGTGATTAGCTAGTTTCATATTGTAGTAGTGTTAGATCTTTGTAAAAGTGTTGTGTGAATTTGTTGTTTGTAGAAACTAGGTGCGTTGTAAAGTAGTTTAGTAGTTGTGATCTAGTTGTGCTTAGAAGAAGGTGTGAAGTCTTGAAGAAGTTGTGAAGTTGTGAAGAAGGTGTGAAGTTGTGAGATTGGTTCTAGCTACGATTAGAACTCGACATTTAGCTTAGTGTCGTTAACTCGTGTAAGCCAAGGTGTGTAGGGTTTCTCCACCATAAGGAGTTTGTTGACATAGTGAAGAAAGCTCTCGAGTGTGGTACTTGGGGAGTGGAGTAGGGCAAGGAAGGTGTCCTTGTAGCCGAACCACTATAAATTCGCGTGTTGTGGTTTGATCTTTCTAACTCTATCTTCTCTTTATTACATTTCAATACTTTCATTATTAGATTAGAATTGCTTATATTGGTTGTCACTTGAATTCACTTGAGATCGAATCGAAAGTTTTTAATAAGCTACAAAATATTTTTGTAATAAATTTCAAAAGGACGTAAAACTATTCAACCCCCCCCCCTTCTAGTTTTCCACACATTTTCACAATTTAGTTTGAAACATGATTTACCAACAATAAAAATAAAACATGCATACGGAAACAAATAACATCAAACAAATAAAAATCAAATAAATAAAAACACACAAAACATGGGTTGCCTCCCAAGAAGCGCTTGTTTTTGTTCGAGTCACAAGCCTGACTCTACCCTTATTTAACGGAAATAGGGGAGGTTTTCCCTACACTTAGGATGAAGTGCGGGTGAAAATAGCGATACACACCCTTAGGGTGGAAATATGCCACGTGAGGTGAATGGGGTGAGTGAATGGCTTCCTTCATCCGAAAACTACCCGGATAATATTGGTTGATGGGTGGGTCGGTTCCTCTTTTGTCTCCTAGAAATAAATCTAAGGATGGAAAGTTATGTAATGATTGAGGTTCCGGTTCATCAACACTAGGAAATTCCCTAGAACTAAGAGTAAGGTTATCATTACCAGTATTCAAACCTACATTCTCTAGTGGTGCTTGGTCCAAGGGTTCTACCTTAATTGGGGTTCCTATAGTCTCTTTTACTTCATCCGGGTAAGTCACGGGCGGTGTGTATGCCTCAAATGATGGTAGGACTTGTGGGGTACTTAGTGGGCTTGGGTTTTCTACAATCTCTTCCATCACATCAATATCACCTATGTGTTCATCTTGTATTATGGTAGTGCCTAACCATGACATGCAACTAGGTGGCTCAACTCTAACCTCATGCGTGTCGTATGTTTTGGTGAAATCTATCCTTCTCATGCAACTAGGTGGTTCAAAACTAATCATGTCATAATCTTGGTTTGATTCTAAGTCCATGCTTTTAGAAACGAGGTATTCTTGCTCATACGAATCTACCAGTTCGTTATACTTATGGCCCATGGCTGCGGAGCTTTCCTAAAAATTTATCCAAAGGGTCTCACGAAAAGGAATTGATCCTGATAATGATCGTCTAATAGAAATCACACATGCATAAAATTCATCAAACCCATCTAACTTTACCCCCAAATCCTCTTGGATATTTCTAAGATCACGCAAAAATTCATTGGAATGATAGGAAGCAAATCTATTAATGAAATATAATTGTTCCTCCATTGTCAATGATCTAAATGGAATTTCATCCGCTATAGTGACAAATGAAAATGGTTTTACAAACATAGGGCACAAAGAAAAAGACAGATTACAAGAAAGCTAAAAAAAGAAAATAAAAATCTCACTTGATATGAATCTAATTAGTAGGCCTAAATTAAAAATAAATTCCAACCTAAACAATAACTATTCCACGGGTTGCGGCGCCAAAAACTTGATACGTGGGAATTGCACCCTCGCAACAGGTTTTACCTCTCAAGGGATCTTGAGAAGCTTACAACCCCCACCAGGCATTGTACCTGATCGTTGTAGTTTAGTATGGTGACAACTCAGGAATAGTATCACTAAGATTAGAAAGCCTATTAAACTAGGTCTAGAGGTGAGGGATGATTCTTTTTTATTTTTTATATTTTGTGAAAGCAAGTAAAATCTCGGGTTTTGAAGGAGTGGGTGGAATTAGTTGCTAGACAACTAACCCAATTAACTAAAGATGCAATCAAAATAAAATAAAAGAAATGAAAATTAAACTATTATACTAATGTGGTAGAAACAATAATGAGAAAAGTTGTGTTTACTTAGATTTCATTACTCCCTAGATATCTTTTACAGGTTGATTAGCTTGTTACAATTGCATGGATGACGGGTTATATTCCTTAATACCAGTCGTAGGGTCGTGTACAATATTCCCTAACTCTATAAGATCCTACTTCACTCCTATGTCGAGCCGTTAGAAGCTCCTAACATGGGATCATTAGAATTCTCTTACGCATTAAATACAACCAAGACGTTCAAGCAAGTTACCAATGGAAGTCTGCCAGTTTTCTTAAGCCTAACATCGAATACAATCATCCGTAACAATTATAAACAAACAATCAACCCATAATCAACATCTAGGTTTCACTACATCTAAGCAAACACAATAAAAACCTAGCCTAGCATGTTAAAGAGAAGACAAGAGTAAGATATAATCACACAACACATAGACATTGTGGAAAACTAGAAGGGGGGTTGAATAGTTTACCGCTTTTTAAATCCTTTTTAGCTTGAATGTCCTTTAAAAACTTTACGTTTGCTTAAAGATATAAACACAAGTTTATATGTTTGATTCTTTGAAAAGCTTTTCATGTGAATAACAATTCTAACTTTACTTGTTACATACTTTGAAAAGCTTTACTTGTGATGATCCTAACTTTGCTTGTTTAGTTCTTTGAAAACCTTTTCATTTGTTTAAAGATATAAACACAACTTTACTTGTTTAATTCTTTAAAAAGCTTTATATGTGATTAGCAATTCTAACTAAAAGACAACATGTAATAAGCAAAGATAAAGAAAGAAATGATCAAACCACAACACGATTGTTTATCGTGGTTCGGCTACAAGGACTCTTTTTCCTTGCCCTACATCCACGCCCCGAGTTTCCAACTCGAGAGTTATAAGCACTAATCAACAAGCTCCTTTCACCGGCAGAGAAAACCTTTACAACGTCGCTTAGACTTTTACCGACACTAAGCTAGATGTCGAGTTCTTTTACACGGGTACAACCACTCCCATCGTCGCTTACACTTTTACCGACACTAAGCTAGATGTCGAGTTCTTTACCAAGGGTACAACCACTCCCGTTAGTTCTTTTACAAGGGTACAACAACTCCCGACACAATACGTATTTTGAGGCCTAAAATACTAACCAATCACTTCTACATACATGACACAAATGAAGTATAAACTACCAAAGCTTATACATGACCAAGCTAACAAGACTTGTAACTTTAGAGTTGAAGCTTGTAACTTCTTGAATGATCTTGTGAAGTCCTTTGCTACATAAGAGAATCACACAAGTCAAATGTTACTAAGTTAGTTGAGAGAGTATGTGAAAATATGTCCTAAAGGGGTGACTCAAAACTAACAAATGGTTTGGTATTTATAGCAAACCATTCTGCATGTCTGGCGAATCAGGCGGAACCCTGAGATGGGTTCCGCCCGTGTACCCCCAGGGTTCCGTCAGGGCTGCAGTTGGTTTTGCAATAAATCTTCCAAACCAAACAAGGTCACATCTCATTACACCTAGTCAAACACAAGACTTGCAAGCAAACATATGGTTAGTCAAACACACTTTCTTACCATAAATGTATATTGACAAAGCTTGCCCTAAATGTGATGTGACACTTTCTTATTATGTCAACATGCATTGCACCAAACATGGAATACTTCCAAAGTGTGTAAGAACTTCATGGATATTCAAACACATAAACAAACAATGTCACATCTACTAAATACTACTCAACATGCATTGCACCAAACATGAAATACTTCCAAAGTGTGTAAGAACTTCATGGATAGTCAAACACATAAACTTACCATAAATGCACATTGATGAGATGTGACACTTTCTTATTAAAGAAATACTTTCTTATTAAAGAAATAAAAACAATGTTAAGTTTAAAAAGAAATGTAAAGACTAGTTATACAAGACTTAAACTAAAATAATGTTTTACTACTATCTAAAGTTTGTACTTTGTCATTAACAAAACTTAGCAAAGATCGTTAAAATATAAATAACGTTTTTAGGCGATATTTGTATTAACAATCTCCCCCTTTTTGTTGATGACAAAACATAAACTTTATTTATAAGTAAAACACTAGTTTTAGTGTTAAGTCTTATAAAGTTAGTATAAAAAAAACTTGTTTTTGCTAAGAAGATGTGATATGCAAATTTTTTTTTTTTTTTTTAAAACAAGTTTATATATAAATTCTCCCCCTTTTTGTCGAAACAAAAAGAAGAGTAGCGAGGCGGAAGTATGCACTTGCTCCCCCTTGGACAATACTCCCCCTAAATGGAGTGCCAAGAGAGGAGACATGGATTTTGACCCTACAAAACAAAATTTTAGTTCCCACACAAGACAAGTCATGAAAGCATTTCATGTGTAGAACACAACTAAGAGTTGTGAAGTGGAATAATGCAACACTCATGCTCCCCCTTGAATATTACTCCCCTAAATGGAGTATCAAGGAAAGAAAACATGGATAATGATCCTACAAAAAGAAAGGTTAGTTTCTAAAACACAAGATATATGTATGCTACCATAGCAAGGTATAGTTCACTCATTATACCTAAATGGTCAACAAACAATGCAAACCTTGTAGTAGAATGAAATACATTTCATGTAGAATTTTGACTCTTAAAATGTTAAAGACAAGAAATTAGGACGACATTATCCTACTTCTTAAAAATAAAGAAAAACCAAAAATAAACTAAGAACATAAAATGCTACAAGGAAATCATCATTTTCCTTAATGAGAAACATTTTCCAAAAACAAGGCTAAGGTTGTTTAAGGATGAAAATATGTGTTGAGGGTTGTAGCGGGCTTTATTTTGAATGTTGTGGAGGTGACACGATTTTGGTTTAAATGGTGAAACATTTCCAAAAGAAACGATTTTGTTTCATTTTGGAGACTCTAAACTTGAGGTGGTGTTGGTGCTCTAAGCTTGGTTTGTTGGTTTTAATAAGAAATATTTTCCAAAAGAAACGTTTTTGTTTCATTTTGGAGACTCTAAACTTGAGACTATCCAAAATGTGGTTTAGGATAAACCTCATTTTATTGGATAGGGTGAAACAACAATGGTTTTGGGTGATGATACTCTTGTTGTGGTGGTTGGTTGTGGTCGAAAGACTCATTTTGGTTAAGCAATGACCTTGGTTATTCATTTGTGAAAGGTGGTGGTTTTGTTGGTCTTGGTGAAAGATCATTGAGATGCTTCTATTTTCTTATATGAAGAAAATAGAGATTCAAATTGTTGGGAAGGTTCTTGTAGTTGTTGTCGTTGAACAAAGTGATGGAAGCTTGGTTCTCCGGAAGGATTACCATGAAGGTTTTTGTAAATGGGGTGAAACACAAATGATTATAGGTGTGTATGACCTTGATCATTTGAAAAAAGATTTAGGGTCTAGCATAATGGTAAGTCAAACTCTCAAGCAATAACGGTGGATGAGGTGCATCATCCAATGACTCATTTGGTTGAAATATTGGTTGTTGTTGGGTTTCCATTTCGGCAATGGTGTCAAAAAGTGATAAATGATAGAGTGCTTGATGGTTGAAAAGTGTATATGTTTGTATTGCCATGTTTGGGAGAGGATGTTGGAGTAGCATGTAACACCCCCAAAATACCGCAGCGGAAGACTGTGTCACAGGGGTGCTACTTCATAATACAAAGTACAAGTTATAGAAAACGAACTCTAAATGAGACGTTTTGAAAAGTTACCATTCGATTAATAAATTCAAAGTTACAAACTTGAGATCTCAAAGTATGATATATAAATGTATACAAAGTTTTGAATGGTAAATGATAAAAAAAAGCGTAAGTCTTCAGAATATGCAGCTTGACTCTAAGTTCCACTCACTAGCTATCGCCTTACTAACCTGAGATAAACATGCTAAAGTGTCAACACAATGGTTGGTGAGTTCATAGAGTTTGTCTTAAAACAGTTGAAAAAGCCTTAAAGAATGATCACACAGCAAAGGCATCGTGAATCCACTCAGTTACAAGTCCCGCCATAAGAGACTTGTAACCTGTGTGTTCACAACCCACTGCTACAAATATAGTATAATAAAGACATGTATAAGTTCATCAAGACAATTAAGCAATTAGTAGTGAGTCTCTACTTCATCTCCGAAGACCTCACTTTTATGATGTATCCAAACATTCGCAAATGTTAGGATGTATCAAAGACAACTGGGAGTCAATTCCCAAAGACAACTGGGAGCCAATTCCCAAAGACAATTGGGAGCCACTTCCCAAAGACAACTGGGAGTCAATTCCCAAAGATAAAAGACAGTCATGTATGTATTAAATCAAGTATAATGCCATCAAGTATAAGACAATCAAGTATAGACGTTTTGAGTATTTGTACAAGTAAGCAAGTAGTTGAGCATGTATCTCCCCCAAAGAGTTAAGACAAGTACGAAAAGAGTAGGGGCTATGACTCACCTTAAGTCTATGTAATGAGAAATGAAAGTGGTAGTCGAATCGCGAAAGTCTCTAGGAACAACCTATAATAGAACGTTGCGACTTAGGTTTGGAGTAACGTCTAAGAATACAACGAATTGCCTATATATGTCTTGCATAATGTTCATGATGTAGTACTTAGTATATAATGTAAGTCGTTGAATATAAGTGGTCTATGAAACATGTATAGGTTGTACATCTCTTACTACCGTTCGGGCCGACATAATTCAGAAGTCATGGAGTAAACGTTCGAGGAGCCAGGACACTTTAACTCGTAAATCCACAACTCGTCTCGACGGCTTACTCAATGAACTCCTCACATGAGGCTCCCTACTATTGTAGTATTTGATAACATATATATATATATATATATATAAGCTTTTTGATCTTTAATAGTTATATGGTCTTTAGCCGTAGCTTTGCCGTGACCTTGGTCATTGTTACCATGATCTTGAGACTCAACCTTGGCTTTAGCCATGGTTGTGGTCTCGGCTTTAGGTCATTAGACCTCTTGGTCTCATCTAATTATAATGATTATATAGTAACTTTGGTCTAAAAATGGGCTGTTAAGAATTTGAAGAAATTTATCACTCAGAAAGCATTTTCAGTGCTCGAGCTTCTTTATTCCTGAACGAAAACGTCGTTCCGGACACCTTTCGTGTTTTAACTTTTTGATGAATCGGACCAGAAGTGGGACTTTCAAAATCATAATTTGATCAGAATGCAATTTAGGCAGTTTTGCCGTTTTGGTTTCGCTAACTTCAAACGGTCATAACTTTTGACTCGTATACTCGTTTTGGGTGATTCAAATTGCTATGTTTTCCTTGTTAAGTCCTCTTTAACAGTAAGTAAGTGTCAAATATCAAAGTTATACTATTTTGGTCGTGGTTCTCCATAAAAATCACTAGTTTGCTTGTTTACTTGTCATAAGTTAACATATGTATACCAATACTTGTTTTATCCATTTTTAAACATCATGAACACAATACAAATACCATATATAGCATGAAAGAAACATAATAAGCATGAAATGATATTGAGCAAGAAAGTGTATAAGGGTTTGCTTACAACTTTTGGCTTTCTAAAGAAAGGAAGTCAAGTATAGAACTAGGACACTAAACCTAAGCTTGTAAACCCTTCACCATAACTCTTGTAACCCTTGCTAGCCTTGATCTAACCCTTGTGAAAACCATTTAACTTCAGCCCTAGTAACCTTGTGTAGCTCCTAATTCAACCATGGAATCACCAAACAAACTTAAGAACTAGGTAGAGAATACTAAGACCTTGAACTTTGTAGTGTAACTTGTATATTGAAGATCAAAGGATCATGGTGCTATGATAAAAGGTTGTGGCGTTTTTGTGGTGAAGAAAGGAAGGAATGAGCTTGCTATTTATACTAAGAATGAGGAGGTTAGGAAGGTGGCTAGGAAACTACATAAACTTGGAGACAAAGTTGTAATTAAAAATGATCTAATGGCTAAAGTCATGAGATGATGCCACAAGTGTGAATGCCCCCCCCTAGTGGCGGTTTGAAGAACTTGGAGAACAAGGTGTGGACTTTTGATGGTATTATTCTAAGTATGTAGCTAGTTTTGACTCCGTAAATCGCTAACCGTAAATGATTAAGCCTCAAAACGTAAAACCGGGTATCCTAAAAATATGAAACTTATAAATATGGTTAAACATGTCAATATAGTCCATAATAAAATATAAAATGAGTGGTAGGTTCTATCGGGTGCTAAAACCCTGCTAAAAACTGGAAACACGGGTCTAAAACGCGTAATACGTAAAACGTACGAAAGTTGCGTAAAATTGAGAAAAGTAAAATGTAACTTTTCTAATAGGATAATAATGACTTAAAATGACTTATAATGTCTAGGCTGGGCTTAGTCTAGTGTCGGTTGGTGTTAAATGTCTTTTAGACCTAAAACCGCAAGCCTAAAAATCAAGGAATGACTTATAAAATCAAAGAATGATTTTTGGTCAAAGGAGGAGGGAAAAATATGTTGACTTTTTCTAATAAGTTGAAAACTCAAATTGTCTTAGAAACGCGTTTTGTGGTCTAACGGTTAATCGCCCATACGGTTAAGCGTGCTCATGCGAGAGTAGTACAGGCTTGGGTGACCTGTCGGGAATAGTAATTAATCTGAAAATGCGAATTGTTACAGTCTCTACCCCTTCAGGAAACTTCGTCCCGAAGTTTAGTTGATGTTAACTACTTATGGTGTGTCTAAGAGAATTCGGGATCTCTAATATAGTGGTGTTCACTCTGATTCGTCTAAGATTCTGGTTAAGGAGTTGTATCGGATGTGAATAAGCCCACTTATTTATAACACATTACTTACATAAAGAAGCGTCCAAATTTATGCAAGTAAGGTCTCATAAACTTATGGTTCGGTGATTTACAATTTCTTTATTTAACTGAAGAGGCGTCCCAATCCATTTAAATAAAGAGATTCTAAATCATCCTACTTAAGAATTTCCGACACAAAATCCGCCTTCTGAGGCCGATAGTAAGATAATCAAGTCATCAAATCCCTAAAGCTAAGCAATAATATTATTTAACTCAAATCTTGTGTCTCATCAAACAAGAACTGTCACAAGATCAAGTTAACTAATTAGTTATTACTGAGCTCCATGTTTCTAATGACTCGGCTAATCTCTGGGGCTCCTTATAATACTAAAGTCACATCATCTAACAGCGTGGAACTAAGCAAACGTCTAACCAAAAAGCACATGTGTATGTATTGTGTGTAAGGCAAATAAAGAGGAAGGTCCCAACGTATATAGCAGTTATAGTCTAGGCACTAAATGCAACCTAGTTCTCTATAACCAAGGCTCTGGTACCAATCTGTAACACCCCCAAAATACCGCAGCGGAAGACTGTGTCACAGGGGTGCTACTTCATAATACAAAGTACAAGTTATAGAAAACGAACTCTAAATGAGACGTTTTGAAAAGTTACCATTCGATTAATAAATTCAAAGTTACAAACTTGAGATCTCAAAGTATGATACATAAATGTATACAAAGTTTTGAATGGTAAATGATAAAAAAAGCGTAAGTCTTCAGAATATGCAGCTTGACTCTAAGTTCCACTCACTAGCTATCGCCTTACTAACCTGAGATAAACATGCTAAAGTGTCAACACAATGGTTGGTGAGTTCATAGAGTTTGTCTTAAAACAGTTGAAAAAGCCTTAAAGAATGATCACACAGCAAAGGCATCGTGAATCCACTCAGTTACAAGTCCCGCCATAAGAGACTTGTAACCTGTGTGTTCACAACCCACTGCTACAAATATAGTATAATAAAGACATGTATAAGTTCATCAAGACAATTAAGCAATTAGTAGTGAGTCTCTACTTCATCTCCGAAGACCTCACTTTTATGATGTATCCAAACATTCGCAAATGTTAGGATGTATCAAAGACAACTGGGAGTCAATTCCCAAAGACAACTGGGAGCCAATTCCCAAAGACAATTGGGAGCCACTTCCCAAAGACAACTGGGAGTCAATTCCCAAAGATAAAAGACAGTCATGTATGTATTAAATCAAGTATAATGCCATCAAGTATAAGACAATCAAGTATAGACGTTTTGAGTATTTGTACAAGTAAGCAAGTAGTTGAGCATGTATCTCCCCCAAAGAGTTAAGACAAGTACGAAAAGAGTAGGGGCTATGACTCACCTTAAGTCTATGTAATGAGAAATGAAAGTGGTAGTCGAATCGCGAAAGTCTCTAGGAACAGCCTATAATAGAACGTTGCGACTTAGGTTTGGAGTAACGTCTAAGAATACGACGAATTGCCTATATATGTCTTGCATAATGTTCATGATGTAGTACTTAGTATATAATGTAAGTCGTTGAATATAAGTGGTCTATGAAACATGTATAGGTTGTACATCTCTTACTACCGTTCGGGACGACATAATTCAGAAGTCATGGAGTAAACGTTCGAGGAGCCAGGACACTTTAACTCGTAAATCCACAACTCGTCTCGACGGCTTACTCAATGAACTCCTCACATGAGGCTCCCTACTATTGTAGTATTTGATAACATATATATATATATATATATAAGCTTTTTGATCTTTAATAGTTATATGGTCTTTAGCCGTAGCTTTGCCGTGACCTTGGTCATTGTTACCATGATCTTGAGACTCAACCTTGGCTTTAGCCATGGTTGTGGTCTCGGCTTTAGGTCATTAGACCTCTTGGTCTCATCTAATTATAATGATTATATAGTAACTTTGGTCTAAAAATGGGCTGTTAAGAATTTGAAGAAATTTATCACTCAGAAAGCGTTTTCAGTGCTCGAGCTTCTTTAGTCCTGAACGAAAACGTCGTTCCGGACACCTTTCGTGTTTTAACTTTTTGATGAATCGGACCAGAAGTGGGACTTTCAAAATCATAATTTGATCAGAATGCAATTTAGGCAGTTTTGCCGTTTTGGTTTCGCTAACTTCAAACGGTCATAACTTTTGACTCGTATACTCGTTTTGGGTGATTCAAATTGCTATGTTTTCCTTGTTAAGTCCTCTTTAACAGTAAGTAAGTTTCAAATATCAAAGTTATACTATTTTGGTCGTGGTTCTCCATAAAAATCACTAGTTTGCTTGTTTACTTGTCATAAGTTAACATATGTATACCAATACTTGTTTTATCCATTTTTAAACATCATGAACACAATACAAATACCATATATAGCATGAAAGAAACATAATAAGCATGAAATGATATTGAGCAAGAAAGTGTATAAGGGTTTGCTTACAACTTTTGGCTTTCTAAAGAAAGGAAGTCAAGTATAGAACTAGGACACTAAACCTAAGCTTGTAAACCCTTCACCATAACTCTTGTAACCCTTGCTAGCCTTGATCTAACCCTTGTGAAAACCATTTAACTTCAGCCCTAGTAACCTTGTGTAGCTCCTAATTCAACCATGGAATCACCAAACAAACTTAAGAACTAGGTAGAGAATACTAAGACCTTGAACTTTGTAGTGTAACTTGTATATTGAAGATCAAAGGATCATGGTGCTATGATAAAAGGTTGTGGCGTTTTTGTGGTGAAGAAAGGAAGGAATGAGCTTGCTATTTATACTAAGAATGAGGAGGTTAGGAAGGTGGCTAGGAAACTACATAAACTTGGAGACAAAGTTGTAATTAAAAATGATCTAATGGCTAAAGTCATGAGATGATGCCACAAGTGTGAATGCCCCCCCTAGTGGCGGTTTGAAGAACTTGGAGAACAAGGTGTGGACTTTTGATGGTATTATCCTAAGTATGTAGCTAGTTTTGACTCCGTAAATCGCTAACCGTAAATGATTAAGCCTCAAAACGTAAAACCGGGTATCCTAAAAATATGAAACTTATAAATATGGTTAAACATGTCAATATAGTCCATAATAAAATATAAAATGAGTGGTAGGTTCTATCGGGTGCTAAAACCCTGCTAAAAACTGGAAACACGGGTCTAAAACGCGTAATACGTAAAACGTACGAAAGTTGCGTAAAATTGAGAAAAGTAAAATGTAACTTTTCTAATAGGATAATAATGACTTAAAATGACTTATAATGTCTAGGCTGGGCTCAGTCTAGTGTCGGTTGGTGTTAAATGTCTTTTAGACCTAAAACCGCAAGCCTAAAAATCAAGGAATGACTTATAAAATCAAAGAATGATTTTTGGTCAAAGGAGGAGGGAAAAATATGTTGACTTTTTCTAATAAGTTGAAAACTCAAATTGTCTTAGAAACGCGTTTTGTGGTCTAACGGTTAATCGCCCATACGGTTAAGCGTGCTCATGCGAGAGTAGTACAGGCTTGGGTGACCTGTCGGGAATAGTAATTAATCTGAAAATGCGAATTGTTACATAGCAAGATTGAGGAAATCTTGAAAGGTGATGAAATGTTAAGCGAAGCATCACTTGAAGATGATGAGCTTGACTTGACGGTTTTGTTGAAGCAACAAGGTTTGACACTAATCCTAGTGGTTTTTGAGAAGGATTTTGATGACTCGGATGATGTGTTGGATTTAGTCATTTCAAAGGTGTGGTTTTGATGTTTTGAGAGAAGAAGTTTTAATGGTGATGGTGTGATTTGAGTTGTTGCAAAACTTTCAAATTTATAGGGTGGAAAAGATGTTGAAATGGGTGTTTGGATTTGATGTTCTACCATTCAAAGAATGAGGTTTCAAATGATTTTCATGACCATGTCACATCATTTGATGTCAATCCAATGGAATAGGGTGGAGTGAAAGACCAACATATGCACTCAATACTTTGTGATCATGGGATGTGATTTGGTTGAAAATGTTTTAATGGTTTGAAGGATCCTTTAAAAGGGTTCCTTGGGTTAGTTATGTTTGAATTTGAATTTTTGGAGGGAAGTGGCTTCCTAATTGTTTTAGTGAGTGAGAGTTGTTCTAATATGGTTATTGGAGTTAATGGAAGATGTTTCTCACTTAGGATAATGGTTTGACATTTTACAAGTTTTGAACTTAAGAAAAATGACAAAAATTTTCTGCAGGTGACTGGCGGAACCCTCGCGATACACAGGCGGAACCCTGTTTTGGGTTCCGTCTGGTCCGTTGCGCCATTTCTGGGTTGCCCAGAAATTTCACTGGCGGAACCCAATCTAGGGTGCCGCCAGATCCACCAGACCTGAAAAAGTACACAGTCCGCGATTTTGACCCGCGAGACGATTTTCAAATTTTTCGAAAACTCCTAAAATCAAAAATATAATGCATATCTGGTTAGGAAATGCAAAAAATAAACATGTAAACACTCATATCATATGACTTTGAGCGGGGGCTAGCGATATTCACTAAACTTAGTGAAATTTACCATAAGCATAAAAATTGACCAACACCTCAAATATTGTCATTATGCATAAAAGCTCATACAAACATAATCCGAAAAACATAATAAAGCATGAACGTGAAAAATAATATAAATCACATAGTTTAACACATACAAGGTTCTAAAACCTTCATAAGCCAAACACTCCTTAATCACGATTCTCACAACCGATCTATCTTCTTATTGAGCTTGCTTAAGTACCTTCCAAAGCACTTGAAAATTCCTTTGGTTTGTTTGAACTCTTCGGATGCATTGTCAATGACGGGGAGTTCTTGAAGGTAGTCTAAAGGAAGTAACTTAGAATTAGGAAGTTTATCGTCCTCGCTTATGTTGGATGATGATGATGATGATGGTGTAGGTGAGCGAGTACGTTTCCCCTTACCTTTGAAAACTCGTTTATCACTTAGAGGGACGAAGATGTGGGGAACAAGAGAATAGTCAAGGCACATTCCATTATCGTTAGGAGGAATGGGTGAGATTGCTCTAAAGAGGCGGGTGAGAAGCATTCCATAAGGAAGAGCGGTTGTTCCTACCAAAGGTATGTCGACCATTCTTTTGGCAAGGTAATAGGCTAAGTTAAAAGGTTAACCGGTGGAAATGCTATAGAGCATGTAGCTAAGACATGTGTTGACATGATCTCTATTTCCTATGGAACTTATAACGTTGACTCTAAGAATCTCTTCCCATTTCTTAAATTGTGGTTTGAGCTCATTGATTTTCATACCAAAAGGGTCCTTATCTACCTCTTTACCCGATCGATTCTTCCTCGTTGTTGAGGTTCTAACAAATAGATGCTCACGAATTGCTTCCTTATTCGCAAGAGGATTGTCATACGGATGAAAACGCTCAATGGAGTCAAGACTAGAAAGAGGCCACTTATTCGTGTAGAGACATGTACCAATATTAGGGACACCAAGAATTGTTGCAAAATCTTTCAAGGATATGATGTTTGGTATTTGATTGGTTTTAAAGGTTAGTGAGAATTCACCATTGTCATCAAAGTAAAGGGTTAAGGTTGCATAGATTTCTAAAATGAACCTAGAACAAATAGGCTCGTCGATTTCTAAGAGACACTCAAAGTTGATTGTGGCAACTTCCGTGTAGAGGTTTTTACCTTCTAAGAAGGATGGATCAATGGTTCTACCCTTATGGATATATCATTTTTCTAAGGCTTTGAAAACAACGATTTGAGTTTGAGTAAGACTTTTGGTTTTGTGGTGTTTGGGTAGGTACTTGATGGTGTCCTTGTGGTCGTAGTGAGTTAGAGGAGGCATTATGATTCCTAGAAAATCAAAATTTCACATTTTAGTCTAAGTGAACGACTATTGTAATGTTTATGTTCTAGTGTGTGCCTATATGAAAACAATGTGGAGGTGCGGTTAACTTGACTTATTTTGATGCTTAAAACATTTTATAATGCAAGTGATGTTTCAATGACGTTTTTCATTTGTTTTAACAATGTAGTGAACGGTGGAAAAGTATGGTTGACGACCGAGAGTGGATATGTGAAATGAGGTGGTGATTGCTTGACAACACTTAAAGCTTGGATATCTTCTTTGTGTTCTTCACTTGCTAGAAAGTGGAAGAGACGCATTTCATAATGAAATTCACTTGACTTTTGACGACATAGACAAATATGTTAATGAGAGTATGGATATGACAATTTCCCTTTGTTTCAAAGAGCGACACAAGGGTGAACATAGGTTTATGTATCATGAAAGGTGGTTTAATCTTAATAGTTATAGTGGGGATGACACACTTGTTTGGTTACATTGTGGAATCTTCTTGAGAAGATGACTAGGTGGAGTTATTGGTGAAGATGATATTGACTCTTGGTTTCTTTGAGAGCATGGAAATGGTGGATGACTCGATATTGATAGGACAAAGGATAACTCAGTTTCTCATTTCACATTGGTTGTTTGAGGTTTGAGTGATGAAAGGTTATGAGGAAGATGCTTGAAGTTTTGCTCATTTTGTGAATCTCATGGGCTGATATATATCACAAGGTGAATGTGATGAGATGATGGTGAAAGAACAAGTGAATAATTAAATTAAGAGGGTGTTTGGTTTAGAAATTAAAAATATAACATCCTGCAGATTTGGCGGACCAGGCGGAACCAAAGGGAGGGTTCCGCCCGTATGGTCTGAGGGTTCCATGGGAACTGCAGGGAAAAATTCAAAAGGGATTGTCTTGATTTTTGTGGTTTTATCCTAATGTTCATAACTATGGTTTTAGGTCTTATGAGTCCTTGACTAAGCCTAGGGATGATGAATGCTTCTCATTCAAGAGGTTTTGTGAAAACGTTGATAGAATGGTTAACGTATACGACTTTCTTGGTTAAGATGTTCCTCAATGAACAATTTTACCAAGACGATGATGATGGATCACAATATGTTAATTAAGAACATAATGGATTGAATTGTCGCTGAAGTCGATGCTTCCTTTGTTGAAAGGATAACAATGTTGATGAGATGAATTCCATTGTCGACGTGAGTTAGCTTGTTCAAGTGGACCTTGTTGATGTGCTTCTCCATCCGAAACTAATTTGAGAACCTTACGTGTTTTGGAGAATCATTGGGTAAGTAAGTATAAAAGTGCAAGTACCACTTGTGCTTTTCTGATCAACTTATTACCGACATAATTCCATTTGGCATACACTATGGTTTCTATTCCCGTTCTTTTGGAATACCATAATCCTAGTTGTGTAGTACCTTATGATGTATCCAAACAAGCTCAACTAAAGAGTTGTTTTAGGATCTTCTTTAACACGAGCACATAGACAAATGCTAAACATAATGTTGGATCTAATTGTTATGAGAACAAGTAGTCTTCCGAACATTTCTCTACATTTAGTTTTACCTACGGATTTACTAATCTCATTCTTGATAAGTCATCAATAACTAAACCATTGAGAACAAGAGAGTAACTAGGAATGTTTTTAAGTTAAAATCCCTTGCTTTTGAGGCTTGCTTTTATTATCAAAAAGTCTTTCAAATATTGACACTATAATCACTTGATTACTTTGAAAAATCTATTTTGTTTCACTAGTTGTTTTACTCTAAATTCCAAAAACTGTTTTTGTTGAATTTATTTAGACACAACTATGACCTATAAATCAAGTTTTATAACTTATGTCAATTTTGCTTGATTCAATGTTTGACTCAAGGTGAGAAGATGTTATTTTTTACTTTTATCCTTAATGTTTTACATAACATACTTGTCTGCCATCATTAGACTTTCGACTAAGTCATCATCTACCAAAGATGATATCTTAGAAGGAGAAGATCACTCGTTAAATGTTATATTCAACGACTCATCGACTCTTTGGGTTTTCTTACTTAAGACACTATGAACTCTACTTGTTTTGAAAAAGTCCAAGAGGTACAACATCATAAGACTAAGTGTCACATTTGATGTGTAAATCTTAGATGTTGAAAACTCATTTTCTTCCACACATCCTAATGTATGCCAATGTGATTTATTTCACCTTGTGTGTTTTATGTGAGATTATCATAAAGGAGTGATCGAAGAAAAACACAATTTAAGACTCAAAGTATGGTATCTGAGAATGTTGTTTAACAAAGGTTTGTTTTGCAAGCATCACAAAAGTGTTAGACATTTTAACACTAAGGAAATTCTTAGTTAGCTCACTTGTAAGCAAGAGTTGAGTGAGACTCACTCAAGAGTTTCTCGTGTTTATCTCTTGATGGTTAAAGAACCAAAACACCTTATATCTCCTACTAGTACTAATGACAAAATTCCTTGTTGCATAGAATCTAATCTTAGTTATTACTAATAGCAGGTAAACACTTTTAGCGTATTACTAATAACACATAATGCTAGAAACAAAAGACAATCAAAGTCAAGTTGAAGTAATGCGTACCTTTTAAATTGCATAGAGATGCTATCAAGAGGATAAACACTACGCGTAAAATCTTGGTTTGACGACACGCTTTGAAACTCAATTACTCATATATCCAAGAAGGTTAGATAATCATATAAAAGCATAGAGCATGATAATCTTAATCCTTTTATCATGAGTTTCTATTAGAGATTGAATTATCTCTAAATCTCTCTTCTAGGTTTGAAAAATTTTACTTGTTTTGTTTTACTAGTTGATGGTGCTTTTGAGTAAAATCCTAATCCGGTTTTATCTTTAAACAACCATTGACTCCTCAACAATCTTTCAAGAGATTTTGAGCTTACATCAAATTTAACTAATATTTTTCCTTTCTCATTTTGCTTTTAAATCTTATGTTTGTAATCTAGACACAATTTACATTCTAGATCAATTTCAACATTACTCTCAATTCTAGACATTTTATCTTCTAACAAGATTTCCTTTTCAAAGATATTCTTAAAAGATTTTGAAGACTCGTTCTTGAAGATAGTTTTTAGGTCCATGTTGCATAAACGTTTAGACTCACTTTCTAGTTTAGAAAACTCTAGGATAAATTTGTCAAAGCAAAAGTGTTTGGTTTTAAAATGTACCTTGCTTGATGTTTTATCTAGTTGAGAATCACAAACCGGATGGTTGGCTTCATCTTCATCCGTGTTATTCCATGAACCGTAAGCAAGTCCACTATGAGCTCGACATGAGTAATCATCTTCACTTACACCTTCATTTAAAACATTTAAACTAGTAATACATGTATTTATCTCAACTAAATGTCTATCTATTAATATTTCTAAGACTTCTAATTCATATGTGTGATCAAATTGATCCTTTTTGACTTGACATATTTCTTGATGAAATTTTAACATATTTTTCCAAATATCATTAGTCGTTTGACAAAAATACATTCTTTCATATTTGGTACAAAAGCTTTATTATTTTTATCAAGCTTAAGATAGTTATCTTGGTTTTCAAAACTTGTTTTCTTTGGTTTGAAATCACCAAAAGAAATAATATGTCAAAAATCTTGATCAATTGATTTCACATAGTTTTCAAAATTACTTTTCCATTCAAGTAAGTTGTCTTATTCAAATAGCGGTGGGTTTTGAATAGGTTGCCCTTCTTTGAGATTTTCAAAATCCATGGATCGATCCAAGTTTTAAAATACATTCTATTTTAAAGATCTTGAGTAACGTAGCTCTTGATGCCAATTGTGGAAAACTAGAAGGGGGGTTGAATAGTTTACCGCTTTTTAAATCCTTTTTAGCTTGAATGTCCTTTAAAAACTTTATGTTTGCTTAAAGATATAAACACAACTTTATATGTTTGATTCTTTGAAAAGCTTTTCATGTGAATAACAATTCTAACTTTACTTGTTACATACTTTGAAAAGCTTTACTTGTGATGATCCTAACTTTGCTTGTTTAGTTCTTTGAAAACCTTTTCATTTGTTTAAAGATATAAACACAACTTTACTTGTTTAATTCTTTAAAAAGCTTTATATGTGATTAGCAATTCTAACTAAAAGACAACATGTAATATGCAAAGATAAAGAAAGAAACGATCAAACCACAACACGATTGTTTATCGTGGTTCGGCTACAAGGACTCTTTTTCCTTGCCCTACATCCACGCCCCGAGTTTCCAACTCGAGAGTTATAAGCACTAATCAACAAGCTCCTTTCACCGGCGGAGAAAACCTTTACAACGTTGCTTACACTTTTACCGACACTAAGCTAGATGTCGAGTTCTTTTACACGGGTACAACCACTCCCATCGTCGCTTACACTTTTACCGACACTAAGCTAGATGTCGAGTTCTTTACCAAGGGTACAACCACTCCCGTTAGTTCTTTTACAAGGGTACAACAACTCCCGACACAATACATATTTTGAGGCCTAAAATACTAACCAATCACTTCTACATACATGACACAAATGAAGTATCAACTACCAAAGCTTATACATGACCAAGCTAACGAGACTTGCAACTTTAGAGTTGAAGCTTGTAACTTCTTGAATGATCTTGTGAAGTCCCTTGCTACATAAGAGAATCACACAAGTCAAATGTTACTGAGTTAGCTGATAGAGTATGAGAAAATATGTCCTAAAGGGGTGACTCAAAACTAACAAATGGTTTGGTATTTATAGCAAACCATTCTGCAGGTTTGGCAGATCAGGCGGAACCCTGAGATGGGTTCCGCCCATGTACCCCCAGGGTTCCGTCAGGGCTGCAGTTGGTTTTGCAATAAATCTTCCAAACCAAACAAGGTCACATCTCATTACACCTAGTCAAACACAAGACTTGCAAGCAAACATATGGTTAGTCAAACACACTTTCTTACCATAAATGTATATTGACAAAGCTTGCCCTAAATGTGATGTGACACTTTCTTTTTATGTCAACATGCATTGCACCAAACATGGAATACTTCCAAAGTGTGTAAGAACTTTATGGATAGTCAAACACATAAACAAACAATGTCACATCTGCTAAATACTAGTCAACATGCATTGCACCAAACATGGAATACTTACAAAGTGTGTAAGAACTTCATGGATAGTCAAACACATAATATTACCATAAATGCACATTGATGAGATGTGACACTTTCTTATTAAAGAAATACTTTCTTATTAAAGAAATAAAAATAATGTTAAGTTTAAAAAGAAATGTAAAGACTAGTTATACAAGACTTAAACTAAAATGATGTTTTACTACAATATAAAGTTTGTACTTTGTCATTAACAAAACTTAGCAAAGATCGTTAAAATATAAATAACGTTTTTAGGCTTTATTTGTATTAACAGACATTTTGAATGATTTGAATAAGTACTTATCTTCTATTGAACATAGAAGAATCAAGGGGTTGAAACCCTTGAAAAAGCTGTAAAATTCGTCTAGGGTTTATGCCCTAATATCCCACACAAAGTTCCACCCTTTACAATGAAAAATTAGAAAAATATATATAGACTATGCATCCTGACGGCGTCACGTGTTAACCTCTGACGCCGTTAACTCGCCGCCATGATGAAATTCGTATTAGCTAGATCCATTTCTGATGCCGTCATGTAGGAATAAGGTCCGGGCCGTCACGTGTATTTGGACCCTAACGGCCTAGGTGTCACACCCCACCACGGCGGAAATGCGCGGGTGTAACTACATGGATATCATCACAACACCTGGTGTCAACATAGAGAACAACTACATGCACATAAATAGAGCAATATACCAACACATAGTGTTGTAACAATACCCAAAGATAAACATAATAAAATCTAAAACATAAATCCAAACATAGTTGATAAACCACTTCCAATGCAACTAAGGTCTCGTTTATCCACATCCTTCTATCTTATCCTTAGAAAGCTCACCTGAAAATGATGCTTAAAACGTCAACATAATGTTGGTGAGATTCATAGGTTTGAGACTCAACACACAAGGCAACCGAATTCTCTGTGATTACAAAATATAGCTGGACAAATAAATTACAGTTATCATATAGCTACATGTATTCGCAAGTTAATATTCACACACAAAGGCAACCACACTCATAAGGCAACCAATAGGACGGCTCGTGTCCCCCGATCCCATATTCATTACAACAGGACGGCTCGTGTCCTCCGATCCCATAATCATCAATTAGGACTCATACGCGAGTAATAGGATAACATCCTCCTAATTGGATCCCATCAAACATATCAAACATCGATTAGGTCGCTTGCGCGAGTAACAGGATAACATCCTCCTAATTGGATCCCATATACTTCCACACAAACAAATAACCACACATAGCATGCATACGATAACATTATAAGTCCAAGCTCTTTAATACCACACACATAATCACAGTAAATCAAATCATTTAAGACAAGCATCATTCCCATCCCAAGTTTAAAACAAAGTAAAAATATGGGACTATGAACTCACCTTAAACTCCGCAGCTTCCACAAAAACAACTCACAATCTATAGCACACAAAAATAATCCACATTACACAAGGTCAAGCTAAAAGCTACAACCCATGTAATAAACATATGATGGATGTCTAAGACTCATATGACCCACCATGGATCTCCTAGAAACCATACTAACCACCACCATAACCTAACACTCACTAAATCCCTTGCACTCTAAAACTCAGAAAACGCAAAATTTTTGAGTACATTCACTCACATGAAATATCGACAAATAAAGCTCAACAACTCACACCAAAAATTAACCATGGTCTCTCATAAGCATAGAAGCTAATCCCTGAAGGCCATGGACTAATAACACACACAAGTACTCACAAGAAATTCAAACTTGAAAACTACTCAAATTCGGATCTGAACGCACACCAAAAAGTTTTGATTTTTAATAATTACTTCTACAAGTTTTTATCGCGAATCCTCTTCGTGGTAGTCTAATATAACTTAAAAATTAACTATTCCAAAAGACCGAGTCAAAATACCACTTTTACAACTACATGCCACCCTCAAACTTTTACCCAAAATCTGTCCCGGTTTGACAGCTTTGACACCTTAACAAAGAAAAATCAAAAGACCGACTTCCCTACCTCAAAATTGATCGTGGCTGGACTTTTTGGAAAGCTCTTTCATTATAATTCAATTTAGACTTAAAATTCGTGACTTAACTCATCACCATCTGTTATACACACTCACATCTTTACAGCCTTACAAATCTGTCCAAACCCTAACTCAATAACTAGCATGTTTTACGCTCAATTCTCTTAACCAATCATCATACTATTATCATTAATTGATCCCAACATGTTTAATAACATTAATTTACAGAAGTTAACACAAACCCTAATCCACCATACTTAATATTACATGAATTAGATTAATTAATCAATTAATTGAACATAAGGTTTAAAGATTTTACCTTGATTCTTGATTATTGCTCCCAAATTACAAACCCTAACTTTTCTTCTTCTTTTCTCTCTTGGATCGACCCATAATTGTAGAAAAAACGTTTTAGGGGTGTTTGGTTTGATATATATATTAATTATGGATAATCCTTGGGCCTAAGAGTCATATTTGGACACAAATTGGGTTTCCTTTTTCCCCCTTATCCCTTAAATCCGAATTTTACATATATAAAATATATATTTTTATTGTTTTTTATTAAATTTATTTATTACACTCAAAACCTCATACTTTTCATATTTTATAAATACCCATAGCTAATCCTAATGTCTTACGCGATAAACCTCAACTTTTACGACAACCGGAAAAATATCATTTTCAATAATAAAGTTTCCAAAAATAGAATTCTACACTCTTTTGAAACATAACTCATAAAAACAAATCCCACGTAACTTACTAACACTCAATTACTTGAACGAAGTCTCGTTACGCAAAAACACAAAAACACCAAAACTACACAAGTCATTTCTACACCACAAAGGTAATCAAAATGAACTTTCCCAAATTCCAAACTTTTCAAATCACAATAAAACCACTCACGCAAAGGGATTTAATGCTAAAACTCACCTATATCACTCATATATCACTTCAAACACCTAATACACACCAAACAAACGTCAACCGAGTCAAGACTATTAGTCAAACTAACCTGCCAAAACCACGGTTGTTACATCATCCCCCACTTAGGGAAATCGCGTCCCGAGATTTCAACTACTCGTCTCACCAAAAACATCAGCAAAAGAAAATTTATGGATTTTTAAGCGGATAAATACCACACCATAAACTCACAGAGAAAGAATCGCAAAAACGTGAACTGACTAAATACCCGAATTTACACGATAGAAAACATCCCGTCACTCCAACGATACACGCAAATAGATACACTACATCGATCAATAACACCAAAGATCCGATCGACTTCTCACAGGTAGGTACGATACTCTCGAACCAAATGAAAAACCAAATGATAACCGAAAAACGCACTCACAAATAACAGATACTCATAAAACAAACATTTATGAATACCCCGCATCAAACTTTTACGATCTAAAATCCAACTACAAACGATCTACTTCACCCACCACTTCAGTAAACAAAATTTGGGTACTTAAATTCCATCGGATCCTCACGTTCCCAGGTAAACTCAGGACCACGCTTAGAATCCCACCATACCTTTACCAATGCTATCTCACCATACTTCAACCCTTAACATCTCGATCCATAATCTCAACAGGTTTCTTGACAAAACGGAGAGTCTTGTCAACCTTAATCTCATCTAATGGCACATCCAGACTATCATCTGCCAACCACTTCTTTCCATTAGATACATGAAACGTATCATGCACTCTACTAAATTCCTCAGCTAACTTCCACCGGTATGCCACAATTCCACTCCTTTCCGTAAATCCCAAATGGTCCTACGTATCTCGGTGCTAGCTTGCCTTTCTTACCGAAACGCATAACACCCTTCCAAGGAGATACTTTTAATCTCACAATATCACCAACACCAAACTCTAAGAGCTTACGGAAATAATCCGCATAACTCTTTTGGCGATCTCTTGCTACCTTAAGTCTTTCCTTGATCTGAAAGATCATATCCGTAGTCCCTTGTACCAGTTCAGGACCAATCAGTTGGCTCATCCCAACTTCTGCCCATCGAACAGGCAATCTACATTTCCTTCCATATAATACCTCAAACGGCACATTCTTAATACTAGAATGATAATTGTTGATATAGGAGAACTCAGCTAAGGATAAATGCATACCCCGGCTTCCTCCAAAATCAAACACACCCAAGCTCTCAGCTCACCATCCATCACCTGATTTGTACGCTCACTTTGTTCACTCATTAGAGAATGATAAGTCGTACTCATCCACATACACAGTCTCAAGACTCCATAACACGTTTACCACTATCGCGAAGTAAGTATTTCATCATGTTATAAGCTGATTGACGCAACACTCCACGTCTCTCTACCAACTCATCAAATGAAATGTCTCACCAAATTCCTTCTCAACAAAATCTCCTAGTATCTCTGACCGTTGCATCACCATAATAATTGTTGACATCAACACTCACCTTCAAGCGTATCAACCACTTGCTAAGGTAATAATACGTTTTATCCATTCTCGGATGTATCAAATACCTCGCATGATCGATGTCCTTAAGCTTCCTCTCCATGAAACCAATAGTTGGTCCGCAAAGTACATTCCTCCATCCTCGTTCCTTTCCATTTACTGGTCTAAACAAAGTAATCATTCTTCTTACATGTTCTCATCCTTGAACCTCTCTCTAGGCCGTCAACATCATCCTCTTAACTCCGAACTGAATTATCATAATCATTGCTCACAAACATCTAAGTTTCATTCGTTCACTCCCGCTCAGCGCTCTTACCACGATGTCTGCCCTTCCTTTACAGTGGCGAATCAGACAATCGTAGTCACTGAGAAATTCCACACCCACTTCTCTTCAACATATATTAACCTCTTATCAAATATATGCTAAATATTCGTATGGTCTGGGTAGACCACACTCTTTGCTCCATAAAATATCATCTCCAAGTTATACTCCCCAACTTTAAATCATGTATCACATAGTTCCTCTCATGGGTCTTCCACCTCCGCGATGCCTACGCAATCTATAGAAGATAGAAATGAATCGTCAATCGTACCTGCCAACCCTAAGGAAAATTGTCTCTCATAGGGTGTCTTAGGTACTTTCCACTCTTCACTACTTTTATCTTACTAGTGTCCACGAACACTCGCTACCGTTGACCACCTTCCTGAAGAACGTACATCTTAAAGCTACACCTGTCACTTGAACACTTGGCAACATCCTCTTCTTCTTCAACGAACAAATTGATAATCAAAACGACAATCTATCCTAAGTAAACGACGCGAACCATGAAACCGGTCGAACTAAAACGTATATCAACGAACTCAAAAAGGGGTACGAATTACCGACCAACGAGGTAACGAACATCAAAATCAAAGCTAGAAAACACAATGAGAAATTTTCCCCCAATAAAAGTAGACACGGATAAAATGTTCATGAAAAACCCATACAAAGAAAATACACATACCCATAAAACATGCACAAGCGTACCTCACCGAAAGAAACACTCGATAAACCAAATACATAACAAGTTTGGTAAATGAGAACCATAGACAGTTCTTATTCCCGTACTCGACCTTCCCAAAAACAAATGAACACCGTTTTTTTTTTCACAAAACATATCTTAAACTTATACATTTTTTTTAATATATATAAACCATTTTATGTAAGACATCAACATAACCATTTTTTTTTTCACACTTCATTTTCACCATAAAAATATTAGTTTCCATCAAACAACCTTCAAATACCCAAAACGAATTTGTAAAATGCCATAAAGACTCTAACACAACCTCTTAATCGAACGCGAAAGACATTGAAGAATTCCGTAATCAAAATAATCCTCAAACGAACTCATACCAGCGAACACTCATGCAAATACATTGCAACCCAAGCGAAGAACGCAAAGACTCATTCGTACAACGATCAAACCAAAATCATAGAAAAACAACGATGCTAACAGGTCACAAAACATGTCACAAAATTCAATTGGTGTGTGTAAATGAGGAATCAAACATCCACACCAACTCGTCACGAACCAACAATACTTGAAGAATAGCATAACATTCATCCGAGGAATGAATGTATGGAATAATCAAAGAAACGAACCAGTATCCAACAAAAACGAATTCGATTACTCATCACCTATCACGACGTCAAAAAGAAAGAATATGGCATCTGTACCATCATGGTACGAAAAAGGAATGCCAACCAAAGAATCAGGTATACTAACGGAGCGTCTAGCAAACGAATCAACTTGAATACCACAACATAAGTACCCACCGATATTTGAGGTATCAACATATGATAGGTAGGATGGAATCTTACCACCTACATACCCCAACATATAACAACTGCCCTAACGGTTAAGAGAATACTTCTCCAACCATACAGGCATCACCAATCATGATATCACATACCATCTACCACAACATATAACAACAAACATCAATCAATGCAATAATGGTCACAAGTCCACGTGTGTGATACCCTTATAATTATGTTCGCGACCATAGTTAGAAGCCTATTCCACACGCATTCTTACTTCCAAAACCACACATCTCAATGATAACGCACATGTACCACATAGCACCTAATACACCATGCAATCTATGCTATTATACTTGCAAGTCCACTTGTGTTGTGATGCATGTATAATTATGTTGGCCACCATAATTATCTATGCCCCCTTTCATAAGTGTACTCCCTCCTATGACAACACATCATGCAAACAAACATGCAAACAAAAACTAAAGACGTCGCAACAATCATCTTACATGGAACAATTCCAACGATAACGTAAACTCTATAATCAGAATCACTTGGATAAGGTTGATCCAATTTCCAAGAGTAATTACGCTCCAACATGGCTCCAGACGGAAAAAGACAATATACGAATTCCAAAACATAACACAAAACAAAAGACGTCACATAATGGCTCAAATTCTACTCTCGCACTTATCTCCCTACTCAGATCAATTCAACTTACTACTCGTTGTGGACTCTAGATCCAAATCCACACCATTCCATCCTAACTCCCTTTCATCTTTACTCAACCACCCATTCATGTTTCCTATATGTTGAGGTAGTTGACAACATGCAAAACCATCTCTATTTTTTTTTTCTTCCAATTCTACATAATTCACAAGCACATACAAATCACGAGGTTTAGACTAAACCACATCTCCTTCCTAGGTGAAGTGAGGACACTACCAAGGGTATTTGGTAATGGCTCCATCTCCAGAAGTCGTCGTGGTTCCAAACCTCTCCACTTCTTCTCCACCAACGTTTGCCATAAACGTCATCTCCTTGTCCGAACGTAGATACATATTATCGAAAACTCGGATTCCACGGTTAGTCCGCTTCATCCTACCACCTCTCTCGCATCCGATAATGACAACGATAGTCCAACGATGCATCTTACACGCGGAAGATGATATAATAAAGACGATATATACAATACTACGTATAGGGGATAGAATATACGTCCAAAACTCAATAAAACATCACATAAATATAGGAAAATAGACATATAAAATACTATACTTACACATAGGTCCTAAATGCAACTATATGAAGGACTCCTAGGCTATAGTCTAGGTTAAACCACCTAATTCTCTATAACCAAGGCTCTGATACCAATCTGTCCCACCCCGCCACGGCGGAAACGCGCGGGTGTAACTTCATGGATATCATCACAACACCTGGTGTCAACATAGAGAACAACTACATGCACATAAATAGAGCAATGTACCAACACATAGTGTTGTAACAATACCCAAAGATAAACATAATAAAATCCAAAACATAAATCCAAACATAGGTGATAAACCACTTCCAATGCAACTAAGGTCTCGTCTATCTACATCCTTCTATCTTATCCTTAGAAAGCTCACTGAAAATGATGCTTAAAACGTCAACATAATGTTGGTGAGATTCATAGGTTTGAGACTCAACACACAAGGCAACCGAATTCACTGTGATTACAAAATATAGCTGGACAAATAAATTACAGTTATTATATAGCTACATGTATTCGCAAGTTAATATTCACACACAAAGGCAACCACACTCATAAGGCAACCAATAGGACGGCTCGTGTCCCCCGATCCCATATTCATTACAACAGGACGGCTCGTGTCCTCCGATCCCATAATCATCAATTAGGACTCATACGCGAGTAACAGGATAACATCCTCCTAATCGGATCCCATCAAACATATCAAACATCAATTAGGTCGCATGCGCGAGTAACAGGATAACATCCCCCTAATTGGATCCCATATACTTCCACGCAAACAAATAACCACACATAGCATGCATACGATAACATTATAAGTCCAAGCTCTTTAATACCACACACATAATCACAGTAAATCAAATCATTTAAGACAAGCATCATTCCCATCCCAAGTTTAAAACAAAGTAATAATATGGAACTATGAACTCACCTTAAACTCCGCAGCTTCCACAAAAACAACTCACAATCTATAGCACACAAAAATAATCCACATTACACAAGGTCAAGCTAAAAGCTACAACCCAGGTAATACACATATGATGGATGTCTAAGACTCATATGACCCACCATGGATCTCCTAGACACCATACTAACCACCACCATAACCTAACACTCACTAAATCCCTTGCACTCTAAAACTCAGAAAACGCAGAATTTTTGAGTACATTCACTCACATGAAATCTCGACAAATAAAGTTCAACAACTCACACCAAAAATTAACCATGGTCTCTCATAAGCATAGAAGCTAATCCCTGAAGGCCATGGACTAATAACACACACAAGTACTCACAAGAAATTCAAACTTGACAACTACTCAAATTCGGATCTGAACGCACACCAAAAAGTTTTGATTTTTAATAATTACTTCTACAAGTTTTTATCGCGAATCCTCTTCGTGGTAGTCTAATATAACTTAACACTTAACTATTCCAAAAGACCGAGTCAAAATCCCACTTTTACAACTACATGCCACCCTCAAACTTTTACCCAAACTCTGTCCCGGTTTGACAGCTTTGACACCTTAACAAAGAAAAATCAAAAGACTGACTTCCCTACCTCAAAATTGATCGTGGCTGGACTTTTTGGAAAGCTCTTTCATTATAATTCAATTTAGACTTAAAATTCGTGACTTAACTCATCACCATCTGTTATATACACTCACATCTTTACAGCCTTACAAATCTGTCCAAACCCTAACTCAATAACTAGCATATTTTACGCTCAATTCTCTTAACCAATCATCATACTATTATCATTAATTGATCTCAACATGTTTAATAACATTAATTTACAGAAGTTAACACAAACCCTAATCCACCATACTTAATATTACATGAATTAGATTAATTAATAAATTAATTGAACATAAGGTTTAAAGATTTTACCTTGATTCTTGATTATTGCTCCCAAATTACAAACCCTAACTTTTCTTCTTCTTTTCTCTCTTGGATCGACCCATAATTGCAGAAAAAACGTTTTAGGGGTGTTTGGTTTGATATATATATTAATTATGGATAATCCATGGGCCTAAGAGTCATATTTGGACTCAAATTGGGTTTCCTTTTTCCCTCTTATCCCTTAAATCCGAATTTTACATATATAAAATATATATTTTTATTGTTTTTTATTAAATATATTTATTACACTCAAAACCTCATACTTTTCATATATTATAAATACCCATAGATAATCCTAACGTCTTACGCGATAAACCTCAATTTTTACGACAACCGGAAAAATATCATTTTCAAAAATAAAGTTTCCAAAAATAGAATTCTACACTCTTTTGAAACATACCTCATAAAAACAAATCCCACGTAACTTACTAACACTCAATTACTTGAACGAAGCCTCGTTACGCAAAAACACAAAAACACCAAAACTACACAAGTCATTTCTACACCACAAAGGTAATCAAAATGAACTTTCCCAAATTCCAAACTTTCCAAATCACAATAAAACCACTCACGCAAAGGGATTTAGTGCTAAAACTCACCTATATCACTCATATAACACTTCAAACACCTAATACACACCAAGCAAACGTCAATCGAGTCAAGACTATTAGTCAAACTAACCTGCCAAAACCACGGTTGTTACACTAGGTGATGCCGTCAGGCCAAATAGCCTAAAAACTTTCTGGATCGTCACGTGTATTTTCCACTTCCACCTCTTTTGCCACTCTTGACGCCGTCACTAGTAATCCCTTGACGTCGTCAGGTACTGTTCCTAGCAAGGAATTTGAGACTTTGCCGTTTTCTTCACTTTTATGCTCCAAAAGCGTCCAAAATGCTTCCTTTTCCAGATTTCTCTCCAAAAGTACCTAAAATGACAAAAGGAACGATTTAGGGCAATAATTGATCAAATAATCTCGAATTCGGGCTTAAATGACCCCTTAAAAGCGGTACACTTTTCGCCTCATCAGTTTCCCCTTACACTTAGCTTTTGCAAAATACCTTTATATGAAGTTAAGACGAAGTTAAACAACAAAATAAAGCATTTTCACAATTTAATTTGAAACATGATCTACCAACAATAAAAATAAAACATGCATACGGAAACAAATAACATCAAACAAATAAAAATCAAACAAATAAAAACACACAAAACATGGGTTGCCTCTCAAGAAGCGCTTTTCTTTATTTACGAGTCTTGTAGCTAGACTCTAGGTCATAGGCTATCACGTGACCTCATCATCGGTCTCTTTCTCTAGGTCATCCTCAATCTTAGTTTTGTATTCCGGACCTAATTGCAAACATTCCTTGTAAAAACCTAATATTCTACTCATGACATAATGTACTCCTCTACGTCTATCCTCATCATTCCTATAGTAGAACGCTTGCGTGTGTTCCTTTTCAAGGTTTGATAGAAGACGGAATTGTTCAATATTATTGGGCATTTGGTAAGCAATTTCATCGTTCTCATCCTTGTATCTAACTATCCCTAAGGACGGGTCATAACTCATCTTAAAGGCCTCAACAAACGGTTTTCCGAACACTACTTGACTTAGGCAACCATCTATTACCGGACGAATATCCTCTACAATCACAAAGTCGGTAACATAAGTGAAGTTTCCTACAAAGACATGTAATCCTTTCACTCTTCCTACATAGTTGCTCATCCAATTCGTGTTAGGCATCATCCTATATTCAAGTTGCTTCGTCATTACCCAATTATAATAGGTCCTAGTCATAATGTTTATAGGAGACCTAAGATCGATGTAAGCTTTCCACACATGCATATGCCCAATGTTGCATGGTATGTTAATGTTAGAGCGATCTCCTGCTTTGATAAGTGGTGAACCAAGGACGTATGGTGTCTCGGGGTCATCGAATAGATCCTTATTATATTCCCGTTCTTTCTTGGTGGGTAACTTATCAAAGTATTCCTCTACGTTTTCTACTTCCTCTAACTTTTCTTCCTTAATATCCTCAACTTCCTTAATCTCATCCTTAGGTCCAGTTTCTATTCCAACTTCATCCTTGTCACTTTCTTCTATATTCTTATCTATTGCTTAATGGTAACAACATTGACAAAGTGGACGTGTTTGGATGATTAGGGGTCCTTAATTTGGATTCCGCTACTAGTGTCCCTAGTGTCCTTCCTAGGTGTAGTTAGTACTTGGTTGTTGAGGGCTTTCAATAAGTTGTCAATTTTATTGGTCATCTCCGTTTGTTGTTGATTGAATTCTGTTTCAAACTTAGCTATGGGAGCTTCTTGAGATGCCATAAATTTGGACATCAATCCTTCAAGATTATTGGTACTAACATAGTTATTGGAATGATTGTTGTTGAAAGTGCAGTTAGAGGGTGGACCGTTTGGTTGGTAACGATTAGGTGGATTGGAAGAATTGTTTTGGGGCATGTTTTTTATTTGTTTCCACCTAAGGTTTGGGTGATTTTTCCAAGAAGGGTTGTAGGAATCACCGTAAGGGTTTGGCTCGGGTTTGAAAGTGTACCACTTGTCTCCCGCTTCGTCGGTACGCGAGGATGCGTAATCCGCAAAAGCTTGTCCGGGGAGTTCCACGCAATCATGAGTGTCATGGGGACCACTACATAATTCGCATGAAGAAGTGATTTTGTTCACTTGGCTTGAAGGCTTAGGAGCTTCGTAGGATTTCATGAGAAACTTGACTTGGTCCTCAAGTTCCATGATCCTACGGTCGGGAGTGCTAGAATTGTTCGAAGGCAAAGATATTGTCTTGACCGTTTTGTTCAAATTACGGGGATCATTCCAACTTTCGTTGTCATAGAGAGCAAGATCTTCTATGAGTTCCCATGATTCTTCCGCACTTAGATCACGTAGCTTGCCAGCGGCCGATTGGTCAATGGTTCTCCTTGTGGAGAGATCGATATGGTCATAGAAGATTTAGACTTGGAGCCAAAGATCTATGCCATGATGAGGGACTTTTTGGAGTAAGTCCTTGAAACGAGTCCATGCTTCATATAGAGTTTCACCTTGACGTTGTTGGAACATCAAGATATCATTTCTAAGCTTGGTAGTTCTCCCTGGTGGGAAAAATTGATCAAGGAAACGAGAAGTGAGATCATCCCATGAGGTGATGGATCCTGCGGGTAAACGTTCAAGCCATTGACTAGCTTGATCACTGATAACGCTTAAAGTTAACATGTTTTTATAAGAGTTATTAGTGTTTTTGTGTATGTTATTTGGTTGTTTTTATATGCTTTTGCCACTAAATTGTATCAAAGTATGTTTTTGTAGCATATGTAGCCAAATGTAGGAAAAATGGAGAAAAAGTGAAGAAAATGAAGTATATGCGATTACACGAAGATTCCCAAGCTCAAAAGTCCAATCTGTGAAGCATTTCATAAGGAGAACCTAAGTTTTGTCATCTCAAAGTTCTTAGTTCAGAGTTAATCAAGTTTGGATAGTGCATAAAGAACTACACAAGGAAAAGTCAAAGTCCAATGCAACCAGAATCTACCATCCGATCGGTTGGAGTATAACCAATCGGATTGCCACAATTACCATCTCCATCCGATCGGTATCAACCCGCAACCGATCGGATGGTCATTACTGCCTGTTTACACCAACTTTTGTGCACGAATCTTGGTCTTTTGTCCCATGGTTCTAGGCCCTTCTTAGTGTCTTATTGTTCAAGTTCCAGCATTTAAGTACTTATTCATTACTAGGAGTATTGGACAAGCCTATAAGGACCCCAAGAGTACACAATTGAAGACACCATTCAAGAGACCAATTACTCTCATTACTACTTGTAACACCCCCAATTCAAGAATGCAGCGGAATTCAAACTGGGTGTTACTCGACGCACAACAGTCATAATAATAGAAAACGATCTCTAATTGAGTCGTTTTAAAAGATTTATCATTCAAATTATAAAAATATCAGAGATTACAAAATGAGGTCCCAGATGGTTCCATGTTTACAAATTACATTAAATGAGTTTTCGAATGATAATAAATTTTATAGCCCTCTTGAATATCTGTGCCCCTCCGTGCCATCCTTGATCATCATGGACCTGAAATACATGCTTAAGAGGTCAACACAAAGGTTGAGTGATATTCATAGAGTTTGTTTAATGGTTGAACACAATATGTTGGTAGTGTGAGCTATAGACTCACACCAATGGTTGTAAAACAAAACAGTTATTATTATTACACTAAGCTTATGACACCAAAACGTTAATGGGTACCTATATCAATCGGGGAGTTATCCCGGTAGGTACTTTGCCGTCATACCTATGTTTTAAATATTAATGCATTCATTTGAACATAGTCAATAAAAATGGGATTCGTCAATCCCAATAGGCCTATTCACAATATTCGCGCTCACTATTACTAGTGATTAAATGGTTCAAAATAAGGGATCATGGATTGGCAAGGATGGTACTTAGTGATAATAAAACAATCAGGCAAGTATACAGTTGAAAAGCATTGTGTTCGGTTGAAAAATAATAGCATGTATTCCCCCCAAGGGTTTGTAAAACAATTAAGTAATGGAAAGTGGGGCTATGAACTCACCTTAAGTTATGTAGTAAGTAGTGAAAATGATGGTCGAATCGCGAAAGTCTCTAGGAGCAACCTATAATAGAATGTTGCGACTTAGGAATGGAGTAAAGAATATGAAGAATTGCATATATATGTCTTGCATTTAGTCTATGATGTAGTACTTAGTATAGTGTAAGTCTTTGAATAAAGATGGTTTATGAAACATGTATAGTTTGTATATCGCTTACTACCGTTCGGGCCGACATAATTCAGAGGTCAAGTAGTAAACGTTCGAGGAGCCAGGACACTTTAATTCGTAAATCCACAACTCATCTCGACGGTTTACTATAATGAACCCCACACATGAGGCTCCCTACTATTGTAGTATTTGATAAAAATATATAAGTTTATGATCTGAAAAGTTACATGTTCAAATAATTGAATAAACTTAGGAAAGTTTACTTTTGGATGAAGATTGTTATTACCATGAGTTTCTTGAGTCTAGTATGAATATTACTTGTAAAGTTTCATGGTTGTTTTGATGGAGTAGATCCAAATTGGATGTTTACGTTGCCATTAACTCTTTAGTTTATGTTTTCGACTTAGAAAGCCATAAGGTCTTTAGCCGTGGCTTTGCCGTGACTTTGGTCATTGTTACCATTGTCTTGAGACTCAACCTTGGCCTTAGCCATGGTTGTGGTCTTGGCTTTAGGTCATTAGACCTCTTGGTTATAACTAACCATAACCATTATATGGTCATTTGGTCTTAAAAAGGGGCTGTTAAGAATTTGAAGAAAAATATCACACGTTAAGCGTTTTCAGGGCTCGAGCTTCTTTGATCCTGAACGAAAACGTCGTTTTGGAAAACTTTCGTATTTTAACTTTTTGATGAATCGGACCAGAACGGCCTCTTTCAAAATGGTCAGATCGTTAACATTTGTTTTAGGCAGTTTCGGCGTTTTGGTTTCGCTAACTTCTTTTGGCCATAACTTTTGACTCGTGTACTCGTTTTAGGTGATTCAAATTGATATGTTTTCCTTTTTAAGTCCTCTAATACAATAGGTAAGTTTCTAATATCATAGTTACTCTATTTTGGTCGTGGTTCTCAATATAAGTCACTAGTTTTCTTGTTTACTTAACATAAGTTAATATATAGTTTCCAAAACTTGTTTTAATAGTTTTTGTACATCATGAATATAATAACAAGACCATATATAGAATGAATGAAATATAAATAGCATGAAAATGATCTTTAGTAAGAAAGTATGTTAGGGTTTCCTTACAACTTTAGGCTTTCTAAAAGAAAGGAAGGTAACTAGTAAGGAAAGGACTTTGATTGACAAGCTTCTCTTCACTTTAGCAATCCTTCTACTCTTGTATTCTTGAAGGATTTGTGATGAGATTTTAGGTGACTTGAGTGGATCTAAACTAAAAAGAATCACCTAAAGTTTCTAAGGTTTTGATGTAGTTACTTTGTAGCTTGAAACTAGTATTTGGATCAATCAAAACTTAACAAGAGCTTTGGAATTGATAAGGATCTTGTGTTTCTTGAATAATAATTGAAGTAAACTAGCAAAAGGAAGTTTGTGTGTGTTCTTGGACGTTGGAAATGAA
Source organism: Artemisia argyi (assembly GCA_030686995.1). Classification (NCBI taxonomy): domain Eukaryota; kingdom Viridiplantae; phylum Streptophyta; class Magnoliopsida; order Asterales; family Asteraceae; genus Artemisia; species Artemisia argyi. The sequence continues at coordinate 43,938,124 of CM060701.1, forward strand.
GAGGGGAGGGTGGGGTATTTATATGGTCTTGAGAAGGTTAGTTTGGATGACTTTTCAAAGCCTTAGAACTTAAGTAAAACACATGGAATGATCTTAGAAGTACAAGGCACAAGATCAAGACACCAAGGTGATGAATCCCCTCCCTATAGTTGGCCAAAACACATAGGATAAGATGACTTGGTCATCTTTGGTATTATCCTACTTACGGAGTGAGTTTTGGTTCCGTAGATTGCTAACCGTAAGTTGTTAAGCCACAAAACGTAAAACCGGGTATCGTAAAAATGTGAAACTTGAAAGAATGACTAAACTTGTCAATATACTCCATAATAAAATATAAAATGAGTGGTAGGTTCCATTGGAGTGCTCAAACCCTGCTAAAACTGGAAACACGGGTCTAGAACGCGTAATACGTAAAACGTACGAATATTGTGTAAAATTAAGAAAAGTAAAATGTTACTTTTCTAATATGATAATAATGAATTAAAATGACTTATAGTGTCTAGACTGGGCTCAATCTAATGTCGGTTGGTATTTAATGTCTTTTAGACATAAAACCGTATGCCTAAAAATCAAGGAATGGTTTATAAAATTAAGGAATGATTTTTGGTCAAATGAGGAGGGAAAAATATGTTGACTTTTCCAAACATGTGAAAACTCAAATCGTCTTAGAAACGCGATGCAGGTATAGGCTAAGGTTACGGCTAAGCAAAAGTGCTTAAAACGTAATTTTTCTGTTTCTTACGGCCCATGGTCTATTTGGTAACATTTTTCTTAGTCATAATTAATTCTCTAATTAATCATGAGTGTATCAAACATTTATCTGATGCGGGAAAAATTAACGCGGTTGAGTTTCGTTGTGCGTAGGATTTTTGAATGACGTTTTAACCTAAGACGTGTAGTTCCTTAATAACTTTTGCGAAAATGATCTGATGAGTGTCAAACTTTTATTTTTCCATGGAAATGATTTATCACACAAGAATATGAAATAAAAATTAAATTTTGGAAAATGAATAGTGAAAGTGAATAGTAAAAAATGAATAGTGAAATTTACAGGAATAGAAGTTAACCTGAAAATGTGAATTGTTACAGTCTCTACTCCTTACGGGAACTTCGTCCCGAAGTTCTATGTGTGTTATATGTTGGAGTGGTGTCGATGAAGAGGTGTGGTTACTTATGAGGACTAGAGTCTGGAATTACCAGTGATGTAGTTTGATTTGTCATTTCAGTGTATGGCGTAGGATGAGGTTTACTTTTATGTGGGAAAGGTAGAGTAAGAGTGATTAATTGTCGTACTCTATCGTATGAATACTTATGAATTGCCTATACTCACACGAAATTTGTTTTAAGATTATAGGTGAGAAGTTTGTTTCTAAGAAAACATACAGGTGACTGCTCCCAGCATAACATGATCCTTCCCTAATTAGATATAAGTAGCTAGGCTATGTATAATTAAGGACCGATAATGTGATGTTCGGTTTAGTCACGTAGTATTATGTTCTTTAAAGTTTTAGATGGTATTCGATCTTGTAAAGCGGATGAGGGTGCTTGTGGTATAACTAAGGATGATTTGAGCTTTAAAAGTGCATCAAGATCTGTTAATGAGCTTGTGGATGTAATGGTTGTGAAGATAATGATGGTGAAAAGATGAACGAGACTTGTGTTCTTCATTTTTGGTTTGATGAGTTTTAGTGGTTTGAGATAAAGCTGGGTAAAGAAGACATAAAATCAATTTATAGGGTGGTATCAAATGAAGTAATTTTTCTAAGATGGTGGTAGAATATCTTGGAGTGAAATGATATGAAACAATAAAGTGGTAGCAAAATAGCTTGAAGTAAAATTTGTTGAATGGTTTATAGGATAACTGGGTAAATCTTATAGAATGGTAATAGTCTACTAATTAGTCAAATTGGTTTGGAGATAGAAAGTACAATAGATGAGAATTATCACAAAGAGTTGTTTATTGAACAGTAAATATTCTTAAGACATAAAACTCCCATTACTAGGGATGACATACACGTAGTACAACATAGTGCATAAATAAATATGACTGCTAAGTTCTAAACTTCATTGTTCTGCAGTGTTGTTGAGATCTTGATAAGCTCCTTCTCCTCCTAACATATATGCTCTCCCCTGGTTGTCTTAAACTTGTTGACCTTGGTTTTGGGGACATTGGTTCTTGTAATGTCCGCTTTCTCCACACCCGAAGCATATAACTATTGGTTGTGTGTTGCTACCTGTAGCTACAGCCTTGACTCTACAACCTCTGGCAAGGTGTCCAGTGTTTTGACAGTTGTGACACTTAGCCGGGCAAGGACCAGAGTGATGGAATTTAAACTTATTGCATAGTGGAGCATTCCCGGTATACCCTGTGCCTCTAGTTGGTGCAGCAACATAAGCGGTTGCGGCCTCTTGTCTTTTGTTTTGCTGGTTATGATGGTTGTTGTTTTGAGTTTGGTTGTTGTTGTTGTTGTTGTTACTTCCATGGTTACCATCCCATGGTCGCTTGTTGTTGTTCCTATTGTTATTGTTGTTACGGTAGTTGGAGTTGTTGGAGTTGTTGGTGTTGTTTTGTCTTCGGGTTTCTGCCGTACGCACCACTTGATCCATGAGGCTGCGAGACATCCGCATAGCTTCATCAGGTTCCTTGGGATTGGTTGAAGTTACATTCCCTTGTATACTTAGTGGAAGTCCCTAGATATATCGTTCCAATAATTTCTCTTTTGTTGAAACCATTGTTGGACAGAGAATCCTCAATTCTTGGAATCGACGGTTGTAAGTTATGATGTCATTTCCTTTAACAACATGGTCCCAAAATTCCACTTCTAACTTCTGCATTTCACTGCGGGGGCAGTACTCTTTGATCATCATCTTCTTCAAATTATCCCAAGAACTCTTATAAGCATTTTCAATGCCCATTGGTTGAGATATTGAATTCCACCATGATAATGCTTCATTCAGCAGTGTACTAGTGGCATATTGAACTTTATCACTCTTAGTACATTTGCTGACCAAAAATACCGACTCCGCTTTCTCAAACCAGCGGGTCAAACCTACGGCTCCTTCAGTACCCTTGAATTTTATGGGCTCGCATTTCAAATAGGACATGAATGAGCAACCCTTAGGTACCGAATCAACATTTACCACTGGAGGACTAGTTGGGTTTGGTCCTCCAGTGTTAAGGGTGGTTGTGGCAATTCGGGCAGCTTCTGCAGCTCTAGCAACTTCCGCAGCTATGGCGGCTTCAGCGGCTGCTACAGCATCAGCAGCTGTAGTGGCTTCAGCAGCTGCTGCAGCTTCTTCAGCTACGGCTGCTCGTTCAGTTGTGAGTGTTGCATTTACACTATCTTTAACTAGTTTGCGAATAACAGCTTGAGTCATTGCTGGTGGTGTCTTCTTCATTGGTGCCATGATTCTATTATATAAAAGATACGTCGTGAGTAGAGAGTTGTGAAATAAGCATGATTTTTGATGGGAAATGATAGAATAATTACGTTGGAGGTTTGAATCATAACACATGATAGCATAAAGCAAGAGTTTTATTCATAAAACGTTGATTGATTACAAGATTAAAACTTATTACAAGTTTCTTCAAAATCTACTAACTGATACTTTCAGTTTAGTAATTACAACGTTTTACAGCTACTGCTAGCTATTACATGGATTTCATAACATTTACTAACTGAGTCTAATCAGTTTAGTAGTACAAAAGATGACTAGTATCATCACACTAGTCTATTGCGGGTTAGAAGGTCCGAGCAGCTCTGATTGATTGGCAACTTCTTGGTTTAATGTGTCATGGAGGTACTAGTCGATGAAGTTTGAGAGGCTATAGTTTCCATGCTGACTTTCTTGTTGGATCAATGGTGGTCGTAATACGATCCATAATGAGTGATCCAACTCATCACATGTAGGGATATAAAAGGGAAGTGATAGTGGTGGTGATAATGGTGCTAGTACATATTCGTATTCATCATCCTCCTCGGAGTCTGCCTCAACCCAATTTTGTTCAAAATAATTAGAAGTATTCGATGCAAAATTAGTTGGCATTGGTTCCTCCTCTTCTTTGTCGGCAAATCTTCGAAAGGTTCTTTTTCGTCATCAGAAGCGAAGGCATTTACGAAGTCAAATCCGAACTCGGGTGAGGGTGGTAAGACTTGGAAGTTATTAGGTAGAGTGGGCACATAATCGGGAGAAGTGGGTACGCACATGATTTCTATGAGAAGAATTACTATGTTAAAACAATTCAAATGTTTATGGGGAGTGCTCAAAATATGACAAGCGTGTATATATCAATATACTAATATGTTCATGTAGTATAAAATGCTTACGGGGAAATGCTCAATTATGCTAAGGGTACATATATCCATATGCTAACATATTTGTGTAGTATAAAATGCTTAATAAGTCCATAATCGTCTAGAGGATGGAAGACACGGAGAGCGGAAGGCTATAAAATGTTTTTGCTTGTAAGTGTGGTTATACTTTAGGACTCAATTAGACCCGTTTCTCTATAACCATGGCTCTGGTACCAATATGTAACACCCCTAATTCAAGGATGCAGCGGAATTCAAACTGGGTGTTACTCGACGGCACAACAGTCATAATAATAGAAAACGATCTCTAATTGAGTCGTTTTAAAAGATTTATCATTCAAATTATATAAATATCAGAGATTACAAAATGAGGTCCCAGATGGTTCCATGTTTACAAATTACATTAAATGAGTTTTCAAATGATAATAAATTTTATAGCCCTCTTGAATATCCATGCCCCTCCGTGCCATCCTTGATCATCATGGACCTGAAATACATGCTTAAGAGGTCAATACAAAGGTTGAGTGATATTCATAGAGTTTGTTTAATGGTTGAACACAATATGTTGGTAGTGTGAGCTATAGACTCACACCAATGGTTGGAAAACAAAACAATTATTATTATTACACTAAGCTTATGACACCAAAACGTTAACGGGAACCAATATCAATCGGCGGAGTTATCCCGGTAGGTACTTTGCCGTCATACCTATGTATCACATATTAATGCATTTGTTTGAACTTAGTCAATAAAAATGGGATTCGTCAATCCCAATAGGCCTATTCACAATATTCGCGCTCACTATTACTAGTGATTAAATGGTTCATAATAAGGGATCTTGGATTGGCAAGGATGGTACTTAGTGATAATAAAACAATCAGGCAAGCATACAGTTGAAAAGCATTGTGTTCGGTTGAAAAATAATAGCATGTATTCCCCCCAAGGGTTTGTAAAACAATTAAGTAATGGAAAGTGGGGCTATGAACTCACCTTAAGTTATGTAGTAAGTAGTGAAAATGATGGTTGAATCGCGAAAGTCTCTAGGAGCAACCTATAATAGAATGTTGCGACTTAGGATTGGAGTAAAGAATATGAAGAATTGCCTACATATGTCTCGCATTTAGTCCATGATGTAGTACTTAGTATAGTGTAAGTCTTTGAATAAAGATGGTTTATGAAACATGTATAGTTTGTATATCGCTTACTACCGTTCGGGCGTTCAAGGAGCCAGGACACTTTAATTCGTAAATCCACAACTCATCTCGACGGTTTACTATAATGAACCCCACACATGAGGCTCCCTACTATTGTAGTATTTGATAAAAATATATAAGTTTTTGATCCGAAAAGTTACATGTCCAAATAATTGAATAAACTTAGGAAAGTTTACTTTTGGTTGAAGATTGTTATTACCATGAGTTTCTTGAGTCTAGTATGAATATTACTTGTAAAGTTTCATGGTTGTTTTGATGGAGTAGATCCAAATTGGATGTTTATGTTGCCATTAACTCTTTAGTTTATGTTTTCGACTTAGAAAGCCAAAAGGTCTTTAGCCGTGGCTTTGCCATGACTTTGGTCATTGTTACCATTGTCTTGAGACTCAACCTTGGCCTTAGCCATAGTTGTGGTCTTGGCTTTAGGTCATTAGACCTCTTGGTTATAACTAACCATAACCATTATATGGTCATTTGGTCTTAAAAAGAGGCTGTTAAGAATTTGAAGAAAAATATCACACGTTAGGCGTTTGCAGGGCTCGAGCTTCTTTGATCCTGAACGAAAACGTCGTTCCAGAAAACTTTCGTATTTTAACTTTTTGATGAATCGGACCAGAAGGGCCTCTTTCAAAATGGTCAGATCATTAACAGTTTGTTTTAGGCATTTTCGGCGTTTTGGTTTCGCTAAATTCTTTTGGCCATAACTTTTGACTCGTGTACTCGTTTTAGGTGATTCAAATTGCTATGTTTTCCTTTTTATGTCCTCTAATACAATAGGTAAGTGTCCAATATCATAGTTACTCTATTTTGGTCGTGGTTCTCAATATAAATCACTGGTTTTCTTGTTTACTTAACATAAGTTAATATATAGTTTCCAAAACTTGTTTTAATAGTTTTTGTACATCATGAATATAATAACAAGACCATATATAGAATGAATTAAATATTAATAGCATGAAAATGATATTTAGTAAGAAAGTATGTTAGGGTTTCCTTACAACTTTAGGCTTTCTAAAAGAAAGGAAGGTAACTAGTAAGGAAAGGACTTTGATTGACAAGCTTCTCTTCACTTTAGCAATCCTTCTACTCTTGTATTCTTGAAGGATTTGTGATGAGATTTTAGGTGACTTGAGTGGATCTAAACTCAAAAGAATCACCTAAAGTTTCTAAGGTTTTGATGTAGTTACTTTGTAGCTTGAAACTAGTATTTGGATCAATCAAAACTTAACAAGAGCTTTGGAATTGATAAGGATCTTGTGTTTCTTGAATAATAATTGAAGTAAACTAGCAAAAGGAAGTTTGTGTGTGTTCTTGGACATTGGAAATGAAGAGGGGAGGGTGGGGTATTTATATGGTCTTGAGGAGGTTAGTTTGGATGACTTTTCAAAGCCTTAGAACTTAAGTAAAACACATGGAATGATCTTAGAAGTACAAGGCACAAGATCAAGACACCAAGGTGATGAATCCCCTCCCTATAGTCGGCCAAAACACATAGGATAAGATGACTTGGTCATCTTTGGTATTATCCTACTTACGGAGTGAGTTTTGGTTCCATAGATTGCTAACCGTAAGTTGTTAAGCCACAAAACGTAAAACCGGGTATCGTAAAAATGTGAAACTTGAAAGAATGACTAAACATGTCAATATACTCCATAATAAAATATAAAATAAGTGGCAGGTTCCATTGAGGTGCTCAAACCCTGCTAAAACTAGAAACACGGGTCTAAAACGCGTAATACGTAAAACGTACGAATATTGTGTAAAATTGAGAAAAGTAAAATGTTACTTTTCTAATAGGATAATAATGAATTAAAATGACTTATAATGTCTAGACGGGGCTCAGTCTAGTGTCGGTTGGTATTTAATGTCTTTTAGACATAAAACCGTAAGCCTAAAAATCAAGGAATGATTTATAAAATTAAGAAATGATTTTTGGTCAAAGGAGGAGGGAAAAATATGTTGACCTTTCCAAACATGTGAAAACTCAAATCGTCTCAGAAACGCGGTGCAGGTATAGGCTAAGGTTACGGCTAAGCAAAAGTGCTTAAAACGTAATTTTTCTGTTTCTTACGGCCCAGGGTCTATTTGGTAACATTTTTCTTAGTCATGATTAATTCTCTAATTAATCATGAGTGTATCAAACATTTATCTGATGTGGGGAAAATTAACGCGGTTGAGTTTCATTGTGCGTAGGATTTTTGAATGACGTTTTAACCTAAGACGTGTAGTTCCTTAATAACTTTCGCGAAAATGATCTGATGAGTGTCAAACTTTTATTTTGCCATGGAAATGATTTATCACATGAGAATATGAAATAAAAATTAAATTTCGGAAAATGAATAGTGAAAGTGAATAGTAAAAATGAATAGTGAAATTTTCGGGAATAGAAGTTAACCTGAAAATACGAATTGTTACACTACTCTCAATTATTATTATCATCTAGCTCTCAAAGAAGGAAAATTCGTGCAGAAAGAACCAGGAACTTTGGAGGACCAAGGAAGCAACATTTGGAGGCCGAAAATCTCAAGAAATCATCACCAACACTTAGGTTATCAATACCTTGTCATTTGTTATCAATTCCAAAGCATTGTAAGACTTAAAACTATGGATTCTAATGTTAAATATTCTGAGTTTATTTGCATATTTGCTATGAGTGGCTAGTAATCTTTTTACACTTGTTTTGATGATGTTTTATGCTTAGTGATAATTATGATTGCGATAACATGTTTTAATTCAATTTCAAGTCAATCCTAAGAACCAATTGTACCTTAAGTTTCATTGTGACATTTGTTTAGCCAAGGTTAACTAATTGATAATAGTTTCAAGGGTCAAAAGATTTGTTATTATTCAACTAGTTATAATCATTTGTCTATGAATGATTATTTTTCACCATAATTATTCTTGACTAAACAAAGAAACAAGAAGTATGATTGTAATGAGAATACTTTTATAACATCAAATCGGATTGTTTGTAAACCTTTAGTTGGACGAAAGTTTAGATGTTTATAAACAATTGTAACCTTTTTGTCTATGAATAGGTTACCTTTTGTAATGACCATTTCCTAAGAGTATTTGATTTGTAATAAGAGTTTGTTCTTGTGTTTAAGATATTCACCATACCTTATGAACGTTGGATGGATCTTGAATTGATTGGTTTACACCTAAAGCTTGTTTTTATGAACTAAAATCTTGACGAAGGTTTAACTTGTAGAAATAATAGATTAGACCACCATCTAATTATTACAACCAACATGTTATCAAAAGTTATCACAATCATGTGTGTCATTAAGTAGAAAACTAATCTAAACAAGTGTAGTTTTTAAATTATTGAATTTGCTTATTATCTTATTTGCGTACATTAGAGATTTACTTTTAGACTTATATTTTGATTCACTCACAAGTCCCTGCGAACGATCCCGACTTACCATCATATCTTGCTATAATGGACGAGTACACTTGCTCGTATGTGTTGTTTCTAGATTTGGTAATTCACCCTTATAAATTTAAAACTTGTATAATAAAACGCACATCAATCATGTAGAGAGAATTGGAATAAACGTAATCGGGTCGACTCTCTAGTTGCAACATCAAGGTCTATGGAATCTACGATTTTAAGGAAATCCTTGAGATGTTGATTAGGATCTTCGGGACGAAGTCCATGGAATGCACATCCACTTTGCACCAACCGGATGGTGTCGGATCGCAATGGGAACACATTGGCTCCTTGAGTGAGCTCAATGGTGTTTCGATAGCCTTGGTGGCTAGGACAAGAATACTCTCCTAAAGTTCGGGGTCTAGGAGGTTGGTTTGCTAGTGGTGGGTTTTGTGGGTGGTTTTGTTGTGGTGGGTTGATGGGTTCAAAGATATTACCACCTTCCATGATGTCGGATGGTAAAGGTTACGAACAAAGAAACGAAGCAATAAGATAGACTAAAGAAAACCTAAAAATAAAAATAAAAATCTTACTAGAAAGGAATTTAGTAAGTAGACCTAATAAAAAGAAATTCTAACCTAGACAATAACTATTCCGCGGCAGCGGCGCCAAAAACTTGATATGTGGGAATTGCACCCTCGCAACAGGTTTTACCTCTCAAGGGATCTTGAGAAGCTTACAACCCCCACCAGGCAGTGTACCTAATCGTTATAGTATAGTATAGTGACAAGTACCGGGGGATTGATCGTTCAACTCAAGAATAGTGTCGCTAGGATTAGAAAGCCTACTAAACTAGGTCTAGAGGTGAGGGATGATTCTTTTTGTATTTTTATATTTTATGGAAAGCAAGTAAAATCTCTAGTTTTGAAGGAGTGGGCGGAATTAGTTGCTAGCCAACTAACCCAATTAACTAAAGATGCAATCAAAATAAAATAAAATAAATGAAAATTAAACTAATTTACTAATGTGGTGGAAACAATAATGAGAAAAGTTGTTTTTACTTAGATTTCATTACTCCCTAGATATCTTTTACCGGTTGATTAGCTTGTTACAATTGCATGGATGACGGGTTATATTCCTTAATACCAGTCGTAGGGCCGTGTACAATATTCCCTAACTCTATAAGATCCTACTTCACTCCTATGTAGAGCCGTTAAAAGCTCCTAACATGGGATCATTAGAATTCACTTATGCATTAAATACAACCAAAAATCATAGTACACCTCCGATCATGTTTCTTAAGACATTCAAGCAAGTTACCAATGGAGGTCTGCCAGTTTTCTTAAGCCTAACATCGAATACAATCATCCGTAACAATTATAAACAAACAATCAACCAATAATCAACATCTAGGTTTCACTACATCTAAGCAAACACAATAAAAGCCTAGCCTAACATTTTAAAAGAAAGATAAACATAAGATAGAATCAAACATCCACCTCTTTTGCCACTCTTGACGCAGTCATGTGTTGTAGCTTGACGTCGTCAGGTACTGTTCCAGCAAGGAATTTTGAGACTTTGCCGTTTTCTTCACTTTTATGTTCCAAAAACGTCCAAAACACTTCCTTTTCCAGATTTCTCCTCAAAAGTACCTAAAATAACAAAAGGAACAATTTAGGGCAATAATTGATCAAATAATCTCGAATTCGGGCTTAAATGACCCCTTAAAAGTGGTACACTTTTCGCCTCATCATCTCCAATTCTCACAAGTCTAGTATTGATTCACTTGGCCAAAACGTTTCAAGACCAACCACAACAATTGTCCCTTTTGACCTATATCAATTGCTAATGATCAACCAAAGAATAAACAATGATCCATATAATCACATATCAAGCATATGAGCATAAACGATGAAAAGCATATTAATACATACAAGACTATATCATATTTCCCATGATGCCCAAACAAACATAAGCCTACTACTCCATAATCAGTAAAACACATATTAAACTCATAAAATTCATAAACTTTCATATCAAGAGATAATAGAAGAGTACCAATTGTTTACAAGAGAAATATATCGAGCACAAGTTTTCCCAAGCGAAAACTATAAACTACCAACCCAAACTAATGATTCCTTGCTTTCTTGAACCTTACGCACTGTCACTATGTTGCTGAAAACAAGTTACAATGAACCAAAACTCGTGTATAGGGCTGTGTTTATGTGGAGTAACAAATTAGGGTGGACTTGGTATTAGTCTCACCTTAAGCACTTTGGAACTTTCTATCTAGCAATCTCTTTGTAAAAATGGGGTTAGGGTCTATGCTAGAAAACGTGGAGAGGAAGTGGGGAAAAGTATATGATCGGATTCATTAAGTGCAAAGAGTTATATGTTCGATAAATGGAGTATTAAGTTGCTCTCATAAAAGTGCGCCGTACTTATTGCCAAGTACGGCGTACTTGTGGTCTTTTACAACTATTGGCACCAATTGGATATTGTAGATAATTCTCTTAGCTTTCCGTAGCAGTGAACAGGAGGTAAAACGGAGTCCATATGCTCCACATATGGCCAAAACAGTGGACAGGTGTCGGGAGATCTTAACTTGAGTTTATTTCTTCACTTTAGCTTCATTTCTTCACGTTTTCTTCCAATTCCTCCACGACACTCTACATTATCAAATTTAGTCTATTAAGTATCAAAATTTCATATAATTCATCAATATATATATATATATATATATATATATATATATATATATATATATATATATATATATATACACACGCATAAAAGCACGGATAATGCATATAGAAATATGTATAATTTGAGCGTTATCAAATACTCCCACACTTAAACCTTTGCTTGTCCAAGCAAATCTAAGAAAATAAAAATTAAAAAGAAGTTCCTAAATGACAAAAGAAAATAAATTTTTAAAATTTTGAAAAAAAAAATCGAAAATATTGAAAAATATTTTTGGTTTTTATAGAAAATAGCAAGAAGCGCAAGCATCCCCCCACACTTAAGGGTTTGCTTGTCCTCAAGCAAATATAAAAATAAGCTTTACAAAATAAAAATAGAATTATGAAAATTATTTTTGGATTTTTTTTAATATGCGAGAACAGAGACGTATAGTGATTCTCAAGCTATCATAGCAATAAAGAAGTACCAGTTGCATAAATAGCATTCATAAGAATAGACACAATATCAGCATTGAGAACTTGTTCCAAGAGTCGATCAGCATCATTTTGTAAAGCTTTGTTTCTCTGTTTTTGTGCCAAAAATGCATTTTCATTTGTTTTGAAAATATTTATCATGGATTTCACTTCTTTTTGGAGTTCCTGTTCCCAACGTGTAGCACAAAGACGCAAATGTTGAACGAATGGCAAAATTTGTTTTTGAAAAATTTCTCTCTTTTCTCTCTCATAAGCAGATTGAAAAGTAACAATTTTTATTTCTGAGTTACGTTCAATTGCATTTTCCAAAATTTCAATGTCTTGCATAAACGAGTCAAAGTACTAAAGTACAAGACAACGTTTAGGCAAAGGTGTTATTTCATCAGAAGATGGTAAAGGACCATTTATTTGTGCCACAGTTGAACAGGAGCCACGTTTGAAGATGAGATATATGATTCAGTCACATACCATGATTTCTCAGGCATTTATTTTTTTAGGAACAAAAGATTTAGAAATATGAGGAGCTTTTGAATAATCATATGGTCAACAAAACGGTTTTTACTCATTTTTGATCGACTCTCTTCTTCAATTTCCTCTTCTTCCTCAGTATCATGCACAACAACATGCACAATTGAGTCATCCAACATTTGTTCAATACTGTAAATTTTAGGATTTTCCTTGAGTGCTGAGTAAAGAAAACGAGGTTTGTTGTCACCAAGAGCAAAGCCTCCATGAGAATTTGGCTTCAAAGTGAACTTTTGAACTGTTGTGACAGATCCACCCGTTTTATAAACAACATGTTGAAATTCTTTGAGTTGACATTCAAGATCCACAATTTCACTAATTAAATAATCTTCTCTTTTCCTTTTCAACTTTTTATGTTCATAAAAATCAGCTTTACAAGTTGACAACTCTGTTTTTATTTTTGAAAGCTCATTTTTAAGTTGTTCAACTTGTTGTTTGAGCTCACATTTTTCATTTTCCAATTGAGAAACCAATTTTCCATTAGACTCAATTAGTTCCCTCATTTGATGCTGAAGATTTTGTTCTTTGTTATAATATTCTTGAAATGCAACTTCAAAACTTTTTTCACGTTTTCTTTATTTTCAAAATTTGACAGTTGTGTTTTATAGCACTCAAGGTCCTTGGTTAATAATGCATTTGTTGCTTTTAATGATTTATTTTTCATATTGCATTTCTTAATTTGTAAGATTTGAGCATTCAGTTGGTTGGTCAATAAGACCAGAGTCTGGATCAGACAAAGGTTCATTTTGTTCAACATGATCATGTTTTTCATCCTCAACGAGATCATCAAATGAAACTACTGTGTTAATTTGATCATTGTCATCATCAAATATAACAACTGTGTTCATTTGTTCATCTTCTTGAGAAGATAAAGATGAGTCAGATTGAACAACTTGTGCCTTGTCTGGTGCAGAAGCAGAGGGTGATGCAATTTCATGTATTAGGCACATGTTCTGATCATGTACCTGAGACAGACCGTCAATGTCAAACACTGGCAACGAATCATTCATGTGGAGTTCCTGCATGTTGGCCATTAGCATTACAGTAGCATTAGCTTCAAGATCTTCCATATCATCATCATATGCACTGGCCATGAAGTTGTTTTCTTTTTCTATGAAAGTTCCACCTGCTTCATCCTTTAGAGCTAAGAGTAATGCTTGCTTATTAAACTTGCTGCCTTGAGTTCTTGGTTTAGGACATGCAGTAGCAATATGAATTTTCCATTACAGTTGTAGCACCACACTGCAGCATTTCTAGAATCTGAATTCCCAGTTTCAACAATTTCAACTCGTTTCTGTGGAGCACCAACATTGTTCCTTAATCCCCCAGTATTGTTAAACCTTTGTCCATTTACTGAATTTCCTGAATAACCACCTGAGCCTGATCTTCCATAGTTACGATTCTGTATTTCAACCCGACCATCTTGAATAATAGCTTGATTCCTTGTGTTAGATAAAGTACGAAGACGATTGTTTGTCTTGTTTGAGAACTTGTAGAAGGCACGAGCAATAAGTGCGAGTCCCTGATTAAATGTATTAAAGTCCTCATCTTCATCATCATTTGTATTTGTGTAGTACATGGTGTCACTATTATCATATGTAACAAGTTGATTTGAAGAAGATTGCTGTGACGAATCATACGAGATCATTTGGTTTGAGGGTGCTTGTTGTGGGTAATTGGAGTAATTCTGTTCTTGGACATAAGCATGATTTGACAATGGAGGTAGAGCAAGATGAGATTGAGCAACGAGAGCTAAAGAGTTTGGTGTTGGTGGTGGTGAATAACCTCCTCGGAGAGCTCAATCTTTGTCAACTTCAGATTGATGGTGCTTCAGATAGTCATACAAAAAACCATATGGTGCATTATGAAGATTTTTTGCTTGTCGAACAAATGTCACATACTTTTGCCAATCAGGACCACGACAACTGAGAAACTTAGTATTGACTGCAATCCTTTGGTAGCTGGACCTCATGTCTGTCTAAATCATTGATGATGTTGGTGAAGCGGTAGTAGTAAGATTCAAGTGTCTCCCCTGGTTCAATCATGAAGTTTGTGTATTCAATGTAAAGTTTAAATTCCATGTCTTCTTTATTTAGTTCAGTGCCTTCCATTAAGAGATGAATGTGTTCCCACATAGCTTTTGCTGTTTTCTAAGCATCAACACTTCAAAAGATTGCATTAGGGATTCCCTGAAGTATGTAGATCATGGCATATTCATCTGCTTCACGATGAAGTAGTTGATCAGAGGTAAGTTGAGACTCAGGAACAAGTTTTTCAGAAGCAGGCCATGGAGGATCAACATTAGGATCACCTTCGACAATGTTTGTAGGCCACTGAAATGGTCCTTCAAGGATTACCTATTTCATGAATTTGCCATGGGGTTTCTTGAGTTCAATAAACCTTAGGAATCAACTTGCCCACTGAACATAGTTACCGGGTGTAAGCATTGGGGGTGTGTCAATTGATCCTGCTTCATGTCTTGATTTTTGTGTTGTGATTACTTCACACATCCGATCAAACTAATGAGGTTGTTTGGGTGGAAGATGGATTGGTTGTTGTGGAATTTGGTATGGTTGTTGTAAAGGAACGAGCTGATGTTGTTGCATTAAGAGATGTTGTTGTGGATATAGCGGTTGTTGATGATACTGTGGAGGTTGTTGATACTGTTGTTGCTGATGATATTTCTGTTGTTGATGATACTGCTGTTGTTGAGGATGTTGTGTATGAGAGAAGTTTTAGTACGGTGGTTGAGACATGTTTAACACTTGTGTGGATGATGGATCTTTGTATATGATTGAAATGTAAGTACCTTTGAAGAAAAACCTTGATCTTATGGATAACTTGAATCTTACGCGAAACTTAGAACTTATGCGTAAATTTTAGGTTAGGCGTAAAGGGTAAGTTATGCGTAAACTAGTGAGTTTAGGCGTAACTTAGCTTTATGCGTAAACTTTGGCTTAAACTTAAGCTGATGTTTATGCATAATGTTAAAGAACCAAACAAATCTATCAAACTTATACAAGCTTGAAAGCTATCACGAGTCGAAGTATTCCACTAACTTGTCCAATCTAGGGAAGTACTGAGTCACAGTAGCACGTTGAAGAGTCTTGAAGATTAACCTTTTGCGTAAAATCAGCAACTTACGCGTAAGATCCTAACTTATGTGTAGCCTTCCAAACTTAAGCGTAAGAAATGGTCATAGAAGATCTTATGCGTAAAAAATCAACCTTATGCGTAGGAAATCAGTTTTATGCGTAAGAACTTTGTCTTTTGCGTAAGAAAAGGGTTTTATGGCTAAAGTTTGCGCAAAATAAGGGTTTTGACCACTTTTTGCGAAAAATATGGGTAATGGTTGAAAACTTACGCGTAAAGTGGTCTGGAACTTCATAAATGCACTATTTTTGCATAAAAAGTGATTCCAGTGAGTTTCTTTTGACTAAATAACTTCTAAAACACTTGGAAAACAATAAAGAGCAACTTTTTAACCAAGAAATGCAAGTTTTCTACCACTAAAGAAGCTACAAAATCAAGAAACTAGATGAAAAACTAATAAAAAAAACTTAAAAAGAACTAAACTTTATGCAAAATCTAAGCTTCTAATCACTATATCAACCTTAAAACTTATCCAAGCTTCAAGATTTGAGTGAAAGAAACAAAGAAACAAGCACAAAAATGAAGAAAAACACCACAAACCCCACGTTAACCTAGGAAATACAATTCAATCTTCTAGTAGGTGAATAATACCACTTGTTAGGTCACTATATTGTGATCACACAATCACACAAGTATTGTATTGATAAGAATGAGACAGATATAAGGATTGGATCATTAAATGATATAAGAAAGATGAAAGTGCAAGAGTTTCTTTAAGATAATCAAATAACCAACAAAATAAAATGAAACCATACATGTAGTATTTATAGGGAGAAGCTAGGGCAAAACTTCCCTTTCTCCCTTGCATATAGAATGTGGGCTTTCCAAGCCTTATGGGCTTTTACACATTGCCCATTAACAATAATAAGTGAGAAATGATAACTAAAGCAAACTATTACAAAATGTAATGACCGGGACTTGAATTAATACAAAATGTGTTCCCAACAATGACTAAGCACCTCACGAATAAGGAAAAATATAATTCACCCATACTCATTATTTATATGATGGTGAATATAAGAAAATCACACTCAATTGCTCAGATATGATTCATTAAATTACCATATGCTTGTACAAGAAACAAAACTGCACCGACGTGGCTTAAGCACCAAGTATAAATATCAAAAGAGGACTTTTATTCGGATTATAATGTTAAGGCTAAGGGTTAATAAGGGTATGCATTAGGCATAGGAAATATATACTGAAATTGGGTTTAAAAGAAAAATAAAATTGAAAAGTCTAAGAAATGTATGTTGCTAGTTACTACATACCACAAACCCATGAGGTTATCGAACATCTCGACCTCTCCAATCTAACTCGAAACAAGAAACATCGAATTGGAACTTAAAGTGGCTAAATTACTTAAGGAAATTGAGACTTTGAATAAGCATTACAAAGACCTGTATGATTCTATCAAAGAAACAAGAACTAAGACTATAAAACAAACAACTTCTTTGATTGCCAAAAATGATGAATTCATAGCTCAACTTCAGGAAAAGGGTTTTACAATTGCAGCGTTAAGAAACAAGTTAAGAAAATTAACAGGAAATTGTGTGAACACTAAGTTTGCAAAACCATCAATCTTGGAGAAACTAGTTTCACAACCATTTAGAAACCAATCAGTTGTTAGACAACCGACTGCGTTTATATCTGAACGATCAAAATTTTCAAAGCCACGGTTTGCCTCCCAAGTTGATGCGAAAGAAGTTTTGTTAAAACCAGTCACTTCACAGTCTAGACCTAAAGAAAATGAATATGCTTTTGCACAACCTCATCATATGAGTTCTTCTAGTTCTTCTAGGATTAGTTCAATGCGTGTGTCATTTGTAACGCCAAAGGAACATATTAAACATAAAGACAGTTTTTAGAATCAGAACCTAGAGGATGCTAAGAAAAACACACATAAAAGGACTAAGAATTTGCCTATTCCTAAGATTAGTTACGTATCAATTAAAGCTATTCCCGTAGTAGATCACTCTAAGAATTCTAGATCTTTTTCTCAATCCAAGCACTTTGTGTGCTCGACTTGTCAGAAATGTGTTTTTAATGCAAATCATGATAATTGTATAACAAAATTCCTGAAGGAAGTGAATGCTCGTGCTAAGGTTCAATCCCCTAAGACTAGAAACAACAACAAGCCCGTAGAACCAAAGAGTTATACTTAAAAACCTGGTAGGCAGATTGCTATAGGACAAAGGTTTTCTCGCAAAAAGTCTTCCACTGTGCATAAGAAACCAAACAATCCTAGATCTTGTCTTAAGTGGATACCGGCGGGTAGAATTTTGAAGATTGCTTGTCTTAGATGGACATCTACAAGAAAGATGTTCACTAATTGCAAAACCAAGGTTGACAATGAAACCCCAAATGGTTTAGATGTTGATATCCCTAACCATATAAATGCGAACAAACTCTTAATGGTAGTGCAAGTAGTCTTTACATAAGTGCGGGTACATCGTTCACTCCTATTAAGGAAAGACTCAGAGTTTGGTTGCTGAAAAGACTGATATCTCATAAATTAGGGGTTCATGAAACTCTAATTTGATGAACATGAAAAATGATGTTTGAACACATCAGTTCAAGCCTCGTTCCTCAATGTCAACAAAATGGCATTTGCAGACAACACCTCGGGCCCTGTTCCTTAAAGAAAAGAAAGGTGTGTGCTTCATTGTGCCTTATCTTCGAAAGAAGAGAAATCTTCTTATTTATGACCATTCTCATCAACAAGCTTCATGTTTTTCCTATGCTCATTCTGTCATCAAGTGGATCAATGTACATTGGATTATATTTTTATTCACTTATTCGATCAAAAATGGCAACCTCATGTGCAATTTTTGAGGGAGAGAAATGTGAATAAACAACATGTTGATTGATGTTTGAAAAATGGTCATACGGCTCCTGTACACATCAGTTCAGGACCCGCGTCTAAACTTTTGACTCCTGGTACAATCAGTACAGGACTCGTGCCACAAGTGCCTCCTCCAACACCTAATGTTCCACTAACTAAGGATGACCAGGATTTACTATTTCAACCTATGTTTGATGAATACTTCTAACCTCCACCAAATGTTGATCATCCAGTTCCTAAAGCTCCTGCTCCGGTTCCTGCTGACTCAACTGGTTCACCTTCATTAATTACCATTGATCAAGATGCACCATCTACAAGTATAACTCAAACTACTCAAGAAACCAATCTCCAGTTATTCCTCAAGGTATTTGATGCGTGTCAAAAGCTTTAAGTTTATAATGCTAGAAATATCGGTTAATCGACTAAAGACACAACACGGGCAGTGTACCCTTTCGAGTGTAATATAGTCTAGGCAAGTCCAGGTCATCCCAAGGGAGCTGTGCGTTTTCAAATTCAAAAAGTAGTTTAAAAGGAAAGTCCAAATGATTGTCACTATCATAGGACTCTTATTTGTATTAACGGCTAAGTTACTACGAATGCTAGAAATGATTAAGATTGTTTCCATGATTATTAACACATGTTTGTTTAGGCTAGAGAGTCATGAGTCCATAAATGAATATATAAATATGCACCGCAAACAAAGCATACAAGTGGTGAATAACGGGTAATTACCAACACAAGTTTATCTACCGAATATGCAAAGGAACCCTTTCGGCCTATAATTCTAAGCATATCAAGCACATTAAGATAGGTTTGAGGTCAATGTTTATGCAAGTAAACTACTCCTAATCAAGTTCGTTAGACATGAGATTAGGCCTTAAACATGTAATCATACGAGTTGTCTAGCAATTTACTATCCAATTCTCACAAGTCTAGTATTGATTCGCATGGCCAAAATGACTCAAAATCAACCACACCTTTCGGCCTATTATGATCAACCAAAGGATAGACAATGATCCGAATAATCACATATCAAGTATACAAGCATAAACAATGTAAAACATATTAATATATACAAGACTATATCAAATTCCTCATAACGCCCAAACAAACATAAACGACTACTCCATGATCACAGAAGTAATACTCATATTGAAAGCATAAAACTCATAAACATTCATATTAAAAGGTAATAGAAATGTACCAATATCACAAGATTGAATATGATGGAATTCTCACAATTATAATTCGAAATACCAACTAACAAAACCAAAGCTATAAACCCTTGAATCACGACTCCTTCGTGTTGTCACCACACTTCTGGGACTGAGGTTGGAATGGCTTAACACCTTTGGTGAGCAAGGGATGGATGGTATTGGTGTAGTCGAGAGGGGTGTTTGGAACAAATGATTGTCACCTTCCTTGTCCTAATTTCCTTTCTAATTGTGTTTTCAAGTGAGGGATGATGTTATGTCCAGTTTTGGGTCCTATTTATAGGCTATATGACACTTAGGGACCAAGGCAAGGGTATAGGATCGGATTGGTAATGAATGAGATTCATAAATATGCATTTAAGTTGATCTAATAGAGAAGTATGCCGGTTTTCCTAGAAATTGCGGCAGTTTCGAGATTGACAGCAGGCCAAAGTGGTAGATAATTCTCTTAGCTTTCCGTGGCCGCAAACGGGAGGTAAAACGGAGTCCGTATGCTCAAGATATGACCAAAACAGTGAAGGTGTGTCGGGAGATCATTAACCTGAGTTTCATTCTTCGTTTAAGGTTCAAATCTTTACTTCACAACACCGGCGTACATTGTCCTTAATACCGGCGTACTTCAATACTTTTCTTGGCGCCAAAGGGTCATTATTAGAGTTGAAGGCCGGCGCACATTTAGAATAAGATCGCCGCTCTTGACGATGCTGACTCGGATATGTATAAGACTTATTACGCCCACGTAACCGGCGTACATGTGATATAAGGGTGGCGGTCCTTTCTTCTTTGAAAGGCAATACTTTGTTTTAGCTCGGACTTAACTCCAATGCTTGTACTTTATCTTGCTTATGGAGATTCTTTATCGACTGGACCTGAAATGTATTTTCATGCAATTAAGTATCGAAAGTCCTTATAATCCATTAATATATAAGCATAAAAGTATAGAAAACGCATATAGAAATATGTATAAATGGAGCGTTATCAAATCCTCCCACACTTAAATCTTTGCTTGCCCTCAAGCAAATCTAAGAAAATAAAAAAATAAAAAGAAGTTCCTAAATAACAAATGGAAAGAAAAATTTTAGATGTTATGAAATTATTGAAAAATATTTTTTTGTTTTTAGAAAAGATCGCAAGAAGCGCAAGCACCCTCCCACACTTAAGAGTTTACTTGTCCTCAAGCAAATATAAAAATAATCTTTACAAAAAGAACATTTTGAAAAATATTTTTGGATTTTTAATATGCGAAAAACAAAGACATTTGACAATACCCAATGATACTTGAGCTAGGATAACATGACTAAGCACCTCACGAATAAGGAAAAGTATAATTCACTCACACTCATTATTTATATGATCGAGAATATAAGGAAATCACACTCTATTACTCAGACCCGATTCATTAAATTACCATATGCTTGTACAAGAAACAAAACTGCACCGACATGGCATAAGCACTAGGTCTAAATATCAAAAGAGGGCTTTTATTCGGGTTATAACGTTAGGCTAAGGGTTTATAAGGGTATGGAAAAGGCATGGGAGATATTTACTGGAATTGGTTTTAAAAGAAAAATGAATGTCTAAAGGTCTACGAACCCATGTTGCTAGCTACTAGACATACCACAAACCCATGATGTTATCGAATATCTCAACCCCTATAATCGCACTAGTTGGCAAACAAACAACACGCCAACTCTTATTCATACTTCACCGCTTATTATTATTTTTTTCTTTCTCTCTCTCTCTCTCTCTCTCTCTCTCTCTCTCTCTCTCTCTCTCTATCTATCTCTTTTTTTTTCTTTTTTCTTTTTTTTAAATTGCTTTTTTCAATTTTTTTTTTATTTCATTTTTTTTACATCATACAATCAACAATTCTCCCACACTTAGTATAAGCATTCACCACAAAAAACACGAGACATGAAGTTTGCAACCTTCGACTCCGTTAAAATGGCACAACACTTACAGCAAAGCGCAAACAAACTATTAATCAAAAATCATCCAACACACCAAGCAGCTAGCAACTAACCATTAGACTTTCGACAAGGGGCAAGGTTTAGGCTAGAGGTTATATATTTTTTTGTGTTTTTATTTAGTGGATGTAAGAAATGAAAAGATAGGCTATGCAGGTTAAACTAAGGGTATCTAGGCACATGGGTAAAGTATAACCCCCGTTTAAATGGAGCGTTATCAGTGTTGATGATGACTTTCATGATATTGAAGTTGCACACATGAATAATGATCCGTTCTTTGGTATTCCTTTCCCAGAACCTAGTTCTGAAGAATCTCTTTATCACGGATTGTTGTTCCTTCCATTGTGCACTCTGCAAAACAACCACAAGAACATAAAGGAAAATAGACAAACGATCATCCGCCTAAAAACATTATTGGTGAATTTTCCAGACCGATCTCTACATGCCTCCAACTACACACTCAAGCCATGTTTTGTTGCTATGATGCTTTCCGATCTTCAAAAGAACCTAAAACTTACAAAGAAGCTTTGACTTAATCTTGCTGGATCGAAGCAATGCAAGAAAAGCTCAATGAGTTTGAAATACTTAAAGTTTGGGAGCTCGTTCCTCGTCCAGATCGCGTTATTGAGTGTCACTTTAAAGTGGATACACAAGGTCAAACTTGATGAACTGGGAGGAGGTTTAGAAAACAAGGCAAGGTTGGTAGCACGTGGATATCATTAGGAAGAAGGCATTGATGTTGAGGAATCATTTGCTCACGGTTGCACGACTAGAGGCCATCCGTATTTTCATCGCATTTGTTGCTCATATGAAAATGGTCGTCTACCAAATGGATGGGAAGATTGCGTTTTTGAATGGCATTTTATCCAGATGTTCTCAAATCTTATGGATAAGATCTCAATTGGCAGATTATTTGGTTCAACAAGATTCCACTATAATGTGACAACAAGAGTGCTCTTGCCATCACGAATTTGCCATATTTTCCCATGCTCGTTCAGTCATTCAGTGGATCAATGTACATTAGATTGTATGTTTATTCACTTGTTGGGCATTTGACACTAATTTTGACTAAAGAGTTGATCGGGTATCACTTATTTGAGATTGAAGTTGACTTTCACAAAGGCGTGATCTTATTTTATCTTGAAGTCGGGGTTGGTTGGATGCATGACTTTCAATGATAACTTGCTCGTGCTTAAGATTTAAGTTGAAGACTTGATTTAGCTAGTTACCAACGGTCGGGGTGAAAGGTTAAAGACATGGTTAACTATCACTTAAAGGAGTTACGTTGTAGTACTCAGTGTCACACGCAGATGACATTGTGGATAATCGCAAGAGGTGTTAATGTCTCATACTTTGGTTGGGTACAGAGTACTTAGAGATTTGCTTGGTGCATAAATTCTCTACACTGTTCTTCCAACATTAGTGCAAGCTTAAGTCAAGAGAACAGGGAATTCTACTTCAGTTTCAAGTTTGGTATATCGGGTTTGCTCCATCAGTAGTCACTTCAAATAGCCTACATAAGGGTCTTTTAAGATTTCAAGAATATCTTACATTTGAGCCAATTTTGTTCTTCTCACAAGATTTCAAGTATATGTGCGTAAAAGGTATTGCTGATTCTGAGGTATCAAAACCATCAAGGGGGAAGGAGACATACATCTGAACACACAACGAGTACACGTGATGAACTTTATAATTCTTCTTAACTCGTGGCTTTTGGTGTATTATTCAACTACATGGGGGAAGAAATGTAAGAAACAGTTTCTGATGATAAAAGAGGTACACAATGGTATGCTGATTCCTCTAGTTAGTCTGTATCCTGAAGGAGGAAATGTGTTCATTCGGGACTTACTTGTTTTCTTACGATACTGTTTTGGTGTTATCATTTCGACTACATCCGGTACTTAGTTGCTTTTGTGGTACTGTCTTGGTGTTATCATTTCGACTACATACGTGATAAATTGCTTACACTCGGGACTTAGTTGACTTTCCTGTAGCAATTCTCATCTGCAATCTCCTAAAGGGAGAAAAGTGCATTTTTGGATCATAATTGATCTTGATGTTATGTTTTCGACTTCATTAATGGGGTTGAGTGTGTACTTAGGGTTTTCAAGCTTCATACAATGAGACTGATTGCATCACTTCAACTACTTACGGGAAGTGGTCTCTTGATACTTTTGGTATGCATTACTTTAGCCTTCAGCAGGAAGAAATATGAGAAGAATTATTCAAGCCAGAGATGATACGTTGCTAATCTATTTGATGATTCCCCGAACGGATAATCACGATGATTATTCTTAAAAGGAGCAGTAATATTTGATGTGGTTTGCTATGAATTCCGCTGTGTTGATACTACTCAAAAAGAAGATTGTCGGTTTGGGGGGAAGTTATCAAAGCCTCACATTGGGAAGGCTCAAGTTCAGTTTACTGGTGAAAGTTTAAGAGATGTTGACTACCGACTTCTACAGCGTACAGAACGATATCCACATTTCGGTATTCATGTCAGCATCTTCTTAAATTGAATAATATATTTTATGTAAATATGTTAAATCAAAATGTAAATAGAAAAATATAAAACCAACAAAAAAGATGAGATGAAAAGTGTTACGCTTTTAGGGGGTCATTTAAGCCCTAAGTCGTGATTATTTGATCAAGTATTGCCTAAAATCGTTCTTTTTGTTATTTTAGGTACTTTGGAGAAGAAATCTGGAAAAGGAAGCATTTTGGACGTTTTTGGAGCGAAAAGTGAAGAAAACAGCAAAGTCTCCAAAATCAAGCTGGAATTAGTACCTGACGACGTCAAGAGTTGCATGTGACGGCGTCGCGTATTGGCAAAGAGGTGGATAAAAAGTTACATGAGACGCGCCAGAATGTTTTTGGGACTTAAAGAGTGACGGCATCATGCTTTGGGAAGCCAAGGCCGTCAAGAGCAAGTTTACACGTGACAGCCTAGAGATGAAATATACATGAAGGTGTTGGATCTGGATCTAGACAATCCGTGAAGAGTGTTGGCAGCAAGTTGATAGCGTCAGGATTACAACGTGTCATCCACGCAATTGTAACAAACTATTCAACTAATGAAAGATAGCTAGGGAGTAGTGAGATCTAAGTAAACACATTTCTCTCATTATTGTTTTTCTCAACATTTACTTTCGTGTTATTTTATTTTTATTGCATTTGTAGTTAATTGGGTTAGTTGACTAGCAACTAATTCCGCCCACTCTTCCAATACCCAAGATTTTTACTTGCTTTCCATAAAATATAAAAATACAAAAAGAATCATCCCTCACCTCTAGACCTAGTTTAATTAAGTTTTGATCCTAATGACACTATTCCCTGAGAGAACGATCAATCCCCCGGTACTTGCCACTACACTATACTACATCAGTCAGGTACACTGCCTGGTGGAGATTGCAAGCCTCTTGAGATCCCTTGAGAGGTAAAACCTTTTGCGAGGGCGCAATCCCATGCATCAAAAAACCATAAAAATTAGAAAAATAGAAAATACCAAAAACAGTTTTTTAAGGCATGTCTTCTGATATCGATAACATTTACAATCCTAGGTCATTCAATAATTACACGGGTCTTTAAATGAAGTTCGAGCAGAAGTTCAAAAAAATTTCAAAACATGCCTAAATGTCTTGCTATTATTTCAGATATGCAACCCGGTCTTCAAAATGAGGAAAGCATGTCGCCAAAAAGACGGTTGTTCCTGACAACGGGTGATTAATTTCTCTCGGGCATGGATTACCTTACATCCATGCACTCTCGATCTAATGTACGCTTCAGTGCATTATTTCTCGTATAAGAAGAGAAGTCTTCTTTGTATCCAAATAATTTTCTGTCTATGATTCTTCTAAAAATTATTTGTGTTTAACTTGGTGGTTTAAAATGTTATTTGAACATCAACCGGACTTATATTTTTCATAAAATTTGTCACTCAATCAATGACTACAGCCCTTTAAATTGAAAACGGGTCATCAATTGAGAGGGAGAGTGATTTCAAATTTTAGATCATTAAACGGGTTTCTTTGTACGTTATAAGTAGTGAATAAACATTGGGTATTATGTGTCAGTGTATGAGTTTTATAAAATTCAAATTATTTCAACCTTACCATACCTGACACTAATATTATCCCTCATAGATTGAGGGGAAGCATAACAATGTTCTATTATCAGCATATATATTGAATCAGACTACATTTTCTACCATATTTTCTAACATACTTTGTTAGTGCAAATATTACGATATTTAATCTATACAGTCTCGTTTGTTTTGATTGATGACAAACATGTAACTTGATACATAACGTAAAATGTACAAGTGACTCATAATCATATTTTGTCTCAACATACATTTAGCACCTCAAGTCCTCGTATGCTACAACACAGGTTCGTACATGTTTGTTATGTGGCATTATGATCAAACCATTTAAAAAATCATTTAGAATGTTTAAAATACGTTTAGAATCACTAAGTATATTAATAGGTTGACCATTCTATTTCGAACCTCATTTTGCATTTTGCATTCACAAGTATTTTATACAAATACATCTTTTGTAAAATGTCTAACAAATATATACTTTTATTTGTACAAGTAAACTAATTATAATATTCATACAAGTACTAAAGTTTACTTACACTTAACAAAATACATTTTATTTTGACAAGCACTCAACTAGATATTTTATTTTACAAAAGGTTATCTACATTTTCCATATACAAGTAACTTACCTTTTTTAGTTAGTATATATATTTGTTTAAATGTAGTTTTCATAAAATGAAAAACACTCTTTTACTACCTCATGCATTATAGAGAGTAATATCTAGTAAGATCTTGGAAAATATTTTGGAAATATTTGAAAAGATTTTACTAATCATTCTTGAATAGTGTAAAGATTTTAGAAAATATTTTGGCAAGATTTGGTAAAGATTATGTAAAGATCTTAGGTAGATTTTGGAAATATTTCAAAAGATTTTTTAGATTTTATGTCAGGAGGGCACGGAACCAAAAATTTTAAAGGGCGGAACCCTTTTTTTGGTTCCGTGTGATCCGTGGGTTGCTAAGCTTGTTGGCTATAAATAGCAACCCACTGTTCACTCATTTGACACCACTTGAACACATATTCTCTCTACCCTTCTTGCATCATTTACATCAGTAGATAACAATGTAGTAACATACATCAGTCACCCTCACTATCATATGATCATAATGCTTCTAACATTCATCTTTGTTGTAAGCATATAATACATCTTGATCCTCCAAAGAAAGCTTGGAGATCTTACCATCATCATCCACCAAAGCATATCAACATATAAAGATTCAAGGGCACTTGTCATCCTCATTGATTGAAGACTTCTTATTCAAAAAGTTCATGTAAATTAGTCATTCATATTCATTAGACATTTGTGTCATGGATCATCATTGTATCATCACAATATATTCACCAAACTAGATTAGATGGTTTATGTGATTGTGCCATAAAACACGAGGGTTTTATGTTGGGCCATAAAACATAACGGGAGTGGTTGTACCCTTGTAAAAGAACTCAACATCTAGCTTAGTGTCGGAAATATTGTATAGGCGACGTTAGGTTGGTTCTACCTCGAACTAGAACCTGGTATTTAGCTTTGTACTGGAAAAATTGTTAGCGACATTTGTAAGGTTTTCTCCGCCGAGAAGGGAGCTTGTTGATTTAGTGAAGTAACTCTCGAGTTTGGTACTCGGGGAGTGGAGTAGGGTGGAGAGGAGCTCCGTGACCGAACCACTATAAATCATCGTGTCCGATTTGCACTTTCTTTACTTTTATACTTGCATCATATTATTGTTTGTGTTGTGGCTTGATGTTTAAACTTGTGTGACAACTTGTTTTACTATATGCTTTATATTAGTCATAAGACTATTATTAGCATTTTACATATTATGGCAAGCTTGATTGGAAATTTGATACGAAAGGTTTTAAGATTTTAAACAGTAGCGTATTCACCCCTTCCTCTACGTTTTCACATACTTAAATCAATTGAGATTCCAAATCTCAAAAGGTTTGAAATTTTTGATTGGGGGAGAGAATGTGATTTAAATATGAAATATGATAAAATGTGATCTTTTGGACTCAAGTGTAGGCTCTCTCATATGTGCTAAACTCTTTCATATATCAATGCACATTTTGAGGGGGAGCAAATGATTTATGATGGCAATTATGGAATAATACCAAAGAACAAACACTTTTATTTACTGCACTAGAGTTATAAGGATAGTGAGGTTAGGTATATGTTCCCATGATCCAGCCAGAACCGGAGGGATCTTCCCAGGGACAATCCTCTAGTTAGAATAGAAGTCCTTAGGAACGATTAAAAAATGAGAAAAGTGAGAATAAGGGAAGAGTGTCAACTGAGATGGAGCTAGTACTAGAACAAACATAATAAAGTACTAGTG
Source organism: Artemisia argyi (assembly GCA_030686995.1). Classification (NCBI taxonomy): domain Eukaryota; kingdom Viridiplantae; phylum Streptophyta; class Magnoliopsida; order Asterales; family Asteraceae; genus Artemisia; species Artemisia argyi. The sequence continues at coordinate 43,966,337 of CM060701.1, forward strand.
ATGAAGTCTCGGTAAGCGCTGAAAGGGTTGAAGAATGAAAAAGAAATGTAAAGATAAAGGTTGAAAACAAAATAGCCCTCCAAATATTCAACCTTAGGGCAGAAACCGGATTCAATACATATGTCACTGGTTGTTACTAAGGTAACAACAGTATTGAAGATAAGACGTCATGGACCCAGTGACGCACTGCAGTAAACCTTCTAGCTACTCAAGTTCTCTTAAAAGGACTTATTTCATTCTCACGGGGAACCATGCATAATCTATCAACCGTTCATTACGAGTCATGTTGATATTGAAACAGGAAACACCGCTTCAGCCTCCAATTACTAAATCAAAATGCACTATTGAATCTAGAGCCAAGAGATCATCCATAAATCTCATTAGGACACACTTTCAATATGCTTGTTGTCTCATACACCGTGAAAAGCAAGAAAATATACATGAGGAGTCATACGCATTATCCTTGTGGTATTTTCAAAACATCCGAGTGATATGAAAGTAGTCACAATAACGATGGAAATCCTTCCAGAGCCAACATCATACAAGCTCTTGGTAGGTGACATGTGAGATCTTTCATGGATCAAACTTGTGACAACCAAAAAACAATGATGGGGTGATTAGTATTTGAATCAAACTTGTTCCAGTATATATGAATCGACAGATGCTTTTGGAAAACCCTTTGATGTGCTCAACAATTGTTTTCGAGCACATTAACTGCGCATAAATTTTCAAAACAAAAGTACTTGTAATTGAAACTTGATGTTGCTCATAAAATTTGCGTCATATTATAAAAACTCTTTACCCAGTAATACGCGACTGTTTTTCAAAATCAATTTCTCATTAATCAGTGAATCCTAATTCAATGGTTCACTCAATCTGTGCTTTGTCTACTTTGAGACGCTCTGATTTAAGAACGGCTAGTACAGCTGCGAAACCCTATCAAGAAAATTCTTCGGAATTCTACCAGACCATAGGCAGTATTTATACTGATCAACAAGGAACCATGGTTCTTGTAACCCAATTCAACGAAAGTGAATAAAGACACTTTCGTTTGTTTATTGCTAACTATTGTTTGCAGTAATCCCCGACGGTTGCAGTTGATGACCAATGAGATGTCAATTCATAACCTCATGCTCACAGTTCACACTTACAATGAAAGAAATCATGATAGTAGAATGACTTACAACACTGCTTCCGCAACTCTGATGCTAAATATCATGATCCAGAAAAGTGTAAGCATGCCAGTCCGATGGTCACAACATCACATGGAGGCAATTCTACAAAGGATGATTTGGTGATTTACGGTGGCTGATGGTCTCGATGAAAGCTCAAAGATTACACAATCCAAAGGGGCATTTATAAAAAAGATCACTACTGGAAGTACAAAGATTGTAGACTTTGAAGAATCAAAGACTGCGAGCTAGGAAATTAAATTCATGTAATAGAATGCTAGAATTCAAATTGTAATTTTTTTTGGGGGGGGGGGGGGGGGGAGATTGTTAGGAATATGAAAATTCATGTGCAAGAATCTTTCACCTCGAGTATCATCTAGCATAAGTTAGCTCATAGTTTTAATAGTTAACGTTTAGTTATTGATGAGGTGAAAAATGAACCGTTTTTAGGAGGTCATTTAAGCCCGGATTTGAATTTATTTGATCAAATATTGCCCTAAATCGTTCCTTTTGTCATTTTAGGTACTTTTGGAGTGAATTCTGGAAAAGAAAGCATTTTGGACGTTTTTGGAGCATAAAAGTGAAGAAAACGGCAAAGTCTTAATTTTCCTTGCTGGGAACAGTACCTGACGGCGTCAAGAGTCTTCATGTGATGGCGTCAAGAGTAAAACAAGAGTTGGAAGTGGTGACGGTCCAGAGAAAACGTGACGGCGTCACGTATGGCGTCAAGGTTCAAGATATGGTGACGGCCCAGAGTGATATTACACATGACGGCGTCAAATCTGGATCTAGGCAATCCGATCTCATTATGGGCGGCGAGTTGACGGCGTTAGAAATTCCTTCTTGACGCCGTCACCCTGTAAAATCTATATATAGTTTTGCAATTTTCATTCATTAGAGAGGAACAAGTAGGGTATAACTTTGGAGAAACCCTAGCACGAATTTTACTGCTCTTTCAAGGGTTTTTACCCTTTGAAACCTTTCATGTCAATTTGAGATAAGTACTCTTTCAATTCAATCAATATGTCTATGTGTTGTTTGAATATATCTTACGCTTGTCTTGAATTTAACATGCTAGGCTAGATCTTTTGTGTGTTTGCTTAGATGTAGTGAAACCTAGATGTTAATTATGGGTTGATTGTTTGTTTATAGTTGTTACGGATGAATGATTTCGATGTTAGGCTTAAGAAAACTGGCTGACTTCCATAGGTAACATGCTTGAACGTCTTAAGAAACATGAACCAATGCGTACTAGGTTATTATGGTTGTATTTAATGCATGAGCGAATTCTAATAATCCCATGTTAGGAGCTTCTAACAAGCTTGACATAGGAGTGAAGTAGGAGCTTATAGAGTTGGGGAAGTACGTACGCCACCCCACGAATGGTATTAAGGAATATAACCCGTCATCCATGCAATTGTAACAAACTATCAACCTGTAAAAGATATCTAAGGAGTAATGAAACCTAAGTAAACAAAATTCTCCCCATTATTGTTCACACCACTAGTTTAATTAGCTTTATTTTCATTTATGTTATTTTATTTTGATTGCATCTTAGTTATTGGATTAGTTGATTAGCAACTAATTCCGCCCACTCTTCCAAAAACCGATATTTTTAATTGCTTTCATAAAATATAAAAATACAAAAAGAATCATCCCTCACCTCTAGATCTAGTTTTTAGGCTTTCTAATCCTAGCGACACTATTCATGAGTTGAACAATCAATCCCCCGGTACTTGTCACTATACTATACTACAACGATCAGGTACACTACCTGGTGGGGGTTGTAAGCTTCTCGAGATCCCTCGAGAGGTAAAGCCTGGTGTGATTCCCACGTATCAGTTATCGTATCTATCATGGAGTCGGTTCGGGTCTTTACCCACTGTATGACAACTCCATAGCCCGTTTAGGGGTGTTTTTGTAAGAACTATAAATACCCTTTTCCACCATGGGAAAGGGTTGGAACTTCTCATTCACTAATACATTTACCTTTCACATTCTCTCACTAGAAATCCCATTCTTTCTATCCCTCTCTCTCTCTAGAATTTGGCCAAAAATAGAATCAAAGAGTGTGTTATGATTTCAAATATATTACATATACGAAGGAAACAAAGATCCGAAGGATCATATCAACATCTTCTCTGCCGCGGTCAAATAGGAAGAATGACCCATGCTAGTATGGTGCAAAATGTTCTGTCAAACTTTAGGAGGGTCAGGATCTTTGAATTTGTGGAACCGTAGAGGCGGTGAATACAGTCTTTTTGACTTTTTCGAAGATTAATAACTTCAAGTCTCAAAGAGCTCGACCGGTGAAACAATCAAACAACCAAGAGATATAGAGATAGAGAAAGAGAGATTGACACCACGATATATACTGGTTTGGGATGGGGGGTTTATACCATCCGTATGTCCAGTTGGGAATCCACGACATCGTTACTATTACTAATTATAATCCTTATAGTGGATTACAAACTGTTACAACTTCACTCCATCAATATACACAAAGATCAGTGCTCACTAAGAAGAGGTACACCCAATGGTATTCCGCTCTTAGAAACCACCCAAAAGAATCTCGTGATTCTACTTCCACTAAGACCACAAAGAACTTTCTCTGGAAGTATCAAACCCCAACAAGACCTTCACTCGATCTTGGCTTGACCACAAAGGTACAAGACTTGTTACACCTGTAAACAAATGAATTTGGTTATTAGTTCGAAAAAAGTCTAACCTATCCTAGAGACTTAATTCTAAAAGAAATAAAGAATAAGACTCTCAACACAATTCACAAGAGTAATTAGGTTCTTGTGAATCTCTCTTGCGAAGATTTGTTCTTTCAAAGAATGATAGGAGATGATTAGAACATAAGAAGATCAATGGACTTAAAGGGATATAGAGAAGAAATAAAAGAGAATGAATGAATGGCAAGAGGTGAGGAATGCACAAGCCTATATGGGGTATTTATAGACCAAGTCTAGGATGAAAACTTGATCAGAAGTTGGCGCGTCAGCTAGCGCGCCAGGATTAGGTCTTGATCCCTATTTGGTTCATAACATCCCATCTTGCTAAACCCCTAAGTGAACTTCACGCTTTGACCTTTCCAATTTCATTCCAACACTCGAAGTGTTATAAGGTCAATCAACTCAAATAGCCATTTGATACAAACATTATGTGAAGTGTTAAAAATATATTTTGGTATGTTTGTCCATTTTCAAAGAGAAAGGGAAGAACCAAATGGACAAAGGGATTATCCTTAAGTATTCCCCAAAGGTTGGATAATAGAATGCCTCCCATATTTGAAATTCAAATTTTAAATTAAAGTTGTAAAATGGTTAAGTATAGAAGTAGGATTGTGAGTTGTTAAAGTATGAAAGGGAAACATTTGAAATTCAAATACAAATATTGTGTGAGAGAGTTGAGTGTGTATGAATCAATGTTATGACATTGTGTAAGGTTATGTGAGGGATACGAGTTGGCACAATTTGAATTTCAAATTCAAATGTGATTGTGAGAGTGTGTGAGATAGAAATATGTTGAGGAAGGTAGAATGTGAGGAATGTATATTCAAATTCAAATTCAAAATTGAATATTGAGAAAGTGTATGAAGGTTGAGTGTGTAGGAAGTAAAGCGATGACACAAACCATGGTCAAGTAAGAGTTGTGAGAGAGGCGTGAGTTATCATGAGTTGGCTTAACCAAACTAGGAGAAGAAGAGTGATGTGAGAGGGAGATATTAGAATTTAAAATTCAAATAAGTTATATGTGAGTTGAGATGTGACATATAGGAGCCTATGTTGGGATGAAGGGGACAAGCTTGATTAAATAGTCATTATCTGAATGTTAATGTTGAGGGTTGTGATAGTGTTGAGTGTAAGAGAAGCAGGTGTGTAAGAGGTGCGAGTTTGCACATTCAAAATCAAGCTTGGGGAGGAAATGTGTAGTGTACTAGTGTATTAAGAAGGTTGTGTATTTTGTTCTTAAATCTCTTCAAGATCTACATATGCTCCCACTTGCTTCATGTAAAAAGAGACAATTCTCTAAATACTCAGAATATCGAGCAATAATAAGTTTTCTCTTTTGGGATGTACAAAATACATTGGCAGTTCTTAACTATAGTTTGTTAATAATATGCTTCAAGTGATTTTAAGAAATTTAGAACTTTAATCAAGACTTCATGGAAGTCATCCTATTTCATAACTTGATGGTGTCTTAATTACCTTTTTTATTTGAACAATATTGAGTATATGAACGATATACTCAATTTTCTAACATTGATAGCTTTGGAAGTAAAACAGTTAAAGTCATCAATGATCAAACAATGTCAATAAAGTTTGATTCTCCATGTCGAACTTATAATGAAATTGTTGTATTTCATGAAGATTGAGATTGTGAGACAATTACCACAACTCCTTAGATGATCTTTTACTCTTTGACTTACATACTTGCCAACTTTGTCAAACCGAATGGCATTAATTGTATTTTAAAATCAATTGCATGCTATATATTATAAGGCTTTGAGCAAGTTAAGGATTTCATGTACATGTCTTAACAAGAAGATATAACAAGTCACTTACGTACTTTATGTTAAAAGTCTTTAAATAAATTAAGGACTTCATGTTTATGTCTTAACAAGAAGACATAAGCATATTAACTAAATTAATTATGAATGCCTACTCTTGGCTTCAACAGTATTTTCAAGTTAATTGCATATTTCATGTTTATGTCTTTACAAGAAGACACAATCTATTAGCTAAACCATTTATAGAATATGTTGAAGTAGCTTTTATCATTTCTTGTCATTAGTTCTAAATAGGGCAACATACATCAATGTGTATAAGTCCTAGTAAATTATTAGCATTCTTACCTTGCGGTTAAGAAAAACCATTAGTCATATTGTTATGTGTTGTACTTTGCACACAATTAAGATTTCTCCCACTTGTGCACGACACAACATCATGTAAGTATATTAACAACACTACGCTCGTTTGTTTGTATGAACAATATGACAACAGATAAAATATGATGTAAGTCAAACTTAAAACATATTTGCATTACAAGTTTATACAGAAATTTATCGTTTAATAAGGAATCGTGCATAACTATTTTATAAAAAAAATTTAAGGAAGCGACGTCAGTAAAGCGACAAGTTATCTTATAAAATAATATGCAATGATTCTTATATAAACTATGATGCTTCAAATGTGAAAAGTAACGTATTATTTCAAGACAAGCTAGAAATAAAATGGGTCACTTACAAGGTGATAAGCTCATAGCTCCCACTGAATTAGACAACATTACAAGTATATCATCTCAAAATTAAAATGCATTGCTCCCACTGGGTTAGACAACATTATAAGTGTTCATCACCAATTAAAAGCAAGCAGCAATTTATTAACCTTCTTTATCTTGAATTTCTACACATTATTGCTAATGTGAATCGCACGGACTAGTAAACATGTACTTAGACATCCAAGAAAGTATGTCAAGTTCTACTATGTAGATGATGGACTAGCCATCTATGCTTATCTTTAACTCGAAAATTGACATGCAATTCCTCCTTAATAGGCCTACTTTACCAAGGGTGTGTATCACCTTTAATGAGTTGAACCAAATTTCTAGATAGACATGCTAGTTATTGCCTTCATCACTTTTGCGGTTTCTTGATATTTTCATTTTCTAATTATAGAAAATCATATTGTGTCTTGATGAGTTTAAGATGTTATCATTTTAGTAAATATCTATCAGCCATGTTTCAATTCTGGGACCTGTGGGTTATGAGCCCACCACGCTTCCGTTGTTTCCATAGAAAATGTGTTATCAAGTTACCCGATTATCTTTTATGTTTCAAAAAATTTCAAATCGAGATCTTGGGTTGTGAAAATGACTTGAAAGAATAAGATATGCAACCGTACTTAACTGTTTTGATTTTTACATGACATTATGATTTCATGAGTAAGTTTGCTTTGAGTTTGATTAGAATTGGAAAAAAATCAAGTATTCATATTCTAGCTTTCTCGAACAAGGGAAAAAGATAAGAGTGAGTCTCTTTCTTACAAGGAAATGAGACTTGGTTTGTCTTTTTCAAAAAAAGAACAAACTCTTATTTACAGTTTATGTTGCATTAATACGGTTAATAGAATTTAAAAAGTTTGTTTTAGTATTTTCAATAATTATCCTTTTATAAATTAACTACCCCATGTTATAATTTTAAAACAATTAATTTACGAAAAGGCTAATATCTATATTAAGCTTCTACTATCACATCATTTGATTTGCTAGTAATAGTATATTCAATTCGTAGGCAACGATTACCAATTGCATTACATGTGCAACTCTTAGATCCTTATGAGAGCCATGACATCTAGAATGAGCAACTAGTGTCATATAAGCATGTTTAGTCCCATCATTGCCTCGGGTTAAGGATCTCACTTGCTTAACTAGATTAAGTCATCCAATTTGAGAACATGTGAAAATATGTCCAGGTCTCATGCATAGAGAATAATCACCTTGTGTTGCAATTCAACTTAGGTCTTATGCATAGGCAAAAGGAAATTGCAAGTGATCTCAAGCGGTTGGACAACATGACTTAACTTGTGACAGATAAATATTTTGATAAAGCGTGTTAATTAAAAGGTGCATGAAAAAGCATGCTTTCATTCTTCGTAACATAAGTTAAAACTATTCTTAACTTAAGTCTAATCACTATTTTAATTTTATGTATGTCAAGTTGTCTATTTTAATGACTAATATATAACCTAAGTGGATTATAAATAGTTTGAATAATACATAAAATAAATAACATGCATAACAAGTTTAAGTGTTATTTTGTAAAACAATAATATTAAGTTTTAAATTTATATTTAAACTTAGTTAAACTAAATCCTCTAAAACTTACTTTTAAAATAGTTTTTATTTTATTTCAAGTTTTGAAAAAACATTTGCAAGTTACATTTATTCAAAGCATATATAAAAAGCAAGTAAATAAACACACAACCACAATATGTAAAGCCTCAACTAATAAATAAACTATCATTGGTCTCTTGAGCCATCACGAGAACTAAAAGGTCAACTAGGGACAAGCCAAACAACCATAAGGAGGGCTCCCACTTGCTCCAAGACTTATCAAGAGCAAGTAGAACCCTAAATGCACATGATTACAGAATCTGCCAGAAAATTTCGTCGACTTCAAAGGCCCAAAACCCATAGAAGGAGTCTTCCCTAATCAAAGCATACTTCTGCAAAGTTGTAGCCCATTGAGTTATGAACATGCAAAAGAAATTTCAGAAAAAATGACCTAGTAAAACTCAGGGAATCCAATTTTACTATAGCAAGGTCCAACATGTTCGTTTTCGCTTTTATGACTTTAACTCCTTCGCCATCATTTTCCATGCATCAGTTACACTATATGGAAAGTAAAATACAACTATACTTAAATACCGTAAAATGCCCAAACAATGGCAAAACCAAAATTAAAGACTAATAATAAAGGCCGAAACAAAGGCAACAGCCAAAACTGAAATTGATGAAAAATAAATTACGAATCAAGGCATGAATGGTCTAGATTTAAATTTGCATATAAAACATAATAATACACTAATATCAGGAATAAACAAGTTGTTGGCTAAGTCCATGGACACACATGCATGTATTTGCTATTGGACAAAATTAAATGACAAGAAATAAAATCGTTAACCAACGAATCAAAGTAATTAATTGACTAGACCGATTAGTACATGTAACCCATGGCCTTAGGGTCATTAAACACTATTTTTAAGACATTTAAATGTCGAATTATTATAGAAAAATTCACCCAAGGGGTTGTTTTAAAATTGTTTCCACTTTTACATGTACTCAATAATCATATGATGGTTCGTGATACAACTATTGGTGATTTTACGAATAAATATTATAAATATAAATATAAAATGCAACAGATAAATCACCAAGAGCGGATCCTATTAGTCATATGATTAATCGAATAAAAACAACATGTATGTTATACCTTTATAGTGTGATTGATGACTGCGAGAAGGCAAACTCAAACCTGATATACCAAATACAAAACCCTGGTGATCAACAAATAGATCGCCTCTATATAAGTCCACACTATACGTCATTGTATACCAATTGATGCTTGTCGCATAGTAACACTTCAATTACTCTACAAAACCCTTGGAATAGTTTAATTGAACAAGACCAAAAACCTAGTTGGTAACCCTAGGATCGACCGAATATTCGAGAGAGGATGAGAGGATATACTTGTGATTAGTAAATTGTGATAAAAAGATTTGATCTAATCAAAAACTTTTTAATCTTATTCCCTTTGCAAGTTCCTAGACTTATTCCCATTCTTCTTGGACCCTCATAGGCCGGCATATAGACCAAGTTGCCATTTACTTGAGTTCAACACAAATCTAATAAGTCTAAATTGTCGATTAGTGGCCCATTTCATAATTCCGTGTTACTTGGATGTTGTTATAACGTAAATACTATAATTATATTATAACTAATGGTACCTCTGTGTGTAAGTGTGTGACCTTAGATGCTCACATGTATCTAACCGTATAATTATATATTATGCCACGAGCATATTACAACATTAAAATAATACTATATTTCTTAAGTCTAAGGACAAAGACTTAACCACGTAGAAACTTACAATTTGACTATGATCCATGATGTGATGTTTTCGGTCAGGTCAATCCAATATTCATACAACCATGAATATTTTACAAGTCAGATTTCAACTGAATCCATGTCTAGAAATATTCTCTGCCTATATTATTTCAACAATATAAACAAGATCGACTCTGAATTTCTAGAATGAAAAAGATCTAGATGTTTTCCTAACCCTAGTCCTTATAAATAGATACATCATCCCAAGAAATGGCCAAGTTCATTTTCATCATTTTACACGTATCACAAACACATACACTAAATATCCAACCGTCATTTTAATCCGCATTAAGCGTTAACCCAACTTTAAATACTCATTCTCACCTTAGGGTTTTTACCGTCACAAATGGAACTTAACATACGATTAGAACAATCTCCCACAACCACTGTTTACATACCATACGTAAACAGCTCGGATAGTCTCATTTTCAAACTTGAATATTCTAAGTGTTATGCTATAGTTTATGGACTATTTAACTGAATAAATTGAAATTTACGCATGAGACGGTCAAATCTTACAAAGTTTTGTGATTACGTAAAGTACTGAATGTCTTAAATTTCAAAGATAATTACGGTGAAATAGATCGAAAACTGAAATTGTTTTTAGTTAAACGTTTAAATTTTGTGTCGACAAGAATCATCAGAACAGTATCATAAATAATCAATCTTTTCTGATTTTAATTTTCCTAGTAATTTATTTTTTTACTATTAAATTAGTAATTTTTTGGGTTTCCAAATAAACACGACCATTTCATATATCATATTGTGATATTCATTATTAATCGCAAAATGAGAACATTCTAAGTTTTTGATATACGTTAATTTTTTTTGCTTGGTTGTTCTTCAAAATTTGTATAAGGAGTTACTATTAGGCATTTAGGCATATTGATGGTGTCATCAATTGTCGAACTCGAACCATTGGTGACGTGCATCAATTGTGCAAGCTTTACATATAAAATCAATTATTCTTGTTGACGTCATTATTATCATTAAACATGTGTGTTTGTTAGTATTTTTTGTACATACATGAATATTAAAGAAAAATCATATTTCTTCATTAAAAAGAAAAAAAATAATGAGTTTGTACCAGAGGTGAGCATCGGGTCAAACCCGACCCGACAAAAACCAAACCACACCGAAAACCGAAAAAGAAAAAAGAAAAAAAAAAACCAAAAACCGACCGAAAAATACATATAAAAACCGAAACCCAAGTGAATAACTTGGTTCGGGTCGATTTTTGGGTTCCGAACCGAAGAAACCGAATCAAACCAAAACTGACAAAAATCGAAATAAATATACAAAACCGAAACCGAACAAAAAGGTCGGCTCGGTCCGTTTCGGTCGGTTTATCGGTTCGGGTCGATTTTCGGGTGGATTTGCTCGGGCCCTATTTTGTACTATATTTGAGAAACGATTCAAAATACATTTCTATTCTAGCTAAGGTATTAAACTCGACTCATCTGTCCCATAAAATATCAGTAAGAAATAAATCGACATGTATGTTAGGAAACAAGTCTATTAATTCTAGGGCATGTTTGGTAGGGTGAATTGAGCTCAAGGAAATGAAAATGAATTCATTTCTCTTGTTTGGTAGCCAAAGAAATAAAAAAGTGGAGATTTGCAATTCATAGGGGGTTAAGTTTACATACAAATTCTAAGAATTCATTTCCCTTACATTTGGAGTGGAAATCAATTCCTAGCATTGTAGGATAAAAATAAATAATAATAATAATAATAATAATAATAATAATAAATAATAAAATAATAATAATAATAATAAATAATAATAATAATAATAATAAAATTAAATAATAATAATAATATATTAATATAATAATAATAATAAATAATAAATAATAATAATAATAATAATAAAATAATAATAATAATAATAATAATAATAAATAATAAAATAATAAAATAATAATAATAAAAAATAATAAAATAATAATAATAATAATAATAAATAATAAAATAATAAAATAAAATAATAATAATATATTAATATAATAATAATAATAAATAATAAATAAGAATAATATAATAATAAAATAATAATAATAATAATAAAATAATAATAATAATAATAATAATAATAATAATAATAATAATACTGATTTCTTGAGTAAATTCTCTGTTGCTACCAAACACTGGAATTATTATTCAATTTCCCTGGAATTCATTTCTGTGAATTACATTTCTGAGCTTCATTTCATTTCTCTGAATTTCACCCTACCAAACGTGCCCCTAAAGTAATTTAGTATTGTATAAAGATAATGAACAATGAATAATGAAAAAAGATACAGGAGGTTTTAGTGACAATTGCATACTTTGCATTTGATGAAAAGGGATTGTCTAACCAGTGCCCTTAGGGCACTGGTTAAGAAGGAGGATGACCCACAAAAAAGTACTAAAAAAATATTTCTTTATTAAAAAAGTGTAGGTCCCTGAGTCTTTTAATTATTTCTTTAGTGTTTTCTTGTGGGTCCTCCCCCTTCTTAACCAATTCCCTTAGGGCACTGGTTAAACAATCCCTGATGAAAAAGTAACTATCCCCTGTTCAAACATGTTCATTCCTTAAACTATGGCCTCATATCAAGTTCACCACATAAGATCTCCATGATATATGGACTATGCTAATTCTCTAGTCATCTCCATGTCTGTTGTACTTTCATTGCTTTATGCTTATTACTTTTAAGGACAGAATATTTTTTTGATGATAGATTTTAGGACTATGTTCTACTTTAATAATTAGACGATTTGAATCTGGTGAATGATTTGCGGGCATCAATTTTTGATTTGCATATTTTAATGTACAACTAGTTAAAATATAAGGAGGTGATTTGTACACTCTAAAAAATGATAGGCACACTCAAAATGTGAGTGTGTTGACATTTATACCCTTATAGGATATTAATAAGTCCAAACAATGTGAGGGTATAAATGTCAACACACTCAAAATTTGAGTGTGCCAATCACTTTTGGGAGTGTGCAAATCACTTCCCTAAAATATAATGTATAAACGCTATAAATGTTTAATGCATATGTTTTACAATTTAAAAGTTGAGTGTGCAAATAATTTTTCTTTGAATATGAAATAAATTATTGGTACCCCTGAAATGATTGTAATATCCATGTTTATTTATTTATTTATTTTTACTATAAAACTGCGAAACATAAAATATAAAATCTAACAAGTCAAAAATAGTAAAGACAAAAGATTTGAAACAAAAAATCATAAAAAACTGTCTTGTCTTGTCAATAAAATTGGTAAAAGGGGTAGAAAGTGTCGTGGTTGAGCGAACGAAAGCCCTGTGTGAAAGTTTATACGATAACTAAATATGTTGAGCAATTTTTGTTTGAAGTAAACTTTTATATAACGTCGTATATATTTTTGTGGCCCCTAAAAATTTGAGGTCTAATATGGTCGCACACGTCTCACACATTCTCGTATACGCTTCTTGGGTAGGAGGTATATTGTATGAAATCGGCGTTCATTTCTAGCAGTATAATCGACATGCCGATATAAGATTGTAATCCAGCATAATATCTAACTCTACATTTTTTTTGTTAAAATGTGAAATGAAGTATGAGTATGAGAGATTAAAACTTTTGTTGATTGTGAACTCACATCGTGTTTTATAGCTTGTTTGAACATGTCAAGATGAGATTTTTTATTCATGATCGTTAAGTTGTGTACAGTACTTGGAAGATTTTCAAGAGTTTATTAAAGTGAATAGTTTTACATGTTCTTTCCTTCGAGTATGATCGCTAGCTAGCTAGCTTACAATACAATTTTTTTTACCGGCAAGTGTATTAAGCCTAGCAATGAGCTAGAAATTAAAATGTACACATGTATAAAACGTTACAAGGATTGCAAAACCACGGGTCATTATTTGGTAAGTTCAAAATTAACATGTTTATCTTTCAGATGAATGGTGTGCGAATCAACCCCTTTTTTAAACCGTTGAATTTGGTTATTATTTTGAACCAACCTTTCTATGAATACGTATAAACAAAGCTATTTTCACAGTAACGAACATTTTAAAGTACGTCCCATCAGTACAAGTTCATTTCATATAAACTACCATTGGTTTTCCAGCAATGCTTGGTCGCAAAGTTTCCAATCTCGATTATGTGAAAGTGTCGGTCAAGGTGATGATTATCTTAGGTCCTTACCGGTTTCTTGCTTTAATACAGATTGGTTCTAATAAACTGATTTAGTTGAAATAATGTTACATATTGATCTATGAGAGTTTTGTTAGATACATAACTTGGTGTCCACAGCAGAAATTTTTCTTGGAAAAACATAAAGGAATCAGGTTCATTGTCTTTTCGCGGGTTGGCCATATTTTGATACATCGACACGTCTCATTATGTTCGTATCTTACACATTATCGCTATATATTGAAAAGAATCACATGTTTCATCTAAAATGATTTAAAGATAAAAAGTTAAAACCTGAAACAAGACATAATCAAACAAAAATTCACTCAGTATACTTAAATAAGAAACTCCCACTCAATTAGGTAGACTTTCTTTTTCTATATTTGGCTTACAAATAGGCCTCACTTCAAGTATTGAATATTGAAGAACACACTTGGTATTTTCTTTCAAGCTTGGTGTGAATTTGCTTCTTTAATCAAAGCTAGATATGCAGTGAAATGACATTTCATGTTCGAAAAGACATTAACCAGAAGGCGGTTGTGGCAATGAATAATCCTACAAAACAAAGAAATCGACAAAAAGACATCATTTATGTATTCGGATAAAGAAGGCTCGTGACTTAGTTATCATAATAATCGATAAAAAGACACTGTTAGAACCTAATAACTTGTCTGCTGGTGATGAGGTTCCTCTGACTGATAATTTCATGACTGCGTCAAATAGATAAAGAAAAAGTTTATAAATGTTCTTCGAAAAACAATTTTGATCAATATGGTTAGCTGATAAAATTTGGAACACTTACTTGTATCGCAATTTGAGGTGGAATTCCAACTCCCACATATACACAATCGCCCAAGTCGGTCTACATCATGCCCACACGATCCACCCGTTGCTTCACACGCTTTACAATACGAATCATTATTCGGCTCAACATCATACTTGACTCGTATCCCATAAGTCCACTCCGATGGCCCACTCACTCGCAAAGGTGCTAGATTATATGCACTACTATACCCTTGACACTCAAGTTTACTAAGATTCACACTCTTGATTGCATCAAAAGATAATGAACAACAAACAGGTGGGCCCGTCCCATAAGCTAAGCCCATACGAGCTAGCCCAAGATCCGTCCAACCTTGACAACCATAATACTCATCGCAGCCCATGCCCGAAACATTTCTACATGGTGAATGCTTCCCATATGGAAAGCCTTGGAAGAGTGGTGATTGAGCCGAACAACCTAATAACATGAAAACGTTATCCGAGGTTGGGCTCAAGTATGGAGCCCGCCAACGCTCAACCACGAACCCATTTCCCTTATGTCCTAGCACAATAGAGTCACAAGTGGATATGTGAGGGTCATGTAAAGTTATCGACCGATAAGCATAGTCTATGTTTAGAACCTTATATGACCCTGAGCTAATGTGGAACATAAGAACATCATTGATGCAAAACAAAAGGTCTCTATAGCCCGAATGACCACATCCAGGCCGAAGAGCGAAAGGGTATTCTACTGTTACGTTTCCACAATATGATCGACATATATGAGATGCACCTAAACTATACACTTGTGGAACAAATAAGACTTGTAATGAGATGAATGCAACGATGAACCCGAGTCTAGACATGGTGAGAAATGTAACAAGACAAATGTGGACTCTAAGTGAGAGTATGGATATTGGATTTGAAGTAGTAACTTAGTCGGGATGCTTTGCTTGCTATGGTCGAAAAGTGTTTAGTGAAGAATCTTTGGTGAATTGTTTATGGGTTTTTGTCTAGCTTTTAAGTTTTTTTTTAATGATTTGGGCCAGCCCAACTTTTGTTAATTACTGCTTTAACGTGCTTTTTAGGCATAAACTGTACAATCACAAAATAAACGATGAGGATGCTTTTGTTCTTTGAATATTTTGACTCTACAACTTTATAAAAAACATATCTCAACAATGGGTGTATGATATTATTGCCCTACTTTGATATGAATCATGTAGTTTTTTGTTTACTTTTCAGTACAAAAGTTTACAGGTTTGGGTAGTAGAAGTGAATAATACTAAAACAACAACAATACTTAACCTTTTAGGCAGGGACAGAGCCAGAACTAAATATGACTGAGTGCACACAAAAAATTGAACACTAATACTAGAAACATATTTCGAATGACCGGGCGCATTTAAGATAATTTTAGGAAAAATCAATGGTTTTTTCAAAAATTAACATTACATTGAAAAAATCCATTGGGTGCACGGGCACCTGCGGGAACCCCTGGCTCCGTCCCTGCTTGTAGGAGCGGAAACATTTGGCAATTTTACGCACTATTAAGGGATATACGTGTTTAATATACAATTTCATGCATATACGCAACTGTACTCGAATAAATCTAAATACGAAATTATTAATACAGGTGACTCTTGTGCACAAAAATAATTACTTCCAAAATATACTCGAACAAAATAGCATTAGCTAGACATGATTAATTCAAAATCTCAAAAAGAGTCAATTTAAGTCTTTAATGTAACCAAGGATGCATAGAGGTCCAACTTTTTTCAAACTCAGTTCAATTTGAACTGAGCATGTTATATATTGAACCGAGTAAATTATGTCAGAGGTATTGATGGGCTTATTGAAAAGCTTATAGTATTGTTGGGCTTATTGATATGGGCTAAACTGCACCTCATAAATGGGCTGAACCGGTCACACAGACCATAACTCGCCGGTTCACACAAAGCCTCAAAGCGGGTCGAATCATTTCGTCAGTCATCATCTTGTTCTTCTCCGATCGAATCACGTTCAGGTATCATAAATTCTATTACTTGTGATCATCTCGTTTAATAATCTGATTGCTGGTTCAAATTCTTTTTTCATTTTTTATATGTGATTGTTGGTTAAACTGGTAAAGATTATTTAAGTTTTCATTTCGAAATGAAAGTGTTTTGTTGTATTTTATGTGATGATTCAGTTTCATGTTACTCAGTTAATTTAATTATAAAGGGTATCTTTTATTTTTAGTTAACTGCACCTAAATGATGTTTTCTTCTTTATTTGGTTATGTATAATGTTATATGTTACATTATGTGGTAAGAAAAAGGTGAAATATGTCTTATGTTATTCAGTTATTGTAAATACAATTTGAAGGAAGAGCAAGTATTTTCGCCAGTAAAACGTAAAGTTTGTTACATTTTGGTGCGGTTAATATTTTCTACATGGGCTTTGAATTTTTTAAGTTTATGCTATTTGTTTGGGTTGCAGGCAGAGTTTAAATATACAGATTGTGATTCGCTAGTATTTGACGATGGAAGTCAAGGAAGAACCCGAAGAAAGTGCACCCTATGTAAGAACTATTTTCGTATTTTCTCATTAGATTAGTCAAAAAGGCTCACCCTCCCCGGGTAACCTGAACATGGAAAACCTCATCCGTTTACCTGTTTACATTAGATTAGTTTGTGTTTGAGTATCATTTTTGGTTTCAGGTTTTTTAGATATAAAAGATTTTGATTAGATATGGCTTAAGTTCATAGTTGATCCTTGTCGGTAGCCCGCATTTGCTTAAATCAGTTCTTGTAGATATGTACCCGTGATGATTTTTTTACATTACTCCAAAGGTGAAACTCAATATGCATTATGTTCGAGTTAAGATGGCTTGAAGTTCACTTATGAGGACCGAAATTTTGGTGACAGTTGATCAGTATTGTGATGACGTGTAATCTCTATGCATTCTAGGTAGTTTGTTTAAATTTGGAGGTAGGCTATAAAATTTTTCGTCATATTCTCATCAAGCTATTAGACCCTCAATTTGATTCAGACTATTCAGTTGATTTACTAACAGAGTCTGAATATATTTTAATACGCTTGTCTTGATTTTCCTAGAAGTGAAATTGTTTCTACCACCGTCCACGAATGTGAAAATGTGTAGTTAGAAGAGTCATTGCAAGTACCGAAATAAATTGGTTTAAGTTTAGCTTTTGCAGTTTTTGAGTGTTCATGATTGTTGGCTTGTTGCACTTTATAGATGTTGCATATTGTGTCAATTAGGGTAATATATATTTCTGATGAGTATAGTTAATTGAGATGTATAGGGGGTGTTTGGATAAGCTTATATTGAACAATATAATTGCTCTCAGAAACTCCCAAGTCCCAAGTTTTGAGCTTATACTTATTATATATATTTTTGCTTACCAAAATCATTATAAATAAGGTGCATCGAACTTTCATGGTATTTATGTTTGCATGCCTTCAACCAAAGGATCTATAATTCATATACTTGTATTTTTACAATTGTACATAGTGCCCAGTTTCATTCAGTTGCCATCCAAAATAACAAGTTAAAGCCAGCAATAGGGAGTATAATGAGTAGATAACTTGATAGAAAGTCATGCTTGTGAATCAAACTTAGATTTGCGAAATCTGACATCAATACACAGTATTGTAATTCATATGATATGATCATGGATATATGTCCACTGGCAAGTCTTATTGTTGAGGTATCAGGTATGTGAGTGAAAAAACATGAAAGTTAAGTGACAAAAGCTATATTTTATGCTGTAATTTTTTTATAGTGCTGAATACTGGTTCCATTTGTTAGCCCACTTTTTTTTTTTTTTTTTTTTTTTTTTTTTTTTTTTCCTTCAAATGCAGAGATCTTCAAAGTTGCCTGGAACTGTAAACTGGGGTACAGCAACCGTCGTTGGAGTATTTGCTGGCATGTTATATGGAGGCATGAAAGAAGCCTCTGCTTCTGTTGTAAGTATGCCTGTTCAGATTACAGAACATAATATTCCTAAATTACATGTATATTGTTGTTGTACATGTATGTTAAAGATATCGTAAGAACTTAGAACCACTAGCAGTCTAATATCAGTTGGATTGAGTCTTAAAAGAGTTCACGCGAAAATGTTATTGTCATAGTTTTTTACAGAACCGAAAGTTCTAAAAGTGTTTTGGACTTTGCATTTTATAAAATGAATTGCCTAACATAAGCAACTTGACTTCGTTGTTTAATACTAATGAGTGGCATTATTAATACATCCCTCTTAGTATTCATTTTCAAATTTGTTATTATTAAATCATTGAATATTCAAGGTATATATGACTACTTAACATTTCCTGCCAATGATCTCAGAGTAAGGATGCAGAAGTAACTTTGAAATTAGGGAGCACATCCGACAAAAGAGAACAATATCGATTAATGAGAGATGCAATGGAGAAAAGGTTCATTAGAATTACCCGTGGTTCAATAGTAGGTGGTGTTCGGCTTGGAATATTTTCCGGTGCATTTTATGGGTTGCAAAGTCTTCTTGCAGAGAAGAGAGGAGTTCATGATGTCTATAATGTTGTTGCAGCTGGTTCTGCTACTGCTGCTACATTTGGTCTAATCAGTAAGAAGTTTTAATAAACACACATATATGTTTTGTGACCTTTTATATCTTGTTCAAGTTATATATAAAGCAGAAATCAGTAAACTAATATTTTTCTGTGACGTTTTTCAGTGCCTGGGACACTTGCGTGGCGTGGAAGGAATGTCCTGTTGGGCTCTGTTTTAGGTGCAACGGTTTGCTTCCCTTTAGGTAATTAATCTGAACCTTAAAGCTTAAGTTAGATCCTTCAAATAACTATAAAAGTAAAACCTAGTGGCTCATAATCTCAAACGGGTGGCCTTATAATTTGGGCTTTTGAGATGTGAGTTGTCAATCATAAGCTAAATTAGGTTCGGGCTTGGCTTACACTTTCTAGTATTTGATCAGTAGGTTTTCTTTAGATGTTTAAAACTGTGAACTGTTTTGTTGATAGGTTGGCTCCATTTAAAATTAGTGGAGAAAGCAAATGAAGAGAGCCCGGTTCTACCTGAAAGCAACCAAGCAAAGCCCGGTGTAGGTGCTGCAATCGAAAGGCTTGGAGGGAACACAAGTGAACAATAACCATTATACGATTAAAGATACAAGTGTCACTGCAAGAGCATAAATGTAAAGTAGGGCGTGTTTTACTTATAATCATTATAGGATTATGTTAAGGTTACGTTGGATACGGAGCCTACTTTGTGATGAAAACAAGTCTTGTGACTTTGTGCCACAAATTTTGGATGGAATCGTTTACATCTGTAGTCTGTTAAAGCGGCTAGCATAGTTAAGGAATGTAGTTTTGTTGTCTTGTTCTTTTGTCATTTGGTTATTCTTTCTTGGCTTCATCATTTTATCGTTACTAATCATGTAATAATATCCTGGAAAGGTATGTACTATGTCTAATGTTTTGGAATTTTTATTTGTCGTTTGTATTCTGATGGTTATACTATCATTGAGTTTTCTGCTCAAGATTTCTTGTATATGTTGGTTTGCAATATTTTAAGTGTGTTTCACTATCAATCAATTTTGTAGACTTATATAATGTGCGCCATTTCAAGAATTTTGTGCACAAAAATTCAACTTAATAGTTTAGTCAATATCTTGCAATGGCAAATCAAGGAGGAAAAGTATAAATGGGGTGAAAACCGCTAATCTTATTAGGAGTTAAACAAGAAGTAAAATGTGTTAATCTTATGACATATTTGTTTATAGGAAAATGCTAACGGCAGCCCTTAGGGTTGTACATAACAACAACTTTTTCATAAAGTTAGCTAATATTAAGACATAGTAAGAAATGACCAATAAAAAAAGTGAATTGAATTTGTGTGTGAGAAATTTTAGGAGATGGTTAGTAATTTTGGATGATTTTGAATGATTTTATTTAGACATTGTATATTGTCTTATCAAAAGTTTCGAAAACTAGTTGTTAACAACAACTCTAATTGCTGCTGTTAGCAAAACCCTTGTTTATATTACTTGCTTGGTTAAACAGACAAATGTATCATGGGAGAAAAGCATGACCTAAATTTTAGAAAAAAAAAAGATGGAATATATAACTAGGAGAAAAACGCTACTTCATCCATTTCAATATAATATTAAAAAAAAGTAAAATAAAAATAAATAAAAAATAATATAAAAAATCAGGAAAAAAAAGTTTAATAAAAATGTATTTATTACCTATTTGATTTCTACAAAAGCAACAAAAAACACTTTTACCATTTGACAATTAATTAACGCTTTCATTTAATTTTGTAAATAAGAATTTCGATTAAAACGTATAGTCGTAAATAACAAAGTTAAACAAAAAACTACGAGTGATTTATTCTGACTAAGGATACAAATGAATAATTCATGTATTTAGAGATGGCAATGGGCGAGAAAAAACCCACAATCCGCGGGTACCCGCCATAAATGGGTGGGTAAACGCGTCAATTTTCACCCACGGGTGGGTCGTGGGTGAAAATCTTTACCCATCGATGGGTGGCGGGTGGGTGACGGGTGAGGCATACCCATCGCGGGTAAACCCATGACACCCATTTAAAATACTCACGGGTATACCCGTCAAAATACCCATAGGTGTATCCATAAACTCATGTTAAAATTAATTATCTTAACTACATTATAATGCATTTAGGTCATTTCTAAAAAGGAAGTCTTAAAAAAATAAGACAAAAAACATTTCTTTAATTGGAAGGATTTCAAACCAACACATACATATGAATAGGAGTTAAGTTACATTATGAACTTTAATCTCTTTAATTGTATGAGTCACTAATATTTATGAACATCATTAACTTGCAATAGCTCATTTAATCAATGTGATATAACAGCCCAATTAAAAAAAAATCAATGTAAAAATAAATAAATAAATAAAAAGTGTTATAACTACCTTTTAATGCGTATTTATATATATAAAGCCTACAAACTAAACCACTAACTAACACAGTTTCATCTCAGATTCTAAACACACATTACACTGTTAATTATTTAAATGTTTTACTAAAAAATATATATATCTACAATGTTTTAAAGTATTTGAGACAATACAAAATAAGGAAGGTTTAAAATGAAAAACATTTTCTCACCATAAAAATAGACACCGGGTACCCGCCGCCGCATTGCGCGGGTACCCTTCTAGTGCTAATTAAAATATTTATGATGTTGCAGATATACATTTAACAGTTACCACCAAGTCTAAAAAAACACATTAATCTAAAAGTTTGTTTGAGTTTCAAAACTAAAAAAGAGTGTGAAATATCAAATAATCAAAGTTGCATTTGACAAATTGATTGATAACTTATTACGGAGTTTCATAGTTAGTTTTGATATCATCGTTTTGTAATTTTGTTGCATAACACTAACCCATGGGTTTACCCATGGGCAACAAATACCCACGGGCAAGGGCATGGGTAGAAATTTGTACCCATTGGTGGGTGACGGGTGGGTAATGGGTGAGAAAAAAACTACGTGGATGAGTGACGGGTTAGAGGTACCCGTGCCCATTACCCACGGATGCCATCCCTACATGTATTAATACCTTATAAAAATATTTTAAAGACTTCTTTTGATAAATTATCCATTTACTAGTTGACTATGAAAAGCTCTTAAATTATAAAAATATAAAATTTGGTCCAAATAACAGTTGGTGAGAAACATTTAGCAAAACAACAACAACAACAACATAATCATCATCATCACATCGTTCATATCATAATATAATAGAAACTCCATTGTTGAATCCACTACTTGAACCGATTCAATCTCAATTCACCGTCACTCGATTCACATCAACGTTAATTTAACTCCACGATCTGTTATTTAATTCCTTTTCATAATATGTCGGTTCCGTTAATTTTCTCATGCTTATTTGAATTAACATGATCATTAGCTGTTAAGTCATATTATATCGTTTTGGTAATTAGGTCCTTTTTTTTTTTTTTTTTTTTTAGATTAAGCTTGTGTGTTTTGGTGTAACTAATTAATTTGTTAAATTTGTGGTTTCAGAAGGATAAGGGTTCGGTTTCGACAAAACAAGGAACTCTTTGGTTAGTATCTTTTAAACTGTCTATGATATTAAGGGAATTGTATATATTTTGCTTATGCTTATTTTTAAGCATTTTCAAAATAAGCAGCTTATAGATAAGTGCTTATTCTAGCACAAAATTAGCAAATCCAATGCTCAAAAGTGCATATTGAGATTAAAAAACGCAGTAAGCTAATAAGCACTTGCAAAATGCATTCCCGCACACCCTCTTAAAAGTTAAAACTCAAGTGCTGTTCGTTTAATTGTGGGTTTTTTCGCATAATTTTTTATTTGTCCTATTCTTTTTTAAGTACATATTAGTTATTGAAGGATGAATTGTGACCTGTTTGGGTCATTTTGTCACCAAAAACTCGGTTTATATCCATGGGCGGAGCAGGAAGAGGGGGGGGGGGGGGGGGGGGGCACGTGCCCCCGCTAGCGAAAAAAATTGCAGTGTAAAAATGTTCTAAAATATTTGGCTTTTTCTTTTGCTTGTAATTTGCACCCCAAAGCTTTCTGGCTCCACCCTGTTTATATCTTTATGAAAATGTTAACTTAATGTATGAAAATGCTACATTTTGTATAATGTAAAATATTACATAAGAATGTTAAGATTATGTGACACAAATGGCTCGTCATTTTTTAATGACTCATATGCATTGAAAGAACGATGGTTAAGACTAGAAAAATATTTTATTAACAAACCCTGTACTTGTTTTACATGTGTTTGATAAGTTTGTGCTTATGATAGGATAATGAATGGAGAGGGGACTAGTGAAACTGTCTCCTCGAATGATAAATTTGATGATGAGTTGTTAAACTGGAAAGTTTCGACCCTGAAATTATTGGATAGAAATGATGATGTATCACCCGTTTCATCACGTTACTCGTCTTGTGGAGAGTCAGAGTTTGATAGATATTGTAGCGCTAATTCTGTAATGGGTACACCTAGTGTGTGTGGTTCTTCTGTTGGTGCATTTCACGACTTCCCTGATTCTGATATCGGGTCCGTGAAAAGTTCTAGACTTGGGGATGTTGGTGGTCTTGAGAATTTCAGTTTGGGTGGGAAGTTTGAGAATAAAAATTCATTAAGTTTGGGAAGATTAGGTGAATATAGTCACAAAAACATTAAAAATTTAGAACAAAGGTCGGTGGTGGCAGAAAATGAAATGAATTCATATGATGATATGGAAGCTGCATTTTCAGATCTACCAGACGAAGGGGGCATGGTTGTGTGGAAAGATGATATTAATTCCAAAAGAATGGAAAGTACTTGTACTATTGATGATTTCGAAAAGAATCTAAGTGCGGAGAAAATGGAGGAAGGTTCTGAGGGCGTTGACCAGGTGAATGATGTATTTGAAGATGGAAAAAAGTTGGATGAATGTTCTGAAGGGGAAACCTCGTCTCGTTTAGAACATTCAGAATCTGATGGTTCTATGTATGGGTATGGTACAGATAATGAGGAAATGGGTCGTCTGCCCCCTAGAGGTTACACCGATTATTCACGAGATGAGAAAAATATTAATGAGAAAACACTGTTTATGGCTTCATCAGTAGCGTATGGTTCTGATGACTGGGATGATTTTATGCAAGGAACTAAGGAAAACGCTCAAGATTTATTTGTCATAAATGAAATTCAAGGACTTAACGGAACCGAACTTGGAAGTGAAGGACACACCTTTACGTCCACTTTTGTGTCTGAAAGTATTGATGTGTCAGAGAAACAAGAAAATGTAAAAGATTTTGATATGAACAAAGAGATCGGTGTTGCGCATGACGTACCAACATATTCTAAGACTCATGAAGAGGATATGAAAGATAAGTTTGTGATTGGAAAACAAGTAGAAGACTCTAGTCCACTCAAGATGGAGGTGGCCTTGTTAATGAATGCGCAGCCTACGAAGCTTGAACATACAAATTCAAATGGAACGACAGACAATCTTACACTTGGTTATGCTCAGTCGACTTTGACACAAGATGCTGAAGACCAGGTAGCTGAAATGCCGAATGACCATAAACCATATACATCGCCGTCATTGCCAAATATTAATTTAGAGAAAAGACAAAATGCTACTCCAGTGTCGCTAAATATTCCTAAAGACCCTCAAGTGGCGAGTAAGGTTAGTTACTAATTTCCAATCTGTATGACCATGGTAAAGTTTTCACACCCTTGACATCGTTTCCTTTTCTTTTTTTGCAAAGCACACCCTAGGCCATCATATGCTAGGTACATGAAAAATATTGGCCTTTTTTTGCATAAAATACCAGTGTACTGCTTCATTTGTTCCGTTTTTGATAATACCTTTGCATTGTGTCCTGTTTGGCTCGTTTGTTGCCAAAAAACCCATAAAACCAGGTTTCAAAATTTATTATTTTTTTTATTAACATGTTAAATATTCTTAAAATGTTAGATTCATATATAAAGTTAAGTTTTATAGAAAATGAAAAGAATACGGGTGACAAAGAATCCATTTGGGTCTCAAATCATCTTGTAATGACTCAGATGTACAAAAACTAAAACAACGCTTAAAACAGGACAAATGAAATATTCTTTGATTTTTAATTCAAAAAACACACAAATATTTTTATTAAAGTAAGATTATATAAATTTTACTTGATACATTTTGCAGGCTGAAAACTATGAACTAAATGAATTCTATGACGAAGTCGTTTTTGATATGGAAGAGATACTACTCGATTCTGGTGAGTCTCCCGCAGCTAGGTTCACTCGTGGTAGGAAACATCCCAATTCCCATGTTTCTCTCCCTTCACGAGACGGCGGCCCCACTGCTTCAACTTCTAGCATCAACAACTCTCACACAACAAGTCAAAACCCTTACAAAATTGATGGCATTGAAGTAATTGGCGCAAAACAAAAGAAGGGTGATGTGTCATTAGGTGAAAGATTGGTGGGAGTGAAGGAATACACTGTTTACAATATAAGGGTGTGGAGTGGGAATCATCATTGGGATGTGGAGAGGCGGGTACCGAGATTTTTTTACTTTGTATCGTCGTTTAAAAACAACATTTGCAGCCAAAGGCTGGGATCTTCCGTCTCCTTGGTCGATGGTTGACCGGGAGTCAAGAAAATATTTTGGTAATGCCTCACCGGACGTAGTTTCAGAAAGAAGTGTTCTTATACAAGAATGCTTACGATCTATTCTACACTCAAAGTTTTCATCGAGTCTCCCAAGTTTTTTCATTTGGTTCCTGTCCCCACCAAAGAATGGGCCGACTATTTCTCAATTGCAAATAGGGAGCAAGACTATTCAAGGATACACGTTGGGGCAGTCTATTTCTCTTATAGTTGATATTAGGCCTCATAAATCATTGAGACAGATGTTAGAAGCACAACATTATACATGTGCTGGTTGTCATAAATACTTTGATGAGGGAAAGACTCGGTTGTGGGAATTTGTAGAGACACTTGGATGGGGCAAGCCTCGTGTTTGTGAATATAGTGGTCAGGCTTTTTGTTCTCATTGTCATTTAAATGAGACTGCAATCTTGCCTGCTAGAGTTTTGCATTGGTGGGATTTTACAGAATATCCGGTGTCGCAGCTGGCTAAATCGTATCTGGATTCTATTCATGACAAGGTATAGAATGTAGCATCATCTCATCACCAACCCATGTTACTTACATCACATGATTATGACTTCTGATTTTCTTTCTCACTCTTGTTTTTAAAAATGGGTTTATTATAGAAGTTGCAGAAACATTAGAATAGTACTATACCGTGCCAAAATACTTTCATTTGCTAACAAATGTATCTCGTCACCATCCGTGTCATTTACATCACTAGTGACTTCTACTTATTTTTCTTTATCTTTCTTACTCCTTCAAAATATTTTATTTTTAGAAGTTATTATGGTTGGATATAAAATATTAGTGGACTTATTGTATAATAGTTATCTATGAAAAAGTAAGAAAAGTTAGGTTTTAAAAAAAATACTGATGAAGCTTGTGACACCTTTATTTTTCCGTTCATTATACCCACAAAGTGAATTATTTTTTGTGTATCCACGTCCTCCCCGTTCTGTTCATTATACCCACAAAGTGAAAATATTTTATTTTTTGAAGTTATTATGGTTGGATATAAAATATTAGTGGACTTATTGTATAATAGATATCTATGAAAAAGTAAGAAAAGTTAAGTTTTAAAAAAAATTCCGATGAAGCTTGTGACACCTTTATTTTTCCGTTCATTATACCCACAAAGTGAATTATTTTCCGTTCATACCCACAAAGTAAATTATTTTTGTGTATCCGCGTCCTCCCCGTTCCGTTCATTATACCCACAAAGTGAATTATTTTTTGTGTATCCACGTCCTTCCCGTTCTTGTTAGTTTTTGTTGTCAATTTGTCATATAGACGATACATGTATGCAGGTCATATGTTTATTTCTGCTATTATTTGTCATTGCCAGTGTACTTTTGCTACTTAAAAAGTACGACTAATCAACTTTCGTGGTCCGTCTTTTCAGCCAATGCTTTGTGTCAGCGCTGTGAACCCCCTCCTGTTCTCCAAAGTTCCACCCTTACAACATGTTATAAATGTCCGAAAAAGGATTGGTCGAATGCTTCCGTATGTTCGTTGCCCATTTCGCAGGTCCATATACAAAGGAGTTGGAACCAGAAGATATATCCTTGAAAGCAGCGATTTCTTTGCTTTAAAAGATCTTGTTGATCTTTCCAAAGGGGTATTTGCAGGTTGGCTATGTTTATGTGTCCTTGTTAGCAGATTCGTATGGCTTACACGGATATTTTGATATTTCATAGCAACTGATATAATCAAAAGATAAATCCCATGAAATACTTTAATTGCACAAAAGATGTTGACCTTCTGGTTTAACACACCTACTATCTTACAATCATGAGATGTAAAAATAGGGGTTTTATTCTCCGATTTATATTTAATTGTATTACACTTGCTTTATTCGAATAATAGCTATAATTATTTTAAAGTATTAAAGAATGGACAAAAAAGTGTTTGAGGTCAACCCCAACCCAACTCGTGCGTTTGACTTGTAATAAATAGGACCCCCTTTTTTTTTTAACCAAAACATGTTATGACATTTTTTCCCAAGCTGGCGCCTCTAATGTTTGTATATCTGTTGCAGCACTGCCAGTGATGGTAGAAACTATTTCCAAGAAAATTATGAATCATATCACAGATGAATGTTTGATATGTTACGATGTGGGTGTTCCATGTGGTGCTCGACAAGCTTGTGATGATCCATCTTCTCTTATTTTTCCTTTTCAGGTATACATCTTTTTGTATATTGTTAATATCCATGTTACTAAAATCCTGAAAATACTTGGAATAGCCAAGTAAGTTGACAAATATCATGAAAAGAACATGATTTTAATGATGACAAATGGGTAAAAAATCTATTCATGTTTTATGATGGGCTTTTTGTTGTAAAATACCAACATACTTTTCCGTATGTGTCGTCTTAGTCATTGTACTTACTTTTTTACATTGGGTCATTGAAAGATGGTTATGTGTGCCATTTGTTCGTAATTGGTATATATTTTTATATTAAATTAACTGGTATATATAAGCCTAAATTTCCACAAATCAACAAATTTCTATAAAGATTGTCACCTCTTAGAGACAGGTTTGAACTTACAAAATGACCCAAGGGGCACAAAAACATCTTAAAGGACAGATGTACACATATGAAACGGACCTAGTATGTTGGTATTCTATGACTGATCCATGTTAATGGAACATAAAATTGCTTTTCAAAACTTGAAAATTAGTTAATTATACAAATTAACCATGAAAACCACCAAAAGAACGGGCATTGCATGTTTACAAACATGTTCTGGCTACAGGAAGGTGAGGTTGAAAGGTGTAAATCTTGTGAATTGGTTTACCACAAGGCTTGCTTCAAAAAGATGACTACCTGCCCATGTGGTGTAAATCTCGGTCCAAGATCCATGAGAAACCCGAATGTTAGCTCAAATGAGGTGCATGTCGCCCCAAGCAACTTACTGTTGGATACAGAGTCAAAATCTTCAATAGGGTTCCTCGCAGGTCTGCTGTCAAAGGCCAGCACTGCAAAATTTTGGGTGACTAAAGACAATGACACGATCATATCCATGGGTTCGTTGCCAAGCTCTTCCCTTTGATTTGCTCGAGACATTTGTACAATGCTATAAAGTGTTCATACAATTCACCATAGAATCTCACTATACCTTTAATTTAGGGAACTTCTGTATCCTTATTCTTTGTAAGCATTTGCATGTAGATGAAGATATGAGTGAAAAGTCTATTATGTCCCTCATTTGCAGACTTATCGACTTTGGCTGGGTTATAAGTGAGGATATTTGTGCCCATAAAGGTTTTAGGGGCATTGGTTTTGCATTCTTAAAGTGATTATATGACGTTTGAAATGTTTGATCATATAGTAAAGTAATTTTCCGTTTATTATCACTTTGTTAGTTCTATTGCAGATCGTTAGTTACAACTTACAACTGCAAATCTCGGTTTATTGAACGATATAAAACTCATTAGTTCAAAATCACACTTTTGGTCCGTTTTCAACTAACATGTTCGTTTGTCATGGGATTTTTCTTTTTGTGCTCAGAAACAATATATTTGGGAATTGGAATAACTTATGTATTATGTGTTAAGAGTCTTATCTTAGCAAATATCATATGATGCCTAAGTTCTCGACATCAAATTTATCTATTTTTCATATAAGTACTTGCTCTTCCAAAACAACTAACGGAAGTCTTATGGTTTTTTATTTAGTTTCTAAAACTACTTGAGTCGGCTTTAGCTCAAACTATGCATGTTTCTGGCACTTCCTGCTCACGCAACCAAGGTTTAAATGCGAAGGCCACAACCCGAAGGTGATGGTTTTAAATGTGAAGTCAGTGTTCTCAGAATATGGCTTTTAACATATGTTTGAATGCATCTAGTTTCAACTTTAATATGGTGGTTGAGTGTGGTTGGAATTTGATTTAATGCACTGAAGATAAAGACATCAACTAGTTTCATTATGCATAACTTATTCAAATTACATGTGAGAAAAAAAAAAATGACAACTTAACACCTTCACTCATTCTATTCGGCCCTTCTTTAGGGTTTCGTTTTTCACCTTATTGCAATCACCACACAAATGTCTTCTCAACTTGTTTTTCATTATAACATCACACAAACATGATCACGAGTAGACCCCGGTCAAACTATCACACTTGTTTTTAGATCAAGAGCATTGAACACCTCATTTGTTTAACAATACCATTAGTGCTAAACAAAAAGATGCTACAAGATGTGACTATTGGTGGAAAGTGGAATGTGTGGGTTTCCGGAGGTCATCTCTGTATGAGTCCGGTTGTGAGAGCATGATCAACCATGAGGTAGCTTGATCCACGCATAAACAATGACTACAAGCCAACAACCCATCAGTTCAACACATGAATAACACGAGGCCCAAAAGAGAGAGGAGAGCCTCAACAAAGTTCGTGTAACTAAACGAACGTTCTAGTGAGACTTAGGGTCTATATATGAACACAAATGAGAATATATCAATTAATTAATGAAATATTCTCATCAACGTTCATATATCCTAAGCCTCACTAGAAGGTTCGTTTAGTTGCATGTATTCACTGAACTTTGTTGGGGTTTCCTCTCTTTTGGGCCTCGTGTTATCCATGGGCTGAACTGATGGGTCGTTGGCCTCGTATTCATTGTTTATGCGTGTAGCTACAATCAGTGGCGAAGCTTGGATTTTGTAAGTGGGGGGTCGGGATCTAAATTTTTTTTTTCCTAAGGCTATATTTCAGGTATACCAAAATTTTTGGGGGGTCGAAACCGAATATACCGAAATTTTTCTACACGAAAACTATATACCCCTACATCGCAAAAAAAATTTCGGGGGGTCGGGCGCCCCCCCGGCCCCTATGAAGCTTCGCCCCTGGCTACAATCAATAACGCCGTCAAAGCTGGCTTGTCATATATAACATCACCAATTATGAGATATGATTTGAGCGTATAAATCTTTGGTCAGATTTTGTACGTAACATCAATATGTTTACATGCTTATTCCTCTTGATCTAAAATCAAGCCTGTAATGAATGTACTCGTGAATTTTATTTTTGTGTGATTTCAAAGATGTAATAAAAGAATAAACAAGTTTAGATAGACAAAGTGTTTTCTCTTGATCTAAATCAATATGTTTACCACTGATTGCTTAGTTATAGACCCATTATGTTTTCTCTTTCTTCTTCCTCATTTTCATTATTTAGTTGACTCATGTATTTGTAAAGATTTTTCTGGTAGAATACATTTTTTTTCTTTTTCTTTTTAGTCTAGCATTCCTCGATTGCTAAATGGTGAATAAAAAAAAGGAACGTCTTAACACAATGAATAAAGGTGCTTGCAATGATTTTATTTTATCTTTTGTTGTTGTTTGAATAAGCTTCCACTATGAATCAAGTGGTTCTTTTTGATAGAGAATTCGATGAATTCAACCAACTTGCAACCTTGAACAGGTCTTGTTCTCAAACCCAAACTTCAATTTAAACATCCCGAACTCCTTGAAACTTGTGAAAAAAGTTTTAAATGGGTGCATTATAGCACTTTAGCACGTATATATCGTATTGATTGAACCCCCTAAATTTTGTACCATGAACCCCCTTTATATCTCTTATATAATAATATTTTTTAAAAGTGGAAATGGTATCTTGAGTAATTTGAATTGGATCAACAAGATTACGAGAGTGCTTAATTTTGCCACCTAAGATAAATAATACCGTCTCATTAAAAGTTAAATTTGAATCATTTGGTTAAACTCATCTAAATTTCATCTAACACATTAAGTAAAGATTTATGTCAAAGCTCCATGCGTAAAGATTTATGTCATAGCTCCGTGCGTGCAAGAGGATAATATAGTATTTTCCTTTAAACACTAATTTTAAACACGTTTGGTTGATTTCCTTTATGAGTTAATTGATTTTCTTAGTTTTTTTATGTCTCAATTTTTTCACATTTTAATAATCGCTTAAATTAATTGATATCCTCACATACTCATAGTTTTTCCCCAATTTCTAATGGTTTTAGCTTCTGTTTATGTATGGTATATTTTGGCTGTGGTGCATTATATAAACCCGTAATATGTTTGGGTTCTAATGAGTATTTGTGAATCATATAACTTTCATGATACTTTTTGGACTTGGTTTACCTGTAAATACAAACTGCTAGTGTTAAACATGTGTTTTCGGCAAAGAATACTGCTAAGAAGCGTTTACAAAATTGGATGAGATCAACTCAGATATGACTATTTGGTTACTTGTATCGAATAGTAGCACAAGTAATGAAGTGATCATGCGACGTTTTCAAAGTATGAAATCTCGTCCCAGACAACTAAATTTATAAAAGCAATATTAGTTCTCTTAAACTGATTATAGATTTTAAGCTCCGCCCTTTGGTTGTGTACCAAGAGGTGTTTGGAAACCGATTTCTCAACTGGTCACAAAGTCAAGGCTAGAGACTCTAATGCAAGTACTAGTAATAAAAGAGTTCGGTATCGCGCAAGTTACAGGTTTGTTATATAACCCAACAAGTAGCGAAAATTACTGCAGACCCCCTTTTCAGGGGGTTGTGTCTCGATCTACCCCAACTTTTTACCGTCTTCAAATCTATCCCAACATTCCCCCTATTTATTTACGTGACATGTTAGAAGGACAGGTGTCACCATATCAGATTTAGCCGAGGTCAAAAAAAATAATAATAATAATAAACTTGACATTCCCCCTATTTATTTACGCGACATGTTAGAGTATACGCGACATGTTAGAATTCTTGCATGGAACTTTACTGACAAAGCTTACGTGAGTTGAAAAAATATATGTAACTTATACCTCTTTTTTGAATTATTAAATGTAGCCTTACAAATCACAAAATCTCTTTTATAACAATGAAGGTTATACAATAAAAAAATATATGTAACTTATACCTCTTTTTTCATAATGTAAACTAGCAGGTTTTCCGCGCAATGCAGCTGCGGGCACCCTGTAATATAATTTTTTCGATTAATAATTTATTTTATTTGTACGTTTTT
This sequence comes from Artemisia argyi, assembly GCA_030686995.1. Classification (NCBI taxonomy): domain Eukaryota; kingdom Viridiplantae; phylum Streptophyta; class Magnoliopsida; order Asterales; family Asteraceae; genus Artemisia; species Artemisia argyi. The sequence continues at coordinate 43,999,281 of CM060701.1, forward strand.
TGGTAATAGCTTTACTGAATAGTTTTTTATGCCAAAAGTTTGATACAATTTTGCTTTGTTTGTATTATTTTATTTATTATTTATTTTATGTTTTTGTTTAATAGTTTGCTTGATTTGTACAATATGTGAACATATTTTAGTTTATTACTATTCTTTTTGACAATAAATTTATGGATATAAAAAATTTCATTTAGATATAATTCCTGCATTTAATGTAACTAATACAAATAATAAAGCATATTATACAAAATTTTAAGCCCGAACGAGCAATGGGCCAAATGGGCACGGGTCAAACGGGCTCGATCCCGAACGGAGACGAGCTAAATGAAACCTTCATTATGAAAAAAGAGGTATAAGTTACATATATTTTTTAACGTGTAACCTTCATTGTTATAAAAGAGATTTTGTGATTTGTAGGGCTACATTTAATAATTCAAAAAAGAGGTATAAGTTACATATATTTTTTCAACTCACGTAAGCTTTGTCAGTAAAGTTCCATGCAAGAATTCTAACATGTCGCTTATATTCTACTATGTCGCGCAAATAAATAGGGGGAATGTCAAGTTTATTATTAGGGTGTGTTTGGTTCATGCTTTTAGGTGAGTATCACCCAAAGAAAAAATGAAACCTTTGTTTGGTTGTAACTAGGGCCCACAATTTAGGAATGATGGAATGAAAATGTGATAGATTTCATTCCACTACATTTTGGTAGGTTTTCTTGATTCCATCCAATCATTTTTTTTTATTTGATAGAATTTTTTCAACCACACATTATTTATTCTTTTTCTTATTTTATAATTTTTTCAACCACAAATTATATATAATAATATATTTTCTCTCTCCTATTTTTTTCTCAAATCTTTCCCACTTCTTTCAAACCTTTCCCAAATCCAAATCCAATTCCAATCCCACTTGCGAACCAAACGCACCCTAATTTTTTTTACCTCGGCTAAATCTGATATGGTGACACATGTCCTTCTAACATGTCGCATAAATAAATAGGGGGAATGTTGGGGTAAATTTGAAGACGGCAAAAAGTTGGGGTAGATCGAGACACAACCCCCTGAAAAAAGGGTTCTGCAGTAATTTTCGCCTTTTCCCCTATAACATTCATATAACACTCAATCAAAAAACACCCTCCTTCGTAGAGTTGTTTTTTCCAAGTTGATGTTTTTACAAAACTTTATTTCAATTTTGATTGAAGTTTATTTCATTCAAATTACTTGCGATTCACATTAGAAAAGAAGAAAAAAGACCATATTATCTAAAGAGCATCACAACAATCGAATCCAACAGACCAAAATATCATATCTGATATGGCTCGTTCATTCTTCGTGTTCTAGCAAAGCAATGAATTTACATGAATATCAATATTTCAATGAACTCATTTTGGCAATGTTAAAGTCAGAAACAACAATAAGATGTTAATAATTTATCAAATAAACAAGCAAGAAAACGTCAATAAAATACAAAACTGATATAAATATTGAGTATTAAGCTAACACAAACTATCCAATAAAACTTTATTAAAAGCTCATTTGCAGCTTAAGATAAAACGAACTGCTACTTGACAATATTTATAGATTTAGTAAACATGACTTTCACCGTAAAGCTCACGACACCATTTGTGATCACGAATAGAGTTCATATTCAGATTTTCACCAACCAAAAGTTATATGGCTTTAATTAAAACCTAGCCACAAATTAGTGATACAGTTTAAAAACCACATTAGTTGGTTGAAAACTCCTCCTCCATATAAGTGTAACCCAAGTTATAGGTTAATGGATTACATTAAAAAAAAAAAACCCTATAACTCATGTTATGGCTATGGCAATGACTCATAGCTTCCTAGGAAAACAACTAAAGAATTCAGGCATTGGCAAAGTAAGTAGAGGCATACACTAAATTATAAAACGGGTAAGGTAAACACTCAAGTTTCTTAAACAAACAAAGGTATCCACTCAACTAGAGCCTTATAAATTTGAGAAAAAATCATCAAAAACACTACCTCAAAGTTGTTGAGGATTCATTTGATAGACTAAAGCAATAGAACTGACAGCAACACCCTCGAACAGAGACTAATTATATACCATAAAATCTAAAGTTTTCTAGCATATGTGATCACAATGACAGTCCATAACACTGAAACCAAAACTTGTCGAGCATATATTAGGCAGACAAGAGCTATAATAAAATAGACAAGAGCTATACCCGACTAATTTTTTCTCTAGTGTAATAACAAATGCGTACAGCGACACTTCACAACAAAATGCCAATTAGCTAAAGACACTACCTCAAACTTGTCATTGGCAATAGATTCCTTCATCAAACCCCGAAGGGGTAAAACCGGTTCCTCCTCTTCAAACAATTTCAACGAATCACAAAGCCTCGCCACCTCTTCATAATTCTACACACAAACAGTCCATCAATTACATTTCACAACTAAAATAGAACAAATACAATTTTTTTTAAAAAAAAGCCTAAGTAACTAACCTCAGATTTGGCGGCATTCATCAAAGCATAACTCTGACTCCTTTGAAAAAATGAAGAAGAGCTTTGTTGTCTTTGACTCTCGGCCTCAGCTCAGGCACCACCTTCATGCTCCGACGCACGCGCCACAATTCTACAATTCCTATTAGCTCTTCGGAAATCACCGCAGTTTAGCCTAATTGGAAAAGGGCTGGTCTGACGTGGCGTAGTGTGGCGTGATTTGATGTCAGTGAAATCGATACAACAACAACAACAACAACAACAACATACCCAATCCCGCGAAGGCGAGGTATGGGGGAGGTAGAAATGTAGACAGGTCCTACCCCTACCCCAGGTAAAACCTGGGAGTAGAGAGACTGCTTCCAGGGAGACCTCCGGCACGTGCACCAGTGCGAGTGATAGAGAAACTAAAAAGAAGCAAGTAGCAAAAGAGCAACAAGTAAAAGCAACTAGAAGCACGCAACCAACCAACAAAGGGCCTAGTACAAAAGACAAACATATAAAAACATGCAAACAAACAGAGCACCAAAACAACAAACAAACAACAAACAAGGGGCAAGACAGTCACATCAAGCAAACAAAGCAAGTAGGGCAAAAGATAGAAAGCAAAAGCAAAGCCAAAAACAAACACAACAAAGCAAGGACACAAAAGCAAGCGGGCAAAAGGCAAGAAGAGCAACACAAAAACAAAGCAAGGCAACGCAAGGGGGCTAAAGCTAAGGCAAAGCAAAGGGAAAAGAGGCACCACTAGCCTACTACAAACCTACCAGGGAAGAGCAAAAGGGCCACTAAACCTAAAGTGCAAAGGGCAAACTAAACCTAAAAGGCAAAGGGGCAGGACAACAAAGGGAAGGGAAAAGACCCAGACGCAAAGGCAAGCACCTACTACCCAACCGACACTACCCGCAAGTCCTAATCCTAGCTCTCCACGCATTCCTATCTGAGATCATGTCCTCGGACAAGAGAAGCTCCTGCATGTCTAGCCTAAGTCGATCCTCCCACCTGAGCTTAGGTCTTCCCCTCCTCCTCAAACCGTCGACCATCAGCGCTTCGACTCTTCTAACCGGTGCTGTTTGTGGCCTCCTCCTGACATGACCGAACCACCTCAACCTTCCTTCTCGCATCTTCGAGATTATAGTTTCAACTTCAAGTTCCGCTCTGAAAACTCCGTTCGGGATCATGTCAAGCATCGTCTTACCACAAATCCACCTTAGCATCCTCAGTTCTGCCACTTCCACTCTGTTAGCTTGAGCTTTTGTGATAGGCCAACATTCTGACCCGTACAAGATAGCAGGTCTAATTGCCACCTTATAAAATTTTCCCTTAAGCTTAAAGGGGACTTTCTTATCACAGAGTACTCCTGACGACGCCCTCCATTTCGCCCAACCTGCTCTAATACGGTTGGTAACGTCATCGTCTATCCTTCCTGATTTGTGTATCACCGAACCCAGATACCTAAAAGACTCCTTAGGTTGAAGAATCTGGACTCCGATACGCACTTCCTCCTCGTTTCGACCGATCTCGTAGCTACCGAAATCACATCTCATGTATTCAGTCTTCTCTCTGCTCACCCGAAGCCCATTGTCTTCCAAAGCCTCGCGCCAGTGTTCCAGTCTGTAGTTTAACCCTTCTGCCGATTCTGCAACCAACACAATATCGTCTGCGAATATCATGCTCCAAGGGATGCCCTCTTGTATCCCTCGGGATATCTCATCGAGAATCAAGGCGAAAAGGTAAGGGCTAATGGCTGATCCTTGATGAAGTCCAACTTTCACCGGGAAAAACTCAGTGCACCCCACCGTGCACCGTACGCGGGTCTTCGCCCCATCGTACATATCCCTAATGACCTTTAAGTATCTCCTTGGGGTCCCTTTTTCTATAAGAGTCCTCCATATCAACTCTCGTGGGACACTATCGTATGCCTTTTCTAGGTCAATGAAAGCCATATGCAAATCTCTCTGTCTTTCTCTATACTTCTCCATAAGACTTCTAAGGAGGTGGATAGCCTCGACCATCGATGAATGGTTTTAATGGAACTGAATGAATAATGATGAAAAAATAGTGTGATTTTGTTTTATGAATTGTTGGGTTAGTCAAATTGGGGGTTTGAGTGAATGGGAAAGTAGTGGTGATGATTTGATTTAATTTTATTGTATTTAGTTAGTGGACGATAATGAATGGATAATGTATTTTTGGGGTTCAATGATACTACTCTAATGTTCAGACTTTAGAATGTGCATATTGTCATTATTGTTTCCATGATCCACCATCTACATGCAAATGAAATCTTGTCACACACTGTAAACTATGAAAAAGAAACAACATGAACTAAGTTTACTGTTTACACACTAATTTATTGTCACCTAAATGATATCCTGGTTACTACATTAAAGGCAATATGATACTCACAAAAACTAATTTATTACAATAATGGGAGTACCCAATGTACTTTGCTTCGAGACATGATCTCCCATATTGGTTCTGTGTTTTTTTTCCTAATGTAAATACAATGAAAACTTGTATTTATACCAAAAATATATGAAAGAGCTACTAACCTAACAGAATGTAGAAAACTTCAACACCTGCAGCTGCTGAAGTGACTAATATCGAGAGCATATATACTCAATCCATCTGTGACTTGAGTACATCCTTGAACAGTGACTACACAAAACAAAGAAATTGGGGGCTTAGTATGTGAAATTTTATAAACTGCGAGCCAACATGATATAAAATTATTTATATCCATTGCAAGATTAACTGGAATAACACATATTATATTCAAAATCATATTTCATTTAGATAAAATATAGAAAACATCATTCGACTTTGATAAGTATAAGACATTAACATTTTCACAAATGCAAACTAAGTAAAAAAAAAAAAAGATAAGCATCATATTCAGAGGAGTGAATCTTCCTATAAGATGAATAATCCATGTTTTGACCCGCCAGTTTGAGTTTAAATAAAACAATTGATTTAAAACCCTTGTGATTTTTAGTTTGACCCTCATTCCTATTGAGAATCACCCTCAAGTTTATTTTATCATTCTCGCTGTTTCTCCGCTTTTTATAAAGAATGAAAATGGTGGACAGAGAATCACATATTGATTCTAGGTTCTCATTCTAAGTTGCTAACAAACCCGAGAAAACCTCCAATTCACTTACCAAACATCCCCTAAGCATCTGAATTGAATAAATTTACTAATCAACAGTATAAAACTACAGCAAAAATATGAGAGTTGGAGAGATGGACATACCTTCCTGTTTAACTTTACCATTCATCAGACTTTATGTTCGGACATGTGGGATATAGGAGATAAGGGGCCAATAGGAGCCTCTTCTACTTGTCTTTTCTTTCAGTTCATCTGGGCAACTTCTGATTGTCAAACTCAAAAGTGAAGGCAACAACGTTTCTGGTAGATCTTTCATCTTTGGACAGCAGTTAATTTCGAGATGTTGGAGGGAGGTGAGGTACTGGAATCCCACGGAAACTGATTCCAATTTCTCAAATCGGATTAAGTAAAGACGAGTAAGATATGAAGGAAGCATATGCGACAATTGACTTCCTCTAGTCACATCATCTTCTTCTTCTGCTGAGTCACCCCATAGAATTAGGTCAACAAGTGAGGTTGGAAAAGTCTGTGGGCCCCATTGTGAAATGGGCTTCTTCAAACCCCCTATTTCTAAGTGACCCAAGTTAGGAGGCCAAAGCCCAGAGGAAGCAACATCCATATTTTCACAAAGAATGATTGACAAACGTTTTAACGAGGTGAAAGTCGGCAACACGTCTGCAGGGAATGACTCTATACTCCTGCAACCACATATCCTCAATTCAGTGAGGCGAATGAACTTAGTCAATTCATTGACTGATTTCAGATTTTCCCAGGAGCTTATACGTACAACCTCTAGCATCGATGTGCTCGTCATTGGAAGAACCTTTTCCAGCTCCTTCTCCGATAGGTTTTTACTGAACTCAATTCTGAGTGACTTGAGCTTTTGGCATCCTCCGATTGGGAAGGAGACACATGTAATCGAATCACAATAATTGATAGTCAAGGATTCAATACTATTTGGACAACTGCAACGCTCCAGCTTCTTACAATGCCATAATTCCAAAATCTTCAGAGATGTTAGATGGTTGCACTCAGAATTATCATTCTCCTCCACCTCTTTCTCTCCTAAACTCACCAATTCTTCACAATCCCATACTTCCAACTTTCTTAAATTCACAAAAACCTTACTAGCCTCTGCTTCTGATTCCCACATGTACTTTATTTTATTACACTTTTCAATTCTTACTTCTTCAACTGCCCTAAGATAGCCCATGACATCTCTCCACACCTCATCACTAAGCCCATAAATACCCGTTATACTCAAACTGGTGTCTGGTGAAGCTACACGAATCAAACTTCTCAATACGCTATCGCCACAGTTTCTTATTATTAGAATCCATAACGAAGGTAGTGCTTCAAGAGAGAGTTTAGCCAAATTGGGACAATTGTCTAAAGTAAGCTCTTGAAGACATGGAAACACTCCACCTATAACATCATCACTACTGCTTGACCATTCCTCCCACAGCGGCATATCTTCAAAACTCAGAAATTCAAGTGAAGGGAATTCACTTGCAGGGCTGGTGCCAAGTAACTGCGGGCCTACAACTTTCACCTTATCCAGGTCTTTAATTAGCAGCTTCTTAAGTGAAGCTAGTTTCCCAAGTGATGGAAGATTCAAACATTTTTTGCAGCTTGTAATCGAGACACGAGTCAACCGTTGAAACGATGGATCCCCAATCCAATTTGGAAAATCTATACCCCCGTATGACACAACATCAAGATCTTTCAAATATTCGTTATGAGGCTTTAGGGCATCGAGGACCTCTTTTTCAAGAGTTTCATTTCGAGAATTATCAAACACGTCACTCCATTCCACCTTTAACTCACTAAACCCCTTTTGGGAGAAGTTCAGTTCTTGTGCTTGAGGTGCATTTTGCACTTTGTCCAGTCCATGAATGGAAACTTCTCGGTGGAAACTCTTTAAGTTTTTAAGCCCAGTTATTGCAAAATTGCTGCCTCCTCCAATAATGATCTTGGAAAGATGTAGGTTTTTCAACTCACCAATCCCTAACGGCATCTTTTTCAGAAGTGAAGTACCCCTAATGTCAAAATGACGCAAATTCTTAAGCTTTAAGAAGCTATTGGGCAACTTACTCAATTTAGAGCAGCCAAACGATCAATGTTTGTAAATTTAACAAACTGCAGACATGTTCGGGTAAATGTGTGATTTCAGTTTGAGACAAATTAAGATATCGCAAGTGCTTCAATTTGCCAACAGACTCCGGTACCTCATCTATCTGTAAGTGACTCAAACATAGAACCCTTAAAAATGGCAATTCAGGAATTAAGTCAACCATAACCTTACCCGATAAGAAGAAATAGTCCGAACTATCTCTCACCAGAACAGGCACCACCAGAAGTGTTCTCAAACTTTTAGCTCTTTCGAATACCTTGAACTTCTTATAACTCATAAATGTCTCTCGAACAACTGACATATGTCGGTACTTTTTCGGAGCTCCCTTCCCAAAATCCTTCTCCATATCTATGTCTAACCTTGCAACAAAATCTCCGGCAACATATGTGGCAAGATCATTTATGAGGTCATGCATGGCAAACAATGATTCGTCACCCGGCACCACTTGAAAAAATGACCTTGACAACAATTCTTCAAAATATTCCTCACCCAACCGTTCCATTGACTTGCTTGTATTTGATTGTCGCAGAAACCCTTCCGCCATCCACAATAAAATTAAGCCCTCCTTCTCAAACACACATTCTTTCGGTAACAATGAACAATATGCAAACAATTGCTTCACACATGCAGAAAGTTCATGATAACCCAGTCTAAGAGCTGGAACAATAACACCCCCGTCTTGTAACCTCCATATCTCATCATTTAACACTTCCTTCCAGTCTTCTTCATCTATTTTTGTTCTTAATAAACATCCAAGTGCCCTTAAAGCTAAAGGCAAGCCATCACATTTTTTCACGATGCCTTCACCATGCGGTCTGAGTGTTGGATGTGAATCAAATTTAGCTTCACCCAATGCATGTTGAGCAAATAAAGCCAAAGCATCTTTGTGTGACAAATTCTGTAGATCATATGGATGATCATGGCCCAGCTGACGAAGCAATTCTTTCTTTCGAGTTGTGATGATAATTTTACTTCCTGGAGCCCCTGCGTAAAATGGGCCCACCAAGGTTTCCCAGTCTTCAATCTTATCACTCCAAACATCATCCAAGACAAGGAGAAATCGTTTACCCACAAGTCGATCTCTAAGAGCTTCTTGAAGCAAATTTAGATTTTTAAATTCTTTCATTTCCATGTAAAGAGTTCGTTCACCAACTCCGCCAAATATTTTACTTTCCCCAGATACAGATTGAAAGATTTCTTCACTTATTTTAAAGCAATCAAACTCATCGGAAACACATACCCATGCAGTAAGTTCAAAGTGATCCTTCACTTTCTTATCATCATAAAGAAGTCTAGCTAAAGTAGTTTTCCCCATCCCACCCATACCAACAATGGGAATGATGCTAAAGTTTTCAGTACATTGGTCTTCACCCAATAGCTTATCGAGCAATACCTTCTTATCACCTTCACGTCCGACAATACACTTTGAATTTACCAACAACGAGGTCTGGTTGTTAGTCGATGTATTCACAAGTTAGAGTCCATGTAATATTAGTATGGGCTAAGGCCCGAGGTCTAGATTGTTCCTTGTAATGGTATTTATATACCGGATGATTCACATTAATAGAGATACAATTTACCCATTATCCTACACTGGTAACTTCTATTCTTATTTCTAGTTAACTGCTCATTCTGCACACTCAACCCAAGAATACTCTTTTCATCTACTAGCTCTTGTAACTTGGTGGTAATCTTGTCTAACTTGCTGCTCATCCTAGTGTTAAATGGGAAACTAGTGCAACAAGACGGGATGAGCTTTCTTACCTTGTTAGTGAGGGCTTCAGACTCATTGACAAACTCATGATGCATAGCTTCAGTTGCCAAAGTGTCGAGTACATCGTCTATATCATAGGCTAGATGTTGGAGACTATTTAACCACCGTTTAACAACTTCATCATTTACTTCCTTTTGAGAAGCATCCATAAGCAGAGCTTGGATCATGGATAGCAAACTTTCCCATTTCTTCAGTTTGGAGTGAATTTTTTTGGAGCGAGCAATCTTAGTCACAGCTGTAGAGGACAGCTTTTCGAAAACAACTGTGAGAACGGCAGAAAGAACAATTTCAGCCATTGTTGGTTTATGATGAGAGCACAAAAGATAGCGGGGTTGTGGATGAAAAGGATGCAAAGAATGAATAGTTTCAACTTTCAACGTTTCTATATATAGCGGTTATTTTTTGGATGATCCAATAATAAAAGTGGATGAAAATGGTGCAAAAATCGATAGTTTCAAATTCTTTGTTGTGGCCCACTGTTCTATTATTGCCTTGCAATTACCACATCTAAGCCAGCTAACAGATTTTGGACAATAAGAGCATTAGGTGCAGTGAAGAGGGAAAGCCTCCTCATTCGGGTCCCACCCCTGCCACATCACCAAACACCTCAACTTCAACTATCCACAACAAACCCCCCCTCACCAAACAACAAACCTCAACTTCCTCATTAGGGCCCCACCATCAAATATTACAATCTCAATATTCAAAAAAAAAAAAAAAAAGACATGATTGTCAGAATTTTCAGCTTGTCGTCACGACGGGGAGTTTGGCAATGGTGAGGAACGGCGAGGCCCTCTTGGTGTAGTAAAGAGGAACGGCTCGCCGTTGCTCTAATGCATGTAGACTTAATCATTCATTTTTCTACAGTTTAGTCTTTGTTACTTCCGAAAGTACATTCTTAAGTAGACAATAAGGCAATATTTTCCATAACTTTTCAACTCAACTCAAACTATACGAAATGACACACACACACACAAAAACATTTACATTTCCACCGGTACATTAACCTTTATCAAATTCTTTATGGGATTTTCTAATTTGTGTCATGGTGTCACAAGCTTTAAGTCATTAAACAAAATCAAATTACAATATTCACATATTAGTTGATATTAATAGTTTCTTAAATTGACGACGTTTACCAAATTTATCATTGTTCTATATAGAAATAAAGTTATTTTTAAGGAATAAATGTGTTTATTTAATGTTTTAAACTTGTGCGACCATGACACATGTTAATAAAACACCTAGAATGAGGCTATGGGCGAAAACTCATATTTTAATTCAACATTTATACCAGCATCTACACTATTACCATTATCTACTCTATTAGGCTGAACGCAATGGTTCGGTCGACCAAGTGGTTGTCGTCGGTCCATGGTCGGTCGCCCCATTGTGGGTTGTTGGTCGACATCAGTCGGCAGACGACATTTCGGAGAGGATGGTCGTTTACTCGACCGAATTTGAGACAAGCTTTGTGTGTTTATTTTTTATTTTTATTACCATTTTGCAAAAAAAAAAAAAAAAAAAAAAAAAAAAAAAAAAAAAAAAAAAAAAAAAAAACCTTGGTCGCCACTGTGGCAACTTGGTCGTCGTCGTCTGCCGTTTCATCATGTTATTGGATAGAAATGATGATGTATCACCCGTTTCATCACGTTACTCGTCTTGTGGAGAGTCAGAGTTTGATAGATATTGTAGCGCTAATTCTGTAATGGGTACACCTAGTGTGTGTGGTTCTTCTGTTGGTACATTTCACGACTTCCCTGATTCTGATATCGGGTCCGTGAAAAGTTCTAGACTTGGGGATGTTGGTGGTCTTGAGAATTTCAGTTTGGGTGGGAAGTTTGAGAATAAAAATTCGTTAAGTTTGGGAAGATTAGGTGAATATAGTCAAAAAAACATTAAAAATTTAGAACAAAGGTCGGTGGTGGCAGAAAATGAAATGAACTCATATGATGATATGGAAGATGCATTTTCAGATCTACCAGACGAAGGGGGCATGGTTATGTGGAAAGACGATATTAATTCCAAAAGAATGGAAAGTACTTCTACTAATGATGTTTTTGAAAAGAATCTAAGTGCGGAGAAAATGGAGAAAGGTTCTGAGGGCGTTGACCAGGTGAATGATGTATTTGAAGATGGAAAAAAGTTGGATGAATGTTCTGAAGGGGAAACCTCGTCTCGTTTAGAACATTCAGAATCTGATGGTTCTATGTATGGGTATGGTACAGATAATGAGGAAATGGGTCGTCTGCCCCCTAGAGGTTACACCGATTATTCACGAGATGAGAAAAATATTAATGAGAAAACACTGTTTATGGCTTCATCAGTAGCGTATGGTTCTGATGACTGGGATGATTTTATGCAAGGAACTAAGGAAAACGCTCAAGATTTATTTGTCATAAATGAAATTCAAGGACTTAACGGAAACGAACTTGGAAGTGAAGGACACACCTTTACGTCCACTTTTGTGTCTGAAAGTATTGATGTGTCAGAGAAACAAGAAAATGTGGAAGATTTTGTGTAACACCTCAACCCGACAAGGGTCAAAATGTCACATTATGGTGCCAAATCAGAACATACAAACGCAAGCGGAAGACTTATAAACATAAAGTTACAAAGGTATTCTAAGGTTACAAAAGAAGTGCTAACTCTATACAAGATGGAATACAAACCCAAACAAAAATCTAATTGAATTCAAATCCAAGTCTAATCCAGATGTAATGGACTTATAATCATCGGGTAGTCCACTAAAGCTCCTATGCACTCTTCACCCAAACCCAGCTTCCAACCTAAAACCTGCCGCAGGAAAAGAAATGCGGCTGAGCTTAAAAAGCCCAGTGAACAGATATATAACAAAACGAATAATCGAAACGTATATAAGTAAATGAAAAGAGAATCATAAGCTCCTGCTAAAAAGAATATCATCTGTCAAATGAATAAGAGATCAACGATAACTGAACAAATATCATAAGTCAAATGAATAATGAGTACGAAGAGTCAAGTGATAATATGAATCATACAGTAACCAGAATCAAAGAGCACGTATCAACAAAGGCGTGTCTACCAGAGCCACTCGAATAGACACAACGAAACATAGGAAAGCCACGAGCCGACCTACCCGAGACACTCGAATAGATCTCAAATCACATAATCACATATCCGTCAAATCATAAGTTATACAAGGAGTAGCTAGCTCCAATGTACCAGAAGTGAAAGGGGTGCAAGGCACGCACAGCCAGTCACTGTCTTCACAAATCAAAACAGAACCTAGGATGCATCCATACGCCCCCCACAAACAAATCATATACAAAGTAGCCAAGAGATCTCATATCATATCATAATCAGACGGGGACGCCGGGGACTAATCACACCGCCCCAGATAGTGTCATGCCATTGGTGCCTCAATGACACGCCCATGGTACCTCCATGAGTAGACTAAAAACTCGGGCATCAGAACAGAACAAATCAGAACAAAAGCTATCCATAATCAAAGTAATCATAGCATAATCAATCAGAGCATATCATCATAACAGAGTCTCATATAAATGAGAATAGTAACATATCATCATAACAGAAGGGATAGCAACCAGAATCATATCGAATCATATCATAGGAATCATATCAACGAATCATATTAGAAGCTCATATCAAAAGGGATCATAGCAATGGCATATCAAAAGGGATCATAACAGTGTCAAGGATCAAGAGATCATGAGAAGTCCCTATTGAAAAGGGAAGAATATCTGTACCACAAACCGCAAATGAAACCATATCAGAAATATAAGGATCGAAAGTTACTCCCTCTTCAACGAATCTACACGAATTAATAATCGTCTTATTATTTATAAGCTCATTTTAGATCAGATTACTCATTCTAGGTTTCTTTCTATTTTTAGAAACTTTCCATTTTTAGTAACTTTAATCATTTCAAGTAACTTTCTATTTTTAACAAGTTTCCCGAATTAGTAATTTAATACTTTTAAGGCTATAATGGTCATGTATAATAGTTTAGGGTTAATTATGTGAATTTAGTAAAGTTTAGGGTCATAAACGTAAATTATCAAAAATAAATATTAAAATGTCAAATAAAGTTATTTTAAGGTTTATACTATAATTTAAATCAAAATGATAATTTTAGGTCTCGTTATTCATGATTATTTAACGTACCCTCGACACTAAAATTGAGACCGCAACGACCAAATTAAATATTATTATCACATGCATGACTTGTATTTATACTCGACACACCCTCTTTTTAAAACAACAATTTTCCGTATCGCATGCATGTACATCTTTTAAGGTCCAAAACTCAAAATTAAACACTTATACTTATTTGGTGTATAATATGCATGTCACATTTCCTATCATTACATATCATATTAGTAATTCTTGCTGATATATATGCATAACGTAATATATTCAACTTAGACTTCACAAGAACATGCATACCCACGTGAGACCATGACAATAGTTTTATTTTGTTATCTCAAATCGAAAAATAAACCGAATGAACATGCATGCAACCTTTTTATTATAGCTCGTAAATTGTTAGATCAAAATAGATTAGGTCGGAACCAATGTAAATTAATACATACGTGATACAAGAGTCGAAACAAAACAAATAGATCTAAATGCTATAGGTTTTATTTCAGGTTATTTGATCATGCTTTAGTGAATATAGTAGGACTTAATGACCAGATATATTAGGACACTGCTACATAATTTCATGATTTCATGTGGCTTATAAAGGTGTCATTCTTAGTATAGATTTAATGATGCCCTCAAATTGTATTTAGACCTGATGATTAGAAAAGTATAGTAACATGATCAGATGGCAAAACGGAACTAAAATTCGACATACACATGCATGCCTCATCTATAATTTCTTAAGTTCAAATTCAAGATCTTAATACGTTATATCGCATGTCCCGTCTTTTATTCTTGAGTTTATATTCCAGTCAATAGTACATATTGTTGGAATTATAATTAATATCATGACAATCATATAAAATAAACCAAACACATCAAGAGAGCATAGCGGAAGCAATTAAAACAAGACCATATAATATGTAATTAATTAATCAAATATAAATAGTAAACATACCTTAGTGATTCTAGCCCGAACAAGAATCAAATGCCATCTTCAACTCAAGAACCCTAATAAGGGTTTATGTGAACAAATCCAAGAAACAAACAATGATGTGTTTGATTCACGATCTTGTACACACGTACTACTTCAAGTAAACGTTTATGCAAGTAAAGCGAGCACAAACACTAGAAGAATAACAAAGTATTCAACTCCCTTAAACTTTAATGGGGTGTCGAAATCTTTGCTAGGAGAAGAGAAGAGAAAACACACAAGATTAGGTGTTCAAGTTGTGAAAACAATGAAACCTTGTGTGTTTATATAGGATAGAAAACTTGAAACAAAAGCTTCACCAAACGATGTGGGATACTCTTAGCCAATCGACCCTAACCAACCCACAAGGGTTCTAGAGCCTTCTTGACATTCCAATTTTCATCTATAGTCCCTTTCCTTTTATTCATCTAATGGTCATTAGCCTTTTCCATTAAACGTTAACGATCATTACGTGTTTACGTACTAATAATTAATATAATATTTATATATAATTATTATTAATTTACTTTTCATACGTAAAGTGTGCAATCCCGTGATCTCGAGTTCGATCCTAACATACAACTACTAAAATAATGTCAATAATCTAACAGCTCCCACTTGGACATATTTTAATAGTGTAATCACATCGGTTAGCGTCTAGCAACACGCCGATGCCTCTAGTACGATCTTGAGTAAGGCTCCTGGAAAAACCTTTTAATGATTTCTCATTATTATTATCCTTTTGTTTCTAATACCACGTTAATAAGGATATGGATTAAAGTCATTCCTTAATTAACCATTCTGTTTCTCGTTGTTTATGATTGATCAAAATTACCAAATCTTCTGAACATATTCAGGGGAGATCTTGAGTGCGGCCGCACATGCATCTTACCAACCCTACGAGGGGTCCAGCAGTATTAAACTCCAAAAATAAATTTGAAGGAACAAATTCTATCTTGACTACAAGCAAAACCCATAAACTTTGTAACACTTTCGAAAACAACCCTTATGACTACCAGTTACGTATAGCGTTAAGTTGTTCCACAAAAATGTACTACATTCATGACACTTATCTTGCATCTCAAGTCTGAGGATAACTTCTCATCATTTACTTAATAACAAAACCCATAAAGTAACATCATGTTGTTGGGATAAGTCCTGTATTCAGTATCATTGAATATCATCTGAAATGGCATGACTACGCATCAATATACTTTAAGTATATTATACCAACCTTCAGATTTGTCTTGATTTAATAATATTCCCATATTACTAACTAACAACGGACAACATTTATTCATGGATTAAATATACAAATATAGGATACAATATATTTTAAATTAAACATACCATGTATTTAAATTTATAATAATTGTTTAACATCCCTTATCCATATACTAAATAAATCAATGCATGATAACTCTTGTTGATGAATTATGTCTGAAGAAATGACATTCATACTTGTTGACAAGACATAAATCATCCAACTTTGATCTAGCAGAATTTTGAGAATACTTATTTCAAAAATTCAACTATTGAAGTTCTTGTATATGCATACTCAACTATTTTGATAATGCCTTATAATGTTTCACAAATGTGTGACATCCTTAACCACCAATTTATGATAATCAAGCTTCTAAACACTTTAAAGTTTGAAGTATTCTTATTCTCTTAATGTATAATGCAACTATGTTTTTAGTAAGCACAACTAGTATATATAGTCAATGATGAAATCGTTACCATGACTAGTTATTGAATGTCACCTTAATTTCATTAGCATCATTGTATGCTACAACAATATGCTATTAAAACTTCCCGTAAACATTA
The DNA here is from genome assembly GCA_030686995.1 of Artemisia argyi. NCBI lineage: Eukaryota > Viridiplantae > Streptophyta > Magnoliopsida > Asterales > Asteraceae > Artemisia > Artemisia argyi. The sequence goes on from CM060701.1 coordinate 44,015,738, forward strand.
ATATCTATTATGTAATGTTTGATGCCCTTCAAACTTTCAAGTTTGTTGGCTATGACAATTTTCACAACAATTAAAAAATTGTTCATCTATAGAATTTGGAAGCTGTTCCAGACTTAGGATGTGATTCTATAATCAAACATATTCTTTTAGAATATTACACAAGTTATCTAATAACTTTTAATTAGATATTAATATTGCCATATCATCTTGTAATTAAGCATGATACAACAAAACATGATGTTCATGAAAAATCTTTGAGTCATACTTAGATTTTATTCATGTTATACATATACATTTAGACTTTCTAAATGATATATCATGTTATATTAGATTTATTTACCGCACATGTTTCAACAATAAACATTCATTCCAAGGTTGTATGTCTTATTTTCTAAATCTTACAAGTAAAGTTTCATTCTATTCTAAGACTTAACTTTTAACTTATATGAAATGTTACTTTTTATATGTTCTACAACATATATGATTTAAGAAATTAAACATAATACTCCCACTAGCTTTTAGGAATACTTAGAAATTATCTTATTTTAATTATAAATCAAAATATGGATTTAATAATTAAACATGAGTAATTTTCTAGATGCATGCATTTATCCATCCATGGATTATTGCACTTTGTACACTTTCAAAGATTTATTTGAATTCAGAAACTCCTTTTGATTATTTATCGTCCTCGCTCAAGTAATCACTCAAGAAAGAGTTTTGATATTCCATTGTCAATTTCATAAATATGACAATCATAATCTTTATATATTTCATGTATTTAGAAAAGAATATTCAATCACAGTTAATTGCTTAAGTGTGATTAATAATCTTGTTATAAGACATGCATTAAATACGTGCACAATATTGTCCATATGATTTCTATACAAAGATTTAAACCACAAGGGTTACCTAATCTTTGAAGAAACTCATCTTTATTTTCTAGTCTAACTATTAAGATAAACCAAATTTCTTAAACTGATTATCTTTATGGACATCATCTTAATCATTCATATCATGTATACTTTACCCAACTTCATATTTGGTAATGTATCATAATGATTATCAGGTTTACAATAATCCTGTAAATCATAGCCCTCAGCATATTAATCAAGTATCTGAAATATATTGCTATTCTATGAATGATAATTCCATCATCTTGAGATTTAACATTTAAATGTCAAACTTTATTATCATGTTGAGATTTAACATTCAAATGTCAAACTTCATCATGATATTGACTAGTGTATTTTAGAAGATTATGTATCTTGTAATTTTATCTTTTAAAGATCAAAACTCCCGCTTGCTTTTAGCAATTTAAAGACTATCTTTAAATACTTAGCAAATAAAGCAACAATACAATGTTCTCTTTTGGGATATTACAAATACATATTGACAGTTCTTGACTTTACTTTATTAATAACCTCTTCATAAGCAGTTAAACAAATTTAGAACTTCAATTTAAGACTTAATGTAATTCATCACATTCATCACATTCCATCACATGATGATGTCTTATTAATCTTCTAGATTGGAGTTTTATTAAATATGTCCAAGCCATACTCAATATTTTAACCTTGATAAATTTTAGAAGAAAGGAAATCATAGTTATCTTTAATCAAACAATATAACAAGAGTTTGATTTTCCTAACTGAACATACCATAAACATTTGGTATTTCATTAGTATTAATATTGTAAGACAATCTAACAATATTTAAGATAACCATATTTCCTTTTGACTTGTCTATTTACCAACTAATGCATTTTAATGGTATAATAGTATTTTTCAAGCCAATTACATGATTTATAACACAAGTACTTTTTACAAAGTCACTTCATGTCCACGTCTCTACAAGAAAACATAAACTGTTATAATCTCACTATACGTTATAAGTCATTTAACAATTTAATAACTTCATGTATATGTGTTAATTAAAAAACATAACAAGATAACGTCTTACTTTATTATAAGTCTTATAACAATTAAAAGACTTTATGTTCATATCTTTACAATGAAACATAAACATGTTTAACTAAAGTAATTATGAACACCAGCTTTTGGTTTCAATAGTAATTTCAAGTTAATTTATTACTTCATAATAATGTAAATAACATTATTTCTTTATTTATTTATGTCATTCCAAGAACACATAAATATTCATATTGAAGTAGCATTAGATTACTTAATTAATTTATGTCATTCCATGAATTCATAAATGTACTAATTAAAGTAGTCTTGATATCATATTGACACATGTTCTAATAGGTATCTAATTTAGAAACTGTAAATTCTCATAGTTCAATTACATCAGTTGATCTGCTAGTAATGAAAATATGAAATTCACCTTGTTGTTGCAATCTAGCTAAGCTCTCACATAACATAAATTGTAACACCAAGTGTTTCTTGAATTAGATTAGTATAATTCATATTAGAACTTTATTCTCTTACCTTGCAGTCAAGAGAATCCATTAAATCATATCTTTATGAGTTGTTTCTTGCACACATTAAAGATAACATTTCTCCCACTTGTGCATGGAACAACCTCATATAGTTGATAAACAACACGCCGTGCATTTGTTTATGTGATCAATATGATTGCGTCATAGATTATAGCATAACAAGTAGATGTAGAACAACAATGTCTAGTAAGGAAACGTACAAGACTATCCTTAAAAGTATGAGTGTCTACACTTGGAAAGTAATTATCTTTAGATACCAAGATGTCAAAGCTTATAACTCCCACTGAATTAAAGATCGTTACAATAATTCCTTATTCAGTAATAAGTACACAATACTCCCACTGAATTTGATAACATTGTAAATGTTTCATATCCAGTGAAAGAAAATAGTGTGCTTTTAACTTTCCTACACCTTTGAATGTCCATACGTAACAATTACTTATGCACTAAAAGTGTATTCTACTACGTAAATGATGGACTATCCACCAAATGCTGTTAACTTGAAAAATTGAGCATGCAATTTCTTCCTTAATAAGTCTACCATCCTACAATGTATGTAGCACCTTTAAAATAATCAAAACAACTAGTTTGTCTTTAAACATTTTGTGGTAATTAGTCTAGATTCTAATTTATAATAACTCATAAAATGTCATACATAATTTTTTGTTAAGCAAATATCGAATTTGTTACTAAGAATTTAATCATCAAATGAGGATGATAAAATCCCAATGAAAAATATTCGCAATTTTCTTAACTATTAAAAAATTTGCTATGAGTTATATTAGAGTTTAGTTTACCACACTAAACTATTGCTAGTCCCTAGCAATCTTTTGACCCGCGTGACTCGCAGTTTTCTAGCTATATATTCTAGAGTCAACCACTTGTGAATGGTTGACAATAAAAGTCAAACTAAAGAAACCTGAATACAAGTATATCCAAGGAGTTTAGTGTCCCCGGGTCGTTTATGTCCCTTGGAAGTGTGATATCCTGAGTTAGAACGGATCTGTGATCGGGAATTATTGAACAGGAAAGGGTATGTGATTGTGATTACCCTAGGATGAAATAAAATAGCTTAAATAAGCTATATAAACAAAGACTTGAAATAAGAAAACTTAAAAACGTAAAATGAAATTAAAAACATATGCGACTGCGTACAGAGAAAAAGATGAGTTTTAAAGAAAAAATAAACTACATGGGTTAAAAATGAAAATTCTATAAACTTAAACTAAAAAGAAAATTAAATTAAAAAGAAAACTATTTTTTAGATTACTATATTATTTATTATTAATTATTTAATTAATAACTATTTAACTTTTTAATTAAAACTAATTTAAATCAAACTAAAAATGATAAATACTACAACTTAAACTAAAAACTTGTAAAAATAATTTCTAAACTTAAAAATGAACTTGAAGAAAGTATAAAAAATAAAAATAAATATTTTTGTCTTTTTATGAATTTTCTATTAATTAAAAACTATTTATATTAATTATACTAATTAAACTATTTTAAATTACAAATAATACTAAATTGACTTAGAAAATTATGGAAAAATTTATAAAACTATTTTATGATTTATAAAAGCTAGGAAAAATATAAAAACTAGCTGTTACTTTATAAAAATTAATTATTCTATTTAAAACTTAATTATTGAATAATTACTAATAAAACTATTATTAATTATAATAAATACTAAATTACAAAATAAAAATCTGAGAAAATTATTAAAAATACTTTAATATATAAGGAAATTAATAAAAATATAAAATTACAAATTACTTAATAAAAATCTAAAAATGAAAATTAAAATTAAATTAAATTAAATAGAAACTATCACTTATTTTTATGTTGACTTTTCTGGATTTTTCTTTTACAAAACTAATTTATATCTAAAAATAAACAACTTTAATAAAAACAACTAATTTAAAAGCTAATAATAAGCACTGTGGAAGCTTAATGCTACCACAGTTGACTTTTGTTGACTGATTAAGAAAATAAGCTCAAATGAGCTTATGTGGGACCCACTATGGATAAATCTGATCTAAATAAGTATAATGGACTTGTCTAAGCTAAAATTTGCCAAATAAGCTCAGTAGATAAGCTGATAAGCAAAAATAAGCTATTCCAAAAACTAATTTGAACACAGAATAGGGACAGATTTTAGGGTCTGATTCAAGTGGGGTCCACAATGAGTCAGGTCAAACAAATGGTCAACACTTACTCCCTGGTAGGAGGTGGATTCAATGGTACAAGATATGACAGATGGGGCCCACTGAGGTGGTCACAAACCACCACCAAAGTGGTGGTGATGGGTGAGTCTGCTGGTGCACAGGGGATGAGTTATCCCTGCAAGTGACTTTGAGAGTGAGTGGGCCCAGGGTAAAAATCTTAAAAATATAACAAATATGGGATCTTAAAGATAAGCTGGTAGGATACAATTAGGAACAAGTTTCAGACCTTGAAAAGAAACACAAAATTCAAAACAATTGCTTGAAGTTTTGTAAAAATCTGAGATGTGATCTTTTGACTTTTTCTATTAAACACCAACTTTGACTTTTATGAAGTTCTAATCACTACTACTAATTTAATAAGCTGTATTAAGCTAAGATAAACCTAAAATAAGCTAAAGCTACAACTTATGAGCTAAAGTGAGGGTCTGTGTGACTCAAATCCTTGACAGTTAACTGTCAAGGGATTTGAAGTTGGATTTTGACTTTGCAACTAATAAGGTACCAATTTTATGACTGTTTAAACCTATATAGACCTAAACTAACATCTTACAATAACAAACAACAACTAAATGAGTCTGAAACTCAGTGAACACTAATGATCCAAACACCCTTTAAACTCACAGTTTTGAAGATTTTCAAAGCAAATCACTGACCTAAGCCTCTAATCTGATCTCAGACCTTAAAACATCATCATAATGGATCTTTTAAACACAAATAAACAATAATAACAACAAAAGAACACAGAATCAAAGATTATGCTATATGACTGTTTTTATAGAAAACTTTACAACTTAAAAAAAAAACAACAAACAAGCTATCTATATTAAACTAGAACAACATCAAACAACATATAATAAGTAAGAAACACAAAGATTACAGCTATATAAGATAGTAAATAGTAAAGTACCAAAATATAAGAAAATGCTTACAAAAGTGTCCAATTGTGAATACTGATTAACATGGGCCTCAAACAGGACTTAGATTACACCTATGGCTTACCATAAGCTTCTAATACCCCTCAGCAATCCAAATTTCACCCTGCTCCACTTGTTCTTTCTTGCAAACAAATTTCTCCAAGATTTCTTTTTGTGATTTTTTTTTAAGTTTATGTATTACAACTGCTTTTAAGGTTTCTAACAAGCCTTAGAGCTTTTGTCAGGAGCCTAAGTGACTTATTGATGTCCTCTAAACAGCTATAACAGACAGGGTAAGTAAATGACAATTTGAAGTAAAGAGACAATAAATTAAATGACAAGTATTGAAAGATTATGAAACTACAAACAGTAAATAAGGTTTATTACAAAGTGTCAAAGAGTAATAAGATCCTTGAAAGCTTTTAAAAGACAGTAATTAAAGATAAGCAATTTAAAAGTTGATCACAAAACGTATTCTATGATGGTTCATCACTTCTGCCTTCTTTCTTGATTTATAATGACTCAAAAGCATCCTCACAGGCTTCCTCACACTTTCCCACTTCAAATTGACCGTTGGATGGGTCAATTACATCTTGGCCGTTTAAACGTTTTTGGCGCCAAAGCCTTCTAGGTTGCTTGCAGCCTGATATAATTCAATTAATGCATTTAGGATTGTAGTAGAGACTTAGGGAACAAGTTTGAGAGATATTTAGCCAAGTTGGTGATAGTGGGAAGAAAAACAGGGGAGGGATAAGGTTTTGGAGGGAAAAGTGGTGGAAATGGCATTTAATGCAGCAGGGTTAGGTGCAGGGTGGTGGAAAAGAGTGGGTGGTGAGCTGTATTGGTGGTGAGGTGGAGGTGGACAGGTGGTGAAACCACCTGGTTTTGGTTTGCAGTGAGGAAGGAGAGGGGTGAACAGTAGGGCGGTTTGGTTGTGGGTTTGACCATTTGACCCGGGTATATTATTAAGGGGGTGTGGACTGGGCTTATTATGGGCCAAAGAAAAAGAAAGGGTGGGCTAGGCTAGGATAGTGGATTGGTTTGTTTGTTTGGTTTATTTATTTAATAGGGTCCGGTTTGGTTTGTAATGGATTAAAGCCCAAGGACCAATATTGTATTTTCTGAATTCTTGAAGGGTTAAACCTGCCAAATATACAAAGTTAACACAAGGACCAAATATGCCATTTATGAATAGTATAAGGGTTATATTTGATAAATTTCACTTTTTAAATAACCCAGGGACCATTTATGACACTTTTCAAAGTTTAGGGACCAAAGTTGTAAATATGTGATTTTAAACTTTAAAGGACTATTTCTTACAACTTATGAATCCTAAGGACCTTTTATGACATTTGTACAAGTTTTGATTGACCAGGGACTAGTTTTGCCAATTTGTCAAAGTTCAGGGACTGAAACTGTAAATTATGAATATTTTATATGTTTTTCCTCAGTTTTCATCCCTTTTGCACTTGTAACACCTAAAAACACAGTTTCATGATATTTCCAGTATTTTGAAGCATATTTGTATGTTTTCAGATGTTTTAGTAACTTAAATGTGAACGAAATGATGAGTATTTAGACACTCATCAATTGTATCTCACTCTTCTTTCATAGAAAGGAGACTTCTTTTGTCTTTTAAGTAAATATTTCTTAATCAAACATTTGTTTGAAAACAGAACTAGATCAATTTACCAAAGCCCAAAGTTCGTTTACGGTTTGAACGCTGCATTAATACATTAAAACGAATTACAAGATTCAATTTTAGTATTTTCGATAATTAGGTCTTTAAGAAAATAAAATACCCATTGGTAAATATTCATATAAACCGTATTATTTTCTTAAAGCTAGGATCCAAATTGACATAGTACCATTACATCAGTTGATCTGCTAGTAATGATAGTATTCAACAAGGTAATTGTCGAACAATAATTGCCAATATCATATTGCAATTCCTAGTTCATTATGGGATTTACATTCACAAAACCTTTGTAATGTAAGCATGTTTCATCCCCATCTTAATTCCTTGAGTCCAAGTTCTCACTTCCTACTCAATTTAAGTCGTCTAACTTAAAAACTGCAAACTCATAAATCCATTACATCAGTTGATCTGCTAGCAATGAATTTATGAAATTTACCTCTCCATTGCAATCTTGCCAAGTTCTCACATGACGTAAATTACAACTTCAAGTGTTCTTAATTAGATGGCATTTGACTTAATTTTATAAGGGTATTAAATTTTGATGTGTAATCAAAATAATGTATGAAGAAGCATGCATACAACTTCATATCATTGGTTTTATAAAACAATTTTATTACCAATTCACTAAGAGTAAAATAGCAAAGTTTTGATTGAGGTATCGGGTTCACCAATTAAACAATTACCAACAATTATCGTACTTTTGCATAAGCCCTAAGGCTTAGTGTTTCGGATAATCATTATGGAATTGTGGTCAATTCACCCTTAAGATGACAGTGTACATGTAATGGTTGTTCGGTAAGTCTAATTTACACACAAACGAGCGTTAAGACAGAATGTTGTCTATCTAAGGCCACAATTCAATGCGAAGCCAACCTTATACCCATCTTGTAGTGTGTAAACTTCGGTCGAGCCTAGTTAACCATTATGTACAAAAACATCAATCAACAAACCTTTGAAATTTTGACTCTTAAAACCAAAACAATTTCGCTATTTATTTAGTCCATGTTATTTTTCTATTAAAAAATTACCCTTTTTCGTTTATAAACATGTCTCACATAATAATAAACAAAAAAAAAAGTAATACATAATAAAAAATAAACAACCAAATAAACATATACATAACATAACAATTAAATATGTATAAAACATGTAGCCACATGCAAATTTATTCAATAGTCCTATTAATAATCAAGTCTAGGTGTATTATGCATTTATTCAATTAAGGCTTTCTTCTTCAAAGGAAAAAGAGCCACATACATTGATAAATCGATTGCGTAAGCCAAAACTAAACAAATACCACATAGCACATAATTGATTACTTAATATTGGAGTCTTCCCCAATTCTACATCTATTAATAAATTTACATATTTCGATATAACTTAACAATTAATTCATATATCCAATTTAAACCATTTAAATGATCACACAATAAAATCCATGAAAACATGCACTTTTCATGGATTATGCTTAACAATTAACATATTGCTCCAAGATCTTTTACTAAAACGCATAACCAATTACATGACAACCTAGGGTTTCTAATCATATTAAAATCAAAACCAAAATCCTAAATATCTAATAAGGTCAATCGACCTAAATAAAAAATTAGGGTTAGGAATATGAAAACCCTAAAAACATGTAATTAAACAAATCAAAATTCAATTTTTATGCGTTTCGATAATTAATTACACATTATAACGGCTCTAGATGCCACTGTTGGAATTATAATTAATATCATGACAATTATATAAAATAAACCAAACACATCAAGAGAGCATAGCGGAAGCAATTAAAACAAGACCATATAATATGTAATTAATTAATCAAATATAAATAGTAAACATACCTTAGTGATTCTAGCCCGAACAAGAATCAAATGCAATCTTCAACTCAAGAACCCTAATAAGGGTTTATGTGAACAAATCCAAGAAACAAACAATGATGTGTTTGATTCACGATCTTGTACACACGTACTACTTCAAGTAAACGTTTATGCAAGTAAAGCGAGCACAAACACTAGAAGAATAACAAAGTATTCAACTCCCTTAAACTTTAATGGGGTGTCGAAATCTTTGCTAGGAGAAGAGAAGAGAAAACACACAAGATTAGGTGTTCAAGTTGTGAAAACAATGAAACCTTGTGTGTTTATATAGGATAGAAAACTTGGAACAAAAGCTTCACCATGCGATGTTGGATACTCTTAGCCAATCGACCCTAACCAACCCACAAGGGTTCTAGAGCCTTCTTGACATTCCAATTTTCATCTATAGTCCCTTTCCTTTTATTCATCTAATGGTCGTTAGCCTTTTCCATTAAATGTTAACGATCGTTACGTGTTTACGTACTAATAATTAATATAACATTTATATATAATTATTATTCATTTACTTTTCATACGTAAAGTGTGCAATCCCGTGATCTCGAGTTCGATCCTAACATACAACTACTAAAATAATGTCCATAATCTAACACATATAACCATAAGTTGTATCAAAACGTATACCGAAACGTATTCGAAAGTTCCAAACAGAATTGAAGTTTGACACATATATGTTTTATATCTTCATGATTTGATGTTACATATATATACATGTTGTATGCATGCCGAACGAACAAAACCAAGAGATGAGATACCTTCAAGGCTGAGTAAAACGAGACCAAAGATAACATAAAAAGAATCACGAAGCAACCCTTCTTCGAATACGAGTACACCCACGGTCACACACCTTGCCACCACGACTTTCACGACAAGGTACCACCTCTACTCCGATCACTCCAAGCTACCATGATCACTACACCTTGCCAAAACCAAACTGATTACCACCTTGGCTAACACTCTTTTGCACCTTGTTTTCTTGGAGAGATAAGAGAGCTGCCGTTGTATATTTATTTATTAGGTTTTATTTTGTGTGAGAGTGAAATGGGAAAATGGTTAGCGATATAGGTGTAATTTGGAGAGTAAGTTGCCGAGTCCATAGGAGGGCTTGATGACTTTTTCACCTTCAATATTTGGATATTTGAATTTAAAAGTATAGATTGTGCCATGTTCACATATTCGGCCATATAGTTGTATAGCAAAATGGAAAACATTAAGTCCCTCATACTTGTATAATGTGTGATAGATACTAAATATATATATAGACTAAATCAAATTTACTTGTAATGTGATTAGAGGTGGCCAAAACCCAGATCGGACAAAAACCGGATCCGGTTCCAATCCGGCTCCGGTTCATCGTCAAAGTCAAAGATCCGGTTTCGGTTCCAAACCGGATCGGATATTTTCGGATCCGCCCTCACTACAACATTCACTACTTTTCCCGGGGACATTTTGAAGCTTTCAGCGGGGACTTCTCCCCGTCCAATACTTTTGGCGGGGACATGTCCCCGCCGAAAGTACGCCGGCAAAACCCCTTCGCTGTAAACTTTTGGCGGTGACGGACACCACTTTTGGCGGGGACACGTGGGACCCACACTGCCAGCGTGGACAATTTTGGTCAGGTCAAACATGCCAGCATGGCACTACTTTCGGCGGGGACATGTCCCCGCCAAAAGTGTTTTCCGTTGTTGTGATTAACCCCTTAATCCTTGATTTAAATAATAATTAACACACTTTTCGTGGGGACATGTCCCCGCCAAAAGCTGTATCCAAAGATATTGTAGCAAACTTTTGTCCCCGCCAAAAGTGACTGACCCATTTTCAGCAAATTGCTGCAAAATGGGTAATTTTCAGATTTTTTCCGGAAAAAATCTACAATAACCCAACCTGTGTTTCAACCACAAACATGCTACAACATCACAAAATATGCTACAACACCACAAAATGGTTCAAAATTCGCTAAACATAATATTATAAATTAGAAATTCGTCAAACGATTCAAAAACCGTGATCCCTAAAACATGATCTTCTACAAAACAATCCATAACCTACCCCCAAATGGTCCAAAACTATACGCATAATCCATTTAGCGGGGATCCTAACACATAATAATCTGTCTAAATATCCGAAAATATGTCCATAACCCAAAAACACATATAAACCGACCAATAACCCAAAAAACCCATATCCTACTCCCCACTGCCCTCCCCGTTACATTCAGACTCATCCTTTGTCTCGGCTGCAAATGTGGTTCTCGGCTATCTCGGCTTGTTCACGGCTGCAAAAAAAATTACAAAAAAATGAAAAAATTAATAAAAATACAAAAAAACACATGCAATCAATTCTTAATAACAAAAAATCACAAAAACCATAAACTATTAGCAAACATTAAAAAAAATTAACAAAAATTAACAAATATCAAAAAGTTAACAAAAATTTACCTGGGTTTGTAAACGAGAGGAAGAAATGAAGAAAGGAGATGATAAAAAGGAAGAATTAAACGGGAGAGGGGAGAAAGAGATGTGCAGAGTGGTGCGAGTGTGGGGGTGCTGTGGTGGAGATGGTGGTGCTAGTGTAATGAAGTAGTGGTGGTGTAGTGGTGGCGCTGTGGTGTAGTGGTGTGGTGGTGTTGATGGTAGTGGTGGTGGTGCAGCAGATCGAGAGAAGCAGCAGAGAGCAAAGGTGTGTTTGTTTTTTTATTTTTTGTAAGTGTTGACTACTAGATCTGCATCTGTTAATAATTAAGGTCACACTTTTGGCGGGGACATGTCCCCGCCGAAAGTTTTTACCAATCGCCAAAAGGTTTGGCGGGATAAAGTAAATGCACCGAAGGAAAATCAAAATTTTTGGTGAAAACTTTTAGCGGGGACATGTCCCCGCCGAAAGTATTTACCAATCGCCAAAAGGTTTGGCGGGATAAAGTAAATGCACCGAGGGAAAATCAAAAATTTTGGTGAAAACTTTTAGCGGAGACATGTCCCCGCCGAAAGTATTTTTGATAAAAAAAAAATTATTTTATACCATGTTAATTAACTTAAATCAATATTAATTAAATCATTTAAATTTAAATAATTTTTTTCTAAATCATCTTTAATTAATTTAAATCTTTTTAAAATTATTTACATCACTTTTTAAAATAATTTATATCATTTAAAAATTTAAAATCATCTTTAATTAACTAAAGACTTTTTAAAATTATTTACATCACTTTTTAAATCATTTAAAATTATTTTTGATAGGTCCTTGGTTAGTGTGTAATGTTAAACGAACGAGCCGAGATGATATGGTTATACGTGAGATGTTAAACGAACGAGCCGAGATGATATGGTTATACGTGAGATGTTAAACGAACGAGCCGACATGATATGTTAAACGAACGAGACGAGATGATATGGTTATACATGAGATGTTAAACGAACGAGCCGAGATTATATGGTTATGCAGGATATGTTAAACACTTGAACGAGCCGAGATGATATGGTTATACGTGAGATGTTAAACGAACGAGCCGAGATGATATGGTTATGCAGGAGATGTTTAACGAACGAGCCGAGATGATATGGTTATACGTGAGATGTTAAACGAACGAGCCGAGATGATATGGTTGTACACGAGATGTTAAACACTTGAACGAGCCGAGATGATATGGTTATACGTGAGATGTTAAACGAACGAGCCAAGATGATATGGTTATACGTGAGATGTTAAACGAACGAGCCGAGATCATATGGTTATACATGGATATGCATAAAGTGTTAAACAGATGAGTCGAGTTGTTATGGATAGGCGTAACACGTTAAACGGATGAGTCGAGTTGTTATGGATATGCGTAACATGTTAAACAGATGAGTCGAGTTGTTATGGATAGGCGTAACACGTTAAACGGATGAGTCGAGTTGTTATGGATATGCGTAATGTGTTAAACGGATGCGTCGAGTTGTTATGGATATGCGTAACGTGTTAAACGAACGAGCCGAGATGATATGGTTATGCAGGAGATGTTAAACACTTGAACGAGCCGAGATGATATGGTTATACGTGAGATGTTAAACGAACGAGCCGAGATTATATGGTTATGCAGGAGATGTTAAATGAACGAAGCGAGATGATATGGTTATACATGAGATGTTAAACGAACGAGCCGAGATGATATGGTTATACATGAGATGTTAAACACTTGAACGAGCCGAGATGATATGGTTATACGTGAGATGTTAAACGAACGAGCCGAGATGATATGGTTATGCAGGAGATGTTAAACGAACGAGCCGAGATGATATGGTTATACGTGAGATGTTAAATGAACGAGCCGAGATGATATGGTTATACACGAGATGTTAAACACTTGAACGAGCAGAGATGATATGGTTATATGTGAGATGTTAAACGAACGAGCCGAGATGATATGGTTATACGTGAGATGTTAAACGAACGAGCCGAGATGATATGGTTATACATGGATATGCATAACGTGTTAAACGGATGAGTCGAGTTGTTATGTATAGGCATAACACGTTAAACGGATGCGTCGAGTTGTTATGGATATGCGTAACGTGTTAAACGGACGAGTCGAGTTGTTATGGATACGCATAACATGTTAAACGGACGAGTCGAGTTGTTATTGATACGCATAACATGTTAAACGGACGAGTTGAGTTGTTATGGATACGCATAACATGTTAAACGGACGAGTCGAGTTGTTATGGATACGCATAACATGTTAAACGGATGAGTCGAGTTGTTATGGATATGCATAACATGTTAAAGGAATGAGTCGAGATGATATGGTTATACTTCAGATGTTAAACGAACGAGTCGTGATAATATGGTTATACATGATATGTTAAACGAATGAGTTGAGATGATATGGTTAGACATCAGATGTTAAACGAATGAGTCTAGATGATATCGTTATACATGAGATGTTAAATGAATGAGTCGAGATGATATCGTTATACATGAGATGTTAAACAGACGAGTCGAGTTGTTATAGATACGCATAATACGTTAAACGGATGAGTCGAGTTGCTATTGATAGGCATAACATGTTAAAAGAATGAGTCGAGTCGTTATGGATAAGCATAACATGTTAAACGAATGAGTTGAGTTGTTATGGATATGCATAACATGTTAAACAGACGAGTCGAGTTGTTATATATATGCATAACATGTTAAACGGACGAGTCGAGTTGTTATAGATATGCATAACATGTTAAACGAATGAGTCGAGCCGTTATGGATAAGCATAACATGTTAAACGGATGAGTCGAGTTGTTATGGATAAGCATAACATGTTAAAGGGATGAGTCGAGTCGTTATGGATAAGCATAACATGTTAAACGGATGAGTCGAGTTGTTATGGATACGCATAACATGTTAAACGGACGAGTCGAGTTGTTATGGATACGCATAACATGTTAAACGGACGAGTCGAGTTGTTATGGATACGCATAACATGTAAAACGAATGAGTCGAGATGACATGGTTATACTTCAGATGTTAAACGAACGAGTCGTGATAATATGGTTATACATGATATGTTAAACGAATGAGTTGAGATGATATGGTTAAAAATCAGATGTTAAACAAATGAGTCTAGATGATATCGTTATACATGAGATGTTAAACGAATGAGTCGAGATGATATCGTTATACATGAGATGTTAAACGGACGAGTCGAGTTGTTATAGATACGCATAATACGTTAAACGGATGAGTCGAGTTGCTATGGATAGACATAACATGTTAAAAGAATGAGTCGAGTCGTTATGGATAAGCATAACATGTTAAACGAATGAGTTGAGTTGTTATGGATATGCATAACATGTTAAACGGACGAGTCGAGTTGTTATGGATACGCATAACATGTTAAATGGACGAGTCGAGTTGTTATGGATACGCATAACATGTTAAATCTATGAGTCGAGTTGTTATGGATACGCACAACATGTTAAATGGACGTTATGGATACGCACAACATGTTAAATGGACGAGTCGAGTTGTTATGGATACGCACAACATGTTAAATGGACGAGTCGAGTTGTTATGGATACGCATAACATGTTAAACGGCCAAGTCGAGTTGTTATGGATACGAATAACATGTTAAACGGACGAGTCGAGTTGTTTTGGATATGCATAACATGATTAACGGACGAGTCGAGTTGTTATAGATATGCATAACATGATTAACGGCCGAGTCGAGTTGTTATATATATATGCATAACATGTTAAACGGACGAGTTGAGTTGTTATGAATATGCATAACATGTTAAATAAATGAGTTGAGTCGTTATGGATAAGCATAACATGTTAAACGGATGAGTCAAGTTGTTATGGATACGCATAACATATTAAACGGACGAGTCGAGATAATATCGTTTATTTTTGAATCATTTATTTTTATTTGAAATCATTTTTAATTAGTTTAAATCATTTTTAATTTATTTAAATAAATTTTAATAATTTTAAATGATTTTTAACTTAATTAAATCATTTATATATAAAATCATTTTTTTTTTAATATCCCACTTTTGTCCCCGCCAAAAGGTCAGAATTTATTAAAAAAGTGTTGGAGGGAAAAAAACGCGGGAACAATTAGCCAGCGAGGGAGAATAAGAAAATTTGGTCAAACTTGGGCAAACTTTTGGCGGGGACATGTCCCCGCTAAAAGTTTGCGTTGAATTTCTCCTACTCGGTCAGCCATTTGGTGTGCCAGGTCAGCATGGTTTTTGTCATTTAGCGACTTTCGGCGGGGACATGGGTGTCCCCGCTAAAAGTCTCCTCGCCCGTCCTACTTATTGTTGTAGTGCCTATAAAATACGTGGACCGGTAGCACCGGTTCCGGTTCGGTTCCAAACCGGATCGGATCCTAATATCCGGTCGAACCGGTTCCCAAGAACTTGATGCATGTGATTTGAATAAAGACCTAGAAGTTCTTTCAATCGGTGATCAAATGGTTTCTTGTGAGGGGGAAATCACTTTGAGGCGCTGTACCATGATGAAGATATAAATTTATTTGATGATCCATTCATTGTTGTTGATGCTATTGCCGGAAGCCATCTTTTCGAGATGAGGCAAATCCCTTATGTATAGTCTTCAATTTCCCATGCTTACTACTGTTTCTTGTTTTATACTTTGGTCTTTTGATTCAATTTCCCATGCTTACTACTGTTTTTGGCATTTGTTCAATTTCCCATGCAAGTAAAGAAAAAGTATTACAGGTTTAGGAAAAGTATTACTCGACAATGGCTACTAGCAGTTGGATCCGGTTTGGAACCGGTTCCCAAGAACCGGATCTCGAACCGGTGTGGAAAAATCCGGTTCTGAACCGGTTCTAGGGGTAGAAAACTCGAACCGGGTAGGAACATGCGGATTCTCTAGGAACCGGGACCGGTTCTTCCAAGAACCGGATTTGACCGGTTTCGGTTTCGGATTTTTTTTCGGTTCTGGTTCCGGAACCGGTTTGGATGGGCACCCCTAAATGTGATGCACTTAGAATATTGTGTGTCGAATATATATACTCTTAGGCTATAGATTGTATACTTGTAACTTTCAAATTATAAGGTTCCATTACTTAGGTTTAGTTCACCAACTTATGTAAAGTTCAAAATGTATGGAAAATTTAGGAAAAACGGATTTTCAGGTTTTACATTTTGACATGAACAAAGAGATCGGTGTTGCGCATGACGTACCAACATATTCTAAGACTCATGAAGAGGATATGAAAGATAAGTTTGTGATCGGAAAACAAGTAGAAGACTCTAATCCACTCAAGATGGAGGTGGCCCCATTAATGAATGCACAGCCTACGAAGCTTCAACATACAAATTCAAATGGAACGACATATAATCTTACACTTGGTTATGTTCAGTCGACTTTGACACAAGATGCTGAAGACCAGGTAGCTGAAATGCCGAATAACCATAAACCATATACATTGCCGTCATTGCCAAATATTAATTTAGAGAAAAGACAAAATGCTACTCCAGTGTCACTAAATATTCCTAAAGACCCTCAAGTGGCGAGTAAGGTTAGTTACTAATTTCCAATCTGTATGACCATGGTAAAGTTTTCACACCCTTGACATCGTTTCCTTTTCTTTTTTTGCAAAGCACACCCTAGGCCATCATATGCTAGGTACATGAAAAATATTGGCCTTTTTTTGCATAAAATACCAGTGTACTGCTTCATTTGTTCCGTTTTTGATAATACCTTTGCATTGTGTCCTGTTTGGGTCGTTTGTTGCCAAAAAACCCATAAAACCAGGTTTCAAAATTTATTATTTTTATATTAACATGTTAAATATTCTTAAAATGTTAGATTCATATATAAAGTTAAGTTTTATAGAAAATGAAAAGAATACGGGTGACAAAGAATCTATTTGGGTCTCAAATCATCTTGTAATGACTCAGATGTACAAAAACTAAAACAACGCTTAAAACAGGACAAATGAAATATTCTTTGATTTTTAATTCAAAAAACACACAAATATTTTTATTAAAGTAAGATTATATAAATTTTACTTGATACATTTTGCAGGCTGATAACTATGAACTAAATGAATTCTATGACGAAGTCGTTTTTGATATGGAAGAGATACTACTCGATTCTGGTGAGTCTCCCGCGCAGCTAGGTTCACTCGTGGTAGGAAACATCCCAATTCCCATGTTTCTCTCCCTTCACGAGACGGCTTCAACTTCTAGCCTCAACAACTCTCACACAACAAGTCAAAACCCTTACAAAATTGATGGCATTGAAGTAATTGGCGCAAAACAAAAGAAGGGTGACGTGTCATTAGGTGAAAGATTGGTGGGAGTGAAGGAATACACTGTTTACACTATAAGGGTGTGGAGTGGAACAAATCAGTGGGATGTGGAGAGGCGGTACCGAGATTTTTTTACTTTGTATCGTCGTTTAAAAACAACATTTGCAACCAAAGGCTGGGATCTTCCGTCTCCTTGGTCAATGGTTGACCGGGAGTCAAGAAAATATTTTGGTAATGCCTCACCGGACGTAGTTTCAGAAAGAAGTGTTCTTATACAAGAATGCTTACGATCTATTCTACACTCAAAGTTTTCATCGAGTCTCCCAAGTTTTTTCATTTGGTTCCTGTCCCCACCAAAGAATGGGCCGACTATTTCTCAATTGCACATAGGAAGCAAGACTATTCAAGGATACACGTTGGGGCAGTCTATTTCACTTATAGTTGATATTAGGCCTCATAAATCCTTGAGACAGATGTTAGAAGCACAACATTATACATGTGCTGGTTGTCATAAATACTTTGATGAGGGAAAGACTCGGTTGTGGGAATTTGTAGAGACACTTGGATGGGGCAAGCCTCGTGTTTGTGAATATAGTGGTCAGGCTTTTTGTTCTAATTGTCATTTAAATGAGGCTGCAATCTTGCCTGCTAGAGTTTTGCATTGGTGGGATTTTACAGAGTATCCGGTGTCGCAGCTGGCTAAATCGTATCTGGATTCTATTCATGACAAGGTATAGAATGTAGCATCATCTCATCACCAGCCCATGTTACTTACATCACGTGTTTATGACTTCTGATTATTTATTATTTTCTTTCTCACCCTTGTTTTTCGAAATGGGTTCATTATAGAAGTTGCAGAACATTAGAATAGTACTATACCATGCCAAAATACTTTCATTTGTTAACTAATGTATCTCGTCACTATCCATGTCATTTACATCACAAGTGACTTCTACTTATTTTTCTTTATCTTTCTTACTCCTTCAAAATCTTTTTCTTTTAGAAGTTGTTAGGGTTGGATATAAAATATTACTGGACTTAGTGTATAATGGATATCTATGAAAAAGTAAGAAAAGTTAAGTTTTAAACAATATTCTGATGAAGCTTGCGACACCTTTAGTTTTCTGTTCATTATACCCACAAAGTGAATTATTGTTAGTGTATCCACTACCTTCCCGTTCCTGTTAGTTTTTTTTGTCATATAGACAATACATGTGCACAGGTCATATGTTTATTTCTGCTATTATTTGTCATTACCAGTGTACTTTTGCTACTTAAAAAGTACAACTAATCGTATTTCGTGGTCGGTCTTTTCAGCCAATGCTTTGTGTCAGCGCTGTGAACCCCCTCCTGTTCTCCAAAGTTCCACCCTTACAACATGTTATAAATGTCCGAAAAAGGATTGGTCGAATGCTTCCGTATGTTCGTTGCCCATTTCGCAGGTCCATATACAAAGGAGTTGGAACCAGAAGATATATCCTTGAAAGCAGCGATTTCTTTGCTTTAAAAGATCTTGTTGATCTTTCAAAAGGAGTATTTGCAGGTTAGCTACATTTATGTGTCCTTGTTAGCAGATTCGTATGGTTTACAAATATTTTGATATTTCATAGCAAATGATACCATCAAAAGATAATTCAGAGTCCATGAGAAAGACATACTTTTAATTGCACAAAAGATGTAGACATTCTGTTTTAACACACCTACTATCTTACAATCACGTGATGTAAAATTAGGGGTTTTATTCTACGGTTTATATTTAATTGTATTACTGTTGCTTTATTCGAATAATAGATATAATTATTTTAAAGTATTAAAGAATGGACAAAAAAGTGTTGTCAACCCCAACCCAACTCGTGCGTTTGATTTGTCATACTCCCGCAGCTCCTTTTTTTTTTTTTTTTTTGGTTAACCAAAACGCGTTATGACATTTTTTCCCAAGCTGCCACCTCTAATGTTTGTATACCTGTTGCAGCACTGCCGGTTATGGTAGAAACTATTTCCAAGAAAATTATGAATCATATCACAGATGAATGTTTGATATGTTACGATGTGGGCGTTCCATGTGGTGCTCGACAAGCTTGTGATGATCCATCTTCTCTTATTTTTCCTTTTCAGGTATACTATCTTTTCGTATATTGTAAATATCCATGTTACTAAAATCCTGAAAATACTTGGAATAGCCTAGTAAGTTGACAAATTTCATGAAAAGAACAGGATTCTAATGTTGAGAAATGGGTAAAACATCTATTCATGTTTTATGATGGGGTTTTTGTTGTAAAACACCAACATACTTTTTCGTATGTCGTCTTAGTCATTGTACTTACTTTTTTACATTGGGTCATTGAAAGATAGGTGTGCCATATTTTCGTAATTGGTAAATCATTATTTTTATATTAAATTGGCTGGTATATATAAAGCCTAATTATTACACATCAACATTTTTCTATAAACATTGTCATCTCTTAGAGACAGGTTTGAACTTACAAAATGACCCAAGTGGTACACAAAACCATCTTAAATGACAGATGTACACATATGTAAAAAACAGACCAAGTATGTTGGTATCCTATGACTGATCCATGTTAATGGAACATAAAATTGCTTTTCAAAACTTGAAAATTAGTTAGTAATACAAATTAACCATGAAAACCACCAAAAGAACGGGCATTGCATGTTTACAAACATGTTCTGGCTACAGGAAGGTGAGGTTGAAAGGTGTAAATCTTGTGAATTGGTTTACCACAAGGCTTGCTTCAAGAAGATGACTACCTGCCCATGTGGTGTAAATCTCGGTCCAAGATCCATGAGAAACCCGAATGTTAGCTCAAATGAGGTGTGTGTCGCCCCAAGCAACTTGCTGTTGGATACAGAGTCAAAATCTTCAATAGGGTTCCTCGCAGGTCTGCTGTCAAAGGCCAGCACTGCAAAATTTTGGGTGACTAAAGACAATGACACGATCATATCCATGGGTTCGTTGCCAAGCTCTTCCCTTTGATTTGCTTGAGACATTTGTACAATGCTATAAAGTGTTCATACAATTCACCATAGAATCTCACTATACCTTTAATTTAGGGAACTTCTGTATCCTTATTCTTTGTAAGCATTTGCATGTAGATGAAGATATGAGTGAAAAGTCTATTACGTCCCTCATTTGCAGACTTATCGACTTTGGCTGGGTTATAAGTGAGGATATTTGTGCCCATAAAGGTTTTAGGGGCATTGGTTTTGTGTTCTTAAAGTGATTTTGATTATATGACGTTTGAAATGTTGATCATATAGTAAAGTAATTTTCCGTTTATTATCACTTTGTTAGTTCTATTGCAGATCGTTAGTTACAACTTACAACTGCAAATCTCGGTTTATTGAACGATATAAAACTCATTAGTTCAAAATCACACTTTTGGTCCGTTTTCAACTAACATGTTCGTTTGTCATGGGATTTTTCTTTTTGTGCTCAGAAACAATATATTTGGGAATTGGAATAACTTATGTATTATGTGTTAAGAGTCTTATCTTAGCAAATATCATATGATTTCTAAGTTCTCGACATCAAATTTATCTATTTTTCATATAAGTACTTGCTCTTCCAAAACAACTAACGGAAGTCTTATGGTTTTTTATTTAGTTTCTAAAACTACTTGAGTCGGCTTTAGCTCAAACTATGCATGTTTCTGGCACTTCCTGCTCACGCAACCAAGGTTTAAATGCGAAGGCCACAACCCGAAGGTGATGGTTTTAAATGTGAAGTCAGTGTTCTCAGAATATGGCTTTTAACATATGTTTGAATGCATCTAGTTTCAACTTTAATATGGTGGTTGAGTGTGGTTGGAATTTGATTTAATGCACTGAAGATAAAGACATCAACTAGTTTCATTATGCATAACTTATTCAAATTACATGTGAAAAAAAAAAAATTACAACTTAACACCTTCACTCATTCTATTCGGCCCTTCTTTAGGGTTTCGTTTTTCACCTTATGGCAATCACCACACAAATGTCTTCTCAACTTGTTTTTCATTATAACATCACACAAACATGATCACGAGTAGAACCCGGTCAAACTATCACACTTGTTTTTAGATCAAGAGCATTGAACACCTCATTTGTTTAACAATACCATTAGTGATAAACAAAAAGATGCTACAAGATGTGACTATTAGTGGAAAGTGGAATGTGTGGGTTTCCGGAGGTCATCTCTGTATGAGTCCGGTTGTGAGAGCATGATCAACCATGAGGTAGCTTGATCCATGCATAAACAATGAATACAGGCCAACAACCCATCAGTTCATGGATAACACGAGGCCCAAAAAAGAGAGGAAAGTGTATCAACAAAGTTCATTGACTGCGTGTAACTAAACGAACGTTCTAGTGAGGATTAGGATTTATATATGAACACTGATGAGAATATATCAATTAATTAATGAAATATTCTCATCAACGTTCATATATAGATCCTAAGCCTCACTAGAAGGTTGGTTTAGTCACACGTAGTTACTGAAATTTGTTGAGGCTTTCCTCTCTCTTTTGGGCCTCGCGTTATCCATGGGTTGAATTGATGGGTCGTTGGCACGGTATTCATTGTTTATACGTGGATCATAGCTACAATCAATAACGCCGTCAAAGCTTGCTTGTCATATATAACATCACCAATAATGAGATACGATTTGAGCGTATACATATTTGGTCAGATTTTGTACGTAACATCAATATGTTTACCACTTATTGTTTAGTTAATTAATGAAAGAATAAACAAGTTGAGATAGACAAAGTGTCTATATTGATTGCTAAGAGAAATGATAGACCGATCATGTATTTGTAGAGATTTTTCTAGCAGAACCTTCCTTTTTTTTGGTCTAGCATTCCTCGATTGCTAAATGGCGAATAAAGAAAAGAAACGTCTTAACACAATGAATAAAGGTGCTTGCAATGATTTTATTTTATCTTTTGTTGTTGTTGAGAAAACTTGAATAAGCCCACAATGAATCAAGGTTTTTTTTTTTTTTTTTTTTTTTTTTTTTTTTTTTTTTTTTTTTTCTCTTTTTTATGGAGAACTCGATTAATTCAACCAATTTGCAACCTTGAACAGTCTCAAACCCAAACTTCAATCTAAACATCCCAAACTCCTTGAAACTCATGAAAAAAGTTTTAACAACATATGTGTAATTCCTGACTTTTAGAGCATCCGATCCGGGTGCGTTATAGCCTGGAATGAGTGGGTTATAGCACTTTAGCACATATATATCGAATTGATTGAACCCTCTAAATGTTGTAATGTAAACCCTTATATTATCTCTCTTACATATTAGAGATTTTTGAAAAGTGGAAAATGAATAAATGAGAGTGCTCAATTTTATCTCATAGGATCAATGAAGTCATCTCATTGAAAGTCAAAACTGAACTAATCTGATAAACTCGTCTGAAATTTTATCTAGCAAAAAACACATATATTAAAAAAAATAAAGCTTTAGTTATTAAATTCTAAATAAAGTATATAGACTTAATTAAACTTATCAATTTTTATGTTTTTTAATAACTTTATAAATTTCAAATTCGAAAATCTATACATGTAATTCAACTATCGAGTTTTTACACGAAAATTCAACAAAATTCTGTGATATTACATATACCAAACACCCATGCCAATATATATACTACCTTCGATTGATCAACTTCAGCAAGAACTGAAGTCAAGTAGAATGAGGTAAAGCATCATGGGGTATACATCAGATGTTATCAGTAGAATCCCCAAACGTTGAAATGAGAAAACAGGGCAACAGCCACATTAAATGTCTTTGACCCTACTTTATCTATGTGCTTCATTTCAAAGTCACCCTCCTGCAATGTCATCAGATAGCGTAAGTAAAGACCAAAATGGACAGGACAGGTAAAGGGTGGAAATGGGTTTGGGTCAATGGAAAAGACACAAATATATACTCACCATTCTACCACTAGGAGTTGTTAACGGGTATGCTGATGAATACTCAAAACTGTTATTGGGAAGTATAACTGGTTGTTCACCAATGACTCCAATACCCCTATTAAAAGGAGAATGTGTTATAATAGTCAAAAAACAGCTCAGCAATATAAGAGCTTGGTCAGCTCAGTTAGGTGCCAGCATAGTGGGATCATACCATACATCCTCAGATTTCTCATTAGCATTGGTAATTACCCAATGCCTCTTCAGAAGCTGAACAGGGCGGCCTGAGTTATTAGTGATTCTTATTCTGTAAGCAAAGAAGTACTGGCCTCTTAAAGGTTGGCTCCATCCTTCAATGCACACTCCTAACTTGAACCCTGATCCCCTGAAATAATTATTGAAGTTTTGTTGTTGATTAATAATGGTATAGTGGCACATAATAGCAACGTACTTTTTAAGGTGTACGTTATGCAATGTAACTCTTGGTCACTGAACGTAACTGAACATGTAACTCTAGTCCACCCCCAAGTCACTGAAATTTTGAGGGGCAGAACATGTTTTATAAATTCAATGACTTAAAGAGTATTTAAAAAAAAAAAAAAAAAAAAAAAAAAAAAAAAAAAAATTTTTTTTTTTTTTTTTTTTTTTTTTTTTTTTTTTAAGTGTATTGCATACAACGGTATACATGTAAAGTATCCGTCTGCCAACTTTCTTTTGTACGAGAGAAACTCCACCCAAGCCACCTTTGATGACCTGGCAAGCAACTTACCCACGTAAACCCCAGACTTCACAAACCACCACACAAGACTCATGAAGCCTGGTAAATCACTAGCCTTCCACAATTGTGGATTATATGGCTAGGGTAGGTGGTCTCAAAGAGAACAAGCGTATAACGAATAGAACAAAGAAAATGGTAGAAAGATGGTAATCGTACCAAGGTTGTTGCATCACTTGAACATTTCAATAGATAGTGTGGAGCAATTTCTTTTATCTGATCACGGTATCTTGCTGCCTCCTAAAAGACCATAAAACCAGAAAACAGAGAGCAAAAAGTAAGCATACATCTCATAACTTCCAATGTGTCTAAAGCACGTTATGAACACATAATCCTAACAATGAAACACACCTAAGACACGTTGCTACATTATTTGAGCACTTTTCAGTATCCTTGTTTTGAGTAGATCCTTGAACAGTGACTACACAAAACAAAGAATTGGGGCTTACGACTTTGATAAGTATAAGACATTCAAATTTTCAGTAATGCGAACTAAGAAAAAAAATGATAAGCATCATATTTAGAGGAGTGAAATGTTCCTATAAGATGAATAATCCTTGTTTTAACCGCTAGTCTGGGTTTAAATAACTTTTTCAAAAACAATAAGCATCTGAATTGAATAAATTTAGTAATCAACAGTATAAAACTACAGCAAAAATATGAGAGTTGGAGAGATGGACATACCTTCCTGTTTGATTTTACCATTCATCAGTGAATTGAATAAATTTATGTTCGGACTTCTGGGATATAGGAGATAAGGGGCCAATAGGAGCCTCTTCTACTTGTCTTTTCTTTCACTTCATCTGTGCATCCAATTATTTGCAAACTCAAAAGTGAAGGCAACAACTCTTCTGGTAGATCTTTCATTTTTGGGCAATTGACAATGTCGAGATGTTGGAGGGAGGTGAGGGTTTCTGGTAGATCTTTCATCTTTGGGCACCACCAAATTTGGAGGTGTTGGAGGGAGGTGAGGTGTTGGAGTCCCTTTGAAACTGTTTCCAATTTCTCAAAATTCTGTAACCAAAGTGTAGTAAGAGATGAAGGAAGCATATGAGACAATTGAGTACCGCTAGTCACATCATCTTCTTCTTCCGGTCCACCCCATAGCGTTAGGTCAACAAGTGAGGTTGGAAAAGTCTGTGGGCCCCATTGTGAAATGGGCTTCTTCAAACCCCCTATTTCTAAATAATCCAAGTTAGGAGGCCAAAGCCCAAACGAAGCAGCAACATCCATATTTTCACAATCCCTGATTGTCAAACGTTTTAACGAGGTGAAAGTCGGCAACACGTCTGCAGGGAATGACTCTATACTCCTACAATTAATTATATCCAATTTAGTGAGGCGAATGGACTTAGTCAATTCATTGACTGATTTCAGATTTGGCCAATCGTATATACTTACAACCTCTAGCATCGATGTGCTCGTGATGGCAAGCACCTTTTCCAGCTCCTTCTCTGATAGTTGGTTACAGTACTGAATTCTGAGTGACTTGAGCTTTTGGCATCCTCCTGTTGGGAAGGAGACACATGTAATCGATGTACAAAGATAGATAGACAAGGATTCAATGTTGTCTGGACAACTGAAACGCTCCAGATTATTGCAATACCGTAATTCCAAAATCTTCAAAGATGTTAGATGGTTGCACCCAGAATTATCATTCTCCTCTTCTTTCTCTCCTAAACTCACCAATTCTTCACAAAACCATACTTCCAACTTTCTTAAATTCACAAGAACCTTACTAGCCTCTGCTTCTGATTCCCACATGTACTTTATTTCATTACACTTCCAAATAGTTACTTCTTCAACTGCCCTAAGATAGCCCATGACATCTCTCCACACCTCATCACTAAGCCCAGAAATACCCTCTATACTCAACTTGGTGACTGATGGAGCTACACGAATAAGACTTCTCAATACACTACCGCCACAGTTTTTTATTTTTAGAATCCTTAACGAACGTAGTGCTTCAAGTGAGACTTTATCCAAATTGGGACAATTGTCTAAAGTAAGCTCTTGAAGACATGGAAACACTCCACCAATAACATCACTACTGCTTGACCATTCCTCCCACAGCGGCATATCTTCAAAACTCAGAAATTCAAGTGAAGGGAATGCACTTGCACGAATAAGACTTCTCAATTCACTACCGCCACAGTTTTTTATTCTTAGAATCCTTAACGAAGGTAGTGCTTCAAGAGAGACTTTAGCCAAATTGGGACAATTGTCTAAAGTAAGCTCTTGAAGACACGGAAACACTCCACCGATAACACCACTACTGGTTGACCATTCCTCCCACAGCGGCATATCTTCAAAACTCAGAAATTCAAGTGAAGGAAATGCACTTGCAGGGCTGGTGCCAAGTAACTGCGGGCCCACAACTTTCACCTTATCCAGGTCTTTAATAAGCAGCTTCTTAAGTGAAGATAGTTTCCCAAGTGATGGAAGATTCAAACATTTTTTGCAGCTTGTAATTGAGACACGAGTCAACAGTTGAAACGATGGATCCCCAATCCAATTTGGAAAATCTATACCCCCATATGACACAACTTCAAGATCTTTCAAATATCCGTTATGAGGCTTTAGGGCATCAAGGACCTCTTTTTCAAGTGTTTCATTTCGAGAACCATCAAACACATCACTCCATTCCACCTTTAACTCACTAAACCCCTTTTGGGAGAAGTTCAGTTCGTGTGCTTGAGGTGCATTTTGCACTTTGTCCAGTCCATGAATGGAAACTTCTCGGTGGAAATTCTTTAAGTTTTTAAGCCCAGTTATTGCAAAATTGCTGTCTCCTCCAATAATGATCTTGGAAAGATGCAGGTTTTTCAACTCACCAATCCCTAACGGCATCTTTTTCAGAAGTGAAGTACCCCTAATGTCAAAATGACGCAAATTCTTAAGCTTTAAAAAGCTATTGGGCAACTTGGTCAATTCAAAGCAGCCGAAAACGATCAATGTTTGTAAATTAACCAAATTGCACACATCTTCGGGTAAATGTGTGATTTTAGTTCGAGACAAATTAAGATATCGCAAGTGCTTCAATTTGCCAACAGACTCCGGTACCTCATCTATCTGTAAGTGACTCAAACATAGAACCCTTAAAAATGGCAATTCAGGAATTAAGTCAACCATAACCTTACTCGATAAGAAGAACTGTTTCCAACTATCTCTCACCAGAACAGGCACCACCAGAAATGTTCTCAAACTTTTAGCTCTTTCGAATGCCTTGAACTTCTTATAACTTATATACCTCTCTTGAACAACTGACATATGTCGGTACTGTTTCGGAGCTTCCTTCCCAAAATCCTTCTCCATATCTATGTCTAACCTTGCAAAAAAATCTCCGGCAACATATGTGGCCAAATCATTTATGAGGTCATGCATGACAAACAATGATTCGTCACCAGGCACCGCTTGAAAAAATGACCTTGACAACAATTCTTCAAAATATTCCTCACCCAACCGTTCCATTGACTTGCTTGTATTTGATTGTCGCAGAAACCCTTCCGCCATCCACAACAGAATCAAGTCCTCCTTCTCAAACACGCAATCTTTTGGAAATAAGGAACAATATGCAAACAATCGTTTCATACATGCAGAAAGATCTTGATAACTTAATCTAAGAGCTGGAACAATGTCTCCCCCATCTTGTAACATCCATATCTCATTATTCAACAATTCTTTCCATTCTTCTTCATTTGTTTTTGTTCTCAATATACATCCAAGGGCTTTTAAAGCCAAAGGCAAGCCATCACACTTTTTCACAATGCCTTCAGCATATGGTCTTAGCATTGGATATGAGTCAAAGTTCTTTATACCTGCATGTTGAGAGAATAAAGACAGAGCTTCGTCATGTGGCAACTTGTGTAGATCACATGGATGATTGTGGCCTAGCTGTCTAAGCAATTCTCTCTTTCGGGTTGTGATGATAATTTTACTTCCAGAAGCCCCTTCATAAAATGGGCCCACTAAGGTTTCCCAATCTTGAATCTTATCGCTCCACACGTCATCCAAAACAAGGAGAAATCGTTTCTCCTTAAATCGATCTTTAAGAGCTACTTGAAGTAAATTTAGATCTGCAAATTCCCTACTTTCCCCGGCTACAGATTCAAAGATAACTTTACTTATTCTAAAGCTATCAAACTCGTCGGAAACACAAACCCATGCCTTGAGTTCAAAGTGATCCTTCACTTGCTTATCATCGTACAAAAGTCTAGCTAAAGTAGTTTTCCCCATTCCACCCATACCAACAATGGGAACAATGCTAAAGTTTTCATCACATTGTTCATCACTCAATAGCTTACGGATCAACTCCTTCTTCTCATCTTCACGACCAACAATAATCTTTGAGTTTACCAAAGAGGTCTGATTACTTCTATTAATATTTTTTGACCTTTCACCAGTCACACTCAAACCAAGATTGTTTTTTTCATCTACTAGTTCTTGCAACTTGGTGGTTATATTAATTAACTCGCCGTCCATACTATTACTAGTACTTGGTAAGAACCTACTGAAACAAGTCTGTAAGAGCTTTCTAACCTTGGAGACGGGTTCAGACTCGTTTGCAAACTCGTGATGCATAGCATCCGTTGCTAAAGTGTCGAGTATGTCGTCAATATCATAAGCCAGATGTTGGAGACTAATAAGCCATTGCTTAACTGCTTCATTGGTTACTTCTTTATCAGAAGCATCGTCAAGCAAAGCTCGGATCTGGGATAATGGCCTCTCCCATTTCTTCAGCTCGGATTGAATTTCTTTGGAGGGAGTAAACTGTTCAACGGCTGCAGTGACCAGCTTCTCCAAAACAACTTCGATGAAAGTCGAAAGGATTTGAGCCATTGTTGGTTTTTTGTGAGAGCACAAAAGATAACAGATTTGTGGATGAAAAGAATGAATAGTTTCAACTTTCAATTTCAACGTTTTTATATAGTGGTTTTGTTATGGATTATCCAATACTCTAGTATGTATGGATGAAAATGGTGCAAAAATCAATAGCTTAAGTCTTTGCTATGGTCCACTGTTCTATTATTGCCTTGCAATTTCCATTGCAATTTCCACATATAAGCCACCTAACAGATTTTGAGATACTACCAAATTACCAATGGACAATAATGCAAGTAGACTTCATCATTCATTTTTCCACAGTTTAATCTTTGTTTCTTTGTTACATTTTTCTTCCATAACTTTACATCAACTCAGTTATATGTCAAATAAAGTGACTAAGGCATAGGCAAAATCATAGGTGTTTTGGTTTTGATTTTAGGGTTGATTAATTGCATTGAAATGCTTCATGCTTGAACGTTAAATTTCTATGTAACTTACTTTCATTTTTCCCACCGACAGTACTATAACGTGTCAAATAAAGTCACTAAGATGCACGGGGCGGACAAGGGGGTACTCGGGGAATGCACGAAAACGTCATGGGTTTTTCTAGCGTAGTGTAAACTAATTATATGTCTCGTGCACGCACGGGGTTTACACATAAATCAAATTTATTTTTAAATTTTGGTTTACTATATGAACATATAAAAATTTACCCGTTAAAATTGTGATATATAAATACAACTAATAAATATGCATGAGTTTGTCATTATGTATTAATATTTATTAATATTTTGTACAAATATTGGATGAAATATTTAACTTTGTTAAAGTAACATAAATGTTGAGGTTGATGTTGTCGTTGTTGTTTAACTTTAATTATTGATATCATGTTGTACAAAATGTGCGAATTTAGTAGCATCTAATGAGCGTTGATGAAGTTAAAATATACTACGTAAAGTTTTTTAAAAATGTTTTTCCGGATATCCGTATATAAACTTTAAATAATAATTACACGGGTTGTTGTTATAAGCACAATCACGTATATTTGATATCATGTTGTACAAAATGTCCGATGAAACTTGTGACACCTTTATTTTTCCGTTCATTATACCCACAAAGTGAATTATTTTTTGTGTATCCACGTCCTCCCCGTTCCGTTCATTAGACCCACAAAGTGAAAATATTTAATTTTTAGAAGTTATTATGGTTGGATATAAAATATTAGTTGACTTACTGCATAAGATATAAGATCATTTGAGAACCAAACTTTTTTTACATATCAAGACTAATCTCTACCATGCATTTTTTTCTCCATTTTTATTTGATTTAATGGATGAGATTAATCCCAACAATTTAAAAAACCCATTTCATCCTTTTTTTTCAAATATTAATATCTTTCAAACCGTTAATCGTTTAGCGAAAACAATATACCGTTACGACGAGCATTTAATTATCTTTCTATAGATAGACATTTTGATATATTTTCGACAACTTTTTTTTTTTCGTTTTTTTCACGTTTTTTTTCATGACCGAAAAAATATATATGATATATCATATATGATATTACATATCATGTATGATATATCATATATATTTTTAGGAGGTGAGTTATTTTAAAGACCAAGTTTTTGTTGCATATTGAGAGACAAATCCTCACAATTCATCTAATTTGATCAAATGGTGGGGATTAATCTAAGATTAAATATGGAAACCTAAGTATATGTTTTTTTTTTTCATTTTTTCTTTGTCTTTTTTATTATTAACTTTCTTTATTTCTTTATTTTTTTTTTGCCTTTTTCCCAATCAACGTTTTTTTCCTTTTTCTCTTTTTTTTTTTTTTTTTTGCTTTTTTTAAATCAAGTTTTTTTCACTTTACTACGTTTTCGTCCGTTTCTGTCTGTTTTCACATGTTAATATACGTTTTTATTCGTTTTCAGACGTTTTCATACGTTTTTATACGTTTTTGTCTATTTTCAGACGTTTTTGTCCATTTTTATACGTTTTCGTCCATTTTTTTACGTTTTTGTCCGTTTTTATACGTTTTCGTCCGTTTTTGTCCGTTTTCATACGTTTTCTTCTGTTTTTATACGATTTTGACCGTTTATATACGTTTCTATCCGTTTTTATACGTTATCGTCCGTTTTCATACGTTTTTTTACGTTTTCATTTGTTTTCAGGCGTTTTTGTCCGTTTTCATCCATTTTTTTTACGTTTTCGTCCGTTTTTTACGTTTTCATCTATTTTCAGACGTTTTCATCCGTTTTTATACATTTTCGTTCTTTTTTTGTCCGTTTTCATATGTTTTCATCCGTTTCATACATTTTCATTTGTTTTCTTACATTTTCGTTCGTTTTCGTCCGTTTTCATCCGTTTTCTTTCATTTTCGTCAATTTTCCATACATTTTCGTCCATTTTCATATGTGTTTTTACACTTTCATACGTTTTCATCTGTTTTCATTCATTTTCGTCCATTTTTAAATGCTTTTGGCTGTTTTCAGACGTTTTACATACGTTTCTAAATATCATAGGAGATATTCTATGATATTCAGAATATCACAAGTGATATTCCGTGATATTCTGAATATCACAAGTGATTTTTTGAATATCACATATGATATTCTTTGATTTTCTGAATATCACAAGTGATATTCTAAGTACCACAAATGATATTCTTAATATCATAAATGATATTCTGTGATATTCAGAATATCACAAGTGATATTCTGAATATCACAAGTGATTTTCTGAATATCACAAGTGATATTCTGAATATCACAAGTGATATTCTGAATATTACAAGTGATTTTCAACTAATGTTTTGTAAGTAAATATCACAAGTGATATTCTGAATATCACAAGTGATATTCTGAATATCACAAGTGATTTTCTGAATATCATAAGTGATTTTCAACTAATGTTTTGTAACATGAAAATCATAATTGATATTCAGAAAACCAAAAAAGATAGATATTCAGAAAATCACAAGTGATATTCAGAATATCACAAGTCGTATTCAGAAAATCACAAGTGATAGTTTGAATATCAATTGTGATATTCAAAACATATGAAAAACGTAAGAAAATAGACGAAAACATAAGAAAGTCACAAGTGATATTCAGAAAATTACAAGTGATATTATGAATATTACTTGTAATATTCAGAATCATAAGAAAACAAATGAAAACGTAAGAAAATGGACGAATATGTATGAAAACGGACAAAAACATATGAAAGAGTAAAAGCAATTATGAAAATGGGCTAAAACAATGGATGAAAATAAAGGAAAATGGATGAAAACGGACAAAAACTTATGAAAATGAACGAAAACGAACGAAACCGGTTGAAAACGTATGAAAATAGACGAAAACGGGCAAAAACGGACGAAAACGTATGAAAACAGATGAAAATGAAAGAAAGCGTAAAAACACGTCCAAAAACAGACAAAAATGTATGAAAAATGGATGAAAATGGACGAAAACGTATTAAAACGAATGAAAACGTATGAAAACAAACGAAAACATAAGAAAGCAGGCGAAAACGTATGAAAACAGACGTAGACGGGCAAAAACGAATGAAAACGGACGAAAACGTAAGAAATTGAAAAAAAAACGTGAATTTGAAAAAAATAAACGTGATTTTTTTTTAAAGAAAAAAAAATGAATTAAAAAAACATTTATCAAAAAAAGAAAAAAAAAAGTGTAGATAGAAAGAAGAAGGCAAAATTTCACTGTTCGTCCCTAAACTTGTCGCATTTCGCGCGTTTGGTCCTTAAACTTTTTGTTGGCATTTTCGTCCCTGAAGTTGTCAAACGACGGCGCATTTGGTCCCTGGGCCCGTGTTTTGGCTAATCATGGTTAATTTGCTTGTTACACACCTTGTGAAGTTATTAAAATACCATTTCTTTTTCTCTTAATTTACAAACCTTTGTTTCAAGCACACAATGGAGCCCTCTTTTGTCACAAATTAAGCACATCGATATGATTTTCATAAAGTGATTTGTATTCAATAAAAATATTAAGAGTTTTTACAGGTGCTTTTTCATTTGTATGAATAAACTGGTTTCATTAACATAATCAATATAAAAATACAAAGAAAACATACAAAATATGTTCCAAAGAAAACATACAAAATATGCAAACTCAATGACAAATAGCTGTCACTTTGTTAATCCTCCAATGAATGGATTACTATGTCAAACTACCATTATATATTATAGATATAATTACGGTACATAGTAGCAAGAGATAAAACAACTAGAATCACAATTAGTATAGTCTATAACACATAGCAATGCCTGTTGAGAAAAAGAAGAGAAGACAAAGAAGATGAAGAGAAAAGAGATGAACAAGAGAACAAGAGATCTTGGTTGAAGAATATTCCAGATCTCACGACCACCCATTGTTAACTCCTCTTATTTTTTATACATTCATCCAATTCATAAAACAACCGAGTTTCTTCTTAATAGATCCTCCACTTTATGCGCTTATTAACTAGATCTTGTGATAAGTGAATAAACCCGAAACTATTTCCTGCTACTCTCCAACTTTCGCATGAACCGAAACTGAGTTTCACACGGACTGCAAACCGAATAACCCCGAACACGAACGGTACCAGTACACCAACGTGAGTTGCTTTGAGGGATTTGTGGTTTAAATTTTGAGTTTGTTATGAGTTGTCTAAAAGTTACGAATGATAATAAGAACAAGAACAAGACAATATTTCAAGTTGATACTGCTTGTTCGCAAGTTAGTACTCGTATCTTTAACGTTAGTACTGGTATCTATAATGTTAATTTTTTTTTCAAGAAACAAAATTCATTCAAAAGAAGGCATAAGCACAATAACAAGTAATAGTTATAATCCTCGAACCATCTGTCTAATATATAAACAAGACAATATTTCAAGTTATGAATGATAATAAGAACAAAAACAAGACAATATTTCAAGTTGATACTGCTTGTTCGCAAGTTAGTACTGGTATCTTTAACGTTAGTACTGGTATCTATAATGTTAATTTTTTTTTTCAAGAAGCTGCAATATTGCTTTTTTGTGAACATGAATAACTAGTGTAGGAAGTTTTGCAAATTTCTTCTTGTAAAGAATATTCAGTTGTTGTGAACTTTATTTCGAGTTTTACTTCATTTATCAAATGGTCTCATTACGATACTCCGTCACATCCCCTTTCCAGCGCATTACAAACTCTGCACAAAGATGACTATCACCAACCTAATTATACAGTAAATGCCAATATCAAGATGTCTCATATCCATGTTTGTACTGCTCGTTTGGATTTTCTTAACAGTTAGTACTGGTACAAGTTTTAATTATGTTGCTCTCTTCTCTACAGGAGATCATATGAAATCAAAGCTTGATGTTGTTTGGTGATCCAACTTCGTGATTGTTGAATCGTTACAATTAACCTCGTGTTGTGACTTTGACAAAGCTGAAACAGGAGCATCTTTTGTAGACCCATCTTCAATATTTGTGGGTTTCTCGTCTTTTCTTGAATTGGTATCAGCATCATTTAATTCTGTTGCTCTCTTCTTTGAAGGGTGTGAATTCTTGCTGTTGTCTACAGAATACTTTGATTCCATATGATCTCCTGTAGAGTTAAATGACACCACAGCTTATCAGAAATCAACAGAAGGAAAAACTGAATGCTAAATGCTAACCATCCTCCTTGTTAAAATACTCCTCAGTGTCATCCGATTCATAATCTGGATTCATTTTTGGATCAGAACGAACTGCAGGGATTGCGTGCAACCTGCGCTCCCGCTCCTCTGGTGTCTTCAAGAGTTGGAGTTTCACAACGCATTCTTTATACGTGGGGTTGGTTAAGAAATTCCACGGTTTTTAAATTTAAAGTTATCAATAATCAATTTTATGAAATAAAAATAATAATAATGATATTAATATAAACTGTGTCACAAAAGGATATCCCTTCTTATGCCCTTTTCCACTTGCTATGTCACGAAGATGATTGAGCCGTACAATCTCCTTCTCCATCCACTGGATTACATATGAAGAAGAATTAGAAGCCATTGAAGTGATTAAAGGATTAATACACCAAAACTTATTAAGCCAAACAAAACAGATAAATTAAAATCCAGATATTAATAAACGTAAACAAAAAACTAGATCATAGTGCCTATAAAGACGAATGACTCACATTATTTAGCTTAACTTTTTTTTGAACGGCGGTTTTATTGAACTAGCAAGAAGCTAGAAGAAGAAACAATTTACAAACAAGTTTTACAAGCAGACATAGGGTCATTTAGCCAATCAAACCAAGGCGGTCGAAAGGTTTTGGACCTGTTAACAATCCAAGAAAAGGAAAAAGTTTTTATGTCATCCATGAGGGTATCTTTCCGTGGAGGCTTTTCGTCGAAGCAAATCTTGTTTCGGTAGCACCAAATCACCCAAACAGTAGTTAGAATAACCACATCCAGAAAGCTTTTAATCAAAGCATGAAGGTTTGATGAATCAACCCATGTTATCAGGTCCACAAGGGTATTAGGAACGTTAACCATTTTCCACCATTTAAAGACCGAACACCATAGATTAGAAGCCAAATTGCAGTGCACAAATAAGTGTTCAGCAGATTCTATGTGATCATCACAAACCAGGTACAACAAGGAGTGAAGATCAATACCACGTGAGTCTAGGTTTGAACGTGTAGGAAGTCTATCATTGATCAAACGCCATGCAAGGATGTTGATCTTAATCAGGACTAATTTGTTCCATCTGGTCCGATTACTTCCTGTGAATAAAGAGGTAGAGTCGATATGTTTTCTCATAACGGATACGGAGTACATGTTGGAGTGGTGGAGTGTGAAGTCCCAACGATCATCAATAGGAGAAAGGCAATGGTGTTGTAGAAGACCCATAAGAGTTTCCAACTGATGCAATTCATGACCCGACCTCAGATTACGCCTCCAAGCCCAAGTAAAGTGAATAGAACCGTTGAGCATACTACACCTCTCATTGATGAGACACTGTTTGTTGGATTCCAACGAGTAAAGTCTCGCAAAAGTAGTCTTTAAGCAATTATCACCAAACCATGTGTCGTCCCAAAATCTAAAGATATTGCCATTACCGACTTTTTTCTTGAAAATCACTTGCAAATCAATATTGGTTTTTTGAAGGTTGCGGTTTAATGACAAAATGTTTTTCCAAGGACTAGGTGGAAGCCGGTTCAAAGATGATTCTTCCATATCAATACCACCATTTACGCCATGAATAGACACAATCACTTGATACCAAAGCGCACTCCTATTTGTGTATAATCGCCACCACCATTTTACCAACATGGCTATATTTGAGGCATTAAGGCTTCCAATCCCAAGCCCCCCAAATTTCGGTTGAGAGCATACCTTTTTCCAAGCAATCCAAGCAATTTTGTTACCCTCTCTAGCGCCGCCCCAAAAGAAATTGTATCTAAGTTGTTCAAGGTAGTTAAGAACACACTTAGGGGCTTGGAAAATAGAGAATTAGTAAGTGCCAAGAGCGCCAAGCACCAATTTGAGAAGTGTTAGTCTACCACCAAAGGAAAGGGATTTTGCTTTCCAAGAGGTGAGGCGTTTATGTGTAACCACCCGTAAATTTTTCGTACTATTATTTTAATTGTGAAAATATTTATTTTCATCAGAAAGTGCAAATTTTATATTTTCTGACATTTACCGACAATCAAAACTCCAAAACGAGAGGCTATCTCACATTTACTGAAAAACGACACCGCACGCGTACCGACACCGCATTAGTAATTGTCTAAATTTTATAACTCATTCCGGAGTGATAATTTCGTTTTTATAACATTTTTATAACAATAGCTCCTAGAAACATATTTCTTGTATTTTTAATAAATCGAAGTACCGCATTTACACTTTAGCTCAGCGGGACACAAAATACACGAAGTATAAATAAAACTTATCTATACCACAAGTGTCACCCGCTACTCACTTATACGGAGTATTTTATTTTCCTTTCCTTGTTATCCTCACTTTAACTTTTAACACATATCTACAAAAGTATCTCTTTGCCAAGTCAAACAAGAAAGCACAGATATGATATATCACTCTCAATCTTCTCTCTTTTCCAAGATGAATCACGAGAGGACCTTGAAGATGAAGAGGGATAGTGACTTTTACTCAAAATAGTTCCTCCGCAAATCGATGTCAAGAAAGTTAATTTAGCTTTTCTTTCTTTTTCTTCTTTTTATTCATACCGATCGGTCCACAGGAAGACCACATCTCAAAAAGCTTGTATCAAAAATCAAAAAGGAATAAGGTTGTGGTGGCTTCCTGCTGGATTGGATCGATTTCATTGTATTCTCTTGGTCATCGTCAATCGACATCACATCCTCTGTAAGGGTTCCTCAAATTTATAGTACTTCGATTATTGTTAAAATCTTGATCTGACATACTCGAGTTGATCGACTTATATTTCTATTATTTTAACGATTGTTTTAATTCTTGGTTGTTATTGAATCTTGTGTGGCAAACTAAATAAATTACAAACTAAAACTATGTTAGCTCAGATTTGGAAGTGCTATTGTCGTTGGCTTATTTCGTTCTTTTTACTCATTACCTCACTTGTAGCTTATTTAGTCTTCTTTTTGGCTCAATTGGTTTAGTAAGGCTTAAGTTGATTTGCTCGTTTTGAGTCTGCTCATTTCTGCGCATGTGGGTTGTTTTGTTAAATTTGACCTTGTTAAAAACTCGGGTGTATTGGTTGTTTACTGTCGAGAAACAAACACCACAAGGCTGGTTTGTTTGATTACGGCTCGATGGGTACATACCACAAGGGGTGTGTCGAGTTACATATGTTTAGTGTTGTTTTGGTTCCACCACCATCACCCATGTAGGGTGTCATGGCTCGGTTAGCATCAACGACACAAAGGTGTGTTGAGTTCCATTTGTGTTTCTACATGTGCTTGTGTCGTTTAACTGTTTCGAGTCGCAAGCAAATGTGGGCTGTGTTTGTTTTGCTCAGTTATGGAGGCCTTAAACCAGTGCTCTAAGGGTACGTTGGTTGTGCCGTGTTCGCGAGGTCGAAGGTGATCGAGATTTGCATCTTGCGTTGTCACACGAGCTCGGGACAGGAGCATATTACTTGTCCACTTTTGTGTCTAAAATTTCATTTAACCTGGTGCAAGGTTATGGTGCGTTTGGTTGTTCCATAAGCTGGTCTAAAACCAACATTTGCTTGTCCCACAACTGGGCCGAAGCCCATAATAACTTAAGGGTGTGTTGTATGTTCCACCTTGGGCCAAAGCCCACTTCACCACATGTAGGGTGCGTTTGTATATAGAACCAGAGTACGTATCCTTCTTTTTATAAGATATCAATGTAAAACAAAGACTAGTTTTGGCAATCTGTGTGTGCTCCGACGTATCCTCGTGCTCGACTTATCCCAAATTGATTTCGACTCGTCTCACTTCACTTGACCACGAGTTTCTCAACGTAAATTACAACGAGTTTATAAAACATACTTTATAACTTAAAAGTTTATTTACACTTAGCACATACAACCATAAACTCTTTTAAACTTTTAGAAGCTAGTAAAAACTAAACTAGTAAGTTTAAACATGTTTATTAGTTGATATCACCTATCTAACTTATATAAACTTGATATGTTTTATGAAAACTTAGAGTTTTATAAAGTATAAAACGGCTTTTTACTTAAACTTATACCTTGTAATTTATAGTTACCATGAGAAACCAAATTAATTATACCCGATGTTCATCAAGAGTATATACACTTGATTTAGTTATCCAACTAAAGGATGAAGATAAATTTTCATCGATTAACTATATATACATTAAGCACTTTCTCACATTTTTCGACGACACGTGATAATCATTCATGACTAATCCCGTATCTTACCTTTCGGATATTTGTCTAACGAATGCTTTTCGTCATGAACCCTTTACACTACTATACGTAAGCACGTATGCACTTCCAAGAGCCAATACTCAAACACTTAGAAAACTGTTTTAAATTTAAACGCTGCCACACAAGCAACAATAACATAACACTCTAAAACTTTTGAGTTTAATTAAACTTCGTTGAGTCTTAAACATAAACTATGAACTAAATCATGCCTCACTAATCTAGGTCGCGTGTTGGTGCTACACTTTATTTGACTCACTTGGTTTACTGCTTACTCCATTGAGGTGAGTTCATGACCCCTACTTTTACTTGTTTTATAACGGTTTTGGGGGAGAATACATGCTCGTTTTTAATTAAACTCGACGCTTGTTTTATTTGAATGCGCAATACTTGATTGATTATTCAAATGCACCTATGTGCATATTGGTTGCATACTTGATTATTTTCTAACATACACAAGTATTTTATAAATATGCAACACACTTTATGAACTATTGCTTTTATGCAACACACTTCATGAACTATTGCTTTTATGCAACATACTTTATAAACTATTGCTTTTATGCAACACACTTCATGAACTATTGCTTTTATGCAACATACTTTATGAACTATTGCTTTTATGCAACACACTTCATGAACTATTGCTTTTATGCAACATACTTTATGAACTATTGCTTATATGCTACACACTCTATGAACTATTGCTTATATGCAAAACACTTTACAAATCATTGTTGTTACGCAAACACTTCTATTGAATGACAATTGCTTTTATGCAAACACTTTTATGGACCACACTGAAACTTATGCCTTATTTACACTATTACGCGGATTAGCCTAAGACACTGAATCCCACAATGCCCAAACTCATGAACCGTCAATTCCTGCTGGGAAGCGCGAATGCTATAAATAGATCTATTGGGGTTGACACCCCCGTTCGGTTTGGCCGGATAGGCAAACGCGAGCGTATAACATGTCGAAACACGAGTGTCACGGGATAGACACTTGCAAGGGCTTTATTTAACGTGCTTCTAGAGCATGCACACTGTCAAGCTTCGGTTGCATGAACTTAGTGCTAGCGTAATAAACTATTTACTATGTGACATTATATTCGTTGTAATGATCACACACTCTACTCATGGTCCACAATTCTGATTTTACAGTAAGGTAAACACTATTTTCATGACATTGTGAGCGACGCAATGGTCACAAAACTCTTTATTGAACTCACAATACTACTGTTTTATTATAAACCTATGAACTCACCAACCTCGTGTTGACACTTTTTAGCATGTATTTTCAGGTTAAGGCGATAGCTAACTATTGAAGGCTTTGGCATGGCATGACATGGTCATAGAAAACTCTGACATATATTTGGGACCGCTTAAACTCTTTTATGGGCCTATAACTATTTCCAAATGATGTAAACTAAATGTTTCGATTATGAAATTTATTCTTACTGAGATAAAAACCGTTCTTTGTACTTGTCTTATGATACCGATTGAGTAGTACCCCAGTGACATGTATGCTTCCGCTGGACCCGATTTTTGGGGGTGTTACAGATTGGTATCAGAGCCAGGTTATAGAGAACTGGGTATTTTTAAAACCTAGACTATAACTACTTTTGCGAAAACTTAACCCTATGACCGACACGTGCCTGCCTGCCAAGCTGATGCCTCACTGTGATTTTGATTACTAATATATTTGGTGAGATGTGTACTGATGAGGCGAAAAATGATCCGTTTTTAGGGGGTCATTTAAGCCCGAATCCGACTTTATTTGATCAAATATTGCCCTAAATCGTTCCTTTTGTGATTTTAGGTGTTTGGAGAGTGAATTCT
The DNA here is from genome assembly GCA_030686995.1 of Artemisia argyi. Taxonomy (NCBI): domain Eukaryota; kingdom Viridiplantae; phylum Streptophyta; class Magnoliopsida; order Asterales; family Asteraceae; genus Artemisia; species Artemisia argyi. Next base: position 44,056,936 of record CM060701.1, read on the forward strand.
GGAAAAGAAGCTATTTTGGACGTTTTTGGAGCATAAAGTGAAGAAAACGACAAAGTACCAAATCCAAGCTGAAATTACAAGGTGACGGCGTCAAGATATTACTCTTGACGGCGTCAGAAAGGGTGAATATTTTACCGTAGGTTGTGAAGGCGTCAGATGAAGATATGACGGCGTCAAAGTAGCCAAGAATATTTTACCGTAGGTGGTGACGGCGTCACCAAGGCCGTCACAATTGGATCTAGGGCGTCCGAGGAAGTTATTGGCGGCTGGCTGACGGCGTCAGAATTAACTCTTGACGCCGTCAGGACGATTTTCCTATATATAGTTTTCTAGTTTTTTCATTAATAAGAGGAGAAGTTTTGGTGAAACCCTAAAGACGATTTTGGTGCCTCTTTTACAGGTTTTTCAAGGGTTCCAAACCCTTGATACCTTGCATTGTAATTGAGATAAGTATACTCTTAATTCAATCAATATGTCTATGTGTTGGTTGTTTATCTTTTGTTCTTATCTTAATTCTACTATGCTAGGCTAGATTTCCTTTGTGTTTGCTTAGATCTAATGAAACCTAGATGTTGATTATGTGTTGATTACTTGTCTATTCTTGTTCTTGGATGAATGATATTATATGTTAGGCTTAAGAAAACTGGCAGATCTCCAAATGGTAACATGCTTGAACGTCTTAAGAAACATGAACCGAGGCGTACTAGGTCTTTATTGGTTGTATTTAATGCATGAGCCACTGTTTACAATCCCTATAGTTGTGCTGGGTCATGGTGTAGGAGGAGATAAGAGCTCATAGAGTTGGGGAGTTATGTATGCCACCCCACGAATGGTATTAAGGAATACAATCCGTCATCCATACAAGTGTAACAAGTAATTGACATGTAAAAGATATCTAGGGAGTAATGAAGTCTAAGTAAACACAATTTCTCCAAATACTGCTCACAACCTTAGTTTAATATTAGTTTAATTTCATTTTCATTAGTTTAATTAGTTATAAAGTAGTTTTTTTGGGTTAGTTGAATAACAACTAATTCCGCCCACTCTTCCAAAACCCGAGATTTTACTTGCTTTCATAAAATATAAAAACACAAAAATAATCATCCTTCATCTCTAGAACTATTAATTAGGCTTTCTAATCCTAGCGACACTATTCCTAAGCTGAACGATCAATCCCCCGGTACTTGTCACTATACTATACTACAACGATCAGGTACACTGCCTGGTGGGGGTTGTAAGCCTCGCGAGATCCCTCGAGAGGTAAAGCAAGGTGCGATTCCCACGCATCATGTACTTTGTTATTGGAAGAGTATATCCATTTATTTTCGCTATATACTATAAGTATCTTTGACATACTTATGCATACGTATCGTACTTATCTTAGCGTTACGCGCTTTTCTCTGTGTAATCTCATCATTTGTCCTCGAGCGTGGACACTTGTTTTAGTCCTTCTAAACAACTTTTAAAAGTAAGGGACATATAACTAGTGTAACTGAGCTGAGTATTTCAAAATTCATTGAACCTCGGTGGAATATAGATTGATCACCTATATTCAACCAGGGACAGTGGGACATAGCCTGATCACCTATGTCTGACTCAGAGGTGAATTTTGCGATATTGAGAGTAGTTATATTAGAATTATGTCCAGATTGGTTTGCTACTTGATTTCTGAAAGTTTCAAAATTTCTATGTGTGTACATAAACATTGCATAACATGAACTTTCACATCTACACACAACACACTGACATCACGACACTTTTTCATCACAATATATTTTTATACAGGAATACTCTTTTATCACAATCTGGCCCTGTTACAGTCACCTCCACCTCAAATCCTACACACAATCGACATTGCACTTTCCAAGTTAAGTACTAAGTACACTACTTAGACAACCAACTGATTACTAGTAACAATCAACACCCTCCTTCATGGTCGTATTCTGAACTTGTCAAACTCTCAATTCAGAAGAGATGTGATGCCCAACAGAAACCTTAAGACCTTAAGGAGCAACCTAGACCACTATCTTTGGAACACACACCTAATCCTTCACCCATCCCTCGAGAATACCAGTTGTCTACCTTGTTACCCTCTCATGAGACAATAAATTGTGTCGCTTTTAGCATACAAACTGTTTTAGATTATCCTACAAACCATTTTGTGGTCATCCTACAAAATGCTTTACTATTACTTCATGAAATCAAGATTTTGACCCTGCTACTATTTTATAAACAATGAATTGTTTTCCTACTATCTTATAAATTGTTTTACGAATCATTTTACAACTATTTTATCACGATGTAACAAACCGATTCATTACCGTAATACCACTCCATAAAATAACAAACAGTTTCACTAGCATTTTCTAAACAATATTACAATTATCCTATAAGTCTTACTACACTTTACAAAACTATTTTACTCCCCTATGAAGTGCCTTGCTAGTAAATCACAAAAACCAAACTACAATTTTACAAATGATAAATTGTTTTCCTATTACTCTATAGACTATTGTACAACCCTTTCTATAAACAATTTCGCAATCACCATGTGAACTATTTGCCCAATTGAAAGTACTTTATGTTACTACCTCTTGGTACTGTTGAAGTAAATTGAATACTTATGTTTATGAAATTCGCTTGATATTAAACTTTGAACCCCACTCAGGCTTGACAACTAGACTTCGTCGTTAAGCACTTGAAATTTGTTGAAACGAACATACCTGACTACACATTTTTCCTTGACATCTTTGTTTTTTTTAAGGACTTCCCTTTTGGAAATGTGTTTATAGAAATCACAGAATTCGTAATGGTATTTTCCCGAGATACTCATTTTCATGTGCCAAAATTTCTCTAGTCAAACTTTATTGAGACTTTTGTATATTAAAGGGGTGACTAATTGTTAAATTTTGAAACATAGTTTTACCCACACCATGTTTAAAGACTGTTTTACTGAAATTATGAATCTGTTTAAGTCGCATCAGTTTACCTAACTGCAAATTTTCAGCAAAGAACCAAAACCTATCCCTATCGACAAAGTTAGTAGAAACTTGCAAAAAGGAACTAAATTCACGTGGGGAAACATGAAGATGAACTCTCGTGCGTATATACCCATCTCTTTTCGATCGTAATGGGTAACGTGAATTGAATCGCGAGGACGCGATTCCGTTTAAGGAGGTGTGACTGTAACCACCCGTAAATTTTTCGTACTATTATTTTAATAGTGAAAATATTTATTTTCATCAGAAAGTGCAAATTTTATATTTTCTGACATTTACCGACAATCAAAACTCCAAAACGAGAGGCTATCTCACATTTACTGAAAAACGACACCGCACGCGTACCGACACCGCATTAGTAATTGTCTAAATTTTATAACTCATTCCGGAGTGATAATTTCGTTTTTATAATATTTTTATAACAATAGCTCCTAGAAACATATTTCTTGTATTTTTAATAAATCGAAGTACCGCATTTACACTTTAGCTCAGCGGGACACAAAATACACGAAGTATAAATAAAACTTATCTATACCACAAGTGTCACCCGCTACTCACTTATACAGAGTATTTTATTTTCCTTTCCTTGTTATCATCACTTTAACTTTTAACACATATCTACAAAAGTATCTCTTTACCAAGTCAAACAAGAAAGCACAGATATGATATATCACTCTCAATCTTCTCTCTTTTCCAAGATGAATCACGAGAGGACCTTGAAGATGAAGAGGGATAGTGACCTTTACTCAAAATAGTTCCTCCGCAAATCGATGTCAAGAAAGTTAATTTAGCTTTTCTTTCTTTTTCTTCTTTTTATTCATACCGATCGGTCCACAGGAAGACCACATCTCAAAAAGCTTGTATCAAAAATCAAAAAGGAATAAGGTTGTGGTGGCTTCCTGCTGGATTGGATTGATTTCATTGTATTCTCTTGGTCATCGTCAATCGACATCACATCCTCTGTAAGGGTTCCTCAAATTTATAGTACTTCGATTATTGTTAAAATCTTGATCTGACATACTCGAGTTCATCGACTTATATTTCTATTATTTTAACGATTGTTTTAATTCTTGGTTGTTATTGAATCTTGTGTGGCAAACTAAATAAATTACAAACTAAAACTATGTTAGCTCAGATTTGGAATTGCTATTGTCGTTGGCTTATTTCGTTCTTTTTACTCATTACCTCACTTGTAGCTTATTTAGTCTTCTTTTTGGCTCAATTGGTTTAGTAAGGCTTAAGTTGATTTGCTCATTTTGAGTCTGCTCATTTCTGCGCATGTGGGTTGTTTTGTTAAATTTTACCTTGTTAAAAACTCGGGTGTATTGGTTGTTTACTATCGAGAAACAAACACCACAAGGCTGGTTTGTTTGATTACGGCTCGAGGGTTACATACCACAAGGGGTGTGTCGAGTTACATATGTTTAGTGTTGTTTTGGTTCCACCACCATCACCCATGTAGGGTGTCATGGCTCGGTTAGCATCAACGACACAAAGGTGTGTTGAGTTCCATTTGTGTTTCTACATGTGCTTGTGTCGTTTAACTGTTTCGAGTCGCAAGCAAATGTGGGTTGTGTTTGTTTTGCTCGGTTATGGAGGCCTCAAACCAGTGCTCTAAGGGTACGTTGGTTATGCCGTGTTCGCGAGGTCGAAGGTGATCGAGATTTGCATCTTGCGTTGTCACACGAGCTCGGGACAGGAGCATATTACTTGCCCACTTTTGTGTCTAAAATTTCATTTAACCTGGTGCAAGGTTATGGTGCGTTTGGTTGTTCCATAAGCTGGTCTAAAACCAACATTTGCTTGTCCCACAACTGGGCCGAAGCCCATAATAACTTAAGGATGTGTTGTATGTTCCACCTTGGGCCAAAGCCCACTTCACCACATGTAGGGTGCGTTTGTATATAGAACCAGAGTACGTATCCTTCTTTTTATAAGATATCAATGTAAAACAAAGACTAGTTTTGGTAATCTGTGTGTGCTCCGACGTATCCTCGTGCTCGACTTATCCCAAATTGATTTCGACCCGTCTCACTTCACTTGACCACGAGTTTCTCAACGTAAATTACAACGAGTTTATAAAACATACTTTATAACTTAAAAGTTTATTTACACTTAGCACATACAACCATAAACTCTTTTAAACTTTTAGAAGCTAGTAAAAACTAAACTAGTAAGTTTAAACATGTTTATTAGTTGATATCACCTATCTAACTTATATAAACTTGATATGTTTTATGAAAACTTAGAGTTTTATAAAGTATAAAATGGCTTTTTACTTAAACTTATACCTTGTAATTTATAGTTACCATGAGAAACCAAATTAATTATACCCGATGTTCATCAAGAGTATATACACTTGATTTAGTTATCCAACTAAAGGATGAAGATAAATTTTCATCGATTAACTATATATACATTAAGCACTTTCTCACATTTTTCGACGACACGCGATAATCATTCATGACTAATCACGTATCTTACCTTTCGGATATTTGTCTAACGAATGCTTTTCGTCATGAACCCTTTACACTACTATACGTAAGCACGTATGCACTTCCAAGAGCCAATACTCAAACACTTAGAAAACTGTTTTAAATTTAAACGCTGCCACACAAGCAACAATAACACAACACTCTAAAACTTTTGAGTTTAATTAAACTTCGTTGCGTCTTAAACATAAACTATGAACTAAATCATGCCTCACTAATCTAGGTCGCGTGTTGGTGCTACACTTTATTTGACTCACTTGGTTTACTGCTTACTCCATTGAGGTGAGTTCATGACCCCACTTTTACTTGTTTTATAACGGTTTTGGGGGAGAATACATGCTCGTTTTTAATTAAACTCGACGCTTGTTTTATTTGAATGCGCAATACTTGATTGATTATTCAAATGCACCTATGTGCATATTGGTTGCATACTTGATTATTTTCTAACATACACAAGTATTTTATAAATATGCAACACACTTTATGAACTATTGCTTTTATGCAATACACTTCATGAACTATTGCTTTTATGCAACATACTTTATAAACTATTGCTTTTATGCAACACACTTCATGAATTATTGCTTTTATGCAACATACTTTATGAACTATTGCTTTTATGCAACACACTTCATGAACTATTGCTTTTATGCAACATACTTTATGAACTATTGCTTATATGCTACACACTCTATGAACTATTGCTTATATGCAAAACACTTTACAAATCATTGTTGTTACGCAAACACTTCTATTGAATGACAATTGCTTTTATGCAAACACTTTTATGGACCACACTGAAACTTATGCCTTATTTACACTATTACGCGGATTAGCCTAAGACACTGAATCCCACAATGCCCAAACTCATGAACCGTCAATTCCTGCTGGGAAGCGCGAATGCTATAAATAGATCTATTGGGGTTGACACCCCCGTTCGGTTTGGCCGGATAGGCAAACGCGAGCGTATAACATGTCGAAACACGAGTGTCACGGGATAGACACTTGCAAGGGCTTTATTTAACGTGCTTCTAGAGCATGCACACTGTCAAGCTTCGGTTGCATGAACTTAGTGCTAGCGTAATAAACTATTTACTATGTGACATTATATTCGTTGTAATGATCACACACTCTACTCATGGTCCACAATTCTGATTTTACAGTAAGGTAAACACTATTTTCATGACATTGTGAGCGACGCAATGGTCACAAAACTCTTTATTGAACTCACAATACTACTGTTTTATTATAAACCTATGAACTCACCAACCTCGTGTTGACACTTTTTAGCATGTATTTTCAGGTTAAGGCGATAGCTAACTATTGAAGGCTTTGGCATGGCATGGCATGGTCATAGACAACTCTGACATATATTTGGGACCGCTTAAACTCTTTTATGGGCCTATAACTATTTCCAAATGATGTAAACTAAATGTTTCGATTATGAAATTTATTCTTACTGAGATAAAAACCGTTCTTTGTACTTGTCTTATGATACCGATTGAGTAGTACCCCAGTGACATGTATGCTTCCGCTGGACCCGATTTTTGGGGGTGTTACATTATGGAACTTATCAATGATTGTCTTCCAACTGTTGCTTTTGTTCATGTTGGCCCCAATGGGAAGGCCAAGGTAGACACAAGGAAATGTGGAAGGTTGGCAAAAAAGCGTGGAGGCAAAGGTATTTAGTTCAACATCCGATACCCCAATACCAAAAAGTTTGCTTTTTGAGAAATTTACCTTTAACCCGGAAGCCAAGTGGAAGCTTCTCAATATACGACAAAGGTTCTTAGCATTATCAATAGACCATTTTCCCATAATGAGAGCATCATTCGCAAATTGAAGATGGGAAATATCTATGTTATTTGACCCCACTTTAACCCCTTCAAAGATGTTTTTTAATTTTGCATCTTCAAGTGTAACATGAAGAGCTTCCATTGCTATAATGAATAGAAAGGGCGACAATGGGTCACCTTGCCTTAGTCCTTTTTCAATTTTAAACTCTTTGGTGGGGGATCCGTTGACAAGAACCGAGCTATATGCCGAACCGAGACAACCACTGATCCACTTTCTCCAATTTTGACTAAACCCCATTTGTTTCATGACATTGTCGAGGAAGCCCCAATCAAGTGAGTCAAATGCTTTTTCAAAATCTACTTTTAAAAGAAAGAGTCGCTTCTTCTTTTTTGATGCCCAAGAGATAATTTCATTGACCATGAGAGAGCCGTCTATTATTTGCCTCCCTTTAATATAAGCGGTTTGAACGTCACTAACAACCGAAATAACAACTTGAAGAAGTCTATTGGCAAGAAGTTTTGCGATGACTTTATATTGGCACCCAATAAGACTTATGGGTCTAAAGTCTTTAATATGAAGTGGGTCTTCACATTTAGGAACAAGAGCTATAAAAGAGGAGTTGCAACCTCTAGGAAGAAAGCCTTCAATTTCGAACCGTTTCACCATCTCAATAAAGTCACATCCAATAGTGTCCCAATAGAGTTTGATGAACTTGAAAGTAAACCCATCAGGACCGGGAGACTTACCACCGCCACAATTCCAAACCGCTTCTTTAATTTCTTCATTCGTAAATGGGGCATCAAGGAGGGACACTTCCTGTTCAGAGAGGGTTTTAAAAAGTGAATTATTGAAAGCAGGTCGGTTAGCGAGCGACTTCTGAAATTTCATCTTGTGAAAGTCGTAAATGTGCTTAATTATGGTGGTTGGATCCGAAACCCACGTGCCGTCGACAAAGATACCATTTATTCTTGATCTTGAAAATTTGTTGTTTATCATACCATGGAAGAATTTCGTGTTTTCATCGCCTTCAATAGCCCATTTTATTTTTGCCTTTTGCAAAAGATCAAGTCTTTGAATATGCTCCAAGTCTTCTTTCTTTTTCAATAAATTGAGACGTTCGTGTATTTCAAAATCTAACAACCCGCTGGATTCCGCTTTTACATCAAGAAGCTGAATTTTATTTCGGATCTCTTCAATCTTATTAGTCTCATTTCGTAGCACATTGGTACGCCATTCACGAATTTGACTTTTCATTAGTTGGAGTCTACATTTCAAAGTGGTAGCTGGGTGAATGGTGTGGCGGTTGAGAGGTGCTGACCAAGAATGAGCAATAATGGTGGAAAGTTCATCATTAAGGAGCCAAGAGTTGTAAAACTTGAATGGGATGGGGCCGAAGTCGGCGTGATGGGTTTTGAGAATAATGGGACAATGATCTGAAAGATCGCGTGGAAGGGCAGTAAGTTGAGCATTAGGCCACCTGGAAAGAAATTGTTGAGTGACTAAAATGCGATCAATCTTGCTCAATTTAGTTCCATACTTATTCATTCTAGTGAACTTCTTGCCACCCATTGGAAGATCAACAAGTTCAGAATTGTAGATGAAATCATTGAACAACTTTGCACCCCTGGTACAAAACACAGTTCCAAGCCTTTCATTTTGACATCTAACCTCATTGAAATCACCAAGAACAATGACCATCTCTTTATGACAATGGATGAGGTTTGAAATCTTATTCCAAAGTGTGATCTTTTCTTTTAAGTCTTGAGGGGCATATACAACAATCATCAAGCAAACAACCCCAATCTTTATCCATTTTCCAAATATGGCAAGAAAACCATCTTCACAGTAGATGGTTTTGTGTTTGTGAAATAAAGAATCATCCCATATAGCTATAATTCCACCCGAAGAACCATTTGCAAGTTTGCAAGCAAAATCACACCTTTGATTACCCCATAAAGAATGAATTAAATTAGTATCCACTTTGTCGGTTTTGGATTCTTGAATTCCAATGAAATTAAGATGATTATCTTGGCAAAGTTTTCGGACCCATTTTTTCTTAGGAGCGGCACCAACTCCATTGACATTAATGGATCCAATAATCATGGGTTCACAATATTGTCACCAGTGTTGTTTATGATGTTAGAAACATCAACTTCTCTACCAACAAGATTGTACCCGAGGATAGAGCCAACTTCAATTGTTTTTGAAACTTCGTTAACACTTTCACTGGAGTGGGTTGGTTCGCTATTGATGATTCTGTTATTGCACCGCACGATGGAAGAGTCATTGCACGAATACGAAACTGAGGGGGTGTTCGGTTTTGAGTTTGAACCAGAAGGTTTGGGATTTTTAGCTTTCCGAACACTGGGATGGATACCATTAATAGAATCTATGAGCTTAAGGGAATTGAACTTAGTTTGTTTTTTGGTGGTCACAATAGGAGGAGGAGCTGACGAGTGTAGTTTCTTTTTGTGTTGTTTGGTACGTGCATAAACTTTGCACGGTTCATTGGGTTTGAAGTGTGTGTTAATTGGGTCAGTGAGGTTTTGGATATTGGGCTTGTAGAGTGGACCAACATGGAGATCCAAATTGGGAGAGGTCTTTTGTGTACTGGGCTCATGAAAGTTTATAGGAAAGGTAGGTTCTAGGTCCACCAAATTCACAACTTTGGGAATAGGCACATACCTGTTATCACGTGATGGTTGACCTGCAGAATAAAGGCTCTTGTCAACATCCTTATCTAACACATCCTCCAGAGGTGATAGGTGAGCATCTTTTGTATTATTCTCCATTTGTGATTCTGGGACAATGTGTGAGGAAAGTTTATTATCTACATTCTCATTATGTGGGGAAGCCGTTGGTTCACGTTGACTCCTACACATGTCCGGCGAATTTAAATTTTCTGATGATGACCTTTCTTGCATATGTTCGATTTCAGTTAACAATTGTTGTATGCCCGAAAATTCGGAGCTCATGGGTGATGAGTTGCAGTTCTTATCATTTAGCTTAACTGACTGTAGGGCCATAGCCTTGTCTTGTATTTCATCCTGAATCAAGTTAAAATTAGGCATAAATAAGAGCATGAAAAAGAAGGATAATACAGACAAATATGTGGGGAAAAGTTGCAAATAAAAATTGAATAAGCATGCAGACTTACTACAGTAAAGTGTTTTACAAGCCCACATCTTATACTCCGCTGCAGACGTCTGCATTCTTCCTGAAAATGGTTGTGGACAGATATTATTAGACATAAAAATTTGGTGGACAAAGTCATCTAAGCAACAATAATGCACCTGGCCAACTACAACGCACTTACAACTACAGAAGCTTATAAAAATGTGACAAATAGAAGAAAAAAAGAGCTAATTATTCGCAACCTGAGAAAATTCTTGATCTGAAACTGTGTCAATCGATATAGTCTCCTTCTTATCTAAATTTAATACTTCAAGCTTCACATTTGTTGATTTACTGTTAATCTTGTATGGTATATCCACCTTACTAGTACCTGCAGGTATTGGTTGTAAGCTTTAGGTGATATAAACTGATGATCAATTAAAAGCTCATGCAATAGTTCCAGAAAATAAAGATATATAAACATTACCTACAACTTGGACAAGCCTGTACATATCATGCTTCAGATCACAGCCAGATATTCCTATCCTCACAACTGAGCCAACTACCTTGCCATGAAAATTTTCACTATCTTCTAAAAGATTCTCAATCAAATCCCGGTGCAGGTATATTAAATTCATATTATGAACATCGACTGCAACAAATTCATCCAACTTATTGTGCTGTGCATGTTCTTCACCTTTAGTACGATTTCTACGTTTCTTATCTTTACCTACTGTTAGCTTATTGTCAGAGGTCCAATCAGCATCCTCCTGTACTGCAGTACGGTTTACTATTCAATGCATATAGCTTGCCCGCTTCTGTTAGTGCAAAAGTGTGGGCGTTCCAGTAGATTGAGTTTGTTAGGCTGATTTGCACGACCCTTTCGTTAATTGCCTTTAGTGAAGTTACAATCTTCGGGCTCAAGATATTAGCATGCCTATTTCCCTAATAAGTATCAAACAAAGATAAAATATTAGTCGTTGATCAAATCTCGTCTCCATAGTTATACACTTCCTGTTTGTTCTTTCTATTAATAAGGAGTTCTGCAATGAAGGGGAACAGCTTATACCGTCAATTCATATACATGTACATATTTTGGGTTTGAAATATTTTAGAAACTTATTAAATATTAGTCAGACTCGATTTATACTGCACCTTACCGATCCATGAGGCGAAACCAAATACTCTATTTCAATAGCTGTCGTAGCACAAATGAAAGATCGTACAGATTAACAAATTACCCACATAAGCTCTCAATATAAGAACACTTAGCTTCTTCATCATTACAAATAATTCTTTGAATATATATAACTAAGTGCATGTGTTTGTAAAATAAAATAAAAAGAAAGGGCATTTTAGTAACTTCAAAAGTGTGTAAGTAGCAAATTGACCATGAGCAAACAAAATGGGGTGCTAGGGACCATACATGCCGTCGTTTGACAACTTCAGGGACGAAAATGCCAAAAAAAAGTTTAAGGACCAAACGCGCAAAATGCGACAAGTTTAGGGACGAACGGTGAAATTTTGTCAAAGAAGAAAAAAAAGCGTAAAAGTAAAAAAGAAAGGGAAAAAAAAGTAAAAGGAAAAAAAAAAACGTTAAAAACATAATAAAAAAAAAAAAAAAAAAAAAAAAAAAAAAAAAAAAAAAACCTTGAATAGAAACAAGAGAGGAAAAAAAAAAAAAAAAAAAAAAAAGGTAAATAAGATAGACAAAAAGACAAGGAAAAAAACATGGACTTAGGTTACTTATTAAATCTTAGGTTAATCCATACCTTTAGATCAAATTAGATATATGGTGGGGATTTGTCCCTCAGTTTATAGAAAAAACTTAAGAACTTTTCTCATATTTTTAGATGATGTGTAGAATGTTTGGTTTTTTAAATAACTCGACTCATATTGTATAATAGATATCTATGAAAAAGTAAGAAAAGTTAAGTTTTAAAAAAAATTCCGATGAAGCTTGTGACACCTTTATTTTTCCGTTCATTATACCCACAAAGTGAATTATTTTCTGTTCATACCCACAAAGTGAATTATTTTTGTGTATCCGCTTCCTCCCCGTTCCGTTCATTATACCCACAAAGTGAATTATTTTTTGTGTATCCACGTCCTTCCCGTTCTTGTTAGTTTTTGTTGTCAATTTGTCATATAGACGATACATATATGCAGGTCATATGTTTATTTATGCTATTATTGTCAATTTGTCATATAGACGATACATATATGCAGGTCATATGTTTATTTCTGCTATTATTTGTCATTACCAGTGTACTTTTGCTACTTAGAAAGTATGACTAATCATATTTTGTGGTCTGTCTTTCAGCCAATGCTTTGTGTCAGTGCTGTGAACCCCCTCCTGTTCTCCAAAGTTCCACCCTTACAACATGTTATAAATGTCCGAAAAAGGATTGGTCGAATGCTGCCGTATGTTCGTTGCCCATTTCGCAGGTCCATATACAAAGGAGTTGGAACCAGAAGATATATCCTTGAAAGCAGCGATTTCTTTGCTTTAAAAGATCTTGTTGAACTTTCCAAATGAGTATTTGCAGGTTGGCTATGTTTATGTGTCTTTGTTAGCAGATTCATATGGTTTTTAGATATTTTGATATTTCATAGCATCAGATATAATCAAAAGATAATTCAGAGTCCATGGAAAAAACATACTTTTAATTGCACAAATGATGTAGACCATCTGGTTTAACACACCTACTATCTTACAATCATGAGATGTAAATATAGGGGTTTTATTCTACGATTTATATTTAACTAGCGGGGTTGCCCGCGCGTTGCAGCGGGTGTGTTTTGTGTTTTGTATTTTGTCGGTTGTACGGTATAATTAATAATTTTGTTATTTGAAGTATGCATATGTTTACTTGGAAGCATAATTTATTTATATTTACGGTTTTTTTTTTTTTTTTTTTTTTTTTTTTTTTTTTTTTGGCGTTGCGGTTGAAATTTTTTTTGGTTGTTTGTTTTCTCGGTATGTTTTTTCTTTTTTTTTTTTTTTTTTTTTTTTAAATAAACAAATTTGTATAAGAAATTTTTTGTGAGTGTATTATTTTTTGTATTTTTTATTTTTATTTTTTGTATTTTTTTTAAAACAAATTTTCTTAAGGAAATTTATGTAAAAAAAAAAAAAAAATCTGTACCGAGTACTGTAGCGGCGCAAAAAAAATGTATTATTTTTTGTATTTTTTTTTTTTTTTCAAAAAACAAATTTTCTTTAGGAAATTTATATTAAAAAAAAATAAAAAAAAAATGTGCCGAGTACTGTAGCAACGCAAAAAACGTTATTGTAGCAAATCACTGTAGCACTGTAGATGCTACAGTGGTTTGACACGTGTCGCGTTGTGGCGAGTTGCCTGGGTTTTAGAATATATATATATAATTGTATTACTCTCGCTTTATTCGAATAATAGATATAATTATTTTTAAAGTATTAAAGAATGGACAAAAAAGTGTTTGAGGTCAACCCCAACCCAACTCGTGCATTTGACTTGTAATAAATATAAAATGTACCCCATCCCCCCCCCCCCCCCCCCCTTTAACCAAAACGTGTTGTTAATACAAATATCGCCTAAAAACGTTATTTATATTTTACGATCTTTGCTAAGTTTTGTTAATGACAAAGTATGAAGTTTAGCTATAAGTAAATCATCACTTTAAGTGTTTAAGTCTTGTTTAACTAAGGTTAACATTTCCTTTTAAACAAAACATTGTGTTTATTTCTTAAACTAAAATGAGTCTTGTCACATCATATTTATTTATTAATATAGTAAGGTCACATCACATTTAGGGCAAACTTTGTCATTATGCATTTATGGAAAGAAATGTGTTTGACTAACTTTGTTGTTGCTTGCAAGCTTTGTATTTGACTTGTTATTATGAGATGTGACATTGTTTGGCTGCTAGGAGTTATGAGACAAGACCTTGTTTGGTTTGCAAGATTTATTGCAAAACCAACTGCAGCCCTGGCGGTACCCTGGGGGTACACGGGCGGAACCCTTTTGAGGGGTCCGCCTGATCCACCAGACCTGCAAAATTGTTTGCTATAAATACCAAACCATTTGTTGGTTTTTGGTAACCCTTTTAGGGCATATTTTCACATACTCTCTCAACTAACTCAGTAACCTTTTGATGTGTGTGATTCTCTTATGTAGCAAGGGACTTCACAAGATCATTCAATAAGTTACAAGCTTCAACTCTAAAGTTGCAAGTCTTGGTAGCTTGGTCATGTATAAGCTTTGATAGTTTATACTTCATGTGTGTCATGTATATAGTTGTAAGTGGTTAGTATTTTAGGCATCAAAATATGTAGTATGTCGGGAGTTGTTGTACCCTTGTAAAAGAACTAACGGGAGTGGTTGTACCCTTGGAAAAGAACTCGACATCTAGCTTTGTGTCGGTAAAAGTGTAAGCGACGAACGGGAGTGGTTGAACCCATGTAAAAGAACTCGACATCTAGCTTAGTGTCGGTAAAAGTGTAAGCGACGAATGGGAGTGGTTGTACCCTTGTAAAAGAACTCGACATCTAGCTTAGTGTCGGTAAAAGTGTAAGCGACGTTGTAAAGGTTTTCTCCGCCGGTGAAAGGAGCTTGTTGATTAGTGCTTATAACTCTCGAGTTAGAAACTCGGGGCGTGGATGTAGGGCAAGGAAAAAGAGTCCTTGTAGCCGAACCACGATAAACAATCGTGTTGTGGTTTGATCGTTTCTTTCTTTATCTTTGCTTATTACATGTTGTCTTTTAGTTATAATTGCTAATCACATATAAAGCTTTCCAAAAGAATTAAAACAAGTAAAGTTGTGTTTATATCTTGAAACAATTGTAAAGCTTTTCAAAGAACTAAAACAAGCAAAGTTAGGATCATCACAAGTAAAGCTTTTCAAAGTATGAAACAAGTAAAGTTAGAATTGTTATTCACATGAAAATATTTTCAAAGAATCAAACATATAAAGTTGTGTTTATATCTTTAAGCAAACATAAAGTTTTTAAAAGGATATTTAAGCTAAATAAGAATCGAAAAAGTGGTAAACTATTCAACCCCCCTTCTAGTTTTCCACAATTGGCATCAGGAGCTACGTTACTCAAGTTCTTTAAAATAGAATGTATTTTAAAACTTGGATCGATCCATGGATTTTGAAAATCTCAAAGAAGGGCAACCTATTCAAAACCCACCGCTATTTGAAATAGAAAACTTACTTAAATGGAAAAGTAATTTTAAAAACTATGTGAAATCAAATGATCAAGATCTTTGGCATATTAATTCTTTTGGTAATTTCAAATCAAAGAAAACAAGTTTTTGAAAACCAAGATAACTAACTTAAACTTGGTAAAAATACTAAAGCTAAAACAATGATTTATAAAGCTTTAGTACCAAATATGAAAGAATGATATTTGGAAAAATATATTAAATTTTCATCAAGAAATATGTCAAGCCAAAGATGATCAAGTTGATCTCACAAATGTATTAGAAATCTTAGATATATTAATTGATTGACGTTTAGTTGAGATGAATACATGTACTACTAGTTTAAATGTTTTAAATGAAGGTGTAAGTGAAGATGATTACTCATGACGAGCTCTTAGTGGACTTGCTTACGATTCATGGAATAACACGGATGAAGATGAAGCCAACCATCCGGTTTGTGAATCTAAACTAGATAAAACATCAAGCAAGGTACACTTTGAAACCAAACGCTTTTGCTTTGACGAATTTATCCTAGAGTTTTCTAAACTAGAAAATGAGTCTAAACGTTTATGCAACATGGACCTAAAAATTATCTTTAAGAACGAGTCTTCAAAATCTTTTAAGAATATCTTTGAAAAGGAAATCTTGTTAAAAGATAAAATGTCTAAAATTGAGAGTAATGTTGAAATTGATCTAGAATGTAAATTGTGTCTAGATTACAAACATAAGATTAAAATGCAAAATGAGAAAGGAAAAATATTGGTTAAATTTGATGAAAGCTCAAAATCTCATGAAAGATTGTTGAGGAGTCAAAGGTTGTTTAAAGATAAAACTAATTTAGGATTTAACTCAAAAGCACCATCAACTAGTAAAGTAACACAAGTAAAATTAATCAAACCTAGAAGAGTGATTTAGGGATAATTCAATCTCTAATAGAAATTCATGATAAAAGGATTAAGATTATCATTTTCTATGCTTTTATATGATTGTCTAACCTTCTTGGATACATGAGTTATTAAGTTTCAAAGCGTGTCGTCAAACCAAGTTTTTACGCGAAGTGCTTATCCTCTTGATAGCATTTTTATGCAATTTAAAAGGTACGCATTACTTCAACTCGGCTTTTATTGTCTCTTGTTTGTAGCATTATGTGTAGGATTATGTGTTATTAGTAATACTCTAAAAGTGTTTACTTGCTATTTGTAATAACTAAGATTAGACTCTATGTAACAAGGAATTTCGTCATTAGTACTAGTAGGAGATATAAGGTGTTTTGGTTATTTTACCATCTAGAGATAAACATGAAAAACTTTTGAGTATGTCTCACTCAACTCTTGATTACAAGTGAGCTAACTAAGAATTTCCTAAGTGTTAAAATGTTTAACACTTTTGTGATGCTTGCAAAACAAACCTTTGTTAAACAATTTTCTCAAACACCATACTTTGAGTCTTTAATTGTGTTTTTCTTCAATCACTCATTTATGATAATCTCATATAAAACACACTAGGTGAAATAAATCACATTAGCATATATTAGGATGTGTGAAAGAAAATGAGTTTTCAACATCTAGGATTTACACATCAAATGTGACACATAGTCTCATGATGTAGTACCTCTTGGACTTTTTCAAAATAAATAGAGTTCATAGTATCTTAAGTAAGAAAACCCAAAGAGTCGAGGAGTAGTTGAATATGACATTTAACGAGTGATCTCCTCCTTCTATGATATCATCTTTGGTAGATGATAACTTAGTCGAAAGTCCAATGATGGGAAGACAAGCATGTTGTGTAAAACATTAAGAATAAAAGTATAAAATAACATCTCCTCACCATGAGACAAACATTGAATCAAGCAAAATTGACATAAGTTATAAAACTTGATTTATAGGTCATAGTTGTGTCTAAACAAATTCAACAAAAACAATTTTTGGAATTTAGAATAAAACAACTAGTGAAACGAAATTGATATTTCAAAGTAATCAAGTGAGTATAGTGTCAATATTTGAAAGACCTTTTGATAATAAAAGCAAGCCACAAAAGCAAGGGATTTTAACTTAAAGACATTCCTAGTTGCTCTCTTGTTCTCAATGGTTAAGTTATTGATGACTTATCAAGAATGAGATTAGTGAATCCGTAGATAAAACTAAATGTAGAGAAATGTTTGGAAGACTACTTGTTCTTATAACAATTAGATTCAACATTATGTTTAGTTTTTGTCTATGTGCTCGTGTTAAAGAAGATCCTAAAACAACTCTTTAGTTGAGCCTATTTGGATACATCATTAAGTACTACACAACTTAAATTATGGTCTCCCAAAAGAACGGGAATAGAAACCATAGTGTTTGACAAATGGAATTATGTCGGTAATAAGTTGATAAGAAAAGCTCAAGTGGTACTTGCACTTTTATACTTACTTACCCAATGATTCTCCAAAACGCGTATGAATCTCAAATTAGTATCGAATGGAAAAGCACATCAACAAGCTCCGCTTGAACAAGCAAACTCGCATCAACAACAGAATTCATCTTATCAACATTGGTATACCTTCAACAAAGGAAGCATCGACTTCAGCGACAATTCAATCCATTATGTTCTTAATTGACATATTGTGATCCATCATCATCGTCTTGGTAAAAATGTTCATTGAGGAACATCTTAAATAAGAAAGTCTTATACGTTAACCATTCTATCAACGTTTTCACAAAACCTCTTGAATGAGAATCATTCATCATCCCTAGGCTTAGTCATGGACTCATAAGACCAAAAACCTTAGTTTTGAACATTAGGATAAAACCACAAAAATCAAGACAATTCCTTTTAAGTTTTTCCCTGCAAAACCCACGGCACCTTCAGACCATACGAGCGGAACCCATTTTTTGGTTCCGCCTGGTCCGCCAAACCTCAGATTGTTTAACTTTTAACTTCAAAAGCCAAACACCCTCTTAAATCTTAACAAAAACTTTCAAACATCATCACCCTCTAAAAAAAAAAACACATATCCTCACGAATTTTAGGGCTTCTAATCCAATCTCTTCAAATCCAACTAACTTTGTAAGTATTCTAATCACAATTGCATCTTTGATTTAATTATAACATTCTTGCTTACAATCATTAACTAGAATCTTAGGGCTTTTGCATAAAACTTCATGATTCATGAAAAACTTGGTGGCTAGTCAATTATGTATTTCATTAGTTAAGAAATGTATCTTTGTCATTGTTACTTTGATTTGCCAAACACACCAAGTGCATTATCTTTCAAAATTGCATCCAAAATTAGAACATGATTCATCACCACATTGTTAAAACAAATGAAAAACATCATTTAAACATCACTTGCATACTATCTCTTGAATGCTAAAGGGGATACATAACTAATATGTATTTTCGAGTACATTAAATCGAAGACACATTTAATAAAGAGAGTGTTGGTTATCTTTTGTCTTTACAACAAAAGTTGCATAACAAAACAATTTGGGAATCAAAATGAGTCAAGATAACCATGTCTTCACATTGTTTTACATATAGGAACATATTAGAGCATCCACATTGTTAAAAGTCATTAACATACAATTTTATGTTTTCTAGGAATCAACATGCCTCCCGCAAACAAATCCGATCATAAAGAAACCCTTAAGTACATGCCCAAACACCATATGACCAAAGGTCTCAACCCGGTTCAAGTAGAAACCTTTAAGGCATTAGAAAAACGCTATGTTCATGAAGGTAGAACCATTGATCCATCCTTTCTAGAAGGAACATCTATTCGTCAAAACTTTGCCGCAATTCACTTTGATTGTCTCCTTGATATAGATGAGCCCATTTGCCCTAGGTTCATCTTGGAATTTTATGCAACCGTAAACCTTTCCTCATGTGCTGGTGGTAGGATTTCATTAAACTTCACAACCAATCAAATACCACATGACATAGATTTAAAAGACTTAGCTATAATTCTTGGTGTACCAAATGAGGGAACTTGCCTCTACACGGATAAGTGGCCCATTTCAAGTCTTGATACTATTGATCGTTTTTATCCATACGATACACCTCTTGCTAGTAAGGAAACTATTAAGGAACACCTTTTTGTTAGAACCTCTACCACTAGGGTGAATCGTTTGGGGAATACTGTAGATAAAGATCCTTTTGGTATGGAGCTCAATGAGCTTAAACCGCAATTTAAGAAGTGGGAAGAAATTCTTAGAGCTAACGTCATAAGTACCATAGGAAATAGAGATCACATCAACACATGTCTTTGCTATATGCTCTATAGCATTTCAACCGGTCAACCCTTCAACTTAGCCTACTACCTAGCCAAAAAAATGGCCGACATATCCTTAGTTGGAACAACCGCTCTTCCCTATGGTATGCTTCTTACTCGCCTCTTTAGAGCAATCTCACCCATTTTTCCTAACGAAAATGGAATGCACCTTGACTATTTTCTCGTTCCTCACATCTTCGTTCCTTTAAGTGATAAACGAGTTTTCAAAAATAAGGGCAAACGTACTCGATCACCTACACCATCATCATCATCATCCGGAATGAGCGAGGATGATAAACTTCCAAACTCTAAGTTACCCCCTTTAGAATACCTTCAAGCTCTCCCCATCATTGACAATGTTTCCGAAGAATTCAAGCAAACCAAAGGAATGTTCAAGTGTTTTGGAAGGTACCTAAACAAGCTCAAGAAGAAGATAGACCGGTTGTGAGAAGATTAAGGAGTGTTTGGCTTATGAATGCTTTAGAATCGTCTTTGTGATAAAACTACGTGAATTATTTGTTTTTCACTTTCATGGTTTATTACGTTTGTTGGATTATGTTTGTATGAACTTTTATGCATAATGACAAAGTTTAAGGTGTTTGTCTTTTTTTTTTCCTATGCTTATGGCAATTCTTACTAAGTATAGTGAAATCCTCGACCTCAAGGTCAAAGTCCCATGAAATGCATGTTTACGTGTCTAATTTTTGCATTGCCCAACCAGAAATGCCTTACCTCTTTGATTTTAGGAGTTTTCGAAAATTTTGAAAAACGTCTCGCTGGTCAAAAATGTGGACTGCCACTTTTTTCAGCCCTGGCAGATCTGGCGGTACCCAAAATTGGGTTCCGCCAGTACAAATTCTGGGAATTCCAAAATTGGCCCAACGGACCAGGCGCCACCCTCAAATGGGTTCCGCCTGTGTATTCTGAGGGTGCCGCCAGTAACCTGCAGAAAATTTTTCCATTTTTCTTAAGTCCAAAACTTTTAATGTGTCAAAACCATTATCCTAAGTGAGAAACATCTTCCATTAACTCCATTAACTATATTAGAACAACTCTCACTCACTAAAACAATTAGGAAGTCACTTCCCTCCAAAAATTCAAATTCAAACATAACCAACCCAAGGAACCCTTTTTAAAGGACCCTTCAAACCATTGAAACATTTTCAACCAAATCACATCCCATGATCACAAAGTATTAAGTGCATATGTTGATCTTTCACTCCACCTTGTTCCATTAGTTTGACTTGCAATGATTTGACATGTTCATGAAAACAATGTAAATCATTTGAAACCTCAACCTTTGAATGGTAAAACATCAAATCCAAACACCCCTTCCAACATCCTCTTCATCCTATAAATTTGAAAGTTTTGCAACAATTCAAATCACACCATTACCATTAAACCTTCTTCTCTTAAAAACATCAAAACCACACCTTTAAAAATGACCAAATCCAACACATCATCCGAGTCATCAAAATCCCTTTCAAAAATCACTAGGATTAGTGTTAAACCTTGTTGCTTTAACAAAACTGTCAAGTCAAGCTCATCTTCTTCAAGTGATGCTTCGCTTAACATTTCTTCACCCATCCAAGATTACCTAAATCTCACTACCTTAACACAATCCCCAACACATTGTAATACCAATGTAATTACCTTTCAAGAATTGCTTAATCTAGAAACTCCATCACCTCAATCACCAACACCTACACCAATGAAACTTTTCCATACACCACCAACATCACCACTACCTTATTTGGAAACTTTAGAAGACGTATCACCAAAATCATCAAGTCCACCATCCTTGTCACTTTTTGACACCATTGCTCAAATGGAAACCCAACAACAACCTAGTGAGCAACTAGATGATGAACCCCATCAACCATCATTAGTAGAACGGTTGGCTTACCGTTATGCTAGACCATCCATTTTTCCAAATGATCAAGGTCATACCCACTCACAATCTTTTGTGTTTCACCTAATTTACAAAGACCTTCATGGAAATCCTATCGGCGAACTAAGTTTCTGCCATTTTGTTCAAAACCAACAACCACCACCACAACAACAACCATCACCACAAGAACCTTCCCAACATCTTGAGTCTCTACTTTCTTCTTATAAGAAAATAGAAGCATCCATGTGGGAAAAACCTCCAAACCTTCATAATGAGATTGACACTCATTTAAACCACCTTCATGCCTTCAAACGTATGGTTGACTCTCAAATCAACCATATCATGGTTTTACAAACAACACTTCAATCAACAAATGAAGGAAGCAAAAACACTACTCAACCTTCCACCTTTGCTCCTTCAAGTTCAAACCATCCACCATCAACATATCAAACCACCCTTCCACCAAACTTTCCCCGCCATGATTGCAATCATTGCGAAAGAACCGCTCACATAAGTGAAGGGTGTCGAAGGGAAATTCGTGAGCTATCCGAAGAAATGAGGTTTTTACTAAACCACATTTTGGATCTTCTACAATCCTCATCTCACACACCTCAACCCTAGAGTCTCCAAAATGAAACAAAATCGTTTCTTTTGGAAAATGTTTCCCATTTAAACCAACAAACCAAAACCGTTTCATCCTTTCAACTTCAAAATAAAGCCGCTACAACCACAACCCACATTTTCATCCTTAAACAACCTTAGCCTTGTTTTTGGAAAATGTTTCTCAGAAAGGAAAATGATGATTTCCTTGTAGCTTTTTATGGTCCTAGCTTAATTGTAGTTTTTCTTTATTTTTAGAAGTAGGATGGTGTAATCCAAATTTCTTGTCTTTGACTTTTTAAGAGTCAAAATTTTACATGAAATGAATTTTATTACACTACAAAGTTTTCATTGTTTGTTAACCATTTAGGTATAATAAGTGAAATATACCTTGCCATGGGTCCATACATATATTTTGTGTTGTTTAAGCTAACCTTTCTTTTTGTAGGACCATCTTCCATGTTTTCCTTCCTTGATACTCCATTTAGGGGAGTAATATTCAAGGGGAAGCATGAGTGATGTACTATTTCACTTCACAACACTTAGATGCATTTAAACATGAATTACTTTCACGACTTATCTTGTGCAACAACTAACCTTTTTCTTGTAGGTTCAAAATCCATGTCTCCTCTCTTGGCACTCCATTTAGGAGGAGTATAGCCCAAGGGGGAGCAAGTACTTACTTCCGCTTCGCTACTCTTCTTTTTGTTTCGACAAAAAGGGGGAGAATTTTGATATAAACTTGCTTCAAATTTTTTTTCTTGTGCATATCACATCATCTTAGCAAAAACAAGTTTTTATACCTAACTTCATAAGACTTAACACTAAAACTAGTGACTTACTTATAAATAAAGTTTATGTTTTGTCATCAACAAAAAGGGGGAGTTTGTTAAATCATCACTTTAAGTGTTTAAGTCTTGTTTAACTAAGGTTAACATTTTCTTTTAAACAAAACATTGTGTTTATTTCTTAAACAAAAATGAGTCTTGTCACATCATATTTATTTATTAATATAGTAAGGTCACATCACATTTAGGGCAAGCATTGTCATTATGCATTTATGGAAAGAAATGTGTTTGACTAACTTTGTTGTTGCTTGCAAGCTTTGTATTTGACTTGTTATTATGAGATGTGACATTGTTTGGCTGCTAGGAGTTATGAGACAAGACCTTGTTTGGTTTGCAAGATTTATTGCAAAACCAACTGCAGCCCTGGCGGTACCCTGGGGGTACACGGGCGGAACCCTTTTGAGGGGTCCGCCTGATCCGCCAGACCTGCAGAATTGTTTGCTATAAATACCAAACCATTTGTTGGTTTTTGGTAACCCTTTTAGGACATACTCTCTCAACTAACTCAGTAACCTTTTGATGTGTGTGATTCTCTTATGTAGCAAGGGACTTCACAAGATCATTCAAGAAGTTACAAACTTCAACTCTAAAGTTTCAAGTCTTGGTAGCTTGGTCATGTATAAGCTTTGATAGTTTATACTTCATGTGTGTCATGTATATAGTTGTAAGTGGTTAGTATTTTAGGCCTCAAAATATGTAGTGTGTCGGGAGTTGTTGTACCCTTGTAAAAGAACTAACGAGAGTGGTTGTACCCTTGGAAAAGAACTCGACATCTAGCTTTGTGTCGGTAAAAGTCTAAGCGACGAACGGGAGTGGTTGAACCCATGTAAAAGAACTCGACATCTAGCTTAGTGTCGGTAAAATTGTAAGCGACGAATGGGAGTGGTTGTACCCTTGTAAAAGAACTCGACATTTAGCTTAGTGTCGGTAAAAGTGTAAGCGACGTTGTAAAGGTTTTCTCCGCCGGTGAAAGGAGCTTGTTGATTAGTGCTTATAACTCTCGAGTTGGAAACTCGGGGCGTGGATGTAGGGCAAGGAAAAAGAGTCCTTGTAGCCGAACCACGATAAACAATCGTGTTGTGGTTTGATCGTTTCTTTCTTTATCTTTGCTTATTACATGTTGTCTTTTAGTTATAATTGCTAATCACATATAAAGCTTTCCAAAAGAATTAAAACAAGTAAAGTTGTGTTTATATCTTGAAACAATTGTAAAGCTTTTCAAAGAACTAAAACAAGCAAAGTTAGGATCATCACAAGTAAAGCTTTTCAAAGTATGAAACAAGTAAAGTTAGAATTGTTATTCACATGAAAAACTTTTCAAAGAATCAAACATATAAAGTTGTGTTTATATCTTTAAGCAAACATAAAGTTTTTAAAAGGATATTTAAGCTAAATAAGAATAAAAAAGCGGTAAACTATTCAACCCCCCCTTCTAGTTTTCCAGACGTGTTATGACATTTTTTCCCAAGTTGGCACCTCAAATGTTTGTATACCTGTTGCAGCACTGCCGGTGATGGTAGAAACTATTTCCAAGAAAATTATGAATCATATCACAGATGAATGTTTGATATGTTACGATGTGGGCGTTCCATGTGGTGCTCGACAAGCTTGTGATGATCCATCTTCTCTTATTTTTCCTTTTCAGGTATACCATCTTTTCGTATTTTGTTAATAGAGTAAATTGCAAGAATCGTCCCTGTGGTTTGCCCAAATTGCAGATTTCGTCCCTGAGTTTTCGAAAGTGCAGGCGGCCTCCCTGTGGGGAGTTTTTGGTTCCATTTTGGTCCCGTTTTGGTAGGGGTGGCAATTTCTGACCCAACACAAAACCCGATCTGAAACTGACACGAAAATTAATAGGTTCGGGTTGAGCTAAATAGATTTTGGGTCAGGTTTGGGTCGACATGTCTAACCCGTTTATTAAACAGGTCAGGTTCGGGTTTGGAATAAAATAAACGGGTCGACCCGCCAACCCGTTTAAGTTTTTTTCTTAATTAAAAATTATTTATATTTAATTATACGGGTTAAATAGGTTAAACGGGTTGACCCACTAACATGTTTAACCCATTTAACTAGTATAATGTGCTAACTTTTGTATATAAAACGGATTAAATTGGTCACCCGAAACCCGTTTAACATATTCAACCCGTGGAACCTATTTAACCTGCCAACCCAAGTATATATACAGGTTAAATGGGTCAGGTTCATGTTACTTAAAAACAGGTTAGGGTTGACATAACTGACCCGATGATTTAAATGGGTCAGGTTCGGGTTCGGGTTTTCTGACCCGCCAACCTAACAACCCGAACCCGCCAACCCGAACCCGACCCGAATTCCCACCCCTACGTTTTGGTCCCTAGCCATTGCAGAAATGGTCCCTGTGGTTTGCTCAAAATTGCACGTTTAGTCCCTGGCCAGGGACCAAAATGGAACAAAAAACTCTCCATAGGGAGGCCGCCTGCACTTTCGAAAAGTCAGGGACGAAATCTGCAATTTGGGCAAACCACAAGGATGATTCTTGCAATTTACTCTTGTTAATATCCATGTTACTAAGATCCTGAAAATACTTGGAATAGTCTAGTAAGTTGACAAATATCATGAAAAGAACCGGATTTTAATGATGACAAATGGGTAAAACATCTTTCATGTTATATGATGGGGTTTTTGTTGTAAAACACCAACATACTTTTTCGTATGTGTCGTCTTAGTCATTGTACTTACTTTTTTACATTGGGTCATTGAAAGATATGTGTGCCATATTTTCGTAATTGGTAAATCATTATTTTTATATTAAATTGGCTGGTATATATAAAGCCTAATTATTACACATCAACATTTTTCTATAAACATTGTCATCTCTTAGAGACAGGTTTGAACTTACAAAATGACCCAAGTGGTACACAAAACCATCTTAAATGACAGATGTACACATATGTAAAACAGACCAAGTATGTTGACTGATCCATGTTAATGGAACATAAAATTGCTTTTCAAAAGTTGAAAATTAGTTAGTAATACAAATTAACCATGAAAACCACCAAAAGAACGGGCATTGCATGTTTACAAACATGTTCTGGCTACAGGAAGGTGAGGTTGAAAGGTGTAAATCTTGTGAATTGGTTTACCACAAGGCTTGCTTCAAGAAGATGACTACATGCCCATGTGGTGTAAATCTCGGCCCAAGATCCATGAGAAACCTGAATGTTAGCTCAAATGAGGTGCGTGTCCCCCCAAACAACTTGCTGTTGGATACAGAGTCAAAATCTTCAATAGGGTTCCTCACAGGTCCGCTGTCAAAGGCCAGCACTGCAAAATTTTGGGTGACTAAAGACAATGATACAATCATATCCATGGGTTCGTTGCCAAGCTCTTCCCTTTGATTTGCTTGAGACATTTGTAAAATGCTATAAAGTGTTCATACAATTCACCATAGAATCTCACTATACCTTTAATTGGGGAACTTCTGTATCCTTATTCTTTGTAAGCATTTGCATGTGATGAACATATGAGTGACAGGCCTATTAGGTCCCTCATTTGCAGACTTATCGACTTTGGCTGGGTTATAAGCGAGGATATTTGTGCCCATAAAGGTTTTAAGGGGCATTGGTTTTGTATTTTTAAAGTGATTATTTATTATATGACGTTTGAAATGTTGATCATATAGTAAAGTAATTCTCCGTTTATTATCACTTGGTTAGTTCTATTGCAGATCTTTAGTTACAACTGCAAATATGATCGGCTCAAGATCACAATCACTCTCGGTATATTGAACACTACAAAACTCATTACAAGTTCAAAGCACGCTTTGGTCTGTTTTCAACTACATGTTCGTTTTTCTTTTTTGTGCTTAGAAACAATATATTTGGAAATTGGAATAACTTATGTATTAAGTGCTAGAAGAGTCTTATCTTAGCAATATCATATGATGCCTAAGTTCTCGACATCAAATTTATCTACTTTTCATAGAAGTACTTGCTCTTCTAAAACAACTAATGGAAGTGTTCTGGTTTTTTATTTCGTTTTTAAAACTACTTGAGTCAACTTTAGCTCAACTATTCATGTTTCAGGCACTTCCTGGCTTGCTTCTCACACAACCAAGGTTTAAATGTGAATTCAACAACCCGAAAGTGATGGTTTTAAATGTGAAGGTAGAGTTCTCAGAATATGGCTTTTAACATATGTTTGAATGCGTCGAGTTTCTACTTTTGGGCCTCGCTTTATCCATGGGTTGAACTGATGGGTCGTTGGCCTGGTATTCATTTTTTATACGTGAATCATAGCTACAATCAATAACGCCGTCAAAGCTTGCTTGTCATATATAACATCACCAATTATGAGATACGATTTGAGCGTATACATTTTTGGTCAGATTTTGTACGTAACATCAATATGTTTACCACTGATTGTTTAGTTAATTAATGAATGTAATGAAAGAATAAACAAGTTGAGATAGACAGAGTGTCTATATTGATTGCTAAGGCTGCATGCAATAACGACCGAGACCGACTCGGTCTCATTCGGTCGACTCGGTCGGCCCTGGTGTGGGGAATCTGTCGCGACCCAGAAACAAGCGAAAATAACATGGAGTCTCTCAAGCTCGACCGACTAGACAAACCTTATTTTTTTGTATTTTGATCCAAACCTCCCACACATTTAATGTTTATGACCGTTTGTGACTAAAAAAAAATCCCCTATAAATACACAACTAAACAACACTTCAATTCACACAATTTAACACTTCTTTCTATTAAAAATGTCTAAGAAAACACCACAACAACAAGCAAAAGGCCGGAAATCCCGTTTACCACAACAAAACATCCCGCAAGTATCACCGGATTCGACTTTCCGGTTAACCGGTGTGTCACCAACCATCAATTTCCGACCTCGTTCTCTTGATTACGAATCTCAACGACCTCCACAACAACAAACATTCAATCCATTTGCCATGCATCGTAATATTAATCGTCCATTTGTTCCCCCGTATCAAAACAACCAACAACCACAACAAAACTTCCAACAACCACAACAAAGCAACTCTCGTCGAAGCCAACAATCTATGTATGGCTCCCCCGAATCGTGCTATCGTCCAACAATGGACTCATCAATGTCTTCCTACTCTAATTATCAAAATTATTCTCCGATAAACAACATCAATCTTGATGCTTGGGATTTTATGGAACAATTAGAAAATAATCCGGATTTTTATGTTGGAACCGGTTCGGGTTATCCGAGTCAACAAATGTCACCGGATTATCCAGGTTCGGGTCACGGATCGTATCACGATTCGGTTCCAAATGATGATCTTGTTGGTGACGACGACAACACTATTTCTGAAGAGATGTCACCGGTCAAACCAAAGAAGCGTGCTACAAAGGCTAAGAAGAAGGCGGTTGAGAAAGAGGTTGATGAAAAGGTTGACAAAGACATCTCGAATTGGTCAAAAGAGGAAGAAATCGCATTGTGCATGGCTTGGTGTGATTTGTCGGAGGATAGCATAGTTGGAACCAACCAAAATTCTAAGGGATTTTGGAAGAAAGTGATTACATACTTTGAAAAGGAGGTCGGTGAAGGGAGATCGTACAACTCAATTACTTGCAAGTGGAAAAATAGGATTCGTCCTAGAGTTGGTGCATTTTGTGCCATTTATGATAATTGTTATGAGAATTATGGAAGTGGTGCGAATGATCTCAATATTTACCAAAGAGTGTGTGAGATGAGGCACACGTTTTATTTGGATCATTGTTGGGAGATTTTGAGGGAGCATCAGATTTGGAAGAAAAATGAGATGCCGCATTTTTTAAACCAAAATGAGGGTCGAAAAAAATCAAGGACTTCTGACACGGGCTCGGATGTGCCTAGTAATGAAGAGCCTCGAAATGAGCGACCGGTTGGGCGTGATGCAGCTAAGACAAATAAGGCTACTAAGAAGAAATCGTCGGGGTTTAGTTTGGATGGGGTAGCCGAAAAATGGCAAGCAATTATGTCAAAGGCATGGGGTAAGAAGCAGGAGCTTGCAGACGGATACTACAAATTGAAGGAAAAAGAGCTGGAGCAAAGGGATAAGGAGTTGGCGCTGCAGTAAAAGAAAGCGAAGCAAGAAGACAGAAGATTGTCAATGGAAGAACAAAAGCCTGAATTTGAGCGTCAAAAGAAATATCAAAAAGACCTCATCTTCTATTTCAAACCAATCGACCCATCTTTGCCCACATTTCAACGACAAAAAATGCAAGAACTCAAAGACTCGATCAAGGAACAATACAACCTAGATGATTAGTTTTTATGTTTTAATAAGTGTTGTAATGTTTTTATTTTAGTTGAATTAGTATGTAACGTTTTAATTATTAATGAAATTTTAGTTTGTGTTAAAAATGTTTAAAAAAAAAATTTGAACCTGGTCACCCTTACTGTGGCACTGAATCGCTTGCAGTTCGCTGGAGAGAGAAAGCTGACGTGGCAGAAAAAGTAAGGGGGATTGACCCTTATTAATGGTCATTATTGCATGCAGCCTAAAAGAAATGATAGACCCATTATGTTTTCTCTTTCTTCTTCCTCGATCATGACTCATGTATTTGTAGAGATTTTTCTAGCAGAACCTTCCTTTTTTTTAGGTCTAGCATTCCTCGATTGCTAAATGGTGAATAAAGAAAAGGAACGTCTTAACACAATGAATAAAGGTGCTTGCAATGATTTTATTTTATCTTCTGTTGTTGTTGAGAAAACTTGAATAAGCTTCCACAATGAATCAAGTTTTTTTTTTTTTTTTTTTTTTTTTTTTTTTTTTTTTTTTTTTTTTAATGGAGAATTCGATTATTTCAACCAATTTGCAACCTTGAACAGTCTCAAACCCAAACTTCAATCTAAACATCCCGAACTCCTTGAAACTCGTGAAAAAAGTTTTAACAACATATGTGTAATTCCTGACTTTTATAGCATCCGATCCGAGTGCGTTATAGCCTGGAACGAGTGGGTTATAGCACTTTAGCACATATATATCGAATTGATTGAACCCTCTAAATGTTGTAATGTGAACCCCTTATATTATCTCTTTTACATATTAGAGATTTTTGAAAAGTGGAAAATGGATAAATGAGAGTGCTCAATTTTGCCTCATAGGATCAATGAAGCCATCTCATTGAAAGTCAAAACTGAACTAATCTGATAAACTCGTCTGAAATTTTATCTAGCAAAAAACACATATATTAAAAAAATAAAGCTTTAGTTATTAAAATTTAAATAAAGTATATAGAGTTAATTAAACTTATCAATTTTTATGTTTTTTAATAACTTTATAAATTTAATAAAAAATCCTAGACTTTATAATTTTTTTAAAAGGAAATATGATGTTGTTATTTATAAGGGTCCCTATTTATAAATATTTTATTATTATACATTAAATTAATGTATATGAACGAAATTATAAAATCAAAAATGAAATCATGAGTTACTGCTATATTTAAATGAATACACAGGATTATACATATATGAACAAATCATGTTATTCCTTTTTATGAGTTTAAGTAAGGATGTCCGGAAAAGTATTTTTTTTTCCTTTACCATCCACGTAATAACGACTGATGTTATTTCTCTTTATAAGTTTAACACGCACATGCATGGGTATATATATATATATATATATATATATATATATTGTTGGTCCTTTTTACTTGATTATCAGTAACTAAAGAGTTAAAGTAACCAAGTTATATGACTTGAACACAAATGTATGAAAATGATTAACAATAAAGTAACGTAAAAATAAGAGACAATATTTTCCAACGTTTAATTCTTTATTAGAAGTTAATCAAAAAGAATCGTACCCAAGTGTTTGTGGAATAACACTTGGGATTAAAAATGACAAGTATGGTATGGACTCCTCACTAAACTCAACTATGTTGAGTGACAACTTAAATTACCCACTGAGCTATCTCAGGGGCTTGCGTTGTTCTTTGGAGGAGTAAAGTGGTTTGTGAATGCTTTGCATTAATTGCACAAACTTGTCAACTATTACTCCTCACATTTGCTTCCTATTTATACACAAGTATAGAACAACTAAATATACATTGGACCTAAAGCTTCCTTAACAATATCTTGAAAGATATTATTCTTCTGGCAAGGAACCTTCATTGAGTTAGATCCAAAAGGCACTTTCTGATGACAGACTGGTTTTAACCATTTGGGGAAAGTTTGATATTAAAGTGATAAAACACTTTAATAAAGTAGCTCAGATTTTCCCGCCCAGTCCCGCCAAAACTTCAGTCTTCATGTCATCAGTTTTCAGTACGATTAAGTTGTTGAGGAGTCATGGGGTTCAGTGAGTTATTGTCATCCTCACTGAACCCATCACCTTCTTCTTGGCTTAGATCACACTTCACTGAGTTCCGCCTCACTGAATGGAGAACCTTTCTTCTTAGGCTCGGTCTTAGCATCCTGAAGGTGACTCACTGAGTTACTGTTCACTCAGTGACTTGTTTACACTTAGGGGATTTTACGTTCAAATCCTTGTTAGAAGATCTGGGGAGTTCAGTGACCCAACAATCTCCCCCTATTTGAACATACAAATAGCCTAAGTGATACTTGATTCAGCATGAGTTGTCAGGGTACATCTTCTCTTGCTGAATGTTTGTTGTAATTGTAAGTAGGACATAACTATTTAAACAAAACATCATTTTATTTATAGCTATTACATTTTACCTACAAATTATAAACAAAATAAAGATAGTTGTTGTTGCAGATCAGATGTTCAGATGATAGCCAAGTCCCTCAATCCTAGCTTTCTTTGATCTCAGTAGGTGTTTCTCAGGATGCTTCTCAATCTTTTCCCGAAGGTCCTTACAGAACCTTTGGTTTGCACCACTATGTATAGGAGAAGCTAACATCAGGTATGTTACCATTGCTGTGACCCCTGCCTTGTCTATATCAGACCATCTTTGGAAAGCAAGGTCTCCATATTCATTAGTAAAGTATAGACCTCGTTCAGGGTGTTCAAGCACGGTGTTGTTCACGAAGGTGATTCCTTCAGGAACGGACCTATCACAATCCAATCCTGGGACCTTGATCTCAGGCTCGGATTCAATGTGCTTCCTTTTTCTCCTGGTGGTGGTTGATGAAGCAGTTCCTGTTGTTGGAGAAGGAAGAAGGGAGGGAATGTTGAGGGCTTCAGGCATTGCTCTCAGTCTGTCATACCTTTCACTCAGTAACTTGAGAAGTTGATCAACAACGGCACCATTTTTCTTGGCAATGATGGGACGGAGTTCATCAAGTTCAGTGATCCCAAAGTCAGCGAATCTGAATGGGTTATGAATGTCCATGATTCTTTTATCAGCCCCCCTGAAGACAGTGACCATTGCGGGTTTGGTATTCCTGTGGATTTTGATGTCAGTGATGGTATCAGGCTTCAATATTTCCTTCATCACCCAATGATATCTTTCAACCCTGGTCTTTCTGATTTAAGCTTGCCTTTTCAGCTTCTCTTCCCTTTCCCTTTTCAGAGCATTCATCTGTTCTTCCTGTTTAAAGGCTGCACCAGCTTGCTCAGTAGCTAGTGCGTCAGCATCCAGACCAATCTTTTCAGCCTCCTCATGAACAACCTGTATCAGTTCAGGCTTGCACAATCTCTCTTCTTCAGTTACCTTTGCCACTTTCTCAGTTCTTTCCATGTAGTCTTGTATTTGGTCATTGGTGAGCTGATAGATTTTTCCATTGATTGCAAACGGGACCCTGATAGGTTCATTAGGGTCAGTTCTCACCATTGTGGAGGCAGGCTGGAGTCTTACTTCAGGTTCTGAGGTGGTGGCTATGCTTTTTCCTCTGTCCTGAAAGAGAGTGGAGGAGACTGGTTCCTCTTGTGGTGGAACTTGTGTGATCGGTGTGGCTTCAGTGACATACTCCCCCTCAGTGTGAGAGGGTTGTCCAGCTTCTTGTTCATCAGTAATAGGGGTTTCAGGAACATTCTCCCCCTCAACAATTGCCGGAGCTGCAGTGATGGCAAGTGTTGGAGTTACTGAAGATGAAGTAGAGGTACCCTTGAAGGCTTGAAACATTTCCGTCATCATTGACTTGATCTCCGCAGTATCCTGATGAATGAGAGATACCTTGGAGTCAAGTGTAGCCTGAGAATTTTCAAGGGCAGTCATCCTGGATCCCATTGTCCATGCCAGAGATGTGGACTTCAGGGATTGAGCTGTCACTGATGCTTCCAACTGAGTGAAGGAAGACTTGAGGGACTCCACCGTAGAGCTGAGATTCTGAACATTTGAATCCCTTATCAAACCAAGTAACTCAGTAAGAGCCGCCGAGTTGACCTGGTACGTCTCAGATGCCTGAAGAATTTTCTTGTTGAGCTCAGGATCATCCTTGACTGATTCTTGAACTGACTTAACCCCTGTAGCCAGCTCCTTTAGGGATTCCAAAAACTGATTGATGTGCGAAGCCATTTGTGTCAGGGAGTGAGAGATAGTGGAATTTTGCTCCCTGACATCATCATTGTAGTCTTCAACAGCATCCTTGAGGAGGTGATAGTGGACTGCTTGCTCAGCGTGCATGTCAAACACCTCTTCAGTGACCCCCCTGTACAGAACATTGGTCATTTTCTTGATGAACTTTTGGAAGGCTCTTTCAGTGAGAGGAGTTGAAGCATCTTCTGAGGTTTCCGGCTCGGAATGTTGTTCATCTTCATCATGGTTAGAGGTTTGAGGAGACTGAGTAACAGGTTCAGGGAGTGTCTCCTCATCCTCCATATCATCTCCGGCCGTGAAGACTTCCTCGTCACTGTTAAATTCATCATCAGAAAATAAGAACGCCTGAGCATCTGCCAGGGAGGTAATCTGCAACAATTGGAGGTTATCCGGCTCCTCTTCATAAGAAGATTTGCCTTCGTTTTGGCCAAGTCCTGACCCCTCAAATCCGGTAGGTTGGGTTTTACCTACCTGGTCTTTAAGGCCAGTTCCCAAGTAATGCGCACCTCCGGGAGTGGTTTTGGGTTCCATATCAGCGGGTGGTTTATATCCCTCTGAATCTTTGTCCCCCGTGACCCCTTCAGACACTGATGGGTGTTTCTCAGTTCCATCACTAGGAGTCGTGAATGTTGTGTCCCTATCAGCGGGTTGTATGTTTCCCACTGAGTCTTGGGGATGAGTTTTTGTGCCCTCAGACAAAAGCGTTGTTTTGCGAATGTCCTCATCAGGAAGATGAGTGGTTGAGTCCCCCTTTCCAACAGGCTTGTTCTGGCCTGTCGAAGGTTTAGGGACATGAACTCCCTGATGCTTGGGTTTTGATCTACCCGAACCTTTAGCAGGATGTGATTGTTTGTGGACCCCCTTCTCAGTGGAGTAGTGCTGCCCCACCGAGGATTTAGGATCCCTTACTCCCTGAGACTCTGGTTGTGATTTGCCAGAGCCTTTAGCAGGATGTGAAGGTTTGGTTTGTTTTGGCTCCACTGTCTTGTTTATGACAGTAGAGTCTTTGGAAACGGGTATGCCCGTGGACACTGAGTGTGATGTCTCAATGCCCTCCGATGGCTTTTGTTGCAGGCCTAATGACTGGGTAATTATTTTCAGGGTGTCCGTAGTCAAGGGATGTAATTCATGCCCCTTTTGGGCAGCCTTAAGGTTAGAGGTCTCAGTGTCGAGTGACTTGGGTTGAGCCACCTTCTTGGACCCCTGTCCCTTTTTCCTCTTCACCTTTTTGGTGGGAGAGGGTACTGGTGATATAATATTGTCACCCTGGATAGCAGTACGCATATATTGGGTCAGGGTGACTGGTGTAACCTCTAGAGGGTCACGAGAGTAATTAGCCTTGTGTAACACTTCAGGCTCAAAACCTACTGCATCAGGCTTTGCATACTCAGACCCAAGCAAGTCTTGTAGGGCACAGGAAATTAATCTAGGGTATGACATAAGTTTTTGCCTAGACTTCCCCCTAATTTTGCTATGAGGTCCTTGAAGATCAATTCTCCAAGGTCAATAAATTTACCCTCAATGAGACTGAACAATATCATTGCTTGAGTATTGTTCAATTGCTCAGTAGAGGATTTATTTCCCCCGAGGACCTGAATGACAATGGTCATTATTATCCTCCAGGGAGCTGGGAACCAGGTCTTGATAATTGGGGCTTTGGATAGTAGGGCCCCTGGTGACACTTCAGGGTGAAGTTTGTCATAAGGCCCTAGCGTCAGTAAGACCTCCTTCACATCTTTATCAGATGGTGGGACAACGAAGGTCTGTGTGTAATCAAGCCCAGTGGCTTTGGCAAAAGTTTTATAGTCAAGAGTTAGGGACTTAGTTCCATTCTTGACTGTAAACTTAATTTTGGCCTCTTTGGGCACATCAGGGCTTTCAACCACTGCTGTGCACCAAAATTCCCTCAAATATTCAGGGTAGATGACTGAGGGGGTCTTTGTGAATGCGGTGGTCAGAAAGCAGTTCTGAAGGAACTTCACCACTTCCCTGTATTCAGGGAACCCTTCAGGATAGGCAAAGTTCCCCACCACATTATTCTTGGTGAGGTCTACGCTTTCCATTTGGAAATCCACATTGGGTGCGTATTTTATGACCTTAGAAGAAGCCATTTGGTTTGATGAAAAGCCCGGTTTTAGTTTGAAAATGGGTATGAGAGAGGAAACACACGCAGTTTTGAAAATAATTTGCAAGAGTTTTGTTTAGATTATAAAAGCGTGTGTGTGTTTCTAACTCCTCCCAAACCAACCAGTCAACCGTGTACAGCTGATAGGCCCACCTGGGAGAAAAAGTCAAGTAATTATTGACCGTGGAAATATAGGGAAATCCCCGGGTCGTTAAGTCCCAACGAGATTGAAATTGTATTTGTAAACGATTAGGAGAGTGAGTGGTACTGAGGACAGTAACAGAAATGATTTGAGGGTTGATTATACTACTGATTGCTTGATATTTGGATAATATGAAACGATATAAACTATAACAGAAATACAGATATAAACACAAAAGCACAAATTGGAAAATCAGATAACAAATAAAGAAAAGTGGGTTTTAGCAAGTTACAAACTACAGGGGTAAAATTAAAACTTTTGAAAACTTAAAATTAAAGAAAATGGAAAATGAAATTGAAGTTATGAAAATGATTATTATAATATTTAAATATTATTTAATGAATTAAAACTACTTAAAATCTAATTTAAACCTAAGTTAAATTAACTAAAAATTATAAATACCACAAATTACACTAAAAACTTATAAAAATAATTTCTAAACCTTAATTAGAACTTGAAGAAAGTATAAAAAATGAAAATAAATATTTTTTGTCTTTTTATGAGTATTTTATTAATTAAAAACTTTTTAACTTAATTAAACTATTTAAACTATTTTAAATTACTATTAATACTTAATTGACTTATAAAATTATGATAAAATTTATAAAACTATTTAACCACTATAGGAATACTACAAAATTATAAAAAGTTGCTAAAAATTATATTTAGGCTAATTGACTAATTAATTACTTATTAATTAATTTAAATCTAATTTAATTAATTTAAATAGGAAAATTAGAAAATGGACTAGTTAATTAAAATTAAAGAAATCTATTTAATTACTAATATTACCTATTTAATTATTTAAGCTAATTTTAAATCTAATAAATAGTAAACAGATTAGGAAAATTCTAAGAAAATTATTTTAACTACTATAAGGTACTAGGAAATTTATAAAATTATAAAATTGGAAAAGTGCTTATTAATAAGCTGAGATGAAAATTATTTAGATAATTTCTATTAAATAGAAGCTATCACTATAATTAAATTTTGCTTTTTCTGATTTTTCTTTTATAAAATTATTTAAATACTTAAATAATGAAACTTTAACAAAGACAACTAATTTAGAACCTCAGAATAAGCACTGTGAGTGCTTATTTGCTTATGCAGTTGACTTTTATTGACTGTGGAGGTATTTAAGCACAAATGAACTATTGTGGGGTCCACACTGGTTAAGCCATGTATAAATAAGCTAAACAAACTTAAATAAGCTGAAAACAACTAGCAATGATCACTGATAAGCAAATGGGAATGAAATAAGCACTTGTGAAAACTGAAAATCAACACAGAATTGGGACAGACTTTGGGGACAAATTCAGGTGGGGTCCACTTGTTTCTAGGTCAACCAAGGGGTCAAACCTTGTACCCTGGTAGGAGGGGGGTTGTCTAAACCAAATTTGAACCACTGGGGTCCACTGATGTGGGCTGCAGCCACCAACAAAGTTGATGGTGTGGTGGTGGTAAGCTGGTGCAGGGGAGTACCCTTTCCCTGCAGGTGTGTTCCAAGGTTTGTGGGGTCCACAAGAGTAAAAGGGGGTTCAAACTAAACCTAGGGGTTCAAAGTTGAGGTGATAAGCTACAAGTTAAGCCAATAAGCTACCCTTATGGTTCACTAATAAGCTCTGTGTGAGCTTTTGAAAAGGTGGTCATACACTGAGTGATCAGTGTGGATTGTTTTGCACAGGTCACAAATGGGATCCTAAAAGCTATGCTACAATAAGCTAATGGCCAGACTAAACCTAGATATGAAAAGCTGAGGTATTAAGCTACAATTAAGCTGAAACCTAGGGTGTGGGGTCCACTGGTAAGCACACTATGGTTCTTGGTATTTTGCTTAAAACCTGTGCACAGGGGAGGCTTTTGTTCAACTAGGCAACTTTGATTGAGCTTTTCAATAAGCAAATGATTTTCAAACTTGGATTTTCTTTTTGACAGATGAAGTTAAGCTACCAAACAACACAATTCAACAACTGATTTGGATTTCCAATTCCTAATGAGTCCTACAGATCATAAAGAAAAACTTTCAAATTTGACAGACTTGGTATTTTTGACTTTTTGATTTTTATGAACAATTGACTTTGATGAACTTCTGATTGATCCTACTTGTTTAATAAGATGTTATAAGCTAGTATTAAGTTAAATTAAGCTAGGTTGTTAACTTATGAGATGATATGATGAAACTTGGACTCCAATTCCACCACAATTAACTGTGGTGAAGAATTAAGTATGATTTTGACTTTTAACCAATTGAGACTTGGATATTTTTGTTTTTCTTAGCTAATATTACACTATATGACTTAAAGCAAGCAAAAAGAGCAACTCAAACTACTTTGAACTCAGATGAACAACCTGATCCAAACACACCTTTACCTAGACTGTTTTGTGATTTGAGTAGCAACAAGTTACAAGAGCTTATGAAACAGATTAAAAACAACTTAATAAGATTAACTAAGCTATAATGAACACTTAAACACAGAGAACAACAACAAATAACCTAGATTACTGATTATACTATTTTGACTGTATGAAATTTATTTCTAAGTAATTATGAATTTAAATGAACAAGCTTGCTATATTGAGTTATATTATGACTACCTAGCATCAAATAAGCACAAACAAACCAACAATTAGATTAATAAGATATGCCACAGTGAAAACCAAAGATTGAGATTAGAAACTTACAAGTTGCTTTCCTGCTAAAACCATGAACCAAGAACAAAGAGATCTTTCCTAACATCCACCAATGGATACTAACCCAGAATCCACAGCTTCTTTGCTTCCAATTCACTCTGAATCCAAGAAATCAATTCCAATTGCCACAGTTGACTTTAGTTGACCAATTTGATATTTATGGAATTTTTTATCTTAGACTGATTAGTAGGTTACTAAAAGCTTTATTGAGCTTATGGGAGCTTATATGAGCTTATTCAATCCATGTGATCATACAGTAACAACAACAAAGTTTATTTAGAATTTTGAAATGAGAGTGAAAATTGCATTAACTGAGAACTGACTTAAAACTTGAAGTTGATTATCACAAAAGTTGATATTACACCTTAATTGATTACACAAAGCTTAAAAACTTGATAACAAACTGAAACAACAGATTACAACTTAAACGAGACTATTTTTGCTAAAATAAACTATATATCTTTCTTCTGATCTTCTCTTCCTTTTATAAGTCCACATTAGGGTTTCTTGAAGTGCTCTGAGTCTTTCCCACTTCAATCTTGGCCATCCAATGCTCTGAATTAATCCTGACCTTCAAATCTACTTTTTGGTGCCAAAAGTCTCCAAGTTAACTTGGAGCCAACGTTCTGTAATTAAAGAATTGTGGATTGTTGTGGAGGTGGCAGGAGACCATTAGGATGATTTTTATGCAAGTTGGAACTGTATAGAAGAAAACAGAGGATAAAGTGAGGTTTGGAGAGAAATTTTGGTGTGGATAGCATTTAATGAGGTGTGGTTTGTCTGTGAGGTGGAGGTATGAGGTGAGGGGGTAGGGGTTGAGGTGGAAAGGTGAGGAGGTGGTGGTAAAACCACCTGGTTTTGGGTGAAGCAGGTGTGGGAGAGGTGGAGCTACAGTGGTGGTGGTTTTGGCGGTATTGGATGGTCAAACTGGGTCAACCCCCGTTTTAATATTAAGGGTGTGTGGATTGGGCTGAGTTTTGGGCCAAGGAAAAATCAAAGGGGGTGGGCTGGGTATTGGTTTGGAGTAGGTTTGGTTTGGATTTGGTTTTAAATAAATAAAGGGTCCGGTTTGGTTGTGGTATTTAACAAGGACCAATTTTGTAATTTTGACAAAGTTAAGGGGCTGTAATTGTGATCTTCCCAAAGTGTTTTCAAGGACTTAACTTGCCAAAAATGATAAACCAAGGACCAAATTTGTGATTTCTCCATTTAAAAATATCCAGGGACCTTTTCTGTAATTTCTCAAACTCCAAGGACCATTTATGTAAATTTGGATTTTTAAGGGACTGTGGTTGTAATTTCTCAAAATGTTATCATAAGGACCAATTTTGTCATTTTAGAATAGTACAAGGTTTATTTTATTAATTTCCCATTTTTAAACCTTAAGGACTAATTTTGACATTTTTGAAACTTGAGGGACTGAAGTTGTCATTTTGTAATTTTTCAACTTTAAAGGACTTTACTTGACAACTTATGAATCCCTAAGGACGTTTGATGATATTTTTCATGTTTTGATTTACCAGGGACTAGATTTGACAATTTTTGAAACTTGAGGGACTGAAACTGCCAATTATGCAAACTTTGTACGTTTTTCATCTGTTTTTGCATATTTTGCATTTGAAATATATAAAACACACTTCTAAGATATTTTAAGTATTATGATGCATATTTGAGTGTTTTTGTATGTTTTGGCAGCTCAGATTGGTATAAAATGATGAGTATTTAGACACTCATCAATCCCCCACACTAAACTATTGCTAGTCCCTAGCAATCTATTTGAGAAAGAATTAATGGATTTTTACTCTTTACCAAAAGCCATCACTTCTGGAGTAGCCAGGTGTAAGAACTGTGGCACACCTGATAACCGTGTGATTTTTAGCAAACCACCAGCTGTCAACGGATTTGATTTGTCTTTACCAAAAGCCGTTTGCTTCTGGACTAGCCAACTCTTGATGGAATAGTCAACATCTTGGTGAGCTGATTACCAATTATGGTTTTTCCACGGCCTTTACCACAAGCCATAATCTTGCGGGCTAGCCAACTCATTCGCTTTATGGGATATGGGGAGCTGAGGAACCATACAATTTTTGGCAAATTGCAAGCCATCAACGGTTTTGAGATGTCTTTACCAAGAGCCGGTTGCTCCTGGACTAGCCAATCCTGTTGTGGGTTAGACCTGGAGGATTGATACCATTATTTGCATTTCTAAGTGTGAAAAAACTGGTAATTTTGATCAGATGGGGGTTCTTGATGGAACATGTGTTTTGCATTCGTGAGAACGCTCCCCCACACTTAGAACTGAATATTGCCCTCAATATTCAAAGTACTTGGTGTCCCACCAAGACTTAGAACGTAAGAAGGCAATACTATTAACCTTTTTATTTTACTCTATTTACATACAAACTCACTTTTTTCTTTTTATTTGTCTTACACCATTTTTTTTTTTTTTTTTGAAAAGAATATTTTACATATGTACAACATGTGGTTCATCTCCCCCACACTAGGGTGTTAGAAAGGGATGAGAAGACAGAAATATGGGTGACGACCCATATTGCTACTGTTTTTGATTACCGAGTCGCTAGCTTGACTCGACCTCGAATTGATTTGTCCATGAGGTAGCTTGTTTTTGATTCCGAGTCTCTAGCTTGACTCGACCCCGAATTAAAATTGTCCTTGGGGAAACTTGTTTTTGTTAACCGAGTCGCTAGCTTGACTCGACCCCGAATTTATTGGTCCATGGGGTAAGTTTGGAGATCCGGGACAACCATTGGTTGTATGTCCCCTCCAAAATAGTGTTTTAACCGATGACCATTTACTTTAAAATTGGGACCGTCGGGTTGCAATAACTCAACAGTTCCATATGGGTATACTTTGGTTATAGTAAATGGTCCAGACCAACGGGTTTTTAGTTTTCCCGAGAAAATTTTTAATCTAGAATTGAAAAGAAGAACTCTGTCAGCAACGTTGAAAATGCGGTTCTTAATTTTAGAGTCATGTATCTTCTTAGTCTTTTCTTTATAGATTAAAGAATTTTCGTAAGCTTGATCAGGTAATTCATTTAGTTCGTTTAGTTGAACTTTACGGTGATCACCCGCTGTCTGAAGGTCGAAATTTGCATGTTTTAAGGCCCAATAGGCCTTATGTTCTAATTCGATCGGAAGATGACATGCTTTCCCGTACACTAGCTTATATGGAGTACACCCGATGGGTGTTTTGTAAGCAGTGCGGAAAGCCCATAATGCATCGTCCAGCTTATCCGACCAAGAGGCACGGTTTTCACCAACCGTCCTCTCGAGAATTCTCTTAATACCCCGATTTGGGACCTCCACCTGCCCACTTGTTTGGGGGTGGTATGCTGTAGAAAGACGGTGTGTTACACCATATTTCAGCATTACTCTCGCAAATTGTTCATTGCAAAAGTGAGTACCACGATCACTGATAATGGCACGAGGAGTCCCGAATCTAGCAAAGAGAGACTTTAAAAATTTAACAACTACTCGGGCATCATTGGTGGGTAAGGCTTTTGCCTCAACCCATTTTGACAGATAGTTGACAGCCACGAGTATATACTTATTCCCTCGTGAAGACGGGAATGGCCCCATAAAATCAATGCCCCACATATCAAATATTTCACAGACTTGGATGGCGTTTTGCGGCATCTCATTCTTTTTAGAAATATTCCCGTGACGCTGGCAAGCCTCACAGGTTTTGATAAGTTCATGGGCGTCTTTATATATCGTGGGCCAAAAGAATCCTGAATCAAACACCTTTTTGGCGGTGTAGTTTGGGTTATGATGTCCCCCCGTGGGTCCATCATGACAAGCTTTAAGAATTTCCATGGCTTCTTGGCCATGGACACACCGTCGGATGACTTGATCCGCACATATTTTGAACAAGTAGGGGTCGTCCCAGAAGTAATGTTTTACATCTTTAAAGAATTTTCTTTTCTGTTGGGACGACATCCCTTTCACAACGAAATTTCCCGCACGGTAATTTGCAAAGTCGGCAAACCATGGGGTATTGGAATCATCCCGGGTAGAGATTAGATTTAGAGTCTCCAGAGGAAAAGTTTCATTTATCTCTTTTCTCTCGAGAATATCCTGATGAGGATTTTCTAACCGGGACAAGTGATCAGCAGCAAGGTTCTCTGCTCCTTTTTTATCTCTTATGAGAATATCGAATTCCTGAAGGAGCAGGACCCAACTGAGTAGTCTTGGCTTTGCATCCTGTTTAGTGAACAGGTATTTCAAAGCCGAATGGTCCGTATACACCACGCTTTTGTTTAAGATTAAGTAAGACCGAAATTTTTCGAAGGCATATACCACAGCTAATAATTCTTTTTCTGTGGTGGTATAGTGTGTTTGAGCCTCATTCATGGTCTTACTTGCGTAGTGTATTGGCTGAAAATGTTTGGTTTTGCGTTGCCCTCCCAAGGGGACGTGAAATTGAACGTGGTATATGCCTTCGAAAAATTTCGGCTCAAACACACTATACCACCCAAGTAATTTCCTTTAATGTTTGGTTTTGGTTTTGCGTATACACCACGCTTCGTAACGTGATTTCCTCATCGAAAACATCGATTAATGCACGTCCCGTTCTTAAGAATCCCCTCCCAAGAATGAGAAGAACTCTTGGATCTGCATCAAAATCAACAACGACAAAGTCTGCCGGAAAATGGAACTTTCCCACTCTCACAAATACGTCCTCGGCAATACCAAGGGGACGTGAAATTGAACGGTCTGCAAGCTTGAGAGTCATGCATGTGGGACTAAGTGCCTGAAGAGAGAGCTTTTTCCAAACTGAGTGAGGCATTAAGTTGATGCTTGCACCAAGATCGGCCAAGGCAAAACATTCAACCATACCCGGGAAAATACATGGTATTAGAAATCTCCCTGGGTCTCCTAGCTTTTCGGGAAGCTGTTTTAACAGAACTGCAGAGCAGTTCTCATTAAGTGGAGTTCGTGCCATCTCAAACACTTTTTCTTTATTGCTCAACAGGTTTTTGATTGTGGATGCGAATTTGGGCATTAAAAGAAGAGCGTCCGCGAAACTAATATCAAAGTGTAGTTCTTGGAAAATCTGAAAGAATTTTTCCATCTGATGATTAGCTTTTTCACGGAGCTTCTGGTCTTGTAATCGTGAGGGATATGGAATTGTTGTTTTTGCGTTGGCTTTTGGATTTTCAACAGGACCTTCGGTAGTTTCAAACCTGACTCTTTTAAAGGGAGTCGGGACCGGGATAACTGGAGGAGGGATGTCATCGGTACCTCCGTTATTATTAGGAAGTACCGTATCCGTAGTATCCTCAGTTTCACATTCCTCTATAGGAATAGGAGAAGAGGTAGAGGGAGCTGTAGGTCCTTGGTAAGAAACTCCACTTCTTGTGGTGATCGCCTTTACATCGCCCCTCGGATTAGCGATCGTGTTGCTAGGTAAAGTAATACCTGAGCCCGAGGGTCGATCATTTAAAGACTTCTGCAAATTAGATATTTGACTAACCAGCATTTTGTTCAGTTCTTCTTGGGATTTCATAAACTGTTTTAATAACTCATC
This sequence comes from Artemisia argyi, assembly GCA_030686995.1. NCBI lineage: Eukaryota > Viridiplantae > Streptophyta > Magnoliopsida > Asterales > Asteraceae > Artemisia > Artemisia argyi. The sequence goes on from CM060701.1 coordinate 44,101,141, forward strand.
ATGTGATGGTCCAGTTGGAACAATGGCTTGATTTTGGTTTGGAAAATTTTGAGCCCGATTGTTCTGGAAATTCCCATGTTGCTGGTTGTTATTACCCTGGAAGTGGTTTTGTTGTTGAGAATTACCCTGTGGGTAATTGTTCTGACCTTGATTTCTGTTATAATTCCCTTGGTTCTGATTTTGATGAACCTGGTTTTGACCAGAGTTGAAATTCCCTTGGTTGTTATAACCTTGGTTCATTCGGTTCTAGTTCTGATTCTGGTTAAAGTTCTGGTTTCTGTTTTGACTATTTTGGTTCTGGGACTGATTAAACCCTGGTGGTCCAATGTAGTTATTAGATCGGTAGCTCAAAAGGTTTCGATCTCCTTGTGGTTGGTAAGAGTTACCTCCCGTATTATAGGAGCCTTGAGCAGCATACACGTTTTCATGAGCCGAGCCACCGGAGGCTGGGCATTATGTGTAAGGGTGTGGACCACCGCAAGTTTCACAACTTGGGTTAACAGCTTTGATTTGATTATGATTTGTCTGATGGATACGCAAAACTGCTATAGACAAATCATCCAGCTTTTTAGCGAGGATGGATATTTCATTGCTTGCCGGAGTGGCTGACTTAAATGAGTCGTTCCTCTCAGCAGAGGAGTCCCAAAAATTATGATGGGCAGTCATGTTTTCGATTAAGTCATAGCACTCTTCAGGGGTCCTTTTCATAAAGGTGCCCCCAGCAGCAGCATTGATGGTGTCACGATGACGGAGTGTCAAACCATTATAAAAGGTATCAATAATGGTGACAAGAAGCATGTTATGATTAGGACACCGATCAATAGCAAGTTTGTAGCGTTCCCATGCCTCAAATAAGGACTCTTCGGGAAGCTGTCTGAAGTTGCTGATATCATTCCTCAGCTTTGTGACCATAGATGGTGGAAAGTATTTGGCCAGGAATTTAGTGATCATCTCATCAAAAGTGTGGATCGAATTCTTTGGAAGTCGATCGAACCATGAAGTCGCATGATGAGTGAGGGAATAGGGGAAAAGGTATAAACGTAGTGTGGGGGGGATGTGATCACAAGTTCTGTGGTCCTCATGTTTGCATATCATACAAAACAAGACTCTGTAGCATTTATCAGTGATGTGATTTGGATAATTGCACAGTTCACATCTCCTTGAGGGTCTGGGTGTGGTTTTTGGTTTGGAAGAACCTGAGGATACTGAGGGCTTTGTAGATTTAGAGTCAGAGTTTTTCTCAGTAGACTCAATTTTCTCACTCAGCATCCTGACAAGTTTAGCAAGCTGATCAACCTTTGAATCAGTGCTTTCAGGCTTCACTTCAGTAGTTACTGAAGGTTTTTGGTGTTCATTGGGTGCAGGAGTAGGTCTTTTCAGTATAGTCCTTCCTAACCCTGATTTCTCTTTAAGAGAATGTGGTTGAAAGACTAATGGTGCAAGGTCAGAATTGGGTTCTGCTCCCTGAAGTTGTTTCAGTGGAGGGAGTGGTGAATCAGACTTAGACTCAGTGATGGACTCAGTAGGACTAAGTTCATCAGTGACTCCTAGCAGCTCCTTTATAGCCTGACTTTCAGGCTCTAGGATTCTTCCAGTGTTAAAATTTGGCAATTTACTATCAGGATTGTTTCTTTCAATCCAATCACTGGGTTTGGGAGCCAGTTCTTTGCTAGAGAGTATGTTGGTTAATAGAAAAGTTGTAGAATGGCTACTCTCCCCAGAAACTTCAGAGAGTTGATCATCACCCAGACCAGCCTTATTGGGGCTGGGTGAGAGACTCAGTGTTTCATAAAGTTTGGGGTTTTTCTGAGTCCATTTCCAAATAATTTCCTTTTCTTTCTTAAGTTCTTCCTGAAGAGCTTGATTTTGTTTTACAAGTTCAGAGTTTTGAATTTGAATTGTGACACTTTCAAGCTTGGCTTGTTTTAAGGCAAGTAATTCATCTCTACAATGATTTAATTCAAAACTCAGTTTGTTAAATTTTAAAAACAAATTAAGTCTTTGTTCTTCAACATACTTAAGATCAACATTTATATAGTCTAAGTAAGATTTCCGATCATCATTATCATCCATAGAAAGTAAAATATTTACCTTCCTCATTGTGATGTTGACCCATTCACCATTTCTTGCATGACTCTTCCCCACAGCAAGTTTGTTGTCTTCTGACAGAGCCATCAGGGCACTGATGTGAACTTCATCATCATCAGAGGACACTTCAACCTCATCCCAGTCATATGTTTCAGCAACAAGCCCTTTGTTCTTGGCTTGAGTAGGCTTTGGAGCCTGAGGAGGCTGAGAGACTGTTTAGGATGATTCAAGAAGGGCAAGCTTAGCTTTTGCCTTTCTGTACTTTGCTTCAAAGTCAATTTGAGGGACTTTTTCAAATCTTTGACTAGACTAAAGCATTTTTGGTTGAAATTTGCTGGGGCCTGAAAAAGAGTTATTTCCTGAAAATTTGAAAGATGGTTCTGAGGTTGTTTTTGAAAAACAATCTTTAGCAAAATGCCCCATTTTGCCACATTTAAAGCATTCAGTATTGTCATTTGCTTTAGAAGGAAATTTGTTTTTCTTAAAAAACCTTTTTGAATTAGCAAGGAGTGCTCTTTCATGAAATTCAATTTGAAGATCATTAAGATACTCCTCACTGGTTCTTTGGTCAACCTCATCATCAGATCCATCCTGAAAATCCTGCACAACACCTTTTGAATAGAAAGCAGTTGATATGGGTGTAATTGTCAAGGCCTTTTTGGTCTCCTGAGCTTTACCAGGGTATCTCCTGGTGATAAGATTGTCTTCATAGACAAACTTCCCATAAATGGCAGGGAGCTCAAGGTTCTGAATGTGGTTTGCATTTCTCAATCCCTGAGAGAAGTTTAACCACTTCTCAGGGAGACTGTTGACAAAACCAACATTGATTTCATGTTTTGACAGTATAACACCATCATTGGTCAGCTCATTCAGGAGGGTCTTATACCGAGTATAAGTCTCAGAGAGACTTTCAGAATCCTTGGCCCTGAAGGTATTGAATTCAAGCTTCAGGTCCATGATTCTATTCTCTTTGGTATCAGAAGGCCCTTCATAGCTATGAACCAGGTCAGTCCATGTCTGCTGGGCAGTGGGACAGTTGATCACTGATTCCATTATATCATCAGGAAGGCATGATATAATGATGCTTTTCAGGCGCTGGTCTTGATTGACCACCCTCCTTTCATCTGGGGTCCACTGAGCTTCAGGTTTGATTAAACCTTGGGCAGTTGTTGGGACATATGGACCCTCATTAATCAATTTGATGTAATAAGGTTCCATCCCAGTTAAGTAGCAAAGCATTCGCTTTTTCCACTTATTAAATTTGCCAGCTTCAAGTCGAGGGGCAGTTGCTGAATAACTTCCACCCTTTTTATCAACAAGCTGGGGAACATCTATGTCAGTCATAGTGGGATCTTGATTTTAAAAACTTAAGCACTCTTAGGTTTTGAAAACAGGTATAAGTTTTACAAATCAGAGGCTCTGATACCACTTGTTGGTCCACGGAATTGAGCAAATCTTGATAAACATAAGTTAGAACTTCATTAATAATAATGAATAAAAGAGTTACAAGATTACTCAAACCAACTAGATTACATGATAACATCTTCAGCTTCTATATGGGGATAATTTCGGTATATTATCCCCATTTAAGAATGACAATGTTCTCTCATTAATTAAATGAGAGGAGGAATCCTAACTAATACAAAGTATTACATTGTTGGACTCACTTACTATCTCTTTTACAACTAACATATATATAGGAAGTACAAGTATCACATGTGATAGTGGTAGGTACACATGTGAAGGATGAGTTGTCATCCACTACTTGGAATATGCTTCAGAATATTCCTTTGCCTTTGTACTTTTGTCTTTCTTGTAGCTTGTATTCCCAAGAAAGTGCATACCTATATTTATTCCCTTTTTTGTACTTGCTGTCATAATGCTTCAGGGAGCATGAGCCTCCTCAGGGAGCATGAAGCATTCTTCAGGGAGCACGTGCATCCTCAGGGAGCACGTGCATCCTCAGGGAGCACGTGCATCCTCAGGGAGCACGTGCATCCTCAGGGAGCACGTGCATCCTCAGGGAGCACATGCATCCTCAGGGAGCATGTGCATCCTCAGGGAGTATGTTTGTTGTAGAGATAGCTTCAGGGAGTTAGTGAGTTATTGTCACCACTCACTAAACTCCATCACCTTCTTCTTGGCTCAGGGATCATTCACTGAGTACCGCCACACTGAATGATTGAGTCTTTCTATTTAGACCCGGTCCGAGCATCCTGAAGGTAACTCACTGAGTGTCTATGCACTCAGTGACTTGTTTCTTACTGAAATAGTAATTTTACTATTTTATTCAGTAAGTATTTTGGCTATTTTATTTTCAAATACTTGTGGGTAATATTTGGGAGAAATATTGACCCAACATATATATATATATATATATATATATATATATATATATATATATATATATATATATATATATATATATATATATATATATATATATATATATATATATATATATAATCTAGTTCAAATAAGATCAATCTTAAAGTTGTAAAGTTAAGATCCAACTAAAATTTGACAAGTGACACTCTCGTTAAAGTAAAATTAAAATTTTTATTGAGTATAACTAAAATATTTAAAGTTTCGATGTTTTTCTTTTTTAAATTGACGAAACTAAGGTGATACACTTTGATTCGACATGTAATGTATCAGGTTAAGGTGATACACTTTGATTCGACATGTAAATTTATAGTTGTGTATCACTAATCCAAACTCATGTATCAGTTGGTTATTAGTTGTTAAAATGTTAATTCGTATTAATACTTTATTTTTTGTATATTATTGCTAATATGGTTATTTATAAAATGGTTTTAATGGTTGTTTATACTAGATCTTATTTTTACAACTTTAAGCTTGATCTCACATTAACCCTCCCTTATATAGAATTATATATATATATATATATATATATATATATATATATATATATATATATATATATATATATATATATATATATATATACACGGCTAAAACTATTATTAAAAGAAATATACGTATCAAAATAAATGCACGGCCCACAGGTTACCTTGAGATAAAAACATATACATGATATTGTGCATATAGCAATGATGCATATAATTACTCTTTAAAGAATGATATTCAGAAAAAACATTTTTTAAGTGTCACTACGTGTTATTAAACACACATAATGTATAAAACATGATATCATTAGTTAAATTTAAACAATATCAACCTCAACATCATGCCAGTTAAACAAAATCAAATCCTTCACCCAACAAAATCTATACAAAATATTAATCGATATTAATACATAGTGAAAATTTTATGTAAAGTTCGCGCGTACACGGATATTATAACTATATAAGTATAAAAGATTCTAAATAGTGTTATGGAAAATTCTTATTAACAACTTCGTATATGTGCACGAACAAACTTTAATATGCCAAATTAAAATTTACAAGATAAAAGTTTAGGGTGCGTTTAGTTGGAGAGAAATTCTCCATTTTTCCAAGAAATTTTTCATAAGAAAATGAAAAAACAGAAAACGCGTTTAGTCGCACTTTTTTCCAACAATTTTCAAAAAAAAAATGAAATTCTTATTTTCTAAATTTTAACTAAGAAATTGAAAAACTCATTCTACCATTCTCACTTTTTTCTTTCTCATTTTTTTTTTCTCAACTCCAAAAGACCCACATACACCATTCTACCATAATCTCTCGTGTTATCCTCCACCGCCGACCGTCGCCGCCACCTCCCGCCGGCGCCGCCACCGTCGCAATTTGAAGTAATCTTCTTGTCATTTTAAAAAAAGAAAAATATAACTCCAACTAAACGCGTTTTCAAAATTCTCAACTCTTCTCTAGAGAAGAAAAACCATCATCTTCTCAAGGAATTTAAAGATGGAAAAATTGAGGAATTTTTCACCAACTAAACGACCCCTTAGATTCTTAACCAATTGTATTGTTAAAATAAGATAATCCGTATGCACAAATAATTAAAATTTAGTTGTATCGTGGTATATAACTATTTTCCTCTAAACACTCATTTTAAACACTGGTTTGGTTTTTTCTAACTTGGTTGATTTTCTAGTTTTTTGATATCTCAATTTTCTCACATTTTAATGATCGCTCAATTCATTGATATCTTCACAGTTTTTCCCCAATTTTTAATGCTTTTGGCTTCTGTTTATGTATGGTATTTTGGCTTGTGCATTATATAATAACCCATATCTAATGAGTATTTGTGAATCTTAACTTCCATGATACTTTTTGGGCTTGGTTTACCTGTGAATACAAATACAAACTGCTAGTGTTAAACATGTCTTTCCGGCAAAGAATACCGCCCAGAACCGTTTACAAAATCGGATGAGATCAACTCAGATATAACTATTTGGTTACTTATATCGAAAAGTAGTATAAGTAACAAAGTGATCATGCGACATTTTCGAAGTATAAAATCTCGTCCCAGACAACTAAATTTATAAAAGCAATATTAGTTCTCTTAACTGATTATAGATTTTATGAACCCATTGGGAACATTGCCTAGCTCCGGCCTTTGGTTGTGTACCAAGAGGCGTTTGGAAACCCGATTTCTCAACTGGTCACAAAGTCAAGGCTAGAGACTCTGATTCAAGTAATTTTTGGAAAACCAAAAATAAAAAACTTCTAATAAGAGAGCTAGGTATCGTTCAAGTTGAAGGTATGTTATATAACCCGGCAGGTAAGCTTTTCCCATATAACATTCATATTAAAAATAAAAAATAAAAAAATAAATAAATAAAAAACACGTTAAGTGGAAACAACCTTAAGTGGCTACGCGAACCTCTTGAAAAAGAGGGGTTTACCTGGTTTGAGTCTGTGTGGCAATGGGTTCAAACCTCGTGGATTAGTCGGCCAAAAGTTCATAAATCATGGTTACTTGAAGAAAAAAAAAATAAAAAAAAAATAAATAAATAAAAAAAATAACTCCTTATGGCTATGGTGATGGTGCTATAACATGGACGGATGGACCACAAGTAGAAGCGCCAAAACACCACGATGCCTATAACTGTGCCCCTATAGCGATGCACTTGAGAAGGGGGGGAAAAAGGAACATATTATTAACATCTTCGTTATTTAACCTACCCGGTGAAACAGAATTCTCCAAACTTCAAAATTCAGTACAACTTTCAAATTCGAAAATCTATACAGTTTTTACACGAAAATTCAACAAAATTCTGTGATATTACATATACCAAACACCCATGCCAATATATATACTACTTTCGATTGATCAACTTCAGCAAGAATTGAAGTCAAGTAGAATGAGGTAAAGCATCATGGGGTATACATCAGATGTTATCAGTAGAATCCCTGAACGTTGAAAGAGAAAACAGGGCAACAGCCACATTAAATGTCTTTGACCCTACTTTATCTATGTGCTTCATTTCGAAGTCATCCTCCTGCAATGTCATCAGATAGTGTAAGTAAAGACCAAAATGGACAGGACAGATAAAGGGTGGAAATGGGTTTGGGTCAATGGAAAGGACACAAATATATACTCACCATTCTACCACTAGGAGTTGTTAACGGGTATGCTGATGAATACTCAAAACTGTTATTGGGAAGTATAACTGGTTGTTCACCAATGACTCCAATACCCCTATTAAAAGGAAAATGTGTTATAATAGTCAAAAAATGGCTCAGCAATATTAGAGCTTGGTCAGCTCAGTTAGGTGCCAGCATAGTGGGATCATACCATACATCCTCAGATTTCTCATTAGCATTGGTAATTACCCAATGCCTCTTCAGAAGCTGAACAGGGCGGTCTGAGTTATTAGTGATTCTTATTCTGTAAGCAAAGAAGTACTGGCCTCTTAAAGGTTGGCTCCATCCTTCAATGCACACTCCTAACTTGAACCCTGATCCCCTGAAATAATTATTGAAGTTTTGTTGTTGATTAATAATGGTATAGTGGCACATAATAGCAACGTACTTTTTAAGGTGTACGTTATGCAATGTACTTTTTTTAATCCGTCTGCCAACTTTCTTTTGTACGAGAGAAACTCCACCCAAGCCACCTTTGATGACCTGGCAAGCAACTTACCCACGTAAACCCGAGACTTCACAAACCACCACACAAGACTCATGAAGCCTGGTAAATCACTAGCCTTCCACAATTGTGGATTATATGGCTAGGGTAGGTGGTCTCAAAGAGAACAAGCGTATAACGAATAGAACAAAGAAAATGGTAGAAAGATGATAATCGTACCAAGGTTGTTGCATCACTTGAACATTTCAATAGATAGTGTAGAGCAATTTCTTTTATCTGATCACGGTATCTTGCTGCCTCCTACAAGACCATAAAACCAGAAAACAGAGAGCAAAAAGTAAGCATACATTTTATAACTTCAATTGTGTCTAAAGCACGTTATGAGCACATAATCCTAACAATGAAACACACCTAAGACACATTGCTACATTATTTGAGCACTTTTCAGTATCCTTGTTTTGAGTACATCCTTGAACAGTGACTACACAAAACAAAGATATGGGGGCTTACTGGCTTAGTATGTGAAATTTTATAACTGCAAGCCAACATGATATAAGATGATTTATATCCATTGCAAGATTAACTGGAATAACACATATTGTATTCAAAATCATATGATTCGCATTTGATTCGCAGAGATCTGTTGTCTGAATAGGGGCTGAATTGAATAAATTAACAAAAATATGAGAGTTGGAGAGATGGACATAACATACCTTCCTGTTAACTTGACCAATCATCATCAGTATATGTAGACATCTGGGATATAGGAGATAAGGGGCCAATAGGAGCCTCTTCTACTTGTCTTTTCTTTCATTTCATCTGTGCATCCATCGATTCTCAAACTCAAAAGTGAAGGCAACAACGTTTCTGGTAGATCTTGAATCTTTGGGCAGCTCCAAAAATTGAGATGTTGGAGGGAGGTGAGGTGTTGGAGTCCCTTTGAAACTGTTTCCAATTTCTCAAAATCCCATAAGGAAAGACGAGTAAGAGATGAAGGAAGCATATGCGACAATTGATTACCGCTAGTCACAACATCTGAGTCACCCCTTAGCATTAGGTCAACAAGTGAGGTTGGAAAAGTCTGTGGGCCCAATTGTGAAATGGGCTTCTTCAAACCCCCTAGATTTAAATAACCCAAGTTAGGAGGCCAAAGCCCAAAGGAAGCAACCTCCATATTTTTACAACCCTTGATTGTCAAACGTTTTAACGAGGTGAAAGTCGGCAACACGTCTGCAGGGAATGACTCTATACTCGAACAACCACTTATAAACAATTCAGTGAGGCGAATGAACTTAGTCAATTCATTCACTGATTTCAGATTTGGCCAATCCCATATACCTACATCCTCTAGCATCGATGTGCTCGTGATGGGAAGCACCTTTTCCAACTCCTTTTCCGATAGTTGATCACAATCCTTGATTTCAAGTGACTTGAGCTTTTGGCATCCTGCTGTTGGGAAGGAGACACATGTAATCGAATCACAACGCCGGATAGTCAAGGATTCAATGTTTTCTGGACAACTGAAACGCTCCAGATTCTTACAACTCTCTAAGACCATAATCTTCAGAGATGTTAGATGGTTGCACCCAGAATTATCATTCTCCTCCACCTCTTTCTCTCCTAAACTCACCAATTCTGAACAATTCCCTACTTCCAACTTTCTTAAATTCACAAAAACCTTACTTGCCTCTGCTTCTGATTCCCACATGTACTTCATTTCATTACACTTCTTAATAAATACTTCTTCAACTGCCCTAAGATAGCCCATGACATCTCTCCACACCTCATCACTAAGCCCAGAAATACCTTCTATACTCAACCTGGTGACTGATGGAGCTACACGAATCAAACTTCTCAATACGCTATCGCCACAGTTTCTTATTATTAGAATCCTTAACGAAGGTAGTGCTTCAAGAGAGACTTTAGCCAAATTGGGACAATTGTCTAAAGTAAGCTCTTGAAGACATGGAAACACTCCACCTATAACATCACTACTGCTTGACCATTCCTCCAGCGGCATATCTTCAAAACTCAGAAATTCAAGTGAAGGGAATGCACTTTCAGGGCTGGTGCCAAGTAACTGCGGGCCTACAACTTTCACCTTATCCAGGTCTTTAATAAGCAGCTTCTTAAGTGAAGATAGTTTCCCAAGTGATGGAAGATTCAAACATTTTTTGCAGCTTGTAATCGAGACACGAGTCAACCGGAGAAACGACGGATCACCAATCCAATTTGGAAAATCTATACCCCCATATGACACAACATAAAGATCTTTCAAATATTTGTTATGAGGCTTTAGGGCATCGAGGATCTCTTTTTCAAGTGTTTCATTTCGAGAACCATCAAACACATCACTCCATTCCAGCTTTAACTCACTAAACCGCTTTTGGGAGAAGTTCAGTTCTTGTGCTTGAGGTGCATTTTGCACTTTGTCCAGTCCATGAATGGAAACTTCTCTGTGGAAATTCTTTAAGTTTTTAAGCCCAGTTATTGCAAAATTGCTGTCTCTTCCAATAATGATCTTCGAAAGATGCAGGTTTTTCAACTCACCAATCCCTAACGGCATCTTTTTCAGAAGTGAAGTACCCCTGGTGTCAAAATGACGCAAATTTTTAAGCTTTAAGAAGCTATCAGGTAACTTAGTCAATTTCGAGCAGCCATAAACGATCAATGTTTGTAAATTAACCAAATTGCACACATCTTCGGGTAAATGTGTGATTTTAGTTCGAGACAAATTAAGATATCGCAAGTGCTTCAATTTGCCAACAGACTCCGGTACCTCATCTATCTGTAAGTGACTCAAACATAGAACCCTTAAAAATGGCAATTCAGGAATTAAGTCAACCATAACCTTACTCGATAAGAAGAACTGTTTCCAACTATCTCTCACCAGAACAGGCACCACCAGAAGTGTTCTCCAACTTTTAGCTCTTTCGAATGCCTTGAACTTCTTATAACTTATATACCTCTCTCGAACAACTGACATATGTCGGTACTGTTTCGGAGCTTCCTTCCCAAAATCCTTCTCCATATCTATGTCTAACCTTGCAAAAAAATCTCCGGCAACATATGTGGCCAAATCATTTATGAGGTCATGCATGACAAACAATGATTCGTCATCAGGAACCGCTTGAAAAAATGACCTTGACAACAATTCTTCAAAATATTCCTCACCCAACCGTTCCATTGACTTGCTTGTATTTGATTGTCGCAGAAACCCTTCCGCCATCCACAACAAAATTAAGTCCTCCTTCTCAAACACACAGTCTTTCGGTAACAATGAACAAAATGCAAACAATTGCTTCACACGTACAGAAAGTTCCTGATAACTCAGTCTAAGCGCTGGGACAATACCACCCCCGTCTTGTAACCTCCATATCTCATCATTTAACACTTCCTTCCACTCTTCTTCATCTATTTTTGTTCTTAATAAACATCCAAGTGCCCTTAAAGCTAAAGGCAAGCCATCACATTTTTTCACAATGCCTTCACCATGCGGTTTGAGTGTTGGATGTGAATCAAAGTTAGCTTCACCCAATGCATGTTGAGCAAATAAAGCCAAAGCATCGTTGTGTGACAACTTCCGTAGGTCATATGGATGATCATGGCCCAGCTGTCTAAGCAATTCTTTCTTTCGAGTTGTGATGATAATTTTACTTCCTGGAGCCCCTGCGTAAAATGGGCCCACCAAGGCTTCCCAGTCTTCAATCTTATCACTCCAAACATCATCCAGAACAAGGAGAAATCGTTTCTCCTTAAGTAGATCTTTAAGAGCTACTTGAAGCAAATTTAAATCTTTAAATTCCTCAGTTTTGCCAGCTACAGATTGAAAGATGACTTCACTTATTCTAAAGCTATCAAACTCGTCAGAAACACAAACCCACGCCTTGAGTTCAAAGTGATCCTTCACTTGCTTATCATCATACAAAAGTCTAGCTAAAGTAGTTTTCCCCATTCCACCCATACCAACAATGGGAACAATGCTAAAGTTTTCATCACATTGTTCATCACTCAATAGCTTACGGATCAACTCCTTCTTCTCATCTTCACGACCAACAATAATCTTTGAGTTTACCAAAGAGGTCTGATTACTTCTATTAATATTTTTTGACCTTTCACCAGTCACACTCAAACCAAGATTGTTTTTTTCATCTACTAGTTCTTGCAACTTGGTGGTTATATTAATTAACTCGCCGTCCATACTATTACTAGTACTTGGTAAGAACCTACTGAAACAAGTCTGTAAGAGCTTTCTAACCTTGGAGACGGGTTCAGACTCGTTTGCAAACTCGCGATGCATAGCATCCGTTGCTAAAGTATCGAGTATGTCGTCAATATCATAAGCCAGATGTTGGAGACTAATAAGCCATTGCTTAACTGCTTCATTTGTTACTTCTTTATCAGAAGCATCGTTAAGCAAAGCTCGGATCTGGGATAATGACCTCTCCCATTTCTTCAGCTCGGAATGAATTTCTTTGGAGGGAGTAAACTGTTCAACGGCTGCATCTCCAACACAACTTCGATGAAAGTCGAAAGGATTTGAGCCATTGTTTGTTTCTTGTGAGAGAAGAAAAAAAGGAGATGAAAATGGTGCATATAATAAATGGTTTCAACGTTTCTATATGTCTTTGTTATGGTCGACGGTTCTATTATTGCATTGCAATTTCCACCGTTCTATTATTTTAAGGCCAATGGACAATAATGCAAGTAGAATTAATCATTCATATTTCCAAATTTTTAATCTTTGTTTATTTGTTGTATTTTTCTTGGCACATTCAAAAGTAGACAATAAAACGAATATTTTCCACAACTTTACATCAACTACTCAACTACCCCGTATTTGATTTGACAAAAAAAAGTTCCGTGTACCTTTCCACGCATTAACCTTTATCAATCTTAAAATATATAAAAATAGTAGTATATATTTGTAATTTGTAATATGCATTTGTTTCTTTCCAGCAAATAATCACTATTATATCATATTAGACTAGACGGTCGAGTTCTATTGATGGGCCGTACCCATTAGGGTTTGATTTAATTAGTTGCTTATTAGTATTACCAAAGCTATGTAACTAGTCTATACAGGTATGCATCATTAGCTATTGTGTACAAAATTATAATTACAATTACAATTAATACAATATCCTTTGAGGTTTTTTTATGGTATCATAACGTTTTAGAGCACTGGGTGTAGCAACAAGCCCATAGCTCCTCATTCGGGCCCCACCATGCCACATCACCAAAACACCCCAACTTCAACAAACCACAACAAACCCCCCCTCACCAAACAACAAATCTTCACTTCCCCATTCGGGCCCCACCTCTTACACACTTATTTTTTTATTCATTTCATTAAATAAATTAAATTAATTTCACAAATACTTAAAAATTAAAAAACATACTAATTTTATTTCATAAAATAAAAAGTTACAATACGGAAGAAAAAAAAATACGATACGAGGAAAAAAAAACACGCATACAACATGGAAAAAAAAACGATACGGAAAATAAAACATACGATACTAATAGGAAAAGTAAAACATTTTATTCGTCATCTTCGCGGTCGAGATTTTGGTATTTCTGAGTTATTCGTGCTTGTCTCTTGCGAATTACTTCGGCTCTAATCGGGTCAGGGCAAGTGTTTGGATCGAGCATTAGCATCTGCATATCCTGCCACTCCAACAACGCAGCTTCTTTCTCGAACGCCTTTTCCTCCCTCTTCCTCCGCGCCTCGTAACAAGCCGTTTGAGCGTCTTTCGCTTGATTATACTTTTCGGATAATTGTCCCGAAAAAGTACTCGTTTGACTCCCCCCGGAACTCGCCGCACTCGACGTTTCCGTCGACTTTTGTTTCTTTCCGGGTCGCCTGCTGCTTCTTTCGGGACGAGGTCGTTTGTCCGGCCCGAATATATCCTCAAGACATGTGATGTCTAGAGGTTCTTCAGCATCCCATTTCGGGTAGCGTTTCAGGATTTCCCAAACGTGAACCAAAGTGAAACCCCTTTGTCCAAAACGTAGTGAGAAGTTCGTTTTGGCATTCTCGACATGATCATGCTCATTTTCACCACTGCGACGCTCTAAATGTTTATAAATAGCGTTGAATTTTTGGCAGTCGGCATTGATCCTTGTCCATTTACCGGATAGCATGTTTTTTGTTCGTGGGGCTTCAGTAGTTCGCTCGTTGAAAAGTGCATGAATTTCGTTCCAAAAAAATTCATTCTCTTTGTCATTTCCGAGCTCCTCGTCTTGAGAAACTTCTATCCACGCTTCCGCAAGAATATTTTCTTCTTGTTTCGACCACAACTTTCGCGCACGCGTATTAACAGCTTCTTCCAAGTCTTCGTCATCGTCCGCGTCCAAATTTACGACGTTTTTTCCTCTTTGGGCTTTGGTTTTTTTTCCTCGGCCTTTGGCCGGTGATCTTGGCTTAGGTACTTTAAAAGTACCTTGATTTCGTTGTGTCGGTTGTGATTGAGGAAAAGTGGATGGTTGATTCGGGTTATAAAATTGTGGCGATAAATTGAATTGTTGTTGACTTGTGAATCCTTGTTGAAAGGCTAATTGTTGGTTACGGTAAATGTCACTCGGATTTAATGGTTGTGAACCGTATGGCGGTGAAGGGTTTGGAGACGAGGGACTAGAAGAGTTTGAGGCTCCCCCGTATGGACGTTGGTTTGACGTTAAGAGGTTCGTGAAATAACCTCCTTCGTTCGGGTTTTGAGACATTTTTTTGTTGATTAGGAGAAGAGGTATAGAAAGGTTTAGTTTAGATTTGTGAATGTAGTGAAGAGAATGGAAGAAGAAGGTTGTATTTATAGTTGTAAAAAAGGGTAGAGAAAAAAAAAAAAAAAAAAAAAAAAAAAAAAAAAAAAAAAAAACAACCGTTGTTTAAACGGTCGACTTTTCAAAAAAAACAAAACAAACCAAACGTTAACCTGCACATTTGTCAGGGATTTGCTTCGCCGTGGCCACGGCGAATTAGCCAACGGCGAGCAACGGCGAGGCATGCTCGGTGTGGCGGCGAGCAACGGCTCGCCGTTGGATCCGCCAGCTCGGACAGCGAGCCCTGGTTCGTCGACCATACCCAGTGCTCTTACAATTCCTACGGACTAACAAATCTGGTATCCTCAATTTCGGGGCTACCTTTAAAATTCACTCTCGGTCAAAAACTCATTTATTTACTGTTATATCCATAGATTCTACACCATTTGAAATTAACTAACGTCGTCAGTGGCTGTAGTTTCATATTAAATTTCCGAACAACACCCCGCTGCAATCGTCGCCACTACTGCCTTGACTTGCCGCCATAAGCCGCTCAAGCTTTTGTTTCTTTTTGAGATCTACATCAGATCGTGAGGAACCGTTTGTACTTTTGAATTCCTTACAACAATCTTTAACAAAACAAAAATAAATATATCAAATTTTACTTGTATATTGGGAGACATTTGTGTACAGTTATCTAAGGTTTCTTTTATTTTTGTACAGTTTGTATTTTTTGTATATTGTTTCCAAAAATACAAAATAATGAAACACTAGCAAATACTATATTAAAACCCATACAAATATACAATGGTAGATATGTTTTGTAAAACCCATTAGTTGGTTAAAAACTCCTCCTTCATATAACCGTAACCTAAGTTATAGGTTAATGGATTACATTAAAAAAATAAAAAATAAAAAAATAAATAAAAATAAAAAATCTACAACTCACGTTATGGTTATGGCAATGGTGCTATAACGCCGAGGGATAGTGCGCAAATAGCAACACCAAAATGCCTATAATTGTGCCCCTATAGTGATGCACACCCACCTTTCTAATTGTTTTGAGAGACAAAGTACTTGTAATATATATAGTGGTTTGTATACTTTGGACCAACATCCTTTGTTTTTTGTGCATAAAAAACTATGAGTTTTACATAAATTTGAGAAAAAAATAACATATTATTCACATCTTCGTTATTTAACTTGCCCGGTGAAACACAATTCTCCAAACTTCAAAATTCAGTACAGCTTTCGAATTAAAAAATCTACACTTGTAACTCTACTATCGAGTTCTTACACGAAAATTCAACAAAATTATTTGATATTACATATACCAAACACCCACATGCCAATATATACTACCTTTGATTGATCAACTTCAGCAAGAATTGAAGGCAAGTAGAATGAGGTAAAGCATCACAGGGTATACCTCAAATGTTATCAGTAGAATCCCAGAATGTTGAAAGAGAAAACGGGGCAACAGCCACATTAATGTCTTTGACCCTACTTTATCTATGTGCTTCATTTCAAAGTCACCCTCCTGCAATGTCATCAGATAGCGTAAGTAACGACCAAAATGGACAGGATAGGTAAAGGGTGAAAATGGGTTTGGGTCAATGGACACTGGACAAGACTAGAGGTGGCAAAACGAGCGGGCACGGGCTACTGGCTATGGGCTAAACGGGCTACGGGCTAAACGGGCGCGGACTAAATGGGTGCGGGCCAAACGGGCGCATATTATACGAATCAATTTAGAAACAAAAATTCCTTAAACGTAACACGTCATTTATATTTAAGTAATATATCCATAAGTTTTTCATTAAATGTTCTACAATTGAGAGAAAAACACGTGCGCCCATTATACCCATTTAACTTCTAAATGGGCAATAAATACCCATTTCAAAAAAAGAAGGGGCCCAAATGTACACAAATCTTTTAAAAATGTGGCCATTTAGTCTATTTTTTTGATTTTGGGCACAAATTGCCACCTCTAGACAAGACACAAATATATACTCACCATTCTACCACTAGGAGTTGTTAACTGGCATGCTGATGAATACTCAAAAACTGTTATTGGGAAGTATAACTGGTTGTTCACCAATGACTCCAATACCCTATTAAAAGGAGAATGTGTTATGATAGTCAGAAAACAACTCAGCAATATAAGAGCTTGGTCAACTCAGTTAGGTGCCAGCATAGTGGGGATCATACCATACATCCTCAGATTTCTCATTAGCATTGGTAATTATCGAATGCCTCTTCAGAAGCTGCACAAGAAACAAGCCCAACTCAGACTGCAACTTCCAACCTGTGAGAAGCTACATGACCCATGAGCATCCCATAGAGATATCTCGACTGTCTGGATTTTATGGCAAATACCTATGGCGTTTTGCTGCAACCAACAGGCCTAAAGTTCCTCATTTAGGGATCTATGTCAATCACGTATATGTTTAGGCAATATTTTCCATTATTTAAAGTTGGTTTCAACTTTTGCATTACTTTTTGAACCTGATAAAAGTAGACTCGCCCTTGAAAAGGCCCTGCATTTAACTCTGCTAATTATTCGGTGATATAATTTAGTTTTTCTCAAAGCACATATTATACACTATGTATGTTCTTTCCATTCTACATCACTTGCAGTATCATTTTCTCTGAGAAGGGGCAGGTTGTAATGTTCTTGTTTGACCCCACTTGCCAAAAAGCTTAAAGTTTGCTCGAGTCATGTGCAGGGGACACTTTGGATTAAACCAAATCAACGAATTGGACCAAAGGAGTTCGATACAACTGTCGCTACTTAACGAAATCAAGTTCCCTCCCTTAATGCGGGTTTTGTCAGCACTTCATAGTGTTTTCGTGTTTTCGTGTTTCCGAGTCTTGAAAAGAGCTTGCTTATCTGTTCCATCACTACACTCTTCACATTTTGTATACTTGACATATGGTTTGTAGTTACATTAATTCCTGTTACTACTGTTGGCATGAATATTACGATATTTAATCTAAACATCCTCTTCATGTTTTGATGATGACAAAAATGTAAGTTACAACATATAACGTAAAGTGCTTAAGTTACTTGTGATCACAATTCATCTATGCATTCTTACGTCAACAAGCCTCGACATCTCAACGTCTCAAGTATGCTTCAACAATCACTTAAGGTATGGATAAACAAGTGTTTAATACATTTCATGATCAAAGGGGTATTTAATTAACTAATACAAAGTTTATTTAATTATATAAACTTATTATATATTTTTGAAAAACACTTTTGGTAATAAAGAAAAATGTTTTAATCATACTAAATATATGATTTCAAACTTTTAACCAAAATTAGTTAGTTTTTTACCAAATAAACTTTCCCCACTAAAAGACAGAAAATCTGGCCGTTTCAGTAGGGCGGCCCCCTTAATTAAAAGGGGCGGCCCCCTTAATTTTAAGGGGACCGGCACACAATTAAGGGGACCGGCCACGCTCCCCTGTCAGATTTTGTCAGAAATTTTTCCCTATAAATACCACCTCAAACCTGGAATTTTTCCAACCTTTTGCACAAATATTTTCAGATCCAATTCTCTCTAAACATCCTTCTAAAACCCTTTGATCATAAGATTATTAATCTTTGTTTCAAGTGATCCAATCTTTCATCACTTAAAGTGCAAGAGAAGTATCCTCCCTATCATAAACCCAAAGATGTATTAGGATCTAGTTAGTGCTTATGTGAAGTTGTGAAGACATTAGTGGCTTGAAGGTGTCAAGACATTAATGCATTGAAGTTGTGAAGACATTAGTGCCTTGAAGGTGTCAAGACATTAGTGCATTGAAGTTGTGAAGACATTAGTGGCTTGAAGGTGTCAAGACATTAGTGCCTTGAAGGTGTGAATATACTCTTGGTGTGAAGAAAGAGTTAGGAAGTATTAAGTTGTGAAGAAGTTAGGAGTGAAGAAGATAGGTGTGAAGAGTATAGAATATTGGTGTGTAGAAGATAGGTGTGAAGAAGTGGTGTGATTAAGTAGTGAATAGGTGTGTAGTTGTTGTGATTAAGGTGTGAAGTTATTGTGGTGTGTAAATTGGTGTGTAAGGTTTTCTCCGCCAAAAGGGAGCTTGTTGAGTAGTGAAGAAAACTCTCGAGTAGGTGACTCGGGGAGTGGAGTAGGAACAAGGAAGGTGTCCTTGTAGCCGAACCACTATAAATCATCGTGTTCGGTTTGCATGTTCTTTCTCTCATCTCTTTTCATTCATTCTTGCATTTATCGCTTTATATCTATGCTTGCCTATATGTCTTAATTGTTGCTGATATTGTTGTGATGATTGAATGTGTTGTACATAGAAGTTAATAGTGTGATAGGACATATAATTGTATGTTATGGTCAAATGGACTAATATATATATTTAACACTTCTCATGTTGAGCTTAACTTAATCGATAATTTGATACAAAACATTTTAAGATTTTAAAAGGAAAACTTATACACATAAAGTTTGATCTATGCTTCATTCATAAAACTAAGTTTTGAAAACTAATCTAAAGGTTCACATATATAATTGATCATATTGATTATATGTTGCTTTTATACTAAAATCTAATTGAAGGTTTTTCAAACAAACAATTGAATAAATTCTAATCAACATTTTGAAACAAAGTTTTTATAAAACGAAAAAAAGAAGGGAAAACTATTCAACCCCCCCTTCTAGTTTTCCACAATTGGTACCAGAGCCACGTCGCTCAAATTTTCAAAACAAATGGTTTTAAAAATTGAGTACGATCTATGTATCAAATTACCCATTAAGGAGGATTTAATATGAAAAGTGTTTTGTTGATTAACTTGTATTAGTTTTGATATTATATACACTAATTATACTAGCTCGAGATAAGATTATACATAAAACAAGTGTTATATGTTCGTTTTTAAAATCAGAAAGTTACACACCTTTCCACAAAGTCAGAAAACAATTTTTAACAAAAATTACATTTTTGAGTATCAGATGGGCGGCCCCTTTAATTGTCTGGGCGGCCCCCTTAAATACTGGGCGGCCCCCTTAAATTTAAGGGGTCCGCCTGTCTGTTCGACAGTTTTTCAAAAACTTTAAAATATCATATAAAATTAACCGTAACTCCGTAGAAGTCGTGCCACCCGGCGTTTTAAAGGTAATTGAGTCTACTTTCATTTATAAATACTTACAAGTAACCATTACAAATTTAAATAAGTCAGAAAGTTAAAATACTACACGAAGGTCAAAAATTTGAGTCTTGTTTTAACATAAAACTTGTATTTCAACTTTTCCTTCGAGTCGGGCATTCCTAGTCGATATATCTTTGAAAAATTAAGTATTTATGTTTTCAAAATATTGATCTTTATTAAATTTTAAAATGGATAGGAAACTATTTTATTTTCAAATAAAATCGAGCTAAGTAAACATTGGTATATATAAAACACAAAACGACGACAAATGTTTTATGTGCTATGTGAACTCATTTGTGATTTTACTTTGCTAATCGTTGCTATTTGTAATTTAGCTATTTGAATATCTTAGCATATGTGCCTTGTACTCTATTAGTTTATAGTTAGTTATCTAGCTTATACTTAACTTGATCTTATGCTAGATTTCTTGCGTTAGGATTGGATAATTATGCTTGCATTGCATATAGGAATAGATGGCTTAATGTTACTCAAACATCTTGTAAATGAGTTAAATCTAATCACCTAAATATTTCAATCAATTTAATCTATTCTTAACAACACACTTAAACATTTTCAACAAATTACCTTGTTTTACCTTAAGTTGTTTAATATGACAAATTGAATCTTTGTAAAACTTTAGTAGTAATATAAAAGAAAAAGTATTTTCAAAATCTAAGTGTGTTCATTATAAGTAACAATGAAGAGTCTTTCACATAAACAAAACTTATAACAATCATGAAGTAATAAGTCAAATTTCAATCATTCACCAACCTCACTCATAAATAATCTTAGGATTAATGGAACACACTATCAAAATGCCTATTTATTTTAAATGAGTGTTTGTGAGGGTCAAGAAAGATCTTGATATTATATCAATTCATTATTCAAATTATGGTTGATATATTCATCAAATCTAATTGACATGTTTTTGAGTATGGACAAGAAATTGGATTGTTATTTGTTTAAGTTTCAAGATTACATCAAATGATATAGTCTTGAATCTACATACTCAATCACACTAGATTGATATGAAAATATTTACATCCTTTGTAGATGAAAAGAGTATGCATTGGATCATAACTCACACTTGTGTTGATAATGTCATATTGAATCTACTTGTCCAATAATTGTGTTCCAAATATTAGAATAACATTTTAAACACATTTATAAAATATACAATGAAGTAGGATTGACGACTTGGATGTTTCGTCCGAAATATTCAAGCAATTTACATTGCAATGCAATGGATAAATGTGTCATATCCGAAAAACCAAACATGAGCAAACTAACAACATATGTAAACTTTGCTCACACTACTTAAAATTATCACCACAAGATAAAATACATATTTAAGAACAATACACACTATATATTATATGTATTTCATTTTCTTTGTAGCATGAATGGTTGTGTTACAAGATAATGCACTACACTTCTCTTTTTGAAATAATTTAAGTTATTAGAATTGAAAAACAACTTGTCACAATGCATAAACAAGTAAACTTCATTTTGTTTCAAATACTAGTTAAATTATGATATATAACATTGGCAAAAATCATAGAAAATAATATTTGCTTTAGAATATATAAATGTCTAGTTTTGATATCATTTGTAAATCACAATCTCGTTTAAGATAAATAATCTTAATGAGATTCATTTTTCAAGATATGCTAAGGAGCATTCATAAATCAAAGCACATTTATTAAATCAAGTAATATGTCATCAAAACCAAATAACCGGTTAATCATGAACAAAAGATTAAAACTTTGCATTTACTCTTATCTTAACATTTTACACATCTCTATTGGGATAGTGAGTAAAATATATCATGTAGACTTACCTTCATAAAAACATGGTGTTTGAGTTACATTATGCCAAGTATTAGTGAATCAAGCAAACTTCATATTTGGTACTCTTCGATAGGTGAATTTAGGAACTCAATTTCTTCTAAAAAGAGAATGACTACTGGAGAATCTATTGACTAGAAACTCAATTTAACCTAACGGTTGGATTGCTTCTATGTGAGAAGTTGGGTGTGTGTAACCCGTAAAAATGGTCGTGTTTAGCCTGAATTGAGCACCACTAGTAATAGTCTCATACTCATTCTCCAACTTGATTAAATCGCTCTTCCTAAATGTACCTAACGCTAAGCTTACTTTTATGAACTTTGCTTCTCATTAGATGATTTCATTCCTAGATTTATGGCATATCGCATATATGTTATTTCTAGATGTTTATTTGCTCCTATGTGATTTGATTGTATGCCTTTACATGATTTACTCTATATGTATCATTCATCTAGGTATATTTTTATTTCTTTTAGATCCTACACCCTTATTTCATATGAACCTTAGTGTCATTTTCCGATAGGTCATATTAGTCTCATAATATATCCGGATGAGCATGAATTTAATGGGAAGGGAAATGACACTCACTCACATATATCCTTCTACCTCACACCACCTAGAGTACCACCACCACTTCCTACAACCTCACATGCCACTCCCATGTTGCATGTGCAAACCTTCACCCAAGACAATTATCATGCTCCACCACCATCACCTTCCTCCGAACACTTGAAGTTCGTTGAGGAGCTAAAAGAGACTCATGAGCTTAGTGCTCGTTTAGCATTACATCTTGCTCAACACAATTTGGATCCACCTCAATCAAGCTCACCATCATCACCACATAACATTAACCAAATTGAGAAGCATGTTAACAATTGCCCTTGTTGCATCTTCCTTCAACAACATACCATTGCTTTGAATGAGCACTTTACCTGGATTGAGTATCTTCTTACTAGATCTCAACAAACCCCATCACTTGAACAACATCAAAACCCTCAACCAACAAACCCCACTTCAAATCCACCACTCCATCCATCAAAGAATATATCAACTCACAATTATCTCCACCACCAAAAGTTATTACCACCTCATCCAAGTGAATTTCATTACGAAATGCGTCATTTCCACTTACTAGCAAGTGAAGAACACAATGAAGAAATCCAAGCTTCAAGTGTTGTCGACTCATGATCAAGTGTTGTCGACTCATCACCACCTCATTTCACATATCCACCTTCGGTCGTCAACCAACAAAACACCTAAAAATCCCATGATTCCCTATCATCCACCCTTGTCGAACGATATATTAATCCAAACCATAATTGTCAACCCTTTGTCATCACCTTCCCTTTACATTCACGCTCATCCCTCCTCATTCCCCTACATTTTCCTAGGTTCTAATCTTTGCATTAGATTCTAAATTTTCTTTTGGATTTAGGTTTTGTTTTAAAAACAATAATTGCATGTGTCATATTTTTAGTGCATATACCTAATATGTCCATATATTGTTCCCCTATTAGTTTCATGCATATATTCATTATCATCATTACATACATGTGCACTTGTCTACTAACTTTGTTTTGAAGGATTACTTCACCGCTCGATTCTTTGGTAGCCAAAACAAGTTTTGAGCATACACCAAGGGGGAGCATACACCAAGGGGGAGCATTGAGGTTGATAGGATCAAGGCTTCACTTACGATGATGCAAGCTCGCCTTTTACATTCTATCTCAAGAGTTCAAGCATTGTAGTAGTCTCATTTAGAGTCCACCTTTTTGCTTCGACAAAAGGGGGAGAAGAAGTGTAAACAAGTAACTTATACATTTTACTATAAGTTATAGTTTACATAGTTTGTCATCATCAAAAAGGGGGAGATTGTTGGCATGAATATTACGATATTTAATCTAAACATCCTCTTCATGTTTTGATGATGACAAAAATGTAAGTTACAACATATAACGTAAAGTGCTTAAGTTACTTGTGATCACAATTCATCTATGCATTCTTACGTCAACAAGCCTCGACATCTCAACGTCTCAAGTATGCTTCAACAATCACTTAAGGTATGGATAAACAAGTGTTTAATACATTTCATGATCAAAGGGGTATTTAATTAACTAATACAAAGTTTATTTAATTATATAAACTTATTATATATTTTTGAAAAACACTTTTGGTAATAAAGAAAAATGTTTTAATCATACTAAATATATGATTTCAAACTTTTAACCAAAATTAGTTAGTTTTTCACCAAATAAACTTTCCCCACTAAAAGACAGAAAATCTGGCCGTTTCAGTAGGGCGGCCCCCTTAATTTTAAGGGGACCGGCACACAATTAAGGGGACCGGCCACGCTCCCCTGTCAGATTTTGTCAGAAATTTTTCCCTATAAATACCACCTCAAACCTGGAATTTTTCCAACCTTTTGCACAAATATTTTCAGATCCAATTCTCTCTAAACATCCTTCTAAAACCCTTTGATCATAAGATTATTAATCTTTGTTTCAAGTGATCCAATCTTTCATCACTTAAAGTGCAAGAGAAGTATCCTCCCTATCATAAACCCAAAGATGTATTAGGATCTAGTTAGTGCTTATGTGAAGTTGTGAAGACATTAGTGGCTTGAAGGTGTCAAGACATTAATGCATTGAAGTTGTGAAGACATTAGTGCCTTGAAGGTGTCAAGACATTAGTGCATTGAAGTTGTGAAGACATTAGTGGCTTGAAGGTGTCAAGACATTAGTGCCTTGAAGGTGTGAATATACTCTTGGTGTGAAGAAAGAGTTAGGAAGTATTAAGTTGTGAAGAAGTTAGGAGTGAAGAAGATAGGTGTGAAGAGTATAGAATATTGGTGTGTAGAAGATAGGTGTGAAGAAGTGGTGTGATTAAGTAGTGAATAGGTGTGTAGTTGTTGTGATTAAGGTGTGAAGTTATTGTGGTGTGTAAATTGGTGTGTAAGGTTTTCTCCGCCAAAAGGGAGCTTGTTGAGTAGTGAAGAAAACTCTCGAGTAGGTGACTCGGGGAGTGGAGTAGGAACAAGGAAGGTGTCCTTGTAGCCGAACCACTATAAATCATCGTGTTCGGTTTGCATGTTCTTTCTCTCATCTCTTTTCATTCATTCTTGCATTTATCGCTTTATATCTATGCTTGCCTATATGTCTTAATTGTTGCTGATATTGTTGTGATGATTGAATGTGTTGTACATAGAAGTTAATAGTGTGATAGGACATATAATTGTATGTTATGGTCAAATGGACTAATATATATATTTAACACTTCTCATGTTGAGCTTAACTTAATCGATAATTTGATACAAAACGTTTTAAGATTTTAAAAGGAAAACTTATACACATAAAGTTTGATCTATGCTTCATTCATAAAACTAAGTTTTGAAAACTAATCTAAAGGTTCACATATATAATTGATCATATTGATTATATGTTGCTTTTATACTAAAATCTAATTGAAGGTTTTTCAAACAAACAATTGAATAAATTCTAATCAACATTTTGAAACAAAGTTTTTATAAAACGAAAAAAAGAAGGGAAAACTATTCAACCCCCCCTTCTAGTTTTCCACAACTACCATTGTCAAACAATGACAAAGAATCAACTCGTTCTTAGTCCCACCCATCATCCAAACACCACCTTATTCTCGCTAATCAGCATTTTAAAGTATATACAATATATTTTGGCCTTCGACTTACATTGATCTAAACTATAAGGTTTTACTCTAATTCAAGAACAATAATAACTTGATTGTAATGTTACATAAGCCCAATAAGCAGAAGCATTAGCTGAAGTGGTTTGCCCAATAAGCAGAAGAAGCAATTTTTTGCTTTTCGGATTTGTACTTATTGATGTTAAAATACTCCGTAATAAATATTATTTGACGTAGTTAAGTATTAAGATGAAATAATAAGCCCAAAAACTTTGGTTAGACATACAGTATAAAAAAATTTAACAAAGCCAAATGCAATCAAACAAACAATTGAACCAAAAGCTAATTTCATTTCATTTCACTTGTTAATTGTTACCTGTTAATTCAATAATCCCTAAGCCCTTTCGCTCCTAATCCTCCTAGCCAACTGCATATCTTTGGGCATAATCGTAACCCTCTTGGCATGAATGGCGCACAAATTAGTATGCTCAAAGAGCCCCACCAAATACGCCTCACTCGCCTCCTGCAACGCAGCAACCGCACTACTCTGAAACCTCAAATCCGTCTTAAAATCCTGAGCAATCTCTCTGACGAGCCTCTGAAAGGGCAACTTCCTAATCAAAAGCTCGGTGCTCTTCTGGTACGTGCGAATCTCTCGTAAGGCAACGGTTCTGTGAGGCTTCTTAACTCCGCCAGTTGCTGGTGCTGATTTACGAGCGGCTTTTGTTGCGAGCTATTTCCTTGGTGCCTTTCCTCCTGTTGATTTACGCGCTGTTTGCTTTGTTCGGGCCATTTCTTTGCTTTTCTTTTTTTGAAAATGAATTTGATTGTTGGTTTTATGTGTGAATATTTGGGGATGAAATGAGTGTGTATTTATATGAGTTTGAAATTTGGGGGAAGAGATGGAGAGGGTGAATGTGGGGCATTGGATTTATGAAATAATAATGGACGGTGAAGATTGTTTTAAAAGGGTGGATGCGGATCGTGATCCGTGTGTGATTGGTCATATAAGTCAATAATATTTTCTTTCTTATTTAATTTAGCATCAAATTTTGGTTCATTTTTCTATCTTTAAATTCACAAATGATACTCCGTATGTTTTTATTTTTTACTTTTTCTTTCATTTATCACTAAAGAATCAAAACATATAGGGGTAGCATTGTTGCCTAAAGATTTATCAATTGTTTTTTAAATTGACCAATAAAAAGAAAGAAATACATTTCATGCCTAAACATGCCTTTTTAGTGGCAATGTCATGCCTAAGCATGCCTAAACTTTTTAGTGGCAATTTATGGTGCAACAGTCAATTACATTTAAAGCTTGCTCTTCACCGAATCAGTAATACATACCGAATACTTTGCCGATCAAGTGGCATTGTGATGCCGATCGATGCCAACTCTTTGCCAAGAACGTTGCCACCCCCTTACAGTCTTTGTTACTCCTATATAATTACTTTCGTGCTTAACAAATAACCTTTTATATATGACTGGTAAAAACTTTCTATCAAAATATTGTTTTGACGAAGAATAATGCAGTTCTACAAAAAAGGGAAATCTCGACTTTCTAGAAATAAAAATACATAAAGGAAAGTTTTACAAATTTAAAAAGCGATGGAATACATCATAATAATTAAAATTATAAAGGAAATGCAATAAAACATTCAGAAACGCGAATATTTTTTTTATTTAATTTAAGTATGTCATTCATATTTTCAGGTTTCTCATAAATTTTATTTATTTCCCAACTAAATGCAATATAAGCAATCTAAAACATCCTTTAAGTGGTTGTCTCCTTAAAGAAGCTTTTCAAATGACTATTTCTTTAATAATCTTCAAATAATAACAAAATATTTACACATATATCCTTCACAAAACATGTTGAGGAATAAAAAGTTCCAGCTCTTACAATCTATATTGGTTAACTAGTTAGATGACAGATTAGCTTAGTTAACCAAACCGTGTTTAAAATCTTATGTCCATTATTGTTTATATCATATCTTACGTAATATGCATGTATTGTTGCTTAACAAAACATTATAATTGATTGAATTTCCATCATTTGACATAGTGAGAGAGCGGTTATGGTCTTGTAGATAGTCAGTCACCATAAGTCGTTGTTATTGTAATATGTAATCTATTAATCATATAACACATATAATCATCAAGAGAACACAACGGAATAAATAGATCAATAGCATAATTAATTAACCTTAAAATTAAATGTATCTTGTTAGCTTCCACGCCTATCAAGTAATCAAAAAAACTACAAACCCTAAAGGATTTAGTAAAATCGACTTGTATATAAGTCGATTAAAAATCACCACCAAAAATCCAAGGAGGATTTCTCTACGATATTGCACACGCATATTATAGCGATTCAATTATAATGCTAGTTCAAGGATCACAATAACTAGCCAAATCACTTTGGTTTCGTTCCAAGTCAAACGCAAATCCCTTGGATTTGTAATTCGTCGACTAGGACAAAAGAGGGATAGAAGAAAAGAATAATCAGCTAGTTAGGGGTTTTCCAAGAGTTACCACGCAATGAATACAAGGGATTGTATTTATAGTGTGTTAACTTGGAGTCCAAGTTTGAATGAGATTCCCCTTACCCCTAGCCGATCGGTCATAAGCCAAAGGAGGGGGTTCTAGAACCTTCTCCTTGTCTAGTTACATTCTAGTCCCTTTACTTGACATTTAACGATCGTTAGTTAACTACCGTTAAGTATAATGACCGTTAGTGATTTATTATTGTGAATAAATGATTAATGTATAACTTTTATATATAAATTATATAAAAATCTCATACGCAACGCATGCAATCTCATAGGCTCGAGTTCAAACCGGACATTCTTCTATTAAATATGTTCACAAATTAACAACTCCCACTTGGACATATTTTCATAAACATAATGACATTGGTTAGCGTCTAGCAACACGCTAATGCCCCCAGAACAACTAGAGTGTGGTTTCATGAAGCACAATTAATGATTCATCATTATACTATCCTTCTGTTTTAAATACTGTGTTAAATATGGATATAATTTTAGTCATTCCATAATTCAAATATTTTGTTTCTCGTAATATGCCGATTGAACAAGATTACCGAATCATCAGGACGTAATTCAGATCGACATTGGGTATGGCCATACACACATCTTGTCAACCCTACGAGGGACCCAACAGTATTATTCTTCAATCAAATTCGAATGGACAAATTCTATCTTGACTACAAGTGTAATCCGTGAATTTCACAACGCTTCTAAAAATAGCCCTTATGACTAAGGTGTTACTCGGGTAGTGTTGGTCGGGTTCGGGTCAAACGGGTCGGGTCCAAGTCGGGTTGAGGCTAAAAATAATACTTCCTCCGTCCCATATTAAATGTCATGTTTGACTTTTTAAAGTATTTCTTTCTCAACGT
This sequence comes from Artemisia argyi, assembly GCA_030686995.1. NCBI lineage: Eukaryota > Viridiplantae > Streptophyta > Magnoliopsida > Asterales > Asteraceae > Artemisia > Artemisia argyi. Next base: position 44,130,088 of record CM060701.1, read on the forward strand.
TGACCTTAATATTTTTGTTTGTGTAATATAATACTTGATACAAAATATATGAATGGATTAAACTTTAAATGTATTTTTGCGTATAAGTTTTATCAAATACTATATAACACAAACAAAAATATTTAAGGTCAAAATTGATAAAGAAATACTTGAAAAGTTAAACCTGGACATTTAATATGGGACGGAGAGAGTATACCCGAACCCAACCCTATTTGAACTCGGATTAGTCAGGTTCGGGTCGAGTCAAGTCGGGTTCGGGTCTGTCCAATTTACAAAATCACATAATTTTATTTTTTAAATTTAGTAGTTAAAATCAAATAATTTGTTGCCTAGATTGTATATGAGCAATAAGTCCACTTAGTTTTTATATTGTTCTTGTTATATTGTGTATCACAACTAACCTTTAAAATGATCATTTTCTATAACAATTGTTTCTATGAAGTAATATAAATAAGAAAACTTCACAATTGGTAAATGAATATTTGATTTAATGAATAGAGCACTTGATTTTAAAACATATTACAGTATATAAACACATGAGCATATGTAAGTAATTGCACATTGGTATTTTTGTTGGACCCAAGCCAACATTGATTTTAAAACATATTACAGTATATAAACACATGAGCGTATATAAATACTATTAAAAGCATATCATACTAGTAACAAGTTCCGCACATACCTTTTAAGGCGTTGCAGATATCACTTTGTACTTATAGTTCATGGTCGTTACATGGAGAGTAACCACATGAAGGGAGTCGACACTCCATTGAGGTTTTATGTTGCCTCAAATTTGAGACAAAATCTAAAAATGGAGCAGTTACCACGAGAAGAATTTTACAGCCTTATAAGTTCTTGCTTAAATTTTGAGGGCAATTTTTATTATGGAGGGTGAAGTTATAATATCCCAAAAGTTAAACGAAATAATTTGAAAAAAAATAATAATAAAATAGGCTCATGTTTATGATTATTTTCTATTATTTTGTTCTTTCTTTTTGGAATGATCAGTTTAAACAAATCAACAACCAATCGAAATAAAAAATCTCTAAGACTATGATAGGTTATATGTGGTAATATTTCGTTAAATAAGATCCGAAAACCCAATTATTTGAAGTAAACCAAAGCCATGTTAGATCAAAGCCATACTTGATAAATGAGATGAATCTTCTTTGTGAAAGTACTATAAACTGTGTAACCTTGAGAGATATAACAGATTATGTAAGTGGATTAATAAGCTACATCTTTTGCAAACATGTAAGGAACTCTTTAAATTTCTAACATAAATTTCAGGGACGAAATTATTTTAAGGGTGGTAGAATTATAATACTCCAAGTTTTTGTAATGTTTTATATAACTATATATAATATATAATGGGGTACATTTTTTTTTAATAGCAAACATGATATATATAAACAGTAGCAAGAAGCTAGAAGTACATAAGTGAATTTAACCAATAAGTCCAACTACTAAACTTGCCTCCTCTAAATTTAATCCAAGAAAAAGAAAACAAACGAAGGCTATTAAAAATATCACATTTCCTCATAGATTGAGAGTTAAAGATGATGACACTATTTCAATAATGCCATATAATCCATAAAGAAGCCAAAAAAATTACAAAAATACGTTGCTTATTCGCCAAAGATTTGGACCATGAGCTCAAACACTCTCGCCAATCATCGATAGAGTCAAACTGTGGCATAGATATGTCACACCACCTACGAACAAGCTGCCATATACTGCAAGCAATACCACAAGCAAAGAAGATATGTTGATTTGACTCCATGCTTCCATGACATGACGGACATAAAATCTCTTGAATTTCCATAACTTGAGAAGAAAGATTCAACCGATGATGAAGTCTATCCAAGATCAAACGCCAAAGGAATATGTTAACTTTCTGGCGAAGCATTTTTTCCCATATCGTCGAGGGAACAAAAGAAAGTAGAAAATGATCATCTAAAAATCGACGCGTGACTCCAATATAACACATACCATCATTCGCTAACAAACAAACACATGCATCTGATACATAAGTTATCTCCATGTTTCCAATCTCAACCATTAACGCATTAAGAGAGGACATATTATGAGTCCCCAACTTCGATCTAGACCAATTCCAACACCATTATCCATTAAAAATACAATCAATAACTAAACAATCTTTGTTTCTCTCCAAACGAAATAACCGGTTGTACCGAAGATATAGGGGATAATCCCCAACTCACGTGTCCTTCCAAAAAAGAATTAAGGTGCCACAACCCACTTTAAACAGTAACGAGTCAGTCAGAAGAATACCACTCGAATGCAAATGATTAGAAGAACCAATTATCTTAGCCCGTAAACCGTTTATTTTGCACCCCTGTTGATTAAACCCCCCTTCGTGCCCATGCAAATCCCTAATTAAACAAACCCATAAAGCATTTAGATTAAACGCGAACCTTGATGAGGCGAAAAATGATCCGTTTTTAGGGGGTCATTTAAGCCCGAATCCGACTTTACTTGATCAAATATTGCCCTAAATCGTTCCTTTTGTGATTTTAGGTGTTTGGAGAGTGAATTCTGGAAAAGAGGCTATTTTGGACGTTTTTGGAGCATAAAAGTGAAGAAAACGACAAAGTACCAAAAATCCATGCTGAAGATACAAGGTGACGGCGTCAAGACTTCCTTCTTGACGGTGTCAGACATGATGAATAAAATACCGTAGCTGGTGACGGCGTCAGATGGATAGGTGACGGCGTCAAAGTGGCAAAGAATAAAATACCGTAGGTGGTGACGGCGTCACATAGGCCGTCACAAGTGGATCTAGGGCATCCAAGGAAGTATATGGCGGCGAGGTGACGGCGTCAAACTTAACTCTTGACGCCGTCAGCCAGTTTTTCCTATATATAGTTTTCTAGTTTTTTCATTAAAAAAGGAGAAGTTTTGGTGAAACCCTAAAGACGATTTTGGTGCCTCTTTTACAGGTTTTTCAAGGGTTCCAAACCCTTGAGACCTTGCATTGTAATTGAGATAAGTATACTCTTAATTCAATCAATATGTCTATGTGTTGGTTGTTTATCTTTTGTTCTTATCTTAATTCTACTATGCTAGGCTAGATTTCCTTTGTGTTTGCTTAGATCTAATGAAACCTAGATGTTGATTATGTGTTGATTACTTGTCTATTCTTGTTTTGGATGAATGATATTATATGTTAGGTGATGAGTTCATAAAAACTCATCATTTCTGTCAAATCTAAACAACAAGAACATGTAAAAACACTCAGAAACACCACAAAATACTACAAATATCCTGAGAAGGTGTTTTTATATGTTTTAAACATAAAAGAACTAAAAACAGGGAAAAACCGCCAAAGTTTACCAAATTGTCAAATTCAGTCCCTGAACTTTCATGAAATGTCAGAAATGGTCCCTGGATGATTAATTTTAAAGAAAAGTCAAAAACAATCCTCAGGAATCATGAAATAACAACTTTTACCCTTGAAAGTTCAAAATATCAAAATTGGCAAAACAGGTCCCTGCAGTTTCAATATTGACAGAAAATACCCCTCAGTATTCAAAAATGGAATTTTATCATCAAAAGGTCCTTGGTAATTCATAAATTGACAAATTTTACCCCTAGATGATAAATTCAAAGAAATTACAAAACCAGTCCCTATACTTTGCAATCTTGGCAAAAATGGTGCCCGAGTGTTTTAAATTGGAAAAATATTAAAAAGGACCTTATAATATTTTTAAATGGCAAAGAAGGTCCTTTGTGATATATTTTGGAAAAATGATAAGATTGGTCCCTGGAAATTCAGAATGTACAATAAAAGTCCTTGGGCTTTTATACCTTACAAACCATACGGACCAAAATACAAATAATCCAATCCAAATTCCAAATCCAAAAATAAAACCTTGGTCCAGTCCATTTATCCCACAAGCCCAAAAGAACCTGAGCCCAACATTTTTTTTATTAACACGGGTCTTTGACCCGCGTTGACCACACCACCTTCACCTTCTTCAACCTCCCTCTCCATCACCTGCTGCATCACCATCCACCATACAACCCCCCACTTGCCATCACCTTTCCATATCATCTTCCACCTGTCACCCTCTCCAAGAGTTCCAAAACCTTAGCCTTGCTCCACAATTGGACACGTACTACTCCACCATCCCTGCATCACCCCTGCACACCATACTACACCACCATCACCCCTTACACCTAAAATTGTTCCCTTAACCCTCCATTGTCACATCAATCGCATTTAATGCTAAAAATTCGGCTGCAAGTAACCTTGGTGGTTTTTGGCGCCAAAATGCTTTTTGAACACCTGTTCTTCAATTTCAACACGTATCAAGCTCAAATGTGATGGGATATGCTCAGGAAGACACCTGGATCATGTGGAGGCTATAAAAGGAGCAAGATGAAGAAGGATTAGTTAGTTAATTTTTTAGTTAGTTTTCAACTTAAATCGTATTAGTTGTAACTTAGTCTTTTCAGTTTAAACTTAAGCTTTTAAGCATTTTAATATTGTTGTAATGTTGTAAGAAAAGTTTGTTAAAGTTATAATACAACTTTATGTTCCAATTCAGTTTGAGAATCCTTGTTCTAAATTCAAAAATCTCATCAAGCTTTCTAGTTGATATTTATTGTTGTTTTCAATCAGTAATCTCATATAAGCTTGTGATATAGTTTATTAAAGTTATTAGAAGCATTAAGTATCAGTATAATTTGAAAAAGAAAAAAAAAAGAAAAATCAAGAAAAATAGTTTTTAAATAAAAATTTGTAGGTTTGAATGCATCAAGAAGGAGCAGGGTTAATTGTGGATTGCCCTTTGGTTTAGCAGCCTTGTGGAAGGCTTATAGGAATGATTTTGGACCCTTGTTCTCAGTTTTAGCTGGATTGCAATTTGTAAGCTTCTATCTTAAATTTTAGCACCTTACTGTTCATTGATTGAAACTTATGCAATCTTGTTTATCTGTACTTATTTGCTATATATTAGTTAATGGATAAATTAAAATAGGTTGCTTGTTAATTGTAATTCATATTTACTTTGTATCTCATTTTAAAAGGCAAAATTAGTGTTTTAGTGATTTGTGATTAAATGAGGTTATGATTGTTGTTTATGTGTTCTAATACACTTAAGTGATCACAATAGAACCTCTGGAATTTATTTCATGGTTTGAATGTGTTTCTTGCATAAGAAATCTCACAATCAGTCACTTATAGGGGTGTTTGGATGTGTATGGTATTCAGTGAACTTGTTGTTATTAGTGGTTAAAATCAGTTAGGATAACTTACCTTTGGCTCAATTGGAATAAATAAACCACAAAACATTTGGTTCATTCAGAAGAAAGTCAAAATACTCTTTAATCTAACTATAGTAGTTCACTGTTGGAAATCTGAGACCATATGCTCATCATTTCTATTCAAAAGTGGTTTAGATAACTTAAGTTAGTATTATTGTAGCTTATCATATCCATTTCAATCATTAGAATTAGATTTAAGTTCAAATAAGTCAAAGTTCTCAAAAATCTCAATAAGTCAAAGTGTTTTTGAACTTAGAAATAGTCAGATTTTTGCAAGCTTTTGTAGAATTCAATATTGGTTGGAAATAGGTATAGTTTGTTGATTTGAGAAGTTCATTAGCTTGGGAATCAGAATCAAAAAGAAAATCTGAATTTGGTGGCCATTTGCTAATTAATAAGCAGTCTTAAAATTGGCCCTTTGAGCAAAAAGCTCCCCTGCACCACAGGTGTTGAGCCATTTTCTTGGGCTTATTGTGACTTACTGATGAGGCGAAAAATGATCCGTTTTTAGGGGGTCATTTAAGCCCGAATCCGACTTTATTTGATCAAATATTGCCCTAAATCGTTCCTTTTGTGATTTTAGGTGTTTGGAGAGTGAATTCTGGAAAAGAGGCTATTTTGGACGTTTTTGGAGCATAAAGTGAAGAAAACGACAAAGTACCAAAAATCCAAGCTGGAAATACAAGGTGACGGCGTCAAGGGATTGCTCTTGACGGCGTCAGACAAGATGAATATTTTACCGTAGCTGGTGACGGCGTCAGATGAAGAGATGACGGCGTCAAAGTGGCCAAAGATTAATTTACCGTAGGTGGTGACGGCGTCAGCAAGGCCGTCACAATTGGATCTAGGGCGTCCGAGGAAGTGTATGGCGGCGAGTTGACGGCGTCAGAATTAACTCCTGACGCCGTCAGCCAGTTTTTCCTATATATAGTTTTCTAGTTTTTTCATTAAGGGGGGAGAAGTTTTGGTGAAACCCTAAAGACGATTTTGGTGCCTCTTTTACAGGTTTTTCAAGGGTTCCAAACCCTTGAGACCTTGCATTGTAATTGAGATAAGTATACTCTTAATTCAATCAATATGTCTATGTGTTGGTTGTTTATCTTTTGCTCTTATCTTAATTCTACTATGCTAGGCTAGATTTACTTTGTGTTTGCTTAGATCTAATGAAACCTAGATGTTGATTATGTGTTGATTACTTGTCTATTCTTGTTCTTGGATGAATGATATTATATGTTAGGCTTAAGAAAACTGGCAGATCTCCAAATGGTAACATGCTTGAACGTCTTAAGAAACATGAACCGAGGCGTACTAGGTCTTTATTGGTTGTATTTAATGCATGAGCCACTGTTTACAATCCCTATAGTTGTGCTGGGTCATGGTGTAGGAGGAGATAAGAGCTCATAGAGTTGGGGAGTTATGTATGCCACCCCACGAATGGTATTAAGGAATACAATCCGTCATCCATACAAGTGTAACAAGTAATTGACATGTAAAAGATATCTAGGGAGTAATGAAGTCTAAGTAAACACAATTTCTCCAAATACTGCTCACAACCTTAGTTTAATATTAGCTTAATTTCATTTACATTAGTTTAATTAGTTATAAAGTAGTTTTTGGGTTAGTTGAATAACAACTAATTCCGCCCACTCTTCTAAAACCCGAGATTTTATTTGCTTTCATAAAATATAAAAACATAAAAAATAATCATCTTTCATCTCTAGAACTTTTAATTAGGTTTTCTAATCCTAGCGACACTATTCCTAAGCTGAACGATCAATCCCCCGGTACTTGTCACTATACTATACTACAACGATCAGGTACACTGCCTGGTGGGGGTTGTAAGCCTCGCGAGATCCCTCGAGAGGTAAAGCAAGGTGCGATTCCCACGCATCAAGTTTTTGGCGTCGCAGCCCGGGGAATAGTTATTGTCTAGGTTAGGATTTCTTTTTATTAGGTCTACTTGCTAGATTCCTTTCTAGTAAGATTTTATTTTTATTTTTAGGTTTCCTTTAGTCTATCTTATTTCTTTGTGCCTTTGTTAGTAAATTAAACTCATTGACTATTCCGTTGACCATTATGGAAAACGCGAATCCACCCCTCTCCCCTAGTGAAGTGGCTGTGTTACGTGAACAAATTGAGAGTGAGATTAGGGAGCTTAGAGAACTTAATAGGTTGATCAAGATTGAACTCGAACATACGTTTAGCGACCTAGCAACCGTCTTGTATTCAAATAAGGACCTAGGGCCTGATGACTTTGTGAGTGTTATTAAGAGACCAGAAGAGGAAATGGATCCGAGGCTTAACGACTACTTTAACCTATAGCCCACTAAGGAGGAGATTGCATACTATAATAACCTTATTGATAACCCGCGATCTCCCTTCACCATGATTGAACCTAAGATTAAGAGAGGCGATCCTAAGAATGCTAAGATACCATGTATGATTGGATATAGGCAAATTAGTAATGCTTACATTGACTTTAAATCTCCAATCAACATTATGTCCTCAGCGGTTTATAATGATATAGTAAACATAAGACTTGAACCTAGAAGGGACCCCAAGTACCCCGGTGGAGTTTGTAACTTTGTCGGGAGAGTTAAAGGTTTATGTGTCTTTGTTGGTAATTTCACCTTTGTCACCGACTTTATGATTGTGGAGGACCTTGCCAATGTTATTGATTGTCGATTATCCAATGTTGTGTTTGGCAAACCATTTGTTGAGGAGTCTAAGTTAGAGTATGATGAGGTGGAAGGCACAATCCGATTCGCAAGTAACACCGATAGTATCACCTATAGGATGCCCAATAGGATGAAAGAATTTCGCTTTGTGTCTCGTCTTGATCAAGACAACATTGGTGCTTTTGAGGATATTAGTGAGGAGGATAAGAAAAAGGGCATGGAGTATGTATGGGAGAAAAGAAGTCTTTACTACAAAAATTGCTTGGCCCTTGGACCAATGTATAAGGTCAATGAAGAATTTGTCCGATTGACTATGGGGTCGATTGAGAAAAAGGTGATTGGTTTCTACAAGGAATATTTACAGTCGGAAAATGGAACCAATGATGAAGTCACGTAGTAACCCACGACTTTGAGTCTAGCTACAAGACTCGTAAATAAAGAAAAGCGCTTCTTGGGAGGTAACCCATGTTTTGTGTGATTTTAATTGTTTGATTGTTATTTGCTTCCGTATGCATGTTTTATTTTTATTGTTGGTTGATCATGTTTCTCAATTAAAATGTGAAATACTTTATTATGTTGTTTGGCCTAGTCTTAACTTCAACCTAAAGGTATTTTTGCAAAAGATAAGTGTAAGGGGAAACCCCAAATATGTTTTTAAGAAACAAACCGATCATGATTCTCCACAATATTTAATGAACATGTATATTCGTATTTGTTAGAGTCAAATGCTTGTATTGAGTCATAATGAAGTTTTGCAGGATTTTCCAGGAAGTAGGACAAGGTTTTTCCAGAAATTTTCCGGAAACTTAACATAAAGATTTCTGCAGGTCCATTCTGACGGCGTCAGGAAATTGCCCTTGACGGCGTCAGGAGTCAAAAATCTGGAAATTTTACCGGTTTTGTTTTTCTAACGGAGTCTTATGGTTTTTGTGAATTATTAAGTTTTATAATCTCCAGGAAATCTGCAAACTTCATTCCAAAAGCATTATATCTTACTTTGTTTTCTAGGATTTAGTAACTTATATAGGATGCCGCCAATTTTACGCGAGGTTGCCTTGTCTACTTTTGTCAGGATTTACAGGTTATTTAAGACAAGAAGATGATTTATATTCTGGAAGGGAAGCTTTGATTGTTCATTTTCTTGGAGGAAGATTTAACCTGGCCAACCTAAAATCCATACCGAGCGAATCAGGGGAGTATTTGATTTCATTCTCTTTACTTTTTCACTTTTACATTCTTTACTTGAACATTTGGGACAATGTTCATCCTAAGTGTAAGGGGAGGGTAAAAAGATGATACCTTACATATGCACTTTCGCTTGAGTTTGTTTTGTTTGATAGTAGATGTGTAATAAAACTATGAGAAATACTTGTTAGTGTAATTTTAGCGCCAAATTTAAAATTTTTTACAACATTTAGGAGTGAAACTTTAGCCATAGTAAGCGTCTCATGGATAGGAGGTTGTATGACTAGCACATGACCGTATATTCAGAAAAATTTTCCACCCAAAAATGTGAGGTTCGCCTTTAGTTTTGATAGGAAAAGCATTTATTATTGGTGCTTATGAGTGTACCGGTAGCATTTAGATTCTAGAACTTGCGTTAGTGATGCATCCCGAGACCGCTAGTGAGACTACATTCGTGTGGTAGGATTTACTACATGATAAGAGGCATTAGAATCACCCTTGTGTTAAACCCGTATTATAAATACTTGACCATTTAAGTCATATTACTTGGCTAGTTAAGTCAACTAATTTTTCCCACACCCTTAGCATTGTACTCATTTTTAGTACACGATACCCCTAGTACACCCCTCCGAGCCTATCTTTTCGTTTCTAACTTTAAGCATCTTACTTAAAGGAAGAATTTGTTACACCCCACTTAAATGTACACCCAAATCGCCTTAGCCTTCCGTGTATGCGCTCATTTTAAGTGCATTATTGTTATTTGTTAAACCCTAAGTTAACTTTCTAATTGATTACATGGTTGCTAAGTCGAGTCATATCCTTGTACATATTGTTTTGGGACGATTGGGACTCATGGGTAAGTACTTATTTTATGGAGTAATGGGGAAGAACATCATTTATTACCCCCATATGTACGTTAATCTTAAAAGTGCTCCAAGTGTTTTGATTTTCTTAATTCGAGTCATTAGAATAGTTTAATGTAAAGTATGTAAAGATTCAAGTGTAAGGGGATTGCTTAAACCCCTATGATGTATTATTTTGGATGGTATTTGGATGGTAGGGTAAGAGTGTATGCAAAAAAAAAAAAAAAAAAAAAAAAAAAAAAAAAAAAAAAAAAAATCGAAAAATTAAGAAAAAGAAAAAAAAAATAGAAAAGGAAAAAGGAAAAAACATACGGACTACCATCCCGTTTTTATTCTATGTTCATTTTATGTTTTTATTTTTCATTTGATAGCTTAAGTCGAGTCTAGTCTTGGCTTAGCAACGCCATCTTGTACATGTAATTTACTAAGATTGTTAACTCGCCACCAGTAAAATTCCCTTTATCCAACAAAACCGTGTAATTCATATCCCTACACCTAACGTTATAACCCTTTTAAAAGACCTCTTTGATAGTTTATCCTAGGTGCTTACGCCATGTGGTGGAGGTTTGATCCTTTCCCAAGCCTATGGTAATCTATTTTGCTATGACAGGTAGTGAGAGATATCTTCCATTTCCATATTGTTATATTACTTTATTACACCCGAGAGATGTGAGTATCTAAACACTATTTGTGAGGTGCTTGTGTATGACCTCCGTGCTTGTCTATTGGTCTTTAGTGGAACGATTATTTGTTGTAATTACTTTTATATTAGTGTTAAATGACCCCTAACTTGTCTTTTGAGTAGAATAAAAGCTCATTTGCTTGAGGACAAGCAAATCTCAAGTGTAAGGGTATATGATGAGGCGAAAAATGATCCGTTTTTAGGGGGTCATTTAAGCCCGAATCCGACTTTATTTGATCAAATATTGCCCTAAATCGTTCCTTTTGTGATTTTAGGTGTTTGGAGAGTGAATTCTGGAAAAGAGGCTATTTTGGACGTTTTTGGAGCATAAAGTGAAGAAAACGACAAAGTACCAAAAATCCAAGCTGGAAATACAAGGTGACGGCGTCAAGGGATTGCTCTTGACGGCGTCAGACAAGATGAATATTTTACCGTAGCTGGTGACGGCGTCAGATGAAGAGATGACGGCGTCAAAGTGGCCAAAGATTAATTTACCGTAGGTGGTGACGGCGTCAGCAAGGCCGTCACAATTGGATCTAGGGCGTCCGAGGAAGTGTATGGCGGCGAGTTGACGGCGTCAGAATTAACTCCTGACGCCGTCAGCCAGTTTTTCCTATATATAGTTTTCTAGTTTTTTCATTAAGTGGGGAGAAGTTTTGGTGAAACCCTAAAGACGATTTTGGTGCCTCTTTTACAGGTTTTTCAAGGGTTCCAAACCCTTGAGACCTTGCATTGTAATTGAGATAAGTATACTCTTAATTCAATCAATATGTCTATGTGTTGGTTGTTTATCTTTTGCTCTTATCTTAATTCTACTATGCTAGGCTAGATTTACTTTGTGTTTGCTTAGATCTAATGAAACCTAGATGTTGATTATGTGTTGATTACTTGTCTATTCTTGTTCTTGGATGAATGATATTATATGTTAGGCTTAAGAAAACTGGCAGATCTCCAAATGGTAACATGCTTGAACGTCTTAAGAAACATGAACCGAGGCGTACTAGGTCTTTATTGGTTGTATTTAATGCATGAGCCACTGTTTACAATCCCTATAGTTGTGCTGGGTCATGGTGTAGGAGGAGATAAGAGCTCATAGAGTTGGGGAGTTATGTATGCCACCCCACGAATGGTATTAAGGAATACAATCCGTCATCCATACAAGTGTAACAAGTAATTGACATGTAAAAGATATCTAGGGAGTAATGAAGTCTAAGTAAACACAATTTCTCCAAATACTGCTCACAACCTTAGTTTAATATTAGCTTAATTTCATTTACATTAGTTTAATTAGTTATAAAGTAGTTTTTGGGTTAGTTGAATAACAACTAATTCCGCCCACCCTTCTAAAACCCGAGATTTTATTTGCTTTCATAAAATATAAAAACATAAAAAATAATCATCTTTCATCTCTAGAACTTTTAATTAGGTTTTCTAATCCTAGCGACACTATTCCTAAGCTCAACGATCAATCCCCCGGTACTTGTCACTATACTATACTACAACGATCAGGTACACTGCCTGGTGGGGGTTGTAAGCCTCGCGAGATCCCTCGAGAGGTAAAGCAAGGTGCGATTCCCACGCATCACTTACCCAGTGGACCCCACCATAATTTTCTTAGCTTATTGGCACGTCCATAAGCTCTACTTGTTGAATCAGGGTTTATTTCATCATTTCTAGCTTAATTAATAGGGCAACTCATAGCTTTTTGTTGGTCCAATCCAATAGATATACTGATTACTCAGTGTAGGTGAGCCATTTTCATAAGCTCTCAACAAGCTCTTCAGTGGTCCCAAGCTTGTGTGTTTATGCTTTTTGCAAAGCTTAACCACCCAACTCAAGATTCCAAAGCTTATTTTCCATTTTACAGCTTCTTTACTAGGGCTGCATCAAGCTCTTAGCTGGTCCCATTTGTTTCATTATACTGAGTATTGAGCTGATACACCAAACTTCACAAGCTCACTGAGTCTGACTCAGTGGACCCCACACCCTGTCTCTTAGCTTATTTTGTAGCTTATTACCCCATCTACTCAGACCTAGGTTTAGTTAGGGCTTCAGCTTATTAGAACCTATCTTATTTGACCTCCCTTGTGACCTATCTCAGAAGCTAAAACCTGAGCACTTAGATTTTTGCACCCAAGTACCAAGGCTCACCCAGGGTGCAATTATAAGCAATAAGCCTAGCTTATTTGCTTATTTCCAAGTTGACCAGGTCAACTTTGAGGGTCAAGTTTCAAATTGGATTTCCTTTCACCTCAGTGGACCCCACAGAGGTCAAAAGGTGCTTGATTTAGCCTGTGTTTGGACTGTGGTTACTTGGATTTGCTTATTCTAGCTTATCAGCTTATTTAGTGTATAATCAAGTTTGTTCTTGCTTAGTTATAGTTTATTTAACTTATTATAACCTTATTTCATATTAGCTTTTAGTTTGTAGCTTATTTTAAGCTAATTGTAACTTAAAAATCCAATCTCAGCTTTTTCACCCTACTGTTGAGTAAATAAGCTCATTCTGAGCTTATTTGACTTATACGAAAAAGTTGTCTTTGTTAAAAAAGCTTATAATTAGTTGTTAATTAGGTGTGTAAGAAGAAAATCGAAAAAATAAAAAGTTTAAAAAAAATTGGGGTGTGTCGGAATCGAACCTGGGACCTCTTGGCTAGTAAACATGCATAATACACACACCCCCTTCCAACTGCTCTGGGGCACCAGTTCCGTTGGAAGGGGTATTCCATATACCTTTATAAAGGTTTTTGTCCAATAAGCTTATTCCACACGACCCAGCTTATTTAACAGCTTATTTGTTAGTTTTTTTTGCTTTTTATATTTTTTATACTTTTCTGTCACTAATTAGTAGTTATATAAAAATTTTCAGATTTTTATAAAATAGTTTAGTATTTATTAAAATTAAAAGTAGTTTAAATAGGTAATTATTAATAATTAGTATTTAATTATTAAAATAGCTTATTAATTAGTTTTTGTGAAATTTTATATTTTTATAAAGTTTATATTACTTTAATATAGTTATATAAAAAGTTTTATAATTTTAACTTTCCATTTAGTATTTATTATAATTAAAATTAGTTTAATTAATAATTAGTTAATAAATAAGAATTAAATAGCATAATTAATTTTTATATAGTAACACCTATATTTTATATTTTTCCTAGCTTCCATAAGTCATAATATAATTTTAGTAATTTTTCTAGAATTTTTACTGTTCATTTAATAGTTTTCATAAATTAAATAGTTTAATTAGATATTAATTAATAAATAGAATAATAATTAGTTAACTAGTTTAAAAATATATAAAATAAAGTTTTTATATTTTTTTAGGATTCCCATGATGGTTAATTAGATATATAAAAATTTTCATATTTTTCTAAGTTAGTTTAGTATTATTTGTAATTTAAAATAGTTTAATTAGTATAATTAATATAAATAGATTTAAATTAATAGAAAATTCATAAAAAGACAAAAAGATTTTTTTTTTTATACTTTCTTCAAGTTCATTTTTAAGTTTAGAAAATATTTTTATAAATTTTTAGTTTAATTTGTAGTGTTAATCATTTTTAGTTTTTATTTAAGTTAGTTTTAATTAAATAGTTAAATAGTTTTTAATTAAATAATTAATAATAAATAATAAAATAATCTAAAAAATATTTTTCTTTTTAAATTAAATTTTCTTTTAAGTTAAAATTTGTAGAATTTTCAAATTTACCCCCTGTAGTTTAAATTTGCATTAAAACTCACCTTTTTCCCTGTACGTAGACGTAAGTTTTAAAGTTGTATACGTTTTTAAGTTCCCGTAACTGTTTAAAGTTATTTTCTTATTTGTTTAAATTGTATAAATCAGTAGTATAAATCAAACTCACCTTTGCCCATTCATAATCACCCGATCCCAAATTTCGTTTTATTACAGATTTCACGCCTCGTTGGGAAATACGACCCGAGGATACATTGTACTCCACGGAGCATTAGTCTAAGCTGTTTTTGACTTATTAACTTTGGTTAATAATTATCTGACGGTTCAGCACTGATCAAATTTTGGCGCCGCTGCCGGGGAGGTGTGCTGCGTACTACGAATTTGGAAGCATACGTGGTTCTGAATATCAACTCACTGTACAAATACCATCAGTCTGTAAATTTTTGTAAAAATAAATATCATAACTAAAAAGTTCACTAACACTTTTCCTAAAGCGTTAAAAACACCAAAAAAAAAATTAATTAAATAACAACAAAATAAATCGTGAAGTTAAATTACTTCGTTTTCTTTAAAATCACAACCTGAAACAGCTGGTATAAGGTAAGTTCTGACATTAAATTGCGAACTGAAGAGGAATCCATTTATTTCCTCCCGCTAGCCTGCGAGTGATTTTAAAGGAACGATTTCGGTTAACGAATCGATTCCAAAAATATTTTCCAAGTTTTCACCCATACACATATACCCAAAAACATTTTCTTGTGAATAAATTAAATAACCTTCAGAATAAGTTCCCAAACATAAGATAAAAAAATTTAACGTAATATCCCTGTAAGTGGTGTACCTTTTATAAAGAAGCCAATTTACCTGTGATCATTAGGTTAAGTTTACTGTGGTTTTGCCTCGATCTTGTTTTGAAAATTTTGTTTTTAGTACATGCACACACGTTCTTCTAGGTCTACAAGTCCTCATCGCGAGCTTGTCAGTATTCCTCGAAAACGTACACAATCTGCCCCGAAAATTGAACCTCAAATACAGACTGAACCTAAAACTGCAGTCATTATGGCAGAAGAACGCCCAATGTCAGAGCTTCTCCAGGCACCCATCGAGGGTTATGGAGATGCTATTATTGTACCAGCCATAGTATCTGATAATTTCGAATTAAAAACCGGATTACTTAATCTGGTTACTTCTAATCAGTTCTATGGTTTCGAAAGGGACGATCCTCATTCACATATAAGATGGTTTAACAAGATCACATCTACCATCAAATATAAGAATGTCCCATCGGAGGCTATTAAACTACTTCTGTTTCCATTTTCTCTCGAGGGAGCAGCCAGAATCTGGCTAGAGAAACAACCCCCTCGATCCATAGAAACATGGGAAGATCTAGTTAAAAAATTTTGTGAATGAATTCTATTCACCATCCAAAACTGCCTATATGAGGAATGAGATCACCAAGTTTTCACAAAGACCTGGTGAGACATTCAGTGAAGCATGGGATAGATTCAAAGAGTTGCTTCGCAAATGCCCCCACCATGGATTTTCTGAGTTAATGCAACTCGACACATTTTATAACGGAGTAAGCCAAGCAGACCAAGATTCCCTTAATGCCTCAGCAGGAGGGAATTTTTTGAGTCGTACTGTCAAGGAAGCTTTAGCAATAATTGAAAATTAGTCCAAGGTTCGAACCATACGTAATAAACAGGTCGATCCTTCTACTTCTTCTACCGTGAGTCAATCTAGTACTGATGCTAAGATTGATAAACTCACGGATGCTATACAAGCCTTGGTTCACTCCAATCAGAAGAAAGTCTCGTTCCCACAGAATCCTTCACATGCTGAAGTGAAGAAAGTGGATGTTTGTGTTACCTGTGGTGGACCACATGCCTACTATAATTGTACTGCCACAGACAATAACACATTTGAAACCAACGCGATTGCTGGTAGTTCTAGCCAAGGAGGCAATCCATATCGTCCTCCTGCTGAGCCACCATGGCGTCCGAACACCTACTCTGTACCACCTGGTTTTAACCAGAACACACAAAACCGTCCCCAAAACCCAAACAGAAGTAACCAAGGTTATCCTAACCAAGGTGATGAGTGTCTAAATACTCATCATTTTGTACCAATCTGAACTGCCAAAACATACAAAAACACTCAAAAATGCATCATAATACTTAAAATATCTCAGAAGAGTGTTTATTATGTTTCAAATACAAAATATGCAAAAACAAATGAAAAACGTACAAAGTTTGCATAATTGGCAGTTTCAGTCTCTCAAGTTTCAAATATTGTCAAAACTAGTCCCTGAAGGTTTTAAATGAATAAAAAATCAACTTAAGTCCTTGGAAACTCAAAAATGTTCACAAAACATCCCTGGATAAAATTTTACACAAACTGGCAATTTTTACCCCTCAAGTTACAAAATTGGCAAAATGGTCCCTGGGTATTCAAAAATGGAAAATTTACAAATAATACCCTTGTACTATGCATGAATGACAAAATGGAACAATTTTGATAACATTTTGAGAAATTACAATCACAGTCCCTTAAAAATCCAAATTTACAATAATGGTCCCTGGAGTTTGAAAAATTGCAGAAAAGGTCCCTGGGTGTTTTTAAATGGAAAAATAAATAAATTAGTCCTTGGTTTATCATATTTGGCAAGTTAAGTCCTTGAAAATACTTTGGGAAAATAACATGTTCAGCCCCTCAACTTTGCCAAATTTATATTTTTGGTCCTTGTTCACTAAAAAACCAATCCGGACCCTTTTTATTTTATTAATCCAAAACCAAATCCAACCCATCTTAACTACCCCAGCCCACCTATCCCCTAAGCCCAAAAATAAGCCCAGTCCACCCCCCTTTTTATTTAAAACCAGCGCTGACCCGCGTTGACCACCCAAAACCGCCAAACACCCCACCACCACTGTTCACCGCCCTCACCACCACCTGAAACCATCATACCAGGTGGTTTTGTGCCACCTTGCACCTCCACCTCACCAACGCAACTCACCACCAACTCCCTTCCACCTCACACACCAAACCAGATAAGCATTTAATGCTTTCTCCACAAAAATTCTCTTCCAAACTCCATTTTGTCTCTGTTTTCTTCCATACAACACCAACTTGCCTAAAAATCTTCCCTTTTGTCCCCTGACACCTCCACAACACTCCAATTATCCTTAATTGTTCACCTTTGGCCCCAAGTTAACGTGTGACATTTTGGCGGCAAAATCAGTTTAAACGGCTATGATCAATTCAGAGATTGGAGGGTCAAGATTTAAAGTGGGAAAGACTCAGAAGGTGTCCTAAAACCCTAATGAGGACTTATAAAAGAAGAGAAGAGCAGAAGAAAGAGATATAGTTTATTTTTAGCAAAGTTAGTCTCGTTTAATTTGTAACTTGTCATCTCAGTTAAATTTCAAGCTTTTAAGCTTTGTACTAGTCAATTAAAGTGTAACCTAAGCTTTTGTGATAATCAAATTCAAGTTTCTAGTTATATCTCAGTTGGTGCAATTTTCATACTCATTTCAAAATTCTAATAATCTGTGTTATTGTTATTGTTTGGTTATATGGATTAAATAAGCTCATATAAGCTCCCATAAGCTCAACACAGCTTTTAGTAACTTACTAATCAGCTTAATATAAAAAATCTCACAAAATACAAATTTGGTCAATGAAAGTCAACTGTGGCATTTGTTCTTGATATCTGGGATTCAGAAGTGATTTGGAAGCATAAAGCAGCTTGGAGTATTGGTTTAGATCCTCAGGGGAGGAAATAAGTGGTTCTTGGTTATTGGTTCTTGGTTATGAGCAGGAAAGCTTATTTGTAAGTTATCAAAATTCTCACTTTTACTTTTGTATTATTGCTCTGCTTATTGCTTGCTTTTTCAGCTTCTTAATGCTTATTCAGACTTAGTTAGTAATAATACAACATAAAATTGGCACCTTGTTTGTTGAAATTAATAGTTACTAAAAAAAAAAAATTCAATCAGTCAACATAGCTTATTTTGTGTTCTTGTATATCTGTGGTTAAAATCTGTTTCTAAGCACTTATTAATACTTAATATAGCATAATAAGTTATTATGGATCAGTAGCATAAGCTCTTGTAGCCATTTACTTCACAAATCATCTTATCAGTCAATATTTAGGGTGTTTGGATTAAGCTGAGTAGGTGTTTAATTGTTGTTGTATCTGCACCATTTCTATCTCAGTATCATGCTTGTGTTTAAATAAGTATAATTCAACTTTAACTTTGGAAGTTTAGGTCTAAAAGTCAAAATTACAAAAAACTCATCACCACAGTTAAACTGTGGTGATCTTTGAACTCAAAACTCTTCATACCTATTCATAAGTTACTAATATAGCTTAATCTAGTTTTATTTTATCATATTAAGCCATTCTCAGTAGTTAAATTAGGATCAAAGTTGGTTAAAGTCAAAGTTTTAGTTTTAAGCAAAATAGTCAAAGTGCTCTTCTCAGATTTTTACAAAAACTCAGGGAATTGTTTTGATTTTTATGTTTGCTTTCAGAAGTTGAAACCTATTCCTATTTGTTACCTACCAGTTTAACTTTAGTTTCCAATATCTAGTTCATTTTTAAGATTTTTATTAAGCTAGAAAAGCTCAACCAAAGTACCTTGCAGGGCAAAAACATTGCCCTGTGCACAGGTTTTAGTCAAAATACCAAGACCCCTAGTGTGCTCTCCAGTGGACCCCACACCCCAACCATTAGCTTAATTTGTAGCTTATTAGTCACCTTTTTCATATCTAGGTTTAGTTTAGCTTTTAGCTTATTGTAGCATAGCTTCTAGGACCTTAGTTTGTATCTTATTTCAAAGAGCAATACTGAGCACTCAGTATTTGATCACCAATCCAAAGGCTCACACAGAGCTTATTATTAAGCCAAAAGCTTAGCTTCTTGGTTTATTGTGAAGCTTAACAACCCATCTTTGAACCCCTAGGCTTAGCTTGAACCCTGTTTTACTCTTGTGGACCCCACACTCATTGAAAGTGGACTGCAAGGCAAAGCCTTACCCTGCACATCAGATACACAGCCATCACCACCACTTTGGTGGTGATTTGTGGCCAACTCAGTGGGCCCCACACCTTCTACTTAGCTTATTACAACCCCCCTCCTACCCAGGTTGAATAGTTGACCATTAGTTTGACCTATAGATCAGTGGACCCCACCTTAAATTATCCCTAATCTCTGTCCCATTTCTGAGTCAGAACTCAAATAAGCAAGTGCTTATTTGAGCTTCTCAGCTTATTCTAAGAGCTTATCTCACCAATTTTAGTTTAAAATAGTTCAATTAACTTAGGTAAATCAGATTTCACCATAGTGGACCCCACATAACCTTAGTTTAGCTTATTTCTTAATTTGGTCAACCTCAGTCAACTGTTTAAGCTAATAAGCACTCTCAGTGCTTATTATTGATTTTCAAAGTAGTTGTCTTCATTAAAGTTTCATTATTTAAGTATTTAAATAGTTTTGTAAAAGAAAAACCAGAAAAAGCAAACATAAAAATAGTGATAGCTTCTATTTAATAGAAATTATCTAATTAATTTTCATTTTAGCTTATTAATAAGCACTTGTCCAATTTTATAATTTTATAAATTACTTAATACCTTAAAGTAGTTAAAATAATTTTCTTAGAATTTTCCTAAGCAGTTTACTATTTATTAGATTTAAAACTAGTTTAATTAATTAAATAGGTAATATTAATAATTAAATAGATTTCTTTAATTTTAATAAACTAAAGTAGAATTTTATATTTTTCCTAAGTTTTATAATATAGTTAAGACTTTTAAAAAATAGTTTCATAATTTTCACTGTTCATTTTATAATTTTCTTATTTAAATTAATTAAATTAGCTTAAAATTAATTAATAAGTAATTAATTAGTTAATTAGCTTAAATATAATTTTTAGCAAGTTTTTATAATTTTTTAGTATTCCTGTAGTGTTTAAATAGTTTTATAAATTTTATCATAATTTTCTAAGATAATTTAGTATTAATAGTAATTTAAAATAGTTAAAATAGTTTAATTAAGTTAAATAGTTATTAATTAATAAAATACTTATAAAAAGACAAAAATATTTATTTTAATTTTTTATACTTTCTTCAAGTTCTTATTTAGGTTTAGAAATTATTTATTTAAGTTTTTAGGTTTATTTGTAATAGTTGTAATTTTTAGTTAATTTAAATTAAGTTTTAAATTAGATTTTAATTAGTTTTATTAATTAAATAGTAATTAAATATTATAATAATCATTTTCATAATTTCAATTTCATTTTCTATTTTCTTTAATATTAAGTTTTCAAAAGTTTCACTTTTAGCCCCTGTAGTTTGTAACTTGTTAAATACCACTTTTCTCTGTCTGTTATCTGATTATCTGATTTTGTGCTTATTTCTGTATTTCTGTTATAATTTCATATTTTCCAAATATCAAGCAATCAGTAGTGTAATCAACCCTCAAATCATATTTGTTACTGTCCTCAGTACCACTCACTTTCCTATCCGTTTACAAATACAATTTCAATCTCGTTGGGATTTAACGATCCGGGGATTTCCCTATATTTCCACGGTCAATATTAACTTGCACTTTCTCCCAGGTGGGCCTAACAGCTGCACACGGCTGACTGGTTGGTTTGGGAGGAGTCAAAATTTGGCGCCACTGCCGGGGAGGTTGTTGCGTATTTCAAAACGGTAAAAGTTTAGTGGTTTTCAAAAACCATCCTGTACAAATATCACCACTTTGTAAATTTTCAAGAAAAGCAAAATCATATCTGAAAACGTTCATTAACATTTATCCTGAAGTGTTAACAACACCAAACAAATCATAAACAACAAAACAAACTGTGAAGTTAAATTACTTCGTATCTTTACGATTACAACCTATACAGTTGGTTTAAGGTAAGTTCTGACATTAAATTGCGAACTTAAGAGGGATCCATTTATTTCCTCCCGCCAGCCTGCGAGTAATCTTAAAGGAACGATTTCGGTTAACGAATCAGTTTCAAAAATATTGTCCAAGTTTTTTCACCCATACACGAAAAGCCAAAAACATTTTACTGTGAATATAATTACATAAAAGTTTACCACCGCAAACCAAGGCAGAACACCTACCAACTGGGGGTGTGAACATAATAAGTTCCCAAACCTAAGATTCAAAACTTACCATTGTATCCTTGTGGATAGTGTACCTTTTTTAAAGGAGCTGTTCATTTGTGATTATTGGGTTTAAGTTCACTGTAGTTTTGCCTCGATCTTGTGTTGAAAACTAATTTTCGTGCATGCGCACTCGTTCACAAACAAAGAATAAAAAGAAGAAAAACGTACCCGAGTTACGTATTGTTGAAGAAGAACACACACTAAAAATGAACGACGAGCCCCCATTCCTTCCCAAGGATGAGCCAGTTCCTGACACCCGAACTATGGAGGAACTGTGTCAACCTACCATGCAAGGGAGGGGTGGACCAATTGCACCACTCACTATTGGAGCCACGGATTTTGGATTAAAACACCACATGATACAACAGATCCAGAATACGTGCCAGTTCCGCGGATTGCCGGGTGACGATGCCAACAGGCATCTCGACAAATTTCTAACTGTCACCCAAAGCATGAAACAACATGGCGTCGCCGAAGACAGCCTACGTTTATACTTGTTCCCCTATTCTCTCACTCATCATGCAACTTCATGGTTCGATCGACTTCCAAAGAATTCGATCCACACTTTTGATGAGATGATCACTAAATTCCTGGCCAAATACTTTCCACCATCTATGGTCACAAAGCTGAGGAATGATATCAGCAACTTCCGACAGCTTCCCGAAGATTCCTTATTTGAGGCATGGGAACGCTACAAACTGGCCATTGATCGGTGTCCTAATCATAACATGCTTCTTGTCACCATTATTGATACCTTTTATAATGGTTTGACACTCCGTCATCGTGACACCATCAATGCTGCTGCTGGGGGCACCTTTATGAAAAGGACCCCTGAAGAGTGCTATGACTTAATCGAGAACATGACTGCCCATCATAATTTTTGGGACTCCTCTGCTGAGAGGAACGATTCATTTAAGTCAGACACTCCGGCAAGCAATGAAATATCAATCCTAGCTAAAAAGCTGGTTGATTTATCTACAGCAGTTTTACGTATCCATCAGAATAATCCTAATCAGGTCAAAACTGTTAACCCGAGTTGTGAAACTTGCGGTGGTCCACATCCCTACACAGAGTGCCCAG
This sequence comes from Artemisia argyi, assembly GCA_030686995.1. Classification (NCBI taxonomy): domain Eukaryota; kingdom Viridiplantae; phylum Streptophyta; class Magnoliopsida; order Asterales; family Asteraceae; genus Artemisia; species Artemisia argyi. The sequence goes on from CM060701.1 coordinate 44,152,747, forward strand.
CCTCCGGTGGCTTCGCTCGTGAAAATGTGTCTGCAGCTCAAGGTTCCTATAATACGGGAGGTAATTCTTACCAACCGCAAGGAGACCGAAATCTTTTGAGCTACCGTTCTAATAACTATATTGGACCACCGGGGTTTAATCAACCTCAGAATAGGAACCAGAACTTTAACCAGAATCAAAACCAGAACCGAATGAACCAAGGTTATAACAACCAAGGGAATTTCATCTCTAGTCAAAATCAGTTTAACCAAAATCAGAACCAAGGGAACTATAACCGTAATCAAGGTCAGAACAATTACCCACAGGGTAATCCTCAACAACAAAACCACTTCCAGGGTAATAACAACCAGCAACATGGGAATTTCCAGAACAATCGGGCTCAAAATTTTCCAAACCAAAATCAAGCCATTGTTCCAACTGGACCATCACATGATGAGTTATTAAAACAGTTTATGAAATCCCAAGAAGAACTGAACAGAATGTTGGTTAGTCAAATGTCTAATTTCCAAAAGTCTTTAAATGATCGACCCTCGGGCTCAGGTACAACTTTACCTAGCAACACGATCGCTAATCCGAGGGGCGATGTAAAGGCGATCACCACAAGAAGTGGAGTTTCTTACCAAGGACCTACAGCTCCCTCTACCTCATCTCCTATCCCTGTAGAGGAATGTGAAACTGAGGATACTACGGATACGGTACTTCCTAAAAACAACGGAGGTACTAATGACATCCCTCCTCCAGTTATTCCGGTCCCAACTCCCTTTAAAAAAGTCAGGTTTGAAACTACCGAAGGTCCTGTTGAAAATCCAAAATCCAACCCAAAAACAACAATTCCATATCCCTCACGATTGCAAGACCAAAAGCTCCGCGAAAAAGCCAATCATCAGATGGAAAAATTCTTTCAAATTTTCCAAGAACTACACTTCGATATTAGTTTCGTGGACGCTCTTCTTTTAATGCCCAAATTCGCATCGACAATCAAAAACCTGTTGAGCAATAAAGAAAAAATGTTTGAAATGGCACGAACTCCACTTAATGAGAACTGCTCTGCGGTTCTGTTAAAACAGCTTCCCGAAAAGCTAGGAGACCCCGGGAGATTTCTAATACCATGTACTTTCCCAGGTATGATTGAATGCTTTGCCTTGGCCGATCTTGGTGCAAGCATCAATTTAATGCCTTATTCAGTTTGGAAAAAGCTCTCTCTTCAGGCACTTAGTCCCACATGCATGACTCTCGAGCTTGCAGACCGTTCAATTTCACGTCCCATCGGTATTGCCGAGGACGTATTTGTGAGAGTGGGAAAGTTCCACTTTCCGGCAGACTTTGTTGTTGTTGATTTCGATGCTGATTCAAGAGTTCCTCTCATTCTTGGGAGGGGATTCTTGAGAACGGGGCGTGCATTAATCGATGTTTTCGATGAGGAAATCACGTTACGAGTTGGAAATGAAGCTATAACGTTCAACCTTGATCAAACCTCGAGATACTCCTCGAATTATGATGCTGAATCGGTCAACCGAATTGATGTCATTGACATTGCATCCGAGGAGTATGCTCAGGAAATCCTTGGATTCGCTGATAATTTTTCAAGTGGCAATCCCACTACTTCTTCTGGTCCCGTAATTGCTAATTCTTCTCCTTCCTTCACTCCGTTTGGGGGAAGTGATTTCGTCCTTGAGGAATTAGAGGCCTTTCTCAAAAGTGATTCAGTTCCCGATGGAATTGATTACCAAGAGATTGACCCGGAGGGGGATATACTTCTCCTTGAGGAGTTATTGAACAAAGATCCTTCTCCCATTCCTGTTCTACCTCCACAACTTCATAAGGTGGAAGTCAAATATGTTGAGAAAAATGATGACTTCCCCGAGGTTGAACTTAAGAACCTGCCTCCTCATCTAGAATACGCATTCTTGGAAGGTAACGATAAGTTACCGGTCATTATTGCAAAAGATTTAAAGGATGAGGAGAAAACCGCGCTGCTTAAGGTTTTAAAGTCCCACAAACAAGCAATTGCTTGGAAACTCTCAGACATAAAGGGTATTAACCCGGATTTTTGTACACACAAAATCCTAATGGAAGAGGACTTTAAACCTACCGTGCAGAATCAAATAAGGGTAAATCCAAAAATACACGAAGTTATAAAAGCTGAAGTTATCAAACTTCTTGATGCGGGATTGATTTACCCTATATCAGATAGTCCTTGGGTTAGCCCAATTCATTGTGTTCCAAAGAAGGGCGGCATTACAGTTATTACAAATGAGGACAATGAGTTAATACCAACTCGTTTGGTTACAGGGTGGCGGGTATGTATTGATTATAGAAAACTTAACGAGGCCACCCGCAAAGACCATTTTCCTCTGCCCTTCATGGATCAAATGCTCGAAAGACTAGCGGGAAATGAGTATTATTGTTTCCTTGACGGCTTCTCGGGTTACTTCCAAATTCCCATTGATCCACAGGATCAAGATAAGACTACCTTCACATGCCCTTACGGGACATTTTCCTATCGTCGCATGCCTTTTGGGTTATGCAATGCCCCATGCACTTTCCAAAGGTGCATGATGGCTATTTTCCATGATATGATTGGAAAAACCATGGAGGTATTTATGGATGACTTCTCAGTCATCGGAAATTCTTTTAACTCATGCCTCTCCCATTTAGAAAAAATGCTTCAACGTTGTGAAAACACTAATCTTTGTCTAAACTGGGAGAAGAGCCACTTTATGGTTAAAGAGGGCATTGTCCTCGGCCATAAAATTTCAAAAAGTGGGATTGAGGTCGATAAGGCCAAAATTGATGTTATTGCTAAACTGCCTCATCCCACCACTGTTAAAGGAATAAGGAGTTTTCTCGGACATGCTGGGTTCTATCGGAGATTCATACAGGATTTCTCAAAAATAGCTCGGCCTATGACTCATCTTCTTGAAAAGGATGCTCCTTTTATCTTTTCCCCCGAGTGCATCGAGGCTTTTTCTATTTTAAAGAAAAGGCTTACTGAGGCACCAATCCTTGTTGCCCCCGACTGGGACTTACCCTTTGAACTTATGTGCGATGCTAGCGATTATGCTATTGGTGCAGTTCTGGGGCAACGCAAAACCAAACATTTTCAACCAATACACTACGCAAGTAAGACCATGAATGAGGCTCAAACACACTATACCACTACAGAAAAAGAATTATTAGCTGTGGTATATGCCTTCAAAAAATTTCGGTCTTACTTAATCTTAAACAAAAGCGTGGTGTATACAGACCATTCGGCTTTGAAATACCTGTTCACTAAACAGGATGCAAAGCCAAGACTACTCCGTTGGGTCCTGCTCCTTCAGGAATTCGATATTCTCATAAGAGATAAAAAAGGAGCAGAGAACCTTGCTGCTGATCACTTGTCCCGGTTAGAAAATCCTCATCAGGATATTCTCGAGAGAAAAGAGATAAATGAAACTTTTCCTCTGGAAACTCTAAATCTAATCTCTACCCGGGATAATACCACCACCCCATGGTTTGCCGACTTTGCAAATTACCGTGCGGGAAATTTCGTTGTGAAAGGGATGTCGTCCCAACAGAAAAGAAAATTCTTTAAAGATGTAAAACATTACTTCTGGGACGACCCCTACTTGTTCAAAATATGTGCGGATCAAGTCATCCGACGGTGTGTCCATGGCCAAGAAGCCATGGAAATTCTTAAAGCTTGTCATGATGGACCCACGGGGGGACATCATAACCCAAACTACACCGCCAAAAAGGTGTTTGATTCAGGATTCTTTTGGCCCACGATATATAAAGACGCCCATGAACTTATCAAAACCTGTGAGGCCTGCCAGCGTCACGGGAATATTTCCAAAAAGAATGAGATGCCGCAAAACGCCATCCAAGTCTGTGAAATATTTGATATGTGGGGCATTGATTTTATGGGGCCATTCCCGTCTTCACGAGGGAATAAGTATATACTCGTCGCTGTCGACTATCTGTCAAAATGGGTTGAGGCAAAAGCCTTACCCACCAATGATGCCCGAGTAGTTTGTAAATTTTTAAAATCTCTCTTTGCCAGATTCGGGACTCCTCGTGCCATTATCAGTGATCGTGGTACTCACTTTTGCAATGAACAATTTGCGAGAGTAATGCTGAAATATGGTGTAACTCACCGTCTTTCTACAGCATACCACCCCCAAACAAGTGGGCAGGTGGAGGTTTCAAATCGGGGTATTAAGAGAATTCTCGAGAGGACGGTTGGTGAAAACCGTGCCTCTTGGTCGGATAAGCTGGACGATGCATTATGGGCTTTCCGCACTGCTTACAAAACACCCATTGGGTGTACTCCATATAAGCTAGTGTACGGGAAAGCATGTCATCTTCCGATTGAATTAGAACATAAGGCCTATTGGGCCTTAAAACATGCAAATTTCGACCTTCAGACAGCAGGTGATCACCGTAAAGTTCAACTAAACGAACTAAATGAATTACGTGATCAAGCTTATGAAAAATCTTTAATCTATAAAGAAAAGACTAAGAAGATACATGACTCTAAAATAAAGAACCGCGTTTTCAACGTTGGTGACAGAGTTCTTCTTTTCAATTCAAGGTTGAAAATTTTCTCGGGTAAACTAAAAACCCGTTGGTCTGGACCATTTACTATAACCAAAGTATACCCATATGGAACTGTTGAGTTATTGCAACCCGACGGTCCCAATTTTAAAGTAAATGGTCATCGGTTAAAACACTATTTTGGAGGGGACATACAACCAATGGTTGTCCCGGATCTCCAAACTTACCCCATGGACCAATAAATTCGGGGTCGAGTCAAGCTAGTGACTCGGTTAACAAAAACTAGTTTCCCCAAGGACAATTTTAATTCGGGGTCGAGTCAAGCTAGTGACTCGGGAATCAAAAACAAGCTACCTCAAGGACAAATAAAATTCGAGGTCGAGTCAAGCTAGCGACTCGGTAATCAAAAACAGTAGCAGTATGGGTTTTCACCCATATTTCTGTCTTCTCATCCCTTTCTACCACCCTAGTGTGGGGGAGACGAACCACATGTTGTACATATGTAAATATTTTTTCAAAAAAAAAAAAAAAAAAAAAAATGGTATAAGACATATAAAAAGAAAAAAGTGAGTTTGTATGTAAATAGAGTAAAATAAACGGTTAATAGTATTACCTTCTTACGTTCTAAGTCTTGGTGGGACACCAAGTACTGTGAATATTGAGGGCAATATTCAGTTCTAAGTGTGGGGGAGCGTTCTCACGAATGCAAATTACAACACATGTTCCATCAAGAACCCCCATTTGATCAAAATTACCAGTTTTTTCACACTTAGAAATGCAAATAATGGCATCAATCCTCCATGTCTAACCCACAACAGGATTGGCTAGTCCAGGAGCAAACGGCTCTTGGTAAAGACATCTCAAACCCGTTGATGGCTGGCAATTTGCCAAAAATTGTACGGTTCCTCAACTCCCCAAAAACAAATGAGTTGGCTAGCCCGCAAGATTATGGCTTGTGGTAAAGGCCGTGGAAAAACCATAATTGGTAATCAGCTCACCAAGATATTGACTATTCCATCAAGAGTTGGCTAGTCCAGAAGCAAACGGCTTTTGGTAAAGACAAATCAAATCCGTTAACAACTGGTGATTTGCTCAAAATCACACGGTTATCAGGTGTGCCACAGTTCTTACACCTGGCTACTCCAGAAGTGATGTCTTTTGGTAAAGAGATAAAATCCATTAATTTTTTCTCAAAAAGATTGCTAGGGACTAGCAATAGTTTAGTGTGGGGGATTGATGAGTGTCTAAATACTCATCATTTTGTACCAATCTGAACTGCCAAAACATACAAAAACACTCAAAAATGCATCATAATACTTAAAATATCTCAGAAGAGTGTTTATTATGTTTCAAATACAAAATATGCAAAAACAAATGAAAAACGTACAAAGTTTGCATAATTGGCAGTTTCAGTCCCTCAAGTTTCAAATATTGTCAAAACTAGTCCCTGAAGGTTTTAAATGAATAAAAAATCAACTTAAGTCCTTGGAAACTCAAAAATGTTCACAAAACATCCCTGGATAAAAGTTTACACAAACTGGCAATTTTTACCCCTCAAGTTACAAAATTGGCAAAATGGTCCCTGGGTATTCAAAAATGAAAAATTTACAAATAATACCCTTGTACTATGCATGAATGACAAAATGGAACAATTTTGATAACATTTTGAGAAATTACAATCACAGTCCCTTAAAAATCCAAATTTACAATAATGGTCCCTAGAGTTTGAAAAATTGCAGAAAAGGTCCCTGGGTGTTTTTAAATGGAAAAATAAATAAATTAGTCCTTGGTTTATCATATTTGGCAAGTTAAGTCCTTGAAAATACTTTGGGAAAATAACATGTTCAGCCCCTCAACTTTGCCAAATTTATATTTTTGGTCCTTGTTCACTAAAAAACCAATCCGGACCCTTTTTATTTTATTAATCCAAAACCAAATCCAACCCATCTTAACTACCCCAGCCCACCTATCCCCTAAGCCCAAAAATAAGCCCAGTCCACCCCCCTTTTTATTTAAAACCAGCGCTGACCCGCGTTGACCACCCAAAACCGCCAAACACCCCACCACCACTGTTCACCGCCCTCACCACCACCTGAAACCACCATACCAGGTGGTTTTGTGCCACCTTGCACCTCCACCTCACCAACGCAACTCACCACCAACTCCCTTCCACCTCACACACCAAACCAGATAAGCATTTAATGCTTTCTCCACAAAAATTCTCTTCCAAACTCCATTTTGTCTCTGTTTTCTTCCATACAACACCAACTTGCCTAAAAATCTTCCCTTTTGTCCCCTGACACCTCCACAACACTCCAATTATCCTTAATTGTTCACCTTTGGCCCCAAGTTAACGTGTGACATTTTGGCGGCAAAATCAGTTTAAACGGCTATGATCAATTCAGAGATTGGAGGGTCAAGATTTAAAGTGGGAAAGACTCAGAAGGTGTCCTAAAACCCTAATGAGGACTTATAAAAGAAGAAAAGAGCAGAAGAAAGAGATATAGTTTATTTTTAGCAAAGTTAGTCTCGTTTAATTTGTAACTTGTCATCTCAGTTAAATTTCAAGCTTTTAAGCTTTGTACTAGTCAATTAAAGTGTAACCTAAGCTTTTGTGATAATCAAATTCAAGTTTCTAGTTATATCTCAGTTGGTGCAATTTTCATACTCATTTCAAAATTCTAATAATCTGTGTTATTGTTATTGTTTGGTTATATGGATTAAATAAGCTCATATAAGCTCCCATAAGCTCAACACAGCTTTTAGTAACTTACTAATCAGCTTAATATAAAAAATCTCACAAAATACAAATTTGGTCAATGAAAGTCAACTGTGGCATTTGTTCTTGATATCTGGGATTCAGAAGTGATTTGGAAGCATAAAGCAGCTTGGAGTATTGGTTTAGATCCTCAGGGGAGGAAATAAGTGGTTCTTGGTTATTGGTTCTTGGTTATGAGCAGGAAAGCTTATTTGTAAGTTATCAAAATTCTCACTTTTACTTTTGTATTATTGCTCTGCTTATTGCTTGCTTTTTCAGCTTCTTAATGCTTATTCAGACTTAGTTAGTAATAATACAACATAAAATTGGCACCTTGTTTGTTGAAATTAATAGTTACTAAAAAAAAAAAAATTCAATCAGTCAACATAGCTTATTTTGTGTTCTTGTATATCTGTGGTTAAAATCTGTTTCTAAGCACTTATTAATACTTAATATAGCATAATAAGTTATTATGGATCAGTAGCATAAGCTCTTGTAGCCATTTACTTCACAAATCATCTTATCAGTCAATATTTAGGGTGTTTGGATTAAGCTGAGTAGGTGTTTAATTGTTGTTGTATCTGCACCATTTCTATCTCAGTATCATGCTTGTGTTTAAATAAGTATAATTCAACTTTAACTTTGGAAGTTTAGGTCTAAAAGTCAAAATTACAAAAAACTCATCACCACAGTTAAACTGTGGTGATCTTTGAACTCAAAACTCTTCATACCTATTCATAAGTTACTAATATAGCTTAATCTAGTTTTATTTTATCATATTAAGCCATTCTCAGTAGTTAAATTAGGATCAAAGTTGGTTAAAGTCAAAGTTTTAGTTTTAAGCAAAATAGTCAAAGTGCTCTTCTCAGATTTTTACAAAAACTCAGGGAATTGTTTTGATTTTTATGTTTGCTTTCAGAAGTTGAAACCTATTCCTATTTGTTACCTACCAGTTTAACTTTAGTTTCCAATATCTAGTTCATTTTTAAGATTTTTATTAAGCTAGAAAAGCTCAACCAAAGTACCTTGCAGGGCAAAAACATTGCCCTGTGCACAGGTTTTAGTCAAAATACCAAGACCCCTAGTGTGCTCTCCAGTGGACCCCACACCCCAACCATTAGCTTAATTTGTAGCTTATTAGTCACCTTTTTCATATCTAGGTTTAGTTTAGCTTTTAGCTTATTGTAGCATAGCTTCTAGGACCTTAGTTTGTATCTTATTTCAAAGAGCAATACTGAGCACTCAGTATTTGATCACCAATCCAAAGGCTCACACAGAGCTTATTATTAAGCCAAAAGCTTAGCTTCTTGGTTTATTGTGAAGCTTAACAACCCATCTTTGAACCCCTAGGCTTAGCTTGAACCCTGTTTTACTCTTGTGGACCCCACACTCATTGAAAGTGGACTGCAAGGCAAAGCCTTACCCTGCACATCAGATACACAGCCATCACCACCACTTTGGTGGTGATTTGTGGCCAACTCAGTGGGCCCCACACCTTCTACTTAGCTTATTACAACCCCCCTCCTACCCAGGTTGAATAGTTGACCATTAGTTTGACCTATAGATCAGTGGACCCCACCTTAAATTGTCCCTAATCTCTGTCCCATTTCTGAGTCAGAACTCAAATAAGCAAGTGCTTATTTGAGCTTCTCAGCTTATTCTAAGAGCTTATCTCACCAATTTTAGTTTAAAATAGTTCAATTAACTTAGGTAAATCAGATTTCACCATAGTGGACCCCACATAACCTTAGTTTAGCTTATTTCTTAATTTGGTCAACCTTAGTCAACTGTTTAAGCTAATAAGCACTCTCAGTGCTTATTATTGATTTTCAAAGTAGTTGTCTTCATTAAAGTTTCATTATTTAAGTATTTAAATAGTTTTGTAAAAGAAAAACCAGAAAAAGCAAACATAAAAATAGTGATAGCTTCTATTTAATAGAAATTATCTAATTAATTTTCATTTTAGCTTATTAATAAGCACTTGTCCAATTTTATAATTTTATAAATTACTTAGTACCTTAAAGTAGTTAAAATAATTTTCTTAGAATTTCCTAAGCAGTTTACTATTTATTAGATTTAAAACTAGTTTAATTAATTAAATAGGTAATATTAATAATTAAATAGATTTCTTTAATTTTAATCAACTAAAGTAGAATTTTATATTTTTCCTAAGTTTTATAATATAGTTAAGACTTTTAAAAAATAGTTTCATAATTTCCACTGTTCATTTTATAATTTTCTGATTTAAATTAATTAAATTAGCTTAAAATTAATTAATAAGTAATTAATTAGTTAATTAGCTTAAATATAATTTTTAGCAAGTTTTTATAATTTTGTAGTATTCCTGTAGTGTTTAAATAGTTTTATAAATTTTATCATAATTTTCTAAGATAATTTAGTATTAATAGTAATTTAAAATAGTTAAAATAGTTTAATTAAGTTAAATAGTTATTAATTAATAAAATAAAAAGACAAAAATATTTATTTTAATTTTTTATACTTTCTTCAAGTTCTTATTTAGGTTTTGAAATTATTTATTTAAGTTTTTAGGTTTATTTGTAATAGTTGTAATTTTTAGTTAATTTAAATTATGTTTTAAATTAGATTTTAATTAGTTTTATTAATTAAATAGTAATTAAATATTATAATAATCATTTTCATAATTTCAATTTCATTTTCTATTTTCTTTAATATTAAGTTTTCAAAAGTTTCACTTTTAGCCCCTGTAGTTTGTAAATTGTTAAATACCACTTTTCTCTGTCTGTTATCTGATTATCTGATTTTGTGCTTATTTCTGTATTTCTGTTATAATTTCATATTTTCCAAATATCAAGCAATCAGTAGTGTAATCAACCCTCAAATCATATTTGTTACTGTCCTCAGTACCACTCACTTTCCTATCCGTTTACAAATACAATTTCAATCTCGTTGGGATTTAACGATCCGGGGATTTCCCTATATTTCCACGGTCAATATTAACTTGCACTTTCTCCCAGGTGGGCCTAACAGCTGCACACGGCTGACTGGTTGGTTTGGGAGGAGTCACAAGGTCACTTTAATCAAGGTTATCCCCAAAACTTTCAAAATCAGGGGAATAGAAATCAGGGACCGAGTAACTATAATCCTGGCTACTTTCATGGAAACCCTAATCAGGGACAATTCCAAAATCAAGGGTTTCAGCAGAACACTCGAGGGCAAACCCCTCCCGTTCAAACACCGGCTGTTGTTCCAAACCCTACCTCTTCTGATGAATTGTTAAAACAATTCATGAAAGCACAGGAAGAAACCAATAGGTTGTTGATTAGCCAGATTTCTGACATAAAGAAATCTTTAAATGATCGACCCTCGGGCTCAGGTACTTTACCTAGCAACACGATCGCTAATCCGAGGGGCGATGTTTAAGGCGATCACCACAAGGAGTGGAGCTTCATATAAAGGACCTAAAACTCCATCTACCTCTTTTTCTTCTCCTGAGGTACTGGAAAAAGAAGCTGAGGTTTCAACGGACACGATACCTCCTATTCATAATGGAAGTACCGACGACGTCCCACCTCCAGTTATCCCGGTCCCGACTCCCCCTAAAAGAGTTGTGTTTGAAACTACCGAAGGTCCTGTTGAAAATCCAAAAGCCAACCCAAAACCAACAATTCCATATCCCTCACGATTGCAAGACCAGAAGCTCCGTGAAAAAGCTAATCATCAGATGGAAAAATTCTTTCAGATTTTTCAAGAACTACACTTCGATATTAGCTTCGCGGATGCTCTTCTTTTAATGCCCAAATTCGCATCGACAATCAAAAACCTGTTGAGCAATAAAGAAAAACTGTTTGAGATGGCACGAACTCCACTCAATGAAAACTGCTCTGCAGTTCTATTGAAACAGCTTCCCGCAAAGCTAGGAGATCCTGGAAAATTTCTAATACCTTGTGTATTTCCAGGAATGGTTGATTGTTTTGCCTTGGCCGATCTTGGTGCAAGCATCAACTTAATGCCCTACTCAGTTTGGAAAAAGCTCTCTCTTCAGGCACTTAGTCCCACATGCATGACTCTCGAGCTTGCAGACCGTTCAATTTCACGTCCCCTTGGTATTGCCGAGGACGTATTTGTAAGAGTGGGAAAGTTCCATTTTTCGGCAGACTTTGTCGTTGTTGATTTCGATGCGGATCCAAGAGTTCCTCTCATTCTTGGGAGGGGATTCTTAATGACGGGTCGTGCATTAATCGATGTTTTCGATGAGGAAATCACGTTACGAGTTGGCACTGAAGCGATAACGTTCAACCTTTATCAAACCTCGAGATACTCCTCAAATTATGATGCTGAATTGGTCAACCGAATTGATGTCATTGACATTGCATCCGAGGAGTATGCTCAGGAAATCCTTGGCTTCGCTGATAGTTCTTCGAGTGGCAATCCCACTCCCTCTTCTCACCCCATAATCGCTAATTCTTCTCCTTCCCTCACTCCGTTTGAGGGAAGTGATTTCGTCCTTGAGGAATTAGAGGCCTTTCTCAAAAGTAATTCAGTTCCCGAGGGGATTGATAACCAAGAGATTGACCCGAAAAGGGATATACTTCTCCTCGAGAAGTTATTGAACAAAGATCCCTCTCCCATTCCTGTTCTACCTCCACAACTTCATAACGCGGAAGTCAAAAATGTTGAGAAAACTGATGATTTCCCAGAGGTCGAACTTAAGGACCTACCTCCTCATCTAGAATATGCATTCTTGGAAGGTAACGATAAGTTACCAGTCATTATTGCTAAAGACTTAATGGATGAGGAGAAAACCGCGCTGCATAAGGTTTTAAAGTCCCACAAGCAAGCAATTGCTTGGAAACTCTCAGACATAAAGGGTATTAACCCGGATTTTTGTACACACAAAATTCTAATGGAAGAGGACTTTAAACCTACCGTGCAGCATCAAAGAAGGGTAAATCCAAAAATCCACGAAGTTATCAAGGAAGAAGTTATCAAACTTCTCGATGCAGGATTAATTTACCCTATATCAGATAGTCCTTGGGTTAGCCCAATACATTGTGTTCCAAAAAAGGGTGGCATCACGGTTGTCACAAATGAGGATAACGAGTTGATACCAACTCGTTTGGTTACAGGGTGGCGAGTATGTATCGATTACAGAAAGCTTAACGAAGCCACCCGCAAAGACCATTTCCCTCTACCCTTTATGGATCAGATGTTCGAGAGACTAGCGGGGAATGAGTATTATTGCTTCCTCGACGGCTTCTCGGGTTACTTCCAGATTCCCATTGATCCACAGGATCAAGATAAGATTACCTTCACATGCCCTTACGGAACATTCGCCTATCGTCGCATGCCTTTTGGGTTATGCAATGCTCCGGGCACCTTCCAGAGGTGCATGATGGCTATTTTCCACGACATGATCGGGAAAACTATGGAGGTATTCATGGATGATTTCTCAGTCATCGGGAATTCTTTCGACTCATGCCTCTCCCATTTAGAAAAGATGCTTCAACGTTGTGAAGACACTAATCTTTGTCTAAACTGGGAGAAGAGCCATTTTATAGTTAAGGAGGGCATTGTCCTCGGCCATAAAATTTCAAAAAGTGGGATTGAGGTCGATAAGGCCAAAATTGATGTTATAGCTAAACTGCCTCATCCCACCACTGTTAAAGGAATCAGGAGTTTCCTTGGCCATGCCGGGTTCTATCGGAGATTCATTCAGGATTTCTCCAAGATAGCCCGGCCCATGACTCATCTTCTTGAAAAGGATGCTCCTTTTATCTTTTCCCCCGAGTGCATCGAAGCTTTCTCTACTTTAAAGAAAAAGCTTACCGAGGCACCAATCCTTGTTGCCCCCGACTGGGACTTACCCTTCGAACTTATGTGCGATGCTAGCGATTTCGCTATTGGTGCAGTTCTGGGGCAACGCAAATCCAAACATTTTCAGCCAATACACTACGCAAGTAAGACCATGAGTGAAGCTCAAGTACATTATACCACCACAGAAAAAGAATTATTAGCTGTGGTATATGCCTTTGAGAAATTTAGGTCTTACTTAATCCTAACCAAATGTGTGGTGTACACGGACCACTCGGCTTTGAAATACCTATTCACTAAACAGGATGCAAAGCCAAGACTGCTCTGTTGGGTCCTGCTCCTTCAGGAATTTGATATACTCATACGAGACAAAAAAGGAGCAGAGAACCTTGCTGCTGATCACTTATCCCGGTTAGAGAATCCTCATCAGGATATTCTCGAGAGAAAAGAAATTAATGAAACTTTTCCTCTGGAGACTCTCAATCTAATCTCTACCCGGGATGATACTTCTACCCCATGGTTTGCAGATTTTGCAAACTACCATGCGGGTAATTTCGTTGTGAAAGGGATGTCGTCCCAACAGAAGAAAAAATTCTTCAAAGACGTTAAACACTATTTCTGGGACGACCCCTACCTCTTTAAGATATGTGCGGATCAAGTCATCTGACGGTGTGTCCATGGTAATGAAGCCATGGAAATCCTCAAAGCATGTCATGATGGACCCACTGGGGGACATCACAGCTCAAACTACACAGCCAAAAAGGTGTTTGATTCTGGATTTTACTGGCCCACCATCTATAAAGATGCCCAAGAACTTGTCAAAACTTGTGATGCTTGTCAGCATCACGGGAATGTTTCTAAGAAGGATGAAATGCCTCAAAACATCATCCAAGTCTGTGAAATATTTGATATCTGGGGCATTGATTTCATGGGCCCATTCCCATCTTCAAGAGGTAACAAGTATATACTCGTGGCTGTTGACTATTTATCTAAATGGGTTGAAACAAAAGCTTTACCCACTAATGATGCCCGAGTAGTTGTAAAATTTCTGAAGTCTCTCTTTGCTCGATTCGGGACTCCTCGTGCCATTATCAGTGATCGTGGTACACACTTTTGCAATGATCAATTTGCAAGAGTGATGCTGAAATATGGTGTAACTCACCGTCTTTCTACTGCATATCACCCCCAAACTAGTGGGCAGGTGGAGGTCTCAAATCGAGGCATTAAGAGAATTCTGGAGAGGACGGTTGGTGAAAACCGTGCCTCTTGGTCGGACAAATTGGACGACGCACTCTGGGCTTTTCGTACAGCTTATAAGACACCCATTGGGTGTACTCCATACAAGTTGGTGTACGGAAAGACATGTCATCTTCCGATCGAATTAGAACACAAAGCCTACTGGGCTTTAAAACATGCAAACTTTGACATTCAGACAGCTGGTGATCACCGTAAGGTTCAGCTAAATGAACTAAATGAACTACGTGATCAAGCTTACGAGAATTCTTTAATCTATAAAGAAAAGACTAAGAAGATACATGACTCTAAAATAAAGAACCGCGTTTTCAACGTTGGTGACAGAGTTCTTCTTTTCAATTCAAGATTGAAAATTTTCTCGGGCAAGCTAAAAACCCGTTGGTCTGGACCATTTACTGTAGCAAAAGTATACCCATACGGAACTGTTGAGTTATCGCAACCCGACGGTCCCAATTTTAAAGTAAATGGCCATCGTTTGAAACACTACTTTGGAGGGGACATACCACAAGTGGTTGTCCCAGATCTCCAAACTTTCCCCACGGACTAATTAATACGGGGTCGAGTCAAGCTAGTGACTCGGAAAACAAAAACATTAGTATCATGTACATAAATAAATTTTGTAAATTTTGTTCAAATATCTATCCTTGTATGTATATTATATACTTTATCATTCAACTTCCGGGCTGTCAGGACATATTTATTACAGTTAATCATTCACAAGTGATTAGCTAGCGTGGTAAACCTGACACAAGCCTGGGAGGTAGTGATTACATATACTATATCATATTTCATTTCATAAACAATATAAAATACAAAAATATTTTTCCTTTGCACACAACTTGCCCAGTTTGATTAGTCCCTTAGTTACAACATTTGGTTGTTGGCTGTTTACAGTTACTGAGCTCTGTCAAACCCAGATTCCCTTTTGAGGGGCGGTTGTAAGGAATTTTCTTTCTTTTGTACATATATATAAAAAAAAATCAAAAAAAAGTATCATAAACATGGGTTTTCACCCGTGTGTATCACCCAAGTGTAGGGGAGTTGCCCTACTGTAAATAAAGTACATAAAATAAAAATAAAAAATACAAAAATAAAATAAATGTTGTTCCTACATTTAGCTTGTAATATTACCTTTTTACGTTCAAAGAGTCGGCATAATAGCCGGGACTTTGAATATTGAGGACAATATTCATTTCTAAGTGTAGGGGGGGAAATTCTAGCAAATTTAATCACATTTTACATCTAGTACCCCCGTTTTTGCCAAAAATTTAAAAAAAAAAAATTCAAAATTTTCACTTAATGAAGTACTTGGCATTAACGCAACAAATGGTTATTAGTCCACCATGTCTAATCCACACAAGGACTGGCTAATCCAGGAGCAAACGGCTCTTGGTAAAGATAACTCAAACCCGTTTATGGCTTGCAATTTGCCAAAAATTGTATGGTTCCTCAACTCCCCATATCCCATAAAGCAAATGAGTTGGCTAGCCCGCAAGATTATGGCTTGTGGTAAAGGCAGTGAAAAACCATAATTGGTAATCAGCTCACCAAGATGTTGACTTAGTCCATCAAGAGTTGGCTAGTCCAGAAGCAAACGGCTTTTGGTAAAGACTAATCAAATCCGTTGACAGCTGGTGGTTTGCTCAAAATCACATGGTTATCAGGTGTACCACAGTTCTCACACCTGGCTACTCCAGAATTAATGGCTGTCTGGTAAAGAGATTTCAAAATCCATTAAATTTTCAAAAATGGGTTTGTAGTGTATGCCAGATTGCTAGGGACTAGCAATAGTTAAGTGTAGGGGATTGATGAGTTCATAAAAACTCATCATTTCTGTCAAATCTAAACAACAAGAACATGTAAAAACACTCAGAAACACCACAAAATACTACAAATATCCTGAGAAGGTGTTTTTATATGTTTTAAACATAAAAGAACTAAAAACAGGGAAAAACCGCCAAAGTTTACCAAATTGTCAAATTCAGTCCCTGAACTTTCATGAAATGTCAGAAATGGTCCCTGGATGATTAATTTTAAAGAAAAGTCAAAAACAATCCTCAGGAATCATGAAATAACAACTTTTACCCTTGAAAGTTCAAAATATCAAAATTGGCAAAACAGGTCCCTGCAGTTTCAATATTGACAGAAAATACCCCTCAGTATTCAAAAATGGAATTTTATCATCAAAAGGTCCTTGGTAATTCATAAATTGACAAATTTTACCCCTAGATGATAAATTCAAAGAAATTACAAAACCAGTCCCTATACTTTGCAATCTTGGCAAAAATGGTCCCCGAGTGTTTTAAATTGGAAAAATATTAAAAAGGACCTTATAATATTTTTAAATGGCAAAGAAGGTCCTTTGTGATATATTTTGGAAAAATGACAAGATTGGTCCCTGGAAATTCAGAATGTACAATAAAAGTCCTTGGGCTTTTATACCTTACAAACCATACGGACCAAAATACAAATAATCCAATCCAAATTCCAAATCCAAAAATAAAACCTTGGTCCAGTCCATTTATCCCACAAGCCCAAAAGAACCTGAGCCCAACATTTTTTTTATTAACACGGGTCTTTGACCCGCGTTGACCACACCACCTTCACCTTCTTCAACCTCCCTCCCCATCACCTGCTGCATCACCATCCACCATACAACCCCCCACTTGCCATCACCTTTCCATATCATCTTCCACCTGTCACCCTCTCCAAGAGTTCCAAAACCTTAGCCTTGCTCCACAATTGGACACGTACTACTCCACCATCCCTGCATCACCCCTGCACACCATACTACACCACCATCACCCCTTACACCTAAAATTGTTCCCTTAACCCTCCATTGTCACATCAATCGCATTTAATGCTAAAAATTCGGCTGCAAGTAACCTTGGTGGTTTTTGGTGCCAAAATGCTTTTTGAACACATGTTCTTCAATTTCAACACGTATCAAGCTCAAATGTGATGGGATATGCTCAGGAAGACATCTGGATCATGTGGAGGCTATAAAAGGAGCAAGATGAAGAAGGATTAGTTAGTTAATTTTTTAGTTAGTTTTCAACTTAAATCGTATTAGTTGTAACTTAGTCTTTTCAGTTTAAACTTAAGCTTTTAAGCATTTTAATATTGTTGTAATGTTGTAAGAAAAGTTTGTTAAAGTTATAATACAACTTTATGTTCCAATTCAGTTTGAGAATCCTTGTTCTAAATTCAAAAATCTCATCAAGCTTTCTAGTTGATATTTATTGTTGTTTTCAATCAGTAATCTCATATAAGCTTGTGATATAGTTTATTAAAGTTATTAGAAGCATTAAGTATCAGTATAATTTGAAAAAGAAAAAAAAAAGAAAAAACAAGAAAAATAGTTTTTAAATAAAAATTTGTAGGTTTGAATGCATCAAGAAGGAGCAGGGTTAATTGTGGATTGCCCTTTGGTTTAGCAGCCTTGTGGAAGGCTTATAGGAATGATTTTGGACCCTTGTTCTCAGTTTTAGCTGGATTGCAATTTGTAAGCTTCTATCTTAAATTTTAGCACCTTACTGTTCATTGATTGAAACTTATGCAATCTTGTTTATCTGTACTTATTTGCTATATATTAGTTAATGGATAAATTAAAATAGGTTGCTTGTTAATTGTAATTCATATTTACTTTGTATCTCATTTTAAAAGGCAAAATTAGTGTTTTAGTGATTTGTGATTAAATGAGGTTATGATTGTTGTTTATGTGTTCTAATACACTTAAGTGATCACAATAGAACCTCTGGAATTTATTTCATGGTTTGAATGTGTTTCTTGCATAAGAAATCTCACAATCAGTCACTTATAGGGGTGTTTGGATGTGTATGGTATTCAGTGAACTTGTTGTTATTAGTGGTTAAAATCAGTTAGGATAACTTACCTTTGGCTCAATTGGAATAAATAAACCACAAAACATTTGGTTCATTCAGAAGAAAGTCAAAATACTCTTTAATCTAACTATAGTAGTTCACTGTTGGAAATCTGAGACCATATGCTCATCATTTCTATTCAAAAGTGGTTTAGATAACTTAAGTTAGTATTATTGTAGCTTATCATATCCATTTCAATCATTAGAATCAGATTTAAGTTCAAATAAGTCAAAGTTCTCAAAAATCTCAATAAGTCAAAGTGTTTTTGAACTTAGAAATAGTCAGATTTTTGCAAGCTTTTGTAGAATTCAATATTGGTTGGAAATAGGTATAGTTTGTTGATTTGAGAAGTTCATTAGCTTGGGAATCAGAATCAAAAAGAAAATCTGAATTTGGTGGCCATTTGCTAATTAATAAGCAGTCTTAAAATTGGCCCTTTGAGCAAAAAGCTCCCCTGCACCACAGGTGTTGAGCCATTTTCTTGGGCTTATTGTGACTTACCCAGTGGACCCCACCATAATTTTCTTAGCTTATTGGCACGTCCATAAGCTCTACTTGTTGAATCAGGGTTTATTTCATCATTTCTAGCTTAATTAATAGGGCAACTCATAGCTTTTTGTTGGTCCAATCCAATAGATATACTGATTACTCAGTGTAGGTGAGCCATTTTCATAAGCTCTCAACAAGCTCTTCAGTGGTCCCAAGCTTGTGTGTTTATGCTTTTTGCAAAGCTTAACCACCCAACTCAAGATTCCAAAGCTTATTTTCCATTTTACAGCTTCTTTACTAGGGCTGCATCAAGCTCTTAGCTGGTCCCATTTGTTTCATTATACTGAGTATTGAGCTGATACACCAAACTTCACAAGCTCACTGAGTCTGACTCAGTGGACCCCACACCCTGTCTCTTAGCTTATTTTGTAGCTTATTACCCCATCTACTCAGACCTAGGTTTAGTTAGGGCTTCAACTTATTAGAACCTATCTTATTTGACCTCCCTTGTGACCTATCTCAGAAGCTAAAACCTGAGCACTTAGATTTTTGCACCCAAGTACCAAGGCTCACCCAGGGTGCAATTATAAGCAATAAGCCTAGCTTATTTGCTTATTTCCAAGTTGACCAGGTCAACTTTGAGGGTCAAGTTTCAAATTGGATTTCCTTTCACCTCAGTGGACCCCACAGAGGTCAAAAGGTGCTTGATTTAGCCTGTGTTTGGACTGTGGTTACTTGGATTTGCTTATTCTAGCTTATCAGCTTATTTAGTGTATAATCAAGTTTGTTCTTGCTTAGTTATAGTTTATTTAACTTATTATAACCTTATTTCATATTAGCTTTTAGTTTGTAGCTTATTTTAAGCTAATTGTAACTTAAAAATCCAATCTCAGCTTTTTCACCCTACTGTTGAGTAAATAAGCTCATTCTGAGCTTATTTGACTTATACAAAAAAGTTGTCTTCGTTAAAAAAGCTTATAATTAGTTGTTAATTAGGTGTGTAAGAAGAAAATCGAAAAAATAAAAAGTTTAAAAAAAATTGGGGTGTGTGGGAATCGAACCTGGGACCTCTTGGCTAGTAAACATGCATAATACACACACCCCCTTCCAACTGCTCTGGGGCACCAGTTCCGTTGGAAGGGGTATTCCATATACCTTTATAAAGGTTTTTGTCCAATAAGCTTATTCCACACGACCCAGCTTATTTAACAGCTTATTTGTTAGTTTTTTTTGCTTTTTATATTTTTTATACTTTTCTGTCACTAATTAGTAGTTATATAAAAATTTTCAGATTTTTATAAAATAGTTTAGTATTTATTAAAATTAAAAGTAGTTTAAATAGGTAATTATTAATAATTAGTATTTAATTATTAAAATAGCTTATTAATTAGTTTTTGTGAAATTTTATATTTTTATAAAGTTTATATTACTTTAATATAGTTATATAAAAAGTTTTATAATTTTAACTTTCCATTTAGTATTTATTATAATTAAAATTAGTTTAATTAATAATTAGTTAATAAATAAGAATTAAATAGCATAATTAATTTTTATATAGTAACACCTATATTTTATATTTTTCCTAGCTTCCATAAGTCATAATATAATTTTAGTAATTTTTCTAGAATTTTTACTGTTCATTTAATAGTTTTCATAAATTAAATAGTTTAATTAGATATTAATTAATAAATAGAATAATAATTAGTTAACTAGTTTAAAAATATATAAAATAAAGTTTTTATATTTTTTTAGGATTCCCATGATGGTTAATTAGATATATAAAATTTTTCATAATTTTCTAAGTTAGTTTAGTATTATTTGTAATTTAAAATAGTTTAATTAGTATAATTAATATAAATAGATTTAAATTAATAGAAAATTCATAAAAAGACAAAAAGATTTTTTTTTTATACTTTCTTCAAGTTCATTTTTAAGTTTAGAAAATATTTTTATAAATTTTTAGTTTAATTTGTAGTGTTAATCATTTTTAGTTTTTATTTAAGTTAGTTTTAATTAAATAGTTAAATAGTTTTTAATTAAATAATTAATAATAAATAATAAAATAATCTAAAAAATATTTTTCTTTTTAAATTAAATTTTCTTTTAAGTTAAAATTTGTAGAATTTTCAAATTTACCCCGTGTAGTTTAAATTTGCATTAAAACTCACCTTTTTCCCTGTACGTAGACGTAAGTTTTAAAGTTGTATACGTTTTTAAGTTCCCGTAACTGTTTAAAGTTATTTTCTTATTTGTTTAAATTGTATAAATCAGTAGTATAAATCAAACTCACCTTTGCCCATTCATAATCACCCGATCCCAAATTTCGTTTTATTACAGATTTCACGCCTCGTTGGGAAATACGACCCGAGGATACATTGTACTCCACGGAGCATTAGTCTAAGCTGTTTTTGACTTATTAACTTTGGTTAATAATTATCTGACGGTTCAGCACTGATCATTAGGCTTAAGAAAACTGGCAGATCTCCAAATGGTAACGTGCTTGAACGTCTTAAGAAACATGAACCGAGGCGTACTAGGTCTTTATTGGTTGTATTTAATGCATGAGCCACTGTTTACAATCCCTATAGTTATGCTGGGTCATGGTGTAGGAGGAGATAAGAGCTCATAGAGTTGGGGAGTTATGTATGCCACCCCACGAATGGTATTAAGGAATACAATCCGTCATCCATACAAGTGTAACAAGTAATTGACATGTAAAAGATATCTAGGGAGTAATGAAGTCTAAGTAAACACAATTTCTCCAAATACTGCTCACAACCTTAGTTTAAATTAGTTTAATTTCATTTTCATTAGTTTAATTTAGTTATATAATAGTTTTGGGTTAGTTGAATAGCAACTAATTCAGCCCACTCTTCCAAAACCCGAGATTTTAATTGCTTTTATAAAAATATAAAAACACAAAAATAATCATCTTTCATCTCTAGAACTATTAATTAGGCTTTCTAATCCTAGCGACACTATTCCTAAGCTGAACGATCAATCCCCCGGTACTTGTCACTATACTATACTACAACGATCAGGTACACTGCCTGGTGGGGGTTGTAAGCCTCGCGAGATCCCTCGAGAGGTAAAGCAAGGTGCGATTCCCACGCATCAAGTTTTTGGCGCCGTTGCCGGGG
This sequence comes from Artemisia argyi, assembly GCA_030686995.1. Lineage (NCBI taxonomy): Eukaryota > Viridiplantae > Streptophyta > Magnoliopsida > Asterales > Asteraceae > Artemisia > Artemisia argyi. The sequence continues at coordinate 44,174,604 of CM060701.1, forward strand.
AATAGTTATTGTCTAGGTTAGGATTTCTTTTTATTAGGTCTACTTGCTAGATTCCTTTCTAGTAAGATTTTTATTTTTATTTTTAGGTCTTCTGTAGTCTATCTTATTTCTTCGTGCCTTTGTTTCATAACTCTTTACCATCCGACATCATGGAAGGTGGTAACATCTTTGAACCCATCATCCCACCACAACAAAACCCACCATTAGAACCCCTTAGGCCCCGAACCTTAGGAGAGTATTCCCGACCTAGCCACCAAGGCTACCGAAACACTATTGAGCTCACCGGAGCCAATGTGACCCCCTTGCGATCCGACACCATCCGGTTGGTGCAAAGCGGATGTGCATTCCATGGACTTCGTTCCGAAGATCCAAACCAACACCTTAAGGACTTCCTCAAAATCGTAGATTCCATAGACCTAGGTGTTGAAACTAGAGAGACTACCCGTTTATGCCTATTCCAATTCTCTCTACGGGATCAAGCTAGTCAATGGCTTGAGCGTTTACCCGCGGGATCTATCACCACATGGGATGATCTCACCACTCGTTTCCTTGCTCAATTTTTCCCACCGGGGAGAACTACTAAGCTTAGGAATGACATCTTGATGTTCCAACAACGTCAAAATGAATCTCTTTATGAAGCATGGACTCGTTTCAAGGACTTACTCCAAAAAGTCCCTCATCATGGCATAGATCTTTGGCTCCAAGTCCAAATTTTCTATGACCATATCGATATCCCCACGAGGCGAACCATTGACCAATCGGCCAGTGGTAAGCTACGTGATCTTAGTGCGGAACAATCATGGGAACTCATAGAAGATCTTGCTCTCTATGACAACGAAAGTTGGAATGATCCCCGTGATTTGAACAAAACGGTCAAGGCAATATCTTTGCCTTCGAACAATTCAAGCACTCCCGACCGTAGGATCATGGAACTTGAGGACTAAGTCAAGTTTCTCATGAAATCTTATTAAGCTCCGAAGCATTCAAGCCAAGTGAACAAAATCACTTCTTCATGCGAATTATGTAGTGGTCCCCATGACACTCGTGATTGTATGAAACTCCCCGGAACAGCTTTTGCGGACTACGCATCCACGCGTACCGACGAAGCGGGAGATAAGTGGTACACTTTCAAACCCGAGCCAAACACATACGGTGATTCATACAACCCATCATGGAAAAATCACCCAAACCTTAGGTGGAAACAAAATCAACCCAATTCTTCCAATCCGCCTAATCGTTACCAATCAAACGGTCCACCATCCAACCGTACCTTCAACAACAATCCTTCTAACAACTATGGTAGTACCAACAATCTTGAAGGATTGATGTCAAAGTTCATGGCATCTCAAGAAGCTCGCATATCCAAGTTTGAAGCCGATTTCAAACAAAAGCAAAGCGAGATGACCACTAGAATTGACACATTGTTGAAAGTTCTCAATGACCGAGAAATGGGAGCACTCCCAAGTGACACAATCAAGAATCCGAAACTAACCGTTAATTCCATATCATCCGTTTCGTCACCCGCTTCGTGTCCACAATATTATTCGGTCAAATCAATGAGCACGTGTTTCAAGCAAAACCAAGTTCCCCAAAAGGACCAATCAACTAAAACTCCCACTATAGAGCCGGTCAAAAGCATTGTTGAAACACCTCTTACGCAAGACCTTGACGATGAATTCAAAGAACTTCACGTTGAACGCCCCGTCATTGATGTCTTAGCGCGTGCTCCATACTATAGCGCCCTCCTAGAAAAATATGAGAAGTGTAAGCTAGGCAAAAATGGGACCGCTTTCGTTCAAAACAAGTTACCTAAAAAGCTTGATGACCCGGGTATATTTGTTTTGCCTTGTAAGATAGGAAGATCCGAAGCTTTCGACACATTAGCCGATTTAGGGTCAAGCCTCAACTTGATTCCCTTATCCTTAGTCACCACTCTTAAGCTAGGAAAGTTAGAGGAAACGGAGGTATTGATAGGTCTAGCGGATGGGAGTATTGCACACCCGGTTGGAATGATTAAAGATGTAGTTGTTCACGTAGGAAAGTTAACTATATTAGCGGATTTTCACGTCCTAGACATGGTTAGTGACACTACATGCCCATTATTGGTAGGAAGAGGATTCTTAGCAACCGCTAGTGCCATGATAGATTGTAAGGAATCAAAGATAACGGTAGGAGAAGGCGATACTTGGTCGGTATATGATGTTAAGAAGCATAGTTATGATTGTAATGATGAACCAACACCATATTGGGTAGAGATGAATAGGAGACCGTCTAGATATGGGCCTTGGATAGAAAGGAATTTCATAGGACCTCAATGCCCATTCTATCTAGAGAAGGATTTTGTTGAGAAGACACATTCGGTAGAACAACTCATTGCTAGAGATGAGGAGCTAGACCCCTTTGAGGATCCCTTAGTCTTTAGGAAGATGATTGAGTTATTAAGCGTAATGCCCGTCAACATAGAAAGGAATAAATGGAAAAGAGAGGGAGATAAGTGTGAGTGGAGGTCGGACAAGCCACCCAAAGAAGGTGATGGGTCATGGCATATTAGAATGACCTTGTATGATCCGGATGGAGAAATGTTTGAAAGGTCATATTGTCACACCCTCGCCGAAGGCGGAAACACGAGGTGTAACGAAATCGATATACATCACCAAAGAGAAATAAGACAATACCATAATTTACATTAAGGAAAAATATAACATTACAACGTTGTTATTGCCGACTTTGGCAAATAAAAGACATAAGTTTGATTCCCAAAAGATGGTATTTTAATACATAATGAAAAGAAGTGACATGTGAAAACTTCATTATGCAAGACCTTGTTGACAAGCTTACTGACGATCACCTGAAATGCATGAGAGAAAACGGTCAACTATAAAAATAGTTGGTGAGTATAAACGTTTTATTTAATATGAGAAACCATTAGAGAAAGTTCACAAGCCAAAGGCGTTGTCAAATATTATGTCTTGTAGTCAAACACCCGCGGTCATAATAAGTCACAATATAAGCACCACATATATAATAATGTATGCCATGCAAAGCCCCTAATTAAATAATATGCGTCCCGTAACATAGTGGACGAGAGGTTGGCCGACCTCTAATAGCGCTATCCATATTACTAATAGGTGTCGAACAATGCGAATGTACGAACAGTACATCATACAACTATTATATACGATTAAGAACGCTCCAAACGTGGGAGACTTAGCACGCTCCACCAAAAATGGCGAGACTTTAGGGTTAAGAACGCTCCACCAAAAATGGCGAGACTTTAGGTCATAGTACGTATGGTACATTAAGTTCAAAAGTTCAAGTCAAGTTCAAGAGTTCAAAACAAGTTATAAGGTCAAGACAAGTCAAAAGAGTTCATAATAATCAAAGGGTTCAAAACAATGTTCAAAGAGTTCAAGTAATAATTCATGCATCCACCCCAAAGCGATTAAAATATTTAGAAAAAGGGGTTCGTGAATACTCACCTGATATAAGCGATATGATAACGAAAAGGTATGAACTAAAGTAAGGCGCGCACTCTATCCGCAACCTAAATGAATGATATGATCTACTTTAGATCATGAAATGAAGAAAGGAATGTACATGCACATGCTCCCTATACCACTCTACTCTTTGGAAAAACACTTGTGTTATCAAAAATATATAATCCAAGAATTTGGAAAAATATTGCTATTAGAAAATAAAATAAGCTAGTTGCAATATATATACTTATATATATATCGTATGTTTCCATGTTAGTATTGAAATCCTCGGGTTGAAATCCTTGAAATAACGCCTTGAAATGATGAAAATATACTTGTAATAACTAATACTTCATTAGTTATAAAATTTGGTACTTGGTATTATTTCTAGCTTCTAAAGTTACTACGTAGTTTTTGTGTCAATATTACCAAAAGCTGTCAAAGTAAAATGGGTTTTGCCGATATTCAAACGTGAATATCTTTGTCGTTATATGTCCGTTTTACTTGTTCTTTATATCCACGGTTACGTCTTAGTATGTAGTAATATATTTTGGAAAGCTCGGCTCCTCCGGGTTACGTCTAAAGCCTCTTTTTGACCGACGAAAAACGTCCAACAGCAACTATTTTCCAGAAAAATACTTTTCGTCCACAAACTCGCAAAAATCATAACTTCTTCATTATAAACTCTTTTTAATCCGTTCTTTCGCCTACGGATTCGTTTTTGAAAGTATTTTCTAAAAATTTTGCCAAAGGTTCCTTGGTGTTTACTGATTTTCCAGAAAATAACAAAATGGGACAGCATGTTTATAAACTTGTTAGAAATCTATTTCCAAGGTTCAAAACTAGTTCCAACTTCAACCAAAACTCTTGCAAACTTCACAAAACTAATCTAATCCTACCATACACCTTCTTAGGGTGCCATGGGTTCCTAATGACTAGAAATCAAGTTAATTTAACAAGGGAACACCTAAATCACAATCTAGGGTTTGTATGTTTCAAAAGTCTTCAAAAATAAAGTGGTATAACTAGTATGAGCATGAAATTAAGCATGATTACCATGAGATATAAGTGTTAATTAGAAGAAAACTTGAAAATAAATTTGTATACTCACTTTGAAATATGAGGTGATTGGATGACTAGAAACCTTGGATTTCTTGTATATTTGATGCAATATTCTTGATTAGAACCACAAAATGAACAACTTTGGTGCTTTAAACTTTTGAAAACCTTCACTTGATCATGGTGTGGATGTTGGGTCGTGGTTATGGTGAAAAAGATGAAGAAATGGGTTTTTGATTCTCAAAAATAAAATGTGTAGTGTTTTTGTTGTTTAAGGTTAGATATTTTTCTAAGAATGGCATTTTGGTAATTAATAAGTCAATATGAAGTAACATGGGATGGGGAGGGGCGGCACATGGTTATTTAGTGAAGACTATGTAGAAAGTTTGGGTATTATCTAGTTCACGGAGTCGGTTTTGGTTCCGTTAATCGCAAACCGTAAACTGTTAAGTCGCGAAACGTAATTCTAGTTATCGTAAAAATATGAAACTTGAAATAATGACTAAACTTGTCAAAATAAAGTTATAAAAATGTTAAAATTATGTTGGGTACAAATATTGAGTGATCGGGTGATTATTATTTAGTTTTCACGAAAACCGTCGTTATATTCATAAGCGTACGTTATAAATAAAATAAATTTCCAAAATACTGGGTAACTGAATGTTATAACTTTTATGATGTTAAAATGGATATAAAAATATGTCGGGACCATTGTGGGAATATTTAGATATATTCGTCGTGTATAAACCGGGTGTTAACGTTTAATTATAAATACTTATACGTAAAACGTTAAATATACTAAATATATTAATTTGAGAATCCTAAGAGTGGTATAGCATGTAAATGACATTATGATGATATGCAGACTATTCTAGTCCGTATGAGAGGTCCTTACTGATAATGCACGTGAATAGTGGAATTTCTTCCGGAATGAATAGTGTTCTGTGAATAGTAAAATTTTCAAATGTTTCTCAGAATATCAAATGGACATCAAAAACGATGAATAGTAAAATGATGAATAGTAATCGATGAATAGTGAATTTCCAAAGTTTGGAAATAAACGTAGACGTGGAAAATATCGGGTTGTTACATTCTACCAACCTTAAAAGGAATCTCGTCCTCGAGATTCAATTCATCCATTCTATAGGTGTATGTGCTCGCTGTTAAATTTGATGAAGCAACTAAGGTCGAAAACGCTAGGTCTCGGATTATATCAATGTTGTGAACTTGGTAAGAAATAAAAATAAGTTATGCACTCAAGATTAAGAAGTAAGGAGGTTGTTCAAAAGAATGTACCCGGCATGTTGTCCTGATTCTGTGGGGTTAAATGATTCCCTAGGAAGTAAGCTCGGCCACGTGCAGGGGGAATTTCAATATTCTGATCTTGAGGGCCTTCAACTGCCAATGCCAGATTTGGACGATTCTGTCCTTGGTTGGGAGTTCTTTTCAACTTTGGACAAGTATTCCTGAGATGATCCAAGCTTCCACACTCATAACATGTTGGCCTTGGTCCTTGGTTCAGAGTCCTGTTTGAGCAATTTCGCATGAAGTGGCCCGACTGTCCGCATTTGGTGCATCTTGGGCAGTCTCCTGAGTGGTGGTAGTTACATCGAGTGCACATAGGATGTGGACCGGCATATCTTCTGGGCCCTTGAGTTGTTACTCCGTAGTTTCCCATTACTCGTTGTCTCTTGTCCTGTTGGTCTTGATCACGGCTTCTTTGCTGATCTTCCTGTCTCTTTCGTCCTCCATCGTTTCCTTTCGTTAGTCCACCAGACCTGATCACATCATTTGTCAAGCGGTATGCCATGCCCACAGCAGCTTGCAGAGTGGTTGGGTTTGATGAAGTGACATCCCTCCTGATTTCAGGGATCAACCCCCAAATATATCGATCAATCAGCTTCTCCACAGTGGAGACCATATGAGGAACCATCCTAGTCAGCTCGTGGAAACGGGCCGTGTACTTGTCAACTTCTACTCCTACCATCAAGTGGTTCCAAAATTCTGCTTCCAACTTCCGCACTTCATCTTTTCTGCAGTACTCGTCAGTTAGTAATTTCTTGAACGCTTCCCAAGATAATCCATTTGCAGCTTCCCTTCCTCTGGTCTGTAGCTGGTTGTTCCACCAAGTCAATGCTCGACCCTGGAGTAGACCCGCAGAGAATTCAACCTTATCCCCTTCAGCACATTTCGTGATACTGAGTTTTGACTCCACATTCTCGAACCATGATAGCAGTCCAATGGCACCCTCAGTGCCATAAAATTCCATTGGCTTGCACGTCATGAAAGTCTTATAGTTGCATCCCTGACCGTTGTTCGAGGCACCTGCTCCATTATTAGTCCGTCCAGCATCAATGTGCGCAACAATCTGAGTGAGGAGGTCTGCTAATCCAGCAGCAGTGTCATTCGGAGTGTTCATTGCGGCCATGTCTCTGCGATAGACCAAAAATAGTTGGTTGAGTGAGCGACACATGAATGATGACGGAGGATGTACGGTACAATAACAGTCGTGACATGGAGATCGCAAAATGATGGAAACAAAGGCATGCTTAATCTAACGGGGCGTAAGGTAGCAAGGAGAAAGTATATACATGAAGGCATATATAAAGTACGGTAACAGAAACTGAAACATATAAACAGGTTATGCATACCCACCCGACCAATGCAACTTCAGGTGACCAGACTCTCTAGACCCGACCAAACATGATCTTTGACTACTACTCCCTTCATCGCATGATTCTTCCTGAATTATACATAGGTGATCAGGCTATGCATACTTGAGGATTAATAATGCAATGCTAAGACTAGTCGACTCGTATCATTTTTGGTATTTAAGAAAAATGTTACTTTGGTTATAGTTGCGATTTTTATTTTAGAAAAATCGGCATTCTCTATAACCTCTGGCTCTGATGCCAATCTGTCACACCCTCGCCGAAGGCGGAAACACGAGGTGTAACGAAATCGATATACATCACCAAAGAGAAATAAGACAATACCATAATTTACATTAAGGAAAAATATAACATTACAACGTTGTTATTGCCGACTTTGGCAAATAAAAGACATAAGTTTGATTCCCAAAAGATGGTATTTTAATACATAATGAAAAGAAGTGACATGTGAAAACTTCATTATGCAAGACCTTATTGACAAGCATACTGACGATCACCTGAAATGCATGAGAGAAAACGGTCAACTATAAAAATAGTTGGTGAGTATAAACGTTTTATTTAATATGAGAAACCATTAGAGAAAGTTCACAAGCCAAAGGCGTTGTCAAATATTATGTCTTGTAGTCAAACACCCGCGGTCATAATAAGTCACAATATAAGCACCGCATATATAATAATGTATGCCATGCAAAGCCCCTAATTAAATAATATGCGTCCCGTAACATAGTGGACGAGAGGTTGGCCGACCTCTAATAGCGCTATCCATATTACTAATAGGTGTCGAACAATGCGAATGTACGAACATTACATCATACAACTATTATATACGATTAAGAACGCTCCAAACGTGAAAGACTTAGCACGCTCCACCACAAATGGCGAGACTTTAGGGTTAAGAACGCTCCACCAAAAATGGCGAGACTTTAGGTCATAGTACGTATGGTACATTAAGTTCAAAAGTTCAAGTCAAGTTCAAGAGTTCAAAACAAGTTATAAGGTCAAGACAAGTCAAAAGAGTTCATAATAATCAAAGGGTTCAAAACAATGTTCAAAGAGTTCAAGTAATAATTCATGCATCCACCCCAAAGCGATTAAAATATTTAGAAAAAGGGGTTCGTGAATACTCACCTGATATAAGCGATATGATAACGAAAAGGTATGAACTAAAGTAAGGTGCGCACTCTATCCGCAACCTAAATGAATGATATGATCTACTTTAGATCATGAAATGAAGAAAGGAATGTACATGCACATGCTCCCTATACCACTCTACTCTTTGGAAAAACACTTGTGTTATCAAAAATATATAATCCAAGAATTTGGAAAAATATTGCTATTAGAAAATAAAATAAGCTAGTTGCAATATATATACTTATATATATATCGTATGTTTCCATGTTAGTATTGAAATCCTCGGGTTGAAATCCTTGAAATAACGCCTTGAAATGATGAAAATATACTTGTAATAACTAATACTTCATTAGTTATAAAATTTGGTACTTGGTATTATTTCTAGCTTCTAAAGTTACTACGTAGTTTTTGTGTCAATATTACCAAAAGCTGTCAAAGTAAAATGGGTTTTGCCGATATTCAAACGTGAATATCTTTGTCGTTATATGTCCGTTTTACTTGTTCTTTATATCCACGGTTACGTCTTAGTATGTAGTAATATATTTTGGAAAGCTCGGCTCCTCCGGGTTACGTCTAAAGCCTCTTTTTGACCGACGAAAAACGTCCAACAGCAACTATTTTCCAGAAAAATACTTTTCGTCCACAAACTCGCAAAAATCATAACTTCTTCGTTATAAACTCTTTTTAATCCGTTCTTTCGCCTACGGATTCGTTTTTGAAAGTATTTTCTAAAAATTTTGCCAAAGGTTCCTTGGTGTTTACTGATTTTCCAGAAAATAACAAAATGGGACAGCATGTTTATAAACTTGTTAGAAATCTATTTCCAAGGTTCAAAACTAGTTCCAACTTCAACCAAAACTCTTGCAAACTTCACAAAACTAATCTAATCCTACCATACACCTTCTTAGGGTGCCATGGGTTCCTAATGACTAGAAATCAAGTTAATTTAACAAGGGAACACCTAAATCACAATCTAGGGTTTGTATGTTTCAAAAGTCTTCAAAAATAAAGTGGTATAACTAGTATGAGCATGAAATTAAGCATGATTACCATGAGATATAAGTGTTAATTAGAAGAAAACTTGAAAATAAATTTGTATACTCACTTTGAAATATGAGGTGATTGGATGACTAGAAACCTTGGATTTCTTGTATATTTGATGCAATATTCTTGATTAGAACCACAAAATGAACAACTTTGGTGCTTTAAACTTTTGAAAACCTTCACTTGATCATGGTGTGGATGTTGGGTCGTGGTTATGGTGAAAAAGATGAAGAAATGGGTTTTTGATTCTCAAAAATAAAATGTATAGTGTTTTTGTTGTTTAAGGTTAGATATTTTTCTAAGAATGGCATTTTGGTAATTAATAAGTCAATATGAAGTAACATGGGATGGGGAGGGGCGGCACATGGTTATTTAGTGAAGACTATGTAGAAAGTTTGGGTATTATCTAGTTCACGGAGTCGGTTTTGGTTCCGTTAATCGCAAACCGTAAACTGTTAAGTCGCGAAACGTAATTCTAGTTATCGTAAAAATATGAAACTTGAAATAATGACTAAACTTGTCAAAATAAAGTTATAAAAATGTTAAAATTATGTTGGGTACAAATATTGAGTGATCGGGTGATTATTATTTAGTTTTCACGAAAACCGTCGTTATATTCATAAGCGTACGTTATAAATAAAATAAATTTCCAAAATACTGGGTAACTGAATGTTATAACTTTTATGATGTTAAAATGGATATAAAAATATGTCGGGACCATTGTGGGAATATTTAGATATATTCGTCGTGTATAAACCGGGTGTTAACGTTTAATTATAAATACTTACACGTAAAACGTTAAATATACTAAATATATTAATTTGAGAATCCTAAGAGTGGAATAGCATGTAAATGACATTATGATGATATGCAGACTATTCTAGTCCGTATGAGAGGTCCTTACTGATAATGCACGTGAATAGTGGAATTTCTTCCGGAATGAATAGTGTTCTGTGAATAGTAAAATTTTCAAATGTTTCTCAGAATATCAAATGGACATCAAAAACGATGAATAGTAAAATGATGAATAGTAATCGATGAATAGTGAATTTCCAAAGTTTGGAAATAAACGTAGACGTGGAAAATATCGGGTTGTTACACATATCGCACTAAGGAGACCGATAGAAAGTTGAAACCCAAGTTTGATCCCAAAGATATCCTCAACGAGGAACTCACCCGAATCACGTAGTAACCCACGACTTTGAGTCTAGCTACAAGACTCGTAAATAAAGAAAAGCGCTTCTTGGGAGGCAACCCATGTTTTGTGTGATTTAATTGTTTGATTGTTATTTGCTTCCGTATGCATGTTTTATTTTTATTTTTGGTTGATCATGTTTCTCTATTAAAATGTGGAAATACTTTATTATGTTGTTTGGCCTAGTCTTAACTTCAACCTAAAGGTATTTTTGCAAAAGATAAGTGTAAGGGGAAACCCCAAATAAGTTTTAAAGAAACAAACCGATCATGATTCTCCACAATATTTAATGAACATGTATATTCGTATTTGTTAGAGTCAAATGCTTGTATTGAGTCATAATGAAGTTTTGCAGGATTTTCCAGGAAGTAGGACAAGGTTTTTCCAGAAATTTTCCGGAAACTTAACATAAAGATTTCTGCAGGTCCATTCTGACGGCGTCAGGCTATTGCTCTTGACGGCGTCAGGAGTCAAAAATCTGGAAATTTTACCGGTTTTGTTTTTCTAACGGAGTCTTATAGTTTTTGTGAATTATTAAGTTTTATAATCTCCAGGAAATCTGCAAACTTCATTCCACAAGCATTATATCTTACTTTGTTTTCTAGGATTTAGTAACTTATATAGGATGCCGCCGATTTTACGCGAGGTTGCCTTGTCTACTTTTGTCAGGATTTACAGGTTATTTAGGACAAGAAGATGATTTATATTCTGGAAGGGAAGCTTTGATTGTTCATTTTCTTGGAGGAAGATTTAACCTGGCCAACCTAAAATCCATACCGAGCGAATCAGGGGAGTATTTGATTTCATTCTCTTTACTTTTTCACTTTTACATTCTTTACTTGAACATTGGGGACAATGTTCATCCTAAGTGTAAGGGGAGGGTAAAAAGATGATACCTTACATATGCACTTTCGCTTGAGTTTGTTTTGTTTGATAGTAGATGTGTAATAAAACTATGAGAAATACTTGTTAGTGTAATTTTAGCGCCAAATTTAAAATTTTTTACAACATTTAGAAGTGAAACTTTAGCCATAGCAAGCGTCTCATGGATAGGAGGTTGTATGACTAGCACATAACCGTATATTCAGAAAAATTTTCCACCCAAAAATGTGAGGTTCGCCTTTAGATTTGATAGGAAAAGCATTTATTATTGGTGCTTATGAGTGTACCGGTAGCATTTAGATTCTAGAACTTGCGTTAGTGATGCATCCCGAGACCGCTAGTGAGACTACATTCGTGTGGTAGGATTTACTACATGATAAGAGGCATTAGGATCACCCTTGTGTTAAACCCGTATCATAATTACTTGACCATTTAAGTCATATTACTTGGCTAGTTAAGTCAACTAATTTTTCCCACACCCTTTGCGTTGTACTCATTTTTAGTACACGATACCCCTAGTACACCCCTCCGAGCCTATCTTTTCGTTTCTAACTTTAAGCATCTTACTTAAAGGAAGAATTTGTTACACCCCACTTAAATGTACACCCAAATCGCCTTAGCCTTTCGTGTATGCGCTCATTTTTAGTGCATTATTGTTATTTGTTAAACCCTAAGTTAACTTTCTAATTGGTTACATGGTTGCTAAGTCGAGTCATATCCTTGTACATATTGTTTTGGGACGATTGGGACTCATGGGTAACTACTTATTTTATGGAGTAATGGGGAAGAACATAATATTATTACCCCCCATATGTACGTTAATCTTAAAAGTGCTCCAAGTGTTTTGATTTTCTTAATTCGAGTCATTAGAATAGTTTAATGTAAAGTATGTAAAGATTCAAGTGTAAGGGGATTGCTCATACCCCTATGATGTATTATTTTGGATGGTAGGGTAAGAGTGTATGCAAAAAAAAAAAAAAAAAAAAAAAAAAAAAAAAAAAAAAAAAAATAGAGAAAAAAAAAGAGAGAAAAAAACATACGGACTACCATCCCATTTTTATTCTATGTTCATTTTATGTTTTTGTTATTTTTCATTTATTAGCTTAAGTCGAGTCTAGTCTTGGCTTAGCAACGCCATCTTGTACATGTAATTAACCAAGATTGTTAACTCGCCACCAGTAAAATTCCCTTTATCCAACAAAACCGTGTAATTCATATCCCTACACCTAACGTTATAACCCTTTAAAAGACCTCTTTGATAGTTTATCCTAGGTGCTTACGCCGTGTGGTGGAGGTTTGATCCTTTCCCAAGCCTATGGTAATCTATTTTGCTATGACAGGTAGTGAGATATATCTTCCATTTCCATAATGTTATATTACTTTATTACACCCGAGAGATGTGAGTATCTAAACACTATTTGTGAGGTGCTTGTGTATGACCTCCGTGCTTGTCTATTGGTCTTTAGTGGAACGATTATTTATTGTAATTACTTTTATATTAGTGTTAAATGACCCCTAATTTGTCTTTTGAGTAGAATAAAAGCTCATTTGCTTGAGGACAAGCAAATCTCAAGTGTAAGGGTATATGATGAGGCGAAAAATGATCCATTTTTAGGGGGTCATTTAAGCCCGAATCCGACTTTATTTGATCAAATATTGCCCTAAATCGTTCCTTTTGTGATTTTAGGTGTTTGGAGAGTGAATTCTGGAAAAGAGGCTATTTTGGACGTTTTTGGAGCATAAAAGTGAAGAAAACGACAAAGTACCAAAAATCCATGCTGAAGATACAAGGTGACGGCGTCAAGACTTCCTTCTTGACGGCGTCAGACATGATGAATAAAATACCGTAGCTGGTGACGGCGTCAGATGGATAGGTGACGGCGTCAAAGTGGCAAAGAATAAAATACCGTAGGTGGTGACGGCATCACATAGGCCGTCACAAGTGGATCTAGGGCGTCCGAGGAAGTATATTGCGGCGAGGTGACGGCGTCAGACTTAACTCTTGACGCCGTCAGCCAGTTTTTCCTATATATAGTTTTCTAGTTTTTTCATTAAAAAAGGAGAAGTTTTGGTGAAACCCTAAAGACGATTTTGGTGCCTCTTTTACAGGTTTTTCAAGGGTTCCAAACCCTTGAGACCTTGCATTGTAATTGAGATAAGTATACTCTTAATTCAATCAATATGTCTATGTGTTGGTTGTTTATCTTTTGTTCTTATCTTAATTCTACTATGCTAGGCTAGATTTCCTTTGTGTTTGCTTAGATCTAATGAAACCTAGATGTTGATTATGTGTTGATTACTTGTCTATTCTTGTTTTGGATGAATGATATTATATGTTAGGCTTAAGAAAACTGGCAGATCTCCAAATGGTAACGTGCTTGAACGTCTTAAGAAACATGAACCGAGGCGTACTAGGTCTTTATTGGTTGTATTTAATGCATGAGCCACTGTTTACAATCCCTATAGTTATGCTGGGTCATGGTGTAGGAGGAGATAAGAGCTCATAGAGTTGGGGAGTTATGTATGCCACCCCATGAATGGTATTAAGGAATACAATCCGTCATCCATACAAGTGTAACAAGTAATTGACATGTAAAAGATATCTAGGGAGTAATGAAGTCTAAGTAAACACAATTTCTCCAAATACTGCTCACAACCTTAGTTTAAATTAGTTTAATTTCATTTTCATTAGTTTAATTTAGTTATATAATAGTTTTGGGTTAGTTGAATAGCAACTAATTCCGCCCACTCTTCCAAAACCCGAGATTTTAATTGCTTTTATAAAAATATAAAAACACAAAAATAATCATCTTTCATCTCTAGAACTATTAATTAGGCTTTCTAATCCTAGCGACACTATTCCTAAGCTGAACGATCAATCCCCCGGTACTTGTCACTATACTATACTACAACGATCAGGTACACTGCCTGGTGGGGGTTGTAAGCCTCGCGAGATCCCTCGAGAGGTAAAGCAAGGTGCGATTCCCACGCATCAAACCTCCATCGTCATTTTTGAAGCAATGCGAGGTTAAAAGATTTCAAACTACCAATACCCAAACCGTGTTTATCGAACGAAGCCATAACATTTGACCACTTAATCCAAGCAATTTTTTTCATTTCTTGAGATCCCCCCCCCCCCCCAAAAAAAAACGAAGCACAAAGAGTCCCCATACTCTTCAAAACAGTTTCAAGCACTTTGAAAATAGAAAAATAATATATCCCGAGACTTCCTAACACCGATTTTATTAATGTCAGACGACCACCAATTAAAATGAGATTACTTACCCTTCCATGTAGACAGCTTGTCATGAAACCGGTCTACTAAAGTCTTCCAGTTTGCTGCGTGATTCATATTCGAACCGATAGGTAACCCGATATAAAAAAACGGGAAGGTACCTGCTGCATATCCTGTTCTACTCACCATATCATTCACCTCGCTAATGAAACACCGACACCATAAACATTATATTTATTAATGTTTATTTTGAGACAAGATGCCAAGTAGAAAACTTGTAAGACACAAATAATATTATCCATATCTTGAGAGCTCCATTCCATGGTAATTACAACATCATCGGCATAGAATAAATGAGACAGATGCACGACAAAAACATCAAACTTTATACCTCGAATCAAAACAGAACTAAGCGCATCGGATAAAGCAATATGAAGCCATTCCATCACAAACAAAAACAAGAACGGAGAAAGTGGATCACCTTGTCTCAGGCCGCGTTTAAGCGAAAATTCAGAAGTTGGACGACCATTAACTAAAATGGAAGTCCTAGCCGACTCTAAACATGCTTTAATCCATACCCGCCACTTCAATCCAAATCCAAGATTGTTTAACATGAAATCTAAGTATTTCCAACTTACCAAATCATAGGCCTTTTCAAAATCAGCATTTTCTTGTGCCGCTTTTTGTACTAATCAATCATCTTGGTGTGTGCTTATTCACACACCTTTTTCTAGCCAAATTAAGACCAAAACAGACACAAACTAACCATAAATGCCAAAGATATTGTGCTTTTGTGTTTGTGATCGTCCAGGAACGGATATTTCAGAAACATGCAAAAATTAGGCCAAAAATGACAAAACGAGCACGAGTTTGGAAAACGTGTCAAAAGCCAGAGCCGGGGAAGCAAATTACCATTTTTGAGCTCAGATTGTCAAAACATACCTTGGGGAATGACAGAATGCCAGAAATAGTCCTTGGAGCAGAAGTTTACAGAATTGGCAGAAATGGTCCCTCAAGTTTGGAAATTGACAGAATTGGCCCCTGAGCATTCATTTTTGAAGAAAAGTCAACTAAGGTCCTTTGGGAATCACAAGTTATCATAATTGGTCCTTGGATGAAAATTTTGAAGTTTTGGCAAGTTTAGTCCATCCACTTTCAAAATTAGCAGAAATAGTCCCTCGGAATTTAAATTTTGGAAAATATCATTTATGTCCCTTGGATAAATTAAATATGGCAAGAATGGTCCCTTGGATGAGTTTGGAAATTTGCCAAATCACAACCCTCAAATTTCAGTTTTTACACTTTTGGTCCCTAGGCTTTTTCACTAATAAACCAAACGGATGCTTTATTATTATTACCAACCAACACCACATCCAATCCAACCTAGTAATCCTAAAAACAAATACAACCCACAGTCCACCATTCAGCCCATCTCACAAGCCCAAAACCCTTTTACAAATAAAAATGCAGAGTCAAACGGTCAACACCGGTTTGACCCCAGTCAAACCTCACCCCTTTCCCTCCTCCCTCACCACTTGCAGCCATCACCTCACCACCCCCTACCATCTCCACTTGCCATGTCACCTCCACCGCCCAACCCACCACTTCCATACACCACAAGACAATTGCAATTAATGCACCCCCTCTCCCAAAAGTAACAAACCCAATTTGCAGTGTCCTTTTTCCCGCCAAAAACAAATGAAGGGCTAGGATCAAATCAACACATCCAATGGTTGGGATTATTGATGGGAAAGTTGCAGAAACTCAGCGGAACCCTAAAAGAAAGAGGAAGCAAGGAGAAGAGTGTGTAGTTTTTAGCTTATTTAGTTATGTCGAATTAATGTTTTCTTGATGTTTTAAGCTTTTATGTACCCTCAGTTTTAATCTTGTAACCATTTTCTTCAATATAATAGAAGTTATCAGTTTCTTCCAAGCTTGTTACTCCTTTTTTCAGTTTTAATAGAAAATTAAAGGTTTTTAGCAAAAACCTTGTTTAAACTTAAATCTTGTTTCAAGTTCAGTTATAAGCTCTCAATAGCTTTCAGAAGTAGTAAAAAAAGGATAAAAAGAACAAAAATAAAATCAAAAATAATCACAGGGTACCTATGCATATGAGACAGGAAGCTTTAGGAAGTTTCCATTTTGGATATGGCCAGATGGACTTATACCTAGCTTATCTTTTATAAGCTAAGAGCTTGTTGCAGTTCAAGATACCCTAATTTAGCCAGGGTTCAAGGTTTCAAGTTCTTATTTTCTAATTTTCAATTTTTAAGTAGAAATTGCATAATCTGTTCCAGATAGTTGTAGTTGTTAATTGTTGTTTATTTGTGTTCATTTAGGCTTATTTCATGTTAGTACAAGTTTATACATCAGTTTCATGTATTAAATTGCTCCATTGCTTCATAAATTTCTAAATCTGATTTTTAAAGGGGTGTTTGGATTTGCATGTGAACCTGTGTACTTGTGGTTTTTAAGGGTTAGTACTAGTTTAGTCATATTACCTTAGGTCATATTAGAGTAGTTTAAGCATAAAGTTGGGTAGGTTATTAGTGAAAAGTCAGAATCATATCTAATCTCACTTATACATTCACTGTCAAGCAATTAGGTTCAATAATCATCATTATTAGTTCGTTAGGTGTTAGGATTGCTTTAAATCATCTCATATTAGCTTAACCTAGCATATTCAGTAACTTAAGATCACTAGAAGTTCATAAAAGTCAAAATAGATTCATAATCAAAAAAGTCAAACTTGTACAAGCAGTTTTCAAAGTCATTTTAGTTTAGATTTTTCTTTCTCTCATTTCTTAACTTAATTGCATGAAACTTTTTGGATTTTAACATCTCTCATCTTGTGATTTAAAAGACATTTTTGGTTTAATTTTAAGAATTTTATTCAATTGCTTTTAAGAAGCTCATAGTTGCCTGTTTGCATAAACCCTCCCCTGCACCAGGGGAGTTGGCTCAGCAAGCTCACCTTCACAAGCTCCTAGCTTGTTGACTGGTCAATCTCAGCCTTGGATTTTTAGCTCTTTATGAAGCTAGCCATACCAGCTCTTTAGATTAGTGCTTACTTTGAGCTTTGGAGCTCTTGCCCATAGCTTATTTTGGTCTTATAATCCCCACCACTGAGTCAGTACACTGACTCATCAGATTTGATAAGCCAGCTTCATAAGTGCTTATCTGGCTTATTAGTGAACCCCAGCTTGTGAAATTTGGCTTTTTGAAAAGCTCATACACTAGACTAGTTGGATCAGTGCTTAATTTCTATTCTTAAGCTTATTTGATAAGCTCATTTTGAGCCTGCAAGTTACTTCATCACACTCAATACACTGAATCATCAGTGTATTTGAGCCATATTCATAAGCTCTTGTAGAGCTTATTAGTGGGGCTTATTCTGAGTATTTGGGCTTTTTGAGGAGCTGACCTAGCCAGCTTATTGATTCAAGTTTCATCTGGGACCCCTGAGCTTATTTGGTGGCCCCTATCAAGGCCTGCTGTTAGCTCATTTGGCCTGCATAGGTTGTAGGATTTGGAATTGCTTAATTGTGCTTTCTAGCTTATTCTGTGTGCTTTTCTCTTTTCTTTGGCTTATTTTATACTCATCTCATTTGTCTTTAGCTTATTTCACCCTTGGTTCGGTTTATAGCTTTTGTGATAGCTTGTTCAACTTAAAAATCCATTTAAGCTTTCAAAAGGCCAACTGTTAAATAGGTTTGCAGAAGAAAAATCAAAAAAATAAGTAAAACAGAAAAAAGTGTGCTTGTGGGATTCGAACCTAACAACTTTATATAGTTTTATTTGGTGATCCATGATTTTTGTAACAGATGTATAAATCTGATCTTCCTGTTGTAATGCCTGTATTTGGCTATTCATTATACTCGCTCACAGCCTCACAGTTGTATACTTCTGATTAATCGTTTTCAGGTATGATACATCTTATCAATGTTTGTTCTGATAGATAATTATGTTGATTTCCTATGCAGACGCTTTGGTGAAATGATTTGTTTAAATGGGAAAGGAGCAGACCATTCCAGCTCTGTCAACCTCTTAAATTTAAATAGCAATCGTCAAACTGCAGTTACTAATGGATCAAATGTGGGATATATAAACCTGCTGTCAAATTCTAAAACCATATAATTGTGAAAGTCAGGCTGCATTTGTTGGGTCATGTTTGACCACAAAATCTGTTCGTGAATTGTGATTATTGATCTCTGTTACTCATCTTATAGGCTTTATTCAATATAAGGTATCTCGTAGAGGTGGCAAATGGACTGGTTAGGTTGTTCCGGTAATGTTTAGTCAAAAGCAGGTCATCTATACCACCTGAGGCTAAAAAATGGTTCTGGTAGTCTTAACCAGCCAAGTCTTTTTGTTTTCCATTGTTTGTAATGTTATACAGAGTAAACAATTACCATATCAAATACCAATATACCATTACCGAACAAATATCTTTTAAATTATAATCTAAATATCTAATCTATCTAAAACTGAAACAAATTCATGAGATTTTTATGCATTTGAATTCACTTAAGAAAAATTTGTCTCAGTTGACCCACTGCGTTCTTTTTACCCATTTAATCTGTTATCTTTACTGGTATAAATTCTACCATCTGTTATCTACTTATAGAAGGCAATACACAAAGAAAGAAAACAAGTTAGAATTCGTAAATGGCAAGTAGGAGATCCTGGCTGTTGACTTATTGAATAGATTCAGTTATGATCTATTTTCTTGTAGACAGTTACTGGTAGATAACAAGTTTTTTGCTCGTGGCGTCAGTTGCCGTTTGCTAGCTGGAGGCTTAAAGCATGCTCGAGTCATGTGGAGATGACTGTTTGGATGGAAATTTAGACTAGTTGCGCCAAAAGATTCAGATGTCTGTCACCACTAAATTGCTGCAGATTTTGCTCATAATTCCCAGTGTTTTCTCATATATGCAGTATTGATTAGCTGAGAATTCGCTTACTTTTGTAATTCTTATATTTGGCTATTCATTATACTCACTCACAGTTGTGTAGTTTTGATTAATTGTTTGAAAGTATGATACATCTTAGTGATGCTTGTTCTCATCGAAAAATTTTACTCCTATGTTTTGCTATATGTTGATCTGTTTCCCTGTGCTGATCTTATGGTAAATTAGTGTGTAAATGGGAAAGAAACAGGCCATTATGGCTTTGTCAAACTTCTGAGTTTGAAATTCAGTTACCATGGAACTTTTTGTTTGAATATCAATCGTCAAGTCATATGCATCAATGAATGAAATGTGGATATGATATTAAACCCTGCTGTCAATTTTGAAACTGGGAAGTCGGTCATGGCTGCATTTCTAGTGTCATGTTTTACTTACAAACATCTTTTGTGATTAGTCTATCAGTGGCCTTGTAGTGTTTGTTATATAATGTATCTACTATCGGATTACAGAAAGCAGTACATACAGGAGAATGCTAATGGTCGAAAACTTAAATGTTCAGTAATACTGTCTTCAATTTGTATATTTTGATTCTGCGGAAGTCAATAAGATTTGGTTAATGAAGAACACAAAATTTGTCTTGATGTCAAGCAGATTGAGGAACTAGGGGGCTCATCTAAATGCACAAGAAACAAGCCCAACTCAGACTACAACTTCCCACCTGTGAGAAGCTACACGACCCATGAGCATCCCAGAGAGATATCTCGACTGTCTGGATGTTATGGCAAATACCTATGACATTTTTGCTGCAACCAACAGGCTTCTAATCATCAGGGTAGTCCACTAAAGGCTCCTATGCACTCTTCACTCAAACCCAGCTTCCAACCTAAAACCCGCCGCGGCTAAATCCCTTATGATAATATATCTAATATCATTCGTAAATCAAAGATTCGTTTACAAGTCAACCCAACTTAACCCACGGATCCCGCTTTTGACCCATTACCCATCCTGCATTCCCGCACATTTTCAACCACAACATATGACCAGGCATGTTGCTATTTGTTATGTGCCTTTATCTTTCCGCTTCTGTTTAGCCCATGATTTGCGGTTAGGCTTTTTATATTTTTTAATTGCTCAAATGAGATTACCCAGTTTCATGACTAAATATATGTTTTGTTGCATATGATTTCGGTACTGAATTGTGATTCTAATATTATCAAGTATTATCTTCAGTTATAACTAGCATGCCGTAAATGTGTGGCATAAAGAGTTAGTTAGGTTTTTATGCTAAGATATTGTTCTCCGTTTGTGCTCATTTTGTTCCAATTTATTTCTTTTGTGTTCTTTTCTCAGATGTGTAGGGTTTTTTTATGGTCATAGTTGGGTGGTATTTGTTATAATTGGGTGGTGGTTTGAGGTGGTTGGTGATGACCAAGAACATTGAAAGAACAATGAACTGTTAATAACGATGCATTTATTAACTTGTTTAACCAGAAGACGATCAACATGTTTGATTTAAATGTGTATCAAGTTAATGGGTTATTGCTCATTTACTCAATTTTTACCCGTTTGACTGGAACCTGAACCACAAAATATGTAAAAAAAAGTTAGAGATAGCCAATTTCCGATCAACTCTTTTGATATTACATACGGGCATATTCAGTTAATTTCAGGTCTACTCTTACAACATAAAGCCGACCTTCATAACTTCATGTCAATTTTGTGGTGAAATCCTATGTCATGTCATGTTTGTGTCGCTTAATTCATGTTAAATTTATGCTGCATTTCAAAAAGTTGAAGGTAAGAAGAAAACTATAAATTACAGGTAATCGAAACAAAACTATTTTACAGGTTTATTTTGTCTTCAAGACCTAATTGTTCCTTTGGCTTGTGTAGTTTATCAATGATCCTCCATGTAACTGCATCAGGAACTACCCCATTCTATCTCATCTCACCTACAATCCGATAAGCTTCCTTCTTTAATCCCAATTCATAAGCACCTTCTATCAAAATAGTATAATTTACCACATTCATTGCTTCACTCACAAGATGAAGCCTAAACAAACCATGAAGAAGAACATTATAAGTTATGACATTCGGGTGAAAGCACTTTTCGAGCATGACTTTGAAAAGCACGTCAAGAGCTTCTTGAGTTTTTCCAACAGTTAATATTCCGCTTATAATTGTGGTAAATGATACATTATCGGGTGTGCAAAAGTTAAACTTTCCCATAACCATATTATCTAATACCTTAATTCCTTCTTCAACTTTTCCCATCTTACAAAACTCGTTAATTACCGTGTATAAAGTAACTACATCAGGATGAAAATTTGTCTCGAGCATGATAACAAGTGTATTCAAAAGCTTGTTGAAACATCATTCTTGATCTGACATACAGCTTGTAAGTAAATATTGTAAATTCTTGCCTTATCAATACCTTTCTTGTTCAACATGATGTCAAGAAGTTTCTTTTCCTTGCGAAGATCATATTCTTCTAAAATCTATCAAAACCTAGTACGTATACTCAGAGGGCACATAACCAATGCCAATCCCTTGTTCCAATAACTGATACGCCCAACCACCATTTTTGGAAAGTCCGTGAACAATAAAACTGTAGGAAACTAAAATCATAACACAACCTCGTTTCTTCATCATATAAACAATCCTTGAGGCACCATGATGTCTTCCATATCTACAAAGTAAATCTATCATCTCCCCATAAGCAAAAGCTTCGTCTACATTATTTCCTTGGGGGAATCTTTTCGGTTACATCAAAAACATCTTTAAACAATCCCTCTTGACATAAAAGTACTAATCAGATTCATAAAAGTAGCATGATTAACTAAGTTTTTCAAGCAACGACGAGTACCCAAATCCAACATCCAGTTTGCACAGAACCCCAAGAATCAGAACACTATATGTTAATGCATTAGGCCTCCCCATGTTCAAACATCTCGTTAAACACCTTATGTGCATAACCCTTTTCCCAAATTCTACAATACCCATCGATCAAAGTAGTGTATGACACCTCGTCAGTACAATGACCCAAACTCTGCATATGCAAGAACACCACATGAGCGAAAGAACCATTTAAACAAGCATAACTGATCAATCAAACGGTTAATATTCGTAAACGAATGCACAAAATGAGGTATCACAGCAATAATTTTATGCACAACACGCAATGTGACATATGGTCGTTTATCCCAATCTAAAAACGTACAATGATCACATTACACATTCGTTCATAGGGAACAACAAAGCCAATGCCAGAAGAGGAACAAAGACATGATTGAAAACAGCTATGAGCTTCCTCAAACCGGTTAGAATCACAAAGAGCGTGTACTATGCTGCTGAGGTTCAGTGAATCAAAACGGTATCCATGAATACTGAGGTTGTTAACTAGATGGATTGCTTCGTCTATATTGTGATCGATTGCACAAAGCTTGTGGATTCTTTTGGTCTAGTAAGATCTATTAGCAACACTTTCATCAAGTTGTTTTAGTTGTGGTTGCTGTTGAATATGTTTATCAGACACAGTGGCGTGTGCGAAAAAAGGAGCAAACTTTAAATGTTTGCCGAGGTAGTATTGAACCGCTCTGCTTCGTAATTTGATTTTGGGCGAAAATATTGTTCAAAACGGTTGTTCCCTGAAAATCGATCAAAATAATTAGATGAAACTAATCTATGAAACCACATAATCAAGCAAACCTCTGATGATGAAGAACCGATCCATGAACTCTCTCATGATGAAGAAGCTCGACGACATGATCTTGGTGGCATATTTGATCCTGAGGAAAGAAAACGCTTTTATATAGTTTTATTTGGTGATAAGGGAGTAAGGGACCATGATTTTTGTAACAGATGTATAAATCTGATCTTCCTGTTGTAATGCATGTATTTGGCTATTCATTATACTCGCTCCTATGTTTTCAAGTATGATATATCTTATCAATGTTCTGATAGATAATTATGTTGATTTCCTATGCAGACGTTTTGGTGAAATGGTTTGTTTAAATGGGAAAGAAGCAGACCATTCCAGCTCTGTCAACCTCTTAAATTTGAGTAGCAATCATCAAACTGCAGTTACTAATGGATCAAATGTGGGATATATAAACCCGCTGTCAAATTCTAAAACCATATAATTGTGAAAGTCAGGCTGCATTTGTTGGGTCATGTTTGACCACAAAATCTATTCGTAAATTGTAATTATTCATCTCTGTTACTCATCTTATAGGCTTTATTCAATATAAGGTATCTCGCAGAGGCGGCAAATGGGCCGGTTAGGTTGTTCCGGTAATGTTTAGTCAAAAGCAGGTCATCTATACCACCTGAGACTACAAAATGGTTCTGGCAGTCTTAACCAGCCAAGTCTTTTGTTTTCCATTGTTTGTAAGTATGTTATACGGAGTAACAATTACCATATCAAATACCAATATACCATTACCGAACAAATATCATTTAAATTATAATCTAGTTTATCTAAAACTGAAACAAATTCATGAGATTTTTAAGCATTTGAATTCACTTAAGACAAATTTTTTCTCAGTTGACCCACTGCATTCTTTTTACCCATTTAATCTGTTATGTTTACTGGTTTAAATTCTACCCTATGTTATCTACTTACGGAAGGCAATACACAAAGAAAGAAAACAATTTAGAATTCGTAAATGCCAAGTAGAAGATCCTGACTGTTGACTTATTGAGTAGATCCAGTTATGATCTATTTTCTTGCAGACAGCTATAGCTCGATAACAAGTTTTTTGCATGTGGCGTCGGTTGCCGTTTGCTAGCTGGAGACTTAAAGCATGCTCGAGTCATGCGGAGATGACTGTTTGGATGGAAATTTAGACTAGTTGCGCCAAAAGATTCAGATGTCTGTCACCACTGAATTGCTGCAGATTTTGCTCATAATTCCCAGTGTTTTCTCACATATGCAGTATTGATTGGCTGAGAATTCGCTTACTTTTGTAATTCTTATATTTGGCTATTCATTATACTCACTCACAGTTGTGTAGTTTCGGTTAATTGTTTGAAAGTATGATACATCTTAGTGATGCTTGTTCTCATCGAAAAGTTATACTCCTATGTTTTGCTATATGTTGATATGTTTCCCTGTGCTGATATTATGGTAAATTAGTGTCTATATGGGAAAGAAACATGCCATTATGGCTTTGTCAAACTTCTGAGTTTGAAATTCAGTTATCATGGAACTTTTTGCTTGAATATCAATCGTCAAGTCATATGCACCAATGAATGAAATGTGGATATGATATTAAACCCTGCTGTCAATTTTGAAACTGGGAAGTTGGTCATGGCTGCATTTCTAGGGGGCTCATCTAAATGCACAAAGGGTATTAGATTTGGTTAATGAAGAACACAAATTTTGTCTTGATGTGGAGCAGATTGATGAACTAGGGGGCTCATCTAAATGTACAAGAAAAAAGCCCAACTCAGACTACAACTTCCCATCTGTGAGAAGCTACACGACCCATGAGCATCCCAGAGAGATATCTCGACTGTCTGGATGTTATGGCAAATACTTATGGCGTTTTGCTGCAATCAACAGGCCTAAAGTTCTTCATTTAGGGATCTGAATCCAGCATTTCTTTCCTTCTTTTTTTAATTATTGATACGATGATTAAGTGAACCGTGTAGTATCAGTGATCTGTGTCAGTCACATATATGTTTAGGCAATATTTTCCATTATTTAGAGTTGGTTTCAACTTTTGCATTACTTTTTGAACCTGATAAAAGTAGACTCGCCCTTGAAAAGGCCCTGCATTTAACTCTGCTAATTATTCGGTGATATAATTTAGCTTTTCTCAAAGCACGTATTATACACTATATATGTTCATTTCATTCTACATCACTTGCAGTATCATTTTCTCTGAGAAGGGGCAGGTTGTAATGTTCTTGTTTGATTCCACTTGCCGAAAGCTTAAAGTTTGTTCAAGTCATGTGCAGGGGACACTTTGGATTAAACCAAATCAACGAATTGGACCAAAGGAGTTCGATACAACTGTCGCTACTTATCGAAATCAAGTTCCCTCCCTTGATGCAGGTTTTGTCAGCACTTCCTAGTGTTTTCGTGTTTCCGAGTCTTGAAAAGAGCTTGCTTACCTGTTCCATCACTACACTCTTCACATTGATGTTAAAATAATAAATATTATTCGATGTAATTAAGTACTAAGCTGAAATAATAAGCCCAAAACTTTGGTTAGACATACAGTACAAAAAAGTTTAACAAAGCCAAATGCAATCAAACAAACAATTGAACCAAAAGCTAATTTCATTTCATTTCACTTGTTAATTGTTACTTGTTAAAACCATAATCCCTAAGCCCTTTCGCCCCTAATCCTCCTAGCCAACTGCATATCTTTGGGCATAATCGTAACCCTCTTGGCATGAATGGCGCACAAATTAGTATCCTCAAAGAGCCCCACCAAATACGCCTCACTCGCCTCCTGCAACGCAGCAACCGCACTACTCTGAAACCTCAAATCGGTCTTAAAATCCTGAGCAATCTCTCTGACGAGCCTCTGAAAAGGCAACTTCCTGATCAAAAGCTCGGTGCTCTTCTGGTACTTGCGAATCTCTCGTAAGGCAACGGTTCCAGGCCTGAATCTGTGAGGCTTCTTAACTCCTCCAGTTGCTGGTGCTGATTTACGAGCGGCTTTTGTTGCAAGTTGTTTCCTTGGTGCCTTCCCTCCTGTTGATTTACGCGCTGTTTGCTTTGTTCTCGCCATTTCTTTCTTTTCTGAAAATGGTTTTGAGTGTTTTGATTGTTGTTTGCGTGTGAATGTTTTGGTGGTGAAATGAGTTTGGGTATTTATAGGAGTTTGAAATTTGGGGGAAGAGATGGAGAGGGGTGAATGTGGGGCGTTGGATTCATGAAATAATAATGGATGGTGAAGATTGTTTTAAAAGGGTGGATGCGGATCGTGATCCGTGTGCTTTCTCAATGAAGTCTGTGATTGGTCATATCCTACCCAAAAGGAATAATATTTTCTTTCATATTTAATTAGCATCAAGTTTTGGCTCATAACTTTAAATTCATTTTATAAATCATATAATGGATGTCTTTATTTTTTATTTTTTTTCTTTCATTTAGCATTAAAGAATAAAATATTTACTGTCTTTTTTATAATTACTTTCATGCTTAACAAATAACCTTTATATATGATTGGTTAAAACTTTCTATCAAAATATTGTTTTGACGAATAATACTGCATTTTTACAAGAAAGGAAAATCTCGACTTTCTAGAATTTAAAAAACAAAAAGGAAAGTTTTACGTACAAATTTAAAAAGCTTGTTTAGATGGAATACTTTTGAATAATTAAAATTATACTCACACCTTCTCAAAATTATAGTCAACATTTCTATTTTATGATATCTCAAAATAATTATCTACTTTTTATTTTTAAAAAAAATTAGTGGGAGAATATTCTATTTAAGTGGTTGAGATTTATAGTAGCCTCACTTTTATTAAAATTTGTAATTCTTGTCTTCTGATTATTTTGATACGGAGTGAGTAAAGGAAATGCAATAAAACATTTAGAAAACAACTAAAAGTCTATAATAAAGTGGGTAAATTGACCAAAAAAAGTGTATAGCGAAAACTATAAAGTTTGATAAGTTAAAAATAATAATAAAAAGCAAAAGATACATTAAAAAAACATAAAAAACTGTTTTGTCCCGTCAATAAACTGGATATTATGACTTTATGAGAGATATTAGATGTATTTTAAGAGTAAGAGGTACCTATATCCCAACCTATATAAAACACAAGTTTGATTGCTATTTTTAGAGGTAGAAAATCCTCCCAAAACTCTAAATGACACCTGGAAACCACATTAGTAATAGCAAGTTTTCAATATTCTTTGAATAAAAAAAAAAAGGAGAAAAAACAGGAGCAATTTTTCAAAACCATTTCAGTTGAGCAAATCCAGAACAAAAACTGCTGAAAATAAGGAAACTTAAATCCAATGCCAAAATAACACACACTGCAAATCACACACACGCAAACCCGGCCATAAACCACACACAAAAACATTAATTATTTTGATTTCAAATTCATTTTTCAAATCTCTGATTTCAATTCCAATTGGACGTGTCTACTTCACAACTCGATCATACAATAGCACAAACAACACATCATCACAAATCAACCATATTATGTTTAAGGTAATTTTTATTTTACTTTTTGTGCGAATTGAAACAAAATTAGATGACTCGATGTTTGATGTTTGATGAATTAAGGATTAGTTTTTTATGTATTTATTGATTTTGTTTATTAGATTCAGTTTTGAAATCAACCTTGACTCCATATGAAGGTTAGTGAATCATGCTCACCAACCATTTGTTAAGTCGTTGAAAAGAAAATCAATAGCTGTGAAACACAACACTTAATTTTGTAGTTGAATTTTATGTTTTAATCAACTTTCTATAGTCTATTTGTGCGTCCCATAAAAGGTGTTATTTTTGTTTTGGAGATAATGCAGGCAGTCTAATATGGATTAGCAAGTAGCATGATTTTTCATTTAGTTGTTCTATTTGGTAACTCATTAAGCAATTTATGCAATGTCATAAGCGTTATCTCAATGTGCTAAGATAATATACTGAGGTATTTGGATTCTTTATTAGGACTTATTATTTGTTTATTGTGGCTTTGATGTAGTAGTGAGTAGTTTTGACTATTTGGATATAAGCCAAGTGCTTATAATTTTGGTTATTGTAACAACTTGATTTTTCATTTGTGAGTCAGTGATAGGTTACAATTTTTGTTATAGCTCTCTAAAACTAAACATAAGTATGTTCAGAATTCAGCATGCGTTTTGGTTGCTGGTGTTCAGAATTCAAGTAGAATTAAAAGCTTCTTCTGGTATTTGATGCATAAGTTTTGATTTTTTCAATATGGTCTTCAATCTATTTAGAAGTAGCCGCAACAGAAAAAAAGGAAGGGATTGTGTAATGAAGGGATCATATAAGGGGTGTTTGGGATTGCTCATTTTAGCACTTTTCCCCATTATATTCAGTAGATATTATTAGATAAACGATTTATTGCTAAGTAAAGATCCAGTACTCTCTGTCATAAACTTCTTAGTGAATCGTAACGTTGATTTCTATTTATATAATTTGGTCACTATCAAATGGATGTTGGAGTAGGTGCATTTGTCTTTGCTAATTCCTTTGTTTCACGTCAAGCTAGGGGTATTTGAACAATGTGAGTCCTTTTACTCTCTCTTATTAAGTTTGTAAAAGCTACTCTTTTGAAGGGGATAAAGCTTTATTTGTTTCCCTGTTCATGCACATACCATAATCATATTGATTGTTGAGTTAATGGCATGAAATGACCTATCAAATGCCATTACAAATGATTTCATATAAACCTGAACATATGATAGTTAGACTTCCTTAAGAATCCTTTGACATAGATACTGATATTGTCAATATGGTGGTTGTATTTGATATAGCATATAGTGGTTTTATATAAATAACTTGCATAGCAAATCTTAACAAATTATTAAGCAAGACTATTGTACTTATCATTGTCATTGATTTTTATTAGTTTAATTGCATTAGTCCTATTGTAGGTGGATTTTCCAAAAGCACAAGTAGCTTTTTGTACCCACTTGGCTCAAATATAGTATTCAATTTTCTTTTAGTTTGAAAATCGAGGTCATCTACCAAGTACCAATAGAGTTTGAGATCAAGGTTTTCACCATTCATGGTGGCTTTTGTCATGATTGGCTTAGACATTGTTTCAGTGTTCATTTCATATTTAAACAAACAAAAACCATATATCTGTATTACATTAGTTATTTACTCCAAAACATGTTGATACAACAAGGTGAATGTCTCTTTACTCTGTAAACAACATCTAGGACACATTGACATGTTTATTTCATTTTTAGCTTCATCGCTGTTAAATCATTACAAACGTGCATTATATTCATATTCTTCTTTATGCCTCTTAATCAGGATTTTAATTTGTGATTGTTGTTTACAAGGCCTAGATTTTAGGGTAACTTTCTTGCAGTTGTGTGCTTATGCATGACCTTTTTTGACAACTATTCTAAATAGGTACACTGTCATATTTCTCATTTTTTGTTCTGACTTAGTAATTGCTTATCACTTTCTTGATATTATAGGGGTTTAAGAAGACGATTGTCTTCTACTAGCACGCTACTGTTTTTGGCCTTTGCTAGACTTGTGTCTACAACTGGAGTTTACTATGTGGTAACTTTTCTCCCATTATCCTTTAAATCTTTAATATGAATAGCTATACTATCATAAAGTTGGATGAATATTGCTCTATGTCTCAATTTATCATCATTCTCTTTGCAGGTTAATGGGGGAGATTACGTTGTTCACTGGAATTTCTTTTGCTTAGTTGTTGGTGAAGCAGTCTTGTCATGAGTTATCAACGTCTCTCCAAGGTATTAATATATTATTAGCTGTAAACATAGTAATATATCATTAGCTGATGGGTTTTTTGGAAAGTCTCTTGAATGAAAAATCATATATGATTAGCTGTAGAATACATACGATTGCAGTATATATGAAAAATCACCTTACTTATGTAATATATGCAGTATATTTTGCAGACGATTGCCCGGACAACAATACATGGCATGGACATGTTATAGATACCAAAAATCTCCGTTTTCAGCTTAAGAAGCATGAAGATTCGTCCACGTTTCCTGATGCTTTCTTACAAATAGCCTTTACCGTACGAGTTTAAACTTAGCTAAATTGTTGAACCCGCCAACCCATATAAGTTCTTTTCATTTTGTATTTCATTTCAGCATGCTGCTCACGTGGAATGATGCTTGAAGAAAATAAGTCAATAACTACTAAAGATCTCCATGATAGGGCGTGAAAACCATTAGCACTTTTTTAGTTTTTAAAGCAAATTTTAATATTATTTTGTTCCATTATCCTATCACTTGGATAGGGGATTTAGCACATGCGTCAACGGTTGGGTGGTTTTCTTTGAGGTTAGTCCCCATTTTCACTTTATATTGTTTGCTTCTAAAAATTTGCATATACATGCAGATAGTTTGAAAGTAGAGACTTTAAATAGCAATTATTTTAGATGATGTTTGATATCAAAAAGTGGGGGTGGATGTGTAGTAAAAGCGTACAGTAATCTCAGATATATCTATAGGATGTAGTCGCTTAAATTATGCATTTGTGCAGACTTTGATGTAATTTCAAGAGCGTGGGGTAGAAGAGGCCAAACACTCTTTGATATAGGTACAGATGCCGAGAATGCCTAATTAATGAAAATTTGTGAAGATGCTCAGAATGATCTAATTCGACTCATATATGCTTTAAATTTGTAGGCAGAATGTGACCATTTAGATTAGCTAAAAATATCAAAGTTATAAATATTGCAATTTCCATTGCTCATGGCGTGGTACTTCCAATTCATGCCACTTATGTTTGTTACTTTTTGAAACCAGATGTGTCGATTTGAACCCGCTTACATTTGAATTCATTTGTTTTTGATGATATTATGTTTACTTTGTTGCCAGTACTCAGGTAACAGCTGTGTTTAAAAAAGCGCGCCTTTTTGTGCCTGAGGCGTGAGGCGAGCCGAGGCAGTGGGGTCATTGCATCAGGACCCTTGATGCGCAGCCATTACATAAGGCGATCTGAGGCGTGCTTTTTGGCGCCTTTGAGGAGCGCTTTTTGGCGCCTCGTGTGTTTTTTGGTCTAAAAAGGACATTTAAACTAAAAGTTTTTGGCGCCTCATGTGTTTTTTTGGTCTGAAAGGGACATTTAAACTAAAAGGGTGTAAATAGACTATTATTAGTGTCTTCTAATCGGGAATTAGGCCTCGCCTCATGTGTTTTTTGGTCTAAAAAGGACATTTAAACTAAAAGGGTTTAAATGGACTATTGTTAGTCCCTTCCGGTTAGGAATTGGGCTTTAAGAAAGCCTTCAATAAAGCCCAAGATCATGAGGTGAATGAGGTGCTCCAGATTCATGATGATCCGGTGGAGAGCGAATATGCATGCTTCTATTGGCACAGATCTCCATTCATTCCTATGCATTGCATGTTTTTGTTCACATGCATGCTTTTGTGATAAACTTATGATCTATGGTTTGTAATATCTAGTATTTTAAAGATAAGGAACCCAACTTTGAGAATGGGGAATGTATGCTTTCTTCTAATTTGCATAAATCCCCATTGTTAAATGTATTCTTAATGTGTCTTTATGTATGAATTATGCTTTCTAACAAAGTTAGGATTGTTTTGTACCAAGTGTGCGCCTCGACTACGAGAGGCGTGCGCTTTCGCCTCATCGCCCAGCGCTTCGGTTTTTTGACCCTTAGCGCTTTTTGGTGCTTCGCGCTTTTTAAAACCCAGGGTAACAGAAAAGCAAACAATTGTGGACACATTCAATAGCGATACTTCCATAAATTTATGCTTGTTGTCTGCAAGGGCCGGACGCCAAGTACTGAATTTGACTGGAGCCGATATGGTCCTTATACATGATATGGATTTCAACCCCCACAACGACTGTCAAGCAAAAGGTCGCTATCATCGCATACGCCAAACTAAACATGTTACTTACAGGTGCATTTCTAGCTCTTTTCCTGAGGTGCTAATGAGTTGTCAGCTTTTACCCATTTGATTATGAACATGTCAGTTACGGTCAGCATGTAAAACGGGTAAAATCGCAAGAAACTTGGAAGTTTGTAGTTTTGACCCCAGAAAGTGAAAACCTTAAATATTTGACTATATTAGGTAATGATATGTTCTTTTATATGTAACATTTTTATAACATTAGATGAAAAAGTACTTATAGATGCTAATATCAATTGTTAAAGCATTAGTTATATGTGTAGAGCATGATTTTGTTTCAATACAAACAGGGTTTTGGACATATACGTACACAATGTCAAACTGTCTACCTGGTCATGGCATTAGCACTGGAAGTTTAGGAAAAGATAAAACGAAAGCATGCGTCTCAAATGTCACTATTTGGGACATCATGTTGCATAACACCATGAATGGGGTCCGAATCAAAACATGGCATGTAAAGTAACAATCGTGTTGTATGATGTCCTTTCAAAAAGAAAAAAGACATACATGTTGACTTTTTGGGTCAAATTGTAACTATGCTGGGTGGATCAGGATTGGTCATAGGAGTTCTCAAACATTCAAGTTTTTTAGTTTCAGTTACACATAGGAATCGATCAGTACTACTACGATAAAGAAGATTGTAAAAACTAATCATATGAGGAATCAACTATGAATGGACAAAAGGAACATGTACAGTCAAGGCGGTGCATTTGGCGTGTAAATGTACATCAGGTGTTTAAAGACGGACAAGATAATCTAACATGTAAAGGAACATGTACGGTCAAGTCTGTTTGGATTAGGCTACTGCATCAATAAGGAATGTTTGGATCAGGCTATAACAGGAACGAAAAGTGTTTAAGACGGACTGCAAATATACATCAGGTGTTTATGACTTCTGATTATTTATTATTTTCTTTCTCACTCTTGTTTTTAAAAATGGGTTTATTATAAAAGTTGCAGAACATTAGAATAGTAGTATACCATGCCAAAATACTTTAATTTGCTAACAAATGTTTCTCGTCATCATCCGTGTCATTTACATCACTAGTGACTTCTACTTATTTTTCTTTATCTTTCTTACTCCTTCAAAATATAATCTTTTTCCTAATAAAATAAAACCTCTAGTGGGGAATTTTTCATTTCAAAAAATCAAATCATACCTTATTAAGTAATAATTTAATTATTAATTTATTTTATTTTAAACACTTTTAATAATAAAAGCTTGAATATTTCTTGATTTAGCAAAAAAAGATTATAAATTCGTTTTATATACTTCCCCATAGAAGAAATCAAAAAATACACATGTACTCACAATTACATTATTTGTACTTTTGGGCCAAAGTGTAAATACATAAAACACGGGATGATACCTAAATCTGTCACACGACTCTTCAATACCCATTCGTTCCTAAAATCCCCTGGTTTCACAATCACCGTTCATTCCTAAAATCCTTAAATTGATCGAGCAAAATTACTAAAGTTTGGTTTACTCATTAACAGTACAAATCAAATGAACAAAATATCCCACATTCATCAAAAGAGCCTATAAAGAAAAAAAGGGATTTCTTAGCCTCAAACCCTAACCCTATTAATTAATGATATTCACCGAGGGATGATAAAGTTGCTAGAGTCGACTTGACAAAGCTGTAAGTATAAGTTAACTAGAATTCAATGTTATCACGCCATTATGTGATTAGTTCAATTTACTCATATGTTTTATTTGAGTTTGATTTATGTTTTTGTGACTTACGATCCTTTTATACTAATGGATAGACTAAACCTTCTAGCGTTTTGTTTATAAGTGTTGTAGATGGTACTTGTGGAATATCACCTTGTGGTGCTGGTGAAATTTTAGAGACGGGTATATAATTTTTCTTTTATGTTTTTCTAATAGCTGTTGAGGTGCAGGCCTTGGAGAAATTGTTGCAGAGTCTATTGTGTTACCTAATCATATGTTTTTTTTTTTTTTTTTTTTTTTTTTGATACATTACAAAATGGAGATATTTAACACTGTAATAAACAATTTATTAAAGTTTAGTTGTGGGTCTGAGAAATATATTGGCTGTTAAAATGATCAAAGGTCTGTGAGTCATGTGGTGTAGCTTTTAAGTTAGATACCTGAGTCACTTGCATTGTTTACTATCCGTACTTCTTTCAAAGTTCATGTGTCTAATTCATAATTAATCACCATGTACCTTTCTCACAGATTGGCAACAGATCAAGTGAGTTTCATCCAGAGATCAGAAGAATGAGACGTGAGGGTTCTTATATATACGAGGAATTCATGCCAACTGGAGGAATAGATGTTAAGGTTTGTTTAAATTCTTAGTTTGACATTTTTTTTTTTCTTTAGTTTCTTGATTAATTATTTATTCTTGACATATGGGTAGTGTCCTGCTTCAACCGAAACACGTCACAACTTATAACAAACGAGAAAATAGTAAAATATTTGTTTATCGAAGACAACTTAGCAGATACCCTGTCTAAATGCTGCAAACAACACCAAATACATTAGCTAAGATTCAAATAAGTATATCCCAGTTTAATAACAAACGACAAAATACAGAGCTTGCATATTTAATGGTCTCACTGACACACAAGCTCACTTAGAAGCAAACATGAATATGTTTCTAACAACTGAATAACCCATAGTCAAATGACAAACTCCTAAAGTGATGGAACCTTTTTTTAGATGGACAGCTTAATTAGTAGAAGTTTTAACACGTATCATAGATGATAGCATGCACGCACATCACTTATAAATGTTATATGCATATAAGAAATACAAGTCGAGATACAAGGAAGCTGCAAACGCATAAATGAGCAATTTGCAACCTATAGTTTATATTGACATACCTTTGGGTATCAATATATGAGTTGCATATTACACAATAGCAGAGTGTATTGTTGTGTCAGTAGGCTTTTGATCATATGATATAGTCGAGTACTTTTGCTAAATTTGCAGACTATGGGAAATTACTAAAGAGCTATGGGGGCACTCAAGAAACATCTCATGTAAGCTGAACCAAGTGTAAACCTCCAAGTTCTACATTTGATTATTATTAAGCGCATATAGTTGACATTGACATTAATAACCTTTTATGCACCAAACTTACTAATTTGAACATGATGTGAAACACTGAACAAGGCGAGCTAGAACCAGTAGCTGCTGCCAGAATTGACAACATCACAGCTCAAGCTGCAGCACCCAACACAACAGTTCCATTTGACCCTGTTGAGAGGTTCAAAACTGGTTTCGCAACATTCAAGCGAAAGAAATACATGTAATTTCTGAATGAAAATTACTCGCAACTATATACTGACTGTTTTTAATCATTACTCTAGATAACATTATTTTCTACATGGGTGTGCAGAACAAACCTAGCCTTGAATGATGAACTTTCCAAAGGCCAGAGTCCAAAGGTACAAATCATGTTCTATCCTCGATATTCAGCCCATTCTCAATCATTGCTACGGTGAAACCCACAAAACTAAAGTATCTATTAACGGTAGCATTATCATGGGTTGGGAAATAAGACAAAGCAACTTTGGGGTCGATAGACCGAAAATATATATTTTTTTACAGAATTTAAAATTTTATAAATTTTATTGTGTGAATAATGGTTATAAAAATTTTATAATTTTTCAATAACGTATAGAACCTCAAAATGATTTAATAAATATTTCAAAATACAATTTCGACAACTTTTGAGGGTTTACTTTAAAGTCATTTTTTTACCTGTTTGAAAAACATAACCCAAATCGGCTAACTCTCAAGATCTCATATATGTATAACTATCATGTTGTAGTGTAGAAACTAATAGCTGTTTTGTATGGCATTTCATGGTTCTTGCATGCTCAGACTCGCGTGTTTACCCATCACATGTGCTTGATTTCCAACCTGGTGAGGCATTTGTAGTCCGTAATGTCGCCAACATGCTCCCACCCTTTGACAAGGTTTGTTTAAATTTATTTTTCTAATTATTATTGCCATCCTATTAATGTGTACATATTGTTAACCAAATTATTTCTTCATTTTTGCAAAAACAGACTAGATATGCTGGAGGTGGAGCTGTTGTTGAGTATGCAGTTTTGCATCTAAAGGTAATTCATACACCCAGTTAACAAAAATTCTAGAAACAGAACTATACCGATTATTTTTTCCAACACGGGGGAAAATGGGTGGATCGGATAAAGGGCTCAAGTGGTAACTTTAGTACGGGTCACAATGGGTAGAATTTATACACCAACTGGGGTTCAGTGACCCGTTTACATTTTATTTTGACAAAAATTGTTTACATTTTATTTTGACAATAATTGTAACAACGATCCAAGGTTTTTTTTTTTTTTTTTTTTTTTTTCAATCATAACTAAAAATGTTTTATCACCTGATTATGCCATTGACCACTTATAACCTACTTAACCTATCTGCATTTTTGTTAATATATCAAGTTTTACTAGCTTCACACATTTAGGATCAAGGTAGACCTCAAATCAACCAATTTTCACATAAATGGGTGGAAATTTCCACCGATACATAAACACTCAAATCATAGCCAGTTCATATTCTTTGTCAAAATAGATATGCATGGTTTGAAAGTTAAACCACTGTATAAAGTTGGAGGTGGAGGGACGCTTAAGTTGCGGCTCTTTCGCAAGAGGGTATGAAGGGTCTGGGCATATGCAGTTTGAAGAAAGGCTTTAACTTGAAAGGAGGGGTCCTTGGCTCTATGTCGGGTTAGTTGTTTCCTTTTAAATTGACAAATAACAAGTATTTGAATCTTAGTTTCTATCTACCTTCGCTATTAACCTTATGGTTTTCTACCTATAACTTAAATAAATCATCATATCAAGTATAAAAATGAATATTTCTGAATTAAATTGAGTTGAGAAAAACTCCATAGTTGATGTCTTTTGATGATCTGCAATTTAAAGAATTTTTTATGGGAACCACATTAACATGTCTCAATCGA
Source organism: Artemisia argyi (assembly GCA_030686995.1). NCBI lineage: Eukaryota > Viridiplantae > Streptophyta > Magnoliopsida > Asterales > Asteraceae > Artemisia > Artemisia argyi. The sequence goes on from CM060701.1 coordinate 44,211,780, forward strand.
CTTTGTAAAAATAAACTTATAAATTTATAAGTCAAAATCTAACTGCCATGAAGACTAAATTATGCATAAAGAATCACAATATTCGCAATCGCCACTAAGGGGGTGTTTGGGATTGTGGTATCTAGCAACTTATCTGATTATTTCATTTTGGAAATGGAGATAAGTCACTTATGAGTGTTTGGGGGAAAAAAAGGTAAACGTGATTATCTGCTTTTTTATGCCTCAAAACTGCGTTTTGAAAAAGTAAGTTGGGGGTTGTAGTTGAAAAACGCCGTTTTGTAAACTCACTTTTTGGAAACGCAAATTTAAATACGCAATAACAAACACCCCCTAAAACACAATAACACCCACGTAATTATGCACAAAGCACTACCAAAATTCTGCACCAAACAACCACAAATTATGCACACTATTCTGCACAGAAGCTGATTGGACAGAAATGTTTAAATGTCAGTTAAGCTTATTCTTTTATTAGATTTGTTCGAGCAATAAATAATATACCATAAACTTAGACCGGTTCATAAGGTTTGTGTCTTATACACTTTTGATACAAAACTAATCAGTTCTTGATGTATTTATGTTATGTATGGTTAAAAAACGTAGTGTGAGCCAAAATATGAATATCTTAAAAACTTAATTTTTGCATGATCACAACGCCACACAAGTATGAGAACTTTATCAGTTTAAAGATGACAAGCTCCCACACGTTTACTAATATTTGATAATATTGCGATTTTCTAGGATTTTGAGATAAGTTGATGAAGAGGAAGACTGGCTCAAGTGTTTAAGGTAAAATAGCTGGTGATACGCGGTTCATACATTGCACATATAGATTTATTGGATATATCAAAAAAGGGTCGAAAATTAACATGGTCATTGGCTGCAACGGTTAAAAATGTTTACACAAAAGTATTGCGATGCTTGGGGAGGATAGAAAGCTCATGGAAAGAAAAGGACTAAAGGTAACTTTCACAATGAAACTTCGGGGTGCATTTACGACCCATTTAGACGATATGTATTTATGTATCTTATTTTCTACACCACTTTAAAATAAGGAATTCTATCTTAATGAGCTCCATTATTATTAAGAGTTTCTTTTCTTTTCTTTTTTTTTTTCTTTTTTTTTTAATTGAAAGTGTTATCAGGAAGATAATGCAGTAATCAACAACTAGAAATCAAATAAAGTCTAATGAGTTGTTTGATGAAAAATTAATGTTGATGATGAGTTGCTTGCTAAATTTACTAATCAAACAATGCTATTCAATATTGGAAAAACCAATATGCTTAGGGCATCAACTATGGTAGTTTCATCAAATGGTCTAAACTTTATACAAAGTTTTATCTTTCATTTTAACCATAGTGATCATTTGGTTCATGTACATGTGCCATGAAAAGGTTCAAGTTTGTGTTATTATCAATCATTTCAAGAGTTTAGTTAATGTATAAAATTCAAAAACTTGGTTGACCTGGAGTTTTTTTTTTTCATCTATCATCGAATGTATTATTGGATCATTTTCTATAATTAAACTCTTCTCAAATCATTATGAAATCAAACTAGAAAACTATTCGTATTTTTTATACTCAAATACAAGAAAGCAACTTCAAATGTACGTAAAGGAAGTTATGATAACGGGTTTAAGCTAACTTAGAAATATCATGTTTCTAATTAGCGATGCGTGTTTTACATATGATATTTGATCTAACTACAAAAAGTTAATAACTTACGATCCAGGTAAGTCATCTGAGAATCCGAAGGGGAGTTTTGTAGCACTAATATAACTATTAATCTCCTTCCCTTTAGACATACTTCACATAAATTTTTTGAATATAGTTTCAACTTAACCTTAGATTATACATACTTTAGATAAAATTTTTATATATGAATATGTATTCTACCAAAAAAATAATAAATAAAATAATAATAAAAATCAAAATCAAAACACGAAAATGTCGTTAAAAATATAGTTAAATAAACATTAAAAAAATATAACAACACAATTTTTTAGTAAAGTTAATCCTAATATCTTTAAATATTTTACATTTTGGGTTCGTCGGCTAAAAGATTGAAAACCATAGATGAGAAACATAAAATCCTTGCTTTCCAAACACGATATTGTAGACATAATCTTCGGCGCGCGTCATACAACCTATCATAACATCGAAAACCCGGCAAATAATAACATTAATAACAAACAGTAAAATTAAACATTGAAAATAATAATATATAAAAGCAAAACTACTAATTAATTAAATACTTATGTAACAAATTAAATGAAAAAGTGTGAAGTTCAACAATATATTCGAAATTAATACACGATAAAAACTCCATTTCAAAACCCCGTGTGTGTACCGGTATTATAACTAGAATAATTATAAAACAAAATTAAGAAACATAATAAAAACAAAAAATAAGCTATTTGTTTTTTAATAGATATATAAAAATATATTATTAAAGATTAAAAAAAAACCCGCGCGTGCGCGGGCATTATAACTAGTAGATATCTATGAAAAGTAAGAAAAGTTAAGTTTAAAAAAAATTCCGATGAAGCTTGGGACACCTCTATTTTTCCCTTCATTATACCCACAAAGTGAATTATTTTTTGTGTATCCACGATCTTCCCGTTCCTGTTAGTTTTTGTTGTCAGTTTGTCATATAGACGATACATGTATGCAGGTAATATGTTTATTTCTGCTATTATTTGTCATTACCAGTGTACTTTTGCTACTTAGAAAGTATGACTAATCATATTTCGTGGTCTGTCTTTTCAGCCAATGCTTTGTGTCAGTGCTGTGAACCCCCTCCTGTTCTCCAAAGTTCCACCCTTACAACATGTTATAAATGTCCGAAAAAGGATTGGTCGAATGCTTCCGTATGTTCGTTGCCCATTTCGCAGGTCCATATACAAAGGAGTTGGAACCAGAAGATATATCCTTGAAAGCAGCGATTTCTTTGCTTTAAAAGATCTTGTTGATCTTTCCAAAGGAGTATTTGCAGGTTGGCTATGTTTATGTGTCTTTGTTAGCAGATTCATATGGTTTACAGATATTTTGATATCTCATAGCATCAGATATAATCAAAAGATAATTCAGAGTCCATGGAAAAGACATACTTTTAATTGCACAAATGATGTAGACCTTCTGGTTTAACACACCTACTATCTTACAATCATGAGATGTAAATATAGGGGTTTTATTCTACGATTTATATTTAATTGTATTACTCTTGCTTTATTCGAATAATAGATATAATTATTTTTAAAGTATTAAAGAATGGACAAAAAAGTGTTTGAGGTCAACCCCAACCCAACTCGTGCATTTGATTTGTAAAAAATATAAACCCCCCCCCCCCCCCCCCCCCCCCCCCCCCCCCCCCTTTTTTTTTTAAACCAAAACGTGTTATGACATTTTTTCCCAAGTTGGCACCTCAAATGTTTGTATACCTGTTGCAGCACTGCCGGTGATGCTAGAAACTATTTCTAAGAAAATTATGAATCATATCACGGATGAATGTTTGATATGTTACGATGTGGGCGTTCCATGTGGTGCTCGACAAGCTTGTGATGATCCATCTTCTCTTATTTTTCCTTTTCAGGTATACTATCTTTTCGTATATTGTAAATATCCATGTTACTAAAATCCTGAAAATACTTGGAATAGCCTAGTAAGTTGACAAATTTCATGAAAAGAACAGGATTCTAATGTTGAGAAATGGGTAAAACATCTATTCATGTTTTATGATGGGGTTTTTGTTGTAAAACACCAACATACTTTTCCGTATGTGTCGTCTTAGTCACTGTACTTTTTACATTGGGGGCTTGGGGCATCGAAAGATAGTTATATGTGCCATTTGTTAGTAATTGGTAAATCATATATTTTTATATTAAATTAGCTGGTATATATAAGCCTAATTTTCTTACAACCCTTTACCCAAAATCAACAAATTTCTATAAAGATCGTCATCTCAGACATGTTTGAACTTACAAAATGACCCTAGTGGTATACAAAACCATCTTAAATGACAGATGTACACATATGTAAAACGGACCAAGTATGTTTGTATCCTATGACTGATCCATGTTAATGGAACATTAAATTGCTTTTCAAAACTTGAAAATTAGTTTGCAATACAAATTAACCATGAAAACCACCAAAAGAACGGGCATTGCATGTTTACAAACATGTTCTGTCTGCAGGAAGGTGAGGTTGAAAGGTGTAAATCTTGTGAATTGGTTTACCACAAGGCTTGCTTCAAGAAGATGACTACCTGCCCTTGTGGTGTAAATCTCGGTCCAAGATCCATGAGAAACTCGAATGCTAGCATGAATGAGGTGCGTGTTGCCCCAAACAACTTGCTGCTGGATACAGAGTCAAAATCTTCAATAGGGTTCCTCACAGGTCTGCTGTCAAAGGCCAGCACTGCAAAATTTTGGGTGACTAAAGACAATGATACGATCATATCCATGGGTTCGTTGCCAAGCTCTTCCCTTTGATTTGCTTGAGACATTTGTACAATGCTATAAAGTGTTCATACAATTCACCATAGAATCTCACTATACCTTTAATTTAGGGAACTTATGTATCCTTATTCTTTGTAAGCATTTGCATGTAGATGAAGATATGAGTGAAAAGTCTATTACGTCCCTCATTTGCAGACTTATCGACTTTGGCTGGGTTATAAGTGAGGATATTTGTGCCCATAAAGGTTTTAGGGGCATTGGTTTTGTGTTCTTAAAGTGATTTTGATTATATGACGTTTGAAATGTTGATCATATAGTAAAGTAATTTGTCTTTAAATTATCACTTTGGTAGTTCTATTGCAGATTGTTAGTTACAACTGCAACTCTGATGGGCTCAAAATCAGTCACTCTCGGTTTATTGAACACTATAAAACTCATTATTAGTTCAAAGCCTCACTTTGGTCCGTTTTCAACTATGGGCCTCTTTGTTTGGCAGGAGCTTTTTGGTAGAGCTATTAGCTTTTTGTTAAAAAATAATATCCTCTAAAATAAATAGTTCCGTTTGGATACATTAACTTCAAGATTTTATTTCAAACAAATAGCTCCTAAATGAAAAGATGATTCATGAAGCTTTTTAAACATCTTAGAGCTGTTAAAACTTTATATTACTGATATATCCTCAAAACATTTGTTCACAATTATAAATATGTCATTTTATGTCATTTTACATCTTATATTTACATTTAACAGTTAACTTACCAAATACTTTTATTGAAAAAAAGATACAGCTTGTAGCTTATGTTAACAGCTTACAGCATACAGCTTACAACTAATTTTACCAAACATACCCTATTATATGTTCGTTTTTCTTGAATTTTTTTTGTTTTGTGCCTAGTAACCATATATTTGGAAATTGGAATAACTTATGTATTGTGCGTTAATAGAGTCGTATCTTAGCAATATCATATTATGCCCAAAGTTCTCGACATCAAAATTTATCTATTTTTCACAGAAGTACTTGCTCTTCCAAAACAACTAATGGGGTGTTAGGGTTTTTTTTTTTTTTTTTTTTTTTTTTTTTTTTTTTTTTTTTTTTTTTTTAATTTCGTTTCTAAAACTACTTGAGTGCTCAACTATTCATGTTTCTGGCACTTCCTGCTCACACAACCAAGGTTTAAAGGCAGTAGCCCAGGCGAAAGACAAAGCGTACGAGGTTCTGTATAAGAACTTAGACTCCAAGGAAGGGGTAAACGATATTTTCAAGATTGCTAAAGCCCGAGAGAGGAGAAGCAGGGATTTGGGAAACATAAGATTCATTAAAGATGTGGATGGACGTAGCATTGTCAACGAAGAGGATATTAGGAAAAGATGGGGAGATTATTTCTCCTCTCTTTCTAACGAGAGGGTTACACAAGAAAGCGGGGAGAGAGGGACCCCTAGCCAAGATTTGCTTCCAGAGTGCAACTACTTGGATATCAGCCAAGGTGAAGTGAAGGTTGCATTAATGAAGATGGGAAGAAACAAAGCGGTAGGCCCAGACCAAATACCCATAGAAGCTTGGAGGAGCTTAGGTGATGAGGGGTTAAGATGGTTGACTTCCCTCCTCAACAAGATTTTCTCTAGTGATAAGATGCCAGAGGAATGGAGGCTCAGTGAAGTCATCCCTATCTACAAGAACAAGGGTGACGTACAAGTGTGTAGCAACTATAGGGGTATTAAGCTCCTTAGACACACGATGAAGCTCTGGGAGAGGGTTATTGAGAGAAGGTTGAGAAGGGAAACGAGGGTGTCAGAGAACCAGTTTGGTTTTATGCCAGGAAGGTCGTCGATCGAGGCTATTCACCTCCTCAGAAGCCTTATGGAGAAATATCGAGAAAGGCAAAGAGACTTGCATATGGCCTTCATCGACCTAGAAAAGGCATATGATAGTGTCCCACGTGAGTTGATTTGGAGAACTCTGATCGACAAGGGAACCCCAAGGAGATACTTGAGAGTCATAAAGGATATGTACGAGGGGGCGAAGACACGTGTACGGTCCACAGTGGGAACCTCAGAGTTTTCCCTGTGAAAGTTGGACTACACCAGGGATCAACCATTAGCCCTTATCTATTCGCCTTGATTCTTGATGAGCTATCACGTGGGATCCAAGAGTGCATCCCTTGGAGCATGATATTCGCAGACGATATTGTATTGGTGGCAGAGTCAGCGGACGGGTTGAACAACAGACTTGAGCATTGGAGGGAGGCTCTTGAAGAGAATGGCCTTCGGGCTAGTAGGGAGAAGACTGAATACATGAGATGTGCTTTCGGTAGGAGCGATATCAGCCACAACGAAGAAACGGAAGTCTGTATCGGAGACCAGATCCTCCCACCTAAGGAGTCTTTTAGATATTTGGGTTCGGTGATTCACAAATCAGGGACGATAGACAACGACGTAACCCACCGTATCGGTAGAAGCTGGGCGAAATGGAGGGCGGCGTCAGGGGTGCTATGTGATAGGAAAGTACCCGTTAAGCTTAAGGGTAAATTTTATAGGGTGGCTATTAGACCGGCTATGCTGTACGGGTCAGAGTGCTGGCCTATCACAAAATCCCAAGCAAACAGGGTGGAAGTAGCGGAACTAAGAATGCTCAGATGGACTTGTGGTAAAACTATGTCTGACATGATTCCTAACGGGGTGTTCAGATCGGCACTTGAAATAGAATCTATTATCTCAAAGATGAGAGAAGGAAGGTTGAGGTGGTTTGGTCATGTCAGGAGAAGACCACAAACAGCGCCAGTAAGGAGAGTCGAATCGCTTATAGTCGATGGTCGGAGAAGGAGGGGTAGACCTAAACTTAGATGGGAGGATAGGCTTAAGCTCGACATGGAGGAGCTTCACTTGTCCGAGGACATGACCTCAGATAGGAACGCGTGGAGAGATAAGATTAGTATTCGTGGTTAGTTTTGGGGCTAGGATGGGTTTGGGGTTTGTTGTGGTTTAGGCTTTTTAGGGTCCCTTGGCTTGCCCCCTTTAGGAGATAGGAGCTTTTGCTTTGCCTCGGCTAGTGCTGTGGTTTTGCCTTTGTTGTGCCTTTAGGCTTTAGGCCCTTTGCCTGTGCCTTTTGCTTGCTCTTTTTGCTTTGCCTTAGCTTTAGGCCCTTTGCGTTGCCCTCTTTGGTCTTAGCTGCTTGGTTTGGCCTTGGTCTTGTGTCCCCCTCGCACCCTTTTTTGCTGGCGCTTGTCTAGGTGGTTTTGTTCTGGTTGTTTTGTCTTGGTTGTCTTGTCGTTTTGCTTTGTTTGCTCTTTTACTTGTTGTGTCGGTTTGCTTTTATGTTTGCTTATATGCATGTTGTGTCGTATTGCCTATTTGTTTGTTTTGCTCTGTTTGCTTTTATGCTTTTATGATTTTCCTTGTTTTGCATTCTTTTTCTCGTTTTATTTACTTCGAGCACACTTTGCACACACTTGCCGGAGGTCTTTCTGGAAGCAGTCTCTCTACCTGCAGGGTTCCTTGGGGTAGGGGTAGGATCTGTCTACATCCCACCTCCCCCATACCCTGCCTAGGCGGGATTGGGTATGTTGTTGTTGTTGTTGTAGTGTCCTCAGAATATGGCTTTTAACATATGTTTGAATGCACCGAGTTTCTACTTTAATATGGTGGTTGGGTGTGGTTGGAATTTGGTTTAATGCACTGAAGATAAAGACATCAACTAGTTACATTATGCATAACTTGTTTAAATTACATGTGAGAAAAAAATGACAACTTAACACCTTCACTCATTCTATTCGGCCCGTCTTTAAGGTTTCGTTTTTTACCTTATAGCAGTCGCTACACAAATGTCTTCTCAACTTGTTTTTCATTATAACATCACACAAACATGATCACGAGTAGACCCCGGTCAAACTATCACACGCTTGTTTTTAGATCAAGAGCATTGAACACCTCATTTGTTTAACAATACTATTAGTGCTAAACAAAAAGATGCTACAAGATGTGACTATTAGTGGAAAGTGGAATGTGTGGGTTTTCGGAGGTCATATCTGTATGAGTCCGGTTGTGAGAGCATGATCAACCATGAGGTAGCTTGATCCACGCATAAACAATGAATACAGGCCAACAACCCATCAGTTCAGCCCCTGGATAACACGAGGCCCAAAAAAGAGAGGAAAGTAGCAACAAAGTTCATTGACTGCGTGTAAATAAACGAACGTTCTAGTAAGGCTTAGGATATATATATATGAACACTGATGATAATATATCAATTAATTAATGAAATATTCTCATCAACGTTCATATATAGATCCTAAGCAGCACTAGAAGGTTTGTTTAGTTTCACGTAGTCACTGAACTTTGTTGAGGCTTTCCTCTCTCTTTTGGGTCTCGCGTTATCCATGGGTCGTTGGCCTGGTATTCATTGTTTATACGTGGATCATAGCTACAATCAATAACGCCCTCAAAGCTTGCTTGTCATATATAACATCACCAATTATGAGATACGATTTGAGCGTATACATGTTTGGTCAGATTTTGTACGTAACATCAATATGTTTACCACTGATTGTTTAGTTAATTAATGAATGTAATGAAAGAATAAACAAGTTGAGATAGCAAAGTTATATTGATTGCAAAGAGAAATGATAGATCCATTATGTTTTCTCTTTCTTCTTCCTCAATTTCATTATTTAGTTGACTCATGTATTTGTAGAGATTTTTTTTTTTTTTTTTTTTTTTTTTTTTTTCCTTTTTAGTCTAGCCTTCCTCGATTGCTAAATGGTGAATAAAGAAAAGGAACATCCTAACATAATGAATAAAGGTGCTTGCAATGATTTTATTTTATCTTTTGTTTTTGAGAAAACTTGAATAAGCTTCCACAATGAATCAAGTGGTTCTTTTTTAATAGAGAATTCGATTAATTCAACCAATTTGCAACCTAGAATAGTCTCAAACCCAACCAAACTTCAATCTAAACATCCCGAACTCTTTGAAACTTGTGAAAAAAGTTTTTAACAGCATACGTGCAATTCCCGACTTTTAGAGCATCTGGTACGAGTGTGTTACAGCCTGAAACGGGTGTGGTATCGAATTGATTGAACCCCCTAAATTTTGTAACGTGAACCCCCTTACATTATATCTCATTCTGAAAAGTGGAAAAAGTATGTTAAGTAATTTGAATTGAACCAATAAGAGTGCTCAATTTTGCCATCTATGATAAATGAAGTCATCCCATCGAAAGTCAAGTTAAATTGGATTGGATCAAAAGTGTAGATTGGCAGGGACACCTCAACCCTGTGTACCATAATGGTACCCATCAACCCTACCCAGCAAAGGTTTGATGCATGTGAAATACCTCCACCCAATACCCAACCATGCTGCGTAACGGAATCGAACTCGCGTCCTTTAATTGGATCAAGACATTACATGGTTGGGTCCAGACTTCTAAGGTAGCTGGTTGATATCATTAGAGCTTGTGGTCCCCAAATGAGGACTTCCCGGTTGGTCACCCAACCCGGTACTACTCTCACCTAGGCTCGCTTAACTTAATAAGCTTCACCCAGTGGACCACAAAGCCCCATGAAACTCGAGTTAAATTAATTTGGCCAAACTTATTAAATTTCATCTAGCAAAAAACACATGTGTTGATTTTAACCAAAAAAAAAAAAAAAAAAAAAAAAAAAAAAAAAAAAAAAAACCCTATAAAATGAGGGCATAAATAATAAAGGTTTAGTTGTTAAATTAAATTGCATAAATCGTCCTTAAGGTTTGGTCAAATTTTGGTCAAATTGCAGGTTTCGTTTTAAATAGTTTGAAAGTGTAGAGATCGTCTCTTTCTGAAACATTTTTTGCAAAATTTGGTCCTTTTTGAAACTTTTTTTGGTCCATAAGGTTTGGTCAAATTGCAGGTTTCGTCCTAAATAGGAACCAAAATTTGCAAAAAGGTTTCAAAAATGGACGAAACCTGCAATTTAGCCAAACCTTAAGGACGATTTATGCAACTTACTCTAAGGGGGGTTTTCTTCGGGGCTCGAGAGATGGAATAGATAGAGCCCCACAAGTTTAGAATTCGCCGCTGGTCTATTGAGAGGAAACGAGGAACTCTGAACAAAAAAAAGTGCTCTCTGAACGGAACGTGAAAGTCATTTTCCATCAGATGGTTGTTCCTGTAACTCTACTCTCGACTTGGATTAGCTCACTTAGAGTGAAGATCAATAATGGGCAGAAAGGAGTTCACACAAGAACACATTAAATTATATGAACTTAAGTAAACTTATCAGTTTCCATACTTTCTAATAACTTCATTAATTTAATAAACACCCAAAAACTATTTTATAAAGAAACAACATATATGTTGTTATTTATAAATATTATTATCATTACATACTAAATTAATGTATATGAACAAAATTATAAATATCAAAAATAAAATCATTAATTACTGTGATAATTAAATGAATACATGAGAACAACTCATGTTATTCCACTTCATGAGATTAAGTATGGATACCCGAAAAAAGTGTTTGAAAACCCAATTTCTCAACATCCTTTGTTTTTGGTGCATAAATAATTGCGAGTTGTACATAAATTTGAGAAAAAAGAACATATTATTAACATCTTCCTTATTTAACCTACCAGGTGAAACACAATTCTCCAAACTTCAAAATTCAGCACAGCTTTCGAATTCAAAAATCTATACATGTAACTCTACTATCGAGTTCTTACACGAAAATTCAACAAAATTCTTTGATATTACATATACCAAATACCCACATGCCAATATATACTACCTTCGATTGATCAACTTCAGCCAGAATTGAAGTTAAGTAGAATGAGGTAAAGCATCATGGGGTATACCTCAAATGTTATCATTAGAATCCCCAAACTTGAAAGAGAAAACGGGGCAACAGCCACATTAAATGTCTTTGACCCTACTTTATCTATGTGCTTCATTTCGAAGTCACCCTCCTGCAATGTCATCAGATAGCGTAAGTAACGACCAAAATGGACATGACAGGTAAAGGGCGAAAATGGGTTTGGGTCAATGGACACTGGACAGGACACAAATATATACTCACCATTCTACCACTAGGAGTTGTTAACGGGCATGCTGATGAATACTCAAAACTGTTATTGAGAAGTATAACTGGTTGTTCACCAATGACTCCAATACCCCTATTAAAAGGAAAATGTGTTATAATAGTCAAAAAACCGCTCAGCAATTGGTCAGCTCAGTTAGGTGCCAGCATAGTGGGGATCATACCATACATCCTCTGATTTCTCATTAGCATTGGTAATTACCCAATGCCTCTTCAGAAGCGGTCTGAGTTATTAGTGATTCTTATTCTGTAAGCAAAGAAGTATTGGCCTCTTAAAGGTTGGCTCCGTCCTTCAATGTACACACTCCTAACTTGAACCCTGATCCCCTGAAATAATTATTGAAGTTTTGTTGTTGATTAATAATGGTATAGTGGCACATAATAGCAACGTACTTTTTAAGGTGTACGTTATGCAATGTACTTTTTTTTAACACACTTGGTCACTGAATGTAACTGAACATGTAACTCAAGTCAGTTTATTTATTTTGTACACTCCAAGTCACTGAAATTTTGAGGGGCAGAAAATATTTTATAAATTCAATGACTAAAGAGTAAAAAAAAAAAAAAAAAAAAAAAAAAAAAAAAAAAAAAAAAAAAACAAAACAAAACAAAAACACACACACACACAAAAGAAGAAGAAGAAGAAGAAGAAGCATACAACGGTATACGTGTAAAGTATCTGTCTGCCAACTTTCTTTTGTACGAGAGAAACTCCACCCAAGCCACCTTTGATGACCTGGCAAGCAACTTACCCACGTAAACCCCCGACTTCACAGACCACCACACAAGACCCATGAAGCTTGGTAAATCACTAGCCTTCCATAATTGTGGACTATATGGCTAGGGTAGGTGGTCTCAAAGAGTTTGCAGCCAACGTGATTTGAACTTGGGACCTATTATTGTGGCTCCGAAGCTCTTACCACTAGACTGCCCCATTGTGTATGGGGAGGGATACGGATAGGCTGCCCTCCCACACTTAAGGCATGGTGTTAAATACTAAGTGTCTGGATTTAGGGTTATTGTCAAGCATCTCATTCATTTCTAAAAGAAAGGTGTAAATATTGTGCTCGGATGCAAGATGAACAAGGGTAAGCAAAAAGCATAATATATGAAAGAAGTCCAGGAACTTTACTATATTTTATTGTAACTTCTACGATTTTTTATGTCTAAGAATAATAACTCACGGTGATCAGGAACGGAGAATGTAATAGTAGTAAATGAAAAAACAAAGCTTCAAGCATTGTGACTAAACAAAGTTTTCTGAGAATTTTGTACAATACTAAGCAGTTGAAAGTTTTAAGACCTTTACTTGTGTTCTTCACATAATTATCACTTATTTAAAGCTGTCACGACTAACTTGGACCAATACTATAGTGGGAAACCACCATTAGAAAACCAAATAGAAATACTGTTAGGTACCCATTTGTGTAAACACAAGTAAGAGAAATGAGATGAGAATAAAGAGATGGTTGATTATAAGAAATGAGAGAAGAGTAAATGCAAGAGTTTCACTAAGATATTCAAATAACCAACACCTCTCAAATGAGAGGTTACATTGTATTTATAAGGGAGGATTAGGGCAACACTCCCTTCCTCCCTTCTTTCATAAACGAAATGGGCTTAAGGCCCATGGGCTTGCTTCATAAGCCTTAAGATTAAATAAACATACAAGCCCTAGCAACCTATTACATTGAATGACCGAAACTTGAATAAATAGTAAAACTATGATCCCAACAATCTCCCCCTAAGGATCGGTCATCAAGGTTGCTTGACGTCTTCGTCTTAATCTTTGGACGTCTTCAATAACATTCATCGTTCTTTGTTCTTTGTTGTTGTGATAGTGATCAAGTTATGAAGTTATCTGCCATGCGTCACTTCTGCGTCTGTGATGGTCGTCGGCCATTCCAACATGCTCATACACCTTTGAACTTTAGACATTCACATGTACGTAGTTCCCATTCTTTCACATAGATCTTTAGTCTTTAAACTTTGTAGATTCTTCTTTTTGGCGTAGAATCTAACTTTGAACATTGTGTTGCTTAGATCTTTGAGGGAGCTTTTGTTGACTTCAAGATGTATGTATGAGCATGCGAAATCAATCTTCATGGGGATGATGTGTACCTGCGTGTAGACAGTTAGCAATAAAACATCCGGTACTTACATACAAGGAATTAGAGATCGTCAACAGCATAGTGTGAAGACTCATTCTAATCCTTATACAGGCCGTTCCCATGTCAGATACTCCCTAGGGAGCTTACAAGACCTACTAGGTAGCTCAATGACTGGGTGAGTCGCTGGGGATCACTCCACGACTGTAGACCGCTAAATAACCACCGCGAACACTAAGCGTAACCCTTGTGAGGTTACCGAAGTGACCTGTCAAGGCTGTTTGATGTTGACCCTAACAGGAGTTTCTGTTCAATCATTGAGAAATACTTATGCAATTCTCTCATAAACGTTCTCGGCAGATTGCTAAGATCTGCGAAGGACTCGATAATTTACATCTGATGTCCATTGATGTAGAACACCAGATGTAGAAGTACTAAGTGTTCCTAGGAGATCTTTTGATGAATCTCATGGCTCTAGACTCAATAAGTGCACACTTAGGTTTCTTATGCGGAGACTAGGGAGGTGTCTCCAGTTTCTAAATTACACTGGTTCCCTGTGAGAATGAAACAAATTCTTTTAAGAGAACTTGAGTGGCTAGAAGGTTAAGTGCAGTGCGTCACTGGGTCCATGACGGCTTTATCTTCAATACCGGTGTCGCCTTAGCAACAACCAGTAGCATACGAATTGAACCCGGTGTCTGCCCTAAGGTTGAATCACATGGAGGGCTATTTCTTTTCACCCTTTTCTTTACTTTTCTTTTTAATTCTTCAACCCCTTCTTTCTCCTTTCATTCTTTTCTCCTTTTTTTTTTTTTCATATCATACCTAAGGACTTCTAGTTCTAACTATTGGTGATGTCCTTGGGTAGATCCCTCCGGCTTAGGCGGATCATAGGACGGTTATTTCCTAACCTTAGTCACCTTATAACTCCATGACTATCCTATAATTGCCATTGAAACCTTTGAAAATCTCTCAAAGTGTTTGTGTTAATCAAACATTTTGTTTAACACTTTGAGAGTTTTGTGTTTTCTTATGAAGGGCTCCCCCTTCACATGTGCTCATATGTATTTAATAAATTTGCACATGCGGGAGGAGCGAGCACTTTTTGAATTGATCCACTTTCGGTGAACCAGACCGATTCGAGACACGCTTACATCACTAGTTAGACTAGCTTGAAGTTATTACCCGGCCTGGTCGAGTCCATAGAAAGTTTCTCGAAATGGTACATTTCTACTAAGACAAATCCTTTTCGAGACACGCTTACGTGGCTAGTTAAAGAGTTCCATTGTCAGCTTTTAGGTGACAACCAGCTCTAGTAACTAACTTGATGTTATTACCCGTCGAGGATAAGTCCTTTCGATTATTAACTTTTTTGTTTCGTCAATTCCTGGGTATTTCTGAGTCTAGCTCGCACAAGATACAACTTTTAGCAACATTTGAACTTTCATATTTTAATCACTTTTCTTTTCTCCCCCTCAAAAATAGCATATAAGATGTTGTTTTTGAGAAACATTTGATTAAAATATGCTTTTTGAGTCTTATGGGGAGAATTCAACAAGAACTTTTCTTTTACAAACGATGAGTTTTACAAGTGCTCCCCCTCAACAAGTGAATACTCATTGAGGTGAAATACTTGTCTTTTGAGCAGAATTGTGAAAATCATAAAATGTTTGATTAATTCTACTCAAAAGTAAGAAGCCTTCGCTCCTTATATTAGGATTGAGGCACTGATGCGTACCTCAGGGTCCTTTCTTTACAAGTTCGGGTTGTACACTGTAATATGTGCACAAGCCGTTATGAAGTATAGTAATATGACAAATCAAATCAAGTTCTAACAACTTTGCTACCATTCTGGTCTCTGAAATGTCAACACCGGAAATCCAGGTCTGCCTCCAACATAGCTTTCCAATCTCCAAAACTGATCCCTGCGCTTCAGCCGGTTCTCAATCCTTGAAATGAATCTGCGAGCTTCCCTGGCCTCATCTGTGTTCCAACTTTTGGATTTACCCAGTGTTATGTCATCTAATCTGCTTTTGATTCCATCTCTGACGAACTTCAAGGTTTCATCACATAACTTATGAATTTCTTCATAGCCCATGAAGCAGTTACGACCGTTGACACTGCGGTATGTGAACCCAAATGTCGGATGCCTGATCAAGGAGTATTGAGATAGATGTTGAAGGTTGGGGATGTTGAACAGGTTTGGTTTGGTGAGATTCAGCTTCTTCTGATAACTTTCCACTCCTAGTTGAAGATCTTCTACTCTTTCTCTGATGACAATTTGTCTGATGAAGATTAGGAGAGCAGTGATAAAGGAAAGCTGCATTGGTTTTGGTAGGTTGCAAAGCTTTCCTTGAACTTTGAGCAGGTACATATCTTCTATGTCGTTTAGGAGTAGTCGTGGAAAGTCTGACTCGGAAATCTCATACTCTTTTTCATCAAGTCTTTTGAGTATTAGTTTGCTGAGGAAGGGGTACCCAAAGTGAGTGACAGTTGCAACGAACTGAATCGAGACTATCTTCAACTCACTTGTCACATTACCCATCGTCTGGTTGAGTCTGCTGCTTCGATAATACTGAGCCCGGTTATCTGGCCAATGATGTATGCCATAAAGTGCGTTCCGGTCATAGTCAACAACTTTGTCGATGAATAATGCAGAGGCTTCTTCTTCGATGGCATTGTTGAGGTATCTAGCTGCAGGGAGGAAGGTAAGTGATGTGGCGTACTTCTTCTCAATCTTGCTTCCGTGTTGTAGAAATTCCAAGTCTTTGTTGAAGAAGAACTTGTAAGGGATCTTCGGTTCCTTAGGCTTCCCAATCATAGGCAATGGTTTCGACCAGTCAGTTATGTATGGTGCGGTTTTTTGTGTGACTGGATCGACATGAGATTCAGGATTGATCCAGTCGATATTGCTTGACATAGCTCGAGCAATATTTTCTAGATGATACTCAAGTTCGATGGAGTTAGCAGATCGATCTTTCAGAAGATTGAATGCATCATTCTTGATTCTTCGTAGCTCTTTCTTGTTCATCTTTTTCATATGAAACTTTTGTTGAATCAACTGAGCGTATTCCACTGTTCGACCATCGAGAGGTTCTTGATTGTCGGCAAGTGGCGGTTGTGAGTTAATCATCTTGTCAAACCAGGAGTAATCGGCAGTTTCGTCTTCGTCAAGCCATTTGAGAACTGTTTTAGGTTTCTTAGGTTCTGTGCCTTTTGACGAGGTGTCTGGTTTGTGCTGAAGATGTTTTCGTTTCCTTTCTTTCTTCTTCGTAGATGACGGTTCTGGCACTTCATCGGTATGAGGAATCTCGTCTCCGCCTGTATATTCAAAGTGGTCATGGGCTTTAGGAGCGGAACCAGATGCCTTGGGTTGTTGTGAAGATGTTGTTGTGAAGATGTTGTTGTAGTTGGAGGGATGACCGGTGCTTTAGGTTGAGATGAGGATCCTTCGGCTTGCTTTTGTTTCTTTGCCTGTGAGTTAGGATCCTTATCATCATCATCATCTCTTGGACGTTTCAGTTTATCGGCCTCAGTGCTGCATGAATCTTTGGACATCTTGATTCTTCAGGCTTCCCAGACTTTAGTTTCTTCTGGTGATAGTGTAGTTTTGCTGGCTAATATATCGAAGAGCTGGGATTCAAGTTCGTCCATTGTCATCTCAGGTTTAGGTAGAGTTGATTTGTCAGCTCGAAGAGTAAACGAGGTAGATCTGATTACTTTCTTGACTGCTTGTTCTGCAAACTTGGTGAGTTCATCTCTCATAGGTGCCAGCAGCTCTTTTAATTCAGGAACTAAGTGTTGTTCCATGTACAGATGTGTTTGAGTTGCTAATGTGGCTTCCAAGTTCTCTTGCACATCCTTAGCTAAGAAGGTGTCAACCTTTTCTTGCAGCTCTTGGACATTCGTATTAAGCTTTGTCAATTCAGCAACTTGGCTTGCTAGTGATGCAACCTGATCTTCCAATTTACTTTTCTTCTTGTCATGAACTCTTCTAAAAGCTTTCTTTATCAACTTTGATGCAGCAGAGGCTTTTGTACTTGTGGGTTTCTTGATTTATTCGTCTTTTGTAGATTCAGATGCTGGAGGTGATGACTGTGAGGATTCCATGTGAGTGGTAGTGTCATCTCTCTTCGGTGATTCGGGCTTATCCTTGGTTGCTTCATCCTGGAGCCTCTGCTCTTCCGCAAACTTTTCTGCTTCAGCTTGAAGTCTTTGTTCTTCGGCTAACTTTGCTTTTGTTACTTCTTGTAGCCTAGTAGCTTCAACAAGTTTAGCCTCTTCTACTGCTTTTTGTTGCATTAAGACTTCTTGAATCCTTTTCTCTTCAGCAAGTTTAGCTGCTTCCTCAGCTTTCCTGCTTTCCTCTAAACGGATTCTTTCTTCAAGTCTGGCTTGTTCTATCTCTTCAAGTCTAGCTTCATCAGCTTCTTGCTTCTTTCTGATCTCTTCTTCTTGAGCTTTCTCCCTCATCTCCATTTCTTCAAGGGTAAGTAGGTGAGGAACCTCTGTATCCATATGATCTGCTTCTTCCTCTTCCCCTTGTTCTGAAGCAGTGTGCATCTCTAATTCTGTAGGTGATACATTTGGAGTTTCATAGACAATTATAGCAGCATCGGTGCCTGAAACTGTAGAATGTTCTGCAGTAGTGGTCTCAGGGATGGTGCTGGATCCTCCTGCTTCAGGGGCACTGCTTGATCCGCCAGCTTCGTTTGTTTGAGTAAACTGAGGTGGTGGAGGTTGACTTTCTTGGAATGAGTCGATCTTACTGTGGAGGATGCCCAACTTAAGAACTCTCTCATTTTCTTCTTCAACAGAGAGACCTATGTTGGAGTGAGTCTCTTCTTGTTCGGCAGTCATGGATTCCTTCATCTTTTCTTTCTGCAACCTTTCTTCTTCCAGTTTGGCATCAGCTTCGGTAAGAGGTCTTTGGGCACTTACTTCAACAAATTCATAGATATTCTTGTCCCAATCTTCGAACGTCAAGTCTTTATCATCAATATCTTCAATATTGACATTCTCGTTGATATTAGCATAGGCTTCCCTATATACTGGACCTTCATCGGATTCGGTTTCAGAGTCAGATGGTTTAGGAGAAGATGGAGGTGTGGGTTCAGGAATAGGTTCAGGAACAGGTTTCTTAAGCGGAATCTTGAACTTAAGTGTGCCCTTTTTCTTTGGTGCAGATTTGGTAGAACTTTCAGAGCTGCCAGATTTGCTACCTTTCTTTCCTTTCTTTTTCATGAATGAAAATGGAACAATTTCGTCTAAGAATCCAACTTTGTCTTCCTTGAGAGCTTGAGTGTAGTACTTGTAGTTGTTACATGCCTTCACTTTATCAGTCAGGAGACAATCGGGAAGTTTTAATTCCTTGCTTTCGTGTACTTGTATCCATTCTCTTGATAACCTTAAGTGTATCCTCATTCCTGTATGTGTTCTTAAATTCATCATTCAGTCTTTGAGGTATATCATCATATTCACGGAGGAAACTTTCAATGAGAAGCTTGGTGAAGCGGACGAATGGAATATTAATCGTCTTGTGTTGTATGTGCCACACAATGTCTTCCCAGATAATGCTGGCATAGTCCACCTTTTTGACGTTAGCCATTGCCCAGAAAAGCTTGAGATGTTGGAGTTTGGGGTGTTCATGACCCGTATCTCTGCCAGATAAAGACTTGGCAATTATGATGTACAGGGTTCTCCAAGGTTGTGGAAGAAATCTGATGTTGACCTTAGAGTGCTTAGTCATCACCCCTTCAGACTCATCATATCCAATATCCCTTAGCCATGCTATCAACTCTTCTTCATTGGGAACTGGGTCATATTCTTCATCTGGACCAAGTTCGGAAAGACCAAGAACACTACGGAGAAGATCTTTGTCCACTGTGACTTGTCTTATGTGAAGCATGCATGTGAAGAATTCTTCTCCAAGATCCAGGTGAAGTGTATGCCAGAATTGATGTATGTAGAAGCAGGCTACTGATGCAGACTTGGTGAGCAGAATTTTGTACGGGTGATAGAGAAGAGCATCTACAGCAACAAGGCATGAAGACTCATTGCATGTAATTTTGCTGAAGTTGACTCTCAGGTTATTCTTTCCTATCTTTCTGGAGTAGTTCTCGGGAAAGGTATCTTCCCATGCGCGTACTGGTTCAGGTTCTAGACCATATGGAATGTCATTGTGTTCTGCCATCTGAATTAATCATAAACAAACACAAACATAGCAATGATATTCTTTGTCAGCACAGACATTCAATTACATGATAATGCACATATTATGAATTGATCAGTGGGTGTTGTGTGTGAAAACTTTTTGTAATATGAGTTTATCATTACAAGAGATTACACATTTGAAAAGTTACAACACTTAGACAATTTCATGAATTTTGACAATGTTACGCGTAAGTTGGAAAACCTACGCATAACATGACTTATGCGTAAGAAATGAATTTAGGCGTAAGAGCAAAAGGTACGCATAACCTTATATGTTACGCGTAAGGCAAATCTTATGCGTAGGCTCAATCTTACGCGTAGGATAAAATCTTAGACGTAAGATATGAGCTTATGCAAAGGATTAACCTTATGCGTAAGATATAACTTATGCGTAGGTTTTGGCTTATGCGTAAGTTCAAGACTTATGCGTAAGATCAAGACTTATGCGTAAGATTATCTTTTATGCGTAAACATTGTCTTATCCAAGATAATGTTTTTCAACGTGTCGAATCTTACGCGTAAGAATCAATCTTACGCGTAGGATGATCATCTTATGCGTAGATACGTATTAGACGCAATTCACCTTTTGAAAAATCGAGTTGTTTGATTCCTGAAAGTGTAAAATCACAACCATTGATCAATAACACAATCCAAAACACCTTTTTAACACACTTTAATGTGTAAATATGCCTTAGTCCTATATTACGCGTAGGATCGTATGAACACTTATTCACAATCATAATTAAACATGATTCTGGGTTAATATTGGATTAGGGCAAGTGTAACATACACCCTAAGGATCAAGTGAACTAAATTATAACAACTATTATCCACAAAATCAAAAGATCAAAACTGCTAGTGTCAACGAGCTCTAAATCCTAGATTCATGATCAATTAGTTGTTACTGAATTAATTAAACCTCATAATCAAGATCCTAGGCATATATAAACACAATCCCCATCAACAATTAGGATCTAACCTTCCTATATAAACTACCCCCAATTTGTACGTATGAACCCTAAATCCAAGTTAATCACTTGTAGTTTCTGGGTATGATTAGAGTATGAAAACATGTAATACATCATCCTATGAACATATTCCATTACCCAGAAAACTTCCTAACACCCTTAATCATAACATTTGATTTTACACAAAACCCTAGATCTAAAATAAGAGATTTTGAAAGTTTTAACTGTTGGATTTTGATGAGATTGAAAACCAATGTTTATAATCATGATCAAAAACTTTTGGTACTTACAGATTTGATGTTAAGCACTTGGATTTGCACGTTGATTTTGAGTCGTTTGATTGATTAGGTGAAAGTGTAAGTTATGGTGAAACTGTATTCAATGCGTGGTCAATTTTGAGTTTTGACTTAGGTTAAAGTGATTATCTCATATTGTCAAAAATAGTCCCTTAACCCTAGTATCATTTTCAAACTTGATGCCTTTCTAACTTTTACTCAAACATAACTCCATAAAGTATATTTTCAAAGAACAACTTAGGATGAATTTACTCCCCCTTGACCTTAGACCGAAGTCTTATGATTTATGAATAATTTGAAACCTTAGTCAAGGAAAGTAACCCGAAAAACCTTTAATAGCATCTTTATTTATTACGTAAACATATTTTTGGTAAAATGCAAGTACTAAGTAAACATTTTTTTTTGAAAAGTTTAAAAAATACTTTCCTCCCCCTCAACACTTGTTTTTGATGATATAAAGAGATTTTTTCATAAATTAGTGTTGAAAAAAGTGGTAAATACTTGCATTTTTTTTAAATGAAAAAGATAAAATCTTTTTGTGTTTTTGTTGGTTTTATATTTTTGTGTTTTGTTTTTGGAAATAATATTTACAAAGATATTTTTGATGTTTGACGATCATCAATGTTTTAAAAACTTTTCCAGATCTTCTGGAGTCAAACATCTCATACCAAGTTGGTGAACTAGACTAGCAAACCTTGATGGTGCTAAGGCTTTGGTAAGTAAGTCCGCCAATTGGTACTCAGTTCCAACAAAATAAAGTTCAACGGTACCCTTTTCGATATGCTCCTTGATGAAATGAAATCGTAGATCGATGTGTTTGGATTTGCAATGATGAACGGTGTTGCAGGAGATTGCAATGGCACTTTTGGAGTCGCAGTAGATCGGAATCTTATTGAATAGGTAGCCATAGTCTTTAAGTTGTGACCTCATCCAGATGACTTGAGCACAACAAGCAGACATAGCTACATATTCAGATTCTGTTGACGACAGTGATGTGCAGTCCTGCTTCTTTGATTGCCATGACACGAGTTTATCTCCGAGAAACTATAATCCACCAGATGTGCTTTTGCGTGTGTCTAAACATCCTGCATGATCAGCGTCTGAAAAAGCAATTAGTTCAAAACCAGAATCCTTCGGATACCAGATTCCCAAGTGAATGGTTCCCTTTATGTATCGAAGGATTCTTTTAGCCTCATTGAGGTGTCTTTCAGTTGGTTTGGACTGATAGCGAGAGCACATGTAGACAGCAAATACAATATCAGGTCTACTAGCTGTGAGATACATGAGTGACCCAATAATACTTCGGTATTTGGTAGGGTCAACCGGAGTCCCATGTAAGTCAGCATCTAGTTTTGTGGTATTGTTCATTGGTGTATTATAAGTATCACAACTCATCATTCCATGTTTCTTTAAAATTTCTAGAGCATATTTGGACTGATTTATAAAGATTCCACGGGGTGATTGATGAACTTGTAGTCCTAGAAAGAACGAAAGTTCACCCATCATGGACATTTCAAAATTATCTTTCATTAATTTTGCAAAATCATTAGAGTAACTTCTTTTTGTTGAAGCAAAAATAATGTCATCGACATATATTTGAACAATAAATAAGTCCACCCCGTATGTTTTTGTAAATAATGTTGGATCCACCGAACCTTTAGAAAATTTATTGGCCAGTAAGAATGCAGATAATTTATCATACCACGCCCTGGGGGCTTGCTTGAGTCCGTAGAGTGCCTTTTTGAGTCGATAAACGTGATTGGGACGCTCAGGATCAACGAAGCCATCTGGTTGGCTTACATACACTTCTTCACGTAGTTCACCATTAAGAAATGCTGTTTTCACATCCATTTGAAAAACGACCATGTTACGATGTGCTGCAAAAGCCAGAAAGATCCGAACAGCTTCATGTCTAGCCACTGGAGCAAAGGATTCAGCAAAGTCAAGTCCTTCTAGTTGAGAGTATCCTTTAGCTACTAGGCGTGATTTGTTACGAATGACAGTTCCTTCTGCATCAAGTTTGTTTTTCCAGATCCATTTTAACCCGATGACAAAGACTCCGTCAGGTCTTTCAACTAATTCCCAGACTTCTAATCGTATGAACTGCTGAAATTCCTCTTGCATAGATTCAATCCAGTTATCATAAGTCATTGCTTCTTTGATGTTTTTCGGTTCTTCCATACAAACTGTGAGTGCATAGATGCAAGTTTCTCCGTCAGTGTGAAGTCATTGTCTTGTCATTACAGGTGCTTCTGGATGGCCAATAATATGAATGAGAGGATGATCTCGAGTCCATTTGTCTGTCGAAGGGTGAAGTTGATAGGTATCTCGCATGTTAGCAGGATCCAAATTGCGTGTTGACGACTCCGCTTCATCATGAAATGGTGGAGCTGGTGCAAACGGGTTAATGAACGCATTGGGATCGTACTATGCGGATTGTGGAACTGATTGTGGTGTCGGATCTTCAGCTGATTGCCGAGAGTTGGAAGCAGTTTGTTCAACTGTAAATGGAGATGCAATTGGAGGACCGTCTTTCTCAACAGTTGTTGTTGTTTGTTGAGGTGAGTCTGGTACTTGATTAATATCAGGTTGTGCAGCGGAATTAGGTGAGACCTCAGTAGACCGGTATTCAATTGTATCATCAAACAGTGGAGCAAACAAGGTTTCCAATTCTTTGCGGTTGAGAGGCAAAGGTTCAGCCGAAGAGTCCGGAAAGTTAAGACGATTGAATTCGGGTCCTAAGCTGTTTTGCTCAGAAGCCATTTGCGTGAGTTCATCAAAATTAGCATGAATAGTTTCTTGAATTTCTTTTGTCCGATGATTCCATATCCGAAATCCTTTGGAATTTTCACAATATCCAACAAACACTCCGATGTCAGCCTTTGCTTTAAGTTTACCTAAATCATCACGATCATTTTTCGGATAACAGAGTGCTCCAAATACATGAAAGTAATTGATGTTTGGTTTCCTTTTGTGAACAATTTGATATGGTGTTTTGCGATGTCGTTTTGTGATCATGCAACGGTTTTTGGTATAACGTCCTGTTGCGTCTTTCAACAACTCCATTCTGTTCTGGACTTCTAGGAATAGATGTTTGATGTTCAATTCCCACTTTCTCATAGTATGACCTAAGTGTCTGATTCTTAAATTTTGTACCATTGTCAGTTCTGATCATTCGGACTGTGTTTCGTAGCTGAACTTGAATCTTAGTGAGAAAGGTGATGATCATTGAAGGAGCTTGATCTTTACTTCGAAGAAAATAAACCCAAGTCCATCTGGAGTAATCATCCACAATTACAAGTACGTAGCGTTTTCCGTTGATACTTTGAACACGCATCGGACAACACAAATCCATATGAAGCAATTGTAAAACATGATTCGTACTATGCTCAGGTTTTGAAGGAAAATGAGCTCGAGTACTCTTTCCTTGTTCACAGGCTTGACATAAGTGATCTTTGGTAAAACGGAATCTCGGAAAACCATCAACAAGTTTATGACGAGCCAGGTCAGTCATAGTTTTGAAATTCAAGTGTGAAAGACGTTTATGCCATAACCAAGATTTAGTTGATTCTGCTTTGGAGAGAAGACATATCGGAGATGAAGCAATCATGTCTGACATCGATATAGTATAAAGATTGGACCCACGTGAGCCAGACATTAGATCATTTCCCTGTAAGTCACGAACAAAGCAAGTTTTCTCACGAAATGCTACTTCAAGATCCCCATCACAAAATTGACCGCCTGAAAAGAGGTTGTGACCTAGGCCTTCCACATAATAAACATGACTGATTTCGATGTTCCCACTGACATAGTCACCATATCCCATGATTAAAGCGTAATGATCATTCCCGAATCTGACAGTACCGATGAACTTTGAAACAAAGTTGATTAACAGTTTGAGATTGCCTGTCATATGTCGGGTGCATCCGCTATCAACAATCCAGAGAATAATCTGTACCACCTGCATCACAAGAAGACGACGAGGATGGAACAGAAGTAAGGGTGGAACCCAAAGAGAGTGCGGGTTCCTGTTGGTTAGAAGCACAAGTATTCAACAATTTAGGAATCCATTTAAAGTCTGGTTTGTGTTGTAACCAACGTTGCCAATTCCAACTAGTTTTTGCTTTCTTAATGTTGAATTCACTAGTGATGGGCTTGTACCTAGATTTGTTCCAAGAATGATGGGGGTAACTTCAACATCATTAGAAACCGTAGATGGTGGTTTTCCTAAAGTCGACTTAGAGGCATTAGTGGACCTAAGAGGAATGCCTGTCCTACGTTTCTTATGACGATTCAGGAGAGAATTAGCTACACATTTTGTATGATCACCAGATGATACGTTTTTACGACAAAACACACAAGATGCATTAATATTTAAAACATTCAAAGGTACATCATTCGTTACATTTAGATCTTGATTACAATTTGCCAGATTAGAATCTAAATCTGATGCAACATGATTTTTATTCAAATTCCTAAGTTGATCTTCTACTTCTTGAGCATCTAGTGATCCTCTCTTACGTTGCCAGAACCTATTCTTCTTGTTACTTTTTCGCTTGGGTCTGCTAACGCTCTTAGTGGATACTAGTCCTGTGGAAGTGGAAGGGTCATCATTAGTGGTTTGAATATAATTTCCCTTATCAGTTTTGTCTAATTTGTACAATCCAGGTGCTATCACTGTGGTGTCAACAAACTTTCCTTTTTGAAGTAGCTTAATTTTCTCTTTTAAATCAATGATGATGTGTTTTTTATCCTGAATATCAGACTCAAGTAAACCATTACAATGAGTCATGTCAATACGGTATTTGTGCCATTCAGCGTTTTCAATCTTTAAATCCGCAATTTCCTTCTCGTATTTGAGACATCAACTTTTGAAAGACTCAATGTTTTTGCAAAGCTGACACGAGTTTGAAATCATGTGATTTTGAAGTTGCAATTCCATGGCAATACTTTGGGCTTGACGCCAATCAAGTTGTTTTTGGAGTTGAAAACGTTCGTTTGAAAACTGTTTGCACACATCATCATTGTTCATTCTCAACATTTCGTTTTCATGTTTAAGTTTCTCAATTTCCTCATTCAACAGATTATTATCAACACAATGATTATCTTTAAGCATAGAAGTACCAGATTTATAGAGATCATTCATGATAACAGACAAAATATCAGCATTGAGAACTTGTTCCAAGAGTCGATCAGCATCATTTTTTAAACCTTTATTTCTTTGCTTTTGAACCAAAATCGTATTTTCATTTGACTCGAAAACATTAATCATTGTTTTGACTTCTTTCTGAAGTTCGTGTTCCCAACGTGCAGCACAAAGACGGAGGTGTTTAACAATTGGCAACATTTGTTTTTGAAAAATATCTCTCTTTTCTCGCTCGTAAGCAGATTGAAAAGTTTCAATTTTTATTTCTGAATTACGTTCAATTGTTTCCTCCAAAATGTCGATATCTTCCATAAATGTTTTGAAAAAATTCAAAATTCGACAGCTTTTTGGTAAAGGTGTTACTTCACACGAAGATGGTAAAGGACTGTTAATTTGTGCCACAGTTTGAACAGGAGCCGCATTAGAAGATGAAACGTATGACTCAGTGACATACCATGATTTCTCAGGTAGTTCCTTTTGAGGAACAAAAGATTTAGAAATATGAGGAGCTTTTGAATAGTCATAAGGTTTCCAGTATGTAACTTGACTTGATCGACTCTCTTCCTCAAGTTCTTCCTCTTCCTCAGTATCAAAAACAACAGCCCGCACAATCGTATTATCAAACAATTTGTCCATACTGTGAATTTTAGGAATTTCTTTGAATGCTTTGTGAAGAAACATTGAATGGTAATCACCAAGTGCAAATCCTTTATCGGGTCTCGGTTTTAGAGTAAATTTTTGAATTGATGTGATAGAGCCCCCGGTTTTGTAAACAATATTACGAAATTCTTTGAGTTGTTTTTCAAGATCAACATTCTCAAGGAGTATGTTATCAATGTACTTCCTTTTTCGTATTTTATGTTCACAAAAATCCTTTTTGCAAATTAACAACTCTGTTTCTGTTTTTGAAAGCTCTTTTTGAAGTTGTTCAACTTGTATTTGAAGTTCACACTTTTCACTTTTGAGTTTTGAAACCAACTTTCCGTTAGACTCTATCAAATCTTGAATTTTATGTTGAAGATCTTGTTCTTTATTGTAAGAATCGTGAAAAGCTTTTTCAAAACTTTTTGAATGTTTTATCTTATCTTCTTGATATGAAAGTTGTGTTTTATAACACTCAATATCTCTTGAAAGTAACGCATTTGTTTCTTTTAAGGCTTTGTTCATCTCATTGCATTTGAAGATTTGCAATTGTTGAGCGTTCAGTTGTTGGGACAACAATATTAGGTCGGGGTCTGGATCAAATGATGGTTCATGTTGTTTTACCTGATCATGTTTATCATTCTCAATTGGATCATCAAATGAAACAACTGTGTCATCATCAAATATGACAACTGTGCTTATTTGTTCATCTGCCTGAGAGGATGAATATGAGTCAGATGGAACAACTTGCGCCATATATGATCCAGAAGCAGAGGGTGAAGCAATTTCATGTATAAGGCATGCATTGGGATCATGTACCTGAGACAAGCCATCTGTGTCATACACAGGACCTGAATCATTAAACTGAAGTTCCTGCATGTTAGCCATAAGCATCACAACTGCATTAGCTTCGAGATCTTCCATGTCATCATCATTGTTTGCAGTTGCCATGAAGTTGTTCTCTTGCTCAGTGAAATTTCCATCCTTTTCATCTTGGAGAGCCATAAGCAATGCCTGCTTGTGAAACTTACTACCCCGAGTTCTCGGTTGAGGACATGCAGTAGCAATATGACCTTTCTCATTACAGTTGTAACACCATACTGCATTCCCTGAGATAGAGTTCCTAGTTTCAACCGGTTCGGACCTTTGCTGAGAAGCACCTGAGTTGTTCCTGAACCCGCCACTATTGTTATACCTCTGAACATTTCCACTGTTGTTGTACCTCTGACCATTCCCAAAATTTCCTGATGAACTTCCTGAACCTGATCGACCATAGTTCCGATTCTGTATTTCAACTCATCCATCATTAACAACAGCTTGATTCCTTGTGTTTGAAGATGAACGTTGACGGTTGTTTGTTTTGTTGGAGAATTTGCTAAACGCACGAGCAATAAGAGCAAGTCCCTGATTCAACGTGTTAAATTCCTCATCGTCATCTTCTTGTGAGTTCGAGTAATACACAGCATCATTGTTGTTATATGGAACAAGTTGAGTTGAAGTATTCTGTGAAGATGAATCATAGGAGACCATAGAAGATTGTGGATAACTGAAGTAGTTTTGCTCTTGAACATGTGCATGATTTGACATTGGTGGAGCATAGTTTGATTGAGCTACGAGTGCCAATGAATTTGGTGCTGGTGATGGTGAGTATCCTCCTCGAAGAGCTCTATCCTTTTCCACTTCAGGTTCATGGTGTTTCAGAAAGTCATACAACAAACCATATGGTGCATCATGAAGATTTTTTGTTTGTCGAACGAATGTCACATACTTATGCCAATCCGGGCCAAGACTTCCAACAAATTTGGAGTTAACTGCAATCCTTGGTACTGTGATTTTGTGACGTTCCAAATCATTTACCACATTTGTGAAACGATGATAGTAGGATTCAAGTGACTCTCCTGGTTTAATTGTGATGTCTGTGTATTCCATATAGAGTTTTGATTCCATATCATCTTTGTTCAATTGAGTTCCTTCCATTAGGAGATGAACATGTTCCCACATAGCTTTAGCCGTTTTTTGAGCATCGACACTTCGATAAATTGGGTTAGGAATACCTTGAAGTATGTAGGCCATAGCATACTCATCAGCTTCACGATGTAGTTTCTGATCATCTGTGAGTTGAGTTTCAGGAACAAGTTTCTCTCCAGGAGCACGTGGAGGATCGGCAGTTGGATCACCAATTTCAAGTCTTGTTGGCCACTCAAATGGTCCTTTTCTTTAGTTCAAGGAATCGTAAGAATCGACTTGACCATTGAACATAGTTCCCGGGTGTTAGCATTGGAGGTGTTTCAAGTGATCCTGCCTCATGTCTAGATTGTTGAGTTGTAATAACTTCACACATTCTATCAAACCAGTGAGGCTGTTTGGAGGAGAACTGATTGTTATGTTGTGACATCTGAGATGGTTGTTGTTGTGGAATGATTTGATGTTGTTGCATCATGAGATATTGTTGTGGTGAATTAAACGGTTGTTGTTGAAAGTGTGATTGTGAAGGTTGTTGATACTGTTGTTGCTGATGGTATTGTTGTTGCTGATACTGCTGATGTTGCTGTTGCTGAGGATGAGAGAAGTAGTAATGTGGTGGTTGAGACATCTTAAAACACTTGTGTAGTAATGGATCTTAGTAGAAGACTGAAATGCACGTTCCTTATGCAATACTTTATGCAATATCTAAGCTTCTAAACACTATATCAACCTTAAAACTTGTCCAAGCTTCAAGATTTGAGTGTAAGAAACAAAGAAAAAAGCAAAAAATATGAAGAACAAACACCCTTAAGCCACGTTAAAACCAAGAAACACACTTCAATCTCTATTAGGCGAATGATACCACTTGTTAGGTACCCATTTGTGTAAACACAAGTAAGAGAAATGAGATGAGAATAAAGAGATGGTTGATTATAAGAAATGAGAGAAGAGTAAATGCAAGAGTTTCACTAAGATATTCAAATAACCAACACCTCTCAAATGAGAGGTTACATTGTATTTATAAGGGAGGATTAGGGCAACACTCCCTTCCTCCCTTCTTTCATAAACGAAATGGGCTTAAGGCCCATGGGCTTGCTTCATAAGCCTTAAGATTAAATAAACATACAAGCCCTAGCAACCTATTACATTGAATAACCGAAACTTGAATAAATAGTAAAACTATGATCCCAACAAATACGGTACACATAAACTATTTAAAGAAACTCAGTAGTATCTAAACTGTGAAGACATAAGCTCAGTAGTATGTAACTTTTTGGGTTAGGATGAAAACCGTTGTAGCCTAATAGGGAAGAACTGAAAGAATCGACTATAATGAGATCATGAAGCACCCTGATGAGTACCACAAGTATCTAGTGACACATATATTAATCTCTCCAAGTCCTTTAGTTTCAACCAAAAACTCACATCCCCACACGGTACAGGTTAAATATGTGTGTATGCGACGTCTAATAAAGTACAGTAATATAGAAGATCTATACAACTATTTAAAGCAGAGTTTAAGTATATACACTCATTGTCAAGATAGGACAGCGGGTCATTATCCAGTAGTCACCTACACCTAACTTGAGTTGGACCTATAAATTTATAAGTTAAATCCCTGTTATTCTGTTAACATGTTCAAAGTACATAAGTGCATGAATTTAACTAGTATTCTAAAAGACTACAGAAGATTGAATTCAACTGAACAGAAAAATTAACACTTGTCAATAAAAGGTATATCTCGTACTTATCATGTCATACCATGCACACAAAACAGGACAAAGAGTATAGACTTTAAAAATCTAAACCCGGAGTATGTAAATGTATCCCCAGTGAGAGACAACAGGGCTAACAGGTATCACATAACTATAAGTATCATGAGTTAAAAGATACAGCATCAAATAGATCATCAAAAACACCACTGCCACTCAAAAGGAGGAAGAGAACAAGCGTATAACTAGTAGAACAAAGAAAATGGTAGAAAGATGGTAACCGTACCAAGGTTGTTGCATCACTTGAACATTTCAATAGATAGTGAGGAGCAATTTCTTTTATCTGATCACGGTATCTTGCTGCCTCCTAAAAGACCATAAAACCAGAAAACAGAGAGCAAAAAGTAAGCATACACATTATAACTTCCAATATGTCTAAAGCACGTTATGAGCACATAATCCTAACAATGAAACACACCTAAGACACGTTGCTACATTATTGAGCACTTTTCAGTATCCTTGTTTTGAATACATCCTTGAACAGTGACTACACAAAACAAAGAAATTTGGCTTAGTATGTGAAATTTTATAAATGCAAGCCAACATGATATAAGATGATTTATATCCATTGCAAGATTAACTGGAATAACACATATTGTATTCAAAATCATATTCAGAGGAGTGAAATCTTCCTATAAGATGAATAATCAATGTTTTTTTAAATAAACTGACTTTAAATAAAACAATAAGCATTTGATTCGCAGAGATCTGTTGTCTGAATAGGGGCTGAATTGAATAAATTAACAAAAATATGAGAGTGGAGAGATGGACATAACATACCTTCCTTTTAACTTGACCAATCATCATCAGTCTATGAAGACCTCTGGGATATAGGAGATAAGGGGCCAATAGGAGCCTCTTCTACTTGTCTTTTCTTTCATTTCATCTGGGCATCCAATTATTGTCAAACTCAAAAGTGAAGGCAACAACGTTTCTGGTAGATCTTGAATCTTTCGGCAGTAGTTCATTTGAAGATGTTGGATGGAGGTGAGGTGTTGGAGTCCCTTTGAAACTGTTCCCAATTTCTCAAAATCCCATAAATGAAGATGAGTAAGAGATGAAGGAAGCATATGCGACAATTGACTTCCACTAGTCACATCATCTTCTTCTCCCGATCCACCACCTAGCATTACGTAAACAAGTGAGGTTGGAAAAGTCTGTGGGCCCCATTGTGAAATGGGCTTCTTCAAACTCCCTATACCTAAGAAACCCAAGTTAGGAGGCCAAAGCCCAAAGGAAGCAACATCCATATTTTTACAATCCCTGATTGTCAAACTTTTTAACGAGGTGAAAGTCGGCAACACGTCTGCAGGGAATGACTCTATACTCCAACAATTACTTATATCCAATTCAGTGAGGCGAATGAACTTAGTCAATTCATTGACTGATTTCAGATTTGGCCAATAGACTATAGTTACAACCTCTAGCATCGATGTGCTCGTGATGGGAAGCACCTTTTCCAGCTCCTTCTCCGATAGTTTTTTACAGTGCTCAATTTTAAGTGACTTGAGCTTTTGGCATCCTCCTGTTGGGAAGCAGACACATGTAATCGAATCACATCTATCGATAGTCAAGGATTCAATGTTGCCTGGACAACTGCAACGCTCCAGCTTCTTACAACTCCATAATTCCAAAATCTTCAAAGATGTTAGATGGTTGCACCCAGAATTATCATTCTCCACCTCTTTCTCTCCTAAACTCACCAATTCTGAACAAAACCTTACATCCAACTTCCTCAAATTCACAAGAACCTTACTAGCCTCTGCTTCTGATTCCCACATGTACTTTATTTCATTACACTTTTCAATTCTTACTTCTTCAACTGCCCTAAGATAGCCCATGACATCTCTCCACACCTCATCAGTAAGTCCAGAAATACCTTCTATACTCAACTTGGTGACTGATGAAGCCACACGAATCAGACTTCTTAATACACCATCACCACAGTTTTCTATTTTCAGAATCCTTAACGAAGGTAGTGCTTCAAGAGAGACTTTAGCCAAATTGGGACAATTGTCTAAAGTAAGCTCTTGAAGACATGGAAACACTCCACCTATAACATCACTACTGCTTGACCATTCATTCCACAGCGGCATATCTTCAAAACTCAGAAATTCAAGTGAAGGGAATGCACTTGCAGGACTGGTGCCAAGTAACTGCGGGCCTACGACTTTCACCTTATCCAGGTCTTTAATAAGCAGCTTCTTAAGTGAAGCTAGTTTCCCAAGTGATGGAAGATTCAAACATTTTTTGCAGCTTGTAATCGAGACACGGGTCAACCGAAGAAACGATGAATCCCCAATCCAATTTGGAAAATCTATACCCCCATATGACACAACATCAAGATCTTTCAAATATTCGTTATGAGGCTTTAGGGCATCGAGGACCTCTTTTTCAAGTGTTTCATTTCGAGAACCATTAAACACATCACTCCATTCCACCTTTAACTCACTAAACCCCTTTTGGGAGAAGTTCAGTTCTTGTGCTAGAGGTGCATTTTGCACTTTGTCCAGTCCATGAATGGAAACTTCTCGGTGGAAATTCTTCAAGTTTTTAAGCCCAGTTGTTGCAAAATTGCTGTCTCCTCCAATAATGATCTTGGAAAGATGTAGGTTTTTCAACTCACCAATCCCTAACGGCATCTTTTTCAGAAGTGAAGTACCCCTAATGTCAAAATGACGCAAATTTTTAAGCTTTGAGAAGCTATCGGGCAACTTAGTCAATTTAGAGCAGCCAAAAACGATCAATGTTTGTAAATTAACCAAATTGCACACATCTTCGGGTAAATGTGTGATTTTAGTTCGAGACAAATTAAGATATCGCAAGTGCTTCAATTTGCCAACAGACTCCGGTACCTCATCTATCTGTAAGTGACTCAAACATAGAACCCTTAAAAATGGCAATTCAGGAATTAAGTCAACCATAACCTTACTCGATAAGAAGAACTCTTTCCAACTATCTCTCACCAGAACAGGCACCACCAGAAGTGTTCTCAAACTTTTAGCTCTTTCGAATGCCTTGAACTTCTTATAACTTATATATCTCTCTCGAACAACTGACATATGTCGGTAGTACTGTTTCGGAGCTTCCTTCCCAAAATCCTTCTCCATATCTATGTCTAACCTTGCAAAAAAATCTCCGGCAACATATGTGGCCAAATCATTTATGAGGTCATGCATGGCAAACAATGATTCGTCACCAGGCACCGCTTGAAAAAATGACCTTGACAACAATTCTTCAAAATATTCCTCACCCAACCGTTCCATTGACTTGCTTGTATTTGATTGTCGCAGAAACCCTTCCGCCATCCACAACAGAATCAAGTCCTCCTTCTCAAACACGCAATCTTTTGGAAATAAGGAACAATATGCAAACAATCGTTTCATACATGCAGAAAGATCTTGATAACTTAATCTAAGAGCTGGAACAATGTCTCCCCCATCTTGTAACATCCATATCTCATTATTCAGCAATTCTTTCCATTCTTCTTCATTTGTTTTTGTTCTCAATAAACATCCAAGGGCTTTTAAAGCCAAAGGCAAGCCATCACACTTTTTAACGATGCCTTCAGCATGTGTTCTTAGCATTGGATATGAGTCAAAGTTCTTTATACCTGCATGTTGCGAAAATAAAGACAGAGCTTCGTCATGTGGCAACTTGTGTAGATCATATGGCTGATCGTGGCCTAGCTGTCTAAGCAATTCTCTCTTTCGGGTTGTGATTATAATTTTACTTCCAGCAGCCCCTTCATAAAATGGGCCCACTAAGGTTTCCCAGTCTTGAATCTTATCGCTCCACACGTCATCCAAAACAAGGAGAAATCGTTTCTCCTTAAGTCGATCTTTAAGAGCTACTTGAAGCAAATTTAGATCTGCAAATTCCCTACTTTCCCCGGCTACAGATTCAAAGATAACTTTACTTATTCTAAAGCTATCAAACTCGTCAGAAACACATACCCATGCCTTGAGTTCAAAGTGAGCCTTCACTTGCTTATCATCGTACAAAAGTCTAGCTAAAGTAGTTTTCCCCACCCCACCCATACCAACAATGGGAACAATGCTAAAGTTTTCATCACTTCGTTCATCACTCAATAGCTTACGGATCAACTCCTTCTTCTCATCTTCACGACCAACAATAATCTTTGAATTTACCAAAGAGGTCTGATTACTTCTATTACGAGTAATATTTTTTGACCTTTCACCAGTCACACCCAAACCAAGATTGTTTTTTTCATCTACTAGTTCTTGCAACTTGGTGGTTATAGTAATTAACTCGCCGTCCATACTATTACTAGTACTTGGTAAGAACCTACTGAAAAAAGTTGGTAAGAGCTTTCTAACCTTGGAGACGGGCTCAGACTCGTTTGCAAAATCGCGATGCATAGCATCCGTTGCTAACGTGTCGAGTATGTCGTCAATATCATAAGCCAGATGTTGGAGACTAATAAGCCATTGCTTAACTGCTTCACTGGTTACTTCTTTATCAGAAGCATCGTTAAGCAAACCTCGGATCAGGGATAATGACCTCTCCCATTTCTTCAGCTCGGATAGAATATCTTTGGAAGGAGTACACTGTTCAACGGCTGCAGTGACCAGCTTCTCCAAAACAACTTCGATGAAAGTCGAAAGGATTTGAGCCATTGTTGGTTTACTGTGAGAGCAGAAAAAAAGGAGATGAAAATGGTGCATATAATAAATGGTTTCAACGTTTCTATATGTCTTTGTTATGGTCGACGGTTCTGTTATTGCCTTGCAAGTTCCACCGTTCTATTATTTTAATGCCGATGGACAATAATGCAAGTAGAATTAATCATTCGTATTTCCAAAATTTTAATCTTTGTTTATTTGTTGTATTTTTCTTGGCACATTCAAAAGTGGACAAAAAAACAATATTTTCCACAACTTTACATCAACTCAACTACTCCGTATTAGATTTGACAAAAAAAAGTTCCGTGTACTTTTCCACGCATTAACCTTTATCAATCTTAACTAGTTATAATGTATTTTTGGTCAAAGTGAAAAAAATGAAATTGTGAAAAATTTAAGTTTTGGTCAATCCCGATTTTACCCTTGTGAAAAAGTGGAATTGTGAAAAACAACAATTGACAAATGAAAATTAATGAAATTGCATATCAATGGGAAGTATTAACTTTTGGTCAAAGTGGAAATTGCATATGAAACGGAAATTAACTGAAATTCCAATAAGTAGCCAATCAAAAGCACCAAACAAAATAAAAGTATTGCAAATTTGTTTTATATGTTTCACATCAATTGTTGAATGTTTTATGGCATGCTTGCATGGCAACATTACTGTTATACCATATATAAATACATAATGCATGGCAAGCTGTCTGTCATACCATACGCATGGCAAGCTCTCTGTCATACCATATTACCATATATACAATGAAGGAAACGATGTCAATGAAGGAAACGATTTATAATTGATTCGTCTCTTGAAAGTGAGAAAAATTGAAACCTTGTGTGTTTGGAAAGTATTAAAAACTGTGTGGCATTTGGAAACTATTACAGGAAATTTACATTGCTGGAAACACCAACTAATTTCAAACGATTTTTAGCAACTACATTAATACACGGACTAATATAAAAGTCCCCCTTCCCACACAAACACAAACCTAATTTCATTTTTCTCCTCTCTTTCTAAACCTATCCCCTTTTTCTCTTAAGCAGCATCTACAGCCGCCATTATAATTGCCGCCATATTAAGAAATAGCCACCACCTCTTGGGTGGTTTGGGTTGTTTCGGTTGGCTAGGTAGTTTCGGTTGGTGGTTTTTGTGGTTTTTTGAAAGAAATGGTGGTGGTTTCGGTTGTCCAACGTCACCATCTCTCGGTGGCTCGATGGAAATTTCAATGGTGTAGTATGGTTGTTTTCAGCAGTGTATGTTTTTATGTGTGTGTATTGATATCTTTAATGTAATGGTGGTTGTTTTTATATATGAGAAGATTTAATTGTTTTTTTATTAATGTTTTGTATGTTTTTGTGGTGTTTTGACCAGATATATCCAGTGATGTGGTTGGGTTTGTTGGTTGGTCTATTGCATGGTAAGTTTTATGTAACGCGATTGTTTGTTCATCTGCATTTAATTTGATTTATTTACGTTGGATGGCCAGATTTTTAGATTTTTTTTTCTGTTATGATATCTTTGATGGTTTTGAGACTATGGTTGGTTGGCAAGTTTGGCTCAGGTTTGAGGTTATTATGTAGAAGGTTTGAAATGTTTGTTGTGTAATTTTTTTTCATTTCTCAAGTCTCATGTTAACATCTGACATGCATATTTCTTGTCCTTTATTTTGCTCTAGGATGAGAACGGGAACTCGTGTGGGAGTATGAGCAGCCTGGTGTCATGTTTAAAGTTAAAACTGAGGCATGGTATTTCATACGGGATTGCTTTGTAATCATATTTGAGACATGGTATATTTAGGAAATTAAGACTTCTAGATAAAATGTTTGATGAGTAACCAAACGGACACACAGAGGTTCTCCGTTTTGACCCCGTTACACAACCCACAAGTCCATTAATGATTCTACCTTTGAATATATTTCGCTTATTTTGGACTTTGAAAGAATTCACATTGAAGTTAAAATTATTGTCGTAAGTTACAAATTGAAGTAAAAAAGGTATAAATGAACGCCATGGCTGCCACTGTATTACATAATCTTGTGTTTGATTTATAGAAACAGAGGGATTGTGAATTTTTGATTTTGGCAATGGGTTTTTAGGTCACATTAGTAAGAGTTTGTGATTGTGGCAATGTGACTTAGACAAACAATGTCTTAATTATTTCTAACGATCATAGAAGATTGATATGCAAAACTTTAGTTCAACTTAGACAATTTTAAATATTAGAAGTTATATAGAGGACATTATATTAGTTTATTACACTAAATCCTAACAAAGTTAACATAAATGAATTAACATACACGCTGATGCAAAAAGAGGCCTACAACAAATGATAAACAGTTTTTCATCTCTACTTGTTTGTTTGTTTAATGTGCTCAAGATCTTTAATTATTATTTTCGTTTATACCCCAGCTCATTTTCATTTAATATAAATAGTGTTAGTGTTTAATCAATATTTTAAAAACCGGGTCTCTAATTGACCCGGTCGGGTCACCGGGTTACCGGTTCAACCGGTTCGACCATCGGGTCAACCCGGTCTTCCACAAAAATTAAATTTATTCATATTTGGAATGATACAACAAAAAGTATATACATATCGTGAAAACCAGGTTGATCCGGGCCACTTCAAACCCGGTGGGTCTAATCGGGTTTTGAAAATATAAAAACTAGTTTAATTTGACCCGTTTTTTCGACCGAAACCCGTTCAGTTGGTGGAAAGCCGGGTCGAACCGGTTTATTTTCCGTTTATAACCCATAAACTTTTTTTTTCACTACAACTATCTGCCGCTATAAAATCCGTTGCTATGCACGGGTACTCGTCTAGTCTTAAAATATATAAAAATAGTACTCCCTCCATCTCAAAATATAAGTCCAGTTTGACTTTTTTATTTGAACTTTGACCTTAAATATTTTTGATTGTATTATATAATGCTTGATGCAAAATATATAAATGGATAGTATTTGAAAAGTATTTTCATTTGGTATAATTTTCATCAAGTGAAATATAATACAAAGAAAAAAATTTAAAGTCAAAGTTCGATTGAAAAAGTCAAATTGGACTTATATTTTGGGACGGAGGTAGTATATATTTGTAATTTGTAATATGCATTTGTTTCTTTCCAGCTAATAATCACTATTATATCATATTAGACTAGACGGTCGAGTTCTATAGATGGGCCGTACCAATTAGGGTTTGATTTAATTAATTGCTTATTAGTATTACCAAAGCTTTGTAACTAGTCTATACAGCTATGCATCATTAGCTATTATGTACATAATTATAATTACAATTACAATTAGGGTAAATTCTCAAAAAGGGACAATTATTTTTTCGATTTATTTATATAGTACAAACCCAACCTCATTTCCCAATTTGATCAAGTGCGATCGTGCGATTCTCTTAGTTTCTTGACACTTGTCCCACCCACTATCTCTTGTCCCCTACTATCACTTGCCACTTGTAGGTATTAAAGACTATAATACCCTTTCTCTCTCTCTTTTCCACTTTCACAAAATTAATATACCAGATCTATCATTTCTCCATCTCTATCATTTCTTCATCTCTCTATCTCTATCATTTCTTCTTCACAAAATTAATATACCAGATCTGACACCATCACCACGGATCTTGTTAGGTAAACCCATAAGTTTTAAGCCCGAAAATCAAGATTCGTGACTCGTGAGTCACGAGTTGACTGACACCGGGTCAACACCGCGCGTGGCTCGGTGTTTTCTACCTTTTTCTTCTCGATTTACAAAATGGAGGCAGCTAGGAGTGGTGTTGATGGTTGTTTATGGCGCGTAGGTGGAAAAGAAGTGGTGGTGAGGTGTGTTTACGGCGCGTACACCACGGATCTGAGACAACGGAGGTGATCTAAGGGAGGGTTTATGGTTGTTTTGATGATGGTGATGGCGATGTAGCTGCGGTGGTGGTGGTGGCCGAGATTTAGAGGTGGTGGTGAGTGGTGTGGTGGAGTGGTTATCTTCTAGCTCTCTCTGTAGATCTCTTATGTCTATATTCGTGGTGTCTATACTTGTGTTCTTGATAAGTTTAGTTTTTTTTAGAATTGTTTAATTTTCTTATCGTGCAAGTCCCCATGGATTTAGGGAATAATCCTTTTTAATTAAATAATAACAAAATAAAAAAGAACATGATGAAAGATGAAAGGGGTCTTAAAATCGCACATTTAATTTGCCAAAATCTGGAAATAAATTGAATTCGCACGTTCGCACATTTAAAATCGCACATTTAATTTGCCGGAATCTGGAAATAAATTGAATTCGCACGTTCACACATTTAATAGGTAGAAAAATCGCACATTTATTTGACTTATAGAACTAAGGGTAAATAAGTAATTTTGTCTAGACACATGGGGGACAAGAGATAGTGAGTGGGACAAGTGGCAAGTGATGGTGGGGGACAAGAGATAGTGGGTGTGACAAGTGTCAAGAAATTAAGAGAATCGCACGATCGCACTTGACCAAATTGAGAAATGAGGTTGGGTTTGTACTATATAAATAAATCGAAAAAATAATTGTCCCTTTTTGGGAATTTGTCCTTACAATTAATAGAATATCCTTTAAGGTTTTTTTTATGGTATCACTAGCTTATAGACCCGTGGTAACCCACGGGTTTTTAGATGAGATCGTGCAAAAAAAAAAATAGTGTGTAAACAAAGTAAGGAAAAACCACAAAGTAAACAGGATGAATCATTTATTCGAAAGGAATATCAACTTCTAAGCCAATGATAGTATAGAGTACAATGCTTGTAACTAAGAATGTAATAAACGGCCATACACGCGTGCTTCAATCTTGATGATGTAGATGAAAAGCAAATCTTGACAGCCTTGGTAAGGCAAGGAGCATTTGTTGATAACTAATAAGTATAAGAAGAAAGTGTAAGTAAAAAACATTTTGTGTGTGTAACAATTCGCATTTTCAGGATATTTACTATTCCCGGAAAATTTCACTATTCACTTTTACTATTCATTTTCCCGAAAATTTTCCCGAAATTTGATTTTTATTTCTTGGGCTCAAGTGATAAATCATTTCCATGGCAAATTAAAAGTTTGACATTCATAAGCTCATTTTCGCGAAAGTTATTAAGGAATTACACGGAATTACACGTTTTAGGGTAAAACGTCAATCAGAAATTCTACGCACAACGAAATTCAACCCCGTCAGGTGACCCCACATCAGAAAAATGTTTGACACACTCATGATTTATTTGAGAATTAATCGTGACTGAGAAAAACATGACCAAAGACTTCCCGGCAGGTCACCCGAGCCAGTACTACTCTCGCATGAGCACGCTTAACCGTATGGGCGATTAACCGTTAGACCACAAAACGCGTTTCTAAGGCGATTTGAGTTTTCAACTTATTAGAAAAAGT
The DNA here is from genome assembly GCA_030686995.1 of Artemisia argyi. Classification (NCBI taxonomy): domain Eukaryota; kingdom Viridiplantae; phylum Streptophyta; class Magnoliopsida; order Asterales; family Asteraceae; genus Artemisia; species Artemisia argyi. The sequence continues at coordinate 44,252,458 of CM060701.1, forward strand.
CAACATATTTTCCCTCCTCCATTGACCAAAAATCATCCCTTGATGTTATAAGTCATTCCTTGATTTTTAGGCTTACAGTTTGATGTCTAAAAGACATTTAATACCAACCGACACTAGACTGAGCCCAGTCTAGACATTATAAGTCATTTTAAATCATTTTTATCACATTAGAAAAGTAACATTTTACTTTTCTCAATTTTACGCAATATTCGTACGTTTTACGTATTACGCGTTTTAGACCCGTGTTTCCAGTTTTTAGCAGGGTTTTACCACCCAAATGGAACCTACCACTCATTTTATATTTTATTATGGGACATATGGACATGTCTAACAATACTTTAAAGTTCCATAATTTTACGACACCCGGTTTTACGTTTTGAGGCCTAATCATTTACGGTTGTCATTTCCCGGAGTCAAAACTCTTCCTAATACTTAGGATAATACCAAGCAAAGTCCACACCTTGTCCCCCAAGCTTAGGAACCGACCTAGGGGGGGGGGGGGAATTCAGCCTTGTGTGTCTTGATCTCATGCTAGGAGCCTTAAGATGTGAACATGTGTTCAACTTGGCCTCCAAGTGTTGACTAGTCAACAATGTAACCTCCTCATTTGCATATAAATGCCTCTCCTTCCCCTCCTTGGCCATTCCAACGACCCACATACATAAAAACACACCATCATCTCATCCTTAGCTCATTTACTTCAAGTTCCATCCAAGAAATCAAGTGCTATATCCATACATAAACCCTAGTTTAGTTTTGATTCATCAAAACTACTTCAAATCCTTAGAAACTTTGGTGATTTCTCTTGAGTTTGAATCCACTCAAGTCACCTCAATTTTCATCATCTCTCTTTCAAGATTACAAGAGTAGAAAGATTGCATGAAGTGAAGTGGGTTGAAGCAAGTCTATCAAAGTCCTTTTCCTTACATGTTAACTTCCTTTCATCTTTGAAAGCCAAAAGTTGTGAGCCAAACCCTAACTTGATTCTTGTTAAATAATCATGTTCATGTTATTTACATGTTATTCTTGCTATATTATGTCTTGTAGTTATGTCCATGATGTATAAAAGTGAGCAAAACAAGTTATTGTTATTGATTGTTACAACAAGTTACTAAAACAAGTAAACTAGTGACTTTCTTGGTAAGACCTGATCAAAATGGTAAAAATATGATGTTGGATCATTACATATTACAGTAGAGGACTTAACAAGGAAACCATAGCAATTTGAACCACCTAAAACGAGTATACGAGTCAAAAGTTACGCCCATTTGAAGTTACCAAAACTTTTCGGCAAACTGCCAAATACCATTCTGATCAAATTTGGGTTTTGAAAGTCCCACTTCTGGTCCGATTCATCAAAAAGTTAAAACACGAAAGTTGTCCGGAACGACGTTTTCGTTCAGGAACAAAGAAGCTCGAACCCTGAAAACACTTTTTGAGTGATAAATTCTTCAAAATCTTAACAGCCCATTTTTAGACCAAAGTCATTACATATAAGTTATGGTTTATGAAGACCAAAGGGGTCTTATGACCTAGAATCAAGACCACAACCATGGCTAGAGCCAAGGTTGAGTCTCAAGACCATGGAACAATGACCAAAGGTCATGGCAAGGCCATGACGAAATGACCATACAAGCTTACCAAGGCAAATACATGAACTAGAGAAGTTGGCGATAACTTGAACATACAATTTGGATCTACTTCATCTAAAGGAACCATGAGATATTACAAGAGAAAATGGTCATTCAAGACTTATGAAACTACCCTAATAACAATCTTCATGTACTAATAAACTTTCCTAAGTTTATTCAAATATCGGACATGTAACTTTTCGGATCAAAACTTATATCTATATATTTCATCAACTACTACAATAGTAGGGAGCCTCATGTGAGGAGTTCATTATGTAAGCCGTCGAGTTGAGTTGTGGATTTACGAGTTAAAGTGTCCTGGCTCCTCGAACGCTTACTAACATGACTTCTGAATTATGTCGGCCCGAACGGTAGTAAACGATATACAAGACATACATGTTTCATGAATCATTACTTTCAAAGACTTACACTATACATCATACCACATCATGGACTAAATGCAAGATATATATATATATATATATATATATATATATATATATATATATATATATATATATATATATTGGCATGTTTATGTTTCCTTGGACATTATTCCAAACCTAAGTTACAACAATTATTCTAGGTTGCTCGTAGAAGTTCTTACGACATACCCATCATTCTCATTATACATCATCCAACTCAAGGTGAGTTCATAGCCCCACTTTACATTACTTCAATGTTTTACAAACCCTTGGGGGGAATACATGCTATTATTTTTCTACTCGAACACAATGCTTTCTACTGTATGCTATTCGACTATGTTTTATTATCACTAAGTAACATCCTTGCCAAACCAAGATCCCTTATTATGAACCATTTAATCACTTGCGAGGGTTACTTGCAAGTGAGCGCGAATATTGTGAATAGGCCTATTGGGATTGACGAATCCCATTTGTTTTGACTAAGTTCAAACAAATGCATTAATATTTGAGACATTAGGTATGACGGCAAAATACCTACCGGGATAAATCTGCCGATCGATATTGGTACACGTTAACGTTTTGGTGTCATAAGCTTAGTGTATAATACATTTTATGGGCGTATAACAACATAGCCTACCTATTTTGCTTTCCAAACATTGGTGTGAGCCTATAACTCACACTACCAACATATTGTGTTCAAACATTAAACAAACTCTATGAATATCACTCAACCTTTGTGTTGACCTCTCAAGCATGTATTTCAGGTTCATGACGATCAAGGATGGCACGGAAGGGCACGGATACTCAAGAGGGCTATAAATTTTTATTATCATTCAAAAACTCATTTACTATACATTGTAAACATGGAACCAATTGGGACCTCATTTTATAATCTCTGATATTTATATATTTTGAATGATACATCTTTTAAAATGACTCAATTGGAGTTCGTTTTCTATTATTGTGACTATTGTGCCGTCGAGTAACACCCAGTTTGAATTCCGCTGCATCCATGAATTGGGGGTGTTACAGTGTGATTGATAATATATGTAAAATCAAGAAAACGGCATAAATCACATCATATTCCAAGAAAACGCCTTAGCTTATAGACCCATGGAATTCACGTGTTTTTAGAAGAATGAATGCATCAAGAAATTAAGGGTGTGAGTAAAGTAAGAAAAACAACGAAGGTGAAGAGTCTCTATTGTTTTTTAATGGATAATAAGTGAACGATACAATAAAGACATGTATGTAACTATTAATCAAATAAAAGTCCATGCACGCGGACTACAATCTTCATGGTCTTGAAAAGCAAATGTATGTACACTCTGTTCCCGAGTTTTGAAATAAAAGAAAAGAAGAGAAGTGATAAAAATAGGCAGAAAAGAAGATGAGAGGAATGAAATATAACTTATTATTTCATGTGCCCAAGTTAGTTCCTAAGTTAAAGAGAAAAGAAAGAAAAGCTAATGATTTTACAAGTATAACCATTGTTGTATAAAAAATTATATTATATTTTAGGGCATTTAAGTCATTTTATTAATTATAAGTTTTTTTATTTACTTTCTCTTCAAATCATCCTACTTTTGGGAAGAAGATTTTGGAGAGAAAGTGAACCAAATTTCCTCTCCATCTCTTTTCTCTTCTCTCTTGAAAAAACTAAGAAACATGAATTTATTTTGATTTCTTCCCACTTCTTTTCTCTTCATTCAAAAATATAACTCGAGAACGCATGGTAATTAATTGATAAGTCAATGAAGATTTCTTGAGTACTTAATAAGAGTAAAAAAAAGTGTAAGCAAAAAGATGTTTGTGATTGATAATACATGTAAATATAAAAATATGACAAGATATCATATGTATATTTGTACGTATCTCTTCAAACATGGTCATAAACCTTAAAGAACTTCTTTATAGACTACATTTGTATGCTGCAGATTGCAAAGAAATATGAAAAGATCAACTTATGATTGATTATCAACTCATTTCACTATGCCATAAAGGATTCAAGTATTATTACAATCAAAACATCTCTAATGCTACATTCATCCATAACCCAACAACTTGAAAGAAAGTCAAAAAAAACATTTGATATTATCATGACATTCTGCATGTCTAAAGTGATATTGTTGCCAATTGCACTTTTTATTACAACTTTAGGGATATTGTGTCTATATAAAAAAATAATAATAATAATAATAAAAATAAATAAAAAAAGCGTTGCATTCATGTAGGGAAACTATCTCATGAACTTAATTTAATGTTATGGATTCATTGACATCTTTAAAACCAAAACGTCACAAATGGAACGATATCCTTATGCATCTATCTAGAATCTCAAATTTTGATGAGTAATTAGCTATTAGACCAGGCTTTGTTAGTCTTTACAATTTATACCATATCCTTATGCATCTGTTTAGAATCTCAAATTTTGATGAGTAATAAACTATTAGATCACGCTTTGTTAGTCTTTACAATTTATGACTTGAAAAATGAAGATAATTTTCGGACAAGATATAAATTGTGCGTAAGAAATTTTCAACAACTTTATTTGGATATTTCTTAATTTCTATGTGAACGTGATCAAATGTCTAATTAAACTTGTCAAATTGTAACATGATCATGAAAAAATATGAGAACAAATGTAATAAGAATAAAATGTTGATCATCAATTAAATACTGATGCACATGCATCGCATGTAACAAAGTACTTAAAATATCAAACGGAGCAATAAAATACATTATTGAAGTTGCATAACAAACATCAAACATAAAGTATCAAATAAAAAATGTTCAGAAGTATCATAATTATTCAAAGATTCAAACATAAAAAAACATAAAGATCTTTATAGTTGGTCCAATTCTTTTCGCCTATCTCTTCAATCATCTACCTCTTCGTGTTTGAGCCCTCATCTGCCAGAACACCATCTCCATTATGTTTCCTGGTCGAACTCTTGTCGTTAGGACTACTTGTAGTGCTTTTCAAAAGTCTGGAGGGTCCCATTATCTTCCGTAACAGATGCAAGATCTTAATATAAGACAAATCAGAGTACATGGAACCAAATTATATAACTAAAGGTTATAAATGTGGAAATAAATACCAGCTGTGACACATTTGTATACATCACAGCATGCATCCCTTGTTTCGCCCTTTTGCAATTAAAACATACATAAGAACATAGTCCAACACCTTATATTATTGTGTTTAATGGAAGTATAGTGTACCTTTAATGGTGTTACCATTGGAATTAGTACATGGATAATCTCAGGATCAAGATCATCAGACATTTTTCAGACATTCCATTCTTCGACTGCCAGTCATTCATATTAATTTTGAAAGCATACTTGTTACCAAGTCTACGATTAAAGTCGGCTGCGAATTCATTTAGCTTACCGCTCTGCATATATAAAAGTATTGTGAGAAGTTTTTTGTGATAGAATATCGTAATCAGCAAAGGGGCTTATATGTACTAAATTACATATTATATTATATAAGTAATATAATAAGATAGTTCAAACCAAAACCTCGGGATGAAAGTATAAAAAAAACTATCGTTGAAATACCTTGTGACAACACTCAAACACGGAATGTTACAGGTTCATAGACAAACTTAACGAAAATATAAGCTGAAATAGCACAACTTTATGCAGACCAATTATGTAATTTAACCTATAGACATTAAAAGAGGTCAAATGTATACATATCATTTGCAGACACAATCTATTAGTTACTAAAAACAAAATAAACATTCAATTATTCATATACAATTATTATGCATAAGTCAATACAGGTTGTGTTTTATCTCAAATTGGTCAAATAAAAACTTTAGCTAAATTAGAAATGGTTCAAAGATGATCTAACAGGTAAAGGTCATGGAAACTCGATTTCTGGTGCAACCATCCAAAACCTACCCACCTCATCTGCTGCTTATATATGATACGTATCAACCTGGTCCAAATTTGACCCGTTAATCAATCACTCATATTTCAAGCTCTAAGTGTTGCATATAAATTTTTAAGAGTCAAATCAGCAAATATAGCCTCCCATTGTGCCAAATCAGAAAAGGCAACGTCCAATCAATCTTCTAAAACTTCATTATCAATATGCAATACCTAGAGTCTATTCAATTGGGAAGATACCTTTATACATATCTTTGTTCCTTTGTTTACATTTTCTATTTAAACTCTTATGTCAGCTAACATGCATTACCTTTTTAAGGCAAAAATATATCACCATTATCTTTAACTTGATAACCCAAATGCCCATAATATATCACCATTGCTGCTCCATTAAAACAAAAGACATGCAATGAGAGACTCCGAATGCACATTTACTACTTGAATACATCCTATAACAATTTATATACTCCGTAGTAAAAAGGGTTCAAGTTTTAATAATACCCCAATTTATACCGCTTATACAGATGATAAGAAAAGTCTTGGTCATACCTTGTCGCCAAAGACACCGTTGGTCAAAGGAAACGGGGTCTTGACTCTGGTCCGGGACAGAGCCATACGACTAATTTTTGTAGCCCGGGCATTGCAGCAGGTGCTATTATATTAGGGTGACCTTAAATGTAGTTCTTGATTGACGTCAATGTATGTTAGACCAAAGAATATACACTTTCCGCTAACTTCATTGCTTGTGTGACTTCATTCTGATCATTTAAGAAAAGGCAATACATAAATAGTAAACACAAGTGATAAAGGTTCATATGTAAAATCTAACTTGCTAATGAAGTGTTGGTTGGATAATTCTTGTATTTCCTTTGTCAAACAATACCCACGTGTATCATTAAAACTCGAACAATCACATATTTTTCATTATTTTAGGAGCTTCCCAACCCACCATATTGAAGTTTGTTTTAGACAAACAAAAGAACTACAACCTCAACAGAAAACGCTGATAATGTACCAAATAGTTTGCAAACGTAAGCACTTCTATGCAAATTTAAGAATTAGAAAGAAATGCGCATACTACATGGTAACTTTGGGTAAGGGTCAGGTATATCCGAATAATACATTATCCAACTTTTGGCAGAGTAGATTCATAATGTAATAAAATTTATGTAATAATCAAGATGGACACACTATATATTCATGTAATGAAAAAGTCCTTTAGGCATACCCAACCCGTACAAAAAGTAACTCTTTTAACCCATTACCAAACCACCAAATTTTGCCACCCCTTATTGTTTAATTTTTTTCATGGTCCCACTTCTGGTAACCTATATGTGTAACATATAAACCATGTATTATAATTGAACTACAAAGCTTCAGATAGTATGAAGATAAGATATTATGAAGATAACCAAACAAATATGACTCACATATGTTGCATTTTCAATTGTTACATTTAGTAAATTCATCATGGAAAGTCTTCCCTTCTTTTTATTAGAGGCTTCAAGTTTACCTGAATATGTCATTTCAGAATAAAAAAACATTTAACTCCTATGCGTAGTTTTAAATATTCTTACCCAAGGATGAACTTCATCCTTTTTTAACCAGACTACGCTCTCCGATTTTGTTTTTTATAGTAAACCCCATGTGATATAAATGATTATTTACTGTCTTGCCATATTTGACCTCTAGACCAGTCACAAGATCTGTGAACATAAACCCCTTGTAAGCAACAGAGTCATATGGCAACATGCAAGACATTAAAAAGAGAAATGATAGGATGACATGCAAACCTGTATTAATAAATATCACTTGTCTGAGATAATCCAGAACATGTAGATTAATTTTTGAGGTTAAATGGTATTATCAAAACAATATATCTAAAATAATATTCCTATAGAGTATAGAAAGTAATCAAACACGAAATCTTAGTTTCATCATTGCTTGTAATACCAATTCAAATAGATAGCAAAACGGTTGACAGTAATGATAAAAAAATATAAACATAAAACCGTGAATTACCATCTTTAGCCAATAGCCACGATGACAAATATGTCGAACTCGTATACTCAAGTTTTGCATCTGCTACATCAAGAGAATCACAACGTAACCTATCTCCATATATAAAGGCATTTGAAAGCTTCATAATTATGGACACATACGGTACTGCAATTTACAGTAAAAAGCTTATCATAAATATTAGATCACTTTAAAGTAAGATGTTTCGGACTATAAAAAGCTATTAATATACCTGGCTTTGCAGAGCTGAAATGGCATGAGGATGTGCTTTTGAAAGCCTGCAAAAGAGGCTTACACCCATTCCATTTTCCCTAGCTTTAGTATTCGAATGTAACAGAGTTTCAAGGTCAATTTAGATGTATCTCATAGGATAATAGCCGGTAAATCACAGTAACACTAAATTAGAGTTTCAAGTAAAGTTAGATGTATGTCCTAAGCTTTTATTAAAGCAATTCTATCTGCTCCTCGACACGTCCTGATCTCTGTAAATGCACACAAAAACATTCGATTATTAGTTTCAAACAATTAGTATGTTTAAGTTGTAATCAAATCTCCAATTGTGTACCACAACTTCTGTACATATATTTATCAAGTATGATATTGGAGGGTTATTCAATCTCCTTAAAAGCAGTAATTCTAACAACCAATTCCAAACATTTCTTATATCAGATTCAACATGTAATCCAAACAGCCCCATAAAAATAGCTATTTTAATAAGCCAATGTCAAATAGATACAATTATACAAATGTATTCACTTAATCAATTACAATCAGGCCAAATCAATTATAAGAATCCCCAAAGATTATAACACTCTCATTAAGCGGGCTAAAAATTTCTAAAAATTGGACCCAAAAAAATCTGCTTTGCTACAATCGAACAAAAAAATTACTATATAAATAGAAAAAAAATGTACCTTTAGATATTTGGGGAGGATGCAACAATTGACTCCATGAACAGCAGAGGATACAATGACTTCATGAACATCAAACCATGATGTTTTGAATCGCTGTTTTGATAGGTAATATGGTATAGATCAAAATTATTTTGAATCGTGGGATTTTAAATTGGTAAGCCATAGAACCATAATGTTTGAAACGATTTGAGAAGGATTAGGTTTGATTTTGGGATGATTTGTTTGAAGAATAAATTGATTGATTGTAACCGATTACATTGAATGCATTCATATTGAATGGTGAATTGAAACTGTATATTCAAATCCGATTATATGAAGGCGTATAGAGGAAGAATGAAGTGTTTTGAGGAGTGTAGTGAAGATGTACATTCCAAAAATAACGATGCCCTCTCCATCGAGACACATCAGATTATTAATTGCAGGGGGTGCTTCATAGGGTGGTACAAAACTCTATTTTATAAGAATACATAGATAGATAGATAGATAACGTTTTACAATTCCTAAGGACTAACAAATCCGGTATCCTCAATTTCCGGTCAAAAATCCGGCTACCTTTAAAATTCACTCTCGGTCAAAAACTCATTTATTCACTGTTATATCCATAGATTCTACACCATTAGAAATTAACTGACGCCGTCAGTGGCTGTAGTTCCATATTAAATTTTCAAACAACACCCCGCTGCAATCGTCGCCACTACTGCCTTGACTTGCCGCCATAAGCCGCTCAAGCTTTTGTTTCTTTTTGAGATCTACATCAGATCGTGAGGAACCGTTTGTACTTTTGAATTCCTTACAACAATCATTAACAAAACAAAAATAAATATATCAATTTTTACATGTATATTGGGAGACATTTGTGAGAATTAAGATAGAACAAGAATCACGATAGCAAAGCGACTACGGTTATCTAAGGTTTCTTTTATTTTTGTACAGTTTGTATTTTTTGTATATTGTTTCCAAAAATACAAAATAATGAAACACTAGCAAATACTATATTAAAACCCATACAAATATACAATGGTAGATATGTTTTGTAAAAACCATTAGTTGGTTGAAAACTCCTCCTTCATATAACCATAACCTAAGTTATAGGTTAATGGATTACATTAAAAAAATCTACAACTCACGTTATGGCTATGGCAATGGTGCTATAACGCAGAGGGATAGTGCGCAAATAGCAACACCAAAATGCCTATAATTGTGCCCCTATAGTGATGCACACCCACCTTTCTAATTGTTTTGAGAGTCAAAGTACTTGTAATATATATAGTGGTTTTTATACTTTGGACCAACATCTTTGTTTTTGGTGCATAAATAACTGTGAGTTTTACATAAATTTGAGAAAAAAAATAACATATTATTAACATCTTCGTTATTTAACTTGCCCGGTGAAACACAATTCTCCAAACTTCAAAATTCAGTACCGCTTTCGAATTCAAAAATCTACACATGTAACTCTACTATCGAGTTCTTACATGAAAATTCAACAAAATTATTTGATACTAGTATTACATATACCAAACACCCACATGCCAATATATACTACCTTCGATTGATCAACTTCAGCAAGAATTGAAGTCAAGTAGAATGAGGTAAAGCATCACAGGGTATACCTCAAATGTTATCAGTAGAATTCCCGAACGTTGAAAGAGAAAACGGGGCAACAGCCACATTAATGTCTTTGACCCTACTTTATCTATGTGCTTCATTTCAAAGTCACCCTCCTGCAATGTCATCAGATAGCGTAAGTAACGACCAAAATGGACATGACAGGTAAAGGGCGAAAATGGGTTTGGGTCAATGGACACTGGACACGACACAAATATATACTCACCATTCTACCACTAGGAGTTGTTAACGGGTATGCTGATGAATACTCAAAACTGTTATTGGGAAGTATAACTGGTTGTTCACCAATGACTCCAATACCCCTATTAAAAGGAGAATGTGTTATAATAGTCAAAAAACAACTCAGCAATATAAGAGCTTGGTCAACTCAGTTAGGTGCCAGCATAGTGGGGATCATACCATACATCCTCAGATTTCTCATTAGCATTGGTAATTATCCAATGCCTCTTCAGAAGCTGCACAAGAAACAAGCCCAACTCAGACTACAACTTCCCACCTGTGAGAAGCTACACGGCCCATGAGCATCCCATACTCCCATAGAGATATCTTGACTGTCTGGATTTTATGGCAAATACCTATGGCGTTTTGCTGCAACCAACAGGCCTATTTTCCATTATTTAGAGTTGGTTTCAACTTTTGCATTGCTTTTTGAACCTGATAAAAGTAGACTCGCCCTTGAAAAGACCCTGCATTTAACTCTGCTAATTATTCAATGATATAATTTAGTTTTTCTCAAAGCACGTATTATACACTATATATATTCATTCCATTCTACATCACTTGCAGTATCATTTTCTCTGAGAAGGGGCAGGTTGTAATGTTCTTGTTTGATCCCACTTGCCAAAAGCTTAAAGTTTGCTCGAGTCATGTGCAGGGGACACTTTGGATTAAACCAAATCAACGAATTGGACCGAAGGAGCTCGATACAACTGTCGCTACTTATAGAAAATCAAGTTCCCTCCCTTGATGCGGTCCCTTGATGCGGGTTTTGTCAGCACTTCCTAGTGTTTTCGTGTTTCCAAGTCTTGAAAAGAGCTTGCTTATCTGTTCCATCACTACACTCTTCACATTTTGTACTTGACATTTGGTTTGCAGTTACATTAATTACTGTTACTAACATTGTCAAACAATGATATAAAGAATCAACTCGTTCTCAGTCCCACCCTTCATCCAAACACCACCTTATTCTTGCTAATCAGCATTTTGAAGTTTAGACAATATTTTGGCTTTCGACTTACATTGATCCAACCTATAAGGTTTTACTCTAATTCAAGAACAATAATAACTTGATTGTAATGTTACATAAGCCCAATAAACAGAAACATTAGCTAAAGTGGTTTGCCCAATAATAAATATTACGGAGTATTTGATGTAATTAAGTATTGGGCTTCACATCGCTGCTGTGTACAGCATATAAATTCCCTGCTGCAAGGAACAATTATTTTTTTCATATTTACACTTTTAGTCCTTGAAGATTTGAATTATATGTAAATCATCCTTGGCTATAATACAAAAAGTAGATAACTTCCTTGCTGTTACAACAGGGATCATTTTGCCTTAAGGGTATTAAGATGAAATAATAAGCCCAAAAACTTTGGTTAGACATACAGTATAAAAAAATTTAACGAAGCCAAATGCAATCAAACAAACAATTGAACCAAAAGCTAATTTCATTTCATTTCACTTGTTAATTGTTACATGTTAAAACCATAATCCCTAAGCCCTTTCGCCCCTAATCCTCCTAGCCAACTGCATATCTTTGGGCATAATCGTAACCCTTTTGGCATGAATGGCGCACAAATTAGTATCCTCAAACAGCCCCACCAAATACGCCTCACTCGCCTCCTGAAGCGCAGCAACAGCCGAACTTTGAAACCTCAAATCCGTCTTAAAATCCTGAGCAATCTCTCTGACCAGCCTCTGAAACGGCAACTTCCTGATCAAAAGCTCGGTGCTCTTCTGGTACTTGCGAATCTCTCGTAAGGCAACGGTTCCAGGCCTGAATCTGTGAGGCTTCTTAACTCCTCCAGTTGCTGGTGCTGATTTACGAGCGGCTTTTGTTGCGAGCTGTTTCCTTGGTGCCTTTCCTCCTGTTGATTTACGCGCTGTTTGCTTTGTTCGGGCCATTTCTTTTCTTTTCTTTTTTGGAAATGAGTTTGATTGTTGGTTTTGTGTGTGAATATTTTGGGGATGAAATGAGTGTGTATTTGTAGGAGTTTGAAATTTGCGGGGAAGAGATGGAGAGGGTGAATGTGGGGCGTTGGATTTATGAAATAATAATGGACGGTGAAGATTGTTTTAAAAGGGTGGATGCGGATCCTGATCCTTGTGCTTTCTCAATGAAGTCTGTGATTGATCAAATCCTACCCAAAAGGAATAATATTTTCTTTCTTATTTAATTTAGCATCAAATTTTGGCTCATAACTTTAAATGCATTAATATATATATTATAGGGCATCTAATACGATGCCGTTCGATGAATAGTAAACCTTGGCCTGTTTACCAGGCTACTACGGCCCACTTCCTTAACCTGTTTGTTTGATCCAGATCCGTCCATTTATGCGATAATAATACTCCGGTCTCCCGATCCTTCCACAGTCATCTTCATTAACCTAGAACTAGAATCCACATCCAGTCTTCCCAAAACATGGTAATCGGGATGCGGGCGCCTTACCAATTGCTGCCGACTTCTGATTTGCGCGATAGGTAATCATTTTGATGGTTTTAATTTTGTAGTTATTGATTTATGCTGAGGTTAAACTGGCTTCTTCTTTTTCATCGTGAGTTATTGATGCATATAAGGAGAAGGATTCAATTATGCTTCTTCTTTTTTATTGTGAGTTATTGATTAGAGGTTTTAGTTGTGATGGCTTGGGTTGTTGATTTTCAGAAGTGAGAAGATATGAAGGAAGTCGATGATAGTCCTCGAGTTACCTACACCGCGGTTCGCGTTACGGTGGGTTATATGCATAAACGAAGCATGGTTTGTGGTGTGATCTTTGGTGCCTGCGAAACCGATTAGTCAAAGGTAATTTTGTAGTATTGTTGTCTGTTTATGTTCTGGATTTGTTTAAGAGTGTTTGTGTACCTTTTATATGCATAAAAGATTATGGATATACTATTGGCTTAAATTTATTGGATCTGAAGTTGTTTGGTGGTGTGAGAATTGTTACAGGCCTTGACAATCCACTTGCTGCACACAAAAGCTCTGTTTCGCCTTTTGGATTATGAGAAAAGGTTAGATATGTGCTATCTAGATAAGAAGTGAATGATGGATTAAAAGTTTTGGTTATTCTTTCATGTGATCCTCATATATTCATCCTTTAATTTGTTAAAAATTTAAACCATTGACCAAATACATCTAGCTCATATAATTATTTGATCATTTCTTTGGGCTACAAATTTGTTTTGTACTAAGTTAGTATGTTTTTTTTCAGTGAAATAAATGCTGGATTTTTCTATTCAAATGCGGAGCGAAGAGAAGCAATGGTTGCTACAGAGAGGCGTTCAGTTGATGAGAGCATGAGAAAAATAATTGAGCTAAAAAATAAGGTATTTAACCTAAGTGTTGGCGGACAGTGGATGTTTTCATGTTTATAAGTGCATATTCAACTAACTTTGTTTTGGGTGATCTGCAGGTCTGCAATGGAACTGACAAGAACTTTGTTGTTATAAATCAGAAAGGAATTGATCTTCCATTGGATCTTCTTGCTAGGGCAGGGGTAAGTTACTCCTCGACCATACTTAAGCCCAATTCATGTATTGGTGGTTAAATAGTTGATCACTTCACATATACTGCTAGAGCAAACGAAATTAGTTTTTGACATTGTATGTCATTTGAAAGGAGCCATATGCATCAGTCTCATGATTGTGATATAAGTTGTTCTCTTTAGATTTTAATTACTATATATATTAAAAGAGAAATAAATCGTCGCCGTTCATGCTACAGTGAATAAGTTGTTCTCTTTAGACTTAAGTGTAAAGTTCTCAATTTTTATACTCTTAAATCCATATGCGTCGTTTGTTTCTCTAGCGTTTGTGACAGGCTTGCAGGAGAGTCAACAATATGTTGAAAACAGTTTATGCGATCACCTGCAATCAGGTAGTTTCTATGTCTTCTTTTCTTATTTTTATATGTGCACATTTCCTTTTGCGCTTTTGTGGTTCAAGTTTTCTGATGACATTACTCATAACAGGGTTGTATATGTTGCAGGTTCAGCGACTTTGGCATATTCAGTTGAGGTAGTGTGCACGCTAATGTTTCACGATACATGAATCTTTGCGTTATTGGAATTAGTTTTTTTATATTTACCTGTTTGGCGTATACTGTTGTTACAACTTGGCAGGTGTAACTATAGGCGCTATTGGTTTACATGATCAGCCTATCTTAGAGAATTGTACAATGCGTGCAGCAGCTCCAGGTACGTCATTCATTCCAGTATTGGTACATTTTTTAGGTGCTGACTCCCTGTATGTGTGTGTAGCACATAACGATTTTGTATACTTTCCTTTTTCTTTTTTTGAAGTATATCCTTAACATTTTTTGCTTATTATTGCAGTTGTGTCGTGTGTATCAAGGGTGCTTGATTTTACTAAATAGTTTGCCTGCGATTCAGGTAATTTTTATCATGCTCCTGGTATTACGTATTCCCATATATTTCCGCCATCAAAAAACAAGTTTCTTGAACCAAAAAAAAAGGGTCAAGGTTTTGTCGATCGTCGTTTTTCACACAATTCATACTTATGTCACCCTAATAATATTGCTCTCAAATAGGTTTGACCCATTATTATTTGCAGGTCAACACAGGCCAACCACTTTTAAGTCATACCAAAAAGAATTACTCCCTCCGTCCCAATTTAATTGTCCATCTTTCCTTTTTGGTATGTCCCAAATTAATTGTCCAATACTAAAAATAGATAGGGGAGTTTGGTCAATTTTACTATGTTACCCTTAGTTGAAATTAATATTACAAATTTTAAAGAAGTGTTAATTAATTGGTTAAGGATAAATATGTCATTTGGCAAAAAAGTAAGAGAGAGATAGCTGTATTAATTATGTTTTTCTTAAACTGCGTGTTTTTTGTCGGGGGACAATAATTTTGGGACGGAGGGAGTACTATCTTGATAATAATCTTGGGCCTATATGAGTTTTAACGGGTGAGGATAAATGTGGGATTCTTTGCAACTTGCCGTGCCAACCTATGAAGGTAGCAGTCATAGCGTCCACGCCCGTTTTTCCCAAATTGCCACCCTATCTGACCCAGACTTTTGAGTCGAAACTCATGTAAGTCTACTGTCCCTAACTATGGTTACACTATATGTGAGGATGCTAAGAAATATATGGCAACTGTAACACACAAGCCCCGAATCAAAGTCGGAAGAGTGGCGACATTTGAAAAGATATGTGGCGATGGGTTTCCACTCTATTACTTTCAGTATACTCCATCTATATGAGTGATGTGACAAGAATGAGATATTGACAGGTTTTTTTTACTTATCATTTTATCATTTTAGTTTCAGGTTCATGTATTAATGATAACAGATTTGTGGCTTCTTTTATATATATATATATATATATATATATATATATATATATATATATATATATATATATATATATATTATTTTTTTAATTTATTTTAATTCAAGGTTGTTTGATGTTGTTCAAATACAGACTTCCGTTGTAAATAGATGGGTGATCACTTAGCTCTGGATGTGAATCGACCCATTAAAAGGAGCAAGGAGATGGATGGCCACTTATCTTCTGATGCAGTTGTTGTTGTAGTGGATGAAAGCCGGGCTTCATATGATGACGTGGAAGCACCTCTATTATCAATGGCAACGTGTCGCATTTGTCAAGAGTAAGATTCCGTTGATGTTTTGGAGGAACCCTACTCTTGCAATGACAGTTTTAAGGTATTCAACCCTGTCAATAACTTCATTTCTTTGGACTCTTTAGCAAAATACTGATGTAAATTTAATATTATGGTAATTATTACATATAGAAATATACTGAATAACTTCGGTGTTTGTGCAGTATGCTCACGGGAAGTGTGTTCAACGCTGATGAAATGAAAAGTGAAATGAACTGTTCGGACTAAGCAATCTTTGCAGCATTATTCTGTCCCAAACAGACTCAATTTCGGAAAAAAAGTAGAACATTCAGATCCATGGAACAAATTTTGCAAAACCTTCAAAGGTATGCTCTATTTCTGTTCAGGAATTGATGCAATTTTGGGGTTCGGGTTAAGTTTTTTTTTGTTTCTTCATATGCTTGGCGTGATTAGAAAATAACACAATTTGTTGCCAGAGTGTCAATTTTATTGTGAAAATGAAAATTTGAGTAGTTTTAATGTTAATTAGTCTTTTGAGATTGGAAATTGAAAGTATTTAAGATTGTAGTTATTGTTAGATATTGTGACTTCACCTCCTAAGGGTATTTTGGTAATATTAGTAGTAAGGGTATTTTGGTCATTTTGTTAGTAGCTTAAGAAGTATCAGGATCTTTTATGTCGGTTTGTAAAGTCGGTTGTTTAGCTATATATATAGGATTGAATACATAACTTTGTACTAGACTTTGACTTCATAAAAAAAATACAAGTTTTGTTCTTAGCTTTTGATCTTTGTGCTTCTGCTGCTGCTGCTGTGCTTTGGTCTTTTGCCCCATGAATATCTATCCCTAATCCTAACAAATTGGTATCAAGAGCCACTCGATCGATTGAAGCAAGCTGCACCTATTTTGGGTTTCTATTCGACATCAGCTTTTCTGGTCTAATTTTTTGGTTTGTGTTTGGTGGCTGCTGATTTGATTGGTCAGAAGTATCAGGTTTGTTGTTTTTTGTTATTCTTCAATCGATTGTTGCTTCTGCTCATTTGGTAAGTTGAAGGTGTTTGTCAATTGGGATTAAGGGATAGTTAGAACTTGTGTTGAATCAATATCAGGTTTGTGATTTGGGATTTTCCCCAATCGTTGTTGTTTTTTTGTTTGTGTGAGAGATTGAAGGTGTTAGTTGTTTGGGATTTTTTGTTTGATCAACCTGATATTGCTTAGGACCGATTTTGGTTTAGAATTTGTCATGGGCTTATATTGGAATTCGGGCCTTGATTTTCATACTAATAATCATGCCATTGGAACTACCGATTGTTTTGAATTAGTTATTGGGTTTGAATTTGGGGCTTTGGCTAAGTTGGCTTTTGAATCTGAATATGGGATTTTTGGAATTGCGCCAATATTTGTTAGTTCTTTGATTTTCGTTTGATAGTTGGCAACTGAATTTTGGATATCTATTTTGCTCGTTTTTTGTTATGAGATTTGGAATAATCAGTTATGGTGGAGCTATTTGATGTCGCCTTAATGGAATTGGTAGGAATTGTTTTGGAAACTGGATATCGTAGGTTTAAAGGCTCGGTCAGTATTTGTTTTGCTTCGGTATTTGCTATGGAATTTGTATTCGAATTTGGACTGTAATTCTTATTAGATAAGTGGGTCATTGGTATTATTATCCATATCATAGTTGGAGCATTTGAATTACTAGGGCTCATTCGTCAAGTTATGTATTAGCTTGAGTTTGTTTGATACGGATAATAAGTTTGAAGTTGGACCGTAATACTTATCAATAAGTGGGTCGTTAGAATTTGAATTTGGTATTTGAAATTTGAAGATCGATTTGGTGTTTGAAGACTTGGTTCAAGTCATTTGAAGTTTGTTCAATCGTTTGGAATTTGTCATTTTGGAAATTTGGATCTTCGTTTGTCGGGCTTTTGAAGTTTGCGGCCTGAATTTGATTGTCATTGGTGAAGATCGTTTGAGTCGATTTGTTTGTTCGGTTGGCCGTTTGGAATTTGTCGGCTAACATTTGATAGTTTGTTTTGAAGACATCAGCATTTGCATTTGTTTTTGGATCGTTTTCTGATTCGATCGTTTGTTATGAATTTGGCTAGCACCTCTAGCATTTGGAAGTTTAGAATTTGATTGAAACTTTGGCATCACTTAGGAGTTGAACTCAAGGTGGAGATTGTTAGATATTGTGACTTCACCTCCTAAGGGTATTTTGGTAATATTAGTAGTAAGGGTATTTTGGTCATTTTGTTAGTAGCTTAAGAAGTATCAGGATCTTTTATGTCGGTTTGTAAAGTCGGTTGTTTAGCTATATATATAGGATTGAATACATAACTTTGTACTAGACTTTGACTTCATAAAAAAAATACAAGTTTTGTTCTTAGCTTTTGATCTTTGTGCTTCTGTTGCTGCTGTGCTTTGGTCTTTTGCCCCATGAATATCTATCCCTAATCCTAACAGTTATGTTAAATAATGTAGATTTCTCTTAGATAATGTGGATGGATTTGTTTGACCAAATGAAAAAAATATAGTCCTATCAGGAATGGTACCGAGTTCTTCATTTCCATATCCGTAGACCAGACATGTTCTAAAGTGTTATATCTCATTGCTATCGTTTCTTTATTAGTTAAAAAAAACACTTTAAAAGTTAAATCTAATTTTAATTTGAATATTTGATATAAATAGGTGTCATAAGTGGTTTATTTTAGTCATTTGCTAAATAGGTAATGGAATGTCTTAGTATATTTTAAGCACATTCACGCCGAAAAAGTGCATACAACATGTGTTGTGCATATATTGTTGATACATAGTGGCGCGTTATTCCTATCTTAAAATGCCAGACTATGGTTCTCTCACCACTCTAGAACCAGGAATTTTAGTTATACCATTTTGTTTCATAAGTATAGCTTTTGACTGCATTGGATCTCTACTTTATATTAGTGTTAGTGCATCATATACTTCGTTGACATATAGCAATAATAAACTATATCAACTTATCAAGTGTGTTTTATTCTTGAAGTTTCTTTTATGAATTTCATGATTTATGTACACATTTTATTGGATCCACCTAAAGATGCTATTGTGGCGACATCTGAACATAAATTCTATAATCGATGCATCCTTGAACGACTTTCAAGTGACTGCAAACGCGACTTGCTATTGCTGCAAATCCGGCTTACTGTTGCTGGTGCAGCTTGCTGCTCATAGAATTTTCTGCTTTTAACAATCAAAGGGGCAAAAACAATTACAAACATTTGAAGGATTATACTTGTAGAATTTACTTAACTGCCTTTATATTATTTGACTTTTTGTGTTTCCTATCCATCATAGCTATTTGCCGCAGTGATACATCTACAAATAAGGATCCCTTATATACAACAGTAGATAATCCTTATTTGCATCAAAGGTGAGGCTTAGCCGTAATGGCATTGAGGAGGTTTACGCACTTGGTCCCGTGAATGAATTTGAAAGGTAATTGTTGGTTAATACCATTTTCGGTATATGCAAATTGTTACCATCCCAAGATTAGTGCACAATATTTCTTAATCGTTGGTTAACTGAACAATTTTTACAGGACTGGTTTGCAGATGGCAAAGAAAGAGTTGGCCGCAAGCATTGAAAAATCACTGGATTATGGTATACAACAAATACAATTTAAAGATAACGAAACATTTCCTAAAAAATAGCAAAAAAATTACGTTAAAAACTCGCGAGGCCGCAACGCGGCCGACCGGAGCCAGACTCGTTTTATATATAAATCATATAATGGATGTCTTTATTTTTTATTTTTTTCTTTCATTTAGCATTAAAGAATCAAAATATTTACTGTCTTTTTTATAATTACTTTCATGCTTAACAAATAACCTTTTATATATGATTGGTTAAAACTTTCTATCAAAATATTGTTTTGACGAATAATACTGCATTTTTACAAAAAAAAGGGAAATCTCGACTTTCTAGAATTTAAAATACAGAAAGGAAAGTTTTACGTACAAATTTAAAAAGCGTGTTTAGATGGAATACTTTTGAATAATTAAAATTATACTCAATCCGTCTCAAAATTATAGTCAACATTTCTATTTTATGATATCTCAAAATAATTATCTACTTTTCATTTAAAAAAAATAGTGGAGAATATTCTATTTGAGTGGTTGAGATTTATAGTAGCCCACTTTTATTAAAATTTGTAATTCTTGTCATCTGACAATTATTTTGATACGGAGTGAGTAAAGGAAATGCAATAAAACATTTAGAAAACAACTAAAAGTCTATAATAAAGTGGGTAAATTGCCCAAAAAAAGTGTATAGCGAAAACTATAAAGTTTGATAAGTTAAAAATAATAATAAAAAGCAAAAGATACATTAAAAAAACATAAAAAATTGTTTTGTCCCGTCAATAAACTGGATATTATGACTTTATGAGAGATATTAGATGTATTTTAAGAGTAAGAGGTACCTATATCCCAACCTATATAAAACACAAGTTTGATTGCTATTTTTAGAGGCAAAAATTCCTCCCAAAACTCTAAATGACACCTAGAAACCACACTACTAATAGAGAGTTTTCAATATTCTTTGAATAAAAAAAGGGAGAAAAAACAGGAGCAATTTTTCAAAAAATTTCAAAACCATTTCAATTGAGCAAATCCAGAACAAAAACTGCTGAAAATAAGGAAAGTTAAATCCAATGCCAAAATAACACACACTGCAAATCACACACACGCAAACCTGGCCATAAACCACACACAAAATCATTAATTATTTTGATTTCAAATCTCTGATTTCAATTCCAATTGGACGTGTCTACTTCATAACTCGATCATACAATAGCACAAATAACACATCATCACAAATCAACCATATTATGTTTAAGGTAATTTTTATTTTACTTTTTGTGCGAATTGAAACAAAATTAGATGACTCGATGTTTGATGTTTGATGAATTAAGGATTAGTTTTTTTATGTATTTATTGATTTTGTTTATTTGATTCAGTTTTAAAATCAACCTTGACTCCATATGAAGGTTAGTGAATCATGCTCACCAACCATTTGTTAAGTCGTTGAAAAGAAAATCAATAGCTGCGAAACACAACACTTAATTTTGTAGTTGAATTTTATGTTTTAATCAACTTTCTATAGTCTATTTGTGTGTCCCATAAAAGGTGTTATTTTTGTTTTGGAGATAATGCAGGTAGTCTAATATGGATTAGCAAGTAGCGTGCTTTGCAGCAGCCTGTTGCTTCTGCTTTTTACCTCTTTTAGTTGTTCTATTTGGTAACTCATTAAACAATTTATGCAATGTCATAAGCGTTATCTCAATGTGCTAAGATAATATACTGAGGTATTTGAATTCTTTATTAGGACTTCTTATTTGTTTATTGTGGCTTTGATGTAGTAGTGAGTAGTTTTGACTATTTGGATATAAGCCAAGTGCTTATAATTTTGGTTATTGTAACAACTTGATTTTTCATTTGTGAGTCAGTGATAGGTTACAATTTTTGTTATAGCTCCCTAAAACTAAACATAAGTATGTTCAGAATTCAGCATGTGTTTTGGTTGCTGGTGTTCAGAATTCAAGTAGAATGAAAAGCTTCTTCTGGTATTTGATGCATAAGTTTTGATTTTTTCAATATGGTCTTCAATCTATTTAGAAGTAGCCGCAACAGAAAAAAAGGAAGGGATTGTGTAATGAAGAGATCATATAAGGGGTGTTTGGGATTGCTCATTTTAGCGCTTTTCCCCATAATATTCAGTAGATATTATTAGATAAACGATTTATTGCTAAGTAAAGATCCAGTACTCTCTGTCATAAACTTCTTAGTGAATTGTAACGTTGATTTCTATTTATATAATTTGGTCACTGTCAAATGGATGTTGGAGTAGGTGCATGGCTAATTCCTTTGTTTCACGTCAAGCTAGGGGTATTTGAACAATGTGAGTCCTTTTACTCTCTCTTATTAAGTTTGTAAAAGCTACTCTTTTGAAGGGGATAAAGCTTTATTTGTTTCTCTGTTCATGCACATACCATAATCATATTGATTGTTGAGTTAATGGCATGAAATGACTTATCAAATGCCATTACAAATGATTTCATATAAACCTGAACATATGATAGTTAGACTTCCTTAAGAATCCTTTGACATAGCTACTGATATTGTCATTATGGTGGCTGTATTTGATATAGCATATACTGGTTTTGTATAAATAACTTGCATAGCAAATCTTAACAAATTATTAAGCAAGACTATTGTACTTATCATTGTCATTGATTTTTATTAGTTTAATTGCATTAGTCCTACTGTAGGTGGATTTTCCAAAAGCACAAGTAGCTTTTTTGTACCCACTTGGCTCAAATATAGTATTCAATTTTCTTTTAGTTTGAAAATCGAGGTCATCTACCAAGTACCAATAGAGTTTGAGATCAAGGTTATCACCATTCATGGTGGCTTTTGTCATGATTGGCTTAGACATTGTTTCAGTGTTTATTTCATATTTAAACAAACAAAAACCATATATCTGTATTACATTAGTTATTTACTCCAAAACATGTTGATACAACAGGGTGAATGTCTCTTTACTCTCTAAACAACATCTAGGACACATTGACATGTTTATTTCATTTTTAGCTTCATCGTTGTTAAATCATTACAAACATGCATTATCTTCATATTCTTCTTTATGCCTCTTAATCAGGATTTTAATTTGTGATTGTTGTTTACAAGGCCTAGATTTCAGGGTAACTTTCTTGTAGTTGTGTGCTTATGCATGACCTTTTTTGACAACCATTCTAAATAGGTACACTGTCATATTTCTCATTTTTTGTTCTGACTTAGTAATTGCTTATCACTTTCTTGATATTATAGGGGTTTAAGAAGACGATTGTCTTCTACTAGCACGCTACTGTTTTTGGCCTTTACTAGACTTGTGTCTACAACTGGAGTTTACTATCAGGTAACTTTTCTCCCATTCTCCTTTAAATCTTTAATATGAATATATATACTATCATAAAGTTGGATGAATATTGCTCTATGTCTCAATTTATCATCATTCTCTTTGCAGGTTAATGAGGGAGATTACGTTGTTCACTGGAATTTCTTTTGCTTAGTTGTTGGTGAAGCAGTCTTGTCATGAGTTATCAACGTCTCTCCAAGGTATTAATATATTATTAGCTGTAAACATACTAATATATCATTAGCTGATGGTTTTTTTGGAAAGTCTCTTGAATGAAAAATCATATATGATTAGCTGTAGAATACATATGATTGCAGTATATACGAAAAATCACCTTACTTATGTAATTTATGCAGTATATTTTGCAGACGATTTCCCGGACAACAATACATGGCATGGACAGGTTATAGATACCAAAAATCTCCGTTTTCAGCTTAAGAAGCATGAAGATTCGTCCACGTTTCCTGATGCTTTCTTACAAATAGCCTTTACCGTACAAGTTTAAACTTAGCTAAATTGTTGAACCCGCCAACCCATATAAGTTATTTTCATTTTGTATTTCATTTCAGCATGCTGCTCACGTGGAATGATGCTTGAAGAAAATAAGTCAATAACTACTAAAGATCTTCATGATAGGGCGTGAAAACCATTAGCACTTTTTCAGTTTTTAAAGCAAATTTTAAGATTATTTTGTTCCATTATCCTATCACTTGGATAGGGGATTTGGCACATGCATCGACGGTTGGGTGGTTTTCTTTGAGGTTAGTCCCCATTTTCACTTGCAATTATTTTAGATGATGTTTGATATCAAAAAGTGGGGGTGGATGTGTAGTAAAAGCGTACAGTAATCTCAGATATATCTATAGGATGTAGTCGCTTAATTTATGCATTTGTGCAGACTTTGGTGTAATTTCAAGAGCATGGGGTAGAAGAGGTCAAAGACTCTTTGATATAGGTACAGATGCCTAGAATGCCTAATTAATGAAAATTTGTGAAGATGCTCAGAATGATCTAATTTGACTCATATATGCTTTAAATTTGTAGGCAGAATGTGACCATTTAGATTAGCTAAACATATCAAAGTTCAATATGATAAATATTGCAATTTCCATTGCTCATGGCGTGGTACTTCCAATTCATGCCACTTATGTTTGTTACTTTTTAAAACCAGATGTGTCGATTTGAACCCGCTTACATTTGAATTCATTTGTTTTTGATGATATTATGTTTACTTTGTTGCCAGTACTCAGGTAACAGAAAAGCAAACAATTATGGACACATTCAATAGCGATACTTCCATAAATTTATGCTTGCTGTCTGCAAGGGCCGGACGTCAGGTACTGAATTTGACTGGAGCCGATATGGTCCTTATACATGATATGGATTTCAACCCCCACAACGACTGTCAAGCAAAAGGTCGCTATCATCGCATACGCCAAACAAAACATGTTACTTACAGGTGCATTTCTAGCTCTTTTCCTGAGGTGCTAATGAGTTGTCAGATTTTACCCATTTGATTATGAACATGTCAGTTACGGTCAGCATGTAAAACGGGTAAAATCGCAAGAAACTTGGAAGTTTGTAGTTTTGACCCCAGTAAGTGAAAACCTTAAATATTTGACCATATTAGGTAATGATATGTTCTTTTATATGTAACATTTTTATAACATTAGATGAAAAAGTACTTATAGATGCTAATATCAGTTGTTAAAGCGTTAGTTATATGTGTAGAGCATGATTTTGTTTCGATACAAACAGGGTTTTGGACATATACGTACACAATGTCAAACTGTCTACCTGGTCATGGCATTAGCACTGGAAGTTTAGGAAAAGATAAAACGAAAGCATGCATCTCAAATGTCACTATTTGGGACATCATGTTGCATAACACCATGAATGGGGTCCGAATCAAAACATGGCATGTAAAGTAACAATCGTGTTGTATGATGTCCTTTCAAAAAGAAAAAAAGACATACATGTTGACTTTTCGGGTCAAATTGTAAGGCTGCCCATAGAAGGGCAAGGGATCGACTTATTCGATCGATCCTCAATCGGTCCCTTTGCTGTGGAGAGTCGGTCGAGCAAGGAAAAAAAACAACTAGATCGAGATCACGATCGAGTGTTTTGTTTTTTTTTTTTACTTTTTGATCCAACGTTCCACAAAGTCACGTTTGGGAGGTGATAAAATCCAAAAAAACAAAAATACTACCGTTGGCCATGAGATGTTTGGGGCAAAAAAAAAATTTCTTTTATATATCATTATAAATACCCAACATTAACACACTCCAATTCTTCACACAACATAAACATACTCTAATTCACAAACCTCGTTTCAAACATTCTCTATATTCAATCACACCATGAATTCTTTCGAGATCTTTTTTGCCAATTCGTCTTCGGATGACGAAAATGAAGTTAATACCGAGTTTTTGATGTTTGCGGAAGATTGTTGGGAGGCATATCAAGTCACAACCTAAAGAAACACGCAACCAAATTACTAGGGATCGTTTGGGTGCTCATAACCGTTTAGTGACTGCTTACTTCTGCGCTAACCCAACATACGGCGAAGAACAATTCCATGATCGTTTCCGAATGAGCCGAAGACTATTCACACGAATTGTTCGAGAGGTAACCGATCATTCACCTTATTTCCAACAAACTCCTAGTTGTGCGGGCTTACTTGGTATTTCTCCATTGATGAAAGTTACTTCGTCAATTCGTCAATTGGCATACGGAGTGAATCCTGATATGCTAGACGAGTATGTGCAAATGGGTGGGTCAAGAATTCGTGAGTGTCTCTATAAATTTTGTGAGGTCATCATGGAGTTATATGGTACAGAGTATTTGCGAAAGCCGACGGTTACTGACGTTGACAGACTCTATGAGCATCACTATCGAGTTCATGGTTTTCCTGGCCTGATAGGAAGCATTGATTGTACAGACTGGCCGTGGGAGAATTGCCCACATGGTTTAAAAGGTCAATTTTGTAGGGGTGATCACGGGAAAACTCCTTTCATTTTATTGGAAGCGATCGCCTCCCAAGATTTATGGATTTGGCAGGCGTTCTTTGGTGTCGCCAGGATGAATAATGATGTAAATGTTTTACGTGCATCGCCTATTTTCAATGATCTCAAAACGGGGAGAGCACCGGATGTGAAATTCTTTGCTAACGGCGTGCCTTATAAACGGGGATATTATCTTGCTGATGGGATATATCTGGAATACTCTGTTATTGTGAAGTCCATTAAACATCCAGGGACGCATGATGAAAAGCGTCAATTGTATAAGAGGATGCACGAAGCAACAAGAAAAGATGTGGAACGTGCTTTTGGTGTACTAAAGAAGAAGTTCCTAATGATTAAACATCCGACGAAAGGATTTGACAAAGAGCGTCTTGGACATATAATGTACACATGCATCATATTACATAATATGATAATTCAAGACGAAGGGCGGATGATATCTCCCGAATTCTTTCCAGCGGAGCAGCACCGTTCTTATGACCCTTTAAGAACGCATGAGGAATCGCTGGAAATTACCAGGGAGATATGCAACAAAACAACTCATCTTAACCTCAAAGCCGATTTGGTGGAAGACATTTGGCATCATCATAATCCAAACTAGTTTGGTCGTTTTAATGTAATTTGAATAAGTGTTGTAATGTTTTTTATTTTATTTTAATTAATATGTAACGTTTTAATTATTAATGAAATTTGAGTTTGTGTTAAAAAAAAAAACTGAACTAGGTCGCCCTTACTGGGGCACTGAATCGCCTGCAGGTCGCTGGAGAGAGAAAGCTGACGTGGCAGGGAAAAGTAAGGGGATTGAATCCCCTTACTGTGGGTAGCCTAACTATGCTGGGTGGATAAGGATTTGGTCCTAGGAGTTCTCAAACATTCAAGTTTTTTAGTTTCAGTTACACATAGGAATCGATCAGTACTACTACGATAAAGAAGATTGTAAAAACTAATCATATGAGGAATCAACTGTGAATGGACAAAAGGAACATGTACAGTCAAGGCGGTGCATTTGGCGTGTAAATGTTCATCAAGTGTTTAAAGACGGACAAGATAATCTAACATGTAAAGGAACATGTACGGTCAAGTCTATTTGGATTAGGCTACTGCATCAATAAGGAATGTTTGGATCAGGTTATAACAGGAACGAAAAGTGTTTAAGACGGACTGCAAATATACATCAGGTGTTTAAAGACGGTCAAGATATGCCATTACTAAAAGTTTTATTTCGTCTATGAATAATCACCATGTAATTTACATGGTCTCATACTTTTCATTGTTCAATTTACATATAATACATGAGCACTATATTTTTGTTTTCAATTATTTTGTTTAACATATTTGCCATTATTCATTATTTATTTTACGTGAATATAATTCTGTCAAACAATATTATGAAGCTAGCCCGGCCAACGGGCGGGTCTTGAAGCTAGTATTATACATTGGGTTTGTACTTGGGAGTTGGGACCAGCATCATTTGCTTTTTTTTGCGTAAATAATTTCGAGTTGTACGTAAATTTAAGAAAAAAAAAAAAAAAAAAAAAAAAAAACATATTATTAACATCTTCGTTATTTAACCTACCCAGTGAAACACAATTCTCCAAACTTCAAAATTCAATAATGCTTTCGAATTCAAAAATCTATACATGTAACTCTACTATCGAGTTCTTACACGAAAATTCAACAAAAATTCTTCGATATTACACATACCAAACACCCACATGCCATTATATACTACCTTCGATTGATCAACTTCAGCAAGAATTGAAGTCGAGTAGAATGAGGTAAACCATCATGGGGTATACCTCAAATGTTATCAGTAGAATCCCCGAACGTTGAAAGAGAAAACGGGGCAACAGCCACATTAAATGTCTTTGACCCTACTTTATCTATGTGCTTCATTTCGAAGTCACCCTCCTGCAATGTCATCAGATAGCGTAAGTAAAGACCAAAATGGACAGGACAGGTAAAGGGTGGAAATGGGTTTGGGTCAATGGGAAGGACACAAATATATACTCACCATTCTACCACTAGGAGTTGTTAACGGGTATGCTGATGAATACTCAAAAACTGTTATTGGGAAGTATAACTGGTTGTTCACCAATGACTCCAATACCCCTATTAAAAGGAAAATGTGTTATAATAGTCAAAAAAAGGCTCAGCAATATAAGAGCTTGGTCAGCTCAGTTAGGTGCCAGCATAGTGGGGATCATACCATACATCCTCAGATTTCTCATTAGCATTGGTAATTATCCAATGCCTCTTCAGAAGCTGAACAGGGCGGTCTGATTTATTAGTGATTCTTATTCTGTAAGCAAAGAAGTATTGGCCTCTCAAAGGTTGGCTCCGTCCTCCAATGTACACACTCCTAACTTGAACCCTGATCCCCTGAAATAATTATTAAGGTTTTGTGTGGAAATTATTAATGGGATCGTGGCACATAATAGCATACCGTTCTATGCAATGTACTTTTTTTTAACACGTCACTGAACGTAACTGAACATGTAACTCCATTCCACCCTGGTATTAACAATTTATTTACTTTTTACACCCCAAGTCACTGAAATTTTGAAGGGTAGAACATATTTTATAAGATTAATGAGTATAAAAAAAGGTGTATTGCATAAAACGGTATATACTTGTAAAGTATCCGTCTGCCAACTTTCTTTTGTACGGGAAAAACTCCACCCAAGCCACCTTTGATCGTAAACCCCAGACTTCGTAGACCACCACGCAAGACCCATGATGCGTGGTAAATCACTAGCCTTCCACAATTGTGGACTATATGGCTAGGGTAGGTGGCCCCAAAGAGTTTGCAGCTAACGAGATTTAAACTTGGAACCTATTATTGGAGCTCCCAAGCTCTTATCACTAGACAGCCCCCTTATGTATGCGAAGGGACACGGATAGGCTGCCCTCCCACACTTGAGGCATGGTGTTACATACTAAGTGTCTAGATTTAGGGTTATTGTCAAGCATCTCATTCATTTCTAAAAGAAAGGTGTGAATATTGTGCTCGGATGTGAGACGAACAAGCATAAGCAAAAAGCATAATATATGAAAGAAGTCTGGGAACTTTAGTAGTATATTTTATAGTAACTTCTACGATTTTTTATGTCTAAATAACTCAGGTTGACCAGGAATGGAGAATGTAATAGTAGTAAGTGAAAACAAAGCTTCAAGCATTCTGACTATACAAAGTTTTCAGAGAATTTTGTACAATACTAAGCAGTCAAAAGTTTTAAGACCTTTACTGGTGTTCTTCACATAATTATCACTTATTTAAAGCTTTCACCACTAACTTGGACCAATACTATAGTGGGAAACCACCATTAGAAAACCAAATAGAAATACGGTACACATAAACTATTTAAAGAAACTCAGTAGTATCTAAACTGTGAAGACATAAGCTCAGTAGTATGTAACTTTTTGGGTTAGGATGAAAACCGTTGTAGCCTAATAGGGAAGAACTGAAAGAATCGACTATAATGAGATCATGAAGCACCCTGATGAGTACCACAAGTATCTAGTGTACACATATATGTAATCTCTCCAAGTCCTTTAGTTTCAACTTTCAACCAAAAACTCACATCACATGGTACAGGTTAAATATGTGTGTATGGGACGTCTAATAAAGTACAGTAATATAGAGGATCTATACAACTATTTAAAGCAGAGTTTAAGTATATACACTCATTGTCAAGATAGGACAGCGGGTCATTATCCAGTAGTCACCTACACCTAACTTGAGTTGGACCTATAAATTTATAAGTTTAATCCCTGTTATTCTGTTAACATGTTCAAAGTACATAAGTGCATGAATTTAACTAGTATTCTAAAAGACTACAGAAGATTGAATTCAACTGAACAGCAAAATTAACACTTGTCAATAAAAGGTATATCTCGTACTTATCATGTCATACCATGCACACAAAACAGGACAAAGAGTATAGACTTTAAAAATCTAAACCCGGAGTATGTAAATGTGACTCCAGTGAGAGACAACGGGGCTAACAGGTATCAGATAACTATAACTCTATAAGTATCATGAGTTAAAAGATACAGCATCAAATAGATCATCAAAAACACCACTGCCACTCAAAAGGAGGAAGAGAACAAGCGTATAACGAATAGAACAAAGAAAATGGTAGAAAGATGGTAATCGTACCAAGGTTTGTTGCATCACTTGAACATTTCAATAGATAGTGTGGAGCAATTTCTTTTATCTGATCACGGTATC
This sequence comes from Artemisia argyi, assembly GCA_030686995.1. NCBI lineage: Eukaryota > Viridiplantae > Streptophyta > Magnoliopsida > Asterales > Asteraceae > Artemisia > Artemisia argyi. The sequence goes on from CM060701.1 coordinate 44,283,023, forward strand.
TTGCTGCCTCCTAAAAGACCATTAAACCAGAAAACAGAGAGCAAAAAGTAAGCATACACCTTATAACTTCCAATGTGTCTAAAGCACGTTATGAGCACATAATCCTAACAATGAAACACACCTAAGACACGTTGCTACATTATTTGAGCACTTTTCAGTATCCTTGTTTTGAGTACATCCTTGAACAGTGACTACACAAAACAAAGATATGGGGGCTTAGTATGTGAAATTTTATAAATGCAAGCCAACATAATATAAGATGATTTATATCCATTGCAAGATTAACTGGAATAACACATATTGTATTCAAAATCATATTCAGAGGAGTGAAATCTTCGTATAAGATGAATAATCAATGTTTTTTTAAATAAACTGACTTTAAATAAAACAATAAGCATTTGATTCGCAGAGATCTGTTGTCTGAATAGGGGCTGAATTGAATAAATTAACAAAAATATGAGAGTGGAGAGATGGACATAACATACCTTCCTGTTAACTTGACCAATCATCATCAGTCTATGTAGACCTCTGGGATATAGGAGATAAGGGGCCAATAGGAGCCTCTTCTACTTGTCAAACTCAAAAGTGAAGGCAACAACTCTTCGGTTTCAAACCTAGCTATACGATCTTTCATCTTTGGGCAATTCCATATTTCGAGATGTTGGAGGGAGGTGAGGTGTTGGAGTCCCTTTGAAACTGTTTCCAATTTCTCAAATCTCCATAAGCAAAGAACAGTAAGATTTAGGAAGAATATGAGACAATTGACTACCGCTAGTCACATCATCTTCTTCTGCTGAGTCACCCCATAGCGTTAGGTCAACAAGTGAGGTTGGAAAAGTCTGTGGGCCCCATTGTGAAATGGGCTTCTTCAAACCCCCTATACTTAAATAACCATCCATATTTTTACAACCCACGATTGTCAAACGTTTTAACGAGGTGAAAGTCGGCAACACGTCCGCAGGGAATGACTCTATACTACTACAATTACTTATATCCAATTCAGTGAGGCGAATGAACTTAGTCAATTCATTGACTGATTTCAGATTTGGCCAATCGCTTATACGTACCTCTAGCATCGATGTGCTCGTGATAGCTCCTTCTCCGATAGTTGGTCACAGTAACCAATTGTGAGTGACTTGAGCTTTTGGCATCCTCCGGTTGGGAAGGAGACACATGTAATCGAATCACAATTAAAGATAGTCAAGGATTCAATGTTGTCTGGACAACTGCAACGCTCCAGATTCTTACAACTCCATAAATGCAAAATCTTCAGAGATGTTAGATGGTTGCACCCAGAATTATCATTCTCCTCTTCTCCCTCTCCTAAACTCACCAATTCTTCACAATCCGGTACTTTCAACTTTCTTAAATTCACAAGAACCTTACTACCCTCTATACTCAACCTGGTGACTGATGGAGCTACACGAATAAGACTTCTCAATAGACTACCACCACAGTTTTTTATTTTTAGAATCCTTAACGAAGGTAGTGCTTCAACAGAGACTTCAGCCAAATTGGGACAATTGTCTAAGGCAAGCCCTTGAAGACATGGAAACACTCCACCTATAACATCACTACTGCTTGACCATTCCTCCCACAGCGGCATATCTTGAAAACTCAGAAATTCAAGAGAAGGGAGTTTCCCAAGTGATGGAAGATTCAAACATTTTTTGCACCTTGTAATCGAGACATGAGTCAACTGAAGAAACAATGGATCCCCAATCCAATTTGGAAAATCTATACCCCCATATGACACAACATAAAGATCTTTCAAATATTTGTTATGAGGCTTTAGGGCATCCAAGACCTCTTTTTCAAGTGTTTCATTTCGAGAACCATCAAACACATCACTCCATTCAACCATTAACGTACTAAACCCCTTTTGGGAGAAGTTCAGTTCTTGTGCTTGAGGTGCATTTTGCACTTTGTCCAGTCCATGAATGGAAACTTCTCGGTGGAAATTCTTTAAGTTTTTTAGCCCAGTTATTGCAAAATTGCTGTCTCTTCCAATAATGATCTTGGAAAGATGTAGGTTTTTCAACTCACCAATCCCTAACGGCATCTTTTTCAGAAGTGAAGTACCCCTAATGTCAAAATGACGCAAATTTTTAAGCTTTGAGAAGCTATCGGGCAACTTAGTCAATTTAGAGCAGCCAAAAACGATCAATGTTTGTAAATTAACCAAATTGCACACATCTTCGGGTAAACGTGTGATTTTAGTTCGAGACAAATTAAGATATCGCAAGTGCTTCAATTTGCCAACAGACTCCGGTACATCATCTATCTGTAAGTGACTCAAACATAGAACCCTTAAAAATGGCAATTCAGGAATTAAGTCAACCATAACCTTACTCGATAAGAAGAAATAGTCTGAACTATCTCTCACCAGAACAGGCACCACCAGAAGTGTTCTCAAACTTTTAGGTCTTTCGAATACCTTGAACTTCTTATAACTTAAATATTTCTCTCGAACAACTGACATATGTCGGTACTTTTTCGGAGCATCCTTCCCAAAATCCTTCTCCATATCTATGTCTAAACTTGCAAAAAAATCTCCGGCAACATATGTGGCCAAATCATTTATGAGATCATGCATGACAAACAATGATTCGTCACCAGGCACCGCTTGAAAAAATGACCTTGACAACAATTCTTCAAAATATTCCTCACCCAACCGTTCCATTGACTTGCTTGTATTTGATTGTCGCAGAAACCCTTCCGCCATCCACAACAAAATCAAGTCCTCCTTCTCAAACACACAGTCTTTCGGTAACAATGAAAAATATGCAAACAATTGCTTCACACATGCAGAAAGTTCCTGATAACTCAGTCTAAGAGCTGGAACAATACCACCTCGATCTTGTAACCTCCATATCTCATCATTTAACACTTCCTTCCACTCTTCTTCATCTAATTTTGTTCTTAATAAACATCCAAGTGCCCTTAAAGCTAGAGGCAAGCCATCACATTTTTTCACGATGCCTTCACCATGCGCTCTGAGTGTTGGATGTGAATCAAAGTGAGCTTCACCCAATGCATGTTGAGCAAATAAAGCCAAAGCATCTTTGTGTGACAACTTCTGTAGATCATATGGATGATCATGACCCAGCTGTCTAAGCAATTCTTTCTTTCGAGTTGTGATGATAATTTTACTTCCTGGAGCCCCTGCGTAAAATGAGCCCACCAAGGTTTCCCAGTCTTCAATCTTATCACTCCAAACATCATCCAAGACAAGGAGAAATCGTTTACCCACAAGTCGATCTCTAAGAGCTGTTTGAAGCAAATTTAGATTTTCGAATGTTTTACTTTCCCCAGATACAGATTGAAAGAATTCTTTACTTATATTAAAGCTATCAAACTCATCGGAAACACATACCCACGCCTTGAGTTCAAAGTGACCCTTCACTTTCTTATCATCATAAAGAAGTCTAGCTAAAGTAGTTTTCCCCATCCCACCCATACCAACAATGGGAACAATGCTAAAGTTTTCATTACATTGGTCATCACCCAATAGCTTATCGAGCAATACCTTCTTATCACCTTCACGTCCGACAATACCCTTTAAATTTCCCACCGAGGTCTGGTAACTTCTATTCTTATTAATAATTAACTGCTCATTCTTCACACTCAACCCAAGATTATTCTTTTGATCTACTAGCTCTTGTAACTTGGTGGTAATATTGTCTAACTTGCTGCTCATCCTAGTGTTAAATGGGAAACTAGTGCAACAAGATGGGATGAGCTTTCTTACCTTTTTGGTGAGGGCTTCAGACTCATTGACAAACTCATAATGCACAGCTTCAGTTGCCAAAGTGTCGAGTACATCATCTATATCGTAGGCTAGATGTTGGAGACTATTTAACCACCGTTTAACAACTTCATCAGTTACTTCCTTTTGAGAAGCATCCATAAGCAGAGCTTGGATCATGGATAGCAAACTTTCCCATTTCTTCAGTTCGGAATGAATTTTTTTGGAGCGAGCAATCTTAGTCACAGCTGTAGAGGACAGCTTTTCGAAAACGACTGTGAGAACGGCAGAAAGAACAACTTCAGCCATTGTTGGTTTATGATGAGAGCACAAAAGATAGCAGGGTTGTGGAAGAAGAGGTTTTGAGGGCTATAAAACAATGTGGTAGTAAAAAGGCCCCAGGACCCGATGGGTTCAATTTTGGGTTTCTAAAAAAGTTTTGGGAAATTATCAGAGTTGACCTTATGAAAGCAATCAAATGGTTTTGGAACACGGGGGAGATCTCTAGAGGGTGTAACTCGTCGTTTGTCACGCTAATTCGTAAAATTCAAGATCCAATAACATTAGGCGATTTTCGTCCTATAAGCTTGGTTGGATGTTATTACAAGATTATTTCAAAGATACTTGCCGATAGAATGAAGAAGGTTATTGGTAAAGTGGTGAGGGTAGAACAAAATGCGTTTATCAAAGGTCAATATATTCTTGATGGAGTCGTGATTGCAAACGAAACTTATGAGTACTTGAAGAAAAAAAAGAAAAAGGCGTTTTTACTGAAAATTGATTTTGAAAAGGCTTATGATAGTGTTAATTGGAAATTTATACGCAACACTTTAAGTCAAATGGGTTTTGGAAATAAATGGTGCAATTGGATTGAAGCTTGTCAAACGTCGGCAACTATCTCTACTCTGGTTAACGGGTCTCCCACTGTGGAATTTAAATTGGAAAGAGGAGTTAGACAAGGTGATCCCCTATCTCCATTTCTATTCCTTATTGCAGCGGAAGGTCTTAATGTCACCATTCGTGAGGCGGTCCAAAGTGGTGTGTTTAGTGGGGTTAAAGTGGGTAACCATGAAACTCCAATATCACATCTTCAATATGCGGATGACACATTGATCTTTGGAGATTGGAAAGTCTCTAATGCAAAAAATCTCATGAGAAGTATGGAATGTTTTAAACAAGCATCTGGTTTGAAAATAAATGCAAACAAGACCAAAGTGTATGGAATTGGGGTGCAAAACGGGGAGATTGAAGACTTAGCGAGACGTATGGGGTGTGGCGTAGGTATGATGCCCTTTATTTATATTGGTATTCCTATTGGGGTGAACATGAAAAGAATTGAAAGTTGGAATGTGGTTGTTGAAAAATTTAAGGAAAGATTGGGGGTTTGGAAGGCTAGAACTTTATCGTTTGGTGGAAGATTGACGTTGGTAAAGTCGGTCCTTGGTAGCTTATCTCTTTACTTCTTTTCCTTGTTCCGTGCACCTATGAGTGTTCTTAAAAAACTAGAAAGTGTCAGACAACAATTTTTTTAGGGAGGTAATGATGAGTCAAGAAAAATGGCGTGGGTCAAATGGGAGTTGGTTCTTAAAAAACAATCTTTGGGGGGTCTTAATATTGGGGGTTTAAAAGCTCTTAATTGGGCATTACTAGGAAAGTGGTGGTGGCGTTTTAGAGTTGAGGAGTCTAGTTTGTGGGTTAGTGTTATTAAGAGTATTTATGGAAATGATGGGGGGTTGAGCTTTGGGGTTAGAGGGGAGTCGGGGGGGGGGGGGGGGGGGGGGGGGGGGGTTATGGGGTGGGAGTAAATGGGGAGATATTATAAAAGTTGGTTATGATATTCAAAAAACGGGTATCAATTTTTTCTCCTCTTTTAAAAGAAAATTAGGTAACGGGCTTAACACGCTTTTTTGGCTAGATTGTTGGGTAGATGATGGGGTGGTGCTTAGTGAAAAATTTCCTAGGTTATTTAGATTAGAAGTCAATAAAAGAATTACGGTCGGAGAGAAGAGATCGATGTGTGAAGGGACTTGGGTATGGTGTTGGGACTGGTTGAGGGATCCTAGAGGGAGATGGTTAGGCGATCTTATGGAATTGACGGACATAATAAATTGGTTTGTACTGAACTTTTTTCAGCTAGATACGTGGAGATGGTCTCTTGATGACAAAGACAAAGGAATGTTCACGGTTAGAAGACTAAGAGAGTTGATCGATGAAAAGATTCTTCATTCACCAAACGTTGCCCAAGAAACAAGATGGTGCAAAATTGTCCCAAGAAAAGTGTGTATATTCATTTGGCGTCTACAACGAAGAAGATTACCGGTGTTTGAGTGGCTTCATCATATTGGTATAGATCTCAATTCAACTCTTTGCTCTCATTGTGGAAATGAAATAGAAACGTTGGATCATTGTTTCTTAAGTTGTAATCAGGTTGTTGAGGGTTGGAAAAAAGTCTTTAAATGGTGGAATTTGGGGTCGTTCGATGTGCAATATGTTGAAGATATTTTATGCCATAAAGGAGGTGTGAACTTCCATAAAAAGCAAAGAACTATTTGGCAAGCGGTTTGTTGGTCAATGCTATATATCATATGGTCGTGTCGTAACAAGAGGGTATTTGAAAACAAAGTAACTAATATTACGACAATTTGCGATGAACTACAAGTTCTCTCCTATTATTGGATTTCTATTAGAGCTAAAGGATCAATTTCTTCATGGTTCGAGTGGTGTTCGGATCCGGTAAAAGCATGCAAGTTCTAAGATGTGCTCATGTTCTCTGATCATGGTTTCCAATGGGTCTAATTTCCATAGATGCAGTTGGTGCCCTTTTTTTTCCTTGTAGATCTCGAAGGTAGGCATAAGTACATCCTCTTGGATGCTTAGTTTTCTGTTTCTCTTTTTTCTCTCATATTTCTATGTCTTATGGAATTAGTGCTAAGGGGTAGAATCAGTGTCTTTGGCCTTGGATTGTGAGGTCTGTTTCTGTATCCTGTATTTGTACTCTTGTTTTATTTATATTTGATAATGTGCCTTTCAAAAAAAAAAGTTTCAACTTTCAACGTTTCTATATATAGCGGTTATTTTTTGGATGATCCAATAATAAAAGTGGATGAAAATGGTGCAAAAATCGATAGTTTCAAAGTCTTTGATGTGGCCTGATGCGTGGGAATCGCACCTTGCTTTACCTCTCGAGGGATCTCGAGAAGCTTACAACCCCCACCAGGCAGTGTACCTGATCGTTGTAGTATAGTATAGTGACAAGTACCGGGGGATTGATCGTTCAGCTAGGAATAGTGTCGTTAGGATTGAAATTAATCTAACTAGGTCCAAAGGTGAAGGATGATTCTTTTTGTATTTTTATATTTTATGAAAAGCAAGTAAAAGTCTCGGGTATTGGGAGAGTGGGCGGAATTAGTTGCTAATCAACTAACCCAAAAGCTACTGTTTAAACTAATTAACAAGAAAACTAAACTAAGGTTCTACAAGATAAGTGAAGCATGTCTACCCATGATATGTTACTCCTTGCTAGCTATCCAATCCTACCTATTGAATTGTAACCTTGTTTTAATTGACGGGTTGTATTCCTTAATACCATTCATGGGGTGGCATACATAACTCCCCAATTCTATGAGCTCTTATCTCCTCCTACACCATGACCCAGCACAACTATAGGGATTGTAAACAGTGGCTCATGCATTAAATACAACCAATAAAGACCTAGTACGCCTCGGTTCATGTTTCTTAAGACGTTCAAGCATGTTACCATTTGGAGATCTGCCAGTTTTCTTAAGCCTAACATATAAATCATTCAATCAAAACAAGAATCAATAGGAAACAAGGATTATAAACTAAACCAACTAGATCTATTGAAGTTGTCACGCCTTAATTGATGGAGATAGACACAACATCAACAAGAAATCAATGAGATCTAATCAATTATATACAAGTTTCACATAATCATAGGTAGACACAAGGTGAATTAGCAAACCATCATCAAAGAAGAGCAAACAACAATGATAATGGAAAACATAATTAAGATAGAATCATCAAACCAATACATGATGTTTATGGAGTGATTGAAACCCTCTAAGTTGCTGGAAAAACACCCACCTAAACCCAGGAATCGACCTTAGGGTTTAGGGCTTACAAAAAGTGAAGTTATGAAGTTATATTTATAGGCATGTTTTCTGTCGGCCCTTCGTGACGGCGTCAGCCCATACTCTTGACGCCGTCAAGACCATTTTTTCACCAAATTGTAGATCTCTTCGTCCTCTTCGTTTCCTTTTTTGAATCGCTCAAATCCGAGTTCGTATGCAAAAGTTATGGCCAAAACGGTGTCAGCTACCACGCGCGCAAGTTTTGACCAGTTTACACGTGACGGCCTGGTGACGGCCTTGGTGACGCCGTCACCAACTACGGATTTTTATTCTTGGGACTCTGACGCCGTCAAAAGCAATTCTTGACGCCTTCATGCACTGTTCACAACATAGAATTTGGAGACTTTGCCGTTTTCTTCACTTTTATGCTCCAAAAACGTCCGAAATGGCTTCTTTTCCAGAATTCACTCTCCAAACACCTAAAATCACAAAAGGAACGATTTAGGGCAGTATTTGATCAAATAAAGTCGGATTCGGGCTTAAATGACCCCCTAAAAACGGATCATTTTTCGCCTCATCATGGCCCACTGTTCTATTATTGCCTTGCAATTACCACATCTAAGCCAGCTAACAGATTTTGGACAATAATGCATGTAGACTTACGCTCTGTTCTCAAGTCAAATTTTTAAAGAATGGAACGGGATGAGATGGGAAGGGGAAAGTAAGGAATGACACAGTGAAGAAAGTGATTATTTTTATTTGTGTTCTTAAGTTTTTATTATAAGTTGCAAGGAAAGGAAAAGAAGCTACCCAAATTACAAATATGCCCTCAAAACACAAATTACTCTTCTCATGAAATACTATCCAACCATAATTCAACAAAGTGAGGAATTTTGAAAATACTCTTCACATGAAATACCGACATTTTTATCACAACAATTTGTACATATCTTTCTGGTCTATTGATAACAATAGTAATATAAGGTACATATGCAATTATTCGAATCTGAATGAGAATATTTGCTCTCTAGACTCTACTAATCTACGTTATCAATAACAAAAGTTCTGCAAGTCAAAGAACTGAAGTGGGTACACTAATAGACCACTAATAGAATGATAATTAGATAAATCAAATTTACCAAAAAAACTCATTGCCAAATGAGTTCTTATTTACCCAACTGTAAATGCATGCCTTCTTGATTTAATCCTTTTTTACGCCCCACCAATACCATTTATATGTTTGTTTATTTGAGAGACTAATCAACAATAAATGATGAAGACTTACTGCTCGTTCTTGTGGGTTTTTTTTGTTCGGTTGCTGTAAACTAGATCAGATTATATGGGACGTACAAAGAAACAAGGATATAAATGTAATTTAGCAAAAGCCCATATTCTCAGTTTACCCATTCCCTCCTGATCATCCCTAAGGGGAGAAACCTAAAGCAAATCCTTCCAAGGTCATTCCATAAGCTCCTAAAGTGCAAACCTAAGGGTCCAAATCTTCACAGGCCATAATTCATGTACTACAAGTCGCAGCCTGAGCTCTGGTACCATAATTGTAACACCCCAACCCGGCAAGGGTCAAAATGTCACATTATGGTGCCAAATCAGAACATACAAACGCAAGCGGATGACTTATAAACATAAAGTTACAAAGGTATTCTAAGGTTACAAAAGAAATGCTAACTCTATACAAGATGAAATACAAATCCAAACAGAAATCTAATCGAATCCAAATCCAAGTCTAATCCAGATGTGAATGGGCTTCTAAACATTGGGGTAGTCTACTAACGCTCCTATGCACTCTTCACCCAAACCCAGCTTCCAACCTAAAACCTGCCGCAGGAAAAGAAATGCGGCTGAGCTTAAAAAGCCCAGTGAACAGATATATAACAAAACGAATAATCAGAACGTATATAAGTATAAGAAAAGAAATCATAAGTTCCTGTTGAAGCGAATATCATCTGTCAAATGCATAAGAGATCAATGATAACTGAACAAATATCATAAGTCAAATGAATAATGAGTACGAAGAGTCAAGTGATAATATGAATCATATAGTAACCAGAATCAAAGAGCACGTATCAACAAAGGCTTGTCTACCCGAGCCACTCGAATAGACACAAAGAAATATAGGAAAGCCACGAGCCGACCTACCCGAGACACTCGAATAGATTTCAAATCACATAATCACATATCCGTCAATTCATAGGGTGTACATAGAGTAGCTAGCTCCAATGTACCAGACGTGAAAGGGGTACAAGGCACGTACAACCAGTCACCAAACCAAATCGTATCATATCATATCATATCAAACATACCTAGGATGCATCCATACGCCCCCCACAAACAAAATATATATCCAAAGTGGCCAAGTGATCATATATCATATCATAAATAGATGGGGACGCCGGGGACTAATCACACCGCCCCAGATAGTGTCATGCCATTGGTGCCTCAATGACACGCCCATGGTACCTCCATGAGTAGACTAAAAACTCGGGCATCAGAACAGAACATATCAGAACAAACAAAGCAAAGCTATCCATAACAAAATGCTCCCAGAGCATGACAGAACAGAATGCTCCCAGAGCATAATATAACAGAATCACATAATCATAATCAAAGTGGATAGCAATTCAGAATCAAATCAGAGGTATCATAGCAAAGGCTCATATCACAAAGATCATATCAACGAATCATATCAAATGGATCATATCAATCATATCAAATGGGGAACATAGCAATGACATAACTGAAGGGAATCTTAGCAGTGTCAAGGATCGAAAGAAAGTCATGAGAAGTCCCTACTGAAAAGGGATAGAATATCTGTACCTCAAACTGCAATTGAGACGATAACAGAAACATACGTATCGAAAGTTACTCCTTCTTCAGCGAATCTACACGAATTAATGATCATCTTATTACTTATGAGCTCATTTTAAATTAGATTACTCCTTTTAGGTTTCTTTCCATTTTTAGAAACTTTCCAAAAATAGTAAATTTTCGTAAATTATAAGTTTTCCGAATTAGTATCTTTCCGAATTAAGTAACTTTAGGGTTACAAATAGCGATTAAGTAAACTTAAAGGTTTAACAACGACAATTATCATAGTTTAGGGTTTATTCTGTAACTTATCAAAGTTTAAAGTTTATTTATGTAAATTACTAAGTTTAGGGCCAAATGTGTTAATCTATCAAAGTTCAGGGCTTAACATGTTAACTTTAGCTTTAAGTCTTCTTAGGCTCGTATTATGTTGGATAGACAAAGAAAAGAGTCACCAAATTGTTTCCAACCCATGCACACGAGACATATCTTCATTCTCTTTTTAACTCACACGACACACCCATGCATGCACATGTTATTCGAATATAAACCAAATCGGATCACACTCCATCAATCTAGTCGAGACACACACCTCTCGACACACTCACTCTCGTAACCTCTTGACCTCCAAACAACACCGAAATACCCAACCCTTCAACCCCTTTCTCGACTTCATTTATTGACCCAAAACAAGGCCCAAACGACTTACACTTTAACCAACCCACTGCTTCACATACGCCCCTTTTTAAAAACAGTTTGCATACAAGTCTTTTACCCCATTCGACCCACAACTTGATTAAACATACATGCATACTAAACAGCGTCAACATGACCCATACTCACACCATGCACATACCTAATATTTCATGCAATAACATCAAAATATACATATGTCCCTTCTTTTATTTCGTTAAGCTTTATTACCAGATCTTTAAAACATATACTATACGAGACATGCAAAACCCGTGCTACGCACGGGCTAATAATCTAATTGTTAATCGTGTATTTTTTCTGTATATTGGCGAGTGTATACTTAATTATGGTTTAGTATATCATATGAAATGTTTTAACTTTCTTGTATAAAAATTGAAAGGTGTTTGATGTTGTTTTGGTTTTGTGGTGTTGTATTCTATATGTGGGCTTTTGGTTATTAAGTTGTGATGGCTTTGTTTCTTTTAGCCTATTACTTATTTGCATGATAAAAAAATGGTTTTGTTTCTTTTGGTCTATTACTTATTTACTTAGCCCTACAATACTTGTCTATTAGATGGTTTTTGCATGATAATATGAAGCACACGGGGTTTATCTAATTTGTTATAGTTTAATGTGTGTTAAATATTTTCTTTATTAATTTTGTAAGTTAAAGTTTGTGTAATAATGTATATATAATAATGACACATAAACTGTATAAAAATCATTACAAACCTTTTTAGCTTCATCTCATTTTAATATACAACTAATTTTATTGAAAATTATCATTATAAAGTCTAACTAATATTAATAAATCTTATCAATAAACTCGATTCTAAATAGCTAACTAAATAAATATTAATTAACACATTATTAATAATTCCTAAAACCTTTGGACTCCACTATCATATCTTAATCATAATTTTTTTTAATTTACAAATGGGTTTGAGAAAAAATTATATACTTTTTCTTTTATATTCATTATTCAAGTTGCATGCTTACGTAAACTAATCATGCTAAAAAGTATCATTTAACCATTTAAATGTTGCTTTACATACATGCTCGTGCACATTTTCTTTAATCAATTCGCACATGTGAGCTACATCAATAGAAAATACATATAAATTACTTGTATATGAAAATGCATTAACATAATACATATATCTATATATATTATATTAGGTTAAATCATCAATTATTCTTGCAACCTTTTCAACTTCATCTCGATCCATAACCGAATTTTAATTGTATACTAATTACTAAATATCATGTGATAAATTTCAGCAAGCCTTGCACTTCCATCTCGATGTTGTATATACTTCACATTAAATGCACCGGTTTTGTTTTTCGATAAAAGTTTGAACTTTTGCTTATGTTTAAAACTCAACTTTTTTATTTGATATTACAATTTACAAACGGATTTAAGTCAAAATTATGTATTTTTTTCCTTTCTATTAATTACTCAATGTGATATTTTTAATATGCCGTATTTTGCTATTATGGCAAACTCATTTAATTGGCATAAATATTAGTTTCTCACTAATGATTCTACATATAGAAAAAGAAAACACTTTGCGATGCGCGACCCTTCTTCTTTTCAATAATAATTCAATTGCACACGATAAATTCATTCTAATATTTCTCAAAAAGCATTCGAAAAGAACTACTTACATAAACTAATCAAGCTAAAAAGTATCATTTAACCATTTAAATGTTGCTTTACATACATGCTCGTGCACATTTTCTTGAATCAATTCACACATGTGAGCTACATCAATAGAAAACGCACATAAATTACTTGTATATGAAAATGCATTAACATAATACATATATCTATATATATGCTTATCTATAACAATCACCTAAATATGTAAGAAACAAAGAAGATAGTTGGTATCTCAATCTTTGGTTCCATTTATCTGAGCATGCATGATCTTGTGTGATTTTCATGGTACCTGCATATGATAACTAAATTAAGAAAAAAAAAAGACCAAGTTAATTACAAAGATCTAAAAGATGTTTGAATCATCTACAAAATGTTGCAAAAGATAATTTACATACCGCTACCAACAATCAAAGATCTAAAAGATGTGTGAATCATCTTCAAATGTACATACTAAATGTGATTTTTGCCGGTTTATATAGGCATGAATTAGGTTAAATCATTAATTATTCTTGCAACCTTTCGCAACCCTTGCACTTCAACTAACCGACTTTTAATTCTATACTAAATGTCATGTGATCAATTCGGGCAACCCTTGCACTTCATCTAACTGACTTTTAATTCTATACTAAATGTCATGTGATCAATTCCGGCAACCCTTGCACTTCATCTCCTTTCATGATTGTATAGTTATTATGAGACTGCATTGAATTCTGAGCATTAGCTATCTTGTACTCTACGCAACTACTAAACGACTCCAACTTGTTTCTAACTCTAACAACTCTATCATCATAACTCCACATTAAATTTAGGGACTGAATCTTATAGTATTATAGATATCATGTGCATTTCCTCATAACCAAATCAAAGATGTAATTCTCGACAGACTCCAAAGCTCTAAACGGATACAAGTCGACACATTATAGATTCATATATTCATGATTTCATGCAGTTTTTATAAGTTATTCGTATACTGTTCTAAACAAAACAATTACTTATCATTTAGACCAGATCTTAATTGTGTAACGATGCTATTAGTTATATGTATGTCGTTAGAATAGAAACAAGGAGGCTAACATACCTTGGACGATTTCCAAACGGGTCGAGACACAAGGATAAAAAGTACCACGATCTTTTCGAAATAAAACCACACGAGCAAACAAAATGAACAACCCAACGATCACCAAGACCAATGCTTGAATACCACAACTGATTACCCAGTCGCGATCACACCAAGCTGGAACACCGAGAACGCGATTCACCACCTTGCTAGAGCCTTTGTATCTCTTGGATCTTTTGGGGAAATAATGAGCAGCCAATCGGTTATGTATTTTAGAGTTTTAGGTGTGTGAAGTAATGTGATATTCGGATTTTGAAATGAATAAACAAATGGGAAGATTTAATGGGATAATGTCGAGTTTAGGGGGAGTGTGGGGAGACTTATTCATCTTTTTCACACCCCGCCGAAGGCGGAAACGCGAGGTGCGACGAAATCAATATACATCGCAAAAAGATATAGAACAATACCATAATTTACATTAAAGGAAAAGTATATCATTACAACATTGTTATGGCCGACATTGGCAATTTAAAATATAAAGTTTGGTTTCCAAAAGATTGCATTTTAGTACATAATGATCCGTAGTGACATGTGAAAACTTCATTATGCAAAGACCTTGAAGAAAATCTTACTGACGATCACCTGAAATGCATGAGAGAAAACGGATCAACTATGAAAATAGTTGGTGAGCACACACGTTTTATATAATATGAAAACCTTTAAGAGAGAGTATAAGGTTTTAGTATTTGAGAATAGTCCACAAGGCAGGGGCGGAGATAGGGGAGGGGCACAAGGGGCATGTGCCCCCCTGCAAAAAAAATTGTAGTGTAAAATTTCGAAAATATCGGGCTTTTTTTGTAATTTGCCCCCCTTAAGAACCAATTTGTAGTGTAGTTTCTAAAAATTATCAAAGTGTGCCCCCTCGAACAAAAATTTGTGGCTCCGCCCCCTGCCACAAGGCAAAGGCGTTGTCAATCCACTCAGTTGCAAGTCCCGCCCATACAAGACTTGTAACCTGTGTGTTCACAACCCATTGCGTAAAAAAGTTGTATGCCTAGTAGTCATGTACACGTGGTCAATATAGTTCACAATAAGGGCACATAGTATATAATAAAGTATGTGGCAAGGCTCCTAAAATAAATAATATGCGTTCCGTAGACAGGGGAACGAGAGGTTGGCCGACCTCTAATAGCGCTATCCATACTACCTACTGCTCCACACAAGGAAGCCGTACGAACGGTACGTATAAACTGGAGTGCGAACGGCAAACCAGTCGGAGACTAACAATTGCGGATGTACGAACAGTACATCATTCACAAACTATAATATATTATTAAGTCAAAGCTACTCTGTAGACAGGGGAGATTTTATATTGTTGCTCCGTAGACAGGGGAGACTTTAGGTCATAGTACGTACGGTACATTAAGTTCAAAAGTTTAAGTCAAGTTCAAGAGTTCAAACAAGTTAAAAGTCAAAACAAGTTAAAAGAGTTCATAATAGTCAAGGGTTCAAAACAATGTTTCAAGAGTTCAATTAATAATTCATGCATCCACCCCAAAACGATTAAAATAGTTAGAAAAAGGGGTTCGTGAATACTCACCTGTTACAAGTGATATGATGACAAAATGTATGAACTGAAATAAGGCACGATCTCTAACCGCAACCTAATATGAATGATATGATCTATTGTAAGAAATGAAATGATGTTACACATGCAAATACGTATATTATCGATACCACTCGTAAATTTGAAAATAATGTTTATCGTCGAAAAATACATTTTTGACGTCTCATTGAGTTAATAAACACTTTTCATGTAAATATGTTGAAACGGTACTCCACGATCCTTGTTTGGTGTTCTATCGGCAAATATAAGGTTTTCGTCGCAAAATATAACATTTTCATTACTTGAAAATATGTCCAAATTGGCCTCGCAAAACTAGTCGCAAAATGGTGAATATTAAGAGTTAGGAAAGAAGCTCAGTAGTTTTGAGAAGATTTTAACCTTATCTAAAAAGTCATAGAACTGAAGTTTGTCTATACGGGTTTCAATCATAAAGAAAAATAGCTGCGAAGTGAGGTGTTTGGGCTGTTTTTGCAGTTTCAGGGCAGTTTTCGGGAAAGTTTGGAAGGCCATATGTTATTCGTCATTAATCATTTTTATAAATGGTTGGATGTTTTGAAAACTAGGCTGGGTTTTCTAACATTTTGTTACAGATACAAATTATCCAGAAATGGGTTTATCAATGAGAAAAACGGCTCTCAACATGGTCACTTGGCGAAATGGTTAATACTTGGAAAATTTTCTAAGTGTTGTGCTGAAGCAAAATATTAAAATCGTCTAATGTTCGAAAGCTTGTATCTTTTTCGTTATAAGCTCGTTTTCTATGTTCTTTATATCCCCGGAATCGTGGGACAACGTATTAATATATTTTTGATAAGTCGGGACGGCTAGATTACGGCAATGCCTCAGATTTGCCCTTGAAAAACGTGGGACAGCAAGGTATTTTCTGAAAATAATAGTTTTCGTCGTTAACTCGTTTTTAGTATAACTTTCTCATCACATATGATATTTTAGTGATTCCAGCGGCTACGGTTTTGTTTTTGAAAGTATTTTCTAAATATGAAAACCAAATTTCACCACAGCCCCTGTATTTTTCTGGAATTTACAAAATGGGACAGAACCTATTTTTAACTTGTTAAAACTCACTTTTATAGTTTCTAATGTTTATTAAACCACTTCAATACACCACAAGCTAGTCTAATCTTACCATACACCTTCTTAAGGTGTCATGGGGTCTTAGTATCCACAAAAATTAGTAGGTTATCAAGGGATGATCATAGGATTAGTAGGTTATCAAGGGATGATCATAGGATAGTTCATATCATATGTGCATGTTTTTATTATTAAACAATAAAATACATCAAGTAACAATTTGAAAGAGTAGAAAATTTAATTATAAACTTACTTGAATGTTTGGAGAGTTTAGGGATAATAACTAATTAATCTATAGATTTATATTTCAAAATCTAATCTAACTAGATAACCACTTGTTCTTGAAAGTTTAATGGATTTCTCTTCTTGATCTTGCTTGGCCAATCCAAAAAAAAAAGAGAGAAAGAAAGTAGATAGTTTATTTGCTATGTGTTGTATGTGTTGAAAATATTAGGATATTTAGTAAATAATATCTAGTTAGGTAAAATGGTAATTAAATTGTCAAATTGAAGTCTTGAATGGTGGCCATGGCATATATATGTCGACCATGTACAATAAAGAGAAGCAAATTTGAGTTTTTGTTTGTAGATGTATTGTGTACATTTATTTATTAGTTTAGTAAATGTGTTATTTTATTGTTTTGGGTACTGTGTTAGCTAGAAATCAATTTTAACGGAACCATATGAAATATATTAAAGTTGTAAAAATTATAAAATCACATTTCTCACGGGTATCGGGTGAATAAATAGTTGTCGGATTGAAATTACAGAAAACCGTCGTAGTTATAAACGTTTAACGATACGTATATCAAATAAATTCAAAACGTCTGGTAAATTAATAAAATAACTTTTATATCATTATAACGAGTGTAAAAATATATTAGGACCATAGTCGCGATTGTCGAATCAATTATTCAAAATAATAGCTCATAGGATAACGTTTATTAGATAGATAACCGTACGTATACAGAAATGATGCAAACTCACGTATGAATGACAAACTTTCTCCGGGAGTAAATAGTGTTTCGTGAATAGTAAATGATGAATAGTAACTTGTCGAAGTTTGGAAATAATGTAGACGTGGAAAATTACGGGTTGTTACAATCTTCACTACTTTTCAAATATATTTAGTCATATCTTTAAGTGATGTGTAGTGTACAAAATCGAAAAAAAAAAATCGGACCTTTTATGGACTTGAAATCGTGTGATAAGTTGTATAGGGAGTTAGGTTAATTCGACTTAGGTAACCTTTAGATTTAGGATTCTTCACTTTGTAGTTTAACTTATAAGGTAAGTGTTTAACTTAAGTCACATGTTCATAACTTTAAATTCTATTCGTATCTGAAATTCAAATGTCGTTTCAAATCTTAGGTTATTTTCGTATTAAATGTTTAAATGCCATGTCGGATATTCGGGTTGTTATAAGAATAGTACTATACCGTGCCAAAATACTTTCATTTGCTAACAAATGTATCTCGTCACCATCCGTGTCATTTACATCACAAGTGACTTACTATTTTTCTTTATCTTTCTTACTCCTTCAAAATATTTTTATCTTAGAAGTTATTAGGGTTGGATATAGGACTTACTGTATAATGGATATCTATGAAAAAGTAAGAAAAGTAGTATTCCAATGAAGCTTGCGACACCTTTAGTTTTCCGTTCATTATACCCACAAAGTGAATTATTTTTAGTGTATCCACAACCTTCCGGTTCCTGTTAGTTTTTTTTTTTTTTTTTTTTTTTTTTTTTTTTTTTTTTTTTGGGTCATATGTTTATTTCTCCTATTATTTGTCATTACCAGTGTACTTTTGCTACTTAGAAAGTACGACTAATCGTATTTTGTGGTCTGTCTTTTCAGCCAATGCTTTGTGTCAGCGTTGTGAACCCCCTCCTGTTCTCCAAAGTTCCACCCTTACAACATGTTATAAATGTCCGAAAAAGGATTGGTCGAATGCTTCCGTATGTTCATTGGCTCATTGCCCATTTCGCAGGTCCATATACAAAGGAGTTGGAACCAGAAGATATATCCTTGAAAGCAGCGATTTCTTTGCTTTAAAAGATCTTGTTGATCTTTCCAAAGGAGTATTTGCAGGTTGGCTATGTTTATGTGTCTTTGTTAGCAGATTCATATGGTTTACATATATTTTGATATTTCATAGCATCAGATATAATCAAAAGATAATTCAGAGTCCATGGAAAAAACATACTTTTAATTGCACAAATGATGTAGACCTTCTGGTTTAACACACCTACTATTAGGGCTGTAAACGAACCGGACTAACACGAACGGAGCCTTGTTCATGTTCGTTCATTTAATTTTTACCGAACAAATAAACGAACACGAACACTTAAACGGACGAATTTTCTTGTTCATGTTCGTTTATTAAGAAAATAACTTGTTCATGTTCGTTTATGTTCGTTCATAAGAAACTAAATGAACGCTAAACGGACATAAACAATCGAACATAAATGAACATACACAAACAAACATAAAATTTATTATATTATGCATCTAATATTGTTTTATAAGTCTTGTTTTGTTTAAACAATCTAATTTTAAAAGTATACAATTAAAATATATGATATACGAACATAAATAAATAAATGAATATAAACGAACGTTAACGAACAACAATCGGACGTTCACGAACATAAATAAATGGACGTGACTTTTGTTCATGTTCGTTCATTTAACTAAACGATCGTAAAATATTGTTCATATTCGTTCATTTAATAAATAATCGAACATAAACGAACTTTTTACCGAACGGTTCATAAAATGTTCACTGAACGTTCAGTTAATTTACAACCCTACCTACTATCTTACAATCATGAGATGTAAATATAGGGGTTTTATTCTACGATTTATATTTAATTGTATTACTCCTGCTTTATTCTCTACTATATATAATAGCACGATAGTGCTTTAAATGGCCTCGAGCGAATACAAGAAAAAACATTTTCAAAATGCACCCTTAACCTATCAAATAACCTTAAAATTATCTTAAAGTTTTTTTAAAACTATAAGAGTCAAAATTAGCCCCACAGCAACACACTGGTGTTCGACACAACATCCATTTTAAAAAAGATGTCGTATGACAACTACAAATATAGTTTGACATAACATTGTTTCAAACAAATACAACACTTTTTGCCACGTTTACACAACGAGAAGCGCCGTCGAAACATTATTCATAAATAATTATCGAACAAATTTTTCTCGAAAATTCCCGTTGCAGCGGGCAACTTCCACTTGTTCGAATAATAAATATAATTATTTTTAAAGTATTAAAGAATGGACAAAAAAGTGTTTAACCCAACTCGTGCATTCCCGTTGCAGCGGGCAACTTCCACTTGTTCGAATAATAAATATAATTATTTTTAAAGTATTAAAAAATGGACAAAAAAGTGTTTGAGGTCAACCCCAACCCAACTCGTGCATTTGACTTGTAATAAATATAACAGGTACCCCCCCCCCCTCCCTTCTTAACCAGAACGTGTTATGACATTTTTTCCCAAGTTGGCACCTCAAATGTTTGTATACCTGTTGCAGCACTGCCGGTGATGGTAGAAACTATTTCCAAGAAAATTATGAATCATATCACAGATGAATGTTTGATATGTTACGATGTGGGCGTTCCATGTGGTGCTCGACAAGCTTGTGATAATCCATCTTCTCTTATTTTTCCTTTTCAGGTATACCATCTTTTCGTATATTGTTAATAAAGTAAATTGCAAGAATCGTCCTTTTGGTTTGCCTAAATTGCAGATTTCGTCCATGAGTTTTCGAAAGGGCAGGCGGCCTCCCTGTGGGGAGTTTTTGGTTCCATTTTGGTAGGGGTGGCAATTTCTGACCCGACACAAAACCCGATCTGAAACCGACACGAAAATTAACAGGTTCGGGTTAAGCTAAATAGATTTTGGGTCAGGTTTGGGTCGACATGTCTAACCCGTTTATTAAACAGGTCAGGTTCGGGTTGAGAATAAAATAAACGGGTCGACCCGCCAACCCGTTTAAGTTTTTTTCTTAATTAAAAATTATTTATATGTAATTATACGGGTTAAATAGGTTAAACGGGTTGACCCGCTAACATGTTTAACCCATTTAACTAGTATAATGTGCTAACTTTTGTATATAAAATGGATTAAATTGGTCAACCCGAAACCCGTTTAACATATTCAACCTGTGGAACCTATTTAACCTGTCAACCCAAGTATATATACGGGGTTAAATAGGTTAGGTTCGGGTTACTTATAAACAGGTTAGGGTTGACATAACTGACCCGATGATTTAAATGGGTCAGGTTCGGGTTCGGATTTACTGACCCGCCAACCCGAACCCGACCCGAATTGCCACCCCTACGTTTTGGTCCCTAGCCATTGCAGAAATGGTCCATGTGGTTTGCTCAAAATTGCACGTTTAGTCCCTGGCTAGGGACCAAAATGGAACCAAAAACTCTCCACAGGGAGGCCGTCTGCACTTTTAAAAAGTCAGAGACGAAATCTGCAATTTGGGCAAACCACAAGGATGATTCTTGCAATTTACTCTTGTTAATATCCATGTTACTAAGATCCTGAAAATACTTGGAATAGTCTAGTAAGTTGACAAATATCATGAAAAGAACAGGATTTTAATGATGACAAATGGGTAAAACATCTTTCATGTTTTATGATGGGGTTTTTGTTGTAAAACACCAACATACTTTTTCGTATGTGTCGTCTTAGTCATTGTACTTACTTTTTTTACATTGGGTCATTGAAAGATATGTGTGCCATATTTTCGTAATTAGTAAATCATTATTTTTATATTAAATTGGCTGGTATATATAAAGCCTAATTATTACACATCAACATTTTCCTATAAACATTGTCATCTCTTAGAGACAGGTTTGAACTTACAAAATGACCCAAGTGGTACACAAAACCATCTTAAATGACAGATGTACACATATGTAAAACAGACCAAGTATGTTGACTGATCCATGTTAATGGAACATAAAATTGCTTTTCAAAACTTGAAAATTAGTTAGTAATACAAATTAACCATGAAAACCACCAAAAGAACGGGCATTGCATGTTTACAAACATGTTCTGGCTACAGGAAGGTGAGGTTGAAAGGTGTAAATATTGTGAATTGGTTTACCACAAGGCTTGCTTCAAGAAGATGACTACCTGCCCATGTGGTGTAAATCTCGGTCCATGATCCATGAGAAACCCGAATGTTAGCTCAAATGAGGTGCGTGTCGCCCCAAACAACTTGCTGTTGGATACAGAGTCAAAATCTTCAATAGGGTTCCTCACAGGTCTGCTGTCAAAGGCCAGCACTGCAAAATTTTGGGTGACTAAAGACAATGATACGATCATATCCATGGGTTCGTTGCCAAGTTTTTCCCTTTGATTTGCTTGAGACATTTGTACAATGCTATAAAGTGTTCATACAATTCATCATAGAATATCACTATACCTTTAATTGGGGAACTTCTGTATCCTTATTCTTTGTAAGCATTTGCATGTAGATGAAGATATGAGTGAAAAGCCTATTAGGTCCCTCATTTGCAGACTTATCGACTTTGGCTGGGTAAGCGAGGATATTTGTGCCCATAAAGGTTTTAGGGGGCATTGGTTTTGTATTTTTAAAGTGATTATTGATTATATGACGTTTGAAATGTTGATCATATAGTAAAGTAATTCTCCGTTTATTATCACTTTGTTAGTTCTATTGCAGATCTTTAGTAACTGCAAATCTGATCGGCTCAAGATCACAATCACTCTCGGTTTATTGAACACTACAAAACTCATTACTCGTTCAAAGCACACTTTGGTCTGTTTTCAACTACATGTTCGTTTTTCTTTTTGTGCTCAGAAACAATATATTTGGAAATTGGAATAACTTATGTATTAAGTGCTAGAAGAGTCTTATCTTAGCAATATCATATTCTCGACATCAAATTTATCTACTTTTCATAGAAGTACTTGCTCTTCCAAAACAACTAATGGAAGTGTTCTGGTTTTTTATTTCGTTTTTCAAACTACTTGAGTCAACTTTAGCTCAACTATTCATGTTTCAGGCACTTCCTGGCTTCCTGCTCACACAACCAAGGTTTAAATGTGAAGTCAACAACCCGAAAGTGATGGCTTTAAATGTGAAGTCAGAGTTCTCAGAATATGGCTTTTAACATAGGTTTGAATGCATTGACTTTAACTTTAATATGGTGGTTGGGTGTGGTTGAAATTTGGTTGAATCATTAATGCACTTCAGATAAAGACATCAACTAGTTTCATTATGCATAACTTGTTCAAATTACATGTGAGAAAAAAAATGACAACTTAACACTTCACTCATTCTATTCAAAGCCCTTCTTTAGGGTTTCGTTTTTCACCTTATAGCAGTCGCCACACAAATGTCTTCTCAACTTGTTTCTCATTATAACATCAACAAACATGATCACGAGTAGACCCCGGTCAAACTATCACACACTTGTTTTTAGATCAAGGGCATTGAACATCTCATTTGTTTAACAATACTATTAGTGGTAAGGGATTAAGTCGTACAATAGCAACATACTTTCAGTTTTGTCCCGTTTTGGTACGTGTACTTTTTTTTGTTTCACTTAATGCAACGTACTTTTCATAAGTGTTCCAATTTGGTACGTGTATTTTTTTAAACTTTGTTTTAGTTGTAGAATAGCAATGTACTTTCCATAAGTGTTCCAATTTGGTACGTGGATTACGTACCAAATTGGAACAATTATGAAAAGTACATTGTTATTCTACAACTTAAAAAAAGTACACGTACCAAATTGGAACACTTATGGAAAGTACGTTGCATTAAGTGGAACAAAAAAAAGTACACGTACCAAAATGGAACAAAACTAAAAGTACGTTGCTATTGTACGACTTAATCCCTAGTGGTAAACAAAAAGATGCTACAAGATTTGACTATTAGTGGAAAGTGGAATGTATGGGTTTCCGGAGGTCATCTCTGTATGAGTCCTGTTGTGAGAGCATGATCAACCATGAGGTAGTTTGATCGATGCATAAACAATGAATACAGGCCAACAACCCATCAGTTCAGCCCATGGATAACACGAGGCCCAAAAAAGAGAGGAAAGTGTATCAACAAAGTTCATTGACTGCGTGTAACTAAACGAACGTTCTAGTGAGGCTTAGGATTTATATATGAAGACTGATGAGAATATATCAATTAATTAATGAAATATTCTCATCAACGTTCATATATAGATCCTAAGCCTCACTAGAAGGTTCGTTTAGTCACACGTAGTTAGTAGTTATTGAACTTTGTTGGGGCTTTCCTCTCTCTTTTGGGCCTCGTGTTATCCATGTGTTGAACTGATGGGTCGTTGGCCTCGTATTCATTGTTTATACGTGGATCATAGCTACAATCAATAACGCCGTCGAAGCTTGCTTGTCATATATAACATCACCAATTATGAGATACGATTTGAGCGTATACATTTTTGGTCAGATTTTGTACGTAACATCAATATGTTTACCACTGATTGTTTAGTTAATTAATGACATCTTATTCCTCTTGATCTAAAATCAAGCCTGTAATGAATGTACTCACGAATTTTATGTTTGTGTGATTTCAAAGATGTAATAAAAGAATAAACAAGTTGAGATAGACAAAGTGTCTTATATGATTGCTACGAGAAATGATAGACTTATTATGTTTTCTCTTTGTTCTTCCTCATTTTCATTATTTAGTTAGACTCGTATATTGTAGAGATTTTTCTAGCAGAATCTTCCTTTTTTATTATTATTATTTTTTTTAGTGTAGCATTCCTCGTGTGTTTTTTTTTTTTTTTTTTTTTTTTTTTTTTTTTAGTATAGCATTCCTCGATTGCTAAATGGTGAATAAAGAAAAGGAACATCCTAACACAATGAACAAAGGTGCTTGCAATGATTATATTTTATCTTTTGTTGTTTGAATAAGCTTCCACTATGAATCAAGTGGTTCTTTTTTATAAGAGAATTCGATGAGTTCAACCAACTTGCAACCTTGAACAGGTCGTTCTCAAACCCAAACTTCAATTTAAACATCCCGAACTCCTTGAAGCTTGTGAAAAAAGTTTTTAACAGCATATGTGCAATTCCTGACTTTTAGAGCATCTGGTACAAGTGTGCTACAGAACGGGTGTGGTAACTTTAGCACATATATATCGAATTGATTGAACCCCCTAAATTTTGTAACGTGAACCCCCTTACATTATATCTCATTCTGAAAAGTGGAAAAAGTATGTTAAGTAATTTGAATTGAACCAATAAGAGTGCTTGATTTTGTCATCTATGATAAATGAAGTCATCCCATCAAAAGTCAAGTTAAATTATTTTTGTCAAACTTATTAAAATTTCATTTAGCAAAAAACAAACTTGTTGATTAAAAAAAAAAAAAAAAAAAAAAAAAAAAAAAAAAAAGGCGCAAGTAATAAAGGTTTTGTTGTTAAATTAAATTGCATAAATCGTCCCTAAGGTTTGGTCAAATTGCAGGTTTCGTCTCAAATTACATAAATCATCCCACATTATAACTTCCAATGTGTCTAAAGCACATTATGAGCATGTAAGCCTAACAATGAAACACACATAAGACACGTTGCTACACAGATAAACAAGGATACTGAAAAGTGCCCAAATAATGACATACAACTATACAAGAAACCACACTATTAACCACTCCGGAGTGGCCTCGTGGCAAAAAGACTTGTGACTAACACACCAGAATTTGTGAGGTCTCAAATTCAATTCTTGCTAGGTGCAAACAACCCTGAAGTGGCCACGCCAATCTTCTGAAAATGAAGGGCTTTACCTGGTTTGAGTCTGTGTGGTGGTGGGTTCTACCCTGTGGATTAGTCAGCCAAAAGGCCGGAAACCATGGTTACCCAAAAATATAAACCAAACTATCGAAATTCGTATGACTTTAACATTCAATATCCTTATATGGGTTGTGGGTATCAGAGTGCATATCATAACATCTGCCATAGCTTCCTAGGATAACAACTAAAGAATTCAGGCATTAGCAAAGTAAGTAGAAGCATTCACTAAATTATAAAACGGGGCAGGTAAACACTCAAGTAAACTACGAAAAATAAACAACATGAACTAAGTTTACTGTTTACACATTAATATATTGCCACCTAAATAATATCCTGGTTGCTACATACAAGCCAATATAATACTCACGAAAACTATTTTATTACAATAATCTGAGTACCCCATGTACTTTGCTTCGAGACATGATCTCCCGTATTGGTTCTGTATTCTTTCCTTATGTAAATATCATGAGAACTTGTATTTATACCAGAAGTGAAAGAGCTACTAACCTAACCACCTCTAACAGAATGTAGAAAACGTCAACACCTGCAGCTGCTGAAGTGACTAATATCGAGAGCCTATATACTCAATCCATCTGTTATTTGAGTACATCCTTGAACAGTGACTACACAAAACAAAGA